>OV816025.1:6687607-9087607 GCA_929113105.1 Agrypnus murinus
TTCAAATAATTAATATTATAATATTGCAAGTGCTGACATCTATAGCGTTTTAATAGAACTAGTGATAGTGAGAAATCATTCCTCACGGTCTTTACCGTTGAGTTTGGATATTGTTTGCAATTGGTCGTTTTCACGGTTACTAGATTGTGCGGAATATGTAACTTTCTATGGTGGTCGTAGATAATATATATTATAACGCGTAGCTAAGGAGATAAATAGCAGCATGCATTCATGCATGTGGCTATAATGCAACATCAAATTATTTACGTTGCCAACAACAACGGAGATCAAGAACGTCTTGAACTCCGGCGTCATTGACAACGGAAATCAAGATATACTTTATATTACTAATTGTGGTATATAAACAATTGTTTGATATACGAAATGAAATAAAAATTATTACTGAATTGTCACAATTAAATGTAAGTAAACGGCAATTGCTTAACTAAAACAAATGATAGTTCTCATACATGCTTGACAAAGGTTGGGTTATTCGATTACTTAGTAGAATTTTGTACGTCTTTTATTTTCCCTTCATTCAGCGAATTTATGGATCTCCTCGCATAATTAGAAAGTTAATCTACACCGCCTAAAATTGTATTAGTATATCTCAAGTTATGTAGTTACAATAATTTGACTAAATGTTAATTTACTGTTAAAGAGTCGTTCATTATCAGTGGTGATTATTTCATTAGTTTGGATTTTGTATATTTGGGGGATTAGGAATACTGAGATCCTAAAGACCCTAAGATTTACAGATCTACGAAACTCGGGCCTTAAAACCAAAACTGATATTATCTTTTACTTAAACATCTCGATACAAATGAGTCCTAGAATTAGATTTCAGATGAAGAAATTACGTGACCTACAAAGTTTGTATCTCTAATTGGAACGCACCAATAAATCTAGATGGCGTTGTACAGCAACAAAATTAGACAAAATGATGTCGATATGCGGTAGGTGATTGTGCATGCAATAAATAAGATGAATGCTTTAGTTGTAACATAACCTTGAAACCTTCCAATCTGACAATTATACTATCGCATAATTAGATTGAATACAACTCCGCTAGAATGAAGGCCAATCTTTGGGGCGTCCTAGTATATAAATATTTTGGAAATCCTTGAAATCTAAATATTTACAGGTCGTGGTGAAATTATGATGTTGTACCAGAAGCTGCATGTTTTTAAATGCCGTAGACTGCAAAACAACCAGAGATATATCCCATATAACCTTTATTAATTATTATTATAATAAATAAGTATTCAGTTGTATAATATGTAGACGTACTATTATTTATTTTGATAAGTGTCGCCTGTTATCGGATGGGTTCGCAGACGCGAAATGTATGCTTTAAAATTGCTGTAATTCGTACACACACTTAGTATATTTTTCGTTAGCGTCGAGGGAAAGACTTCACAATTTCAAGAAAAATTTTATTTCAAATGATACCCACATGTAGGGTAAAAAGTCAAACTTTAGTGCCTTAATACTAAATCAACTGATAGACTAAGGAATATAGTACCTCCCTATGATATCCAAGTATTTGCAATTGCATAGTATTTCATTGCTGGATTTTTTTTAGTAGCAATATTTAGGGACTTTTAAGCATCAAGAAATGAAAGAAACGCTTTTTTCTCAAATGTATTGCAAATCATAGTTCTTGAAACGTTAGGAATACCTGATGAATTATTTCAGTATCTTGTTGTCGGAAATCCAAGAACAGACATATTCTTCTTTTGCAAAAATTACATGGCTTTTCAGGACGTACTTGGATGAAATACTTTGTTTTCTCTAAGATAAACTATACTATCTCTCTGGTTAAGAAATATCTAAACAAAACTGTACCGTCCCATCTTAGTTGTTTCAGGAGCCAACAATTAGGGAACTTTGAAAGACACATCGTGTTCGGAAAATACCAAAGTATTTCCATACCTTTTGCTTCTTCGTCTTCGTACCTGTTTTCTTAAGGATCTGTACAAAATTGCCTAAATATTTAGTTGCTTGCAAAAATTATCATCATCGGGTAGATTTGGATCTTTATTTTCAGTTCCGTTTGGAATAACGACGTTTTTGACGAATTTATGTCCATACACAAAAATGTCTTGCTGTAGTTATTAGCGCAAAGCTTGCTGTAGATATACGGCAGACGTCTGTTATCTATTCCAAAATTAATTAAACACATCTATCTCAGATTGATCGAATAGTAAAAGATAATCTTCCTGGGAGACTATCCAATGAGAGTACTATTCCTATAAAATGCTGCAGTAGGAAAGTGTAAGGATAAGTTTCACCACAGGTCACTATGTCACATTCTGTTTAAATGGGGGGTCGAAGTGAGTCTAGAGTTGCCGATAAGCTTCTATAAGACCATCATGCGTTGATACGACGCGACGGCAGAATCATCAGCAAACGTAGCTAAGGTTGTAGTTATAACTTATTTCAAATAGATCAACAGTATAGTTACAACATACAGAGGAGAAGGCCAAGAACACTGTCGTGTGAACTCAGAATTTGTATTCGCTATGTGCATGGCGACTCGTGGCGACCTCTGGTCGTAGATTGAGAAATAAGGACGGAAACCATAACATTGGCGTTTATGGACGGATAACGAAAGTGTGAAAAAATCAAATATAAAGACTATTTTTTGTTTACTTTCTACATGAGCGTGTACAGTATTTATTTTTATGCGATTGAGAAGAATAATCATGTAAGTAAATTGTATTTAATATACATTATTTCATGTTATTATTTGACTTTTTGAGGTTATATCCATATATGTACATTTGAAAATTTTATAAATGGTAAAAATTTTTGTAAACTTGCACTTGCTATTTGAACCATTATTTTTGCAATTCACTACGCAACAAGTATTCCCACCCAGTATATTTGCAAATTTAACTGGAAGCGTCCGTCGTTATAGCTCTATTGCTCCACCTAACGCGCTTCGAGCGATTATCCCATCCCCTCCAAGCCGACGCACATAGCGAGCAAATACATAAGGTGCCTTCTATTTAATGCAGTAGTCCTTGTCTGTAAGACTTTAATAAATTTTAATAGTGGATAGTAAGTAGTTATTAGACAATAGCTTTTTTATTATACAATAAGATCTTGCCAAATCCATGGGATACTATTTTTTTTCTTCGAGACTTTTGAGTATTTCTTGCACGATTCTATAAATTTGTTGAATTTTGGAATGATGTCGAATTTTAGATTATTGGTTAGGCAGTATTGTTATGTTTGGGATGAGGCCCCCAGGCATACACATAGCGAAATCTCGGGTAAGGTACAGACAAGAGGGTGGAAACAGGATGAAATCGAGGCGGAAAGGGGATCAGAAAATACGGCCAAGAGTCCTTACTCTAATAATCCTGGCTGGCTGCTAGGTTACACGGTAGGCTGCTTTCTGGTCCGGGCTGGTAGTCCTGCTGGCTGGGAGTCCTGGGCGCGGACTGAATAAATCGGTGTCCCGCACTTTCTTATATAGGTGCTCTCGGAGCGTGGGGGAAATGGTAGGAGTGACCGCTTATCCGAGCGGTGACTGATTGCATCAGTCGATAAGTACTCTTATTCATATACCCAGAATAATTAATAAAACTTAGTAACTTCGTTGCATATTTAAAATTTGAGACTTTTAGGATCTTACGACAAAAAAATGCAACACTGCAATACATATCTACAGTTTCCTGTTCATACTTCTTATTTGACTAATGAAATGTTTCTTACTTTTCAGGGTTGCAGTAACTGTTCCATGTGACATAAACAAGAAACTACTACCAATGCAATCACAGAAGTGCACTGTTCGTTGGAAACTATGTAAGGACCAATATTTAAAACAAAAATAGAATCAGTAAAATTAAAGTTGTTTATTCTAGGCGGTCCTTCTGTCAGCAGTGATGACGTAAAACTCATTTGGGAAAAGGGTGCCGTAGGGTTTGGCGAACGTATATATTTCAGCCCATATAATCTGGACATGGTGGCTACCTATGCGGATAGTCCCAAGGAGATTGCAGGTAAGTTAACACCATACCTTACAACAACATCATTTTGATTATTTTCTGTTTCAGAACCTCGTGGTTTTCTTTATGCCACGTTTTATATCTCAAAGGATACTGCATATTATTTCAATAGTATTTATATACCCTATTCGATATTGATAATGTTGGCATGGATGCAATTGTTTTTCAATGAAAAACTTTCAACAAGTCGTATGCTTATAGGTAACAAAACAAGTATTTTTATTATTTTTGACCAGTTTAAAACGCGAACTTACTTTTAGGTTTGACTGCTTTGGTAATGTATATCTACTTAACTTACAAAGAAAGTCAAATTCAGCGATCTTGTTTTATAAGTACTTCTTTCATCTTTATATTTTCGTTATTAGTTGAATCGGTGCTAATACTATATTTTGATCACAAAGAAAAGAAGATACTCAATGATGAAGATTTATTTGTAAGTAACTATTTGTAATATTTGGATTATGTTAAATTATCAAAGCGCATCTTAAACTGGAATGTAATGTACTTTAAACAAGAATAGAATGTTGATACAAGATCTATAAATAAAACTAGCTACAAATAACTGCCCACTGATCACTAGAATCGGAATTACTGAGCGATGGTTACCTCTTTGACTTTAACTTAGAACTAAAAATATTTAACAATTCAGTTTATATATCCAGAGATCGCTTAGGAGGCTGTTTTTCTATTTATACGTAATGAAGCTGCTTTCATGCGTGCGCATACGCACCATAGTAGATCATTGAAGGCTATCGCGCTGTATGCAGGGTGCAATGATGGTGCTACTTGTTAAATTTAAGGAGTGATGAAAAGGAACAAAAAACTTCATAATATTTTAATTAATCTTAATCTTAATTAACTGTCGAGTAATTTTAAAAACCCATTGCCATATCAATTGTGATATAATTTTAGTGGTAATTACCGATTGTATTTCTAATAATTTTAAATCATAATCCGTTTCGAAGTGCATACAAAGGATAATCAAAACATAAAACTATCGGCTCTTTTGTCATCTATTATATAATGAAACAAACTAAAATATTAAGTAATAAAGAAAGTATTTGAAACCGCCGTTGTCAAAAAGTTGCTGCGCTAGTATAAGCTGTTTAGGTCACCGTATTATATGGTTGCCACGTTTCTTAATTGTGTAAAACGAATTTTTAAATGTAAAAAAATCAAATTTTACGTGTAAACGATTGATTATACGAAAAAATGTTATTAAGATTTTCTTTAGTGCTAGATGAGATGCATCTACCCCATAATTAAACTACTGTTATTATTAACGCAGCAAAATAATGTTAAGGTTTCCAAATTTATTATTTTTTTCCGAAAAAGTGGTACGTTCTAGAACAAAGTTGATTTGAATTTTTTGTTCCTTTTGATGTCTTCTATCACCTCTTACAATTGACGAATAGTAACTCCTTACAGCCTGTATAGGCTGAGCCCACGTGTTCCATGCATGCTTAAGCATATATAGCTTTGAGTAGCAATACTGATGCAGATTCCAAACAGTTCATCGTTTATTTATAGATGTGGTATCAGCATTCCATTCTATAGCAGTTTAAATTACAATTTGCTAATTTACAATAATCCAAATATCTATTCGTCACAGAAATGACTTCCAGTGGAATATTCTAAACCTGTCTAAATATTGCAGAAAGAAATCGACGGGAGATTCATGTACCTCAGGAAATTGCGTCTGTTAAAGCCAAAGGATATTGATAAAATAGTACGATGGATATATCCCATCCTGTTTATATTATTTTGTGTAACCTATTATGCTTACATTCGTAAGCAAGAATATGATGAAGATTTTCTAAAAGATCCAGAATATGTATCTAAAGTAAATGTCACACTTAGCCCTAACATACCAGGGTATATTGTATTTGAATAAAAAGGAAGGTATACAGGTATAGGTGTACTATCAAAAGTTTTCTGTATATGTTCAGTTTACCCGTTATAGATAATGTAAGTAACAAAAGTTTTCGGAATTGTCAAAGAAGAAAGACTTTTCTAGATGTTACTGTACCAATGCACGGCAGCCTTGGTACTACGGTAATCACTTTACCAAGGCTCGTTTTAAATTAATGAGAGCGCACTACAGCCAGATTAAAAGAGTCTATTTTTGATGAAGACATATAGATTGAAGTAAAATGTCTTCACTTAGATATTAGAAGATGTTGCAAAGCATTTAAAATAAACCTTCAGGAAAACTGGGCACCCTATTGGTCTGTAGATTTGCCAATTCCATACTTTTATGTAACAATTGGAGATATAGTAGAGAAATTTAGACAGATACCAGTTTTACAAAGAGCTAAGACCTGTATTTTCAAAATTAATTGAAAACATTGTTGTGGTAACCGTCCAAACATATTCCTGTGGTTTTTTGTGGTATTTATTTAATGTTTTATCAATAGAAAATTGTTTCTACATGTAATACAAAGTTTTCCAAAAGCTTTTGTTAATTATGTTATTTACTTAATGTATCTAAAGTTTGGATTATTGATCTAAATGTGTAATTAAAACTTATAAATAAAGAATTCTACTGATAAAATGCCTATTATTGAAGAATGTTCCTGCCTAGATCTCCTTAGCTAAAACAATTAGTTAACAATTTCACATCTAGCATTAAATTCTCATTGTCAGTCTCTGACTCAGTCAGTCAGTGAATTACTGAGATAAATGTGCTCGTTCATTAAGGGTACCTTATGTTTGGCTGTCAAAGTAAAAGCGTTCTGTCGCAACCCCTGTCAGATTTCTAATCTGCAAATCTTACCACACACTCCCACCACCAGCACACCAAAGCAGTATCAGTCCAAAGACTCCAAACAGGTCCGACGGTGACTATCATCTCTGGTAATGTCAAAAGACTTGCATGAGCCAAACAAAACATTAAGCAAAAGTTCGGATTGATGATCGATGCCATGTACTCTGTCTGCAAGAGACTTACTGGCGTCAAAACATTCTTGACATGGAGATAATACTAGGGTATCAGCACGTAGTCTTATACTCAAAACCGCCACTATAGCTAAACTCAACAGCATCAAAATTCTAACAAAGTATTGCAGATCATCTGAATTTGAAGAATGTTCAAGAAGCTAAGCAATGGCTCTATAAAGGCATTGCAAAGTAGGTTGCAAGCTTCTACAAAACAAAAAGGCACCAACTAAACAACCTGAGGCGCTACTCAAACGACAACCTGGCGAAAAACCAACTGCTTCAACACCGCCTTTGCCATACGAAAATCTGTATCAATAATCAAAAAAACGACTAGAAAGACTTGGAATTATTGAAGAAATGCTCTTCTTCATCTAATGTTTTGAAGTTATGACTACGTCACGTGTACCTTTTTGAAGCCGAGCAAAAATGTCGCGTGGTCCAAAGGTTTCAGACGAATATCACTCCTTTGTCAACTTGATGAACTAATAAACGACTCATCCTGAACTATCTACTCCCTCCTGATTAAATAACACCTAATTCCAGAATAAATAGGCTACTACCCGGGCAAGAGATACTCACTCAGCACATGGAACATCAGACAAAAGGAAAGAACTCCAGAAAACTGGGAAAAATTGGAATGCACTATTTGCAGACTCCTCAGCTTTGTAAGATACTGGAAACCATAGAATACTCTCCTCAAGAGTGATCCACATGTGTGGATATGAAATTATATCCGTATTGCTTGCTGGGATTGCCTACTTGTCAATTGAGTAAAATGTGAAGAAAACAGATAATTTACATGTAGGAGTAGAAAAGACATTTAAATTATCTACGAATGTAATAGTGTTTTTTTAGTCTGATTTAAAATAAAATATGCAAACTCTTTTTAAAATACGAATTACTAACCTCACATTATATTGCTCTACAGACGTTGAAAACAAACCACAAAATTTGCTGTTGCAGCAGTTCTTATCTAAAAGGTTTTACTTTAAATAATTCGTCACATATCATCACTATCTCAAGAATTAGTCACTATTGTGTGTGCTAAAAGCTACGTACTATTCTTTACTTGCGAGTTTTTCAAAAACTACGCTTTTAAGAAAATAAATGAAGGAAAATGTAAAGAGAACTGCAATAAATAAGTTTTATTTTTAAGACAAATGTTGGAGAACTAGATTAAAAATGATTAAGCATCATTTTTACAATCGAGCTCCTTCACATTCGATGTGCAACATTCGTTGGTTGTTGAAAAAATAAAGTGTGCAGTGTGTCCTTTAGATTTTATTAATTTTATGAGCTGAATATGTTACATGATTTTTATCCGAACGTATCTGATTAGCCGTGTTTATTAAAGGAATATGTTAGTTACATACGTGATATATTTTTTTGTTTAATTAAACATGTTATTTTAGTTAAAGCTTGTTTTACAACTCTTTCGTTGTTTTATTTTAGCGAATAAATCGTTCGTAAACTTTTTTATTTGATAAAGACAGCATTTATCCTTTATTAATTTCTCAATACAATCTAAAAAGATAGATAACCTTCGAGTTACGCTTTTTAGTTAACCCTTGAATTACTATAAAAAAAATTTATGAATATGATAGCAGTGTAGGATTTCTCCCCTTATCCATCTAATTACAATTGTGTTAATACATTCTTTAATACAAACTATATGATAATATTGAGATGATATCATATCATCTAATTGAAAATTTGTTTAGTTTGTAACACATTAAGAACATTTAATAGGCTACGATAGAATCCGGAAGCTTTCAAATAGTCTAGGATATTAGTTTTATTCATGCTTAAGGATACATGCTTGGTTACAAATAGTTTTATCAAGTTAACGTAGGAAAACAGGAGTACGATTGTCTTAATACACATTTAACCTCACTTTATAAAAGGTGTATAAATATAAAAAGGCATAGCAATCAGTTAAATTGTTTTTGTAGTAGAACATGGTTTATATAACCCATGTTACATGTTCAGGATAGTTTATCTATTGTTTAGAGGATTTTACCTTTCTTTTTTTATGCGGGGTTTGATGATAATTAACGTAAAAGAGAATTTTCTTGATCCTACTAAGGTGAACCAGTTTCAGGAAAATATTTTACTGGAAATATCTAAAACGGATCATTATTGTAATGTCTATAACAGTACATTTAACTTACAAACTCCTGTATTTGAAAAATTTGTGTTAATCTTTGTGAAGGTATTGGCTTTGCTGATATGCTTCAATTTTCCAAACATTGAATTTATTATAATATTTTACACTGTTGTATGAAGGCAGGCACTTGGAGTACTGTATTCTGGACAAGAATGAGTATAGTTTGATTTCATTTATGTTGTCATTTGTATGGGAACATGCAAAACATCGTTTGACCTTAAAAACGTGTAAACAGATTTTTTATTTAAGTTTTTCATTTAATGTAAATATTTCTCTATGTAAACTGCATATGTATGATTTACCTTGGGTAGTTATGTAATCATTCCTTGTATAGGCATAGCTGGAGTTAATGAGTTTTCATTGTAATTAAGTTTTAATGAGATTTTTGACTGTTGGTCGTTTTCATTGATTTTCTCAGTTATCGTTTATTTATTATAAGTGTATTATATTGTTTTAATTGTTTTTTCGAAAGCTACATTTCTGTCTTTATAGATTTAAGATTAGTGCTAATTATGAACATATGTTTTTCGTTAGTGACGTCATGATAAAATTTTGATGTGCGATTGTTTTTAAAATGTGTTGTTTTTCAATTGTTTTATAGAAATCTGTATAAACTCCAGGAAAAAAGAACAATTTCAGTCGATAAAACGCATTGGGAGTGTTCATGCCCGACTCCAGACCAAAAATCTGCAAAATAAAGTACGTAAGATTAAGTGATAACCACATGTTTTTTGTAAACAAACGAAAATTTTTAACAAAGTGTTTATGGAATTGAATAGTTACCTGAATATTTAAATCAAAGAAGATTTATTTTCGTTCTTCAACAATTATATGGAATTGTGTTCGAATTACTATTTAAATCAATAAGAAGATAAATTTGTTGTTTTCATTTTAACAATTACCATAGATTTGGATTATCGACAATATGTCGTTGAGCTGTTGAATTGGAGCTGTTTGTATTACCGATAATACAATAGAAAATACATTTGAGTGGATTCGTTGACGTTTATATACAAGGTATATTGAAAATAAAAGGATTTGGTTCACATTAGGAAGAACAAAATCATAAAGACAGTTTTTTATAATAAATTCAGAATCTATTTTTCTTATTTGAGAGTGTTTTCAATAACAAAGTAATTTTTCGTTCGATAAATTGATTTAGCAATTGTAAATATTTTTCTTATCTGATAAACTTATTTGATGTCAGTTTGTTCAAATAGAGACCAGTTACAACTCCCATGTCTGGTTGGTAACTAATATTTAACACATTTGAGCAAGCTCAAGGAAGATTTTCCATTTTTTTTTAACTTTTCTGTTTAAGTATTTTTTTTATATTCTCTTTGAAATAGATTTTCTATTCATCATAATAAAGGTAAAGATCTGTGTTTCAATTTATCTATGTGTTTATTTACTGATGTTTATGCGAGCATCCATTTATTTTCTTCACATACAGAGTTTAAGTTTGCTGTTTGTCCAGTTGCAGAAGTCCAAGTGCATTGGTAGTAAGTTTCTTTTTCCAGGTACAGGAATTAATAAGATCAATGTAAATTTTTATCTTATGCTCTATCGAATTAAACCCGAGTCAGCCTATTTGGGTAAAAGAAATTTGGGTGTTATTCAAAATTTCTTTATTAAAGCTAACCAAAGTAATTTTAACATCAATAATTTATTTATTTTTTTATTTAAATAATAACTTCTCAATGTATAATCATAATCAACATTAATTTAAAAAACGACTGATAATGAAAGAGCGAGCCACCATAATTCAGTAAGTCCAATTAAAAATAATTGCAAAGCGTGCCACGTACAAACTTTTATTTCCATCTTCGCACAACGCTGTTTATTAATTTATTATAATACTTTTTATAAAAACACATTTTGTAATCAAAGGTGGTAGGACAATTTGTAGCTAGACTTGTCATGGTGTTGTTGATTAAGCAACTACTTAATTAGTTTCCATTAGCTTTTTGTTGATAACCATTGTCAAACTTTACAGGTCTCATTTAGCGGCCCCAAAATTTTACAGAGCTGTGGTTGTAACTACTCATTTACTTAATTACCATAAATGCCTGTAAATTGTCATTTACATAGAAAGTGAAAATAAAATAAATTATTTAATATAATTGTCCTAATAATCAGTTGTCAATAATTAGAAGAAAACTAAAGCCTTTTTTATAAGTGATTTAATTTAATTTAAATAAAAAGTAACTTTCTATAATTCCTTATTACTGCATTATATAGTTGTTAATAAATAAATAATTCATTTATATTTTTACTTTTATTATTCTTCTTTTTCTTATAATGTGCAGCTAATAGATGCGATTTTCAGTTCGATTTCACCAGTTTAAGAGTTTTTATGCGTAGATTGACAGCCCATTTAAACCGAACGCATATTTAATCACCTACACCCTAATTAAATTATATTTGAATGGAATTATTACTTATTGTACTCAAGGTTCTTGTTAACTGCAATTCGTGGTGTGATAAAAAGTATCGAACTGATAATTAAGATTCTTACTACATTTTTAGCATACTAACACCAAGTCTTAAATCTTCCATTCAGCATTTAAAAGTTTATTACAAACTTTCGTCAGCGCATACTAGAAGTTTCCAGACAATGATTTATATTGCATTATCTTTATATTCATTATTTTATTTCATTGTCGTTGCATTTCATTCCCTTCTAGTTTAGATGAAGGCAGTGATATTTTAGCGGTTACTTAGTTCAATTCTTCTTAGAAACTGCAATTTATCTTCTAAATCAATCTTCTATGCTACTATTTTTAGGGAAACGGTTTATTGTCGATATAAAGGAAATGCTCACTCTTTGGCTACGGTTACAAAAAAAAGCACTACGATTCCAAACTAATAGTTACGCCATAACATGGTAATTTATATTTCTTATGCGGCAAATGCTTGATTATTTGCTGGGCCCTTTTCCATTGATTTGGTTTGCTTACATAATTAAGATACAAAATGATAATAACGCGCTAGTGATACAACTTGTGAAATTGTGAAAGAATAAATTGGCTGATGAATAAGGGATTGGAATCGTGTAATTGTGAGTAATTTTTATAATTACGATAATCCTGGAGAATATGAAAACGATAATTACCTGGCAGCACTAAATATGGCACTAGTAACACGTTATAAATTTTAAAAATCGTACCGTCTGCCTGTGTTTGTATCTTAACTCAAAAGATAACACTGTGCTACACATGAAATATACAAGACCTCCTATCTACCTATATAAACGGTTTAATATTGAAGAATAAAGATTTTTCACACTTGCAGAATTTTCCCATCACTTCGAGTTTTTTTCCAGTCCTCTGAATGTGCCTTTCCAGTTTTCGTACCTTGCACTGCTGTAACGACTAGAACTTAGCCATTTCCTGTCACATTTTAGAAATCTTTTCTCTACTAGGAACATAAGAAGTGTAGCTTTACAAAAGTTCGGTAGAGAAATGACTGAATCACGAAAAAAGTTTTTTTTTTTTTTGGGAATTTTCAAGTTTCAGCGGTTCAAAATGATATTTACGCAACAAATAATTTTTTTTCTCTTCATGTATTCGAGATATATTTTGTTTCATTTCTAGGAAATTTTTGTTTTTTTTTTAATTGGTTAACAATTGACCGAGTTATGGTCGATAATATGCAAAACAACAATTTATTTTCATTATTTTAATCTGTCATTATAGTCCAGTGCCCAGTCACAACTGTACATTTTACCTTGCGAAAACTCAAGTAGTTTTAGTTTTTAGATATGTTTTGCATGTTAGGTCCCTTATTAGAAATCTAAGCTTTCGATCATGGCGTTCGCCACGCTGCTGACAGATATATTTCAGAATCGAGGAAAATTTTGATCTTTCTTTGGTTTTCGCAGAATATCTCCTAAGCGATGTGTTTTACGACAAACATGGTTACTTTTAATTTTAAAGTAAACTAGATTTGTTACAGTTTGAGCGCAAAATGACTCTGTGGAATCCAATAGTTGCCAAGATGCAGCTCTTCAAAGTTTTGGTAGTTCTGATCATGATTAATGATCAAGCCAGTTTGGGAAACTTCATCAAATATGTTCTGAAAATGTACCATTTCAAGAGTAAACACACTGTATGTGATCCCACGACCACAGGTCAGTCATCCAGAGCTTTTCATCGTCTTCATCAGTGTTTGTTCTATGGTCATATCTGACCATATACCGGGCCAAAACTCTTTTGTGCATCTGATGGTGCAATATCCTTTAATTATGAATTTATTGTATTCAGCAGCATCAATTCTTTCTTCCAATTACGTCAACATGTCTTGCAAATAGAGTTGTGCAATTGTGCTCACTCGACATAAAAATGCATGAAAGAATGGCAGCATTTTTTGGACGAAAACAAGATGAAGAACCTAGTTCTCCATACTCTCCTAGCTGTATCTCGGCAAAACTCAAAGTGTAGCAAATGTAGTCTAGTTAAAAATTAAAAATAACCACTTTCGCTGTAAAACACATCGTTTACAAGATATTCTTCGAAAACTAAAGAAATGTCTAACTGGCGCCAAGGTCACAAACTTGGATTTTTAGTAAAGACTCCAACACACAAAACATATCCAAAATTCAGAACTACCCGATCTTTTCAAGGTAAAGCCTGTTTTTCTGACAGATTGACTAGACTATTAATACAAATTTAGAGGTTTTTCTAAAAATATTTGATAGATCCTTTTATAAACTTCATCACTGAAACATGAAAAATTTCTGAAAATATTATATTATATGCCAATGGACTAAAGTGCTTCTTTTAATCCTGAATGTGAAGTTTATTTTTCCGAGCGTAAGCCAGGGCAATAAACACACGCAAGATTAAAAGGCTATTTAGTTCTGTGGCGTATACCCTATTTTTGCACGACCTAAAAGACTTACACGCTGTCCTGCATGAGCGACTACTTACGGGCGAAGCGAGCGGAGTAGCCGGCGCGGATTTATCAAGATTAAGCAAACAAATGCAGGTGTCCTACGTGAGGTCGCGTCTCGTCGCCCGTAACTTCGCTAGATATGGATTTCAGGCGGTTGACGCGATCAAATTATTTAATTATTTATATTTTGGCCTTCACCGCGTTAGCAGCATCTGAATGTGAAATCTAAAGTTTTGTTAGATTAGATAAATTTAATTTTAAAAGAGAAAACTAAAAATAAAAGTATTATTTTTGAAATAATTATGAAATAAATTTGAACAATTTGTTTATATCTGATATAAATTGTGAAGTTTTCCAAAGGGGCTCTGGGCCAAAATTCTTGAAACTTTGGTAAATATCAAAAATTATATATTTCGAATTACAGCCATTCGAAGTAAACAATTCTTGCATTATCCAACTTCAAACGTCTGTAATTCACAAACTATAATTTTCTGGACTGTGTGTCTATTGACACGTTTGATCTATACATCGAAATCTAGCTTTCAGCACAGTTTCAGAACAATCTGGCGAAACACTTATCCCATAAGGATTATGCGGGGTCCTTATATGATTTCCAAATAAACAATATTTGTTAAAGACCTTTTCACCGATAGCAAGTTTTAAAAATGTATTCTAGGACATTCAGATTTTGCATCTGTTACATCAGCCCATTCTTACGAGACTGAAATGATACTAGACGCCTACTGACAAGTCAAGGAATGTGTTATAACTTTTTTCACCGTTTTTATTTCGTAATGTAATTTTGCACTTATATTCTCATTTTTATTGCGAATCGACTGGCATATAGATTTCCGCGACAAAAAATCGTTTTCTTGTAGCAAAAATTGCTGAAATGATACTAGACGCCTACTGACAAGTCAAGGAATGTGTTATAACTTTTTTCGCCGTTATTATTTCGTAATGTAGTTTTGCACTTATATTCTCCTTTTTATTGCGAATCGACTGGCATATAGATTTCCGCGACAAAAAATCGTTTTCTTGTAGCACAAATTGCTGAAATGATACTAGACGCCTACTGACAAGTCAAGGAATGTGTTATAACTTTTTTCACCGTTTTTATTTCGTAATTTTTTTTCACACGTTTTGGAATTACTAAGATGTGCTACGTAGAACGCTCTCAATTCGCTTCGTTCGCACCGCCATTCGCTCGCTTCACCCTTGTTGTGCTCTTCGCCACATTGGTCGCTGACGCAGAATTAATCGTAAAATCCCCGATATTTTCGAAAATACCGTTAAATCATTCTGACTATTGAAATTTTTTAAAATCAAAATCGTATAATTTTAGGATAGTTGGTTAGGTTTCCTTGGATATAACGCGATTATTTTACTTTACTCCCTCTTTTGAGGGAGTGGAGAAGAGCTTTACATATAGGCAATACAAAAATAGTATATTATATACCCAGGGACTAAAGTACATCTTTTAATCCCGAATGTGAGTTTATTATAATAGTATATTATATACCAAGGTTGTGAAGAGTTTTTTCTAGAGCCGAGCATTATTAGATCCCTCGATGCTGCGCATCTCGGGATCTAATAATGCTCGGCTCTAGAAAACACTTCACAACCGTGGTGTATATATTATTTTTTTCACTACTAGTACTTTTATTCCTTTTATTCTTCTCACATAAAAAACGTACTATCGCGATCACGGATTTTTTCCTGGATGCCAGTGTATAATGGGATGAATTTTTGCCCCGTGTTACACTAAAATCTGGATTATTGACTAGTAGTCAATAATAAAAAATTATTTACCACTAGGCAAGAAGGCTAACTTCACAAGGTGACAACAGACTAGATAATAGTATGTTTTAAAGCTAGTAGTGAAAAATAACATATTAACATATTATTATAATAAACACTTGAGGGATTAAAAGGCACTTTAGTCCAGTGATATATACGTTATTTTTCGCACGTCCTAAAGGACTTAATCGCAAAAATTCAAAATTTCGAAAATTTTTTCCGATAATTTCGTTATATGTCATTCTGACAATTGAACTCTGCAAACGCCAAAATCACATAGTTTCAGGATAATAAATCGTAACATGTACCGCGATTGCTTGTTGTTGTCATGGATACACTTTACTCCCTCAGGGAGTAAAAGTGCTACTTTACTCCTTCTTTTGGGAGACTAAAGTAGAGCCTTATATATAGGACGTGTGAAAAAGTGTTTTCGTGTCTGTTTTAGGCTATAACTCGGTCATTTCTTTACCGATTTTCATTATTTTTGAACTTTTGTAAAGCAACAATTCTCTCACCACCTTTCCAGTTGTGAGCTCTCCAAAATGTGACAAGAAATGCCTACGCTCTAGTCGTTAGAGCAGTGCAAGCTACGAAAACTGGGGAGGCACATTTAAGTGGATGGAAAAAGCTTGGATTTCTAATAAGGTCCCCAACATACAAAATATATCTAAAAACTAAAACTACTTCTCTTTTTGCAAGATGAAATGTATAGATTGACTGGACAATGGACTATAAGGACAGATTAAAACAATGAAAAGAAATTGTTGTTTTGCATATTATCGGCCATAACTCGGTCATTTGTTAATCAATTAAAGAAAAACAAAAGTTTCCTAGAAGTGAAACAAAATATATCTTCAATAAATGATGAGAAAGAAATTTTATTTGTTGAGTAAATATCATTTTGAACCGCTGAAACTTGAAAATTAAAAAAAAACTTTTTCCTGGCTGTTTCAGACTGTAACTCAGTTATTTCTTTATCAATTTTCATTATTTTTGTAAAGCTACACTTCTTATTTTCTTATTTTCCCAATGTTTTTATGCCTGATTTCTTTCCTTTTAAGTTTAATAACATGCTGATTCGACCTTCGCAGTAAATTCTTTCAAGGAATATTTGATACCGGTTCTTGTCAATCACCGTAAACATTGCTGTTTTATGAGTTAATTACATATTAAAAAGAAAAGAAGATTACATTCATAATTAATAATTCATTTCTTAACAAAACATTAATGTATTGTAATTGGAAATTTTTATCTTGTTGTTTGGATTTGATATTGTTTAGTCTTCAATTTCAATCTGAGAATATTTATGTTCTTTTATTATTACCAGAGCCATGAAAGATGAAATGATAAGGATTAATATTGTCAAAAAGCTCTTTAAATCATAGGCGTCCAGTACATTCCAGCGGATTAAATTAATTAAAGAAATAATTAACGAATTTACTGAAATTCGTAACCTAGTTTTATGTTACAACACATACACTTGAGGAACAGACTTTCAAAATCCGATGAAAAAGTCACTAATTTTTACACTGTTTTCGTATAAAAAGTTAACGATTATTGAGCTAGTATTATAAAATTCTTATTGCACGCTAATGTAAACAAAAGATGTATGAGAAATGATTTGTTAATATTTTACAAACTGGTTGCTAAACAACTTAAGCACGTAATAATCAAAGCACGCTGATATACATGACATAAATGACAAATTTAAAAAAATATTAAGTAAAATGATTACTCTTTTAACTTTTACGTAAAACGTTATGATCGTAGATAAAATTTTGTAAGATACACATGTAAAAAGTCTCTTCATTGCACTCACGTCTTTTAAAACACTCGCTCGTACCTCGCTCGTGTCTTAAACCGTTCGCGCAATAAAGAATGACTTTTTATACTTGTATCTTAAATATCTATAAACTATATAAAAATGTTACATTTATAAGGTTTTTATAATGAAATCTAAACGTCACGTTAGAAACTATAGATTTAAATTTCAATTTTCCGTCCGTTACTTTGTGCAACCTTGCCATTTAATAAGGTTAGAATACTTTCTACTAAATGTCTACAGTTCATCAACCGCATTTATCCAATTAATAGTTAGTGAACGATTAAAATAACTGTACTAAATGAAAACTAAACGCTTTATCCTCGCAAGACGAGAAAATTGTAAAAGATTCATCATTTTCTTCACAAATATTCTCAAATTTATTCTGTAGAATGGATGCTTTCCATTTATATTTTACAATATACATACTACCAAACAGTTTTAAATATATAAAGTTTCAGAAAAAATCAAAATCTTTACTTTCAATAGTAAATATTCTACTAAATACTAAATAATCACTGAACGTCTAATTTCAATGGATTGATTCGGATGTTTCATTCTATCGGAAACTCACGAAAATTGAAACTTGAGAACTTGTCTATTCGTCTGTTTGTTTACAACTATCTCTTTTTTACTAATTAATTCGCCCTTGTTTAAACAATATAAGTAAAATAAAAGTAGAAGTATTGGGATCGTAGCGATAAACAAGATTAACAGTTTTAACACCGTCTTGTTGTTGTGAAAATAGGACCTCCACGTATCGAAATTTAATTATTAACTAACCAAAATCATCATTCTGTAAACATTCCGGATTTCGATGTAAATCAGCAGTTTAATACTTAATTAATCGTTTAAGAAAATTAAAAGTGAAATTTTTTTGATTAATTATTCTTGATAACTGAACAAGTTAAATAGGACTATGTGTGTTTGTTTTTCGATTTATAATGTATTGTTAATAAATGTGATCCTCACTCTTTCCCTGGCCTAGAGAGTTGTATTCACAAATAAGACTTGAGGGAATCCTTACTTACCTAGTTCCTGATATAGTTTCACGAAAATCATTTGTTTGATTTGGCCCTCGTGCTCGCCGAGACATGTTTTATTGACTATCGAGAAAACCCAGTCCAACGGTTGTCGTTTTTGTTGTAGTTTTCTGTATAATAATGGAAAAGAATCGAAAAGAATTCCAACTAGAACATAGTTAAAAACTAATCAATCATAATTGGCAATTTATTGTATACGTTATAGTCCGTCCGAAAACCATGCGAAGTAATAAATTAATTTGACAGCCAGGTAAGCGGGTTCCTACAAGGGTTTTCTATTGTCATTTGCTACTTAAAATCGTAAATTCTGCTGTTTATTATAAGCAGCCGCAACAAGCTAGTAAAATGACAATAAAAAACTTTGAAAACATTACGATCATCAACACTCAAAAGCATCAGCTCTCGAGTTTATACTAGAACATTTATGTCAAACATAGTTTTGAAAAAAAAATACTTTTTAAAAATTTATTAGATTATGTATATCACGAGGCAGGTAATAGCATTAATTCACTGAACACTAAACACCATTACAAACTACTTCAAATATTTTGACATACCTACTCTGTAGTTTTTCTTAATTATTATAACATAGGCCGGAGGGGCAAGGGGCAACAGGCGACGTCAATGTCTACAGGATTTGGGACTGACTGAAATGAAAATATCTACATATGAGTTCGGAGAAGACGAATTCCCGGATATACGGGAAGATGATGAACAACTTGGTTTACTATATGAATGCGAATTTAGTGGAACAGGCGTTATAAATAACGATGGAAGTATTGTACCTGAAAGTCTTGAATTATACGTTAAGAAAGTCGCTAATAAAATGGGAATATCTGGAACGCCCGAAGATAAACTTTTAACTAAAGTAATGAGGAATTGCAGTAACATAAAGGGATCAACAATACCAAAAACTGCCATAAAACTTAGGAACTGTTTCTTTCGAGCATATCTTCCTTTTGAAGATTTATGAATTGTGAATTTTTTTTGAAATTTATTTTTTTTGTAATTATATTAGCTATTAATAAAAAAATCTTTATACATACATTAAGTAGAACAGATTCTACTAGTAGTTTTATTACTCTTTTCCTACGACCCCATACGAAAGTGAACAATAGCAAACACTACCGATATTAAGAAAGTGAGTCATATAACACGCGTATGTTAGGAACATAACACACGTGTGTGTTATGAAAATACGTCACGCTAAGCAATATCTAGAAATCCATGAATTTTGTTTACATTAAAATGATGACATTAATGTTTAATCCAATTTTGAGAAGCATTTTAACCATTATGTATCTATTCTTTTCTTATAAATATAACTTTAATTAATGTTTAATTAGTTATTTTAGCTATCAAAAAGAAATATCTAATATATTACACCTAACGTAACCTCACTATAATACATGAAAATTATTGAAGCAACTTCGCCAAGATTAAAATCAGCGATGCCAAATGGGAGAAAAATAAGAGTAATGTCAAATAATTTAGTTAGGCAACCTCTTTCACACCTGGCATTGTGTTATTAGTTGAAGTTATATTTGTTAATTATGGAGATATTATTAAATATAAATAAAAAATAAATTATGTGCCTCTGAAATTATTATATTATAAATTGTAATAGTAATTCATTTAATTAATTTTGCTGCTAAACCCAAGGTTTAATTTTATACTATGTTTAAATAAGTTATGAATATATGAGTTTTTAAAATTGAAATTTATATTTAGTAAAAGAATCTATTAAATAAAATGTTAACAAACACCCATTCACTTTAACAATTGTCATAATTCAGCTCCAGAAAAATAAAATTAAGTTGTCAAGATAACTTAATTTTATTTTTCTGGAAATGTTTTGATAGAAATTTCGTTATAATTATTCATATTGTGAAACTAAATTGTTTAAAAAATTAAACTTTATATCCTAAAAATAAATGGCTTAAGAAAATTAGCTTTAAGTGTGATTTTCTCTGTTAAACCTAACCATAAAAATTTTGCTTTAAAATCTTCAAAAGTTATATTCTTGAAAATTTTAAAAAATCAAAATTTTTTAAACATTTGAAATTTGGGGGGTCGTAGGAAAAATATTGTACATTACATGTTGGAAAGTAACTTTTCTGCACTCGTGTGATTTTCACGTGTCAATTCACACTCGTGCGTACGAAAAGTTTCACTTTCCACACTAGTAATGTAATATACTATTAACAAAGTGTGTACACTAAGCAGTTATTAGCTGTTATTCCTCACTAGTAACATTAAGTACAGCTCTGTGCTGGTGTTAATAGAATGTATTGCAAAAGAAACGAAAACTATCGTGTAGTGTAGCATTCATGTGCAAGACATTGAAAACAAGCAATTGAGAAGAACAGACAAAATTTAAATATATATATGAGGAATTCAAACAACCCCTCACCCACATTCCACCCATCAGGCAAGGTGATGGTACATGGGAAGAAATAACAAACAGAAGGCCGAAACTTTCGCAGAACACCTTGCTGAAACTTTTCAACCAAACGAAATTCAATCAAATGTAGAAACTGATGAAGACGTAATCTTGGAAGAAGAAGAAGGAGAAGATATCCAACAGGTCATCGCAAAGGAAATAGCAACAGAAATTAAAACTAATCTTAATCCCAAAAAAGCGCCTGGATTCGACCTTATCACAGGTGAAATATTGAAACAACTTCGCAGAAAAGCCATTGTTATGCTGACGTACTTGTTCAATGCAGCATTTCGATTAAAACATGTGCCTAGTGTATGGAAGGTAGCAGAAGTTATCATGCTACCAAAACCAGGTAAACCACCTAACAAGGCGAAATCATACAGACCTATATCACTACTACCGATTATATCGAAGCTCTTCGAAAAACTCTTATTAAAAAGACTTAGACCTATTATAGAAAAGAAAAATCTAATACCAAACCATCAGTTTGGATTTAGACAAGAACATTCTACAATTGACCAAGTTCATATAGTAACAAATATCATTGAAATGGCATTAGAAGAAAAATTAATCTGCTCAACGATTTCCCTAGATGATGCAAAGGCTCAAGCCTTTGACAAAGTTTGGCACGAAGGATTGATCTACAAACTAAAAAGAATGTTACCAAAACATTACGTTAAATTACTCACGAATTATATATCAGACAGGTTATTCCGCATTAAGCATGAAAATGAATATTCAGAGTTAAAGGAGGCTAGAGCTGGCGTGCCCCAAGGAAGCGTATTGGGGCCCATCCTCTACTTGTTGTATACAAGCGATCTTCCATAACCGCAGAATGTAACTGTTGCCACATTTGCCGACGACACAGTGCTGATGGTTACTGGAACAACCATACAAGAAGCAACTGATAAGCTTCAAGAAGCCAGTGACGAAATGACACCAGTGGACTAGAAAGTGGAAAACAAAGCTTAATAAATTAAAATCGGTTCATGTAAATTTTACTAATAAAAGGCTTATAAATACACCTTCAGTTAATTTAAATGGCATCATAGTTCCATATGAAAACACAGCCAAATACTTAGGAATGACCTTAGATACGAAATTGCGGTGGAAAGAGCATATAAAAAAGAAGAGAATAGAACTTGGACTCAAGTATCGACAATTGTACTGGCTACTGGGACGCAACTCGCAATTGTCAATAAATAACAAAATACTTATATACAATCAAGTCTTAAAACCAATATGGGTCTATGGCATACAATTATGGGGATGTGCTAAAGAAAATAATGTCAAAAGAATCCAAACGTTCCAAAATAAAGTACTACGAAATATGGTAAATGCTCCATTGTACATCAGAAACAAAGATCTACATCGTGATTTAGGGATTTTAGACGTGACAAGCGAAATCAAGAGATTCGCCACTAAACACGAAGCCAGACTACATCAACATGTCAACGTCGAGGCATTACAACTACTCGACAACCAAAACATCATAAGAAGACTGAAGACGACTAAGCCATTTGAACTAGTCTAAATACTGTGTAACGTGTTAATAGCAGAGCACAGTGCGCGATAATGTAACGAGTGCAAGTGCTTCAAGAAGCAAAGTCAGACTAAAATATAGGACATCAGTGGATGAACTGTAGCATAAGTTTTATTTAGTTTTAAGAGTTTAAAGATAAATTGATGGTTAGTCTATTAGACCAGTTTCAATAACAAGTGCATATGCGCAAAAAAGAAAAAAAATATGAGGAATTGTCGTTTCATTGGGAGTCGTCTGAGGTAAATCAGTTGGCAGAGCAAAGTATAAAATTCCAACATTTTACAAGCCCATCAATTTTATTTATTTTTATACTATACTGGAGCAGTAACACACTCTTAGTAATGACGGCATAGGCGTCCGGAAGGGGGGCAAGGAGGGGCCCTTACTCCCCTGGAAGTTGAACAATTTGAATTTTAAAGAAAATTTTGTATAATATGCCGTTTATTTTAAGCTTGCCCTCCCTAGCATGCCGTTTATTCTAGGCTTGCCCCCTCCTAGAACAATTTAGCACGCAACATTATAATAAAAATTAATAAAACAGAACAGATTAGAGAGATTACCATTATCAGGAGAACCTAACCTCACTTATATAAAAATATCACATTGCAGGAAAATAATATTGGTTAATGTACTTTGAACATATTAGAACATGCACTAAATAACTAGTTGAGCAGAATTAGAATTATATCATGAGGCTAACTCCTCCGTTGAATCAATAGATTGAGTTATTAACTAAAACTCTACAATGCTATAATTAACTTACTTTTTAAATCTAATGAAATTTGAGTTTTCTCTTTTGAAGTTAACGATTCAAGTTCATTTTGAAAATTTATGTTTTAGATTGTTTTATGTTTTTGTCCAACATATCATTTCATTTAACTGGATTATTGAACAAAGAACTGGAATGGTTTAGGATTTTTTTTTAGGAAGTGTTGAGGTGTATATAACGTAAATTTATGCAGGAAAGTTTCTATGTGTAGTGATGGACTCGAGCCCGAGCCAAGCTCGACTCGACTCGAAACTCGACTCGCTTTCGAGCCGAGTTTCGAGTCGAGTTCGACAATTCTTTATTCGAGTCGAGTCGCGCTTCACGTACGTCGAGCCCGAGTCGAGTCGAGCTTTGAAGTCGAGTTTTTCGAGTTTTTCGAGCCGGCTCGAGAAAATTGTACAGTTTACAGTATTTCCCCTATTTTGTACTTTAACAGATTATAACTAAGAATTTGCGCAATTACTTTTCTTTAAATGACTTCATTACACTATAACACTTAAAACATAATGAAATTTTTAATTATTATATAATTATTTTATCTCGTTATTAGGGTGTAATGTATTCATCAATGACAAACAAAATGTAAAAAGTAAAACTCCTGCACGACACTTTATAAGTTTTTAACAGCTGAAGTAACAAGAGTTGTTCCTTGCAATCTGATCTTATCTTTTATGTTCAAAACGTGTTGATAACGTCGTGGATAACTTATATTAGAAAAATTAGTAATTTTAGTTTGTTTTGTTTTTTTATTAAGATTAATGATGACTTTTAATTTATTAATATAATCAAACACTTCACTTTCAGTGGACTCTTAATTTTCAAAATATTGTTAAAATATTTTTAATTAAATTTGTTAGTTAACCTACCGGTTTAAAATACAGGGTGTCTATGGATGGGGTTACAAAGAGGAAAAACTTTTTTAATATGTGTTTTACAGAAAAAGATTTTTTATAAAAAATTCTTTTATTTTTAATTTAATGTAAGTACAAGGGCGTACTTAAAATTTGAAATACGATTTCTCGAAAACTATGGGACGCGACCACATATTGATAAGAAAAATATGTTCTAAATCAATAAGATCAATTAAAACAATAAGAATAACTAAGCCTAAAGCATCTTGGCTCACAGATAATGTCAAATTAATGATGTCTCTTAGAGATGTAGCTTTTAAACGTTACAAAAGTATCAGAACTAGCGCTTCTTGGGAATATTACAAATCCTTAAGTAATTATACCACTTTTGCAATAAGAAAAGAAAAACAGGCATACTTAGAATTTCGAGCACGTACTGACCCTAAAACAATGTGGAAGGAACTTAAATCATTAAATATATATTATAAAAATAAAGCTAGTGAAAATTCTATGCTACCTGAACTTTGCGATGTTAATAAAATTAATGAAACTTTTTTGAGCATGGGCAAATCATCGGTTTCTGGTAATGATGAGTTAGAAGAATACTACAATAATTCATTAATAAATCCATTTGAATATTTGTTTCACTTCACGCCCATAGAAGAAGACAAAATATCAAAAATTTAAGCATCAAGACCAATGCAGTTGGTTCTGATGGTATAAGTGCAACAATGTTAAAATTGTGCTGTCCTTTCGTTTTACCATTTATTACTCATTTAGTCAACGATTTGTTAGAGTTTCGTGCGTCGCGTTTCGTGCGGAAATGTAAAATCTTCTGGTTTCGTGCGTCAACCAGATGGACAATCAAGTTCTGTACTAATGACTTCTGGTTTCGTGCGCTCACACAAAATCTACCTGCTGACTTAGGATACTTTTTAAAATAAGATTTCTACATACAAATTTTTGATTTTCTTTTCAGTATTTTATTCATGTATGTTTTCACACCAAATACAAAAATCTAAAGTATTATAAAAATTATTAGTTTAGACCAGATACGAGTAAATATTCTCATAATTTTTTAAATAGTCATGTGATTTTTTTTAAACCAGTTCGATTGCTTCATCAATTATATTGATTTTCTAAATTCACGTTATTTATTTTAACTATTTTTAGATCCTAATTAATAAAAGGGAAATAATAATGGATAAGTACATATAAATAAGAAATTTATTAGATATTAAGAATAAAAATGTATCAGCGTTAACAAATATCAATTTACAAAGCATCCACATCGACACTTAAGGAAAGTAAAGTTTTCCCATATTAGTGTTTCTTTAAATCCTGTATATTATGAATAATTGCTGTTTCACATTGTAAATTTAGTTATGTTATGAATTTCAAGGAAATTGCAGATAATATTAGCGGTACATAACAAAGTAGGTATGTAGATCTGTATTATCCATCAATATTCTAAATTGAGTAAAGTTTCCGTTTGTTTTTTAGTGCTACTAATGGTAAACAAATAATGCTTAATTAAAAGAAACTGCTAAAGAGAGAGGAATTTGCTTACTTTTTAGCTAACTCTGTGAAATGTAGAATATTAAAGTTGATATTATACTTGATATTCAGATAAGATAAGGTAAACATGTGCAGGTAATAACGCATGAAATAAGAAGTCATTAACGGCATCATTTTAATTCCGCACGAAACCAGAAGGTTTCAGGTAGATTTTCGTCGGCGCACCGAACCCGACGCACGAAACAAGAATATACCTAGTCAACAGCTGTTTATTATCTAGGGTATTTCCTGATGCTTGGAAAATTGCTAATGTTATACCTTTACCCAAAATAAGCCCACCTAAACAGTTCAAAGACCTACGGCCCATAAGCATTTTGCCCGTCTTGTCAAAAATTATTGAAAAAATAATAACGGAACAGATAGAATTGCATGTGACATTGCATCACATTGTACCCGAAACACAGTCAGGTTTTCGAAAAGGATACAGCTGCTCCACTGCTCTTCTGAATATTACTGATGATGTACTATCTGCGGCCGATAAAGATAGATTATCGGTAGTAGTTATGTTAGATTATTCTAAAGCGTTTGATACTATTTCTCATAAAATCTTAATCAGCATCCTGCAGTTTATTGGTTTTAGTAGAAGTGCTTTAGAACTCATGCATTCATACTTCACCAAGCGCTTTCAAAAAGTTACTTTAAAAGGTGAAACTTCTGTTCCGTTATCAATTGTAGCTGGGGTCCCTCAATGCTCAATTCTTGGACCATTACTATATTCGCTTTATACATGTAATTTTAAAAATGATATCAAACACAGTAGATATCATCTCTATGCTGACGATACACAATTACAGTTAGATTTCGATCCTGAGCATTTTGCTGACGCATCTAATCTTATTAACGCTGATATAAAAAATGTAGTAAATATTTCTGAGCAACACTGTCTAAAGATAAATGCAGAGAAATCTATGTTTATGATCTTTGGGAAAAGTAAAGCCAGAAATTTAATTAAAAATAATATAAATGTCAAAATTGGCGAGACACCCTTACCGCTAAGAGATAGTGCCAGGAATCTTGGGATAATTTTAGATGGGGACTTGAGATTCTCACAACATGTTTCTTATTTACTTCGTAAAGCATTCATTAATCTTAAACTCATTTTTAACACTAGATTTTGTTTAAATAGAAAGCTCAAAATATTATTGTGTGAATCCCTGGTCCTATCACATTTTAATTACTGTGATGTAGTATTTGGTCCCTGCCTGGACAGCTACAATATCAAAAGAATTCAGAGAATGCAGAACTCTTGTCTTCGACTAATATATGACATCAGAAAATTTGAACATATCAATCATAAGCTAGCCGACACCAATTGACTTAGCATGTACAACAGAAGAACGCTACATGCTGCAGTCCGGTTTCATAAAATAATATTGTCTAAACAACCTTCATATCTTTATAATAAAATAAAGTTTAGGCATAATATTCACAATATTAACGTAAGACACAAAAATCGCATCTCGCCTGCCATCCATAAAACTCAATTGTTTAAAAGATCATACTCTTACAATATCTACAATGTTTACAACTCGCTTTTACCATATTCAAAATCACTCTCACTTGGTTCTTTTAGGCATCACCTGTTTCATATTCTCTTGCAAAGTCAGATACTATAACGTAACTTTTGTCAATATTTCTCTTTTTTCTTTTTTCTATGTACGTATGAATATTGCTTAATTGCACACTCTCAGAACAAAATCAAATTTTAAATGTGGATTTAACTTAACTTAAATCTCTCTAGACCTTTCTTTCATTTTTACTATAAATTTGTTTGTTTTCATTAGGGTTAAGTGGAAGAGCAGACTATGTGGTATTTATGCTTCATAGATCTGAACTGCGCCCAATTATGGCGATAGGGGTACAATTGTATCTTATGTTTCAACCTATAATGTATGTATTTTTATGTTATTTGAATATTTTCTTATTTGAATCTTAATTGTATGTATCTATATTGTCATAATAAAAGACCATTTATTATTATTATTTATTATTATCATTACAGCTTATTACTCCCTCCCGCGCTGCTTATTACAACGTTACTTTTATTAGTTATACCATGTATATGAAATAGAAACACATTTTTCAAAAGTATGTATTACTATTATTGCCATTAACGATTCTGACTTCGGGCAAATCGACAAAGCTAAGAACTGTCTTAAAGTTCACTTAACCCGACGTCACCCGGGTTGTAGAAGATGTCCACGTAATTTCCATGGGCGCTTTCTTAGGCTTAAAATTCGTTTTGTTTATTGAACATGACGGACATTGTTTGATGTAATTTTGCATATCTTTTTTCATAGAATTTCATTTATAGGTGTCAAGTATTCGTCCATAGGTCCTAATAAATCCAGAGTGACCCGCAAGTTTAGAATCATGATTTTCCTGTAAGGTTTTCAAAATTTCTTCCTTTGAATTTGGGTGAGTTTTAATTTTATCAAGTGTAACTGGAGTGATTTTAGAAGTATCTTTAAAAATGTAGTATATCATTTTTTTTAATTTTTATTGCTTATTGTAAGGCATCTTTATAAGTTATTTTATTAAAATGAAATTGTTTACATATTAGAAGATATAAGGTTTTTGATTGATTAATTTTATGAAAGCATTAGTGATGCCCACGATAAGTGTCGTTTACGAGAGTCTTGCAAATATCGTCTCGTTTATACGATATTCGAGACGAGAGTGTACTTTTTGCTTGCGAGACAAGACGAGATTTTTTAAAATATCGTCTCGTATCTCGCGCGAAAATCTCGCAATCTCGCAAAAGTTCCACGTAATGGAAGTTATTTCTTTGACAAGCTAAAAATCATGTTATGTTTTATTAGAAATCCGAGTACTTATACAATACAATACTCTATTGTTTAGCCATAAATTTTATAACTAACTTTTGTTGCGGTCTACGTTGCAGTTCTATTATATAAAATCAAAGACAAAATAAAATATCAGAATTCACAAGAATCACGTATATTATTTCGTTATAGAAAAAGATTTTTTTATATGCCTTTATGGATTTTGTTTTGTTAACCGTTTCTGTATCGTGTAACAAAATAAAGGATTAATGAATGTTTTCATGTATAAACAGCGAAAAACTGGCACCGAATTGTTCCTTCTGAGGTCTGTTTAAAGAAATGTTTGATACTAAAAGAAGAGTTATGGGATGCTAAGATAGGAAACTAAATACACAGATTAAATGAGTTAAATAAAAAGTCATTAAATTATGATTTAAAGTTTTCTTGGCTCTGTGATTTTAGTGTATATAAAGTTTTGCCTTTGGACATTCTCGTTTTGAATACGCTTACGGTAAACATTTGATTTTTAAGGCGCGTACTTAAATACTGATAACTTCTTAATTTAATAACTTTAAAATTAGTTTTGTTCTGATTTGTAAATATTAAGGTTAGCGGTAGTTTCTTGGATTTAAACAGATTATAAATTTTGAGTTTAATGTAGGTAATAGGCGATTATAAAAATTACGCTTGTTTAAAATGAGTCACAATTTTTCAAAACGAAAACGCAAAAACATTAAAGAACAAGAGAACATTTCAACATCTAGTGGTGATAATTCTAGTGAAAATGACGAATTATTTACTCCTAAATATGAAAATGACAGTGAAGTTTCAACTAGGAGTTCTGCAACAACTATCAAGACTTTATCAAAGAGAAAGAGTAAATTTGAAGACTATTTTTCAATAACAGACTGCGAAGAAGGTATTATAACACGTTTAAAAGATTTAACTTTTATAAATAAACACAATCATTTAGACTTTATTTAATTATTAATCAGGTATTGCATTCCTTTTTGATTGTTTGTTTAAATTCTAATATATCTTCCAAAAAAGAAGTGCTAGACTTGCGAGATTCGAGACGAGACGAGATTTTTTGGTGCGAGACAAGATTCGTTTTATTTTGTGCGAGACGAGACGAGAGTTAACAAAAGTCTCGTCTCGCTAATTTCGTGGGCATCACTAGAAAGCATGCAAACAATCGGGTTCTTGTATGTTAGAAAAATCATAATTATCCTTGAGTATCGTGGAATACTGAATTGTTATTATCTAAATCTTTTCAATAAAAGAAGACGTTAGGAAAATATTTGAATCCTTCGAAAGGAGTTGATTGTATTATTGGTGCATCATTAGATCGGTAGCTCAGATGGTAGATATACCACCTAGACAGTGGAGGGTCCTGGGTTCGATTCCCAGCCGAGACGATAAATTTTTCTATATGAATTTGCATTCAAAATATTATTTAATGTAAATCATTAATCAACTTAATAAAAATTAACTTCATTTAAAATTTACAAAATCCATACATTTCTGAAGGAAGCGTAACACGTGTCAAAATCCACCTACCTGTGTATTGGGAAACCATGAAATAGAAATGTCGATAATATTAGATGTCTTGGAGTAACATTAGACAAAAACTTACCTGGAAATCTCACATCGATCAACTAACTTATAGTTAACAGCAAAAACGTTCTAAATGTAATAAAAGTGCTACCACACATTAGTTCCATCATCTCCCAATATACCAACTCAAACATTAGTTTTTTCAGGGTACTGTATATGCCCTTCTCTAAATAGGTGTGGGTTTGCATACAGATATGCCATTGATTTATTTAATCAAGAGTGTTCCAATATATCTGTACCACACGCAGCTTTACGTAAACTTTTAAATAAATTTGACGAAACTGGAATCCAGTGGAGGAAAAGCCGAGGTATGTCTGTAGTAGTCAAATCTAAATATGTTTTTGGACGTTTTGAGGAAAAGAGAATTTTTTTATAAAGAATAACGTTTTTCTGTAAAACGCATATTAAAAAGGTTTTTCCTCTTTGAAACCTCATCCATGAACACCCTGTATATGAATTATGTAAATACTAAGAAATTAAACAATCAAACGTTGTAGGATAAAAATGAAGTTTAATGTCGGTCACGTGAGGACGTCATCGGTCACGTTAGGACTTCGTACAAATTGAAAAATTTAACATTAGAATTTCATTATTAAAACTATGGAAGTCATGAAATTTCGAAATACCTTTGATTGTTATGACATTCTCCCAGGGTTTTGATATGTTAATGAGTTCTACAATTTCTGATGAAGAAACGTAAATAATTTTTGTTTTATCAATCAATCGATAAGTGAGTTTAGCGAAATCTTCAGCTGGCTGTATTGTTACGGCTTCTTTACCCTGTGACATCATTTTTTTGCGAGTTCAAACGTTTAATATTATCCCCAATACCATCTACAACACCCTTTCCCTGGGGGCAAAGTATATCCAATAAAATTCGCGATTGTATTTAGCACTGAAATCTGATAGCAATTTCAACATATACCGATTTTTAAATTTATTGAAGGGTCCATCGTATATCTGCAGTGGATATAAACCAGTCTTTTAAAATTTCAAAATGTATTGTACCTTTATCTTTATTTTGATGATCTGAACAAAAAATAAATGTTTTGCAATACCGTAAACAATAAGACTCTACGTGTCAAGCATAGAGCTAATTGGATTTCCTTCGGATATTCGCAATAAAAAGACATTGCAAAGTAAATCTATATTATTCGTATTGAATCACTTGACTTTTCATTCTGAAAACTTTCTGCTTGGATTATCTTCTGCTTGGCATGATTTAATACGTCAGGAATATTATTGACAATCATAAAGTTCTCCTGGATAGTTTTGACACTATTCTTTCCTAATTTCTGTTTTTCCTACATCTATTGGTTTTGATATATTTTTACCATTAGAGCAGGTGTCACAAACATTTTGCCAACCACAAGAGTTCAACGAGTTGTCAAATAGATTTTGAACCCAAAAATGATTTGAATAATCTGTTTGCATACCATTCAACTTTAAAATAAAGTTTTCATGTAATTTATACTTACACTGTTCAGTTGGCATCTCTTTCATTAACAAAACATTCTTTGGCCTTAATCTGTAAAATTTGGATAAACCAATTTCGAAATTAGGATTAATTTCACTAAACATATGGTATGCCTCTTTTAAGTACACACACAAGTAATGTTTTTGCAAGGTTGTTTTAATACCATTTTCCCAAACAGCAATGAAATCATTCATACTCGGGTATAATAAATACCCGTAAGTACCAAATCAGATCTAAAAAAGAAGTTTTTAACAATAGTGTAAACGTCTTCAAAGTTTGTTCGTCGTCAAAGGAAGAAGTTGTGATCATGTGTTCTTCGGCTACATATAATTTCAGGCGTTTTGTTAGTTCCAAAACAACAGGTTTTTGCTTTTCTATTGAGTTCGGCAAACTCGTTACTGTTTTCAGCACTGATTTTGATAGATTTTGTTAACACTTGTATGCAAGATACAATAAATGTTGTGTGTTGTTTACGAATGAATAACGAATAAAGTATTGTGCATTATACGCAAGGTAACTGTTTTTACTGGCTCAAGAAGGCAACAGGCTCGCCTGTCGGCACGCCAGTCAGTTCCGTCTATCGTCAGTAAAAACAGGTTTACCTTGCTAATAATGTAAAATATATATTTGCTACTCACTCGTCAACGTCATGTAATATAACAGAACACATACAACAAAAAGTTACTTTTGCGAGCTACTGACTTAAGCGTAAAATTGACAGCTGACCTGTAGAAGTGCTACAAGTTAGTAGAATATGACTTTTGAAAATTAAACTTTATTATTACTACTCTTGTTTACAGTAAAAATACAGGTAGGTACAATTACGTACATGTTCCTGAATATTATATATTCCAGACGATGACATGGATTCACTTGCCACCAAACCATCTACATATTGTGCTGAAGGTGTAACACTCGCTTTTTTGTTACTCTACTGAAAACACTAAATAGTGAAATGCTTACTGAAAACCAAGAACGATACTTACTGTACTTTAATGCTCCGACGAAAGATCTCTTTCTGTTAACAAATTATCATTCAGGGCGTAGGTGGTGGTCTCTCTAGCTTATAGATTGTAAAGAAAAAATAAGGGTTGTTGAAATAATAAGCAATATGGGCGCCATTTACTTGCAAGTCATTAGCATGCCTTATCAAAATCCGCAAGTAAAAAAAGATTCTGATTAAATTGATTGAATTCAATAACTAATCGTAATTAACATTAGGCTGGTCAATGTATTTTGATAAATTCCACAAGTGCTTGAGCCAACATTATCATAACCATAACCAGGGCCGGAATTAGCACGGTGCCGGCGGGGCCAGGGCCCCTGGGCATCCACCAATGCAATGGAGCTTTTCAATTAAAACAAAATCCGAAAAAATGAAGAAACCACACGGAAAAAAATTAGGTGCAACAGCTGAACTGTTGTGCGATATTTGCACTTAGACTGTACGGACTGTTCGGACACAGCTTTTAAACGAGGTTAAAATCGGTACAGCCGTTGAATTTAAAAGTAAGTACTGCGATTGCACCGATCCGTAACCGAAACAAGTACAATATCCGTACCTATGTTCGGTGCGGTCACGTGTTTCCAGATACAGCTGTGGCACCCACTTTTTTCCGTGCAGGTACTAAAGAAAGATTACTAAAAGCGTGATAGAGACATAATGATGATCACTTGACGCTTTTTTATCTAAAATAAAAAGGCCTATTAAATTGCATTGTAAAACATTTTATTGGCATTCATGTGCAAGCGTAGTTTAGTACTTCAAAGCGTTTAGAAGTAAGCAAAATAATAAAAAAAAACGTAGAAAAATTACTATGGAGTTTTATTTTTCCGAGATTAAAAATTTTTTAGAAATTTAATAACTAGTTTTAAATTTATTCATAAAGCAAATAAATTGTTTTTATAGACAATGCAGCAAAATTGTATTTAAAATGATAAATAAGATGGAATAATCAGTCATAACAACAGTTTTAAAGTAATATACATACGTACAAACATCTTATTACTAAAGACAACTTAGATAAAAATAATTTTCATCAGTTAATCCTGAATAGATGTTAAAATCTATTTAATCGCTCCAAAATCTCACAACACTATATATTGCTTTTTGTTTCACTTTAAATCACAATAAACTGTAGACACCAAACACCTAACATATGTCGAACAAGAAGAACTTTGGATCACAGGTTTCGATGATAAAGGTGTAACCGATGATTCTGAATTAAAATTTGCGTTAATTACCTTATGTCATACATAAATTGGCAGAATTCTTTTACTAATAAAGATTTAAACCAATATAGTTCCAAAAGAAAAGTCAATCATTTAAATGTTTTCACGTTCATACAAATTTCATTATAAGAAGGTTAAAAAGTATGTACTATTTCATTGTAAATAATATTTCCTGCACAAATTCTGCAATTCACAATATTATTATTGCAATGGCAAAACAACGGACTGAAATTTACTTACCTTTAACATTCAAATTCGATATTGAATTAGCTTCACTAATCATAAACTGACTGCACACTGGATTAATTATTGACTTTACTAAAACAAAGTGCTAAACTGTAATCTAAATTCCTTAATTTTTTTTCTGTAAACGGAACGATAAAACTCAAATTTATTTCGAAAACACAAATCAGCGTTAAACGCTATCAAGAGATTTTGGGGGCGAGCCGCCCGTAGCTTAGGCTCGAAAGCCGCTAGGAGACTGGCTGTCTTGGGGATGCGAAACTATCTTCATGTTAATATTTTTAAGAAAAAGAAAAATGACTACCCTATCGAAATCTAAAGTGACACACATTAACCAATCAGAAGAATCTTTCTAAAATACTCTTAATTTTAGTAAAACGAAAAATTAATTTCTCGCAGGAGGTCCGATAAAAAAACGAGCCAGACATGCCCTTATCTGTATTTTGTGAAGAATCTATCCAGCACACATGAAATATGCACATAGCGAAAACATAAATTTAATTTAAATGCATTTATACGTATTATTTTGTCTCTAAAATAATTTTTATCTTGATATTTTATTACTAAAAACAAATTTAGTTACATGGGAACGGCTTTTGCAGCTGCCTCTAAACTAACGAAAAACATTATTATGATCAGAATAAAATCTACAATTTCAAACTTTTGGCACGTTGCAAAGGTGAGCATTTGTATGTTCATTCTTAGGAAACAATGTTTTGGAAATTTTAATTTTTTTGTTTGCCGAGTCCTCCACGTAACTTTCAGCAATGGTACTAGAATTCCATCAGCCCGCACGTTTCAATGTCAAAATATCTCCGCCAGCATTCGCAATCATCGTTGCTGCAGACCGACGAAAAGAATGACCGGTATATGGTTCAGGGTGTTCTAGTCCTAGGTATTCAGTTATTCTCTTCGCAACACCGCCAATGTGCTGACAAGCATTGAGCGAAATGCATTTGCCGTTACGATAGTCAAAAACAAACGCAAACTTTCTATCTGAAGAGGACGAAGGGCTGCGTATTTTCCATATAAAACACAAGGCGTGAAACTGCATTCATTATCTGTTATAGTAAATCTCCTAGTAGTGTGATTCTTTGTATTTTTCAAAGTGGCAACGATGAATTTATCAATATCCTCCACATCGTTTACGTTTAGAGACAGAAGCTCGTCGCACCGCCAAGTCTCGAAGATTCCAAAAATTGTAATTGCCTTAGCTAACAACCAATGGTCGTCAGGAGTTTTCACAAGAAATTGTTCTACTTGTTCTTTGGTTAATACCTTGGCCTTTTTCGGAACATAACGCTCATTCTTTCTCTTTAGAAATGCAATGACATTATGAAATCTACAAATTGCAAAAACGTATTTTTTATAATCACTACTAAAAGCTAACTAACCTGCGAACTTCAACGTTTTCTTTTACTTCCAGGTAGCAATTTACCATCGACCACTTTGACCATAAGCTATTTGCACTAAATCTCATGGACAGTTGATTAATGTAAGTCATTAGAACATCCTAAGTCACACCGGTTATACCGTTTTTCTCTTGCCAATTTTTGAAATTGGCATATTCTTGCTAGTAACTTGCTGCAGATTTTTGTGGAGATGTGCAGATAAATTTGCAGCTCCGTTTATAATATAGCTTCTGGAACACCCATTTCAGTAAAAAAGCAAAATGCAATTTGATAATTTAATAAATAACCACCAATTGTCATAACATCTACGTGTCGCACACTTCCACGGCTCATATAATTATTGTTGGTGTGACCTTGTTTTCTTCCGTAGGTCTTTTTATACGTTTTGTTAAATACAAACGAAAAACCCGAACTTTCTTCACACCACTTGTTTATGATGTCACATAAATCAAACATATGTTTATAATTAACGAATTACTTAAATTTAATTACATGAAAAGATAACTGAAATGAAATAGACAAATAAAACGATATAATACACTTATAACCTCAAATGCTTCCTAACTGAATAAATTTATTCATTAATGAAGAATTATTATAAATTTGTGAATTGACAAAAACCGACAACTGTTACAAAATTAATTAAGACCTAATTACACCTAAATTATACAAATTCTAGCTATACTACAATATAAAATAGTTACTTTATAACACATAACAACTTCCTTACATTTTAAAATGATTAAAACTGAATACAAAAAACAATAAAATCATAAATCGACTGTTTCAGCCTTGTAGAGAAACCTGATACTAACGGTATATTCTTGTTTCGTGCGCCGACGAAAATCTACCTGAAACTTTCTCGTTTCGTGCGGAATTAAAATGATGGCGTTAATAAGTTCTCATTTCGTGCGTTAATACCGGTACATGTTTACCTGATCTTATCCGAATATCAAGTATATATAAACTATAATATTCTACACTTCACACACCCAAGCTAAAAAGTAAGCAAATTTCTCCATCTTTGGCACTTATACCCTTATTTTACTTAAGCATCATTTGTTTACCATTAGTAGCGCTAAAAAACAAACGGAGATTTTACCCAATTTAGAATATTGATGGATAATACGGATCTACACACTTTGTCATGTACTGCTAATATTATCTGCAATTTTCTTGAAATTCATAACATAATTAAATTTAAATTATGAAACAAGAATTCATAATATACAGGATTTAAAGAAACATTAATATGGGAAAACCTTACATTCCTTACGTGTCGATGTGGATATTTTGTAAATTTCCATCTATTAAAGCTGATACATTTTTATTCTTAATATCTAATAAATTTCTTATTTATATGTACTTATCCATTATTATTTCCCTTTTATTAATTAGGATCTAAAAGTAGCTAAAATAAATAGCTTTAATTTAGAAAATTCATATAATTGATGAAGTAATAAAACTAACTGGTTTAAAAAATCACATAATTATTTAAAAAATTATGAGAACAATTATTTAGTTGTATCTGATCTAAATTAATAATTTTTATAACACTTTAGAATTTTGCAATTGGTGTGGAAAAAATACATGAATAAACTACCGAAAAGAAAATCAACAATTTGTATGTAAAAATCTTATTTTAAAAAGTATCCGAAGTCAACAGGTAAATTTTGGGTGAGCGCACGAAACGAGAAATCATTAGCACCGAAACGAGAAGATTTTACAGTTCCGCACGAAACGCTCGCAAATCGATACTAACACATATCATGGCGTAGTAAAACCTTAAACTAAACAAAACTCAAACCATTCTCGTCCAGGGTGCACTTCTTCAGCTGTCAGAATCAAAACAATGGAGAAAAACATTAAATAAACATCAATAATTTGATAAACTGTCAAATTGACCTTGGCCGATATCTTCGCAAGTGAAAATGTAATAAGTAATGAATAAGTAAGTTGATTATGGAATACTAGTGTTTAAGACAATGACTTAATTTATCTATTTTCAGTAAAACATCCACTCGAAACCGTGTTAGCCTTTCGGTAAATGAAAAAGCTCTATCTACGATATCCTACAATAGTACTCAAATCTAAAATGAAGATCAATCATCCAAGAAAAACTGAAATAATATCGTGATCTTGTGACCTAAGCTACCTAATGCATATTTTATCTTATAACAACAAAATTCACTCATATCCCTCGTTTATTGTTTAATATTTTTTTTAGTAGGTAAGATAAGTAAGGTTGTGTATTCTTTTACAGATTGTAAGTACTACTACTTTTATCGTATTACTTTTATCCTGATTTATAATAATAATTTTATGCAAAATGTGGCATGTAAACCTTTAAATAAATGAAACTAATGTCCTAGCATATCTATAGTTATCTTGCATATATTATGCTTCAAATAAACATAATATTCATTATTCCTTGCTTTTCGACTGAATCGGAGACTTTAAAAGTTCTATTTTTATTATTGAAGTTATTAGATTTGCAATATGAAGATTTTATATCATCGCAATATAAAGCAGGGGATATTTTAAAAGTGTCTCTTAGAATATTCCTTGTTTTAATAAATTGACTTACAAGCAGGCTGAGAAATTACTTTCAAGCTAAGAAGGTTATATCAAGAATCAAATAAGGTGCTATAGAGGATATCACCGGAAAAGTTACGTTTCCGCAGCTTATAATATTTCCTTACTGAATTTTTACTTTGTATAAGACTTTGATTTAATAAAATATTTCAAATCTCTTTGAGAGTGTTTTTTTTCCAAATAACCTAACAACACTTTTAGTATGGTTCTCCTTTATATAGTTAATCCCTTTAATATGTGTATTGACCATATAATGAAACAATAATTAAATACAATAACAATAAAACAGTTAATTCATGTATAATTGATTGATTGAATAAGATAATTATTTAGATATGCATAACGTTGAAATGGGTATAAATAAACAGAAACTTGAAGCGGTAGTAGTAGTATATCCAGAATATTCGAACGACCATGAAGCTATTACCAATTCTTCTGCTTGGAATGATAACGTGTCAGGTATGACTTTAGTCTAATTTTTTATTATTATGCAAAGAGTACTAATGCTGTTATAGTCCAGTCAAACTAAACATTTGAAATGGAAAATGGAAGTACACAAGATTTTTTTCTTCCAGCATGCTGGGGGGGTCTAGAAAAGCTTAACTTGAAGTTTTCGACCTCAAATTCATATGAGCTTTTTCCGCCATTTAGAAAAGAAGGGATGAAGTGTTATTTTGAAATTATCTCTGTAACAGTAGGTCCGACAAAAAATTTGTATTAAGCATTTTTGTCGGCAATACGATTGTGTTTTCATTTTTTATATTACGCGAAAAAGTTTCAAATAAAAGTTGTAGACAATCGTATTTCCGACAAAAATGCTTTGTACAAATTTGTTGTCGGACCTACTGTTACAGAGATAATTTCAAAATAACACTTCATCCCTTCTTTTCAAAATGGCAGAAAAGCTCATATGAATTTGAGGTCGAAAACTTCAAGTTAAGCTTTTCTAGCCCCCACCCCTGCATGCTGGAAGAAAAAAATCTTTTCAAAGACAATAAATGTAATGTGTTCTTCAGGAAACCGGTGAAAGGTAAATCGGCCACCACAATTTTTATTTTTGTTTTCCTTCACAACTTTTTCATTTTTTATATAACGCGAAAAAGTTTCAAATAAAAGTTGTAGACAATCGTATTGTCGACAAAAATGCTTTGTACAAATTTGTTGTCGGACCTACTGTTACAGAGATAATTTCAAAACGACACCATCACTTCTTTTTCCAACGTTTTTTCCTCGTAACATTTTCATTTTTTATATAACGCGAAAAAGTGTGAAATAAAAGTTGTAGACAATCATATTGCCGACAAAAAAGGCTTCATACAATTTTTTTGTCGGACCTACTGTTACAGAGATAATTTCAAAATAACACTTCATTCCTTCTTTTCAAAATGGCGGAAAAAGCTCATATGAATTTGAGGTCGAAAACTTCAAGTTAAGCTTTTCTAGACCCCCCTACATGCTGGAAGAAAAAAATCTTATGTACTTCCATTTTCCAAGTTAAGTCCATTTTTCGTACAGTTTGGCTGGACTATTATGTGTTATTGACTATCGAGAGAAACCAATACAACGGTTGTCGTTTTTGTTGTACTTTTCTGTATAATAATGGAAAAGAATCGAAAAAAGTGCCAACTAGAACATAGCTCAAAATTAATTATTCATAATTGGCAGCTTATCATATACGTTATAGTACGTCCAAAAACCATGCAAAGTAATAAATTAAACTGACAACCAGGTAAGCGGATTACTACAAAGGTTTTCTATTGTCATTTGCTACTTAAGACCATAAACTCTGCTGTGCTAGTAAAATGACTATAGAAAATCCTTGTAGTAATCCACTTACCTGGCTGTCAATTTAATTTATTCCTTTGCATGGTTCGCGTTACATTGCGATCATCAAAACTCAAAACCATCACCTCTGGAGTTTATATTATAATATATAACTTAGCTTTTTTTCCCGAAAATATAACTATAAACTAATTATAAAAAATTATGAAAATACATCATACTTACTGTATCTTAAAACTCAAAAAATATCTGCCACAGCTTGAGATTTAAACTCTCTCTTTACAAATTGATTTATCAAGTCGTAGGTATTGGTTCCACAGCTGTATAAATTGTGAAAAGGAATAGATAAGGGTTTTAAACACAATTAAAAACTCAAAAAGGGCGCCATCTGGTTCTGATGCTTTAATTAATTATAAATTAACTAATCAAAGATGTTATTTTGAATAAGCATTAAAATTTACTAAACCCATTAACCAGAAAATGAATAAAGTATTTAGTTGAAACACAAATTTTGTTTATTACAATTGTTAAAGAAATGAAACTAAGCTTTCATGACCAATATGGTTCCGTTTTAGAGATCCATCAGTTTTGCAATAATAATATTTATTAAACAAAGAAGAGGGTAGGGAATACACATATAAGGGTAAACAAATAAGACACACCTTGTATATTTATTGCTGATCCAATCTAATTTTATTGGATTATAATTATGTTCAACAGTTAATCAATAAAGAAATTCACCAAGAACATCTCTTTTAATAAAGAAAACAAACAGGAAAACTTATTGGATTGACCACCAAATTGTTCAAAACACATACTATCATTATTAGAAATTTACATTGACAGTTCATGATCGCAAAATATTTCCAAAAAATCTATTAGATCAACCATAAAAATTGTTCAAAACAATTTAATTTAAACATTAACCTTTTTATTTACTGAACTTTTCCTGAACCAAAAATTTATAAACAAACCTCTGAAGGAAATTAGGCAATTTATATAAGTTCAACCATATCAAAACAAATGAATTGCAATTAAGTTAAAGCTAAAAGATTTTATCTATCAAGGAGAGCTCTCCCTAAAGAAAATTCATTAACATGACGTTCTTAATACTTAAATTACAAACAAATACCTATATAAAATTACAGTACCTTGCATTTTCCTTAATTAAACTCATAGAATACCATCCGACAAGTCCGGTAGAAATTGGAAATTCGCTTTTCATTTGAGGAAATTGTGATAAATCTCGGCGTTGCATCAAAGTCTAAGTTCTGCATACCAAAACGTGATCCAATCTTGATTGATAATAACAGCTCATATAGTTTCATAAACCAGTAAAGTCAAGCACGAAAAATAACCAAGATATTTTAATTGGTGCTTATTTAATAAAATCTTTAATTTTCACTCAGAAAAACTAATGGAACTGTTCTGAAGCTCTCAGTTATTTTAATTCACTGATTGCATTAACTGCACTCAAATTCTTTAAGAGGAAGGTTAATTTTACAAACACACAGAAATCGATTGAAATCGACTACATTTAGAATTTCGTTAAATAATTCTTCCGATAACGTGAAACGTATTTAACTTTTAAAACTTTCACAAGTCACAAAAGAGCGGTAAAACTATACGGAACGGTAACTAGAATTTCTCACGATTCTATAGGATTAAAAAAACTGTAATCCATTGGCACTGAATTAAACGCAATCGATCATTATTGACCGTTCACTTGCAGGGTGCTGTTCGCCAAGCTCCCAGTCTCAAGATCTGTCTATCTGTTAGTGTCGCGTCAAAAACGAGCGAAGCCCTTTTTATAACCTTCGATTCGGACTACTACGCGGCTCAACTTCTGGTATTCGGCGGCTAGGGCGCTTATTACATGGCCTACTATAGGATTTTAGACCTTACGTATAAAAAATAACACCAAATCTTTCCCGCTAAAATTGTGGAATCTGCAGCTGTCGAGACGATATTCATACGCCACCTTGACTTGAAATTCAAACGCAAATAACAGACAAAGCAAAGTGTATTTACGAAACGTATACACTTAAAATATTTATCGAAACATTTTAATAAATGGGATGACGAAGCGCTCCTCATAGTTTCTTTTCAAGGTTTCTTTTTGAAGAAATTGATATTATTTTTTGTAAAATGCCAGGTCGCAAGATACGAAAAACGACAACAGAATGACGTTACATTAATCCATTATAGCAAATATTAAACATTCCCGTCCTAAAAGGTGCTTGTTACTTAAGATGTTTATTTGATGACAGGCTAATTTAAATTAAGCGACGTCCACAGGACCGAACTTAGGATTTTTAACAAGAATTACTACAAAATTCTAGGTACTAAATGCCGGTGGAAAATGTACCCGTTACAAATATTTATGCCAAACATAGTTAAAAAAAAATTTATATCACGAGGCAGGTAATAGCATTTATTCATTGAACACTAAACACCGTTAAGTGTGCCTTGGAATACAAAACAATGGAGAATCTTATTACGTAGTGAAATAAAACAATATAACAAAACACAAAGATAACTAATTTTCATAAATATTGAGCAATATTTATAATAATTTGTTTTGTTATATTGTTGTATTTATTACATACTGTAAAAGGTTTATTTTAATTAAATTTAATTTATGTCCGGCCGGGCGATTATGACCTATTTAGTGGCCTGTTTTTAGAGCGTAAGTTGCTAAATTAGAGCTCTAGGTCACTAAAACTTTTTAAGGCCCGCTAGAAAAATAGTTACCCTTGTTTACGCCGTCTCCATAGTAACAACAGTAATTATATACCATTGTATCTACCTACTTGAAGTTTTATCACTGCACCTACCTTCTTGAAGTTTTGCACTTTTCAAATTATTTTTATTTTAAAATTAAATATGAATTTGAACTTAAGCCGGACATAAACTAACGTATGCATTTCGGGCTTAATTAGTGTTTTAGAGTTCTTTATCGTCTTAGCGCCTTCGGTTTTTGCCTCAGGCGTTAACTGACTCTGCGGACTCTAACACACTCAATTAAGCCTTTAATACATAATATACTATTACTTTCTCTAAGTACACAAAATTCTATATAATTGAAAACGTACCTACATAAAATCGGAACGCGCCTTGCCGTTTCTCCAGTTCCTCGTATGAAATTGTCTTCAGGTGATTTTCGATATTTCTGATCATTCTTTGACTCGTCGCAATAATTAAACATACGGAAGTGAACGGCTTTATTTAAACTTAGCAAGTTTTATTCTGAACAGTCTAAAGCAGCGGACCACAACCATAGGGTCGCGACCCACTTTTGGATCGCGAAAGTTTAAAAATGGATTGCATAAATATTTATTGTTATTTTTATATCATTTAGGTCATTTGCGCTTCTGCGCATGACACAAGTGACATGTATCGTATTTACACAAATGCTTTCGGAAAATGTGTTCCTAAATAATGTCCATTGTACCTCGAAGCAAGTTGAATTTAAATTTTATAAGACCGAAGAATATATATATTTATAAATGTTTAAAAAGCTTTAAAATTAAATATGTCCCATGATAGTTCAAGATGGGGTGCTTTTGTAATGTTATGACAGCACAGGTAATGTTGTGTTACTGAAAATTCTAAAAGCGAGCACAGCGGACATAAATAGGCTTTGCACGAAAGCACTTAATGCAATTAGAAAGACAACGAAAAACTACACTGAAAGCAGAAATTATCCAGAAACCTTACACGATTAAGATGTCCAATCCTTAAAACTAGGCTAAAAGTTTTCGTGATGAATATGCTGTATGTAGATAGAGATTAGTTAACCTATCATTTCTCGGCAACAAAATCGGATGTTTAGCCTCACAAAAAAGGGAAGACTTCCTTAACCTACCTCCTTCCCTAATTTTTTAATAATTTTGCGAAAAAAGATGTTTTCTTGCAAGAATAACATTGGGAACACATTACTTTGCACGTCTTTAACTATGGAATGTAAAACGCGATAGATTTCAGAGAATGTTAAAATATCAGTCATGAATCTTATTGGTCTTTCTAAGAATAGAAATGGAATTGATTCCTAAACTTTTCTCGGAATAGAAACTTTAGAAAGAAAGAAATAAGCAATAGTTTGCTGGATTCTTCTGAGAGAAGGCAATTTAGACAGTCTAACCGAAATTGATAGGCAAGTTGACAGAAACGTGCAAAGACTATTATCTCTGTTCCTGAGATACTTCTGGAAACTTATTATAAAATACAAGGATGTTTAGGCCAATTTCCGGGGATTTGAAGCAAGAAGTCGAGGCAGTGTCACAAAAACTTATATTTCATAAGTTTAAAAGAGTTGTTAGATTTTTAGAAACACAATACTAACCTGCGAACTTCAACGTTTTCTTTTACTTCAAGGCAGCAATTTACCATCGACCACTGTTACAAAATATTTAGTTTTGCTATCGTGGGGGTAGCAAAAAGGTAATCTAGATATTCGTCGCGTAAATCGTGGGTAAAAAACCAAACAAACATAATAAAGAAATCTTAAACGGGCGCCAGGTCTTATTCTAAGACGAAAAAAAAAGTGATGGTCCCACTAAAGCATTTATTAATTTGTATTTTTGGTGCACTGTACAACTAAATAAATGAAACGGTAGAATATTCTCTTAAAGATCATTCTACTACTTTTATCAAACTACTTTTATCCTGCTTTATATTAATAATTTTATACGGAATGTGGCATGTAAATCTTTAAATAAATAAAACTAATGTCCTAGCATGTCTATAGTATCTTTATTGCATATATGCTTCAAATAAACATAATATTCATTATTCCTTACTTTCCGATGCAATCAGATACTTTAATAGTTCTATTTTTATTATTGTAAAACACACACGTTCTACTTACTCTAATTGAACTAAAACAAACGTCGCACGATGGACGTCAACTGTAACCTCAATAAAAATTCACTTAAAAAGAACCATGATACTTACTGTACTTTAATGAACCGAAGAAAGATCTCTTATTGACAAATTATCCCTCGGACGTAGGTACTGGTCTCTATACCTTATAGATTGTAAGGAAGAATAAGGTTGGTAAAAATAATAAGGATTATGGGCGCCATTTGCTTGCAAGTCATTAGTACATTCTCAAAATCCGCAAACAAAAAAGGATTCTGATTATATTAATTGAATTCAGTAACTAATTGTAATTAGTCAAATTTATTTAGGTAGATTAATGTATTTCAATAATCTCCGCAAGTGAAAGGTTCAACATCATCAGGCAATGTTACATTAAATTGATTTATTCAAAGTTCAAGAAATATTGTTTAATAAACAATGAAGCCGTAGTTTGATTACTATGATAAGATGAAATCCTTTTAATTATAAGGAAACTTTGTCAGAACAATAAGTACATACAAACAATGTGAATGTAATGGTTGAATATAAACAATCTTAAAAGTTACAAAGAAACAATTTACTTAAGTAGTAATGTGCATCAGATAACCCTAAATAGATGTTAATATACAGGGTGTTTCGTAATAAGCACATCGAACGCGGCAGGTAGTTAGACATGGATAAGACAAACAAAAAATCCCTATAACATTTTTTTCTCAGAAGCGTAACAAGATGTTTTATGTTAGTTATGCTTACGTTGTAACCTGATCCTTTTACAATACAATTTTATGAGGTCAGCCAGTCAAATGATAATTCCCAGAACGCCGACGATTAAGAAAAGGATATTAGTGTAGGTCAAGTCTTTGCAAAAATTAGCCCTACATTAAAAACCTGGAGTTCTCATTATTAAAATGTTTAATTAATGTACCTAATCAAAACAAAGCGTCATGTAATAGTTCATGGGATTCCCACATCGCATCACATATATTAGAATTCGTTAATGTAATTTTCTTAAAAAGTCAAATGGTTTTTGTTTTTTAAATTAAATTCAAAGTCGCACACACTAATGAAAACTGCCTTTAATCTAATTAATTTAAGTTATTAGGAATTCAAATGATCTCTAAAAAATCAGGTAAGATATTCTGTTATAGTCCTTGAATTTATTTCAAGTTTCATGTTTTGTTATGTTTACGTTTCTGCATCATGATCCTGCGTACAATACAATTTTATAAGGTCAGTTAACACGATCACTTATACTATTCATTTCTTTTCAATATCATTGAGTACTCCAGCGTTTTTTAATAACAAGAACGCATTAATAACTGCTTAATTTTTTATGATACGTCGTAAAAAATATCAGTGGTGCATCTAAATTATCTAGGATAGTTGCGCTTCATAAAATTGCATAAAAGGGAATCGAAAACTGAATGCTGCGCTACCCTTGCTTGTTTTGGTCTAGGGACGAAGTCAGTCGTTTCGGGTATCTATGTCCATCTGAAGCACGTGGTTTGTAATGTCTCACTTCTTCTATTAATAGTAAATACGCATACAATTACTGCATGCATACAATTAATAAAATTGCTATTAATGTGATAAGGATTTAATATATTTGCGTTTTTTATCACGATTTACTCTTTATCGAAAAATGAATTAACAAAATTGCCAAATGTGGAATTTTACAGTACCAGATATGTAAGGTCACGTTTAAATGAAATTAAATAAATTCCCGTTAGACACATATGGCTGGTAAAAATTAACTACACAATTTTGTTTATTTATACGTGTTGTATGAATTACAATTAGTCATCATTTGAAATGTATCTTATAGTAAAGCGAAAACCACTATGTGAACCAAGCGAAGCAATTTAATCTGCAATAGTCCAATGTAACACAAGTGGGCGCTTGAAAATGGTGGGTTTGGACTAGAAAAATACACACTAATATGTGATCTCATCATGTTTGTCTGGCTTTAAAATTTCAAAGCTTGCAATTATAAACTTTATTTTTTATTCATGATATCAACATCAACATCCGTGCGTTATAATTTTATATTTACTTTTCTAAAAACGTCGGTCAAAATTACCCAAAATTTGAACTTTCCCTAATCAAAAAACTTTATTAAGATTTTTGTTCCTAATGCCGTCAGAAATGCGCTGGTAAAGTCTGGTGTAGGGGCTACGAGACACCCTGTATATTTAATCACTCAAGAGCTCGCTTCACTATAATGCCTTTTATATTCACATCAAATCACCATAAACTGTAGACACCAATTACATAAAAATTATTGCTATTGAAGAATTATGAACACTGGTGATAATAATTAAATTAATAACTGGATGTTGGAATTGAAGCTTGCGGGACTATTGCCTTTCATTAATAAAAAACTTTGAACTCATATGAACCCAATGAAGCAGTACTTATTATTGCCAAACGGTAGAATTGTTTCAACGCAACGATATTGAAATTTAACGCGCAATTCTGCACTTCCACAATGTATTTATTGTAACGGTAAATCACCAAAGAAATCCACTAGCAGAAATGTTAAATTTATTAATGAGTTTTTTTACATAAAATGTCAGCTAACGACACACTGTAATAGTTAACGAATCGATAAAACGAAATACTATACTTTAACTATTATTTGGAAATTAAATTCCATTCGTTATTATTCAACTAACTTGAAACGGTATTAATTGTTGAAATTATTACACAACGGGCCAAACTGTACTAGAAAGTCTTTAGATTAATTGTTAAATCTCTTAACTCGAAAAAATTATCAAAAAACTAACTTAAACGAAAACCAACTCATTGCACTTGGCAGAGCTTTTGGAGCGGACCGAAGCGTCAGTAGCGTAGACCGAAGCCTGCTATGTAGCTTGACCGTCACTTCTCTCGGTGTAGATTCTACCAGACTTACTGTATTAGCTAGACTGACTTGGAGATGCAAAAATATCTTTGCGCTAACATTTTTAAGGAAAGGAAATTAACCACCTTATCAAAAACGAGACTGACACATATTGAGCCAATCATATAAAATCATTCTAGAATATTCTGGATTTTATTGATTGAGACGAAACGATAAGCTTCTCATCGGAGGTGTACAGAAAAACGACTATACTTGCCCTTATCTGTACATTGTGAAGAATTCAGTTTAACAAAAAAGAAATTGGTACGTAGCGGATACATAAATTTGATTTAACTGCATTTTTAGACATATTTCTTTGTTAAAAAGACAATCTTATTTCTGTATTTTTATAAAAACAATTTCATCTGCGTGAAAACGCTTTGGATGACCTTTGATATTAACGAAAACATTCTTGGATTCAAAATAAAATTTGCAATTTTAAACCAACGAAGGTATACTTAATTGTACAAGTCCGTACCAAGATTATTTACAATAAATACATTTTTAAATGTATAAGATACCTTGTTTTATTAAATTTGACTTGCAAGCAGGCAGAGAAATTACTTTCAAGCTAAGGAGGTTATGTCCAGAATCAAGAAAGGTACTACAGATGTTACTAGTGAGTTCCGTTTCCGCAGCTTATAATTTTTCCATACTAAATTTTTACTTTCTATAAGACTTCTATCTAGTCGCTTTAATAAAATATTTCAAATCTCTTTAAGAGTGTTTTTCCAAATAACCTAACAACACGTTTAATATGGTTCTGCTTTATATAGTTAATCGCTTTAATTTGTTTATTGACGGTATAATGAAACAATAATACAATAACAATAGAATAGTTTATTCATGTATAATTGATTGATTGAACAAGATAATTGTTTGGATATGCATAACGTTAAAATGGGTATAAATAAACAGAGACTTGAAGAGGCAGTAGTAGTATATCCAGAATATTCGAACGATCATGAAGCTGTTGCTAATTCTTCTGCTTGGAATGATAACGTATCAGGTATGTCTTTAGTCTGATTTTCTATTATTATTCAAAGAGTACTAATGCTATTATGTGTGATTGACTATAAAAAAACAGTCCTACGACTGCAGTTATTGTTGGAATTTTCTGTATAATAATGCAAAAGAATCGAAAAGAAGTGCAACTAAAACATACCTCAAAATTAATCAGACATCATTGGTATGTTAGAAACTTTACAATAAAAATGGGTTGAAAATGGTAAATCTACGATTATTAAACTTCGAAATGATTCCGATCATCAAAACTCAAAACCATCACCTCCCGAGTTTATACTATAGGTAACATTTATGCCAAACATAGTTTTGAAAACAAAATTTATTAAGGATTTATCAGATTTTGTATGTCATGAGGCAGGTAATAGCATTATTTCAATGAACACTAAACACCATTACAAACTACTTCAAATATTTTGACACACTCTGTAGCTTTTCTTAATTATTATAACATAGGCCGGAGGGGCAAATGAACTCTCCTCCATCGACAGGCGAGAATAGTATATTAAAATACAAGTAACAGAAGGCCTTTCATTCCAGCACGAGTTCCAAATTCGGACACGAGCGCGTATAGCGCGAGTGGCCGAAGGAACGAATGCTGGAACGGCCTTCTGTTACGAGTGTTTTATACCATTTTCTCTGTTTCGGATTGTATTTACATTATTTATTTATAGATTTTTTTTTTAAATATACATTAAGGGATATTTTGATAAAATGACGTAGTCGCTTGGTAGCACTGATTTATATTTGACATTTTTGACTTTTGCAAGATTTGAATTGAAAAATTTGCTAAATTAGAAAAAACACAATTATCTGTGGGCAAAATGTCAGATGAAGAACTGCAATCTACGCCACCAGAATTGCGAGACGTGGCCTCCAACGCCATAAATAATTTACTACCAGATAAATCAAAAAGCATTTATGAAAAGGAATATGAAAAATTTATGGCGTGGTGTTCAGATAAGGGGGCCACTATTATTACAGAAAATGTGTTAATTGCCTTTTTTGACGCTATGAGTAAAAATTATAAATGCTCTACTATGTGGAAGACTTATTCCATGATAAAGTCAATGTTAAATATTCGTCAAAATATTGACATCTCCAAATTCTTAAAATTGCAATCACTTTTGAAAAGATGTTCAACGGGATATCAACCAAAAAAGTCGAAGATATTGGAATATGCTGATATTGAAAAATTTATTAAGGAAGCACCTGATGTTGATTACTTGGCAGTTAAAGTTATCCTACTGATCGGTTATTCAGGCGCATGCAGGAGACAAGAGCTAACTAATCTTCAAGTAGATGATATTGAATATAAAGCCGAATCAGTATTTATCAACGTACCAAAAACAAAAACAAATTGTCCAAGATTGTTTGCAATAACATGTAAACACTGGATTGAACTTATTAAAAAATATGCCGGCTTAAGACCAGGTCATACTACCCATAAACGATTCTTTGTGTATTATCGGCAAGGCCGTTGTACAGTTCAGCCCATGGGAATCAATAAAATAGGTGAAATCCCAAGAATTATTGCCAAATACTTGCAGTTACCAGATCCTGAAAACTATTCTGGGCACTGTCTTAGAAGGTCGTCTGCATCACACCTAGCAAATAATGGCGGGGATTTAATTACCCTCAAACGCCATGGCGGCTGGAAAAGTTCCAGTGTGGCTGAGGGGTATGTAGATGCATCCAAAAAGAAGAGGCTTGAGGTGGCGGCAATGTTGTCTAACCAGTCGGAACCTTCATGTTCTGCTTCAATAGCAAGTGCTGGACCTTCAACTTCAAGTGCTGGACCTTCAGCTTCAAGTGCTGGACTTTCAACTTCAAGTACTGGACTTTCAACTTCAATTTCTAGACCTTCAACTTCCAAGAATCAGGAAATTAATTTAACTGAAGGAGACAGTAATATCGTTTTGAATTCCCAAGAAAACATCCCTGGTATTTCAATTAAGGGAGGCAAAAATGCTACAATTTCTATTAAAATTTATAATAATTGCACATTCAATAAGGAAAATTAATTTAATTATTTATGTTACAAATCATTATACATTAAATTTCACTAAAAATCCAATGACCCTTCATTTTGTCCAGTCTGTCTTACTGCAGCAGTCTTTAACTTACGATGAAGTATTTCAATATTGCATTATTACACAAATTTCGAAGCATGCCCCTACAAAGTTTTCCCTGTATCAAACACTACTGAACTTTTGTTAAAGAATTACATTGCCTCTGTAGAGAGGGGCACATAATAATTTCAATAAGTATATTAAAAATTCATTAATACGATTAATTAGTTTAGAGTTCAAGGTTAGGTCATTTCACGAAATTTCTTTACTTCAGATTCGTATATATTGTCCATATTCGATGACTACATTTTACTTCGTCTGAAAATTCAATATAATTTATTGTAAATAATATCGTAAAATTCAAATAATCTCACCTGTTAGTTTTAACGTTTCTACTGAAAAAACTAGAAAAAACGAACGGCCGTGCCAACTGTCAGCAATGTCAGCTGTCCAAGTGGAATCAGGGGCACCAACCTACTTCTACTAAAAGAGAAAGTTACCAAAAATCGTTTGAGAATGGAGTCCATTCTTACACGAAAATGCGTGCTAGAAAACGTTGTTCTAATACCGAAACAGAGAAAAATGTATAAATGATTTGGGACTGGATGAAAAATACATAGTACGTACTGAGTTCGGAGGTGGCGGGATGGAAGTCCCGATTATACGAGAAGATGATCAACAGTTTGGTTTACTACTTGAATGCGAATTTAGAGATCTAGACGTTATAAATAACAATGGAAATATTGTACCTGAAAATCTTGAATTATACATTAGGGATGCCGCTAAAGAAATGAGAATGTCTAAGAAGATGGAAAATCAACTTGTAACTAAACTAATGAGGAAATGCGCTAACATAAAGGGATCGACAGTACAAAAAACTGCGATAAAACTTAGGAACTGTTTGACACAAGATTCTGATGAATAATTTGTAATTTTTTCTGAAATTTGTTTTTTGTGACTATATTAGCTTTTAATAAAAATATCTTTAATATATACATACATTAAGTAGAAGAGATTCTACTAGCAGTTTTATTACACACTTCAACTTGGACTCTCTAACAAAATGTGTACCTGTACAGTAAACAGTTGTTAGCTGTTCTAGCTGCACAACTCTGAACTCTGAGTTTGAATGCACATAGTACAAAAATTAACACCTCAAATTAATTCAAACAAAAACTGTTAGATAGCCAATTTATTTTTGTATACAATTGTAAATTTGTAAAACTATCTGATTTATGGTTTTTGAATTTTCACGAATTATGTTACAAAAGTTCTGTTTTTTACGCGTTTAGACGTAAAGCGTGTCTTTAATAATTAATATTTTAATAACTACTTTGCAGAATTAAATGCAATTTCATATGCAAGTAGCGTCTCACTCTAGCATACTAACATAATAAAACTTTGAAAAACTACTAAATAGTAATATATATTGCGATGAATTCGCATAAAAAGAAAAATTTGACTTTTTTCCTTACGTTGGCTAGCAAAATAAATATATGCGATGAATTTGGGTAATTAAAAATAAAAATTAATTATATTCAATTTCATCAAATACTTTCAAATAACGAATAATTGCTGTTAGATTGTAGATAATTATTTTATAATTAAATTTATTTTTAAAATGACTGTGAACTTTGGAAATGCTTTTCAACTTCCCTCTTTTATAAATTCTTATATGATTAAAAAATTACCTTTTAATAGATTTAAATAATGCAATAGTTATATAAAGATAATGTTACGTGAGTTCTTGACTAACTCAAGTTTACGTAATAATAAGTTGGGCGCCAATTAAATAACTTAAAATAACCGAATTAAATTATAAAGAAAGACTCATCTCAGGGCGAATGTGGATTCTTGCGGCTTTAAAAAATACAAATTGAAATCACTTTTAAAATTGAAATCTTAATTAAGTTTAACTATTACTAAATTGTTCAATTCACTTAACTACACCTCACAAACGATTGTCTTTTCTTTCGCAGGTACAGATACAGAAAGGATATAACTTCCTACCTTTTTATAGAGTTGCTTCTTTCCTTTTAGTTTAGCCGTACTCCCAAACCCATTGGCAGCGTATGTCACCTTATGCTGATCCAATCCTGGATTCCAATTTTGGTTGACTTTCCTTTGTATGGATTTTCCATATAACACCATCCACACATTTGATATTGATTACACACTTTTGGTTTAAATAATAGCGGGTACTATTTTCCTTGTTCGAAGAATATTTGTTGTATTTGTTTATGTGTTTAATTAAATAAAACACCAGTTTATGGTTTTAACGAAGGTTTATTGACTAGCAATAACTTAAGCTAGTAATTTAATTTAAAGATGGTTTTTTATAATCTTATATACACTTTTACAATTTATAACTTTCAACACTTTCGCCGTATATTAACACACCAACCAACTTAACTTGTCTATGCAAGAATAATTATTTGTACAATATTATTTTTATATCGACTTTTACTCTGTCGCTTTATATCAGTAAGTGTACTTACGTTCTCTTTCGTCGTATTTTAAAGACTGACTACTTACATTTGTACTGCTTTATCTTACACGACTTTACTCCGTCGCATTATATCAGTAAGTGTCCTAAAATTATATTTTCCTAAGCTTAAATACTAATATTTACATCATCACATTACACAATTTGACTTCACCTTACCAATTTGACTTCACCTTACCATCTAATACAATGGCTGTACACTATATAAGACATAATAGCAGATTAAAACATAATTATATTGGTTGACTCAATCTATTACATTTTTGACAAATATGTCATTGTATTAAATAAAGTTTAAGTAAAATTAAAAAGTGTTACCTGAACAATCTTCAAGGATTAAAGGAAGATTCAAATATTGTGTTATAATAAACAAAGTGAACGTGATTGTTTAAATAAATTCAAGTGAATTTATTTTGTTATCCATCGATTGACATATCGATTTTATAAACAAGAAATCAGGTATTTGGTTTCATCGCAGTGTTACCACTAAAAGGATTATTTTAAAAAGGGAAACATATCATAATATACCAGGTTGGTTAATAAAATAAATGATTTTTGTCGAGTTTATAAATAAATTTAATGTACAAAGTTCATCCTCAATAATAAAAATCTATTTGGTTTAGTTTATTAGATTCCTTCTTTGATTCTTGACATAACCTTCTTAGACTGAAAGTATTTTCTCTGCCTGCTTGCAACTCAATTTAATAAAACAAGGTATCTTCTAAGAGACAATTTTAAAATATCCCCTGTTTTATTTCGCGATGATATAAAATCATAATATTGAAAATCCAATAACTACAATAATAAAAATAGAACCTTTAAAATCTCCGATTGTGACGAAAAGCAAAGAATAAAAAATATTATGTTTATTTGAAGCATATATGCAATAAATAATAAAAATAACTATAGACATGCTACGACATTAGTTTTATTTATTTTTGTTTATTAACATAGTGTTTTGTAACTCGGTTTATATTGGGCAAACACTTAGAAATTTCGACATAAGATACAAAGAACACGTATGCTCTTATAGACTTAAACATCCAGAAAATTCGAATTATGCCAAACACATCTTGGAACAGAACCACCTAATGACACCTCAAAACAACATTAAATTCTTACATTTTTGCAACAACAAACACAAATTAGACATTTTAGAAGCTTTTGAAATATTATACAGACATAAACGCACAGTATCTTTAATGAATGAACAAACTGAGCTTAGTAATTCTGCTTTATTAGAAGTGTTAGATATTTAGTTTTTGCATGTATTGTATCTAGTTACTTATTTTCTGTATGTATTTATCCTTAGCAACGTGTTTGTTTATCAATCTTATCTACCTTTGATAATGACATAAAGTGTCGAAACAATATTGTCAGGTTAAGATATTAATAAAACTTGTGAAACTTTAACTAATCTTTGTATTTATATTATACAGCGAGATCAAGATTGATTGTCCTGATCCTACACTACTTTCCATCACCTTGATATCAATATTTACATCCAATTTATAAATAAAACTAGCGATATAAAGAATTCTGAGGAATTTATTAGATGTCCCTAGATGTCAATCTGTCAAAATTGTTTTTGTTGTTAACTCATTGCCGTGCGTTGTTAATTCCGTTTATTTCTTTATTCTTTTCGTTGTTTAATTATTTCTATACATAAAAGTCTTTTTTCAAGACTACCACTGAAGGATTATATTGAGTGCAAGGTAAATAAAAAATATTTTTATTGTTGTTATAAAGTTATTTTATGTAGAAATTGTGAATTACAGGTTACAGGTGAATAACCTCTATCAAAATGCCCTTTCCTCTTGAACAATATCTCTCCCTTATAGAAGCTTATTTTCGCAACGGTGAACGAGATGGTAATGCAGAATGGAAATATTCTCCAATGCTTTGTGCAGAAGAATGGATAAATCGCTTCCCTGATATGGAAATTGATGAAGAAACTTTAATTCGACATATACACAGGATTGTGCACCGTTTTCGTGAAACAGGGAGTGTTAGTAAGGGGAAGTTAAGTGGTCTTGGTACTGTACTTACGGAAGATGTTGTTGCAGATGTGCGTACTCGTGTAGAACGTAGTCCAAACAAACCATTACGCCTACTTGCTCAACAAACAGGTAATCGTAACAGTTATATGAAAATTACTTTGAAATATTAAATGAAAATTATTGTAGGTTTATCATATGGTACAGCTCACAAGGCAGTAAAGAAAATACTACACTTCCATCCATATGAAGTTACTGTCGTGCAAGAGTTACTTCCCCCTGATTATGAAAGACGAATTCAATATTATAACTGGATTAATGCAAATCTTCGCAATGATGATTTATTGGATCTCACATTCTTTTCCGATTAATCGTGGTTTCATTTGTCCGGATACATTAATTCACAAAATTATCGAGTATGGTATGCAGAAAATCCACACGTCTTTCAAGAAACGCAGCTTCATCCATTAAAAGTTGGGATGTGGATAGCAATATCCAGGAGGCGGATAATTGGCCCTGTTTTCTTTGAAGATACAGTAACAGCAGCCCGTTACCAACAAATATTAGAAACGTTTATAAACCAGCTTAATGATGAGGAACTGCAACGTGTATATTTTCAGCACGATAATTCTACTGCTCATACAGCTGAAAGAACGGTTCGGTATTTAGAACAATTTTATGGTAAGAGAATAATCGGTGCAGAATGTTGGCCTGCGAGGTCACCTGACCTCACGCTACCAGATTATTGTTTGTTTGGCATCTTAAAAAATACAATTTACCAGACTCGCTTGCATACACTAGATGAGTTGAAGGACGTTATTACTGTGGCAGTACGAAGCATTACACACCTGAGCAATTGGTAAACATATTCGAAAATATGAAAAACGAGTAGATGCTAGTCTGGCTGTACATGGAGGTCATTTTGAACACATACTATAAATCTATTGTAATAATTTTAATTGTAAATTGTTTAATTGTGTTAATTTGTGTAATTTTAATTGTTTATTAAATGAAATATTTTGTATTTACTTCTTATTTTTGATCGTAATTGATCTTAATGATAATAATTGATAATAATAGTATTGGTTACCAATACTGTGGCAAGAGAAATTGACGCGTCTTGTTATTTCTGTTATCAATGGTAACACATAAAAGAGTAAAATATTTCAATTAGCATTTAGTAATTCTTTTAAATTCCTGATGTTTATTTTGTATAAAAAGGATAAACTTTTGCATAGTTCAAATGAGAGAAAATAAACAATCCTTATAACCATTTCAATATATTTTTTAATTAAAAACGAACTTGTTTTTCATGTTTTTAATTTCATACAAACCAAAGTGTTTCTAAGTTTTTGTACATTACTTTGGAGGTTAGTTTTTTTGAATGTCATCCGCACACCACTGCTTTTGTCCTGACTCTCAGGTGATGGATGTAAATATTGATATCAAGCTCGTGGAAAGTAGTGTAGGATCAGGACATTCAATCTTGATCTCCCTGTATTTCAATATTAACATAGTCATTCAGTCCTGTTCTTGTAACACCTTTTGCAGTAAATAAATTATTGAAAATATGAATAGAATTTAATTTGTAGAAATCGATACAGTTAAAATATTTATGTTCAAATAAAGTATAACTTCAACATTACACAAACAAAATAAAGCATTTAAGATATTCTCGACATAAAACGACATACAGAATTTTGTCGCTTGCTTTAAATGAACCCGTTACTCCTACTCCAACCGCACCCCATCACACGTTTTAAACATTTGCATTGGAAACTGAAAATTTTTTAAATTATTTACTAATTAATTCGTGAATATTTTAAAAATCGTTTGTTGTTTTATTTCAAAATACTATTTTTTGTAAAAAAAAGATTTTGATTAAGGCACCAGAACACCAAAATGCATTATCCTCTATTTCATAGAATAACTTAAGAAATATTCCATATATCAAATTACAGAAATTGTCACATGCATACAACACCATTAGCTACTTGCTTATAAAATTGCATTTAATTCTGTAAAGTAGTTAGTAAAATATTAATTATTAGAGACAGGCTTTACGTCAGAACTCCCAAAACAGGACTTTTGTAACATAATTCGCTAAAATTTAAAATCCATAAATCAGATAGTTTTACAAATTTATCATTTTATATAAAAGTAAATTATCTATCCAATTGTTTTGTTTGAATTAATTTGAGCTGTGAGTTCTTGTATGTGCTATATATGCCCATTCAAACTCAGACCTCAGAATTTCTGCATATGATAGTAGTTAGGAATAACAGCTAACAACTGTTTGTACAGTGTACATATTTTGTTAAAGAGTGCTAGCTGAAGTGCGTAATAAAACTACTAATAAAGTGTGTTCTACTTAAAGGTGTTGTTAAGTGGATTTACAACTTCAGCTTAATAAATTAAACAAAAAATGTAAATAGCCATTTCACAAGTAAAATTTCTAAATTCTTAAAAATAAACTTGTAATTAATTTTTGAAGTTGAAAGATCCGAAGCCTGTGACGTCACGCGTGCCCGCGCCTAGTAGAAATCCGACCACAAATCAGTGCATTTCACGTGTTTGGAGGTAAATAAAAAGTGTTTATTTATTATTTACTGGTTATTACTATTTGTGTAGTTACCCATTAAAACAACATGAATCGATGTTGTATATTCGGGTGCAAGAATACCGAAAAGGCTGCTATATATAATTTTTCTTTCCCAAATAAAGATAAAAATCTTAAAAATTACCGGCAGTGGTTGCAAAGAATGAAAAGGGTTGATTGTATGAAGAAATTTCTCCAAAACAGTCGAATGACTGGCGAGAGAAAATAATATTAATAAGTATTTGTACTAGAGAAGCTGATCCTATTTGAATATTGAAAATGATAAATATGCAGTCATAATCTCTGCAAATATAGCCACAGCAGAGCGTCCTTCGTTGGAGGAAGCAAGAATCTAATTATTCCAGATATAATCATTAGATGTCCTTATCATTATTACTAAATAGCACGTATTTATAAATGTAACAATTTAATTATACGTGAAAACTAGGAGTACATGTTATTTTTAAAGTTATTTTTGCTTTTTTATAACTTACGTAAATATTTAGTTAACACAAAATATTTAAAAAATTATTCCTTTTTCTTAATCAAAATAATCTGAATCTTCCCTCTCTGCAGAACGAAACAGTGTATACACATCATTATCTTCGGGTTATTCGCTTATTTTTGAAACGACACAAGCAGGTATTATCTTCCTTTTATTTTTTCCCAAAGGCATCCAAGAATTTTCCCAATAAATTAATTGTTTATATGATATATGCCGCCACTATAACGATTGCTTAATTCGGTAAGACGTTTTCTATTAGTTTGATCCGCTCGTAATAGCATCTGGTAGCGAGAAGCTTGCAAAGTGCTAGATTTAACACTACACTATGAAAAGATTCGTGCAAAATTATACACCAACCCATCTTTGAAATTGGAAATTTCATTTGTTTTCACGCATCAATGTGATTCATAACTTGTACTCATAGGAGCACAAAATTCGCAATTACACCAGGCGACGATTCGGATTCTAATATTGTCTTCGTCTTGTGATTAATCGTTAACCGATGCCTCCGAATCATTCAGTGTTTAAATACGTATGGTGTAATTTTATCCACTATATATTAATACAATGTATCAATAAAAATTGCAATAAACAGTTAAATAAACTAGAACTAAACCCTATACGTAGAGCAAGTGCTGACGTCACACGGCCGCGTTCGAGTCAAGCGACAACGGGTTTACACCTTTAATGTACGTATATTGTAAATATTTTTTTATTAAAAGTTAATATAGTTACATAAAACATATGTTTCAGTAAAAATTCAAAATTCGCCATTAATAGAAGCAAGAATTACTTGTAAGTAACAATTCATAAGTTTTATCGCAGTTTTTGGTATAGTTGATCCCTTTACGTTAGTGCAGTCCGTCATTACTTTAGTTAAAAGTTTGTTTTTCTCCTTCTCAGATATGTTATATTCATTAAAGACTTCCTTAAAATATAATTCAAGATTCTTAGGTACAATACTTCCATCGTTATTTATAACGCCTAGTTGTCCAAATTCGCATTCAAATAATAAACCAAATTGTTCATCATCTTCAGGATATCCCGTCAATTCGGGTTCATTTTCGTACGCAGCATATATGTACGTTGCATCCAGTCCCAAATCCAATATACATTGTGATCGCCTATCGAAGTCACTTGTCCCTCCGGCCTATAGTATAATAATAAAGAAAAACTACAGAGTATGTCAAAATATTTTAAGTAGTTTGTAATAGTGTTTAGTTTTCAATGAATTAATGCTATTACTTGCCTCGTGATATACAAAATCTACTAAATCTTTAATATTCAAAACTATATGTATGATAAGTTACCAATGATGACTGATTAATTTTAAGCTACGCTCTAGTTGGGATTCTTCTCGAATCTTTTGCATTAATATACAGAAAAACTAAAACAAAAACTACAATCGTAGGACTGGCTTTTCTTGATAGTCAATAACACATAATAGCATTAATACTCTTTGAATAATAATAGAAAATCAGACTAAAGACATACCTGATACGTTATCATTCCAAGCAGAAAAATTAGCAACAGCTTCATGATCGTTCGAGTATTCTGGATATAATACTACTACTACCTCTTCAACTTTCTGTTTATTTATACCCATTTCAACGTTATGCATATCCAAACAATTATCTTGTTCGATCAATCAATTATACATGAATGAGCTATTCTATTGTTATTGTATTATTATTCTTCATGAAATAAATAAAGATTATTAAAAGTTTCACAGTTTTATTAAAATATACCTGACAATATTGTTTCGACAGCTATGCTGTCATTATCAAAGGTAATATAATTATAAACAAACACGTCGCTAAGGTAGATACAAAATAGGTAACTAGATAAAATAATAATAATAATAAAAATTAATAATAAAAATCATAATTAAACATCTAATACTTCCAGTAACGGAGAATTACTGAGCTCAAGTTGTTCATTCATTAAAGGTACCCTGAGTTTGTGTTTGTATATCTCAAAGGCTTCTAAAATGTCTAATTTGCGTTTGTTATTACAAAAATGTAGGAATTTAATATTATTTTGAGGAGTCATTGTGTGATTTTGTTCTAAAAGGTGTTTGGCGTAATTCGATTTTTCAGGATGTTTATTTTTGTAATGACGTACGTGTTCTTTATATCTTATGTCAAAATTTCGAAGTGTTTGTCCAATATATACCGAACTACAAAAAGAACAATTTAAACGGTAAATGCCCGATTTCATGATATCATGTGTTCTGTCTTTAGCATTAAATAAAAATGAAAAAGTGTTAGTGTTGGTTTTAAATGTTATTTTATAATTGTTGGTTTTTCTTAGTATATGTGCAATTTTTTCTGATATTTTGCCAAAATATGGTATAGATATGTAATTTGTGTCTTCTGTTTGATTGTCAATGGGATATATTCTTTTGATAGCTAACCTATAATCTTTTTGTTTAATTAAAGTGTCAATCATGTTCGGATTATAATGATTTGCATGTGCTAGTTGTTTAATGGTTGATATCTCTTTGCTAAAATCTGATTTTGTTAGTGGAATAGTTAAAGCTCTGTGTACTAATGATCTGTATGCTGCTATTTTATGTGTATTGTGGTGACAAGATTCATTTGGTATTGTTATATCTGTTTGTGTTGGTTTTCTGTATATGGAAAATTCAAAAAGATTGTCTGCGTTAATCTTGATATTTAAGTCTAGAAAGTTTATAGCCCTGTTTTGTTCTGTTTCTAGTGTAAATTTTATATTAGGATGGATATTGTTTATAAGAATTAAAAATTCATTGATAACCTCAAAAGAACTGTCAAAACAAGCTAAAATGTCATCAACATAACGAAACCAGAAGATAATGTGTTTAGAGAGGTTTAATTCAAATATTCGATCTTCAAACTTGTCCATAAATATGTTAGCTAATAGAGGACTTAGAGAATTACCCATAGGTAAACCATCCTTTTGTAAATAAATTATGTTATTAAAAGTGAAATAATTTTGACTTATACAAAGGTCAAATAATTGAATTAACTCTAACCTTTTAACTAATTCTATATTACTATTGATCAAGAAACTATCTAATAGAGGAATACATTCTTGTGGGGGTATTCTGGAGAACATGTTGCAAATATCAAAACTAACAAGTTTTGAATGTGGTGGAAGATGTATGTTTTGCAGCTTATCTACTAATTCTAATGAATTTCTAACAGAGTATTTCGATTTGTAACCTATCGTGTTAATAATCTGGTTCAGTTTTTTGGATAAAATGTGATTAGGTGCATTGATGTATGATACAACTGGTCTTATTGGCATATTCTGTTTGTGGGTCTTCACTAATCCATACAGTTTAGGAATTTGTGGGTTTTTATTAATGATTTGTTGCTTTTCTAATTCTGAAAAGCAGATATTGCAGTTTTCTAAACCTTGTTTAATTTCTTTTTGGAATTTTGTGGTTGGGTTTTTGTTTAACGTTTCAAAATTTTCCTTATTAATAAATTCATTAACTTTTTGTATGTAAATATCTTTAGAAAGAATTACCAAAGTGCTACCCTTATCTGCTTTAACAGAAATTAGATTGTTCTCTGTGATTTTTTGTTTTATAGATTGAAGAAGTGATATGTTAGATGTGTTGTACATTTTGTCCTGTTTCAAAGACATCTCTTTTAACAAATTCGAAATTTGGAATTTTGCATAGTTATTATGATCTTTCTTAAGTATAGTTTCGCATTCAACGGCCAAAATTTCTTTAATTTTGTTGGTAAATTTTGGAAAAGGACAAAATTTGAAACCTTTGTTAAGAAATCGTGTTTCTCTGTCATTGAATGTTATATTTGACAAGTTTATGAAACGAGGATAAAAGTTTGCAGTGTTCTGACAATTATGGTTATTTTGTAGTGTACGTTTTTGTTGTACAAGTCGATGAAGTTTATTTTTCTGTGTGGTGTATTTTTTGAATTTAATGTGACTGACGGTTTCTCTAATGTCAAAATCTAAGATATCAAATTGGATATTGTGTAATTTATGAGTAAGTTCTGTATAGAGTACCTTTATATAAACGTGCATATTGTCTCTTATACTAAACCATTTCTTCGATTCTTCTTTGAGCCATCTTCTTTTAGCATTCCTAATCACTTTTTCAGTAATCGAATTCTTGGTTCTGGTAGTGATGTTTATGTAGTTAGGAATAACCTGACGTTTCAGACATTCTTGGTTAAACCAAACATTCTGACTTGCGATTCCGTGTTTGATCATAAGTTTCTTGTATAACTTGGCTTGTTCTTCTAACGAAGACGAAATAATTATAATTATGTTGATGACATTTTAGCTTGTTTTGACAGTTCTTTTGAGGTTATCAATGAATTTTTAATTCTTATAAACAATATCCATCCTAATATAAAATTTACACTAGAAACAGAACAAAACAGGGCTATAAACTTTCTAGACTTAAATATCAAGATTAACGCAGACAATCTTTTTGAATTTTCCATATACAGAAAACCAACACAAACAGATATAACAATACCAAATGAATCTTGTCACCACAATACACATAAAATAGCAGCATACAGATCATTAGTACACAGAGCTTTAACTATTCCACTAACAAAATCAGATTTTAGCAAAGAGATATCAACCATTAAACAACTAGCACATGCAAATCATTATAATCCGAACATGATTGACACTTTAATTAAACAAAAAGATTATAGGTTAGCTATCAAAAGAATATATCCCATTGACAATCAAACAGAAGACACAAATTACATATCTATACCATATTTTGGCAAAATATCAGAAAAAATTGCACATATACTAAGAAAAACCAACAATTATAAAATAACATTTAAAACCAACACTAACACTTTTTCATTTTTATTTAATGCTAAAGACAGAACACATGATATCATGAAATCGGGCATTTACCGTTTAAATTGTTCTTTTTGTAGTTCGGTATATATTGGACAAACACTTCGAAATTTTGACATAAGATATAAAGAACACGTACGTCATTACAAAAATAAACATCCTGAAAAATCGAATTACGCCAAACACCTTTTAGAACAAAATCACACAATGACTCCTCAAAATAATATTAAATTCCTACATTTTTGTAATAACAAACGCAAATTAGACATTTTAGAAGCCTTTGAGATATACAAACACAAACTCAGGGTACCTTTAATGAATGAACAACTTGAGCTCAGTAATTCTCCGTTACTGGAAGTATTAGATGTTTAATTATGATTTTTATTATTAATTTTTATTATTATTATTATTTTATCTAGTTACCTATTTTGTATCTACCTTAGCGACGTGTTTGTTTATAATTATATTACCTTTGATAATGACAGCATAGCTGTCGAAACAATATTGTCAGGTATATTTTAATAAAACTGTGAAACTTTTAATAATCTTTATTTATTTCATGATTATGGAGTTCCACAAAATAAGGCTGGAAACAATAAACAATAAACAAGTATTATTATTGTTTCATTATATCGACAATACACAAATTAAAGCGATGAACTATATAAAGCAGAACAATATTAAAAGTGTTATTAGGTTATTTTGAAAAACACTCTTAAAGAGATTTGAAATATCTTATTAAACCAAACAGGTTGAATACTTATGCAAAGTAAAACTTAAGTAAGGAAAAATTGTAAGCCGCGGAAAAAGAACCATTCCGGTAGTATCCTAGTTATATGATAAAATATGCATTAGGTAGGTTAGGTTACAAGATCAGGATATCATTTCAGCTTTTCTTGAATGATTTATCTTCGTTTTAGATTTGAATACTATTGTAGGATATCGTAGATAGATCGTTTTCATTTACCGGGAGGCTAACACAGTTTCGAGTGGATGTTTTACTGAAAATAGATAAATTAAGTCATTGTCTTAAACACTAGTATACCATAAACAACTTACTTCGTATATCTGGATAATTTTCCATTTTCGCTTGCAAAGGTATTGGGCAAGATCAATTTGACAGTTTATCAAATTATTGATGTTTGTTTAATGTTTTTCATCATTGTCTTTTGATTCAGTCACCTAAAGTAGTGTACGCTGGACGAGAATGGTTTGAGTTTTGTTTAGTTTAAGGTTTTACTAAACCATGATATGCGTTAGTATCAGGTTTTTCTACAAGGCTGAAGCGGCCGATTTATGATTTTAAGTTAAGTATGTGTTATAAATTAACTATCCCATATTTAAGGTGTAATTAAGCCTTAATTAGTTTTGTGACAGTCGGAGGTTTTTGTTAATTTCAAATTTATAATAATTTTATAATACCGAATACATTTATTCGGTCAGGCAGGATATGTCTTTTTACCAGCTATCTTTTCATGTAATTAGATTTAAGTAATTCGTTGGTTATTAACATATTGTGGTTTTATAGTGGTGATTTTGGTTCATTTTTCTTATTTAATTATTTATGGCTTTATCAGCCTGTCAATTTTGATCCAGTTCTATTAAAAAATAATTTATTTATTATTTCTAAAGATTCAACTCTTTTTGTTTGTTGAAAGTATCTGTTTAAACATTTTCGGTTACCAAAGGTACTTTCATATTGTTGATAATAAAAATCTGTAAAATGTACATTTAGATAACGATCAAGTTGTTGAGGGAAAAGTAAGAAGAGTGGTTAGAAAAATAATAGAAAGAAGATGAAAAAAAATTTAAAAATGTAATGGAAGATAAAATTTGGTAAAATATAAATATGTATGAAATATGAAGACGAAAGAAGACTAAATAAGAGAAATAGATTACACAAATAGTACCTTTTCCAACAAAAATATTGAGTTGAATAATTTTTACTTGGAAAGGAAAACCCAAGAAAAGGAGTACAGTTTAAGGTTAGGTGTTGGAATGTGAAGTTAAAAAAATTAAAAAAGTGCTTCTGTTGTCTTACATGATCTAAGAAAGTGAAAGGAAACTTTATATATGTTTGTGTAATAAAGTTAGAAAAGTTAAAGAGCCTTAAGACTTTTAATGAACATTTGCTAAAATAATAATAACAATTTTCATATAAACTATTTGAAATCAGTTGATAGCTAATTAAGAAGTAATTTTAAAATAATATTTAATTTTTGAAAACCACCAATGCTATATAAAATTCTATCAACTTATTTAATGTGAATCAAAAATATAAAGTGATTTTAATAAGAAAATCATAAAGTTTTGAACCCCGACAAACTGAGATTGTAGTCTTTTGCTAGAGCTAGAATAAGTATATGATATGTAGTTTGGTTCTAATAATTTTATTAATCTTATTAAATAAGACAAAGAACTGTACCATCACAATATGTTTGATTTATGTGACGTCATAAACAAGTTATGTGAAAAGTTCAGGTTTTTCGTTTGTTTTTAACAAAACGTATAAAAGGACCTACGGAAGAAAACAGTTCAGTTAGCTCAGAACAAACATGAAGTTTTTTTATCAAGCGTAAAGTTTAGACGTGGTTGTATCTCAATCATTTGATTCGGGAAGAACCATATTCATTTATATTTCAAACTCTAATGAACTATGAAATAAATAAAGATTAGTAAAGTTTCACAGTATTTATTAAAATATAACCTGACAATATTGTTTCGACAGCAAAGCTGTTAATATCAAAGGTAATATAAATATAAACAAACACGTCGTTAAGGTAGATACAAAAATAGGTAACTAGAAAAGGTAAAAATAATAATTTATTTCATGATTATGGAGTTCCACAAAATAAGGCTGGAAACAATAAACAAAAAAAAAATAATAATAATCAGAATTAAATATCTAATACTTCCAGTAACGGAGAATTACTGAGCTCAAGTTGTTCATTCATTAAAGGTACCCTGAGTTTGTGTGTGTATTCTCAAAGGCTTCTAAATGTCTAATTTGAGTTGGTTATTGCAAAAATGTAGCAATTGATATTATTTTGAGGAGTCATTGTGTGATTTTGTAGAACAAAATCACACAATGACTCATATTATTTTTATTTAGTTACCTATTTTTGTATCTACCTTAACGACGTGTTTGTTTATATTTATTTTGATAATGACAGCTTAACTGTCGAAACAATATTGCCAGGTTATATTTTAATAAATACTGTAAAACTTTACTAATCTTTATTTATTTCATGATTATGGAGTTCCACAAAGTAAGGCTGGAAACAATAAACAAGATTATTTCGTCTTCGTTAGAAGAACAAGCCAAGTTATACAAGAAACTTATGATCAAACACGGAATCGCAAGTCAGAATGTTTGGTTTAACCAAGAATGTCTGAAACGTCAAGTTATTCCTAATTATATAAACATCACTACCAGAACCAAGAATTCGATTACCGAAAAACTGATCCAGATTATTAACACGATAGGTTACAAATCGAAATACTCTGTTAGAAATTCACTAGAATTAGTAGATAAGCTGCAAAACATACATCTTCCACCACATTCAAAACTTGTTAGTTTTGATATTTGTAACATGTTCTCCAGAATACCACCACAAGAATGTATTCCTTTATTAGATAGTTTCTTGATTAATAGTAATATAGAATTAGTTAAAAGGTTAGAGTTAATTCAATTATTTGACCTATGTATAAGTCAAAATTATTTCACTTTTAATAACATAATTTATTTACAAAAAGATGGTTTACCTATAGGTAATTCTCTAAGTCCTCTATTAGCTAACATATTTATGAACAAGTTAGAAGATCAAATATTTGAATTAAACCTCTCTAAATACATTATCTTCTGGTTTCGTTAAGTTGATGACATTTTAGCTTGTTTTGACAGTTCTTTTGAGGTTATCAATGAATTTTTAATTCTTATTAATAGTATCCACCAAAACATAAATTTTACACTAGAAACAGAACAAAACAGGGCCATAAACTCCCTAGACTTAACTATCAAGATTAACGCACACAATCTATTTGAATTTTCCATATACAGAAAACCAACACAAACGGACATAGCAATACCAAATGAAACTTGTCACCATAAAGCACATAAAATAGCAGCCTACAGAACATTAGTACACAGAACTTTAACTATTCCACTATCAAAGTCAGATTTTAGCAAAGAGATATCAACCATTAAACAACTAGCACATGCAAATCATTACTTTAATTAAACAAAAAGATTATAGGTTAGCTATCAAAAGAATATATCCCATTGACACTCAAACAGAAGACACAAATTACATATCTATACCATATTTTGGCAAAATATCAGAAAAAAATGAATTATGAATATATTAAGAAAAACCAACAATTATAAAATAACATTTAAAACCAACACTAACACTTTTTCATTTTTATTTAATGCTAAAGACAGAACACATGATATCATGAAATCGGCCATTTACCGTTTAAATTGTTCTTTTTGTAGTTCGGTATATATTAAACAAACACTTCGAAATTTTGACATAAGATATAAAGAACACGTACGTTATTACAAAAATAAACATCCTGAAAAATCGAATTGTGCCAAACACCTTTTAGAACAAAATCACACAATGACTCCTCAAAATAATATTAAATTCCTACATTTTTGTAATAACAAACGCAAATTAGACATTTTAAAAGCCTTTGAGATATACAAACTCAAACTCAGGGTACCTTTAATGAATGAACAACTTGAGCTCAATAATTCTCCGTTACTGGAAGTATTAGATATTTAATTCTGATTATTATTATTTTTATCTAGTTACCTATTTTTGTATCTACCTTAACGACGTGTTTGTTTATATTTATAGTACCTTTGATAATGACAGCTTAGCTGTCGAAACAATATTGTCAGGTTATATTTTAATAAATACCGTGAAACTTTACTAATCTTTATTTATTTCATGATTATGGAGTTCCACAAAGTAAGGCTGAAATCAATCAACTAATGAATTATATGCAGAACAGCTGTGATTTTTAAAGATTGTGTTGTGTTTACGAGACCTCATAATTCATCAACGGGAATATAAGTGATGTTGGTTTTCACATTTGGATTATAATTAGTAATTTCCAAGAAGTAAGTTTGAACAAATTATTTTCTGATCAGAAATAAGATAACAAAGATCTCAGTCAAACTTGTCATTTATTCTTTTACTTTGTCATACAAAGTAAGAGTGCTCACACTGTTGTGCAACAAAATTTTATGTAATCATTTTATTTCATTTCAATACGTAACAGGGTTTGCTGAAGTGGAGACTATTGTTTTGTCACTGACATATACAATTTCATTTCAACAAAGTGAAATAATGATTGCATTTATTGTTATTTTTATGAATCTTCGTTTATTGGTTTTTCAATTTATTCCATCAATAATAAATATGTGTCTACTGTACATAAACGTTTTTATTTAGTTTGTTCAGAATAGAGAAATTATCACTGCTATTGGTGATCGAACCCAAGCCTCTGCCACTCCGTGGCATCGCTGTATCCCAGTGAGTTATCAGGGCCAACCTATATTAAGATAATAAGGTTGAAATACACTACCCCATCTTAATTTCATTTTGGTTGGCATAAGCTTGAGCAAACGAGACCGTAGAACATTAAACGGGATACCCTGTGTATGTAATCAACCCGAAGAATTTAACTTCAACTTTAACTTCCGACGTGACCTGTGATTTCGGCGGACAGGGCAATTAAAAGTGACACATGTATATAGGGGTTATTTGAGATGACAAGGACACCTTCGAAACTACGTTAGAGTATAGAATTAATTGAGGTAGTTTTGACCTTAGTGACAAGAACATTTTCCTTACATATCTAAATAATCTGTAGTATCAACAAGACGGTGCACCAGCACACAATGTCAGAGAAGTCATTTCATATAATGGTGATAGTTTATTCCCCTTGGATTATATTTTGATGGATACAATGGAAGATAAAATTTCGCAAACTTTAATGGGTTGTGTACAAGGAATATTTCGACTTGACAAGAAATAAGAAGAATTACACCCCTTCTCAGGGGCGTCCCCAGTGGTGTTCGAAGGTGTGCACGGCACACGGGCAGCCAAGTCTTAGGGCAGCCAAATGTATTTAAAATTTAAAATATGGTGACGGACAGCGATAACAAGTTCCAAATTAAAATTGTCGGAAAAATAATATTAAATGTTTATATTATTAAAATGTTTGTGGTTAGAAATGCTAAATAATAAGCGTATTTACGTACATCAATTTAGTAAAACATTCGTGTTTATCCTAGTGCAGTTTATTTAATATAATGTTTATTTAAAATTAAAACAATTCAACAACCTATTTACTTCACTAGAAATTATAACGGCCGAATTTACTTACATGTTGTTACTTACATGTCCGCGACCACGTCGCGGACGACGCACACAGGGCTAAAATCCAATTCTAGCCGGTCAAAATTATTTTATAGACTTAACTGAAAGCAAATTACTGGAATAGTATAAAAATAATAAGATAATCAAAAAAGAAATTCAAAAAAAATCTTTTTAGTCACTAGAACTGGATCAGTTTGATACTTTTATACTTTTTCCAAGAAAATGTTATTTACATAATTATGTTATTAAAAACTAAGGCAAAGACGTAAAAGAAATAGTATTTACACGAATTCTTCTTTATTTTGAGAACTATTACACAACTTAAAATGCTTCTTTAATATCTAAATGAAATAACGTGCAAAAATTATATTGCTAATCGATTAATAACTATCCCTTTTCACATCAGTTTAAGTCTCATTATGCCTTTTTATTTTTAAATATAGTATTCTTTATACAACAGCAAAAAAATATTTAAAATATAAACGCAAACGTTTGCAATCTTTGTAATATAAAGTACAACATAAAAAGTTTATTATCCGGAAAGTAAAAATCACCATTGTATAAGAATTTTTTGCAATTTAATTCTGTTTTTAAAAATTATTGAAATCAATAAAAGAAGCACTTCTACAAAAAAAGACTTTCACCATAACGAACAAACTACAAATACATCTACATCAGATTGGCGCTTTAGGAAGGGTTAACACTGAACTACACTTTTCCAGATTTGCCGGATTTTTTAATGATTATTACTAGCCGTAACGGTAAACGGCAGGGCCCGTATTCTTGAACTCATATGAACAAGTTTCGCATACGAGATAACGTAGTTTTTACGTCATAAGATGCAACTTAGCCAATCAAATGTTAGCAGGTAATAGAGTACGATCAATCAAAGGAGGGGGGGTCAACATATATAAAATTGGGGGCAGCAGTAATAAATCTTTGCACAAGGGCAGCCAAATGTGTAGGGACGCCCCTGCCCCTTCTTCTTATTTATCTTAGAAGAGTAATCAATAATTTAAGAAAACAAACAGAACTGTTTTTGAATAGAGGTAGAATGCCAATTCCAACTTCTTTTAGAAGTCTTATTAATAAGTTATTAATTACCTATATTACTATTTTATTGGATTTTTTGTTCCTATCTACCTGCCTAATAAAGTTTACTTGTTGTTATGCCAATTAAAGCTCTCATTTTTTATTGTAAACTTTGCAAAATATTTACGATTTTGTTTCCAACGTACTCTTTTCTACTCGCGCGCTATGGATCTGTTTAGTCATTTCGTGCGTTACAAAAATACTCAACTATAAAACTATAGGTCCTAGATCAAATATTTTTTTCCAAAAATTTCTGCATTCTCTTGTCTTCATTTGCTTCGCTATAAGTATAGACAAATTCACACAAATAAGAATTTTTCTAGCATAGTCAAAATATGAATACATTCATGATGAAGTGCTAACTTTAACTGCTATTTAAGGATATCAGTAAACAATATTCGGTAACGGCATTGATACCATTAGATGCGCTCACGTGTGTTCTTCAATTTAAAAAGAATTCAATCGAATAGCTCGGTTACTTTTGAAGATATGACGATTTTAAGGTTAAAAAGCACGATTTTTAAAAATGATCAATTGTTGACGTTTTTTGAAATAGAAAACGTCTGTACTGTAATAAAATGTTGTAAATAACCGTTTCGTATGTAGAATTGTTTACTTTATAAAACCTATAAGTCTGATCTGGTTCTACGTTGAAAACAAAACGCACATTTTTTTGGTTCATTTTGCTCCATTGGGAATATTATAGTTGACATTTAAAGATATGCTTGATGTTGACGATCCGGTCTAGTCGTTCTAAATGAATAGTTCAATTATTATCCGCTGCGGTAGCATTATACAGTACTCAAGTTCGTTGGCCAAGTGGAGTGCGGGTGGAGACGATGCAGGCACGGGCTTTCCCTATTACATTGCGCCTCTTTAAAACTCTTCACTCAACGGTTTCAGTAAGAAAGTACAGTTAGGTATAGTGCCTCGTCAGAGCATTCTTTATAAGTGAACTTGCAATTTCTATTCAATTATATTCAAAAAGGGTCTCCATCCGGAATTTCCTCTCTTATTTATAAACAGGTAACTACAGGTTTTTAAAGCCTAAACAGGATGTTTTTACTTAAAAATTCATATTGAAGTATGAACCGGTCGTTTTCAATAGGTAGGGTGTTCCAAGAAAATTTTAAAAGTTTTTGTAATGACAATAGTTGGCTTTTATAATTAATTGCGTATTTACTAGATTTCTTAATTTGTTTCATCTGACTTTTATTTACTTTTGCCTATTAAAATTAGAAATAAAATGTTTTCTGTTTAGCTGCAAGATGACGATAAACCAAATCGTTGTTTCAAATTGTTTCAAAAATGTCGAAACGGTCCAATGTAATTATTACCACAAACAAATTTCGTGTAAGGTGGGAATTCTAGAGGCCGCATGCAGCATTTAGAATGCTTGCACGGATCGCATTGAAAAAAAATTGTGAAGAAGATATTATACTTTGCACCTTTAGCATTTAGGAAAAAATTCCTTAAAACAGCTATGAATAACTTAAGACATACCGACAAACAATACAACAGTTTTAAGAAAAACTGTGATGAATTTAGAGAATGTGGTATATACCCTATGCCTATTTTGTATGCCTCTCATATAAGATCAATCATCCTCCTGGGCCCAGATTATCTGAAGGTAAACTACTGATCGATTGAATCTCTATGCAAGAGTGCCTGCGAATGAATCATCGAAGATTTAAAGAAAAATACAGACGTTTTATTATGCACTATAAGCAATTTCCAACCACTATTCAATTCTCAAAGAAGAATCATCACCATACGGGCTCTTCCTCCGAGTCATATTTGTATACCTGCGTTCCGTATGGTTTATTATCAGTATCTGGTAAATTCTTATTCTTTGCACCTCTTTGTTCTAAAAACCGAATGAAACACAAAAACATTCCAAGCTGTTATGCCACGGACAACAGCTGAACTCTAACCGCTATGTTCGCCAAAAATCGATGAGGTGCCTGTAGGTAACAAACTTTATATTAAATATTATATAGAAGTTAATGTTAAAAATAAATTGTATGCTTGTCAACTTACTAAGAAGATGGAAAATAACAATTTCGACCAGCCAAGAGTGCCCTTTTCATTCTGTTTCGACCAAACACAAACGTAATCTGCACTGCATCAAAGTCGCCTTCCCCGGAAGCCAAACTCGGGATTGCGGTAATATAGAATAGAGTCTGAGATTTTAATAAAACTTTGTCTAGGGATTGGATATTCATGTGTGAGCTAGGGAAAAATAGCGAATAGCAATACATCCGAGATTGCCTACCTTCCAAATTTTAAAAAGTATTAACTTTTTTGTAAGGTTCGTGCTATAGCTAAGAATTTTTAAATATAATTGGCGTTTACCATTTTGACACAATAATTGTACGTTTTATTTACTGGTATTTACACCCTTTTATTTGGTAAGAGCTTTAGGGACAGGCAAAGTGATCTAGACCAGCGGGCCTCAGTGACCCCAACAGTTCCCTGGATTACCTTCTCTGCACTAGTAGTTCGACCAACCGAGATCATCCAGCGCCACTTCGTAAGAAGTTAGTGCTCAGGGAAAAGACACCCAATAATTTGACATCCAAGCAGGGACGCCTGCCGAGTAAAGCCCCCGGGGCAAGTAAACTAACTCCCTTACAGCACTGGAGTCATGCGGATGAAATCTTGAAAAAAGTATTTTTCCCTGTTTCGGGCGTCTTAGCCTTAAAAACTCTTAGGTGCTATACCTTATACGATGAAATTTGTCTGCGTGAAAAACCCTTTTTAGGGAAACGTTTTGCGTTGGAGAATGCCGTACGAGACCTGAAATGCCTGAAGTAAGTGATGTGATTTCTATTTAATAAATCGTTAGCTAGACTGAGTTAAGAGATTCTTATTTTTCTATTCTACTTTTGTTTACTAGTCTGTACATGGTTGTTCACTCGTCAATTCGTCCACTGCCTTTTATGCCGTTTCTACGAGGAGGCTATACTAATAGAACCCGACTTGGTGTTCGATAACTGAATCCATTAGTTAACCAGCAGATTATAATTTGAACAATCATCTTTAGTTTTTGAATATAATTTTGATTAATAACAAAAAACTGTATAATTTTGATTGCTGCAAAATCGAAGTGAACGCTTAATATTACAATTGCTTAACTTTAGAGCCATATTTCAAGACAACATTCTCAAAATTTGTAAAGTTAGTATTCTTTCATTGTGGCCCGTGCACGAAAAGAATGATTAAATTTCAATGGTTTATGTTATCTTGATCAAGTATTAATTATTTACACGTATTTTACATGTGTGAAAATTCATTGTGAAACTTTGGAACGTCTTTGCGGCTCCATTGCATACTTTTATTGCCTTTTATTTTAAATTATTTAATTGCCAAAAGGTTAGTTTAAAAAATTTAAATACAAGACTAACAATCATTATTTTTTGTGCACTGAATTAGATTTCAGGGCCATACTTAGATGTCTGCATACTCGCATATATTGTCTGTTGCATAGACTGAACGCGCATAGCAGAAAAACTACTGGACCAAGAAAAATAGAATATTTTTTGATAGACAATTGTATGTATGCCTAACTAAGTACATACTAAAAAATGAAGTTTATCAATTAGATTTTCTAAAAGCTATAATTTAGAACACTAAAACAAGTTCAGCTTTTAAGGATGGTCACAAGAATACTTAACTTCAACTATTAATAACTCTTTTATCCTTGAAGTAATATACTTAAGATTTATACCACAAAGACCAATCGTGAAGCTTTCACTTGATGTTATGATGTGATTAATAGATATTTAAGATACAAGTATAAAAAGTCATTCTTTATTGCGCGAACGGTTTATTACACGAGCGAGTAACGTACGATATAATCACACTATAGATAAGATCATATTACATTTCATGATAAGAATATATTATCTTTCATGAGAATTGCTTAGTATTATAAGCACACGATATCATATTACACTTTCACGATAAAACTATATATTATCTTTCATGAGAATTGCTTTAGTATTAACTCTCTCATGACCATGAGAATTGTGTAGGCAGATAAGATTGTATCACTGTATAAATACCTCTAGTTTAATCTTAAGAAACTCAGTCTTTATCCAGTTGTTAACAGTTATTGGTGAGTCTTTATTTAAGTCTTAATCAATCTCAGATCATCTAGGTGTGGACTTTAAAATTGTCCTACTAGTAAAACATAAAGACTCATTCTAGTATTAATTAATTGTTTTGTTTAATATCATTTAAATGTGAATTCTAAAATTGTTCTGTTTAGTGGGTTAATTCAAATCTAATTATTTAAACTCGTCTTAACTCATTCAAATAATTACTGACAAAGTAACATTTTATACATTTGTATTGTAAATGTAAAAAGAGATGAGGTTTTCTCTTCATTATAAATAATAAATTATATTCTACGACTGCAAACGAAATATATAAATTTGTTTTATTATATTAAATAAATAAAGTTTTTAAAAAACCTTCGGCCACAGAATATAATAAAACTAGCGAGTGTTTTAAAAGACGTGAGTGCAATAAAGAGACTTTTTATATGTGTATCTTACAACGTTTTATCTACGATCATAACGATTTACTTAAAAGTTAAGAGTATTCATTTTAATTAATACTATTTAAAATTTGTGACTTATGTCATGTATATGAGCGAGCTTAAATTTTTACGTGCTAAATTGTTTAGTAATTAATTTGTAAAATATTAATAAATCATTTATCATACATATTTTGCTTACATCAGCGTGCATTAAAAACTTTATAACACTAGCTCAATAAACGTTAACTTTTTAGTGTAAAAAGTGGTCACTTTTTGTATGATCGTAGATAAAATGGAGTTGGTTAATAACTTCTGCTAGAAAAAAATAAAATATGAAGTTATAGCAGTTAAGATATGACCTCATTATAATAAAATACTGTTTGCTTTAAAATATAGATAAATATCTGTAAAAAAATAATATTAAAGAATATTCTTAATAAACCGGGTGTCCACTCTCAAAGTCGATCATAGGCAATTAACATTGTGCATTTTACTTTTATTTATCTTGCTGTACTTACTACACTAAATTAAAGTAATGAACAGTTTAAATAGTCGTTATTCAAACATGGAGCGGTAACCTCAACTTTACGCATAACAACCACGTTCTTTCCTTGTTATGTTAAGTCCTGTTCCTATAACACCCTTTTCCAATAAATAAATGACTGAAAATACGAATAGAATTTAATTTGTAGAGATCGATACACTTAAAATATTAATGTTTTAAATAAAGTATAACTTCAACATTACACAAACAAAATAAAGCATTGAAGATATTCCCGACATAAAACGACATCGAGAATTTTGCCGCTTGCTTTAAATGAGACGTTTACTACTACTACTCCTACTGCACCCCACCACACGTTTTAAATACTTGCGGAGACTGTGCAAATTCTTTAAAGAATTATTTACTAATTAATTCGTGAATATTCTCAAATCCTTTTGTCGCGTTTTTTGTTTTATTTCAAAATACAATTTATTTGTAAAAAAAGATTTTGATTAAGACACCGGAACACGAAAATGCATTACCCTCTATTTCATAGAATAACTTAAGAAATAATTCATATATCAAATTACAATTGTCACATACATACAACACCATTAGCCTCTTGCAAATAAAATCGCATTAAATTCGTGTAAGGGATTTGTCTCGGTACGGCAAATTTGTACGGGGCTTGCTTACGAAGTGGCGCAGTGTGGTATTCGGTGATCTGCGGTAACTCTCGGGCGCCAGTTGTTTTAACGTGGTATGCTCCACGGATCCGGGTAACTGCTGGGGTTGCTGAAATCGGCCCAGTCTGGATCACTTTACCTGTCCCTTAAGATTTCACAAATAAGAGCTTAAGATTACTGCTAACAAATAAAACACACAATTATTAAACCAAATAATATGTATTTCTACGAAAGCTCCAAACCTTCAACAAGCTTCAATTTCTAAACCTACAAGTCTACGGTTACCTACAATAGCCACAGCAAGCGGGATGCAATACGGCGAAGCAATATTAAGCCAGCATGCCAATATGGAGTCGAGATAAAAGGGTTGTGAAACGGGGTGTCGGGCAATGGCTGGCGTAGATCCCCAGGCTACGCACAGCGAGATCTCCGAACGGGGTAAGAGATGAAAGGAAGAGCCCCCTAGGCTAAGCACAGCAAGCTGTGGTCTAGTTTGAATCGGCCGTTTATCCGAGCGGTCTCAGATTGCACGGAAGATAAACATATTCACTTTTATTACCAAAACAATTAACTAAAATTCTGTAACTTCTTTATATTCGTAGTAGTTTAGTTTACACGCTTTACGTCAAAACTCGCAAAAACAGGACTTTTGTAACGTAATTTGCGAAAATTCAAAAACCGTAAATCAGCTAGTTTTTTTATCATTTTATACAAAAATAAATTGTATATCTAACTGTTTCGTTTTGCTTTAATTTGAACTGTTAATTAATTCAAACTCAGAGTCCAGAACTTCTGCAGCTAGATCAGCCAACAACTGTTTTCTGTACAGGTACACAATTCGTTAAAGAGTGCAAGTTGAAGTGCATAATAAAATTACTACTATTAGTAGAATCTCTTCTACTTAATGTATGTATATTGTAAAGATTTCTTTATTAAACGCAAACATAGTTACAAAAAAAATAAATTTAAGTAAAAATTCACAATTCATCAAGTGCTCGAACCAAACAATTCCTAAGTTTTATCGCAGTTTTTGGTGTTGTTGATCCCTTTAAGTTACTGCAATCCGTCATTACTTTAGTTAAAAGTTTATTTTTATCTTTCCCATGCATTAAGGGCTTAAGGGCTAATTCAAGATTTTCAGGTACGATATTTCCATCGTTATTTATAAAACCTAGTCTTTTAAATTCGCATTCATATAGTAAACCAAATTGTTCATCATCTTCCTGTATTTTGTCTTCTTGGAGCACACTAGATATATACCCTTTATCCAGTTTCAAATCATCTACACATTGTTGTCGGCTGTCGAGTCCACTTACCCCTCCGGCCTATGTTATAATAATTAAGAAAAGCTACAGAGTGTGTTAAAATATTTGAAGTAGTTTGTAATGATGTTTAGTGTTCAACGAATTAATGATATTATCTGCCTCATGATATACAAAATCTAATAAATTTTGTTTTCAAAATTAGGTTTGGCTTAAATGTTTTTGCATAAACTCAGGTGATGGTTTGAAATCGCAATGTTTTCGAAGTTTAATAATCTTAAATTTACTATTACTATTACAATAATGACTGATTAATTTTGAGCTATGTTCTAGTTGGAATTCTTTTCGATTCTTTTGCATTATTATACAGAAAATTACAACAAAAACTACAATCGTAGGACTGGTTTTTCTTGATAGTCAATAAAACATTATAGCATTAGTACTGTTTGAATAATAATAGAAAATCAGACTTAAGACATACCTGATACGTTATCATTCCAAGCAGAAGAATTAGCAACAGCTTCATGATCGTTCGAATATTCTGGATATAATACTACTACTACCTCTTCAAGTTTCTGTTTATTTTTATACCCATTTCAACGTTATGCATATCCAAACAATTATCTTGTTCAATCAATCAATTATACATGAATAAACTATTCTATTGTTGTTGTATTATTGTTTCATTATGTCGTCAACACACAAATTAAAGCGAATAACTATATAAAGCAGAACACTATTAAAAGTGCTGTTAGGTTATTTGGAAAAACGCTCTTAAAGAAACTTGATACATTTTTTCTATTTTGCGTCTATAATAAAGCTGTTAAATTACCCAAAACAGTGCGTTAATAGCTCATTTGATTGCTTTAATAGCTACCAACTTTGGAATGTTGTCCAATCATCCTTTAGAAAACTCGCCGCAGGCGGATCGTTTTTTGGACAATAAATCTTGCCTTATGAAAATCGTTCTTTAATATACTATTGTTAAATCGAAAGGTAGGACTCTTATACAAAGTAAAAATTAAGTAAAGAAAAATGATAAGCTGCGTAAACTGACGTTTTCCGGTAGTATCCTCTGTAGCACCTTCTTTGATTGTTGACATAACCTTCTTAGCTTGAACGTAATTTCTCAGCCTGCTTGCAAGTCAATTTAATAAAACAAGGAATCTTCTAAGAGACACTTGTAAAATATCCGCTGTTTTATATTGCGATAATATAAAATCATCATATTGAAAATCCAATAATTACAATAATAAAGATAAAACTTTTTAAAGTCTCTGATTGTGTCGGAAAGAAAGAAATAATGAATATTATGTTTATTTGAAGCTTATATGCAATATATTATATCGTAGATAGAGCTTTTTCATTTACCGGGAGGCTAACACGAGTGGATGTTTTACTGAAAATAGATAAATTAAGTCATTGTCTTAAACACTAGTATACCATAATCAACTTACTTATTCTTATATCTGGATAATTTTCCATTTTCATTTGCGAAGGTATTGACCAAGGTCAATTTGACAGTTTATCAAATTATTAATGTTTATTTAATGTTTTTCATCATTGTTTTTTGATTCAGACACCTAAAGTAGTGTACCCTGGACGAGAATGGTTTGAGTTTTGTTTAGTTTAAGGTTTTACTAAGCCATGATATACGTTAGTATCAGGTTTTTCTACAAGATTGAAGCGGCCGATTTATGATTTTAAGTTGGTATGTGTTATAAATTAACTATCCCATATTGTAGCATAGCTGGAATTTGTACACTTAAGGTGTAATTGATTCTTAAATAGTTTTGTGACAGTTGGCGGTCTTGTTCAGAAGTGAGGAAAGTCAAATGAGAGCAGTGTTTATTTGTGATTGAATAAGAGCAGGTGTTCGTACAGAACCTGTCTGTCAATAGAAATAAAAAAGAGGGGGGTAAGAGGAGGGGAGAGTACACTAGAACGGTTTCCTGCCTGCCTTCAGTCTATGTTGTATCATTGTGTCGCTCGTTCTACCAACCTATAACTTAATTGTTCTATTCCTGCATGTCATCAGTGGATATGACACCGCATCCGTCATTTTTGGCCAAGGTAAAGCCAACTGCTGCCTTATACTCCAGAAAAATCCTCAGCTAAAAGCATTAGTTTCAGTGTTCTCACAAAAATATTCATCTGCTGATATCAGCAAATTAAGTATTACACGACTGTCACCGACACAAGGTGCTGCCAGATACAATTCCTTGCGGACATATCACACAGTCCAGGAGTAGTTGGGGTTCGAAAGAAACCCTGCGGAATGATGCTGGATGGGCACAGATCAGGGCTCGCACTAATTCAAGCTAGTATGGTTCCTGCACGTCAATCCTTAATTAATTGTATATCATGTCGGTGCAAGAACCAGCGCCGTAAGGCTTGCAGCTGTCAAAAATCAAGACTAAACTTTCAAGCCTTTGCCCTTTCTGTCTTGGCCAGCCAAGCCAAAACGCTCCTATCTCTGTTTTGGAAGACAGTGACATAGATTTCCAACAAACCGGAGAACCTCCTCACTACACAGTCGTGGTAAGACGATGGTTAAATAATAATTATGCCATCTAGATAGCCAGATTTAACACCACCTGATTTTTTCTGATAGGGTTATCTTAAATCAATAGTCTACCAAACCCAATCCGACTCAATTACGAAATTGCAGCAAAGAAATATGCAAGCCTGCCGTAATATTCTCAGAGAAACATTTGACAACGATCGCCGTGAATTTGAAAATAGGCTCCACCACTGTCAAGTGAACAATGAAAATCAGTTTTAGCATTTACTTCATTAATTAATATATTATTATCATGTATCAATGTATCATTAAAAACTTATTAGTTCAAAATAAACGCTATAAATTTTTTTATTGTTATTTACTGTTGGTTCAGCCTGTATAAAGTATACTTTATATCGTTGAACAGTATTTTCCACGAGCTTTCCAGCGATCATAAGTTGCTATTTATTTATTTTAGTTGGATGGCCGGGACATAGGGGGTTGACAGAGGTGAATTTATTCTTAAATCTTAATACATTTAAGTTCCCCCTTCGTATTCTACAAACGATTTTGAGCAATTTTTGATATCATTAGTTCATGAAATATAGCCCATTATAAGTTTTTAAATTGTTACCCTATATGTGTTTCCATTCAAGGATTAAATGTTGGGCCCCACAAGAAGTCCCTCGAATTCCTTTGTAGCTACCATCAAGTCAGCAGGTAGGTTCTTTAGGTTAAGTGCTTAGTTAAGTGGTTAGGTTAAGTTAACCATCATAACATACAATTCATAAATGAAACATTTTGATCCTTTAACTCGGATAAATACATACATATACATAATCCATTCCCCTTTTACTGCATTTCGCAGTGTCGGGGTTCCACACAAACTCTTAAGGGAGTGCAACGGAGGTAATGGAGCTATTGTAGCAAGTACGCTCCCCCATACTTTATCACTCATACAACTTTCATATCTTAACCTAAGGAGCTCAAACACGATAGTACTAAATTTTTTACTCGGATAAATAATAATTTGTTATTGACTGATCAGCTTTTTTAAATTAAGTTTTCGAATTTTTGTGGGACCATACTTGGTTAATAACAATTGTTCTTTTTATCATTATATTATTAAATAAAAATGCTTAATTCATACATCATCTTTTAATATTTTCAAATTATTTAAAAATTCAAAAACTTTTTAACAAGGCATTGCAATGATAGTTTTTATCAGCACAACTATAGCAATCAACCAACTAAGACGGATCAAGTTAAGCATTGTTGGATTTATGAATATTACTCAGGAATATTCTCAATAGATATTTAGTTCTTCGACGTTGGCTGTTGGTCTTTCATTACCATGAAAAGAAATTACTATTTAAACACATAAATAAATTATCATGAAGGGATTCAAGGTTAAGCTGATTTTGTTGAGTTTGGTAAATGTACATGTGCACAAATATTAAAATTATTAAATAAATAAATTATTAAGAACGCGAGCTCTAAATCCAAGGTGGTAAAATTAGTTCTTTTAATAATTTTCTTTTATTATAGAAAGAAAAACAATGAAAAAATTAATTGCCAGATTTGTCAAATTTACTAATTTGGATATTAAAAATATACAAAAATAAGAAAATTTATGATTAAGTTGTTAACTTATCATAAAGAAAAGGTTACGATAAATTCGCAAATAAACTCATTTCTGCAAAATCGGATCTAAAATGTTAAAATTACTAAATTATTAAAACAATTTCGATATAATCTTTTTAATACATATTGCAGTGGTATACACTTTAATAAAACAAAACCACAATACAACCGTATATCACTACAATATTTTTTTACATAACAAATTTTTGCCCCGTCACTAGCTCCAACTTTAGTTTCAGTAAAGCAATCGACAAATATCTCTTAAATTTGTAATACATCAACCTTACCTTACCAATTTCCAATATCAGTGGGTCCACCTGTAATACTAACACCCGGGCTGGGAAAATTGTAACACTCTGCAAATCACGAATTATTTCCACACAAGGAAGAAACATGAACAATAAATAAAATTTAAATATATCGATAGAAACACAATATTTATTTCTGCACACATAAATAATAAATAAACAATTAACAAAACTACTAATCAGCCTTTTATTTTATTTATGTTATATTAGGGATTTCTACGTCAATTTTTTTTATACCTTATAACTAAACTACTAAACAAAATAATTTAAATAAAAATCAATGTAGCAAATTTTCTAAATTCTTATTTTTTTAATATTTAAAAAAAAATGTTAATTTCTCTCAAATGTTACGTTTTATTCTTTTCTTTAATAAAATATTTGTCCGAAATGATATATTTTACTGGCCAGTATAAAATTCAAATTAATGTCACTTACGATTTTTCCGCACACTCGACACTTCCTTAAAATTGGTCCCGTGAAAAAAAATACCGCTATAATATCCACAACCAACCTCTTGACTGGTGGCGAGATTTCAAAATTGCAGGTTTGCAGAAAATTAATTCTTCTTGAAATATTTTCCAAACTAATAAGTTCTATAAGTTGTAAAATTATCCAAATCAATTCAATAAATTATTATTTTCTTGATATATCGACAAACAGGTAAGTTATATCCATTTATATGCACAAATTTCATCTATTCAAAAATTTGTAACCTTACTTTATTTTTCTAAATTATTAAAATGCAGGTTTTTTATAGGTTAATAAATATGCAAACAACACGTCCTCCTCTCAATACGTTCTGGAGATTACTGATTGTTTTTCACAATACAAATTACATAAAAACATATAGAAACAACAACTATGTACCATTATCAAGTAAACCATGGACAAAAATTGACATTTAAAATTTTATAATTAAAATATTAATTTCTTTAAATTTTAGATTTAAACACATAAAAAAATCCCCAACACTACCTTAAACTAATAAAATAACATATTTATCTTTAAAACCCAACAATAACTCACAATTTGAGTCGAACAAACAAATTTTCACGCTTGACTAAAATTGTCATAATTTCGATTTAAATCTGTCCAACCACCAATTTTACCCTTTAATCTTTACACAATATGCTTATATAACTATACCCATTAGTTTGACATCAATAACTACCACTTATAATACAAAACTAACTTTAAATGAAAATTTCTTCACGGTACAGGTGTATGGACATTTTTAAATTGAATTGGCTGAGAAAACAGACATAGAACTACAAGAAAAACTTTATACAACTTACACAGCCAAGATGTTATCCAACGAAATTCCACAATAACATCATGAACCTAAATTAATTAAATTAGAACGGTGGCTCGACAAACCAATACCATAAATCGCAAAAGGAAAAATGACCCATTTTGAAAATTAAGCAAGGTAAGTTTCTTTTATATATGCTAATTTACTCAAAATAGCCCGTTTTATTATATTCTAGGTGCAGTTTACCAAGTTTGAGCTATTGACGGAAGATCAAGAAAAACAATTCAACGTACCAAACGTATTAAGATTTACAATTATTAAATTATATACACACTTAAATAGTATCCTTTTGTTGAAATATAAAACTTTTTATGCATGTTAACATAATGTGAATAAAATTTAGGTAATATTTTTAAGTCGGCATTTATAAACGAGATTACCATCCCTTAAGAAATAACAGTACTTATAACGTTTTACAATAATTGCCAATATTTCATTCGTAAATAATCTCCATTTTACTAAAAGGTTTCAATCATGCTGTTTGTTATAAGTCATGATCCTTTCAGCTTTGTTAAATTTTTATTGCAGTTATTAGAAAACCCCATTCTGCGTACGTAGAGATCATGGTAACACTTAAAAAAGCCAACTTCTTAAGGTGTGGTATTTAGTTGTTTCTAACAGTAGTAACAGTTGAGGTAAAGGGCGCAAAAACACAATGTTGCATCATCAACAACTATGCCTGGAATAATACGAATAATACCGGTAAATATTTCTTGCAGTGCCTACAATAACGGCTTTTAACTTTTTAAGTTGGTTCGAGTTGGATTTGGTTTTTGTATGAAAATAACCAGGATGCTTTGGCTCTTTCTTTAACAAAAGTTTTAAAGCGGGGATATGCGGGCGTGTTTTTATAACTCCAGCAGAATTTGAATTTTAGCAAGAAAAAGCTCTTACAATTTAGGATTTTTTAAAATAAAATCTACAACACATGTTCATGTTTTTTAAGTTATGTAGCTGCAAATACTATCATTTTTAATTTTGGTTTCAATAAGGTCCATACAAGAAAAGTAATTTAATTTTAAATCTCAGCCTGGAAATGTCGAGAAATTGTTAGTTCAAAGTAGTGACAACTTTAAGCATCAAAGTTTTTATTAATAACAAAGATTTTTAAATTTTGTCATCGATTCTAGATGCCCTGAACATTTTATAATCAAACGCCAATATATTTTTTATTCTTTACACAAGTTGGATTTTTACCTCATTGCGCGGTTTTTGTTAAGGCCACAGTGACCGGTTGCCATTGCAAAATTACTGATTCTGAAATTCGTTAATTATTCTCCTCAAAAACATCAATTAATTTAATAAGACATTCAGTTAATTCTATAAAATTATTATTACTTTAATTAATTTAATCAGCCAAGATGTACCGGACGCCTATGATTTAAAGAGTTTTTTGACAAAGTGTTTATCTTATCTCGCTCTAAAATGGTACTAAAAACTGTTATTAAATAAACAAACTCGTGCATTGACAAATGATTCCAAGTTCAAAAACCTAAAACTCAGCATTATTGCGCATTATAGCATTAAACGGGTATTATTTATACAACAATCAGGCACTGACCCAAATAATCTTAAGCAAAACGGGCTTTTTTCAAGTTCAAGAAACATCCACATCAGCATTTTGTGTAAACTGGAGCATATGGTTTACAATTTTTACAGGGTTGTCACGTTTCTTAATTGAGTAAAATGAATTTGTAATTGTAAAAAGAATTCAATTTTACGCGGAAACGAGATACGATAGGATAAAACGTTATTAAGGTTTGTTGTTGTGATAGATGAGATACATCTGCCGACAAAGCAATGGGGCGTTAATAATAGCACTTTAAGTATGGACTTAAAGTGCTATTATTAACGCGGCAAAATGATGTTAAAGTTTCCAACTTTCTTATTTTTTTCTGAAAAAGTGGTACGTTCTAGAACAAAGTTGTATGAGACTTTTTTGTTCCTTTTGGTGTCTTCTATCACCCCTTAAAATTAATGCGTTCTATCTCCGGACACGCTGTATAAAGAAAGAAATCTTAAGATGACGTATTATAACCTCGGTATTAACTAAACTAAACTAAAAAACACCCATACAAAAGTATAGAATAGGCGTAAAAAAACTTAAAAAAATTATTTAGCTATAAATTAGTTTCTAAAATAAATATCTTTTAAAAACCTTCGTAATCAAACGACTACTTATATTAAAACCAACTAAATAACTTACAAAAATATAATGTACTTTACTCGTTGATTACATCACTGATTTGATCACACCATCTAAATTTTTCTTATTCAACAATAAATACCTACATTCTATTGGATTATATTGTTACAAGTAATAATAGTTAATTATGCTCTTTTATTTTTAAGTATTTTCCATTAATATGCCATGAGCACAGCACTTTGTGGTTACTGTAAAAATCATGAATGTGAATGCCTACGCCATCTCTACTTGTATTTGTGACCAGCATTTTTTATCGTCTATAAATATTTAGTCAATGATTAAGCTATCTGGTTTGTTTACAGAATTCTCTTTTTTGTCATTCTGAAGTTTTGTAATGCAAAAGAAGTATTCTTTATTTTGTATTGCGAAGCTACTCTTTGGAATTCCATACTAAAAATTGTATGCCAGCTTCAGCTACTTCTCAGTAGATGGCACTGTAGATTCTAGAAATCAATATTACACAATATTTGAGAAAAGCAAAGTCTGTTGTTAACAATTTATTCATGCTGCACAACTTGCTATTAATTTTATTTTTATCAGATGCAGATTTTGAAATAATTTGATATAGTTAATCAGAAATATGTCCAATATGCTTCATTTGCGCTTGGTGTCTGGAAACGCTTACAGATGACGCTGTTAATGTAAAAGCAATCAATACTACATACCAATTCTTTGTTGGCGATTGATTTTTTTAAGAAAAATTTAACCCAGAAAAAGCACACAACATAAATATAGTTCACAGTAATCCGTAAAATATAAAGATTTTGAAGACGTACGTTATAATACAAGTATGACCTGTATGTTAAAATTTGTAATTGGTAGTAATTGTTGTATTTAATGCTGCTCTCATTTGAATACACAAAAGTTCATCAGACTTTTGCGGCCCTTTTTAATTGCATGTTTAATTATATTTAATGAAGGAATCTAGCATAGCAAACAGGATGTTGGAAAAAAAGAAAATGAAAAATCTGAGATTCGTAAAAATGTTTTTGAAGAAATAAGAATGACAAGAAACGGTATTGGTATTTCTCAAAAGCGATTTCTTGGTCTATTCTAGTTTGATAAACACTATGAGAATGAACTAACCATCTTTAGTTCCTAGCGTTTTGAAAGTGAACTAAAAAATGCGCGATGGTGATCGACTAATCGTGGGTGCAAATAAAGGTGCATGTTGAACCAGAAGAAAACAAGGCATAATAATATTATAAAATACCCCATTGAAAATTTTAATTCTGTTGGTAACTAATAAGAAACTTTGCTGCTAAATGAGTGTGCTATTATGTCCATTATATAATATTTTTACATTGAACATCAAAGCATTATTTATTCGCAAGAAAACATATTTAAAAAAAAACTCTTCGGGAATACAGTGAGCTAGATACATTTGAGTATGCTTCATGTAAAATTAAACACCCATCAAGTTGAACCAAATTTCCACATTTTCAAAAAATACCCGTAGACCTAACAGCATCCGGAACTAGAGGACTTTCAAGCACTAAAAATTCCCAGAGGTCATTCACCAAAAAATAGCTCGTCGAATTACCCACACAAAAAAAGGTTCGTAGATAAAACCAAACCCACACTCCTAGAATAACAATAAAAAGAGCAAACACCAACCGAGGCCAAGCAGTAGCTGGCGCCTGAACGTATTTTGAACCCGACATATGGCACGTAGCCAAACCCGTTTGCTCATTGATCCTCCCACCAAACGGGATTGGTAGAAAATCCAAGCGAGTAGCGCGGCCTACCGCTGCGTTGGTCACCGCCTCTTCTACTTTTGTTGGAGTAAGTTTCGTACTGGATACACCCTAAGCGGAAGGTTTTATAACCAAAAGTGGTAATTTTTTATTCATTAACCGTAAGAGTTATTCACATTCTGAATAGTGCAGGTTGTACAGGATAAAAAGGACGTTCTAAGTTTATTTTTTAAATGATTTCTATCAAATCATTTACGAGAAAACTGAGTTCGTTTTAAACAGGGAAAAACGCTTTGTTTTAATTTTTTTTTTTAAATGAGCTAGTTGTTCTAATAAATCATTAAGACATTTCTTAACATAGGCTTCTTTGGTATTAACGCACCTGAAACAAAGATAAATCTGAATATTAAGAATAATGCGAGTAAAACGAAAAACATCTAAAATTAGGCCAAATTTTATAACGGCATGGTCGCAGTCTAATACTGCAGCTGAATGCGCAGCAATGTGTTCAGTACCATAATTGTAGTATTTTTATTAGTTTCTTAAGGCATGAAAGGGGATTGCTTTGACATATCCACAGAGATTCTATGCCTTTGAGTTTGACAGAGATCTAATTTAGGCTGTCATCCACTCAATAAAGCTCATTGCACGATTTAAGTATTGCGGAAGTGAATTCTGCGATTTGAGTCGTTCAACTCTGAAATTTCTAACCTTAACGGAATTTAACTTTTTGATACTTCCGCAACATCCATGCATTAAAATTTTGAGTTATTTATTAACCATTAATTTTACAGCTACTTAAATAGGCATGACAAGTTCAGAGTACTTATTTATGTAAGCTATTTTCATTCACTTATTATACCTACCCCTTTACGAACATGACGATTGACAGGTAAACGTTGGTTCGCTTTAATAATACGATAATTTATGACATCATTAAAATGGTAATAAAGATACAACCTTCAATTTCCTTTTTATGTCAATTAGTTTTATTAGGTCTTATAAGGGTACTTAGGTCTCTTCCGTTTTGCTAGAATTATGAAACTGGCGTTTCTATGGTTAGATGGTTACATACGCAGACGCCCAGTTAGATTTTCTTTTTCGTTTCAAGTTTATTTATTTCTCTTCTTCCCCTCTCGTACTTGTGTGTATCGTGTAATTAGTGGCGGTTCGTCCATAAGTCTTATCAAGTAAGCGATGGCGTAAACGAGGCCTTTTAATTTTAAGTCCCCTTTTGCAATTCAATGTTATCTACCTAACTATAAAAGAAAACATTTGCAATTGAAACAAAACCACCTTTTGTTTTTCTTCGTAATTCCCTTCATATACCAACTCCTTTTTTCCAACTGTCCATAGCTTCAGAAAAAGAATTCACCGGTAAATCTGCTGGAAAATCTTCTGCGACCGCCTGAATAAAAAAATATCAGAAAGGGTTAAGCTAGGACGTAGCACGGGTGGCGTAACTTCGTGAAGCCCACAAATGCTGATATATTGGCTGAACTTATTAGGCTCTTTGTGAGCAACCGATCTTCGCATCTGAAGGAATGTGACCGTTTTCTTCTAGAACAGTTTTTGAATTATGTTCCCATACGTAGCTCCATTCATAGTAAACCTCCTAGGCAGAGGCGGCGCCATGGGGGAAGGGAGGAAAGAGGGCACGCTGAAACCTCAGCTTTTAAAATAATGGCTCTCTTTGCGCTTTTCTCATATTTTAGATTTATCCAAATTATATCAAGAATTTTGACAAAAATAATGCACTTCTGTTCACTAGTGACCATTCCGGCAACATTCTCTTGTAGTTAGAGTGTAACGAATATAACTAGAAACTTCCTAATGAGGGGTAGATGTAATAGAAGATTTAGAATAATGCACCAAGTTTATTGTTCGCAGGTACTTCCGTTAACAAAATGCCATGACGCGCCTCTACTCTTTATCTTGAAGTCTCGAGAAATGTTAGAATCCTTTTTAGTTTTAGAAATTTGGTGCGCTTCATTTCAAAAGTAGGTTTTAGTTTTGTGTATAAGAACTTGCATCAAATGCCGGTCTCTAAGTCTATTTGATTAACGCATAAGATATATATTGTGTTGTTGATTAAAATAAGGTAGCTCGGTGCGGGGCCCCATAGCTCTCGGGGCCCCGGGCATACGCCCGGCTGACCGACCGTAGGGACGCTTCTGCTAATAGGTAATAAGACTTGTTCAGGGTGCAAGTGCGTAGTATAGGTTTGTATCCGGATTATTGAATTATAAATGTGTTTAATATATAGGTTTTATGTGGAATTTCGGAGTCTGCGTAATTTTTCTATTAACGCAACTCTACATTTCTTCACTCGTCTATGAAATCCCACGGAATCCCGAACAATAACTTTACGTAGGATCACATAAGAAACTACAAAAATTCCAAAATTCCTTTTTTATATTTGCGTGCCCTAATGAAGTTATTCGTTTTTTTTTTAACAAAAATCATTCTTTGCTGAAAATACTAGATTGCACTTATACCTCATTAATATCTTTCACAAATAAGGTATTTATTCTATGAAATAAAATATAATTAATCTTATTTCATCCAAGTTTTTAATTCATTAAGTAGCAATTATTTATGTCACAAATACAGTGTGTTTTTTGTAAACGATAATATAGGAAATCCAATGGAATTTTATCATTTTCCTCGTAAGTTTGTACCCTTGCAAATGTAATTAGAAATCTTGGTATCAATCGAAAGAAGAATTCATTTTACGTCAAAAAAATATTAAACTTTATGAAGAAAACCAAAATCGATTTAGAAAAAGACTTAAAAAGCTTATTGATTTACTGCTTTTGGTAATAAGTTATTAAAAAAAGCTGGAAGCTGAACGCCGATTGGTGTAGCGGTTAACACTTCAGATTCCTAATCAAAAATCGCGAGTTCAAACCCCGTCATCGTATACTTTTTTTTTAATTGTATTGCTTACTAATTATTATTTTTAGAACTTGATTACAACGATTATTAATTTTTTTTATTGTTAGATATTTTTGCTACGGGGGTTTACCGTTACTTTTTGTACAATTTTAACTACCTATCAGAAAGGCAAATGAAAAAAGGGCATAAAACTAATAATTCTTGTAATAAAGTTCTAAAAATAATATTTAGTAAGCAATACAATTTAAAAAAAAAAGTATACGATGACGGGGTTTGAACCCGAGTTTGAACCGATTTTTGATTAGGAATCTGAAGCGTTAACCGCTACACCAATCGGCGTTCAGCTCCAGATTTTTTTAATAACTTATTACCAAAAGCAGTAAATCAATAAGCTTTTTAAGTCTTTTTCTAAATCGATTTTGGTTTTCTTCATAAAGTTTAATATTTTTTTGACGTAAAATGAATTCTTCTTTTGATTGATACCAAGATTTCTAATTACATTTGCAAGGGTACAAATTTACGAGGAAAATGATAAAATTCCATTGGATTTCCTATATTATCGTTTACAAAAAACACACTGTATATTGACATACATTCTGCTTTGAATTTATAGATAATCATTTTCAACAGTACATATAAAACACCTGGCAAATTTGAACGAGGTCCTGCTGCTTAGCAGCGGGCTTTGTGTGTATCAGACAAGAAGGAATTTCTACGACGCGCGGATCACCTAAAGTTAGCGAGGTTATGTAAAAACCAATTGCATAATTTCTAGTGTTGCCAACTGTCATGCTACTTACCAAAATATCCTTAACAAATTTTATTCAAAACTAAGTAATATATTTAATTATTGAATAATGAAATAACACAAATAGAAAAAATAGTATAAAGTATTCGTTTCATAAGACGTTTTAGGTCACTTGTCCTCTTTCGGACGCGTGCGCTAAAAACGTGTCTTATGAAACTAATACTTTAATATACTATTTTAAAATCACTTTAATCACTGTCTTTCAACAGTTCTCAATAAATTCTCGTATTCATAAGATTCTTCCCTTCTCTCTTTTATCTCAAAACTTTTCCTTGTTTAGTGTTAATTGCAAGTTGACAAGTTTAAAGTCATTATAACTTTTTTATTATTTCATAACTTTTACAAAAAATATTTTTCCTGAATGTGATTCAGGCGAGCAAGTATTATTTCAAAGATTCGTTTGAAGTTTCAAAATAAACAAACTTTTAAATAAATATGTCCCTGTAAACCACTGTGCTTACTTACTAGAAAAATTACTTGGTATTGTACCTACAAATTTTATTACTTCGGATTTATTGAATTAGTATAGAATCGGATTAGTCGTGAGTATTTCTTGAATTATTTTTCAACTTAAATTTCCTAGATTTTAAATCCAAAACTTCAATAAATACATATTTTATACTGTGCATAATTATGCGATTTATTAATATTAAATACAACTTAATTGTACCGACAAAAACTTGTAACGCAAAGAAAACTCGAATTGGGCGATTAAAATATGAAGTAACGTTACTGAACGCATTCAAGTCTAGGGCTATGCATAATAATCGATTAATCGAACCCTCGATTAATTTTTTTAAATAATCGATTAATCGATCTTTCGATTAAATCGATTGATCGATTAATCGATTATTTTAAGAAAATAATCGTAGTTTCGAATAATCGATTAACCAATCAGCCGATTTAACCGATTAATCGATTTCTTTTTTAATCTATTTTTATTATTGATGTTCATAATCGCACAACTATAGTTGCTTCTCAAACTTTGGTTGAAGTAACATTAACAACGACCACGAATTACACAAATTGTTTCTCACTAAAGCACAACATTGGTGATGTATGATGTCGTATTACTCGTATACGTACTATGTATGTATGTATGATGTACAAGGTATGACCGTGGCCAACCAGAACACACACTGCATGACTGCACACAAATTGAAATGGATTTTTCAAAATATAATTTATGTAAAAATATACTTTAGCAAAATTTCAGTAGACGTTACTATTTATGCTGATTCAGAAAAGGTTTTATACTATAATACAAAAGACACGAATTATCACAAGTAATTAATCAGACCTTCGACTATATTTTTAAACAATTGATTAATCCGATGAATCGATTAGGAAAAAATCGATTTAATCGATCACTCTATTTAATCGATTAATCGATTTTTTTTCCTAATCGATTATCGATTATTGATTTTGATAATCGCTTCAGAAAAGGCTTTATACTATAATATAGAAGACACAAATTATCACAAGTGATTAATCGGACCTTCGACTATATTTTTAAACAATTGATTAATCCGATAAATCGGTTAATCGGCCAATTAATCATTCCATTAATCGATAAATCGATTAATCGATTTTTTTCTAATCGATTATCGATTATTGATTTCGATAATAATAATAATAATAATAATAATAATAATAATAATAATAATAATAATAATAATAATAATAATAATAATAATAATAAAAATAATAGACAGTAATACAGAAAACGTTTCAAAAGTGCCCCCTGAAACTACGGAGCTTCCCGGCTCTCCCCCTTTTCCCCTTTCACTCCCTTAAATCCTAATACTCCTCTAAATTCCTCCTTTCCCCAACTGCATGGTGAAGATGAGAGATTGGACTTTCTTGCCTCTCAGAACCAATTACCGCTAAATTCAAATACTGCAATTCCGGTGGGTTTTATTGATCCTACCACCCCTAATTTTGCAATGCCTATTGTGCCTACTATTCAGTCAGGTTATAAAAGAAAACAACCCGATTCACACGGGTTAGAAAACAGTGCCAATGAATCTGCGGGAACTATAAGACCTATAAGCTACTCTAAAATAAATTATATCGTAGTCAAGAGAGAAGATGGTGATTTTGTTAGTGTTAGTCCTTTTTGAATATCTAGATTTGTGAAACATTATGTTGGAGACGTTAAGAGTATTAAGAAAATAAGAGAAGGCTTGTTGATTGAAACTGCGAATAAGGATCAAACGGTTCGTTTGTTAGGAATGACGAAGTTCGAAAACTTTAATGTAAAAGCTTACGCCCATGGAGCATTAAATTTTACGAAAGGTGTTATCACGTGCAAAGATCTCGAAAACTGTAGTATAGAAGAGATCAAAGCTGAATTACTCCGTCGCAGAGTAGTTGATGTGAAAAGAATGACAGTTAGACGACAAGGAGAAGTGATCAACTCTGCTTCATATCTTTTAACATTTGAGGGTATCAACTTGCCTGAACGAATCACGGTTGCATATTACAACCTACCTGTTCGTCCTTACTATCCAGCACCTATGAGGTGCTTCAGGTGCCAAAGTTTTGGCCATACGGCGACTAACTGCCGTAAAGAGCAGATCTGTGTTTGTGGTAAGCCGATGCATTTGGGCAAACCATGCGAAGGCCCAGTAATATGTGTAAATTGCCAAGGCGATCATTCAGCTAGATCTCCGAATTGCCCAACTTACAAAAAAGAATTTGCGATTCAAAAAATCAAAACTTCAAAAAGAATTAGTTATATAGAGGCAAGACAAGAATATGAACGTATGTCACCAATCACTCCACAAGCGTCATATTCAACTGTATTAAAAAGTACACCGTCCATGAGTACTAATCTAATTCAAGCATTACTTCCAGAAATTCGGAAAGTTATGAGTGAAGTGGTAAATTCGATTTTAAAAAAATACATTAGTACTACAGGAGAGACAGAGAAAGAAATACCACGAAAAGTAGATCTATTCGTAAAAGCTACACCTGAAGTATCTAATGAAAATACTAGTAATAGCTCTCGTGTTGATGAAAGAGGAACAATTGTTTCTTCTCCCGGACCTTCTAACAGGTCTATCAGCATAGATATGGACACCAGTTTGGAGTCCATCGACACCACCATTTTGAATACTACTGGTACAAAAAAAAAGAAAGGTTGGCAGAAGGGAAGACCCCGTAAGAAATAAACCTGATCAATATAATTATAATAAGTGTAACAAGGGTCAAGTCAATTTTTAATTAATAACTCACATAATGAATAAAAAGTGCATCATCCAATGGAACTGCCGTGGTTTCTTAAACAAGTTGAGCTCTATTCAGTTACTTGTTAATGAATATGACCCGGCTTGTTTATGTCTACAGGAAACACATTTTAAAGTAAATCGGCCTTACTATTTGAAAAACTACAACATTCTTCGACGAGATGAGATAGGTGAACATAGAGCGCATGGTGGAGTTGCTATATGTATCAGAAATGACATTGTTCATACAAATATAATCTTAAACACCAATATACAAGCCATAGCAACGCAGATTACCCATCCAACCAATCTAACAATATGTTGTATTTATTTTCCTAGTGTTCCGTGGGACACTAACGACTTTGAAAACTTGTTGGATCAACTACCTCCACCTTATCTTGTCTGTGGAGACTTTAACTCTCACAGCCTCACGTGGGGATCCTATAAAACTGACCATCAAGGAAGAATCTTAGAAAGTCTTTTAGACAGACTAAATGTCTGCATTCTTAACAACGGCGAGAAGACTCATCTTGATGTATCGACAGGGAAATTTAGTACGATCGATCTCACGTTATGCTCTCCCCCTTTATTAAATTCCTTAGAGTGGTCGACCACATCAGATCTTCACTTTAGTGACCATTTTCCCATTGTCATTAATAGGGTAGACTCCGTATCGAATTCAAAGATGATTCCATCTAAATGGTTACTAAATAAGGCAGACTGGAATTTTTATCGACAAGAGGTGGACAATCTCATGTCTGCGGCAGAACGTGCATTATCCATATCGGATATTACTAACATTATAGTAGAATCTGCTAACAAACACGTCCCAAAATCCAAAGAAAAGATCTACAAGAAAACTGTACCATGGTGGAATGAAGAAATTTCATATAGTATTCGCGAAAAGAAACGTGCTTTTAAACTCTTCAGGCGCGAACCTACCATGGATCATCTAATAGCCTTCAAAAAATCTAGAGCCTCTTGTCGAAGAAAAATTATAGAAGCAAAAAAGAATTCCTGGAAAGAGTATGTGTCTAATATGTCTTCTGCTACTGACGTCAGCGATGTATGGAGGAAAATTCGGAATATTACGGGAAAACGTTATTTCCCTGACATTAACTTTAAAGAAAACGACGAGAATGAATCTGGAGACGTTCAAATTGCCAACAAAATGGCTCAATATTTCTCTAATATATGTAACACTGACGTTCAAGAAGAATTACTACCAGATAATTTAAACTTTCCTCCTGATGATGATGCCGACCACAATCTCATGTTTAAAATTGAAGAGCTTGATGATGCATTAAATAATAGTTGTGATACTGCACCAGGCAATGACAATATTGCAAATGCCTTTTTAAGAAATATGTCGCATAAATCAAAAATGATATTATTAACAGCATTCAACGACATATGGACCAACGGAGAATTGCCTATGAGCTGGAAAGAAGCGATTGTGATTCCCATCTTGAAACCCGGGAAAACCCCAACAACACCGGCACATTTCAGGCCCATTTCCCTTACAAGCTGTGTCTGTAAATGTTTTGAAAAAATGGTCAATAAAAGACTAACGTGGGTACTTGAATGGCGGAATCTTTTAAGCAAATATCAATTCGGTTTCAGAAAGAACAGATCTACTACAGATGCGCTGACGTACCTTGAGAATGCAGTCCAGGGATGCTTCGTCTCAAATCTGCATTTGTCAGCTGTTTTTGTAGATCTCAAAAGCGCTTTTGACACCGTGAAGCGCAGAGATATAATAGATCAACTTGCTAAATGGAACATTAAGGGTAACTTAATGAGATTTGTTTGTTCTTTTCTAAATGGTAGATCCATGAGAGTTAGAGTTGGTAAAGTATTATCTCAAAACTTCCCATTAAAAAACGGAACTCCTCAAGGTTCCAGTTTAAGCGCAACACTTTTTCTTATCGCTTTGCAACCTGTATTAAGAACTGTTGAAGGGTCGGTCTACTACTGTGCTTATGCAGATGACATTGTTCTATTCAAATTTGGCCAATCTTTCAATAACATCGAGGCATCCCTGCAAACTGCATTAAACAAACTACAAGAAAAAGCGAAAAAGGTAGGATTATCCATCTCAACAGAGAAGACTGTATGCATGCATTTTTGTCGCAAACGTAGTACTTGTCAGCAGAATCACAATTTACAGCTAAACTCATTACCTATAAGGAACACAGAAACTACTCGCTATCTTGGAATAATTCTTGATACAAAACTTAGTTGGACTCCACATATTAACGATCTAAAAGCCAGATGCTACAATATTCTTAACATATTAAAATGTTTAGCAAATATTAACTGGGGCTCAGACAGGCAAACACTTCTACTGTTATACCGAGCAATGATCCTTTCTAGACTCGATTATGGTAGCATTGTTTATTCATCCGCCAAGCCTAGTCGTCTGCGTGCATTAGATTCAGTTCATCATGCAGGAATACGACTCGCTACAGGTGCCTTTTATATAAGCCCTGTCTCAAGTCTGTACGTAGAGTCGGTACTAGAGTCGCTGCAATTACGCCGTAAACGGCTTCTGTTAAACTTTCGAACTAATGTACTCAGACAAAATAACAATCCTAATAAGGAATCACTTTGCAATTCTCCGTTGTTGCAAAGCTATGTCAACAGAGAGTCGTACACTAAACCTGCTATCATAAGATCAAAGATTCTCTCGAGGAACTGGAACATCCCAGAGGAAAATCTGTATGCAGTAGAAGATGTTAATTTTGTCTCCCCATGGACTATTCCAGATATGGTTTACTGTCTAGATCTAGAAAAATATAACAAAAATGAAGTTGCTAGCGTCCTTATTAAACAGGACTTTCTGCGCATTTTACATAAATATGATCCTTGCGAAGTGTTATATACCGATGGATCCAAAACTCAATTAGGTACAGGATGTGCAGTAGTCACGCAAGAGTCCACAATGACATGGTCGCTTCCTCAAGCTGCAAGTGTTTTTACGTGCGAACTATATGCCATTCTGCAAGCATTATTGGTTTGTCGGGAAAACCCAGCAACAACACTCCTGATTTGCACTGATTCTATGTCATCGCTTTTAACTTTAAAAGATAAATTCTCCAGAGAACCTCTGATGCAAGAAATATTATCTATTATAAACGATCTTGCAAATCAGGAGAAAAAGATAGTATTTGTGTGGGTCCCAAGTCATATAGGCATCGCCGGAAATGAGAATGCAGATAAGGCCGCTAAGTTCGCAAGTCGACAAGCACCTAATGTCGTTAAAGTTATCACTTCCCGCGATATTAAAAACTATATAGGTAGTAAGTGCAGAATAGAGTGGGAAGCATTGTGGAATCAAAGCACAGATAAACTTAAACGAGTAAACCAATCTATTAAATGGTGTCCATACCAGTCAACACTAAAGCGCAGAGAAGAGGTTATATTTTGTCGACTCCGAATAGGGCATACACGTATGACCCACTCTTACTTAGTAAGTGGAGAAGCCAGACCAGAATGTGCTACCTGTCAGGTTCCCCTAACAGTAGAACATATTCTGATAAATTGTAGAGAATATGACCATGTCAGAAGAAATTGTAATTTAGCTGCATTATTGGAAGAAGTCCTTAGAAATGATAGAATTAATATCAATAAATTAATGATATACTTACGAGTAACTCACTTACTCCCAAAACTATAGTTGGCTTATCTGTGATATTTACAATGTTATATTAAAAATACTGATTTTGATATTAGTTCAAAATGTGCGTTTTAAAAGATATTATCTATTATATAAAGTGTTTTATGAATTGTCTATGTTTATATTCTATTTACACAAGTTATTTTATTGATATATTGATTTTTATATATATACATCATTTTATTTATACATTAATTTTACGTTTTATAGATTTATTTATACACAGTTTTATATATACATTGTTTCTGTCGCGTATCTGTTGTCTTTGTCTATTATAATTGCTATTGATTAGAATATTATTACTCAGTAATATCTCATTAGTATGGCGGTAAAATGACCTTGGCAGTCGAAACCGCCTAATTAATAAAACAAAAAATAAAAAAAATAAAATAAAAATAATAATAATAATAAATGCCTTTATTTTAATAAGCAGAAAGAAAAATTACATTCATTACATTACATTAAGGCGAAGTTCAGCATCACCTAACTGGGTGATGCTGCTCTGCCACTTAACCCTTAATTTAAATAAAAACGATGATTTAATATAATATGCGGCAAAATAATGAGACAACGTATAATAAAACATATTTAAACAGGATAATATAGGTAGAGTTATGTTAACACTATCCTTGGTGGAGCTGGCAGCAGGAGCTTCGTAGAACATACACAGGAACATGATTAATTTAAGTTTGTTGTTTTCTAAACAAATCTGATGACAATGTTTTTTTGAACTTTGAGATAGGAAGAGCTTTAAATGAGCTTGGAATCTGATTAAGATATGAAGCGCAGGTATATGAGAAGGATCTCTTAAACGTGTGTGTTCTATGTGGTGGAATCGTAAGTAAACCTCTGTATCTTAAGTTTATGTGATGTACGTCTGTACGAAAGCTTATTTTATTAGTCAGGTATTCAGGTTTGCTGTGTTGTAATATTTTATGAAAGAAGGTTGTCGCGTGTAGGTGACGTCTGTTTGACATGTTAAGCCATTTTGCTGGTGCTAATTTGTCTGTTATACGATGAACTGCCCTAGGTATGCCATAAATTAGTCGGAGGCTGGCATTCTGTAGTCGCTGTATTTTATTTGCAATCTCTTGCTCTATACATGGCCCATAAACAACATCACAGTAGTTAAGATGAGAAAGAACCAGCGCCTCACAAAGCATTTTTTTGATATGCGTGTCGAGATACTCTCGATTCTGATATATAATACGAAGATTGAAGTATTCTTTTTTAAGAGCATTACAGACATGCGATTTAAATCGTAAATCTTTATCTATAGTTAGACCTAGGTTCCTCACCTCTTTGTAGACTTCCACTTTTACGCCTCCGATCTCAATATTGACCTCTGCCACTAAAGAGTCGTACACATAAGAACTACTTATTAGTATTGCTTGAGATTTAGTAGGATTAAGTTTCAGTTTATGTGCTCTAGATAAATTAGAAATTGCTTGTAAATCAGCATTAATTTTTTGACAAGCTTGAGTTACCGAAGTCCAGGGAAATGATAGATACAGCTGTGTGTCATCAGCGTAAAAGTGGGAGTCCACAAACTGGAGCTGTTCACGGAAATTCGATGTATAGATCGCAAATAAGGTAGGGCTGACAATGGAGCCTTGGGTACACCAGATTTTAAGGTTAGATATTCTGAAGTATTATTCTTATATACTACAGCTTGCTGTCGGCTTGTTAGAAAGTTTTTAAAAAAATTTACCGCCTCGATTGAGAGTCCACAAAAGTGTAAAATAGATAAAAGTAACTGATGGTCTACTGTGTCAAAAGCCTTTGAGAAGTCTAACAGTACTAGAACAGTGGCAAGTTTTTTGTCAAGAGCAGTTATTATATCATCGGTTACTTTAAGTAATGCGTTCGTACAGCTGTAGCCCCGCCTAAACCCTGATTGTGTCTCAGGCAGTATATCATTTCGTTCTAATAATTCTTTTAATTGCTTATCAATGATCATTTCTAAAACTTTGGAAAGAACCGGGAGGATGGAGATGGGTCGGAGATCTTTGAATTCTAAGGGATTAGGAATCTTGTTTAAAGGGATAACATTTGCTTTCTTCCAACTAGTGGGATATACTGAATGGATAATACAATAATTAATTACATGAGTCACAACAGGGAGAAGAAAGGGTAGGCACAGGTTTATCATAAAAACAGTTATTCCGTCGTGACCCGCGGCATTTGATTTTATTCTTTTGATACTACTCCAAATCTCTTCTTCGGATACAGGGCGAAAGAACAGTACATGGTTTGTTTTCGCATTACTATTGTAACAGCTTTGTAATTCGTCATTATCAAGATGGGTGTTAGGTACGGAGTTAAGAAAAAAATTATTTATGTCATTTACGTTTGTCAAATATTCCGGTAAGTTTGAAGATTTCTTTTTATTTTCTATAATATTGTGTTTGATGCTTTTCCAGATAAGGTTAGCTTGATTGGTTTCTGATAGGTTAGTAAAGTAAGTCTTTTTGGCCCTACGACATGTATTTGTAACCAGGTTTCTTAGTTGTGCATATTGCTGACGATCTGCCTGTGATTTGGTTTGCTTATAAATTTTGTGTGGATAATCGCGCATTTCCATTAAGAACCGTATATTATCATTAAGCCAGGGTGCTGGTGGTTTAGATATTCGTGAGTGTTTAATGGGTGCATGGACAGCAAAGAGCGTAGCTAGTTTATTGGTAAGAATCGCACAGCCTCATTCAAATCTCATCCCCTGTAATAATTTGTAAAAAATGCAACCCGTTTAAGCGGAAGCAATTTGCTAATCTACCTGGCAGACATCTTTTTCATGTCCAATTCCTCATGCAGTATCTTCAAAACACCTGATTTTGATCAAATGGCAGTGATTATTTTCATACGCCGAGCTTGCAACAGCTTTCCTAAACTCTTCTGCAATCCAATCCCTCAGGGATCTTCCGGATCTTTGGACTGTCTTAAATGGGTTCCTGGCCACATTTGAGTTTTTACCAATGTCTTACTTTAAAATTTGTTATCTAGTTTCGAATATCGCACACATCATGATCAGGTCGCAGAGACTTGCTGTTCGTCATCGTATGCTGGTACCAACGAACAGGAAATATCACTCCATAACTGCTGTTCCGTAGCCCGCCAACAGCCCGAGAATACAAGGTCCCACTCGGCCGGCTGAAATTAATTGCGAAAGTGGACCTGCTGTATATTCTGATGCTGTACCAATGCTATCAAACACATATATAAGTATTTATAAAAGAATTATTAATTGAGAAGGTTAGTTAAAAAAATAAAGTATTTTTTTGAAAAATTTAAAGGTAATAAGTATGTGTTGAAATTAAACGTTAAATATTACTATTAACTCCACCATAATCAGCTGCCTTTAAGACGCTAACAATCCGAAACTAATAACAGCAGTTAGCAGAAAACATTTGAATTGAATTTCAGCTGTATAAAACGATCTGAAAACGACTGTACTGAAAACGATCTTTCAGCTTACATGTAGATATAGACACGTTCATCAAAGATTGAAATATTTTTTTGTCTTTTTGCAAACAAATTACAAAAATATTCCAGCCGGACAAGTGCGTAAGCTGTAGACTCCCTTCATTAGATTTTCAATTTAGAATTTTTATTACCTAAGATATATTAAGAAATTATGTTAATGGGGACTTAGTCCGCATTAAATTATTTTTAATAGGGGACCACAGCCTTCAAGTCACAACATTGTCGGCGCCTATGGCAGTGCATCATGCAGACGAGCAGCCACCAGCCGCCGGTGCTTGAAGTTTATGACTGTAAAAAATAGTGATGGCTATTTTCTATGTTTGTTGACATTGCTATTTGCTTCCATAGTTAGATAAATAACATTAAATATATTCTGGTACTGCCGCGACTTTTTCGAAAGTATTAGTCAAAGAAATGAAAACTTGAAAATAGGCTACGTTTGAGACCTAAGATTTCAAATTTGTTTCATTACCTTCAAAGAATCATACGCAACTACTGGTCTACCACACAGCGTCAAGATATAAAAACCAAAGGAACACTACGTAAAACCTCGGAGTTGCATTAATGAAATAGCCCGGGCGAATGCCCGTAAACGGAAACGTACTTTGCTGAGATGACGGCTATACGCAGAGGTAGAAATAATCTCGAGATTGTGTGATATTCTCTTCTGGTTGTCCTTCTATGCTTGAACTGACCAAATATCAATCAAGTATCGACTTGATACATTGATAAAAACGACTCTCTTAGTTGGTGATTTTTGTAAATATAGGAAAAACGGAAAACCGTGACATCATAAAATGGTATCACTTGGAAGTTAAAAAACAATTGCTTAATCCAAAGTTAAGTTGGACATGGTTCTTGAAGTCTCTTCTTCATCAATGAATAAATTTGGTGTTGGCAGAACCTTAGGACCTGAGTTCCTCGCGAATATGCCATACTTTCCAGGAAGGACTAGATAGAAGAGATTTGAGATTAGGCCCAAGTCTGGTTAGGTTAATGAAAGTTGGATTTTATAAAAATTAAGGGCTAGCTTATTTTGGTTACATGATAAGTAATGTTAGGTTAGATGCTGATTAGCCTTAAAACTTTAATAGGTGTTAGTCACGTTGGAAGTTAAGTTAGTTAAATGTCGAAGTTAGACCGGTTTCAAAAAGACTCAGATAGGTAACCTTGTGTCAATGTTACAATGCTTTGAGCACTTTTTTGTTTCGATTTTGGAGATTTTTGCCGGCTCTGGCGGACAATCCCGAAGATATTCGGATATATTTCAATTCTATCTGCAGGAGATTTCCTGCATTCGTTGTGGCGTCTCCTTTTTAAATTCTGAAATCATCAATGTTCAAATTCGTCACCTGCGTCGCTTCACAAGTAAATTTGAATTCACCTCAAGCCACGATTTTAGAACCAGAATGTTTCAGATATTTGAAACTGTAACACTTAAGGAAGCGATACTTTTAGTCTTTGCAAGTTATTCCTGAGAATTTTAGAAGGTTAAAGGGATCTTTAAATCCTAAGTTGAAGTTTCTAAATTGTCCAACTTCTCACACCAAACACTGGTAATTTTCGATATTTGATGTTTCAAACTTTTTGGTTTTTTCGGTTTCGGTTTTTTGGTTTTGGTTCAAATGGTTTTTTAAACTCCGGACTTTTTGAATCTAAACATTTGAAACATTAAGATTCTAAGATTTTAGTTATCTTAGAACTAAGACATACAATGACGACATTTTAAAGATACAGTTAGGATTCTTTCATTTTCAGAGTAGTTCAGTTCCGAATTAGAGTTCACACAAATCTCAGAAAATCAGATCTTAAAATTCAGAATTTCCAGATTTTCGTAGATTGAAAGATGAGACTTGTAATGAATCCGTGTAATGAATCGATGATAGAAGTTAAAAAAAACTTGAAGCTGTTTCGAAGGTTTTGAACTATCATAGAGTCTCATAGCTTTAAACTTTCTGAATTAAATGAAATCTTCCAACCTTTTAACGTTTTAGATCTGCTTAGTTTTTGAGGTTTAATAGTACAGTGTTTCGGAGTGTCAAGATTGTAAAGTATCAGGGTTTTGGAAGTCCAGGATTAGGTTAGATTATATTAGGTTATTGATCTCTTAGAACTGTCTCTTTAAGAATTTCACAGAGTAAGATTATTCAGATATCCAGATTCAAAGTTTGAAAGCTCTAAATTTGATATATGACAAAACTGAATATATGCAATAACGAGATTTTACAGTTTCACAGTTTTCCGAAATTTCAGTGCATTACTTAGGCCCTTATATAATTAGGTTTGATAATTCTTAAATTTATAGGTTAGGATTTTGAAGACTTAAACATGGAGGATTTGGATTACCAAGTTTCAGTACTTACGGTTTTAGTGTTTCTAGAGTCTAAAACTTTCAGACTTTCATAGTTCAAAAGTTCAGGGTATTAAATGTTTAACTTAAAGCGAATGCTTTCGTTTACACCTTCAAAGCAATTGTTACAAAACAAAATCTTAAACAGAAACTCTGTTTCTAAGTCGTTAAAGTACGTCTATATTTGTTTAAGTGTCTAACATCCAGCTACTAAATTGTGGAAAGAGAACAAAGTTATTAAAACTAGAATTTCTTACCGATGAAGTTGAACAGTGGAGAAAGTATATGGAAGCACACAAAAACGACATATTTAAAAGACTAAGACCTAGAAAATATTGCCGGAGGTATGAAAAGACTGAATTTCAAATCGGTATATATTTGAAACTCTGTATTCTCTAAAGCTTCTGAAAGGAAGCAGACTTCACTACACATTTATTTTAAAAACTCATTTTGTACTGAGCTCCAAAATCTTGGAATTTCAGAGCTGAGTAAGTAAACCAGTACTTCTTTTAGTATCCAAGTGTTTGAAACTATAAATCTAAACATAGAACATTAAACAACTAACTTAGAACATTAGAAATTTTGAATCTCTAGATTTCGAAATTAAACGACCGAACACTTCTGAGTCTATGAATGAACCTTCAGGATTGTCAGCTAGCACTTAATTTGATGATTGTGATGATTCAGACATACCTTACCATACCATGCCATACCATACCAAACCATACCATAAAATCATGAACTGTGATTTCAAAATGTTAACGATTGTTAATCACAAACATTAATTACTGGTGCTAAAAACTTGAAGCTCTGATAATATTAACGATGATACCTTGAAACGTGCTATGTTTGAAAATGTTGAACTTTTGAATTTTGAAACTCATGGTTCATAACTCTTTCAGGATGTCTGAATCTCGAAATCCTGCCAGCTTCGCAAAAACTAATCCAGCGAGTTTTTTAAGATTAATCTCTGTAGATCTGAAACACTGAAAGTATGAGCTATGAAACTTCAAAATATACTACTAATTGAATTCGGTGGTTATATTATAGTGATGAAACGGTTCAATTGTTAAATTCGTAGTTTTATGCTTTACAAATATGAAGTTTTAAAGTTTCAAAATTACTACATTTCAAGAATTCAAAGCTATAAAATTTTAAATCGTTAACATTTTCTAAATTCTAACTGTTCAGTTTCGAAGTTTCAAAAGATAATAAATAGATATTGATTTCTGATGAGCCACCAAGGTTCGAAGTTTGAAACTCTAATAGTGGAGCATTTAAAGTATCCATCTTAAAATGGAGGTAAATTATTATGTAAGTATATATTAATTATAAAATTTTTATGAAATAAATAAAGATTATTAAAAGTTTCACAGTTTTATTAAAATATACCTGACAATATTGTTTCGACAGCTATGCTGTCATTATCAAAGGTAATATAATTATAAACAAACACGTCGCTAAGGTAGATACAAAATAGGTAACTAGATAAAATAATAATAATAAAAATTAATAATAAAAATCATAATTAAACATCTAATACTTCCAGTAACGGAGAATTACTGAGCTCAAGTTGTTCATTCATTAAAGGTACCCTGAGTTTGTGTTTGTATATCTCAAAGGCTTCTAAAATGTCTAATTTGCGTTTGTTATTACAAAAATGTAGGAATTTAATATTATTTTGAGGAGTCATTGTGTGATTTTGTTCTAAAAGGAGTTCCACAAAATAAGGCTGGAAACAATAAACAATAAAATTTTTAATTAATTCTCAATTAATGTATACAATTTAAAACATAATGAACAACTAAGCAAAATCTAGAGGTCAAAATTATATTGACTAGAGCAAAAACAGGTATCTGTACATAAATAATAGTACCTACATTAAGTTTAGATTTATAAAATTTTTAAATTCCCGCTAATTTTAGGAACTTTTCAAATTCCACAGTTTTAACAGTTACAACTAGAAACCTGTTAGTGCAAATATGTTCTCGTTTTTTTTCACTGCGCGTGAATGTGAAACTTCGTAGTTTGCTTTAATAATAATTAAGATAAGATAACTTAAAACAAATTTACATTTTATTAATACTGTAACGTTCTTTTTAAAATAATAACAAAAATGCTGTTCGTCGTTAATGCTGTTAAATCGTCTATTAATAGAGAAAAGATTATTTACAATGCACTTAATTAAAAACACTATAACTATAAACTATTTAACGAACTATTATTTAAATGCTAGATATTTACAAATTTATTTGAGCACTATGTATATAAAAACTATTTAAGTATTACAACAATTATTAACTAATTATTCGGAGTACATTTCACTATGCCGGTCAAATATTAACTGCTTCTACTCGCGCGCTCAATTTATATCTTTCATAAGTTCTAGAACATAATCGATGAATCATACATGCAGCTGTTGATGAGTCACGTCGATAAGTCGCGTCGATGAGTCATACACGCAGGTGTTCATGAGTCATACAGTTAATGACTCATACATCTAGAATGTTCGATGACGTCATATGTGGGTTTACTATTCGTTACAATACAGTATGTATTATTTTTAATTTTAGTAATTAGTGTTACCTATGATGAGTTAGACGGGAGCACTTGGAAATTTATAAGATATGTTCAATAGTATTTTATTTAATATTAATATCCAAAGAAGTTGTAGTTTTTTCAATAATCTATATTCAGTGCTTTATTTTCAAACAATAAACTGAGATATTAAGAAATTAGGTAAGTGAAAGCAATAATTATAATTATATCTAATTCACAAAACAAAATAGTATTACATCATCATTGTAGTTATGTTGAACTTTGGAGGAGTTCATGGAGTGCCGCAAGGGAATCTCCTAAAAGAAATTTCATGATAGTTCACCCTAGAGACACTAGAAAACCTTACCACAGGCTCCGGGTTCCGGGTTGTCTTTTAACCAAAATAGAAGTGTCCCAACTGATCTTGTATATATTTTTTTCAATGCGCTCTTATGTTTTAATTATGTGTATATAGGATGTTCCAGGTCAAGTGGGCCACCTGAATACCCAAAAATTAAAGCTACCAAAAAAAATATTCCAGGGTGTCAATTATTTCGTTGAAACATTATCTTTCAAATGCAATGTGGCCCTTAAAAAACAAAATGGCGGTTCAAGATGGCGGCCAGAACACATAAACTCTGAAAATTTTTTTTTAAATTGCGAATATAAGTTAGAAATAGATCATAATACAGACAAAGTGTATTATTGAGTGTATAAATAATCCTGTACACCATATCCTTTTTATTATGTTTTTCCAATGCCTAAAACCGAAAATTACATGAATTTCAAAAAGTCCAAATTCAAAGATCAGGCATATCATTTTCGCCGTATTTTGACGAGCTGAACACGATTATAGATATATATTTTTTATGTATGTTTGCATTGCAATAAATAAATAAATCACTTAGTTTATTATCAACCTTGACCTCGGAAAATTACACTATTTTCACCCTAAATTTTAATATAAATAGAAAACAAATTATACAAAAGTTTTATAACAATCCACTCTAAACAGTCAATATTTTTCTCATGGAGAGTAAAATCTTACTCCGAAACGATTAGAAATTTGACTGTTTTAAGTGCAAAAAAGTTGCCAAGAATGATTAAAGATATAATTGTTTTATAGTGTAATAAATTTACACTATCATTGTATTGTAGTTAACTCTATTGTCTACACGAAGGTATACATTAGATATTTTACTCTAAATATAGTGGACCTAAACACACACTTTTTAGTTGTGGTCTAGTGTTCGAATTCTACACTAAATTTTTTTACTGTGCACGAACATTCTTGGAAATAACATCAGACAATTTTTGTATAGCATTCTATCATTATCTACCCGTTATTTACACACGAAGGGTGGAGGAACAGTATTAGAATTTCAAACAGGATAGCGCAATCAATTGCAAGGAAATGATGGTTGATTGAAATTCTTCGCCTCTATGTAGCTAGACTTTGTTTGATTTAAACTGTTACCCTTTTCAAATGCATCGAGTAGTTACTTTCAATGCGAATTATAGAAAAAAAACTAGGATCCAAAAGTTTTGAAAATTGTTAATATCCCACAGAAGTGCCAACATTTTAATATTTACGCTTACCAATTTCGCATTATCTATTATAACTAAAGATTTACTGTTCTCCACACTCATCAGTGTTTAGTTATACGTGTAATTCCATGGCATATTAAGCGGTATTTGAACGAAATCTGGAGTGTTGATAGAAATGCATATTCAGTTTCACGCTGCAATAGTTTATACACTATACTACATGCTTTGTTTGTAACAATTAGGTAATATTAATATTTCGAACCTGTATGTGTAAAAATCACAACAAAAAGTCAAAGAGATTCTCAAATCTCATTATCTCAATAAAAATGTTAATAATGACGAGGAGATTAATCTTTTTAAATAACTGGCAGTATTAGAAAACGCAATATCGGCTCGACCCTTTCGTTCCTCGCTTTCTGACGATACGGTTACTTCCGTATCCTATCATTTTCCATATTTATTTTTTGTGGAATTTTATTAATTTTTGATAAAACTATAATTCAATTTATCGTACTATCGTTGTTGCCAGTCTCGGTGGATTAGTGGTTTGCATGTTTGCTTCATAATCCAAAGATCGCAGGTTCGATCCCCGGTCGAGCTGGTAATTTTTCATAGCGGAGAAAAATTTAAAACATGCCTTCTTTTCGGATAGGAAGTAAAACTGTAGGACCCGTGTCAATGCGATGTTTGGCACGATAAAGATCCCTACTGGAGGTGGAATTCCCCCAGATTCGGCTAAATTCTAGTAGGGTGGGCCAAATGATCATAGCAATCGGTGCCATGAGGTACGAAGGATGCATCATATTGAAACGTAACCAATAAAATATTTAAGTTACTTATCTTATTTAAATGATAAAAAATGCATATTTATAAACTTCTGAAAGTCGACTGCTTGCGTGAGATAATCAAATAACCAATTCAAGGAACTCCAGGTTGCAGGTTGCGTTTGTCGGCAGAGACAGAAAACCAGAGCAATGGAATATTGAAGATATGGTGTTTATTATCTAAGTTCTTGTTACGGGGTCACCAATGTAATGTACGGATGAGCAATGTGGTAATACAGGTTGCTTGTGTGTGGTCTTGTACATTACTTATATGTTATCTCTTGTAGAAGACAATAAAAGACATGTAATGACTTCTATGAGATATTTATTTATCTTATTTGTTGTTGATTACTGTTGTCATGGCAATCACTTAGCATGCAATGCCTTCTTGAGGTAATATCATGAAATATCATTACAGGACATCTAGGCCATATACCTAAGGATATTATATGGATCAAGGACTCAATTTTAGATTTTTCAGAAATTCTTAGAACTATCAAATGATATATCGCTCAGCTACAAGCAGAATGAAATATTTTTACTTTTACCGAAAATATCAAAAGTAGGTATACCGGATGTCAACGAGATTACTATCCAGCCTGTCATTTTCTTATAAAGAAAGATATCGATTTCAAAGTTTGGAAAGTTATATGGATGAGTCAGATTCATATTTAGAGGCTCAAACATCTGACTGTCGTTTCCGATCTAACCAGAAGCACTTATTAGTTTGTTATTTTTAACGGAATCTCCTGATTATTTTTCCAAATTTGGATTCTATGACGAATTCTAGATGTAAAACATGCATCCACTCTACACCTATCATTGGCAGTTTCCGAGGAAATGGCTATTAAAAATGTCATATCGATTATACATTATACCGTCTTGACATAAAATAATTTAATGTAGGAAACATCAGGAAACAAGAAATGTGGTTATTTGAGGGGTGTTATTCCATAACTAATGCCATAACAATCTCACTTCTGGTTTAACCGAAAGTACTTCAAAAACTCACTTTCAATCACTCAATTCACGTCAAAACTTATAATGCAATGCCCTATATTGCACCATAAATTTAAATTTTACTGGCGTTTCTGTTTTTTTTTTGTTCGTAGTGTCGTATATCTAAAGTTATAATAGTTGTGAAGATATCGGCATTGAATTGTTCGGCATTCTAAGGGTTAAAAAACATATAAGGTGTGGTTTTGTTTTATCCACTTTTTCCTTCATGAGAGCACAGTAAAAATATTTAAGGAACGTCAGGTCCGTAAATCTCGGCGGTTACCTTATAGGGTGATACTCTGGCGGTATGGGCGGAGCTCCATAATGTTGATATTGTTGCACTGGTAAATTGTCAATAACATTATTAATTAGATTTTGAAGAGAATTAGAGCATTGAGCCACTTTTGAAGGTTCATAAAAAAATATTGGTTTTAAAATGCGTGCGCCAAACGTTGACGCCGGATTTTTCTTAGAGAGCCCCTTCTCTAACCAATTGATGATTTCTAGTTGCTTAATACATTGTATTATTCGTATTAAACTTTTCCATGTTGGTCAGGGTTCATTCGAAAATAATAGCTATTTATGTAACAAGTACATAATGTAGGACTTTATAGACAAGCCCAGTTTATAGCCGAGCGAGCGAAGCGAGCAAGGCCTATAAAAAGGGCGAGACTATAAGGTCCGATTATGTAAGAGTTGCATACAAAGCTTTATGTTCGATTCCTAAAATTGGGTAATTATCAAAAAAAATCAGTTTATAAATTTGACATTTATTCTTGACAGAAGAAAATTTGACATGTAATATACAGTTGTCATACTTTATTTTACTACTATATACTTTATTTTACTACTACCACTTTATTTTACGAGTACAATAATATGCCAGTTTACTGCCTCAAAACAATACAATAAACAGTCCTTTATAATGCAATCGGACATAAAATACATTATATTAAGTTTGATTGTTTTCGCACAATTTCTAGATACTAAATATATTATAGAACAAAATATTCGCGCGTACAGTTTGTTTCTTCCGACTTTCTTATTGTTATGTACTTTTAAAAATAATTGTACATACCTTAATTATAGGTAGCTTTTATTAAAGGAGTGCATAAGCATTATTGTTTTTAAATGTTTATAAATGTAAATAAATGTGTTTTGATGCATTTGAATATCATTTGGATAACCACAGATACTATGCGGGATTTTATCCCGTCTTTTCCGTGGGCGTTAAATAACGCCTCAATACATGAAATAGTGGAATACATTAGACAATAATGATTTTTAACCAACTGAAATAAATGGCAGGGGCCCTAAAGACGCAGTTGTGCCTTAATCCGCCGCTGGTTATCTAAAAGATTTAGGTTAAAACTGTGAAAAGCAAAACTAAATACTGTTCATATTATTATAACCATTCCCCTTCCCATCTCCCGATTAACCTTTCCGCCGGAAACAAAGTTGTCAGCAAATTTATCGGGAAATCTGTAATAACAACCTCATAAATTACACATTCTGAGCAAATAATAGACCAAATAGTGCTATTAAATTGTTTGAATGTACGAAGTTACGAAGCATTTCTCACATTAATAATAATTTTAATTAAAAGAATCCATTAACAGAAAACTGGAGGAAAATAACTGGGTGAAATCTTCCATCTTTTTTCCGCTGATGATTTTAACGCAAGTAGACGTTCTATACACCTCTGTTGAATTTTTTTAATCTCGCAACTACCCTCTCCCAGGAAAAATCCACTTGTTTATCAACGGTACTTTAATTAACACGATTTGGTTATGTATACAAAACAAAAACCCCATTTGAAACGTTCCTGTAATCCGCAATCCCACATGAATGAACATTTATCACCAACACGCGCTTGCGATTTAAATGGGTGAAAACGTTCAGGTGTTGTGATTTTGGTTAGGGTAAATAGCCATTAACACTGTTTTAATGCTTTAAATTAGGTTATGGCGTGGCCCCTTTTCAATTTAAAAACAGCAGTTTTAATCATTACTTCAAGTTATTGGCAGTTTCTGTTATCTTTAGTACCTCGGGTTAAAATAAAAATCTGCAGTGTTGATAGAACTCTTAAAAGTAGATAGGCATAAATTTACATAAGCGATAAATAAAAATAGCAAGTTCTAGCTGTGTAAACCAGGCTTTTATTCCACGCACTACGTCGTGCTGATTACAAAGCAATACGAAACACTTTCCTGCATAAACGAGGAAGGAAACACAGAGGGGTGCCTAGTCACACACTTTCTCGTAAAATGAGAATTGTACGTGTAAGATAAAGAGAGCACGACGCTTTGGCGTTAAACAAAGTGCACCAGAACAAACCTCAATGGATAAGATAAAGACGGCGAATAGAGGGAAACATTGCAACGTAGCATGGTCATTATCCTTTAGTAGATCGTGGACGGTCGTTTCTTTTCGTAAATATATGTAATTGCATGTGAATCATGCTGCAAAGGACGAGGAAATCTATAAATAGACGGCCTACGTCGTGTTTATGCTACCTTTTTTTCGTTCGTAATTAAAAATTGAAATGACAAGGATGGAAGATGAATGTTATGTATAGAAGTTGTGATTGTATACTTAGATTTACATTTAAATTACGTAGCTTCATTTTTTATATACCAGATTAGAGATTTGCAATTAATTATAGCGCTAGCACAATTTTTATTTATATAAATTTTTATTTTTTATACTTTAACCTATATTTAAAGAGTCCTTATAAGAAAAATTATAATTTTTCTTTTAATTCCATTTTAATAAACTGTGGCGCCTATTCCGCCGTTTGATAGACAAAACAGGTGATAATATTTCAAATTCAGTATTAGGTAATAAGAATTATTATTTTTACATAGGTCTTCAAATTAGAAAATGTATCTTCCCAGCTAGCATAACTTTAATATGTAGGGATAGTTCAGAACCGCATACTTAGTCCTTTTAATGAATGATGGCAGATAAGGGATGCCAACAGATGTATAATTTTCAAAAATGGTATACATGAAAAACGATGTTTTTAGCATAACCTAACTTCCAAAAGGGACGTCTTTTAACGCGCTTTTAAAGAAACCTATTTTCCCGTTATTTTTGGAAATGTAATTAATATATTTAATAAGGGTCCATACCACTTCGCCCACTCGTCTTTTAGTACTATATTGCCAACGGAAAGTCCACTTCAACCAATTCTTGAAACGTAGGTACCATTGATCGCCCAACTTTCCACAAAGACGCAATTTGGGTATAACTGCAAAACGACAAAATTTGCACTTGCGTCCCTAATGAACTGCCTTAGTTATAATTGTTGAAACATTATAGTTTCGAAAGTTACTAAAATTGGCGGGAATTTCAAAATTTTACAAATGTTTAAATAAGTTAATGTAGGTACAATTTAAAACGTACTGAAGAACTAAGCAAAATTTAGAGATCGAAACTACAATAATTACAGATATAACTAATTCCAAACAAAACTGTCGACAAATGTCGACAAGTGTTTTCTAGATATAAAAGGTACAAATAGATCTCATATAAATTTTCCGTATCAGTATTAAAATTCATAGTAAAGTTATACTTGGGAATATTCTGAGAAACCACGGTTATCCGAAACCATTCATTAATACCATTTGCTTCACAGACCTCAAATTATAGTCAACTCATTACCTACAGAAAACTCTCCAATATACTTAAGGACTTACTCCAAAGCATTGTAATATTCTAAACATTGTTTGTTTTGATCATTAATGGTTCATTACGTTTTAAATTGTACCTTTAAGTTGTTTAGATTGTAAAATTTTGAAATTCCCGCCAATATTAATAATTTTCCAAATTGCAAAGTTTTAACGGTTATAACTAAGACACCTGTTGCAATATATTCACGTCGTTTTACTGCGTGTGAAACTTCGCACTTTGTTTTAATTATTAATATACAGGGTGTAGAAGTAGAACAGTGTTACGCACAATACAGATTTACGTGCATTATTTTTTTAAACTTTTATATTGTCTCCCCTATTTATTGTTTAATACAGATATTAAAGGATGCTATAAAGAAAAAAAAATACGCATCGAACGATACATTTGGTTTCGCATTGCATTTGATTGTAACCGCAATAAATAAAGAAAATAAACTTCCGTTTATGCAAAAATCAGTCATGCCTTGGAAACATTGGAAAGATGAAGGGAAAACATTTGGTACCTAAATGTAATTTTTAAGGTTAGATTTAACTGCTTGACAGACAATATAACCTTAAAAATGACATTTAGGTAGAAAATGTTTTCGCTTCATCGCTCCACTTCTTCCGTCTTTGTAGTTCGAGGTACCTCGAAACAGGATAGCATTATGAATCCAACATATTGGTGGAATTAATCTCTTCAAATTGCTAAAACCCAGTAAACTATTCAATATTGGTAGGTACCAACGGAGCTGTACTTCTTTCAAAAATTCACATTCAGTGTTTTATTTACAAACAGTAAACAAAGATGTTGAAAAATTAGGTAAGTAATAGCAATAATTAATTATAATTATATATAATTTGCAGAACAAAATAGTAATTTTGAATTTTGACAGAGTTTACGAAGTGGTGCAAGTGAATCTCCTAATAGAATTTCATGAAAGTTGACATAGAGCAGGGGCAGTAGTTCACTCTAGAAACAATTAGCAGCTATATCGTAGACCAACAAAAATAATTTCGTACTAAAGGTTCCTTGTTGTCCTTTAACAAAAATAGAAGTGTCCGAACTATTATGAGCCTGAGCTTGAATATATTTTTCAATATATTCTTATGTTTTAATTATATATCGTATATACTTTTTATGTATATTTGAATTGCAGTAAATGAATAAATGAATCACTTATTTTATTATTGAACTTGACCTTGATTTAATAGTTAACTTCGATACAATGTTAGTGTAAATTTATCACATTCTAAAACAATTATATCTTTAATCATTAAATTTCTAATCGTTTCGCAGTAAGATTTTACTCTTGAAGTTTAAATTTTTTACTCTAAATAGGAAAAAATATTACCTACTTAAAAGTGGATTGTTATAAATTTTTTTGTATAATTTGTTTTCTATTTAGATGAAATTTTAGGGTGTACTAAAATTAAGAGTTAAAGTAGGTTCAAGTGTTTATCCCATAAAAAGTTACGTTCTAACGTGGAGTAAGTTCAGGCCGGCGCGCAACTTTGAATGTCTGTTATTTTCAAACTACCCACTGGAACTGTTTGGCATACTGTTAACAAGTAAACAAAAAACCCTACTATGATGGTCCTAAGCCGCTATGCTGTTTATATAAAACTCCGGTAGATAGCGCTGAGAGCAGGTTAAATTTTGATACCTCCTCGTATGTATGTCTGTGAGTGCTACACGAATAAATGAACATGACAATAAGAGACTTGACCTTCAAAGACAAGCAAGTGAACTTAGATTAGAAGTTAGTAGTGGTGAGCAGCGCAAATGATGTTTTTAGCCTCCCCTCTTGCTCGATCAACACCTTGTATTGGCAAAGACACAGATTTCTCCACTGTGGTCTCTGGAAATTTTCTAGCAGAAGTTGCTGCCATCTTTTCTGCCTGTTTATTTAAAACCGAATATGCTGTTCGCTTATTTTTCATGCGCTTCCGTTTGGGCGCATAAAAAATATAAAACTGGGCCCCATTCTTTACAACTGCTTATTTGATCGCAAATAATACAAAGCAAAGCATTTTTATGAGTTCTAGTCGATTATCTTCGACAGACGTAGCAACGATCGTCTTTTCTTCGCCAATGCCCTCTTTGCTTTCTTTAGCTTCTTCTTCTAATCTATATTTGCCTTCACAAGGCCTCTATAATCTTTTCTAGATCTACTTCCGTCTTTGAAAACGTTTTGGATTCTAATAGAATCCCAAAGAGCTTGAATACCAACATGGGATTTTGTATCTGATAGAAAACACGGGGTTTTAAAAGTGAAGAAATAAGCTGAATCAGTCTCATTTTCAAGTTAAAAAACTAATTTTTACTAAACGTAGCCTCAAATACAGTTACATTCATTCCTGTATGGTAAGCGCTGTCCTTATAAAGTCGAATAACTTCACTCGAGTGCTTGATGGTGATGTGTTGTCTTCCAGTCAAGCACAATTCATATTCCATACGCCTTGATTCGACTGTTCTACGTTACCCTGCCTTTGGCAGTCTGTGGGCTTGCGTTGTGTGGTGTCTTTTGTTCCTATAATATGATTCGCAAGTTCATCCTTTGTCAGACTCCATTATATTGTATTCTACTTCTTTTTGAAGTCTTTCAATACAGTGAACTTGATCAAATACGTGGTAATTTAAAATATACGTATTTGAATTCACCATCTCTGTAGTTCTGTATATCAATAGGGCAGACCTGTCCTCTGAGACTAACTTTTTCGAAGAGGCAAGATCCTTCAGTTCTTTTTTCGGGTGTTTTTGTTTGTATGATATACTTCACAAATTGCTAAATAGCATTTTATATTGTCTCTGTGCCCTTTGCATATTTTTTCCCAGTTTATATATCATTTTGTGTCTATCTTCATGGCTACATTGATGACACACATTTATAGTAATGCTGTCAAAACTTCTTTTTTAGTTATGTAATATTTTACCTCTGTTAAGTAAGTGTAGTATAATTATTTTGGTATATATTATATTTTGACTTTTAATTTTCTAAATGGTGTAATTCAACAAGCACAAGCTACCGCTTCTTTGTTGATCACATTGTATGATTAGTTGAAATAAAGTTGAAATAAGTGTTGATTACTCTGATTGCAATCGCCAACGCGATTGATGTCGCGCGGTCTGTAACAACCGATTTTTTTTAAATTATGCCTTTTTCTACAGAATCAAGTCGTGTAATTTTCTAGAACTGTTCTGTATTTTTATTTTTGTGTTTTATTACAGGATCTTGTTCCATCACTTTTAATTCGATTAACTGTTAATTTGATAGTTAGATAGGTATGTATATGGAACTTGTTGGCCAATTATTTAATATTTCAGAAAGGCATATTCAGAAATAAAGTTTATAAAATCTTTGAACCCAAAAGTCCAGCTTGCAGACCGGCTGGGTTACTTGAAGATGGTTGCTAATGATGATGATTGCCATTTACATTTTTTCTTTTCTACTTATTTAATCCTTGCATTGCTTTTGTATTTGTTTAGTTATTTCAATGTAAATATATTTTAATGTAAACCTACCATTAACAACTTATCCGTGCTAAAATGAGCCGGGATGAGTAAAGGTCCTGTCGAGATGCTCATCATTATCAGTCATTTTTGCTATTTCACATTGCTCCATAATCACTAGTCAGCCTTCTTGTTATTATATCCATCGTTAATGATAAAACAAAACATCGTTCTGCCGCGCAGAGTTTGAAGAACGTCGTAACATTTGTTTAATTGGATCGTTAGATTTAAACTAGTTTTCCTAATTAGATTCCTAATCGATTTATATGGAATTCACGTGGTTTGTTCTTTTAAAACTCGTTTTTCACTTTTAATTCAGCAGCATAATGAATGATTTTTAATTCTTTATTTCCATACCAGTTATATATTGTTAAGAGTTGTACGACATTGTAAAGAAGCAGAAAGCATGTATGTGTTACAGACCGTATGTATAAATCTGACCGTATTTAAAAGGACTAGTCCGTATATAAACAGACTGAAGATATTAGTCCGTATGTATAAAAAGCATATTCTTTTATAAACGGACTAGTCAGTTTACAAAAAGACTAGGCAATTTATATACGGCCTAACCGCATCTAGACCGTATATGAATTTGATATTTGCCATGTGGGATCTAAATAATTAATTATATGTCTGCTTTTTCTATTTTATTTGTACAGGTTGCTATTATGACATTTGGAATTACATAAAATATTATTTTTTCGACTGGCACATTTGTTGCAAAACTAAATTGACATTTAGTTTTACGGTAACACTTTTTAAAACCTTGTCCATGTCCAGTAGACTGAGCTGTAGCCACAGTTCTCAAACAAATTCCTTTTCTTTTGGGAACATCATCAATTGTTACAATGTTAGCAAGACATGTACTAAATTCTGAGCGACCATAATATTTTGAAAAGACTCCGTGTTTCGTACTCAAGCGGTAAAATCCATTTTCTGTAGCTTCTAGCACTACCGCTAAAACTGACTGAGAGTCTCCTCTCCCACGATCGACATCTGGAATGGGAACTCTCACAGTTGATCCAATCTCAGGTTTTGGATCTGAGATCTGAAATCACTTTCGTTCGTTTTGCTGTTCCTCTAATCCATCATAGACACCTTTCCTGGCATTTGTTATGTTTCTTCTTCTATTACAAAATACAAATACTGCAAACATTCTCTGAAGATCTATTTTCGTCTTTACTTGCTTCAACATCTGAGACCTCGTTATTCATGGAATTTAAATAAATACTGCATTTGGATTGCTGTTTATCTGCTAGAATGTAACATGCCAATGAGGTTTTGTGGTCATGGTCTTGATCATTTCCTGGCTTTACATTTTCACTCGTTTCTGGTTGCTGCGATTGTGATACCTCGCTTTGTGCGTCATCAATATGAATGGATTTAACAACATTTAACCATTTAAACAAACGGTCTGAAATGCGATAATCCGTACGTGTACAGTCTAGTCCGTATATGAAATAATAAGTTATTAACATACGTGAAATATAATATAAATACACAGATTAGTTAAAGTTTCACAAGTTTTATTAATATCTTAACCTGACAATATTGTTTCGACACTTTGTGTCATTATCAAAGGTAGATAAGATTGATAAACAAACACGTTCCTTAGCAACGTGTTTGTTTATCAATCTTATCTACCTTTGATAATGACACAAAGTGTCGACACAATATTGTCAGGTTAAGATATTAATAAAACTTGTGAAACTTTAACTAATCTTTGTATTTATATTATATTTCATGATTATGGAGTTCCACAAAGTAAGGCTGGAGACAGTAAACGATATTAACATACGGTCTGTGTAATTTAGACTGTATACATAGGGTCTAGGCCGTATATATACGGACCAATTTTATATACGGTCTGTAACATATGCATAAATACTAAAAAATGGACCCGGTGTATCGGGACAAAATAATTTTCTGAAATTTAGAATTTAAAGAGACCCAAAGGTTGCAAATTTATCTTGAACTTCTAAGTCCCATATGGAAATTGGAATTTCAATACATACTTATTTGCAAAGTTTCAGATATGCTTCATAATTTTAAACTTGTGCACTCTCACAGTCCTATTCCTATCTTCAGATAGCCCTACTAGAGAGAAGATTCATTCAATGACTATATTCTTTTTTTCGTGCCTAATCTTTAAGCTTGTATTTAACATTCTGTTTTGGTATACACGTGTGAGCTCAGCTAACAAAGTCGACGTCTCCTCCACGTGAAGACAGAACTAATTCGCAAAACTAAAGAGAAACATGAGATGGAGCAGTTTACAAATTTTTTCCTTGCCTTAAATTAATTTTATTTGACTTTTCAAAAATATATTACTACTCATATACAATCATAAAACAGGATGCTGGAAGTTAGTTGATAGTTGATATGATACTAGAATGAATTGCACATAAACATAATTGACTCAAGGCCTCAGTTATTTTATTCTATTTCTTGGTCAAGTTTTACTAAATTTAATTTTTCAGGAAAACAAAATACAGGGTGTCCCACAATGCTGTTTACACGCAATATTTCCCTTATTTGAAAAGATAAAGAAATCAACCAAAAACTATTGTGAATGACTCAAAATGGACCTTCAGAAAACATCCTTAAGCGCTGGTTGCATAGCAACGTTTAAGAGATCATGCCAACTGGATTAATTTTTCAAATTGCATCGATACGATACGAAACTATACATTAATAATTTACACTAGCATTTTTTATTTTAATTTTTTTATGGCGCAGTACGTGCAGATTCGCCGTGCACCGACCCCGGGGAGAGATCCGCTTAGGGGGGAGGGCGGAACACGATGTACCCGTTTTGATGGTTGAAGTTTAACTCTCCGTGGAGGGTAACTTTTGCATTGCATTCTCTATGTTTTAATTAGTGTTTTTGAATTTGATCACTCAAACTTGAATGTGACGACAGGCTTAGCCAATAACAAAATTGCACAGATTTACTCAATTTTCCTGCTAAAAGGTACACCGTTATTGTCAACCGAATAAAATTTGTTGCAATCTTAACATTTAATTGTTTTGAAATACTACGAACTCAATATTGTAAAAGGGATTATTTACAAAAAATAGATTTATAAAATAGATTTTTTTTTTCAAGGGGAATTTTGAAGAATACCTGCCCACATCAAAGTTTCAACCATGAGAAACTATACAGGGTGTCCCACAATGCTGTTTACACGCAATATCTCCCTTATTTGAAAAGATAAAGAAATCAACCAAAAACTATTATGAATGACTCAAAATCGACCTTCAAAAAACATTCTTAACCGCTGGTTGCATGGCAACGTTTAAGAGATCATTCCAACTGGATTAATTTTTCAAATTGCATCCTCTGTTTTTTTCACGGAAGTGTATTCTTAACTTCATTCTGCATACGATAGTATGCCTTACTTAATTATCCAATGTGCATTTAGGGGATGAAAAAAAAGTTTTTATAAATTGAATTTATCTTAAACTTAAAGGAAATGCTCAAAATGCCCTCCTGTGGACACTACACGGGCTTTAAAGTGTCTCAGTAGTTCCCTTCTAGACACCGCTCTAATCATATTTTTTGAATAAATAATTTAGTTAGTGAATATTATTAGTAGTGTACAATTTATAAAATTTTTTTTTTCAACCCCTAAATGCACATTAGATAATTAAGGCATACTACCATATGCAGAATGAAGTTAAGAATATACTTCCGTGAAAAAAAACAGAGGGTGCAATTTGAAAAATTAATCAAGTTGACATAATCTATTAAATGTTGCCATGCAACCAGTGGTTAAGAATGTTTTTTGAAGGTCGATTTTGAGTCATTCACAATAATTTTTGGTTGATTTCTTTATCTTTTCAAATAAGGGAGATATTGCGTGTAAACAGCATTGTGGGACACCCTGTATAGTTTCTCATGGTTGAAACTTTGATGTGGGCAGGTATTCTTCAAAATTCCCCTTGAAAAAAAATCTATTTTATAAATCTATTTTTTGTAAATAATCCCTTTTACAATATTGAGTTCGTAGTATTTCAAAACAATTAAATGTTAAGATTGCAACAAATTTTATTCGGTTGACAATAAAACGGTGCACCTTTTAGCAGGAAAATTGAGTAAATCTGTCCAATTGTGTTATTGGCTAAGCCTGTCGTCACATTCAAGTTTCAGTGATCAAATTCAAAAACACTACTTAAAACATAGAGAATGCAATGCAAAAGTTTACCCTCCACGGAGAGTTAAACTTCAACCGTCAAAACGGGTACATCGTGTTCCGCCCTCCCCCCTAAGCGGATCTCTCCACGGGGGTCGGTGCACGGCGAATCTGCACGTACTCCGCCATACAAAAATTAAAATAAAAAATGCTAGTGTAAATTATTAATCATGAAATAAATAAAGATTATTAAAAGTTTCACAGTTTTATTAAAATATACCTGACAATATTGTTTCGACAGCTATGCTGTCATTATCAAAGGTAATATAATTATAAACAAACACGTCGCTAAGGTAGATACAAAATAGGTAACTAGATAAAATAATAATAATAAAAATTAATAATAAAAATCATAATTAAACATCTAATACTTCCAGTAACGGAGAATTACTGAGCTCAAGTTGTTCATTCATTAAAGGTACCCTAAGTTTGTGTTTGTATATCTCAAAGAATTACAATTAAATTAAAGAATTATATCTGAAAAATCGAATTACGCCAAACACCTTTTAGAACAAAATCACACAATGACTCCTCAAAATAATATTAAATTCCTACATTTTTGTAATAACAAACGCAAATTAGACATTTTAGAAGCCTTTGAGATATACAAACACAAACTTAGGGTACCTTTAATGAATGAACAACTTGAGCTCAGTAATTCTCCGTTACTGGAAGTATTAGATGTTTAATTATGATTTTTATTATTAATTTTTATTATTATTATTTTATCTAGTTACCTATTTTGTATCTACCTTAGCGACGTGTTTGTTTATAATTATATTACCTTTGATAATGACAGCATAGCTGTCGAAACAATATTGTCAGGTATATTTTAATAAAACTGTGAAACTTTTAATAATCTTTATTTATTTCATGATTATGGAGTTCCACAAAATAAGGCTGGAAACAATAAACAAGAATAAATTATTAATGTATAGTTTCGTATCATAATGTAGGTCTAGTTAGAGACAAGTTTTTGTGCAACGAGTTTATTTGCATTTCCGTGTAGTATTGTCGGTTTATGTAGAGAGCAATATTTGTTTACAGTTTCAACCGCGGTTTCCCTTGTTTTAGAAATTAAATTAACGAAGGTATTGAATTGTGCGACTTAGTGCATTTTGAGGACATGGAGAATTTGTCTTTACATAGTCATACCGTTTAAATAAATTGTAACTGCTGGATAACCTATTTAATATATTAAATATTGTAAATACAGAAAGTGATTCGTTTTATTTGCTATAAATAAATTAACTTCCGTTATTTCCTTTGAAGGGTGGTTGTTAAAAATTCAAGCAGCATTTCAGGTCATTATTTAAGCGCCGTAGAAGTTAGAATTTCGAAATATTTAAGAATCATGAAACCAGTTAATATTGGAAATATTTTGTTTTGTGGGATCATTAGACTTTTGTTTTAGTGAATTAAGCATCTATTTGTAAGGTTATTGTGAAATAAAGAATTGTTAAGAAGAGGTGTCACGGAAGGATTAATGTCACACAAGTTTTATATAAGTTTTTGCAAATGTTTGCAAATGTTTTGTCGAGACTTCTTTGATTGATAAGGAAATTTCAGATTGTTTCTAGATTAGAAATTTTATTGGGGAATATATTTAGATTGAGATCCCAAAATTAAGCAAGAATGTATGGAATGTATGACGTTAACACTGTCTCTCCATGAATTATACCAGACGTGGTTTGTCGTCTGGATCTCAAGAAACATAAAACGATAAAAATGATAGATCTTTTATAAAAATATTTTTTCTGTAGATAATGCATGAGTATGACCCTTGTAAAGTATTATTTACTGATGGGCCCAAGACTCACACAGAAACAGGAAGTGCATTAGTTACTAAAGAAGTTACAATGACTTGGTCCCTTCCTCAAGCTGCCATCGTGGACGAGCGATATTGAAAGCGTTATTCGTTTGTCGAGAATCAATATCTTCAACGCACCAGATATGCACAGACTGGATGTCGTCCTGACATTAAAACATAAATTCACAAAAGAACCTATTTTACGAAAAATACAGTCGCTCATATAAAAACTTGCAAATCAGGAGAAAAAATTTCAGGTAATATCGATAGTCCCGGTAACGAATACGTAGATAAAGCTGCTAAAGTTTGCAAGTAAACCAGCACCGAATGTCAGTAAAGTCATGGCACTAAATTATATAAATAAATCAATTCGCAAACTAAATTTTGCTATTAGTAGAAAGATTTGTTAAAATAAATTGCACATAATTTTTACCGGAAATCCTTTCTCCAATTTGTGGATTTTTCGATTTTGATTAACTATTTCCAAACATCAAAAGATTTGGGTGGCGCCTATCGGCGGTCTATCTTATTATTTGTCCCTGCGTTCTGTTCCTAATTAGTAACCCCGTTGCGATTAACGCTCACGACGCCTGAGCATAATCTTAAAAAAAATAATATCACGTTTCTTAAGTTATAAGCTCGTTATAAGCTTTAAAGTAAGTATAGTGTTTTATAATGCATTTGTTTTTGATTATTGTATAATTTGTTTATAAAAATGCTTGTTGCAGTGGCTAAAGTTACCCCGGTATAGAACGTTTGACCGTAAGCTAATAGTTAGTGTAGGTTAGAGGTTAGTTTTGATTAGAGTAAAAGGCCAGATTAGGTTATATGTTAGAATTGGTTACAAGCTAAGTTAGGTTAGTATTAATTGTATTCATTTGCATGGATTTACATTGTTTTGTTTTCGTCATTTTTCCACGCTTATTATGCTCCGCGATATTTTTTGCAGCGATCGCATTTTGACATAGATACTTTTTTCTAGAAACTTACGACGATATAAAAATCGGTTACAATGGCTTCAAACACTTATTACGACGTGAATCAACGAGTCATGAAAGTTGCAGTGTTAAACGGACAACACAGATCCGAATGGTAATTAAAAGTGTCAACCTCCCCAAAGGAGACACTCAATAGCACTGACTATGCAGAAGAAAGAAGAAACGTTGTAAACGCAATTATAGGTAATTTTAAAGGCTGAAATGATGCAGTCAATTTAAATTTCACTTTTCACTCCACACTGATTTAAAACTCTTTAGATCCATAAAAATTTCGGTAGGACAGACAGTAATGCTAAGAAGTTCGTGCAAAACCAACATATAACCTGTGTCCAAAATTTCATTCTTCCATGTCTTCTCTAGAATTCAGTACATCGTAACCTCCGAGAATAAAGAGGCCGCGACCAAGCAATCGTGACGTCACGAAAACCGGCTGGCAATTGCGAAACGTAAAATACCCAACATAAAGACACTTGTATATTTCTGAGTAAAACTGAATATTATTTCAAAAAAAGCACTTATATTATGATAAACAATGAATAGGGTTTTCCACGTCACCGTTGAGGTACCCATGATAGACGCGTTGGCTCTTATGGAGGCCTCGCCAATAGCCCTATCGCCATGCGTTAATGTGTTTTATAACTTCTTAACCATTAAATTTAATCAGTTTTCTCTTTGATAGATCCATGTTTTGGGTGTTAATTTTGTCGTTGATTATTTTTGAATAGATATTGAGAAATATATTGGCAAGAATATGACAATTTTTTAACAATATCGACTACATAAAATACATTTCTCATTGATTTCGTGTACATATTTTTCCAATTTTAACATTGTCAATTCCCGTAAAATAATCCTTTGTTTACCTGTCTTTAGAAATTCAGTTTCATATTTATCTGAAATAAGCTCACTGAATATCTGATACGCCTGAATAGAGACTTCAAAGAATAATTCAGATGGTTGTTTTAGAGCACCTCTTGTTAAATTTTTTAAATATTTGCTAATATCTGCAGAGTCATTTTCACCACAATTGGTAAAATTTATAACAAAATCTGAATTGGTAGTAATGGATGTTAAACAATTTAATTTAATAATGCTATAGCATTATTAATGCTATTAATAATGCTATATAATTATCGAAATGGCAAAAAAACAAGTGATCGTTCTTTATTTTTTTGATTTAACCAATTATTTCGAATAGATTTTTATAAATGAACAGTATCAAAAAGTAAATAAATTTGTTGTTGCGGATCAGAAACATTTTGGATAAAGCAAGGTAACTAACTCTTCCTTAATGCTTGTACTACTTAAAAGTCGATAACAAGTTCGATTCATTCTGTAATTATCACAAATTAAAGAAATTACCCGAAAACCAATTTTGGTTAGAATCTTAATTACTTCTAAAATCATTTCTTTTAAATCAACGGCAGAAGTTTTTTTTACAGGAAATAGAGCCACAATATCTTCATTCTTCGCAACATTTATCAGGCATTTTTAATGAAATAAACAAGACTCACCCAAGTATCTCGTCAAACTGTTGGCTTTTTTGATTAACTAATCAAAATATTTATGAAATTGTATTTTATATAGGTAAACGGCACAATACACAATCATATTATGAACGACACCAACCGAAAGTTATTTTAGCGGCCATTTCTGCCAACGCCTACACTCGATACGGCTATTGAGAAACAGTCTCTTTCAATCAGTTTTCTCTTTGATAGATCCATGTTTTGGGTGTTAATTTTGTCGTTGATTATTTTTGAATAGATATTGAGAAATATATTGGCAAGAATATGACAATTTTTTAACAATATCGACTTCAACGTTTTGCTACATAAAATACATTTCTCATTGATTTCGTGTACATATTTTTCCAATTTTAACATTGTCAATTCCCGTAAAATAATCCTTTGTTTACCTGTCTTTAGAAATTCAGTTTCATATTTATCATATTATTGTTATAACCGATGACTCTGAGAAATGTTTAATACATACTACTGAATGTTTTGTTGGATTAAATGAGTCTCTATGAATGCATTTAATCCACGTTTTCTTCAACTCTTCATCTTTTGGAAAAGAAAAAACGGACACATACATATGGGTACTATCGTAATTGCTTGAGCAATTAGGCACGCAACATTTATCAGGCATTTTTAATGAAATAAACAAGACTCACCCAAGTATCTCGTCAAACTGTTGGCTTTTTTGATTAACTAATCAAAATATTTATGAAATTGTATTTTATATAGGTAAACGACACAATACACAATCATATTATGAACGACACCAACCGAAAGTTATTTTATAAGTAATAAAACAGCTTTCAAATACAAAATTTATCAGCGGCCATTTCTGCCAACGCCCACACTCGATACGGCAATTGAAAAACAGTCTCTTTTCACTGATTTTATAAATTGTCTTCACATAAATCAGGTAAATCTGAAATTCTACACCTTTAATTTAACACTTTAACTTATTTGAACTTATTTATGAGAGTTTTTGAAAGAAAAAGAGTCTAGTTCACACGACTACGATCACGGCAAATCTAAACTGCAATGGCGTTTGACTTGTACGCATCGCCTGTCCCCGCAAGTCGCCAGCCGGCATTCGTGACGTCAGATCACGTGACACAAGCCTTGTTCGTGGCCTCTTTATTCTCGGAGGTTACGAGTACATAAATGCAAGACTAAACCTTTAGCTTCGTGTCGGGACGTTAGACGCCGGTTAATAATTAATTATTTGTGAATTCAGATGTTTAATAATGAATATATGTAAATATGTAAAATACCTGTAAATAATTACGTGTAAATAAATATCGAGATAATCAGATAAGTGTTCTAATTCTACAAAAGTGTAACAACCCTAAGATCTAATTCGTCGTTGGTCTTTCCCCTACACTGGCTATTACACATCGACAACGACGAAGAAGCAGTGTTAAGTGTATTATTTTATGCACAAAAGTTGGGCTTCAAGGGGGAAGTCGATTTCTGTGTATCAGCCTTTTAACATATAAATTTAAGCGCTTTTCTTAAATATAAGAATTAAATTAAAATGACTTCTCTGTCTTGACCATATCTATACGTATACTACACCACTGAAGGACGTTCCGCAAGAGCAATCAAAAAGAGAGAACGATAAGAACGCCGCGCATGAACGGCCAATTAAACAAAAGTGCATAGGGTTTGAAAAATTATATCAAATCTCTTTTGTGATTGTATAAATGGAAACAATATTAAGTTAATTAAATCATGTTAGGGTTGAGATAAAGGATGATGATAAATATTTTGTATTCTCCGTATGTTGTTACTAAAATTAGGTCACAATAAATGCTAGTAATTCAAATAACCTACAAAACACATTCAGTGAATTCGATAATAATTCTAATATTTCCGTTTTATCTACCTCATTTGTATATTAATTACATAAGCTCGTAATCGTTCACGCATAACTCACAACACCCACTCGCCTTCTTTTTAGTTGTGGTAACCCATGCTACCACCAATTTAATTAATAACATAAGTTCCAATACATTTAATAATTTTTATTCATTAGAGTCTTACAACCTACGTGTTGGTACTATTATAATGAAAGACTTTAGCTTCGATATGGTATAATAAGAAAGATCTCCTGCAATCACGTTAATATCGATCGGTTCTGTTTACACATTTGCCGAACGACTTTACACATCATAGAATTTTATAGCTCTGCACAATGGCGTATAAGAATTACGTAGGACTTTTAAAAGTCAAGGTAGATAAGTTTTCTTTAAGAGTGCCCCTTAAAAGATTTTGTAATTTTAGTACCCACCTAAAAAAAACTTTTGTAATTTCAACCTTCATAGGCTTTATGACTGAAATTTTGTTATTGCCTTATTGCAAAAAGTCATTTAAAATGCAATAAAGCGTTCAAATTAAAATGGAAATTTTGATACAAAATGAGTTTCTGTGGGAATGCTTAATTTCCTATGGAATTCACTCATTAGAGTAATTAGTGTTAATTATTGATGCTGGTGAAATATCAGGCCACACTAGGAGCCGGAAAGGAAAAAAAGCGCCACTTTTCTAGATTAGTATAGTCTGTAAAATGAGTGATTTTGCTTTTTCTCAGGCACGTAGCCAGGAAAGGGGCACGTGGAGCTGAATCCCCCCAGCATATATATGCAATTTACATGCAGAAGGGATTAATTCATTTCTTAATCATTTATGCCGAATCTGTCCTTAATTAATAGCCTTTAAAAAATAATGTATTTTTTTAAATATAGATGAAAGTTTTACTTTAAGGTATGCGAAATAGTATTCATATTATCATCACAAAATAATGGTATAATACTTCCCCCTCCACCATGCGCATTATAATTTTTTACCTCGTTTTTGAGATGAACAATATTTTAAAATTAACCCCTTCCGAAAGAAAATTCTGGTTACGTGCCTGGCTTTTCGGATTAAGGGATTTTCTTTCTCTCACATAGATAACCTCATAAATGAAACAACACCAACACTTTACGTTTAAAAGTTTGGGCCACTAGGCGAGAACTGGACAAAATGCCGAATGGACAAAACGCCGAATCTTGGTCAAAACGCCGAAAACGGTCCGTGAACATATCGCCGAATCTTGGTCAAAACGCCGAAAGGAATATCTGGACAAATTGCCGAACGCGGTCAAAACGCCGAATCTCATGTGTGGACAAATCGCCGAAAGTGGACATAACGCCGAAACACATCTATGGACAAATCGCCGAAAGTGGTCAAAACGCCGAAAGGACTATCTGGAGAAATCGCCGAACGCGGTCAAAACCCCGAAAGTCATCTGTGGACAAAACGCCGAAAGTGGTCAAATCGCCGAAACATATCTGTGGACAAAACGCCGAAAAATATAAAAAGATTTAAAACAGAGAGAGATGTTTACTATCCAAACTATACCTTACGTATTAATATTGGATCTTTAATTTAAAAAAGCATCTTGCAAAAATATTAAAAATACGATAAAGAAAATGTAGTATGTAAGAGTATTGCTTAAAATGATATTGCGAAAAACCTTGATACTACTTAATTTACACATCCTAAACGAACATTTGTAAAAAAGTCTCTCGAAGTAAGCAACTAAAAAAACACAAATATTGTATTTAATGTTGTAGTAAGTAGTAACATTTGTCACTACACTTTTTAGTGATAGATACCTGCATCCTTTAATATCATTCAACGGAAGGCATTTATTAAACCAAAGCCAAGGTGTTCCAAATAGCGGTGAAACAATAATGTTAGTTTGTCAGTTTCAATTTACATCCTTTACTTCAGGATTTGGTATAGATGCTAAATTCACTTTCTTAAATTAATTAATGATTTGCATGTAAAGTTATTTACCGTTGGGATCTCAGAAACTCACACGACAGACAGAAAACTAAGATTTAGGAAAAATTAGTTCGACTTAGTACTGCCTTGTCTTTATAATTATCAAAAAAAATTACACCCTATTGAAAAAATAGTAATATATTAATATAAAGAGGAAACAATTGTCTATAATTTACGTCAGATAAGTTTTTTTGTACATTTCATAACAAACATGCAAGAGAGCGATAATAGTATATTAAAGAACAAGTTTTATAAGGGTTGATTTGGCGCACGAATCCCAAGTTAGAAAACGAGCCGCAGGCGAGTTTTTCTATGGGATGAGTGCGCCAATGCCCTTATAAAACGAGTATTTTATGCTATTTTTTCTAATTTGCGCCCACTTTTTACTCTTTTCGGGGTTTTGACCAAGATTCGGCTTTTTCTCCATTTGACGTTTTGCCATAGACTCCACTAGGCTATGCCCTAGATCTAGAAAGAAACGGGCATGATAATAAAGCACTTCTAACACGTTTTTGTTAATTTTACTCTCGGAAGCTGCAGACATCGATCACCAAGACGTTTTTATTAATTTATTTAGTATATCTTTGACTACAAAATAACGTAAGTATGAAAATAGCAGAAACTATGATTTAATTAAAAATTTAATTTCTCTCTCTATTCTATTTCATTTGAAACTGGTACGGGTCATCGCTGTCTGTAAAAATATATACATAGTTATATGCAACATTTTTGTAGCCACCGATTAGCTCAGAATGCATTGGCCAGGTACACAATTTACGGTTAATATGAAAAACAAAACTACTCATTTTACAGACTATATATATATAAATTTTAATCTTAATACAATAGGGGTCCATAAAAGGTACCAGCAGATAAGTCTGTACACAACAATAGTTTCTAACGAAGTTACTTTACTTATTAGTTATTATTTGGTGTAAGAGTACATAAATTTATCAGCCGTTGCAATCTATTGCCGCCCGGATAAGTCGCCAAGTCAAGCAAGCGTACGCATTCCTTCCATTGGCACACATTTTACGTGCGCAGCTCCGTTCTACTCCTACCATTTCCCCCACGCTCCGCGAACATCTATAAAATAGCGTGTGATGACTGATTTAGGCAGTTTATTGCTGAACTAGAATATCTAGCGGGACCACCCAGCAGGATCCGTGAGCAGTCAAGCCAGCCGATTCAACGATAGCAATAGTAAATCCTCTTGACCGTAACACTAATTCCTGTTCCGCCGCGCATACCTACCCTATCCTCATACACACCATTTCCGAGACCTCACTGCGTGTAAACCTGGGAGTCTCATCCAAGAACCCGAATCCAGTCACTCCACTTGCCTTTCCTCCGCATATCCTTTATGCGGCCGCACCCACGCTTGGTTTGCTATTTGCTGCACTGTATTGCGCACAGCTTACCCGAAACGTCGTCAGTAACCGTAAGCTTTTAGGGTTAGAAGTAACGCTTGTAGGAGCTTTTGGTGTAAAAAATTATTAACTGTTTGGTATCGTGATTGTGTGTTTTATTTACTAACGCTAAATATTTTACCTTCTTTGATTGCCATAGAGAGACAAACTGACAGTGTTGACCTCTACAACCCCAGCAGTTAACTGCATCACCATTTCTACACCAGCAGCTAGCAGGATCCGTGGAGCATACCAATTGGCGCCCGAGAATTACCGCCGACAAACGAAAAACTACCCAGCGCCCTTCAGAAGTAACTTGATGCCGGAGCAGCGGCGCTTACCAATAAGCACCCCGTTACCGTAACGTCGTGTACAAATTTGGCGCACGACGGACGCTCCCCTTTACAAATTTGGCGCCCGAATATGGACGCCCTTGTAAGTTCTAGGTATTTCCAAGCAAATCTGTTCTAGAAAGGATTGGCAAGTTGATAATCATAATCTTGAAAATCTCCCAAATTAGTCGGGGGGCATATCACATCCCGTGGGAAATTTGATGATGAAATTGTGGGACCAATTTTAATACATTCCTTATGCCCTCCATAATCATGCCTCGCCAGGTGTTTTGCTTGATTTTGTGGCAGAGGGCCTAAATGACGTCATACATCCAAGATGGCAGCCACCCCACACATCATTGGAAGTTCTCGATTATAAGTCTTGATAGGTCTATCCTAACAATATTTTGTACTGAACGTTTTTTATTTACAAGGAAATTCTGTATAAAAAAGGTCCTTAGGAATTTATCGATATCTTTTACCGTTTAGGTGTTTTGTATAAAAACACTTTTAATTTTGTTATCACTCGTGTCATTGTTTTTGTTTCAGATAAAAACAGATTGATAATAATCGCAAGCCGAGCAGTTTAATAGTACTTTAAATAGTTTAAAATTAACTTTGGACACAATGTTTACTCCACCACAATTACCGCTAACAAATGTGTTGCGTAACCTCAAATTATTTTTTCCACTAGTACAGAAGTGTTAAGTTTTTAGATACAACATCCTGTATTTTTATCTTACTCGGATTGTACGGGAAATTTGCTATATAACGCGTGTCAACTTCTGACATATTTATATTAAAGAAACGAAATCAGTATCTGTAACATTTCCTATAATAAAAACACCCTAAGTAGGCATTGGAAATGACAAAGTAGCGGAAAAGAATTTTAAATCGTTCTCGAATCAATTAAAAAAAATATGAAGAGTTTTTCCAATTTTTAGATGACAAATACTTTTTGAAATGGTAAACTCTTTCTATTCCAGCAACTACCCGTGGGCGCGCTTCATTACGCACTGAAAGTGTCGTTTCCGACCAATTTTCGTTAGAGTTCACACAGCTTCAGGAATGACATGAAGATTTGCTCGAGGTCTTAAATTGTAGATAAAGGATAAAATTAGGGCTTGACATATTTTTGAAGGGTGGATATTTTGTAATAATTGATAGAGAGCCTTTCAAACTTCGGCAACCTTAGATTGTTATTTTCTGCAAGTTTAGAAATTCTTCGAAAATTAGAAATATGTCATCCCCTTGGAAATTCAATGAAGAATGTGTTAATGAAAACTGCATGGCGCTATCACCTTTGAATTTTACGATGAACTCTAACAAAGTGCGCCGTGTTCCTGACAACGATTTATACAGTTACTCCTAATTTTAGGCTACCCAACTGGCAATGGCTGAAAAACAAACATTCAAGCTGTGATAAGTAGTTGAGGTATTTTCCCACTAAGGGCGCTTCATTCGTATTTGTAATTCGAGCAGTTGTGATGTTTATATAACAAAATGTACAATGTTTTATTAGAACTCTATTTATAAGTGTATAATATTTCGTTCATTCTTTTTCTTCTTAGAAATATTTAAAATTAAAATAATTTTACGGAATAGAGAATGGGAACTTTAATTAATAAATATCCTTTTGGGCACATACGTAATATATTTTGTAAGAAGTAACTTTTAATTAGTAAATACAAGAAAAATAAATATACAGTATAATATTAAATAAATGGATTTATTTATCCATCGCAAATTTAAACAATACAATATTTAAGAATACAAAATATACTTAAATACCTATATAGAAAAATTATAAAGCAGTCAATTCAAATTAATAGTAGTTTCCTACCCTTGTTCCTACCATGACAAATCCACTTACTATAATTACAATTAAATAATGATAGTGATTATCCTATTTTGTAATTCATATAGATGCGTATACATATTAATCTTGAAAGCACTTTGAGTAAGTTTCTTTAATTTCTGTGGTATATTGTTACACACTTTTATGTTCGTATTTATTTATGTACATACCTATACTAGATATCAAACGTAAGCATGACTTTTCCACTCTCTGAATTTTACGTGAAGTGTCATGTGTCTCGTGAATTCGAAAAATTTCTCTACAGCATAAAAAATTAGATAAAATAAGTGAATAACAATGCAAGGTCTTTGTTTCAGTAGTTAGTATTTGGCTATGGGGATAGATTAATTTTAGTACTTACAACTTACATACTTTTATTTATGCGAGAGTTTATATGTATTGTTCATATCGGAAGTTATTATCTAGTATTATTCAAACTGCCTTAATAAAAAAGGATTAAAATTATCCCTTATTTTCTTCTAAATTGGAAAATCGTCCAGAAAGTTCCATTTCATATTTTGATATTATTAGCAAAATCTGCTATGCAATTGTTGCTTTATCAAGAGTTACAAACCATATTAAAAGTAGAACTTTTGACGTTTTTTGTGTTGACGTGAGTTGAAAATGTCATTTTATGCCACTAGTGTCTAAAGCGAGATCTAAAGTAACACTTTAGACACGAGTGTAAAAAGTAAATTCAATAAATAAATTACCATAACAACAATTGTTGTTGTAGTAATAACAGCAATCGTTGTTCTGATGGACGTTCGTTCGTAATTATAAGCCATCCGATCTTTGCATTACAATTTTGTATTTTTATCATTTTTTTAACCCCTTTAATAGGGTTTGTAGAAAAAATAATGTATGATATACGTGTTAAAAGTGAATTTATCTTGTTCGAAGAGATGACTAACTCTGCTGGCGCGTCGTGAACCAAACTTCTCTTTTCGCAAAATAAACATTCACTTTTGACATTTTTCAAAATAGTCAGTTAGCGGAGTGTAAAAATGTTAAAAAACAAAATTTTCCTTATGTTGGGGTATCTTGTTAAAACTAGATATGTGAACGTAATATGTCGTTAGAGACATTTTTTCTTAATAAAATATTTACCATTATTTTAATAAATAAGGTCATTTTTCGTTGATTTAAAAAATTGCGAATTTAACAGATACCTACTAGATAGATCACCTGTCAACTTTGACATGGCGTATTTCAAGTATTTTTGGAAGCAGAGGTTGTTGCACTGCGTAGTTTGTTCCAATCAAAATATTAAAGAATTTTCCCATGTGGATCCAACTCCACAACAATACGAAATACACTATAAACTAAAATCTAAATTTTTAGCTTCTTTTTTTGATAGGAATATGGATCCTACCAATCGCTACATTAATATTGTCAGTTAAAAATGTATTAGCCTTCATTCGCAAAGAAGATAACAACTGATTTTTGAAGATTGATAATTAAAGAGTGCTGTTGTGACCGGTGTATCCAAACTGCGCTGATGATAATCCTTTACCTGATAGGAATAGCAGAAGTGCGCTGACGCTCTAAATGGTCTCGATAATCTCCTAGCCTAACTGCGCTGCACCCCGCTGGACAGTCATATAAGATAGATTAAATATTAAATTAAACTACAAAATTTAACTTGTCCCATGACGACTACCAATAAATGATTTTCTATAAATATATTGCTAAAAAACAAAGTGAATAAAACCTATATATTAACATCAAAAATTTAAGTATTAAGTTTTTTGTCTTGGAATCAAGTCAGATTTCTTCGTTCACGTAGTGTTGGGCGGCGACAATACCTATATGTAGGAAAAAAAATAAATCACAAAAAAATGTTATACATATATTTTGACTTAAATTCTATACATTTATTTATACATTCTACATAATATTATATTTATGCACACAAACACTAAAAACTACTACAGACTAACAAAACACCAAAAGTAACCATGTTTAATTATAAAAATTAAGAAAATTTTGCACAAACAATATTTACATGTTAACTACCAATATTAAAAAAATTAAAACAGTTTAGAATAATGGTATGATACAGCTTTAACGTATTCAAACCTGTCTATTTCCCCACCCTTATATTTGTCTACCAATTTTTCTAAATATTTCAACTTGTCTTTGTGTTTTGAATTATGAATAACAGCTGCCAAATTTGTACTATTCATTTTAAGATAACTATCTATTTGAAATTCTTTGATAATTTCTATGAACTGGCAAATATTTGGATGGGCTGAATAAAAGCTTTTGTTAAATTTGGCATGAAATGACTCGCAACAATTGGTTGTCTTTTGAGCACTAGATGATGCACAAGCCCAAATTTTAGGAGGAAACCGCGCGTCGTCATCAACATAATTATCTACTAAGTAATCTAAAAATTTTCTTACTTTAATATCGTTTACTTCTAATGCCCCAAAATCAAAAGCAAAGCAATCTCCAATGTTTTCTGGTTCTACAAAAGTTAAGCCAAACACCCAATGCAAAAGTTTGCTGGTATCTGAATTAACATTTTTGTAGGCATTGATAAGACCCAAACTTTGAATTTTTCGCATCCAAGACTGCGCTAAATGAAATCGACAACCAATTATTTGCACATCTTTCCACATTTTTTTAATTGCGAAATGAATTGATTCTTCGAAATCCGCTACAATCGATTTTGGGTGAAATAGCAAATTATGATTTTGACTAAACTTGAATATGGATTCAAACAGTGGCGGATTTAGGCACAAGCGCTTGAAGCGGCCGCTTCAGGCCCCGCAAGTCAGGGGGCCCCGCCGAGGCCTCCTGCCAAGGACCGCACTGGACACGCGATAAATAACAATTATTGGCGTGGAATTCACTTTCTCGCGAAAAGTGAAACAAAAACGGATTATATCATTCATATCGGTTGACACATTATAGTTTTCTACGAAAAGGCAAACATAAGTAAAATATTGTAACGGAGTATAGTGTTTCACAACAGACTTGCGAGGGATGTATTATCGCTGTCGCTCCGAACACTTGCTTTCTCGCACAATCAGCATCAGCGCGGTCATCAGACTACTATGATGACTATAATTTCTTGAATTAATGGTTTCTAAGACGTTCGGTGAAGGGGAATTTTACAACGCTTTTCAACGGGTAAAATTCCTGAATGACTTTTGTCAATTGTTTTTGGTATAGTAAAAGTAGAACAGTTCCATTGTAAAATAACTGATTGTAAAATAAATGTATTTATGTCCGATTGCATTATAAAGTACTGTTTATTGTATTGTATTGCGCCAGTAAACTGGCTTATTATTGTACTCGTAAAATAAAGTGGTAGTAGTAAAATAAAATAGTAGTAGTAAAATAAAGTATATAGTAGTAAAATAAAGTATGACAACTGTATATTACATGGCAAATTTTCTTCTGTCAAGAATAGATGTCAAATTTATAAACTGATTTTTTTTGATAATTAGCCAATTTTAGGAATCGAACATAAAGCTTTGTATGCAACTCTTACATAATCGAACTTTATAGACTCGCCCTTTTTATAGGCCACGCTCGCTTCGCTGGCTCGGCCATAAACTGAGCTCATCTATAAAGTTCTACATTATGTACTTGTTACATAAATAGCTATTATTAAATATTTATTAGTGCGTATAATGTTAATTAACGAATAATAAATCAGTTATACCAAAAACCTAAAATTATACGATTAAGTACTATGCCGGCAGAAAAATTTCACTCGATTTTCTTCATTTTGTAAACGGTCTTACATCCAGTCGCAAGTTTTACTTATGTCAAATTGTTATTTTTCTTTTAATGACATATGTCATAAAGTACAATTTAATAAAATACGTAGTTGCTAAATCAAAATGATGTGTCTTGATATAAATTCTTTTTTTATATTAATAATAAAATCAGCCAATATTATTTTATTTCTATTGAAATAGTTATTTTTGACGCGTCTATGATATTGTGTCATGTCATGAAAAGTCTTTGTTACTCGTCTAAAATTTAAGAAAAATCAGCCTACTTGATAAAAATCGTGCGAGATTTTCCTGTCAGAGCAGTACATATGTCGCAGGAAGATAGTCAAATCCGAAAAACTAACTATCTACCTAGTCATTTACTAAGTGACGGGGCAGATAGTAAATCGAACATAAATCTATATGCCTTTTGATTTTGTTATATGCCTAGGTATTTACTAAATTAAACTAAATTTACTAAATTAGAACAGGCAGTTAGTAAATGGCTTAATGTGCTGTCGGCAAATTAGGTAATAACATGCACATTTCTTCGTAGAACATTTTTTTAGATGAACACTTGGAAAATCTTTACCCTTGCCTAAAGAATGTTCTGCAAAAAATGTGCATGTTATTACCTTATTTGCCCACAGCACATGAAGTCATTTACTAACTGCCTGTTCTAAACAACGGCATTTAGTAACCTTCATTCAATGAACCCTCTTCATGCCTAGGCATGAAGCAAAATCGTATAGATTTATTCTCGTTTTACTGTCTGTCCCGTTACTTAGTAAATGACTAGGCAGATAATTATTTGCCGGATTTGACCACAGATTATACTTTACAGATGCGAAGCTCGCCTGGTCCCGCCAATCCAAATTTATATAAGCATGCGTGAATCCACCATTGTTTTAGTAGTATTTTAATCAACCTCACTTCTCTGCTTCTTTATATTTTGCGCGTGTGTTTTTGTTGCGTTCAGATATTTTGAATTATTTTGTTAGTACTTTATATATTTTTGCATTAATATTTGATTTGACATTGATATTATGGACATAATGTTACCTTTCTGCACTTACCAATTGATTTGTACAATACAGTATCCATATAAGTATAATTTATTATAATGTTAATAAAAAGTTTTCGATTTTGGTAAATTGTTTATTTTTTTATAGTTTATTATTTTTTGTTTTATAGACCTTAATTTATGTTAATCCTTGGGGGCCCCAAAAATCTGTAGCGCTTCAGGCCCCTCAAGTGTTAAATCCGCCACTGGATTCAAAAACATACAAATATGATTGACTACATTTATTCGGCAATAGGCAAAACACTAGAGGAATATAATGCCCATTTTTCACACCGTGTATCGAAAACATTTGATGGAAAAATTTGGGACAGTAATTAAAAGTACCGTCAACAAAAATAGTGTCACATGAGCAAAGGAATTTTATATAACTTAAACAAGAAAATATTGCAATATTTGTACTGTAATTATTTTCTAAAAGGAAGTTCTCGTTTTTACATGTTGATATTTGTAATTGGTCTAGAAACTCATGAGTTTCCCTAATATTTTTCGGTAAAACAGGTAAATGACTTCGGCGACTGTTATAAATACACTTACGTATGTTATATATGTCGTTAAAATTTAGATTCTCGAGTCCTTGTTCAGACTGAATCAATTCTCGGTGAATTAACTTTGATGGTTTTTCACAAAGATCTTCACAAGCTTTTCGCTTCACGCTGTTAGAAATTGCCTGTCTTTGAAGCGTTCTACTTGGAGTGTGATTGTGGTTAATTTGTTTATCTAAAACAAAAAAAAAATTATGCCACAATTGTAACACTAACATCTAAATTCAAAGAAATTATGGATTATCACTTACCAATAATCACAGAAACCATTTCATCAGTGAATAATTTAGACGTACAATTTTTTTGAGTGCACCTCCACTTCAGGCCAAGTTGAGTTTTTTCAGCTTTCCGAAACTTGAAGTTTTCAAAAATTACAAGGTTATTACCACGCTGACTCAAAATTGTCTCCATGTTTAATAATAATAATAGATAGTTTGCTCGACGGTGTCGCACAAAACAATAAATAACATCCCAAATTTGGTGTCTACTGATATTAGTAATTACGAAAGAGAAGGTTGAGAACAACCCCTACCATTCAAAATACTAAGAAAAACCCAATTTACAAAGATTTGGAATTTCCGTAATTTTATGTTCTTATCATGCTGAGTGGAAATCAGCGGGATATCAGCGGAGATATGCCCAGAGATTTATCCAGCCTTTTGGGTCTATAGGATTAACGCAGGTAAATCAGCGCACTTTTGCCCCGTCCGTTGTGACACCACATTTATAGCACTGAGATCGGCGTTAATATCACGTATAGCATTTCGATAGTTGCTTAGACAAAAGGAATATAGAAATTAAGAATCGTCAGCGAATATTTTCAATGTACGCTTTAACATATGTATGTGTGAAAAGTGGAACTATAAGTTACAAAGAGAAGGGGGTCCCAATATAAAACCATGATGTGCTCGTCTTACTACTGGTGAAAATCTTGAAATTACATTGTTTTAAATTAATTACAATAACACAATAAAATACTCTTAAAATCTTCACTAAAATATTTATTTATTATTATTCACTAAAATTGTAACTGTCGTTTCGCTACATAGTAGTTTCTTCAGATAAAGACTGGTTAAAACTAAAACAAACCATTCTTTATCTGAAGAACTACTGTGTGGCGAAACGACAGTAAAATAAATATTTTAGTGTAGATTTTATTGTGTTATTGTATTCAATATGGATCTTCAAGTAAAGGTCGAATTAATGCAATTGATATGTTATTTATTGCGCACGTCCCAAAGGTTTAAAATAATCTTTTCTTGCTGTTGAACATGATTTGCCACCTAAAAGTTTAAAGTAGCAAGGTATTTTATATTATATTATGCGAAAACATTCAATTTCTTACCTCAAATAGTTCGAAATTAACTTCGTGGGTGTGAAATCCTGTCTTTAAACACGTTTGTAAATGGTCCATTCCTTTATTAGTTATTTTATAATATTGAAAGCTAAAATAACATATAAGTAAAACTATTTAATGTACAATAAATGTCATATTATGGATTATGGATACATACTTGTCAAGGGATGCTGCGTAAACAGCAGCCACTGCTTCAGGCATATGTCTTTGATAATATAAATGGCTATGCAGATCTATGCTGGACAAGAAAGCACCTTGAGTGGGATGAGTCTAAAAAAGAATAAGTATGCACGTATATGTTCCTGCAATATAATGTTATAACATTGACACTTACATGTATCCATCCAATGAGCATCAAATCTCTTTTCAAGCATAACTGTGCAATCTCGTTCTCACCGAAAGATTCGCAGGTATTGGCAGTCCCTGTTTGTTTTGGTATAATCAACGTATTGATTACGTAATGATTTTCTTCCTACAAATTATGAATAACAAGTTTTCAAATTTATTTTTATTTTAACTTACTAATTTCCCCGCTAAAACTCCACAGGTTTCAATATTTATTCTTGTATTACTTGCTGCAACCATTCTGAAAGTATCTTTTAAAGTATCTGGGGCGATCACCGTTTTCAAGAGCACCTGTGTCGATACTGATGCTATGGTTTTACAAGAATTATTTTCCGGGAGGGCTCTAAAAAATAAAGTAACAAATGAATGAGAAAATGAGGCATGTTGTGTTGATATTAGTATGCAATGGCCGCATGTAGCTTTGAATTTGACTAGAGATTTTTGTTTTAGCCTTGGTCTTTCCACTAGTTTTCTCTTGGATGGCTTTTAGAATATGTGGGGGATTATAAATTGCCCTGTTCCCCAAAATTCTACGGCGTACTATCTCCTGCAAAATGCAGGTATCGTAGAATAGTTTTAGAGACGGGTACCACTTTTCTTCCCATTGTTTCTCGTCTCTTTCTATAACTTCAGCAAAAAGTTCTGTTCTGTCATTTACATAGTCGATTAAATAACAGAACTGCCTTCCTGTAATATTTAATTGCCCTTGAATTTGAAAAAAATAATTGTGTTTTCGTTTTAAACGAAAAGAATGATTGTGTACTTCCAAACAGATATCTATTTTTTTCCACTGCGTCTTTAATAGTTAATCCCAATTTATTCACATTATACAAACATTTCACTTCTACCAAGAAATTGTCACCAACCAGACCTACAATAATAAAAATTGAAAAAAAAAGCCAAAAAATGTCATCATTAAACAAGTTGTTGGTAGCCCAAATCCTTGATTTAATTGTTTGACATATTGTTTTATACCATCCGGGGACGCTCCCAAATATCCATCTCTAGTACAGACAAAAAATCCAGCTGGTTCAACTTTCAGTTTATGAAGATCCTCAAATCGTTTTATTGCAACTTTTTCATAATGTTTCCCATAATTAGTGCTTTCGCTATTAAAGGGTTTTCGATAGAGAATATCATAAACTAATGAGTTGCATAAAGTTGTCGGTCGCCTATTAATAACTCTGCCAAAAAACGATGCAGTCAGTCTCTCCTTTCTCTCCATAATAAAGACTTCGGAAAGAAATTGATCCTTTGAGTTTTCCTCAATAACATCATGTTCTTGTGGTGTAACCTTAAAAAATAAAAGTTATTTTAATTTTATGTGCAACATCTAGCATATTACTGGTGACATTGTCACGTACTAGTTATACATATAGCATACTATTAGTTACGTACCTACTTGTAATTTTTTTTTATTCGGTTGCATTCATCCTGAATAATATCATCATGCGGTTCAGGTTGTAAAGCTTGAGGGCCATAATCCTTATCAGTTGTGGACTGTTTTGGCACTTCAGAACGTTTGACAGGCTTCGAGTATGTCAGCATTCGTTTAGAATGTACCGCCTTTCTCCGCATTTTCTGGTTGATACATTTTTTTTGAAGATCTGCCCCGGGCTTGTTTCGGTGTCTTTTTTCCATGAATCACGATGCCATTCGAAGATTTTGTTGTATCTCAATCCTGCCAGATACATTCGTCGATTATATGACCCTCTGGATGATAAATTTATGCGTTTTCCTGCAATGAAGCGACTGGCGGTGTTCATAAACATCTCCACGCAATTAGTGGTTACATTCCCTACTAATTGTGATGTTTTTCTAAGGAGCGTTTCCAAAGCAGCTATAACAAAGTAAGTCTTAATGTAACATGATTTTCAATTATACCTTCGAGTAGTTACTGTATATATGATTGTATAACCCAGTTTTCTTAATTTCATTAATTTCAGGCTCCTGCTCTTTACCACTTTCTTTGCAATAATATTCTTTGCAATATCTGTGATAACCGAAGACATATAAAGGACCGTTTCTTAAATCCTCCCCAAGCGCTGGTCCATTTTGAGTTTCTGCACGATGATAAATAGCTTTTTGTGCAATCTTCTGCAATTTGTCAATCATTTTTTTACTTAATTGTTGACGTGCCTTTACATTGACTTTCGTGTCTTTCTTAATGTTGTGAAGATTCTTACCATAATTTTTCATGCAACGATTAGCACACTCAATCTTTTTTACCTCCCTTCCATATGGAACACGATCAACAATTTTAGCGTATACGCTGCTATCCCCGTCGTCAACAAAGGATACAATGCTGTGAGCAGGAAGAGTGGACGTAAATACTCCTTCAGTGAGAACATCTTCAGATTCAACACTAAAGAAAAGAAAAATAAGTTTTATATGCTACCGATCCTATAATACCTCTTTGAATTATAGCGGCTTATCAGAACGGTATATTTTGACATGAAAACATAATATTTGCAACTTCCGATTTTATTTGAAGTCACCCTTGCTTTTGACATTTAATTGAAACAGTCTGTAAATTCTTTCATATTTGGCCTAGCAAGAAAACTCAAGAAAGCAATATCCTTTTATGCTATTTTGAAATTTTATTTCAGCTACATTTTTTAATTCGAAATTATTTTTATTCGCAATCGTATTGGTAATGAGTCCATTCCTGACCATTTAGAGGTCCGAAAATGCATCATTGTTTGTAACTTTGACATTCTCATGGTCCGAAACGACCTATTTTCGCACCTCTACGTGTCTTTAAATTCAGCTACTAGGTGGCGCGCAGAAAATTACATCGCCAAATGCGGTGTATAAATGGCTGTACAAATCATGTTTGGTAATGTTGCGGACCTTGGCTGCTAAAGAACGAGTACCCAGGTATTATTATTAATTTATAAATACTCCTATTCAATAAAATCCTCGAAATATTATGCGATCGAATTTGATGATGTAAGTGGCGACATACGTTATGCCAATCCCAACCGATGACAGTTTGCATCTGTCAAGAATTTTAGATAATTCGGTATTTAAAGGACGATTGCGAATAAAATAGTATACAAACCTCGGCAAAAGTACCATTCCTGTGTCTCGAGAACTAGTTCACCTCGAGGCTATCGCCTCTCGGTAAACTATATTGTTCTCTCGACAGGAATGGAGTACTTTCGGCCTCGGTATGTAATGTACTATTAATAATTTTATGAACGATGGAGATTAGAGGTCCCTTTCATATACCAATTCAAGGCTCTAAATTAGGAATAATCATAATTCCAGCTAAAGTTAAAGCAATACTTTTGTTTTAAAAAATGCTTTTATTTTCATTACTCTGAAGGCTTACAAAGAAATATTTTTGCACATCTGGCGAAAAAATGGTCTTATTTGACCAAAAACTCTGTGAATTCGAAAGTTATGTGTATCGTTGAATTCCGCTGCAATACTGACATTTAAAACAACAGGTGATACTAAAGGTTGCTACTATTTAAAAAACATGACATAGACTTATTCATAATAGTTATTAATGTATTAAGGGCATAAAGAAGCTTTTATGGCCAGAAGCGTTATTTCTATTACTTCTGTTATTTCTAGGAAAAGGCTGTAGGGCCATAAAAGCAAGTTATGTCCGCTATACATACACTATTTTATGCACAGATTAAGTTTTTATCTCAAATCTATTATTTTGTAAAAAATATAATTAAATGGTAGACCAAGAGCTGGCGACCAAAAAGTGTAAGTTTTGTAAAGGCTAATATTTTAATATTAGCTTATATTTAGGGTGTAAATAAATATCCTACACAAAAGAAACTCGGATATGGGGACACTCGCCGTCAGGGCAGTTTGAAAGTTGTAACAAGAAGTAGTGTCATTTAAGTGTTTTCTAAAAGCTGAAAATTGATCACTAAGCAGTTTATGTAATAAAAAACTGGAAAGCAGTCGTTAGACAGCGTAATGATCGAACGTGTTGCATCAGCAACAGTGTGGTGGTCGTATGTCTTCAAAATGAGGTCAATGTAAAGAAGTGATTAGAAAAAGCTGAAATTTGGTACAGTGTTAATTTATTGAATATAGTTTCTCAAAAAAACAGTCAGACTTGATTTTGATAGAACCGAACTGGTCAGCAGTCGCTAGTAGAAGCAGTCGTTACTTCTGTTAACACTGTGTCAAATTTCAGCTTTTTCAAATCACTTCTTTACATTGACCTCATTTTCACGACATGCGACCACCACACTGGTGCTGATGCAACGCGTTCGATCATTACACTGTCTAACGACTGCTTTCCGGTTTTTTATTACATTAACTGCTTAGTGATCGATTTTCAGCTTTTAGAAAACACTCAAATGACACTACTTTTTGTTACAACTTTCAAACTGCCCTGACGGCGAGTGTCCCCATATCCGAGTTTCTTTTGTGTAGGATATTTATTTACACCCTAAATATAAGCTAATATTAAATTAGCCTTTACAAAACTCTTACACCTTGTGGTCGCCAGCTCTTGGGCTATGTGTACGTAGGGACTTCAAGGCGCGTACGTGTACTTATGTGCTTATACGAAGTACAGTCAGATTCAAAAAAAGGAAACGACTCTTGTATCACATATGTAATTAATATTAATTAATTTCGATTACTATCAATTTTAACAATGATTAATCATTAATAGGGCTTTATTTACATAATCTACAAATGTCGGAAAATATATAAAGTAATATTTGGATTAATAATTTATGTTCAAAGTACAAATGGAACGAAAATCGTTTCCTTTTTTATGAATTCGACTGTACGTTACTATAGTTACTATTCCGAAATATTTAATTTCTAAAATATTCAATTCTACAAAAAACACTGACATTTATTTGACATTTATTTGATGAATCTAGTAATAATAATCTAATTATAATGCATCTGTGCATAAAAAAACCTTATTTGACTTTTTCATGTGGCTCTGGCAGCCAGATCTGCTCTGTAATAATTAAGTTTGTAACTTTTGTATTGTTTAAGATCTCATGAACGATTTAAAATGATTTACTAGATTCAAAAGAATTTTGGATTAAAAGAGATCTAGTGGGCTCAAAAAACTTCCAAAACAGCAATATCGGACTTTACTTACGTAAAAATATACGGGGTGGGGTGTTCCATTTAAATTTCAAAATTAATTAGGGTCGCATTATTTTATGTAGAAATTTACCATATCGACTTACATTAAGCGTGCCAATATTTCATTTAGATATTTGAAAAACAGTAAAAAAGAGGTGTATACCTATACGTATTATTTTGTTTACCTACCTTTCATACTCGTCTGTATTTAGTCCATATCTTTGTAATAAATTTGTAATTCTGATTTATGTCATTTATGTGCGGATATCGCTTAATAGAAAAAGAAATAAAACTGATTTTAACCAACGTGAAATGTAAACGCCGCTCCATTAGACGGATTTCTTCACCTGGTACCTTACGCAAGCTCAAGAAAATGCCAAAAGGCGCGTAGTGATAAGAAACGTATGCTTTTAAAAGGTAAATAAAACTACGATTCATGAAATGGTCAAAAAATAATTAGTCTAAAGAAAAGTCAAAAACTTTCCCCTAAAAGCCGCAAATTGTTAAATCTATATGTTGCTGCTTTAACAATTTAAAAAATTAAAAACGTAAATAAAATTGTTACTTACCATGTGGTGGTGATGGTGTTTTGCATGTTTGCTCTTCAATAATTGAATCAATTGTTTTTTCACATATAGCACTTTCACATTCACTGAGTTTTCTTTTTTTTAAAGACATACGAATACTTTTAGCTCTCTTTGTACCTTTTCTACTCTGAGAAGGATTTAGTTCTTTGGTACCCATAATTTGTAACAGTATTAAAAACCTCACGATATATTTGAACTGAACTAAGTAACAACAAAATCGGAACTAAAAGTTTCTTACTATTGGGTCCTTATTTCTTAGCGACCACTTGTTATGCTTTGTCGGTAATTAGAATTCTTATTAGTTTAGGTATATTACTTTTATTGTTATTGATGACCCTTCTCTGGGAACGTTTACTGTCTCCAGCCTTACTTTGTGGAACTCCATAATCATGAAATATAATATAAATACAAATATCCAGGTATCCGAATAAATTCAAAGGCAGACCTACAATTATTAGGATCCCCAATTTTTGAGGAAGCATATGTCCATCATTTCAATATTAAACAACATACCTTAAATATTCTTATCTCTCGTCTCGAACATATTAATACTCATGTAGCATACTTTCTTTTGAAAAATTGCCTTTATATTCCAAAAATGATTTATTTTCTACGAACCTGCGCTATCTGGAAATTTCCAAATCTTCTAAACCAAATGGATTCTTGTCTTAAAGACAGTCTTGAATCGCTTTTAAATATTTCTCTTACTGACAAACAATGGCTTCAAGCTACCCTTCCTGTTTCTTTCGGCGGTTTGGGCATCCGTCGAATTTCCGATATTTGCCTTCCGGGATTTTTGAGCTCACTTTATGGTGTTCAGTCTCTTTTGTCTTTACTCCATTCTAAGGACATTCAGATTCCAGTACACCATCATGATGAAGCTCTCGACAAGTGGATGTCACTCAATAGTGCAGTACCTTCTCATTTAGAAACACAAAAGTGCTGGGATACTATAAACATAAATAGAACGATAGAGAATGAACTTCAATTCGACTCCAATTTTGATATTGCTCGCTTCAAAGCACTTCAAAATCAAGAATCAGGAGCTTGGCTACACACATTTCCGTCAAAAAATATTGGCACCTGTTTAGACAAACAAGATTTCCAAATCTCCATTAGCCTACGACTTGGCTGCCGTCTTTTTGCTAACCACCCCTGCAGTCGCTGCTTTGTCACAAACGAAACTTAGTTTCCATGGACTTAGCTGCGTCAAAAGCATTGGGAGATTCCCAAGACACAGTGAACTCAATTCAATCATTCAACGTGCTCTATCTTCAGTACATATTCCTAGTATTCTTGAACCCAATGGCTTATCTCGTGATGATGGCAAGAGACCCGATGGAGTAACTGTTATACCTTGGTCAAAGGGACAACGTCTAATTTGGGACGTAACATGTGTAGACACCTTAGCCACTACATACTTAAGCCAGACTTCTATTTCTTCTGGAGCTGCAGCAGAAATTGCTTGCAATAGAAAACATAACAAATATAGAAATCTGAAATCATCGAACTTTATCTTCAAAGCACTTGCATTTGAAACATTAGGACCCTGGTGCCAAGAAGCAAGATCGTTTATTAACTTAATTGGTTCAAAATTAATAGAAGAAAGCGGCAATTTGAAGGCTAAGCACTATCTTCATCAGCGAATATCTCTTGCACTTCAGCGAGGTAACGCAGCCAGTATTCGCGGTGCCCTTCCCGAGTCTCCACCTATGGATGAGATCTATCTGTTGTAATTTATTTTCGACATTGATGTATTATTTGCTTGACTGTTTTTTTTTATAATATTTAAAATGCATGTTTTAATTTTAAGAATAACATTACATGTAAAATTTTTCAAATTACCAACAAGAATAAATTAATATTGCAATAAAAAAAAAAAATACAAATATTAGTTAGTTTCACAAATTTTATTAGTATCTTAACCTGACGATATTGTTTCGACATTAAATGTCATTATCAAAGGTAGATAAGATCTTATAAATTATAAATCTTAGATACTAATCTTTGTATTTATATTATATTTCACTTCTCTGGGAAGGTCGACACTTCATGCAACATCTGGGGTAATAAAGTGCAATTTGTACTATTTTACTAAGGGTCAGGATATCCATCCATCTTCTTATAAATTTATCTAATGAATAATTGGCATGGTTACAATTGTTTCTACAATTGTATCCATGACAATTAACGGCCAAATAATGTTATTAGGAGATGGAAAGCTCGACCCTAATAGTAAATAATTAAGTTTAAAATTAAGTGATTATAGGAAAGTCTGAGCATTTTCTTTTCTAGATTGAACACGGCATAACTATGGTATAACTAATTATATTATTCCTCATTCCATAGTAAGTTATGAAATAACAAGGATGCAAAGTTTTAGGGCTTCGATGTGATATGTAGGCTGAGGTTGCTATGGCAACGAAAAACAAGAGAGTTGTTGAGTAACTGAATAAAGAAATGTTATGTTATGTGTTATTGTACAAAGTTGAAATAAAGAGCTTATAATAAATATACAGTGTATATTTAAGTATATATAAAATATATATAACAAATTGGCGGCGAGTGGAGGAGTTTGTGTGGTAAAATGACTTTTGAAAATAGCATTAGTAATGGCATGGTAAAAACCACGTGTAGCAATGTTTGGTACAGTAGCACAATTTGAAGAATATAGTGAACCGTTTATTAACTATATAGAAAGATTAGAAGCATTTTTTGAAGTAAATGAAACGGCGGAAGAAGATAAAGTAAAATGTTTAATTGTAGCAATTGGAGCAAAAATGTATAAAACATTAAAAAATCTGATTGTGCCTGAAAAGCCAACAGATAAAAGTTTTGAGGAACTTAAAGAAGCCTTACTAAACCATTATGGTTGTAGAAGTAACATTATAAGTGAGAGGTATAAATTTAATTCCAGAAAACACTGAAAATGAGCCAGTGAAAGATTTTATTGTGAATTTAAAGCAGCTGTCAATTAACTGTAAGTTTGGCACTTTCCTAAATGAAGCATTACGGGATAGACTAATAGTTGGTTTAAAAGATGAAGCAATGATAAAAAGGTTGTTGCTAGAGAAAGAATTAACTTTTGAAAATGCATGTAATGTACATTGGTAATGGACATGGAAGCGGTGAAAAAGCAATCATCAATGATAATCAATAGTCGAGTTATTGGAGAAGATGTTAACAAGGTTAGTCGGGATAAGTTCAAGCCACAACGTCATGGGTCATATTTTTCTAAAAATGTACATCATGAAGACAGTTATAAGAAGAATACCATGTTAAGTCAAGAAAAATGTAAAAGCTGTAATCAAGTTCACAGAAAGAAGGAATGTCCAGTATCAAAGTGGGCTTGCTTTATATGCGGTAGGCGTGGGCATGTAGCTAATTGTTGCAGATTTAAAGATGTTAGAAGAAAGAATAATAATTGTAATCTTGTGCAGTGTAATGAAGTGTTCGATCGTGAAAGCAATTTACCATTAGTAGTAGTAGTTGAGATAAATAATGAAAGTATAAGGTTTAATGTGGATTGCGGTGCTAGTGTTACCTTGATGCCTCATTTTATGTTCGTAAAATTCTTGAAAAAGTCAGTAGAATTGTTAAAATATGATGGTACACTAACAGTCGCAAAACCAACAAAACTTGAAAACAGTTGGCATAATTCATGTTGACGTTTGTTTTAATGACAGTAGTTTTGTCAAATTACCAATTATAATTACAGGTAATGATCTACAAAAAGCACTTTTAGGTAGAAACTGGCTGCAGGTGTTTAATCCAAAGTGGAAAACATCGATACTCTGTAAGAGCTATCAAAAAGCTGAGTGTAAATTGGTTGGCAATGAAGTTTTGTCAATAAAAAATGATTTTAAAGATAATATTTCTGAAACATTTATTCATTCGTTGTTGTGCAGATATCCTAATGTTTTTTCAAAAAGCAATAATCCTATTACAGATTTTGTTGTTAATATAACTTTAAAGGAGAATGCAACACCAATTTTTCATAGAGCTTATGATATACCTTTTGCTTTACGAGATGAAGTCAAAAGGGAGTTAGATAAATTGGAGAATAGTCAGATTATCAGTAAAACACAGTTCAGTGAATGGGCTAGTCCTTTAGTGTGTGTACCTCGTAAGAATGGGTCAATAAGATTTTGTGTAGATTTTAAAGTAACGTTAAATAAGCATGTTTTAGTTATAATCATTATCCTTTACCAAAAGCTGAAGATATTTTTCAACAGCTGAAAGGTTCTAATGTGTTTGTGAGATTAGATTTGTCCAATGCTTACTTGCAGTTATCTGTGAGCGAACAAAGTAAAGAATTACTTACTGTTAATACCATGTTTGGGTTGTATCGTTTTAATAGGTTATGTTTTGGTTTAGTATCTGCCCCAATAATTTTTCAATCGGTGATTGATGAAGTTCTTCGTGGTATTCCTAGAACCTGTGCTTATTTAGATGATATTATTTTAGGAGGAGAGAATCTAGAGGAGTGTCAGAAAACTTTGTATTTAGTTTTAGAAAAACTTAATAAGCATAACATGAAATTAAATGTTGAAAAATGTGAGTTTTTCGTAGAAGAGTTAGAATACCTAGGGTATGTGTTACACAAAAATAAGCTAAAGCCTAGTGCTTCAAAGATTGTAGCAATTAAAAATTGCCCTTGTCCTGAGAATGTTACTCAGTTAAAGGCATTCTTAGGGATGTTAAACTTTTATCATAAGTTTTTACCAATGCCAACAGAAATCATGGAACCGTTACGTAGGTTAACTAGAAAAGATGTTAGTTGGAATTGGTCGACTAAATGTGAGAATGCATTTAATAAATGTAAAGAGATGTTGTCAGAAAGATCTAGTTTAGTAATATTTGATCCTAGTTTACCAATAGTTTTAACTTGCGATAGTTCAAGCTACGGTGTAGGAACTGTTCTTAGCAATGCTAAGGAAGGAGTGGAACATCCAGTAGTATTTGCATCGACTACTTTAACTGTTTCACAACGTAATTATAGTCAGTTAGAAAGAGAAGCATTAGCTATAGTTTTTGCAGTTAAAAAGTTCCATAAATATTTATATGGAAATTCGTTTTTAATCTTAACAGATCACGAACCTTTGAAATCTATTTTTAACCCGCAAAAGAGTATTCCTCAGTTATCAGCGGCACGTTTACAAAGATGCTGTTTATTTTTGTCTGCATACAATTATGAAATCAAGTATAAACGAGGATCGTTAATTAGCAGTGCTGATTGCTTATCCAGGTTACCAATGATTGATCAATTTAAAGATGACAGTTGTTATTTTGTTCATTTAAATGACAAACTTATGTCACATGAAAGAATTATTGAAGCAACACAGTCTGATGAGTTGTTACTTAAAGTAATTGAGTTGTCTCGTGTTGGTTGGCAAGATTATGTAAAAAATGATGACTACATTATTATTTTAAAAATAGATTGGTTTTAACAGTAGATCGTAATTGTTTATGGTTTGGAAATAGATTAGTTATTCCAAAATGTTTGCAAAAAGAAATTTTGAAAACTTTACATAAAGACCATATCGGTATAGTTCGTACTAAACTCTTAGCACGAAGTCATGTTTGGTGGCGAAATATTGATACAGATATTGAAGCGTATATTCGTTCTTGTCCAGTATGTCAAGTATCACAGAACGATAATGTTCCAAAGGTACAAGTTAGTTGGAGGAATGAGCAAGAAGCTTGGAAACGTATTCATGTTGATTTTTTGAAAACTGAGAATGTAGTATTTTTAATAATCACAGATAGTTACAGTAAATGGTTAGAATGTTTTATGATGAGAAATACAAGAACATGTGATGTGATTTATAGGCTTGAAGAAGTGTTTTCAAGATTTTCCTTTCCTGAAGTGGTAGTTTCTGATAACGGTCCGCCATTCTGTTCGCGAGAATTTAAACAGTATTTAAGTAATCACAATATAAAATTGTTGCATTACTTCGTTCAATTATTGCCAATAAAATTGAAAATCGCAATGTCCCATTACAACAACGTTTGAATCAGTGTTTAAAGTCTTACCGGTTTATACCTAGTACTGTTACTGGTAAAAGTCCAGCTGAAATAATGTTTAAATACAATGTTCGCACAGAGTTATCAATGTTGAAGCCTTCAAGTAATACTAAAGCAGAACAAGATAATGTCTATAATTTAAGAAGTTTTAGTATCAATGATAAAGTATTAGTTAGGTCTACAGTAAAAGGGGAGAGGAAGTGGTTATTTGGAAGAGTTATGCAAAGAGTTGGTAGAGTAATATACATAGTAAAATTGCAGAATGATGTATTTCGTAAGGTTCATGTTAATAATATCAAACAAAGTTGTGTTGCTGATGATTGGCATCCTTTACCAAGAGTTGTACTTGATCAGAATCAAGTTAAAGAACGTAAGTCAAATTCTCTTGTAACTAATCCACAACCACTACCACTTGCTCTTAGCAAAGGTGTTAGAATTATTAAAAAGCCAGATCGATATGTTCCATAAGAGACGTATTGTATGTTCAAACTTTAAGTGGAAAGAAGTGATATGTAGGCTGAGGTAGCTATGGCAACGAAAAACAAGAGAGTTGTTGAGTAACTGAATAAAGAAATGTTGTGTTATTGTACAAAGTTGAAATAAAGAGCTTATAATAAATATATAGTGTATATTTAAGTATATATAAAATATATATAACACGATGGTTCTATAATATGTGACCGTAGACGAAAAAAGGGGCTCATTGTATCAAAATATTGATTTTGAGCTATTATGGGGGTCATATATTAGAAAGTCCGGTCTTTTCAATGAGATTATGCCCAGGCCTCTAACATATTACTCGCGTCATAATTTGCAGTTTAGTTATTGTACCCTAAAAAGTGATCACCTTCTAATTCGACTATGCCGCTCTTTTCTTTGCATGGATCACTGTTATTCCTCTCAGAATCTTAGGTCATTAAAAAAAATTTCTTTCAGTTTTGAACAGAAAGTAAAATTAGCATGTATTTCTTTAAGGGTCTGGTATTCACTTTCAGGCACAATTCCGGACGTGTCAAATAAAATAACAGGTAGCAGGTACAAAATTGTGGTATTATTCAAGGGATTATAAGATCTTGAAAGTAAATAGTTATGGAATATTTAATTTCTAAACGGAAAGTACTTTTAACATTTGTGCACAAATATTATTTGTAAGAGATAGATGGATGATAATAACAGCGTTTGTGGATTGTTTTACACTACGTAGAGCAAGTAACAATCGAAGATTATTTTATATATTTTTTAATAATTGTTAATTTCTAATTATTAATTACTACGAGTATAAGTAAGTAGCTGATTTTGTTATTAATTTTTGTTTTACAACTTTTTATTATGAGAAGACAACTAATTCTCTATTAAAACTGAGGGTTTCGCAGACGACGATTTCAACGATATAATTAATTTAAATCTTATATGGATACGCATTTCCTCCAATGAAAGTAAATAGATAATATAATTAACTAATATCATTACTAGAGAGGAGCAGAACAGAATGATAAGACGAGGTGTCAAATTTTTTTTTCTGCATGTATTCATATTTAAAATGCACATAAAATAGTTCACTTTTGTATACCCGTTATTAAGTACGGGTTTGTAATGGCAATCATTTAGTGTAATTGATACCTTTATAGTCGTACTTCTGAATAGTATATTTCAACTAAATTTAAACGTAATAAATAATTAATGCTGTCAACTGGATTTGATGAGCTAATACAAGAGTGTTGACTTTTACAATTTAGTTTTAGTTTTATTTTTAACAAGAAGCCCCTGCGACAAAAATGAATAATTCTAAATTAATGAAATCAAATATGTTTACTGTTGTTTATAATAACACAGTAATTCACTAGCGACCTTGTCACTTTGTATCGCGTTGTATAAATATAAGGGAATTCCAATTTTTGAGTCATCTCTTCTGTTTGAAAAAGGACCTAAATAGTGTAAGATGTGTTGTCTAATTAATTTTCTTTTAAGGCGCAATGGTATTTGTAGTTTCGCGTTATCAAGCGCGCTCTTAAGTTTTTGCCAATGGTGTCAAGCACGTAATTGCTACGGTTTTGTTACGTGCCTGAAACCAAAATGGGAAACAATTTTTGGGTAGATACGTGGCGGCGTAGTAATTGCTACTTTCGTGGAACTTCTTTTCTCTTTGACACATCGTATCGCGTGGTTACTCTCTTTTAATCGTGCAACTTAGGAAATAGTCTATCATTTTCTATACTAATGCTGCGATCGTGTCACAAAATGGATTACTATTTTATTTGTAACACGTACTTAATAATACAAAAAGCGATTATTTGTTTGATTATTTTGTCATTCCAGTATACCAAAAATGTGACGATGATAGGTCGAAAAATAACAACGCGCTTTCTTTAAATACATTTTTTAATAAAAAATGTTTTTATTAAAATATGACAAAAACATCATTAGAAACCATTTTTATATTATTCCGGTTATGCTTTTTTATGTGTTTAAATAAAAGATACTCAATTATTGTCATTAATTAACTGTATTAATATTGAGTGAGCAGGGAGCATTACATCCACAATGCATACACTGTACGAGATATGTGTCCTACAAGCCGACTCAAGTGGTACTGATGGATGGGCCGGGATTGGCTAGTTACATCACTACAAATAAATGTTGCCAACTTCAAGCTACATACATAACAATTCCTAAGGTACAATGCAGCACCAATTTGTTATTTTTATTGAGGGTTGTGTAGTAAAACATCTATTAACAATCATACTGTAACGAATAATAAACCCACTTATGACGTCATCAAACATTCTAGGTGTATGAGTCATCAACTGTATGACTCATCAATAACACGCGCAAGTATGACTCATCGACACACCTCATCGACGTGATTTACCGGCAGCTGCGTGTATGACTCATCAACACGTCATCGAATATTCTAGACGTATGAGTCATCGTATGAATGAGTCATCGTATGATATAATTGAGATCGCGAGTAGAAGGAGTTCAGTTAATGTTTAACCGGCGTCGTGTTGAAATGTACTCAAATGTAATTCATAAATAGTTTTAATATAAATGGTTCTCAAATAAATCTGTTAATACCTAGCATTTAAAATAGTTTATAATTATAGTGTTTTTAATTAAGTGCATTGTAAATATTCTTTTCTTTATTAATAGACGATTTAAACAGCATTTTTGATTATTATTTTAAAAAGAACGTTACAGTGTTGTCAGGTGTGGAGTTTTAAAATAAATAAAATCGTGTAATAAATAAAGTGCTGTGAGAATAAATTTATAGTGTTAAAAACAATTCCAACAAATAGTTAATTAAAATGGCGATGAAATTGTTAAAAGATCTCTTAGTGATTTAAAACGGGAATTGGACGAGAGAGACCTAGATAGTAATGGAAAGAAAGAAGTTTTAATAAAATGGCTAAGAGAATGGCTTTTAGAACAGAAGGAAGATCCTGAAAATTATCGCCAGATACCTGGACCAGCAATTGATACTAGTTTGTTGTTAAGTAAAATGGAAGAGAATTCTAGAAAGTCCGAAGAAAATGTTAGAATGCTTAAAGAAGAATTACTGGAAAAGTCGGAAGAGAATTCTAGAATGTTAAAAGAGGAATTACTGGAAAGTTCTAGAAAGTCCGAAGAGAATTCTAGAAAACTAATGGAAAACACTAAAGCATTGGAAGAAAAAGTTTTGGAAAATTCTAGAAAGTCTGAAGAAAATGTTAGAATGCTAAAGGAAGAAATACTGGAGAATTCCAGGAAATCTGAAGAAAATTCCAGAAGGCTTAAAGAAGAATTGCAGGACAATGTCAAAGCGTTAGAAGATAAAGTTTTCGAAAATTTTTTTGAGAATGCCAGTGCGTTAGGACTGTTGGAAGGTAGATTGGCGGAACAAGATAGGGTAATAAAGATGGTAGAAGAGAAAATAGCCCAAATGCAATTACCACCAACAACTAAGAAAGACGACACAACCGAAATGCTGGAAGATAGAATGAGGCAACTACGGTTTCCCTCAACTTCTGAGTGGCCGTTTAATGAAGTAAAGAAACAGTTTAAAGAAGAAAAGGGTCCTGTCGTAGGGGTAAAAGTAAAACCACCCACGTTCGATGGAAAGATACCTTGGTCCACCTACTACAAACAGTTTGAGGCGGCGGCTGGGGCCAACGGATGGACAGGCAAGGAAAAGACCGTTTCTTTAACTGTGGCTTTGCGTGGAGACGCGTTGAACGTCCTACAAACAATCCCAGCAGGACAAGAAAATGATTACCAGTTGTTAGTGTCTAGATTGGAGATGAGATATGGAGACGCGCATCTTCAACAAGTGTATCACGCGCAAGTGAAGAATCGTGTCCAGAAGAATGGAGAAAGCCTGCAGGAGTTTGAAGCCGATGTTGCGCGGCTTGTCCGATTGGCGTATCCTACGGCACCCGATTCATTTCTGGGACAACTCGCTGTGCAGACCTTCATTGATGAGTTAAGAGACGGAGAAACACAGCAGTCCTTAAGGCTGGCACGACCAAAGACGACTGATGATGCGCTTGCCCATGCTCTAGAATTTGAAGCTGCAAAACAAGCGTCCCGAGGTCACGGGCGTGTTCGGGCCGTTGTGGAAGAAGAAGAAGGTTCTAAAGATCGTCTAGAGGAGTTAGTACTGGGAGTTCTTCGGAAGGAAGAAAGCCGTAAGAAGAATCATCAAAAAGTTCGAGGGCCTCGTTGTTGGAACTGTGGCGAACAAGAACATGTAGAACGCCGTTGTCCCAAAATAAGAAAAGTACAACCGTCGGAAAAGTTAAAGGGGGTTGGCAAGAGTGAAGATGCCCCGGAGATCACCATCCATGCCGTAACATCAAAGAATAGTAACGGCAGTTTGTTTGTAGATGGGAAGAGTGCTAACCGAACTGTTCCACTACTTATTGATACGGGGGCGACAAAATCCATCGTACGCCCTGATGTTCTACGATCAAGTATTAAGTTGTTACCGACAACTACTCAACTCCGTACAGCAACAGGTGAAGTGATACCAACACGCGGAGTGGTGAAGATGAAGATTGGCATTGGAAGTGAAAAACGTGATCATGAGGTGCTGGAAGCCGATATATCACTGATGACTTCATCTTGGGAATGGACCTCCTGAGAAAATTTGGTTTGACGTTGAATTTGAAGGAGGGTGTTTTGAAGGTCGGTAACGAAGAACTTCCGTTGCACCCACGAGAAGATCCTGTTGTAAGGGTTCTGCTGATAGAAGACGTGATATTGCCGTGTCAAAGCGAGATGGTTGTCGAGGCAAGTTTGGATTGAGATCTTCGGTTAGGATGTGTGCGAATGATGGAGCCTGTTTGTGATAAGAAGATCCATAGTGGCATACTGGTGGGAAAAGCGCTGATCAAGGTTGGGAAGACAGTACCGGTGAGGCTTATGAACGTTAATGTGGAGCCGGTGACATTAAAGAAGAGCACCCTTGTGGGACAGTGTGTGCCAGTATTCCTAGTAGCCAGGTGTATGGCTGATGTTCCAAAACCAATGCCCAAAGACCATGGTACAAAATTAGTGGGTATGGTTACTAGTTCGTGCGAAGACCTTAACAGAACGGAAGTGAAAGAGGTACAGGGTTTGGTTCACCGATACCAAGATATCTTCGCTCTTGATGATAGCCAGAAGGGACGAACAGATATAGTAAAACATAAAATCAATACAGGCAACTCTATGCCTGTCCGTCAGCAGCCTCTAGCCAGCAGTCTACCTCTAGCAAGGCTAGCAAAAGCCGAGAAGATTATTACCGATATGGAAGAACAAGGGGTCATCGAGCTATCTAGCAGTCCATGGGCATCACCGGTTGTCCTGGTCAGTAAGAAGGACGGGTCAACGAGATTTTGTGTGGACTATCGGCAGCTCAATAACGTGACCAAGAAAGACTGCTATCCCTTACCACGCATCGACGACACGTTAGATACCCTGTCTGGTTCACGATGGTTTTCGACTTTGAACTTGAAGAGTGGTTATTGGCAAGTTGAAATGGAACCTGAAGACCGCGAGAAGACCGCGTTCACTATTGGTTCCGGACTATGGCAGTTTACAGTTATGCCTTTTGGTCTATGTAACGCTCCGGCCACCTTTGAGCGTCTAATGGAGACCATCCTGAGGGGGCTGTCGTGGAAGACTAGCCTGGTCTATCTGGGTGACGTGATCGTAGTTGGAAGATTATTCAATGAACATCTGAAAAATCTGGAGGAAGTGTTCCGGAGACTGCGTACAGCCAACCTAAAATTGAGTCCGAAAAAGTGCCACATATTCTGAAGGGAGGTGAAATATCTCGGGCATGTCGTATCACAAAATGGAGTGGCAGCCGACCCCGATAAAATTCGTGCAGTGCAAGAGTGGCCAACACCGAAAGATAAACACCAAGTTCGTAGTTTTCTTGGGTTATGTACCTACTACAGGCGTTTCGTTCCTGGGTTTGCCAATATAGCTAAGCCCCTGACAAGGTTAACTGAAGATGGGCGCGAGTATGTTTGGAGCGGAGACTGCTTTCCAACAGTTGAAGCGTGCCTTGACAACAGCGCCAATATTGAGCTACCCACGGACAGAAGGGAAATTCATACTTGACACATATGCAAGTAATCTGACCATTGGGGGTGTACTTTCTCAGATACAGGATGAACAAGAAAAGGTCATCGGCTATTTTAGTAAGGTTTTGTCGAAAGCCGAAAGGAATTATTGTGTGACCAGAAAAGAATTATTGGCTGTCGTGAAGTCCGTTGAGCACTTCTACAAATACTTGTACGGACGGAAGTTTTTATTGAGGACGGACCATGCAGCGTTGAAATGGCTTCTACAATTCCGTAATCCTGAAGGTGGATCGAACGATTACAAGAATACGACTTTGACACAGAACATCGAGCGGGCACTAGTCATCGAAATGCCGATGCTCTTTCAAGAAGACCCTGTCCAACGGATTGCCGTCATTGCTCTCGTTTGGAAGAGAGGGTTTGCCAAGTATTAAGAACTACCATCGTCAACGACAATTGGTTGCCGGAAGAATTGCAACGACAGCAGGAGGCTGATCCCGAACTAAAAATGGTACTGGAATGGAAGCGCGTGGGAGAAAGGCCTGCCTGGGAGGCCGTCAGCCCTTTCAACAGAACGCTCAAAGCATATTGGACCCAATGGGAGTCCTTGAAGGTGGAAGACGATCTCCTGAAGCGAGTACTGGAGAATGAAGATGGCACCACCGTTAGATCTCAGTTCGTGGTTCCAAGAAGCCGAGTGGCTACAGTATTGCGACATCTCCATGACGGTGCCTCAGGAGGACACTTCGGTGTGAAAAAGACTTTGTAGAAAGTTAGAGAGCGTTATTATTGGGTCAACTGTAAAGAAGACGTGAAGGAGTGGTGCCGGAAATGCGAACTATGTGCCACTGGTAACGGACCCTTGGGGAAACGAAGAGCACCTATGAGCCAGTACAATGTGGGTAGTCCTCTGGAAAGAATAGCTATAGATATTGCCGGACCATTTCCCGAAACCGACGATGGGAATAAATACATCTTAGTGGCAATGGACTATTTTACCAAATGGCCAGAAGCATATGCCCTACCAAACCAGGAAGCTGCGACTGTTGCTAACGTACTAGTCAAAGAGTTTTTCAGTCGCTTCGGAGTGCCCATGGAGCTGCATTCGGATCAAGGCCGCAATTTTGAGTCTGTACTCTTTGGAGAAGTCTGTCGATTCGCAATACTCGGACCTCACCGTTACATCCGCAGTCCGATGGAATGGTAGAACGCATGAATCGGACAATGGGCAAATATTTGGCCACGGTCGTCTCCGATCATCAACGAGACTGGGACCAATACCTGCATCTGTTCCTGATGGCTTATCGTGCATCGGTCCAACCGGTCAGTCACCAGCGTCTGTGATGTTTGGACGCGAGTTACGGTTACCGTGTGATCTGGAATTTGGGTCTCCGCCTATAGAGCAGGAGGTAGCCGGGAATGATTATGTCATCAATTTAAAGAAGAAGTTGGAGGATATTCACGACCGAACCCGAAACAATAGTCGAATCGCTAGTGACCGGATGAAGGCTACATACGATGTGAGAGCCCAAGAAGGAGGGTTTCAACCTGGAGAACTTGTCTGGTTATACAACCCGCAAAGACGTCGTGGCTATTCTCCAAAGTTACAGCGGAACTGGGAGGGCGCATACCTGGCGAAGAAACGAATAAATGACTTGATTTATCGCATCCAGAAATTGCCAAGAGGGAAACCAAAGGTGGTACACTCCAATCGTCTGGCGCACTATGAGGGAAACAATAACGTAGTCCCGGATCGAGAAGATGTTGAGGTGGCTGTCAATACCATAAGGCCTGAAGATGATCAGCCAACCTTTAGAGAATTTATGGCTGCGTTTTCCAGAACTAGAAAAGCCCGATTCGGAGTCACGACCGAGATGCAACAAGACCTCTTCCGGGTCCCTGGTGATTATTCCATTGCCCACTGTGTCTCCGAAGATCTTCGCATGTCCAGGGGATCGCAGTAGTGTTTAGAAATAAATTTGGACGGCTGGATGAACTTCGAGATCAGAATCCCTCTGTTGACAAGGCCTTACACTTGCCTGATCATGACCGCTCCATTTACTACTTGGTAACCAAGTAGTTTTACTACCAGAAACCGAGTTTCGTCGACCTGTGGAGGGCATTATGGGATTTGAGGACCGAGTTGCTTACCAGGGGTATTAACAAATTGGCAGTTCCCAAACTCGGCTGTGGGCGGGACCAGTTGGATTGGAGAATTGTTGGAAACCTGCTGGAAGTTATCTTTAGAGACACGGATGTGAAGATCTTAGTCTGTCGCTTCGATCCCCAGCTCGCATCAAGGCCAACAAAGAGTGTAGACTGTTATTTCTACCGTAATGGAACATGTAGTCGAGGTAAAGACTGTCGATACCGTCACGACCATTTCTACAGAAACCAGAGAATAAAACCTGTTCTGGGACAGAACAGACTTGAAGAGGGGGGCAGTGTAACGAATAATAAACCCACTTATGACGTCATCAAACATTCTAGGTGTATGAGTCATCAACTGTATGACTCATCGACACACCTCATCGACGTGATTTACCGGCAGCTGCGTGTATGACTCATCAACACGTCATCGAATATTCTAGACGTATGAGTCATCGTATGAATGAGTCATCGTATGATATAAATTGAGATCGCGAGTAGAAGGAGTTCAGTTAATGTTTGGCGTCGTGTTGAAATGTACTCTGAAGAAATAAATTGTTAATAATTATTGTAATTCATAAATAGTTTTAATATAAATGGTTCTTAAATAAATCTGTAAATACCTAGCATTTAAAATAGTTTATAGTTATAGTGTTTTTAATTAAGTGCATTTTAAATATTCTTTTCTTTATTAATAGACGATTTAAACAGTATTTTTGATTATTATTTTAAAAAGAACTTTACAATACATAGATAACGATTATGAATAACTAATTCTAATAACGAATATTATTAACATATACCGGGTGACACAAGAGTTAGGGCTAAGCTTAGATTTTGATGACATTTGTTATGTTAAACGGCAATTCCTGACATACAAATTCAAGATGGCCTACTTCCAATTTTGCCGAAAATCACCGCTTATACAATTCCTTCGTAGAATTTTTTCAGCAGTATTTCCGTTTTCACTGCTAAACATTTCTAATGGGTTATTCTGATGTGGGATAAGTCATATTTGCGTCGTAGTTTCTACCTTCTCAAAAATCATCTTTCACATGTACATTCCTTTTGATTTATTGGACGGAAACGCTTTTAGCGGCTATATCGTAATTTTAGTGATGTATTAATCCATTTGTGTTTGGATTTCCGTTGGAGGATTTTATACCAGTATTCCTGTTTTGAGGCTATTGGATCATGTTTTTACATCTTCGCAAAGTCTGTAAAATGATTAAATATTTACCTGACTTAATTGCTTTGACGTGTTATTTTATGCAGGATTCTTTTATGAATCGCTTGACGGACACACATTTTTATTTTCGCAAGGCCAACTTCCAACTGCCTTTTTTATTCTGGGATTTAGTTGCTCTCTATAGTAATCCTTGAAGCAAATTATCGCGCTGGTATTGGCCTGCCTGAGTATACCATTCGGTTCGTGCTGCCAACACCTGGAGAATTTTACATTGTGGAGTAACCAGTTGTAATCATAACATTTAGAAGACAGTCAGTTATATGTGAAACAATTGTCAGTTATATCATGCACTTGTCCGAATACTCATGTATGTTGTCTTTTGTTTAGGATTCAATTTATAATCAGTAAAACGTTAATTAGAATTAATTTTAAATAACTGTGGAATGTTTTTGCGCCTTCCAACATTTTCCCTTATTATCCTTACGAGGGAACCAATATCTCAGGTCATATGTTCCACATGCCACATAAGTAGTTTGGACGACCGAACTTTCCAACTTAGAAAAATCCCGCCACTCCAAGTGAGACTTGGGTACAAAAACACATTTGTCATAATTATACTTTAAAAAATTGCCTAGCAAAAACTTGTTCTTTTTCTCGCTCTTCCGTTTTATTTTTAAAGCTAGAAACGTTAATTATTTAGCAAGTTTAACTTAAAATGTTTACCTCAAAACATCAAAAAAGAATAATATAGGGTTAAATTCTGAGAAAGAATTTTAAAAAACAAAATTTAACGTGGTTTTCTAGAGTTTAAAATTCAATTAATAAACGTATGTGACTACACATAGCAACGGAAACAAATGCATCTCCCATTCCTGTCGCTTTTAAGAGAGATATATTTCCCTAACTTTTCAACTTATACGAGGTCTGGCTATTAAATAACGAGACTGCTTATGAAAAAGAGTTTTATTTTAAAAATTATTCTACAATCGAATGTTTCCCTTCAATGTACTCCCTTCCCCTAGCCACATACCTTCTTTTTTCATTCTTGGCGATGCAGGAGTTTTCCAGTGCATGGATTGCCGCTTAGTTTCAACATCGTATTGGAATATCCATGTTTCATCGCAAGTGATGATGTTTTCCATCAATTCATCTAACCTCTCAAGAAAATCTAAGCGGATCTGTTGACGGACGAGCTTTGTTCAGGGGTAAAATTTTTTGGGACCAACTTCGCACAAACTTTCTTCGTGTTCAACTCGTCATGTAAAATTTTTTTGACAGTTTCTTTATCGGCGTTTACAGTCTCAGCAATCATCCGAATGCTCATACGACGATATCCGCGCACAATTTCATTGATTTTGGTCACTGTTTGCGGCGTTGAAACAAAGACAGGTCGACCTGGACATTTGTCTTCTTCGGTGCTCTCTCGGCCTTCAGAAAACCGTTTATACTATTCAAAAACACGCGCACGAGATAGAGAATCCTCACCATAGACCTCTTTCAACAACTTATAGCACTCAGTCGGAGTTTTTTTTAATTTAATAATAAGAAATTTCACATTGATCCGTTGTTCGCATTTTTCGTCACACATTTTTATCGGCACGAGAAAAAAACACGTTCGTTTCTAACCTCTATAGAAAAAATACTACTACAGCGACAAAAACATGTTTTAGTACTGGCATAGTAGACACTTCCAGCTATTCAACGCTGCATTGTTTTCCCTCCCACCTCTCTAGGACATCTTCTGTGCGCGCAGTCTCGTTATTTAATAGCCAGACCTCGTACAATTACCGCTTTCCTCAAAACGCTGGTTGAGCTGATACTATGTATGCAAGAATTATTATGCGAGATAACACGTTTATTTTGTAATCGTATAAAAATCGTAATCGTATTGATAAATTATATTCTGGGAACATCTGTGGTTGGCCAATCTGCTTGCAACCAGTATTATTGGCAAACAAGTTGATTTTAGGTAATAATCCGCACTCATATTAATTCAGCAACTTAATGCTTTAACAATTGTAATGTTTATGTCGAATAAGTTATAATTACTTAGTTAAGTTAGCGAATGACTGCTACTATTAAAGATTCTAGTTGTGATATTTTTGAGCTCTGAAACCACGCTGTGATATTATAACATTAACACCACTCAAGCTCTCGCTCTATTCAAATTTTCTTTTTCTATTTTTTGTAATAAAGCATTTGATATCGTACTTGTGGCTTGTTATTGATGCGTATTTGTTTTTTGTAGTAGTTTTAGCAGTCGCAAACTTTACAGATATTGTTGACGTTAGATTTGAGAGCTATTAAAGTCGACTATTGACAAGACATCTTGTGAGAACCACGTCCTCACGTTAGTTAGCCTATTCGTTATAAAAAAAAACATTTTTACCGTTATCGATCATAATGGAATCCCGCTTCCATAACTAGATATATTCGAACTATAACAATATGCAAAACTGAATCTTTACAGCTCTATTTTTGAAACTTTGACTAGAACTTATTCGAATTATAGTTTTTGAGTTTTCAAATCACCGATGCTCTGAAATACTGAAATCCTCCAAAATTTTATACGGGGAACTTCTGAAATATAAACACACTATTAACATTTTTCGTATAATACACGCCTTGAATTCTTATTAAAAAAATCAAGGTAGTACAATCAATTTTGCCCGTTTAGAAAGAACTGATTTGTAAACTATCATTCATGCGCGTTATTTCAAACGAACGTCCTGTTGTCGCTATTGTACTTTAATGCAGTGACATCAACTATATTGTAATTGAACAACATTAACATACAAAAACGATATAATCACATAAATGATTCCACTCACTCAGGTTGCAAAAGCATCAATAACAAAGTAGTGGATAAGTTGACATTAAACATTAACTTGGGCATTATTTTAACTATTCCATACTTACCAAAATTTATTTTACGTTTTCATTATCATTTTATGTTTTTATTAAATTATTAGAATCTCACTTTAATTGTTATACATGATAATAATGTTATTGATTTGTAATATAATTTTTAAAGCTAGATATAAACTTTAATTTATAAATAATAATAATATATTTATATATAGAATGCTTTTTCCAAAGTACTTAATTGAATCCTGAACAAAGTAATTTCAATTTTATCAACACGAATCTTCACCTTGAATGCTCCTCCCACTGATCTTTGAATTAACATTAGTTGCAATAAAAAAAGGTTTATTTTTAGATGAAGCAAATCTGACATGAGACATTTGTTGTTGTAGCTGATACTTAAAGTAGAAGATAATTTGTTAAAAGTAACACTTAACTTCTACAATTTACTGTTTACGCAACTCGCAAATAATGAATTATTTATTTTTATACAGAACATCCGGGTATAAAGATGCAAATGAGTTTTAGAAGCTATTAAATAAAATAATGAATGGCTGCTTAAGAAAATTCAAATAAAGGAGATCACTGTAGTTATTATCATTAATATTCAAGTTTATGGTTAGCCGGGGCGTGTTGATCCGCCGGAAAACTGAAATATTTTCCGGTAGTCTATGGCAGTGTTTCCGGTTTGAACTGTGTTTATGACCTGTGTAACTGGACATTATCAGAATAATTCTATGTCAACATTAGTCGAGGTTCTTCCCCTAGTTGTTGAATTATGTAATTATGTTGAAATTATACCCATACGCTGTTTGATAATCGAAGTGTAATGCGCAAATTGTACTGAACGTAGAGTGTACAAACAGCTGCATTTCATTTGAAAAATTAACCTTACTTAATTTCTTCTTGTAGTAAAGGGCTCCGATATCGTTTCTCTAGCAGCGACAAAGACGGCAAGGTCGTTAGACCTGCACTTCTTTATTCGCCTCACAGTTCCTTCCATTCCCGCGTGTCTTTTGCTATTTTCTCCCCTTTTTTCAAAGTTATGTTCTGTCCTTTTCTAGATTTTTCTTCCTCACGTAGACTTGAGATTTTCCTACATTCCTTTTCTCTGTCATATGAAACTGTAAAGCTTACCTAATTATTGTGTGGTTGTTAGTGTTGGTTGCATACACCGGGTGGTACAAGGAGTAACTGCACGCCAGTGGCGGCTGCTCATATCACGATCAGGAGCTCGAGTCTCCCAACGTCAGTAGAATAAAGTAACTTTATTACTGTTTAAAATATGTTAAAAAAAGATATAAGAGGTGTCGGGGAGCACGAGTATCCGAGACTAGCTTGTGGAGACCCCAAACCACACGGCGTCCATCCTTAGAACTGGCTGTTGTCTCCCTAATCCTATGTTTGTCTGGGCAACGGATGACGCAGTCAGAATGAAATGTGTGGTAGAGTTACACGCAAGTGTTTCTCGACGATGACTCTAAAACATTGCGGAGGAAGCTCTGCTAACAAGATGGTCCGGTATGGGTGGATTTGATTCTCACCTGACGTTAGGGTCCGATATGGTGCTCGTTTCCCGCTGTCCGACCTAGACGAATGGAGAATTAAAGTGAGGTTCCGGTCCGGGAGTACGCTCGGTGACCTATGATTCCCCGAAATCGTCTAGAGACCTACGTTTAAGGGGCGTTGATGCGAACACACAGCCTCTCACGTTCAAGACAACTTCACCCTAACGGGTACACACCGGCATGCTACTTCGATGGGCCCTATGAAGTAGTGTCAAAACGAAGCGCTGTCAAGGGCACACCAGGCCTATAACTTGGAGATCGGGATGGAAAAACTATTTAAAAACCAAATCCAGTCACATTTGAGGTTGGATTCGATCGGGCAGTGACCCAATTTAGGCTGAAAAAAGGACTGGAGGGTTCCGATGTTCCTAACCTGGGTTGGGTAAATAGTCCTAATGCTGGACGAAGGACTTACCCCCGCATGAAATAGGGCGGGAGGGTTCCGGCGGGTGAGCACGTATTAACTTAATAGCTCCGATACTAGCCTGGTGAGCTAGTAGAGGGTGGATAGGAGCGAGGTTGCTCTGACTATTCAGGTGAGCACGTTAATAGCTCTGGCACTAGCCTGGATAGCTAGTAGAGGGTGGATAGGCAACCTTGCTCCCACCAGTTAGCTAATGGTAATTCTTACAAATGTAACTGACGCGCTAATTGAGCGTAGCTCAATTCGTTGTCCACTAAAGGGAACCGTGGTCATAAGCTAAAGCCTTAATTAACTTTAAGATTACGTAAAAATTTGCGGGCCATATAAAACTAGGGAAATAACCTTAAGAGTAAAATAACCAAAAAAAAAACTTGTTTCTGGGCAACGTTGGATTCCCTATGTTGAAGTAACTTCGAAACTAACTGACTATAAATTGAAAATATAATACATGAATTTATTTGTGTAAATAGCTTAATTTATTATAACGTCACAATGGTCATCGTCTTCTTTGTAGGTTCCAAATAAATAAAAGGAAAAGGTACTTTCCTACCTTTTCAATAAATGCGCCAGTCCTTTCCTTCAATTTGTCACAATCCTTCTTCCAACCGTAGACAGAGTATTTAGCTCTCATAGCTTTTACATAGGAAAATAATAGTGATTAAATCACTTATACGTTATTTTCTCAATAATGGTTACATTTTCCCATTTTATATTCGTAAATTCATTTGTGGTGCGATAATTTAAATAAAACACCAATTTGTGTATGCACGAAGATTTATTAGATGCTGTACTCTGCTTGCTATCTTTACTTCAGCAAGTATATTCTAATTAAAATATGACGACTGTACTTTATAAATGATATAAATAACTCTTAACAGTATGACTGACAGTATCACCTTAAAGCCTGTTCAAACATGACATGATATACATTTATTTACAACACATTATATAGATTATAACATAATTTGTAATAGTTAACACATATTTATTACGTTTACACTTAATCATACCGTTGTTTATTGTTTATTTATTTATTATTTGTAATAATAATTTTTAAATTTTCTAAAAATTCCAAAATTTCGAGATTAGAATCCACAGCAATATCTATACCAAATTTCATTAATATCCATTCACAAATGAAGATGTCACCTGTCAGATGTCTTCTGTGTCGCCTGATATACAGAGTGGCCCACCGAAAACGAACAATTCTCTCACACGACAAATGCTCCAAATGTGAAATTAAATTTGAATTTGTACTGATTCCTTAAATTGCATTTTCGCGGGAACTAATGCTCGGAATACAAAAAATAAAAATACTACTGCAAAGCAAATTGATTCAGCTTTAAAACTTTAAGGTGAGCCTCACCCATATTTTAGGGTTGATAATGGCTGAACGGAAATAGTCATACGACATGTCTCTCCTCTTCCTAATACATTTGACTTGTCCGGCCGTTTTTTGAAAAATTTCGATTTAGTGGCTCAAAACGAGCTCATTTCGTTTTTGGTGTGCCACTCTGTATAATTCGTAGATGATTGTTTATAAAGGTTTGCATTTTCTCTCCATCTAGTAACAATTCAACTCCATATATACATAGTACCTATGTATATAGTATTTCCTAGCAATGCCCAGATCTTGCTTAGTAATATGATACAGCCTTTTGGACCAGAGTTATTCTTGTGATATTTCGTTCACTATCTCCCTTTCTGTTTCTTGATTCCCTGCACATATTTTTCTTCTTCACTTCGATATTTTTCGGAGCAGTTTTGCTTTATGCTCGTTCATATTTTAAGGCGCTAGGCCATTTATTTTCTTTTGTAATGTTCTTTCTTGGTTATAATTAGGCACATATCGTCCGCTCCAAATATTCGAGTTTTTTAAAGTCGCCCCCTCCCCCACAACTTACATGTGTTCTATAAACTGCAGTTGTTTTCGTAATCAAATCGATGACTATTATAAACAGTGTCGGTGATAGTATGCATCCTTGTCTGTATCTTTGATTTATTGACACAGCTTCAATGAGTTTATCTACACGTTTTACTTTTGCTATCATAATTGTAAAAAGGAAGCTCTGCCTAAAATAACTTGGGTACAATAACACAATACGATTTTCGCAAATATCCCGCTTCAGAAACACTGACATAGAAACTGCAATACATTTTTAGGTTGGTGTACGTGCCAAGAAATCGCAATGCATTAACAGTACATTAAACCGTACTACCAAATTAACAACTAGAATATTGGCATCAGATTGGTGATAAAAATTAATAGAATTCTTTCAATGTTTTAATTTTAATGGAAATTGTGACTAATAATCTTTAATTAAACACTGAATGAGTCATAATAGTAATGTCTCTGGTAAAATAATGATATAAGCTATCGCTAGTATGTCATTTTACCCATATAACGCGCTTAAACTTTACAAGTTTATTTTGTTCATAGATGTGGTGGGAAAATGATAAGAAAAAGAGCTTACGAAAGAGTTGAAGCCAAGAGTCTATGTATAAAATCTGTTTGTAACAAGCAAAATGGGATGGTTGAGGACCGCAAAAGTTTATGGAGTTCCTCAAGCTACCTAACTTACACCAATCTTTGATGTTGCTGTAGCAAGAGATTGTAAACAGCGGTCGTAGTAGACTTAATTGAAAAAAATATGTAAATAGTGACTAAATTTTCTTAAAATATGTACTTTTTAGCGACTTCTTTTTTTAAATATGTACCAAATATGTATGTAGTTTATAAAACAAGTATATTATTCAACAAGCATATAATGATGGCTATTAATCTAGGGCGAAGTTTATGAGAAGTTTAAGTTTATTAGAATCGGCCGAGTGAATACTCGCCATTATATGCGAGTCGAATACTATACTTTGTCCACAACTGTTCCATTCAATTTTAATTCGATTTTTTTATTCCATATATATTTACGAACTGTTTAAACGCCTTTGTAGCTCAGTGGGTTAGCAATCGAGTTTGTGACGCAGAAGACTTGAGTTCAAATCCCGTGGTTACGAAGATGATGCATTTTTGTGTTCACGGTTGAAGTTTATCAGGCACTATAATATACCTTTCTCAATAGTACATTCTAAATTGCTAATAGCGCGCTACGCTAAACAATAATGGTTCTTATTACCTGCACGACAAGGCGCAATTTGCATTTATTTTCTTATTAAGTTTCGTCCAAAATGGCTTGCGTTTTACAATCGCGGTTGTAAAATAGTGGAATTTAAAACTTGCTAACAAAATACGTACTTTTAGTGACTAAATGCTAAAAATATGTACTTTTATGCACTAGGGTAAAAATATGTACTTTTATGTAAAATAGTGACCGAATACGACCGCTGTGTAAAGCACATAAAGCTTTTAGAGTTACGCTTTCTAAAGCTAGCCTATGAACTTGCTCAGAAAAATAGTTTACCCCACAAATTTAACCACGACACAAAGATGACTGGATGGGATTAGCTAGCCGGTATTCGAAAACGTAATCCCGATATATCAGAAAATCTGAGCCCACGGCTCAAATTGCGAAAAAGTGATAGATGCATTAACAAGTGTTGAGAAGGGAATCCATGTTACAATGGTTTGATGTGTGAGTACAATTGGTCATTTCATCCAGTTAGCCCTGATTTTCCCAAAAAAAAGTGAAAACATGAACTAACAGCTGGTGCTGCTTTAGAAACGTTGGGATTGACTCAAGAAAGTGGTTGGATAACCGATAAAGTGACCCCAACACTTTAATAAATTTGCAAAGCCAAAGCTAAGGTTCTGTTGATTGTCGACGGACATGTCTTTATACAAGCCTGGTAGATTATATCATAAGATAAAGATAACGATGTTGTGCCTACTAATGAATAGTCATAGTTTATATTATCGAAAGTAGAGATTCCATGAAAAAGCATTTTGTAGATCCAACCGGATGTGTACAAACTTCTAAGAATCCGTTAACCCTAAAATACTGATTATTTCTTTACCATGCGATGAGACTCAAACTAGATTTTGGCGAGATCTAAAATATGTCGAAAGCTGGGTGTTCTATTTTATACAGTCAAACGCATACTCATCATCAAATGGAGGAGTTATACATCTTGGACATCCCCCTCGTTATATATGTCATTTGCAGATTAGATAAATCGTAAATTTGTTTGCTACACTTTTTTTTTTAATATTAGTGTTTGTTTAGAGTTCGAATAGCAATTACACTTTGAAATTTAACTAAACTTTTAATGTTTATTTCATCTTAAAAAATACAAATTCCCATCGTAAATAATAATTCATTATAGTGTATAAGAATTAAATGCCAGGCCACAATTTTTTTATTCGTTTGTTTATCGCTAATCTAGTTATACTCCTCTGAAGCCTTACTGAGGTGACATTCTGAGTTGAAATAGAATTCATGTTATCTATATCTATGCAATTTGCGCTTATTCTCATACCTTCACATAAATTATCAGAACTGTAATCACCGATACTAGTTCTAATGGAATCAAAATCACTTTAACGAAACCAATACCGATTGAAGTAGCAGAAGATGCAGCAATTGAACAATTATATTATCACAGAAATTAAAAAATACAAAGATTCACAAAAGCTACATTGAAAACAATTAAATGACGAAGAAAATATTTTAATTGCAAATCTTTATACTAAAGTTATAAAAATCAAAGTTCATTAGACAAATCGACAAGAAGGCTGAAAACAAATCGTTAAAATGTTTGAGGGAGCAATTATTAAATCAAGTACCTCACCTTATTCATCACCCCTTTGGATAGTTCCGAAAAAGTTAGACTCTTCAGGTAAACAGAAATGGTATATAGTAATAGACTGTAGAAAATTAGATGCTAAATCAAATGATAAATACCAATGCCTACTAAAAGTTTCAGACCTCGGCGTGGTGGTGGGTATTCGAAGTATACACGCATGTACAGACAGCCCTTCAATCACAGTTTTATGGACCTCACTCGCTTTACTGCGCGTTTATTCGTTTTAAGGCTAAACATTTTTTCAATTGCCCGTAAAAGTAGTTCCTGAGAACTCACTGCATCTACTAAAGATAATTTAATTAAAATATTACAAATATAATTATTTTAAAGCAATTTTACTTAGAATTATGGCGAAATACTAAAAAAAAACATGCATTCAACTTCTTTGTGTAACAGGCATTATTTGTTTAATTATTCTAGCACAATAACATATTAACATAAAGCGATTTATTTTTCGCTCAATGATTTCTTAGATGTCAATTAATATTAAGTATTGTTAAAATTATTGAATTTTGAAAAAAAATTTTATAAATCAATATATTAGTTGTAATTTTTTTAATGCAAACTTTATCTATTTATTAAAATAAACTGTTTAAAATAAACATTTAATTACGTACCCTTTAAGAGGCTGTGTCAGCAGGCGGATTAAGCGGTTGCTTCGCGGTCACTTATAATAATTAAGCTATAAGCTTGTGCGGGAAGGAGGGGCGATTATTATTATTACGTAGGCCCTATGTGCGGCTTCAACCGACTTACAGATGGAACAGCGCAAATCCCACATTTGCGTCACAACTAAGGAAAACTGCAGAAAACCTTAACCAGATCTGCCGGCACCGGGAATCGACCCCGGGCCGCCTGGGTGAAAGTCCGGCACGCTAGACATTACACTACCAAGGCTACATTTGCTGCTAGCTGACAGAACCTCCCAAAGGGTACGTACTAGCTGCTCCTAGAAGGAGCCAATATTACACAACTTTAAACTTAGGTAATGAAACCCATGACCAAATGTTTAAAAAATAGATCAGAAGTAAAGTACACAAACGAATTTATTGAAAGTTTAAAAGAATGCAAAAAAATTTAACACGCAAACCAATATCAAGATTTTTCCAAAGAATTTACTTTATAACAGATGCTTCAAATGTATTATTAGGTGCTATATTATCACAAAAACCTATTGGATAAGATTTTTCCATGAACTTTATGCATTACGAATACTAAATGGATCTGAACAAAAATATGCAACGATCGAAAAAGAATTGCTGCTCATCACAAACAAATGCAATGGCTTAGTTCATCCAAAGAAACAAATTTCAAACTTATAAATTTCACTATCATATATAAACTCCCTTCTTCTAATTATTTTATTTTTTATTTTAAATAATCAAATGCATTTAAGGGTTTTTAAAGTATATAGGAGAGACTATAATTAAACGTACAGTAATACCAACCTTTCAAAAATTTCGTCATTTTCCTGTTGACTTACCTTTTCCAAGCAAATATAAGAAAAATCAATCTCAGCATGTTAACATCCTTCTCCGAAGTGCAAACTTATAGCAGATTAAAATGAAAACGTATACTATAACTTATCGTCGATGATGCACTAAAGTCTCCAGGGTCATTGTAAATTTATGAACAATTAGTAACGTACGAGAAATACTACTAGGAACTCTCTTAAAAAGGAAAACAAAAGAAAACAATACACCTGTAATATACTCTTTTTTTATTAAAAATGAAAAATATTATATTACATCGATAAACTTATCCTATACGATTTGTTACAAATATTTTCAAAAAAACTAATTAACAGAATAATTTATTAAATAAAAGCCAACAGTAACAAAATCTTCATAATTTTAAATTAACAGAAGAGCTGAATCATATTAATATAACAATAATAATTATAAAACCCTTCTAATTAACCTCAAAATAATAAGTAAATTCGAAACTAGTAATCAATGAATATGTAACAATCATACATTTAAATATTATAAATAATGCTCACTTTATTATAAAATTAAGTTCAACATCCCCTCCTTTTACAATCAATTACAGTTTTGATTAGAAAACTCAATAAAATTTTTAACTTAAAATTTTGACTTTTAAAAGGAACAACTATCAGTCGAATTCATTCCATTTCTAACAATTTAACAGCTATGACGATTTCGATAAACTTTGTAAATATTTTTCGTATTGCATTAACGGTGCTGGATTCATATTTAACCAATTTTGATGATTTTGCATTTCGAAATGTCGATAAATCATAGCTTGATGAATCGCCGCTAACTGATTAGCGGGATTCATACAAAGATTTGAGGGAAAGTTAAAATTTGCACTCAATTGGGCTAAATTTTGTATATTGTATTTTTCTAAGATTTGATTAGGACTTAAGGGATGATTGTTTTCACTACTGCTACTGCTACTACTACTATTAGTACCATTTGTTTTTGATTTGCTAGGAGATGCCGATTTTTGCGTTAAGGATGTCGAGGAATCACTTTTTGGACTTGGAGATGGTGATGGTTTGGAAGAAGTAGAGGACGAATCTTTAGGCGATTTCGCTGGAAGGTGGCTGGAAGGAGAGTCTTTAGGTGACAATGGATTATGTTTAGGAGAATTTAAATTAGAATGTTTTCTACTAGGTATGTTTAGTGGTGTGGTTGCTTCTGATTGTTGAGGAAGCCTCGGGGATAAATGTTTTGGCGTCGAGGAACTTTTGATATCGATTTCCAAGTTTTGGTTTGTTTTTGGAGTTGTGCTAGGGCTAGTTTGGGTTACAGAAACGGTATAATTTAAACCAAGGGCAGGTGAATGTAAACTGGCAACAGTTTGAGGTTGCGTTTGTTTTGAGGATATGTAACTATTGAAGTCTTTTAGAGGAGGATTACCTTTATCGTGGAATTTTGCCCTTTTAGGTTGATTTACACGAGGTATGTTTAAGGATTTTGTGGGTGATTTAGTGGTTACTTTTGTTTCTTTTTGGTTGGCTTCATTTGGGATTTCATTGTTAATTTTTTCTTGCTCCATCTTTGTTTTCTTAGTGTATAATTTTGAAGCGATTTCTAGAATATTTCTTTTGCTTGATGGAGGTGTGTTGGTATCACTGGTGGTAGTAGTGGTCGTCAAATTTAAAGCGTTTTTCTGATTAGGTTTTTGAGGTGTAGGGGTATCACTTTTACTGACTGGCACAGTTTGAAATTTACTACTGAATTCTGGTTTTTTAATAGCCTCCTCAAACATCTTCTGAAAAGTTTGAGGTGTTCTAGGATTCAGTTTAACCAAATTATCTCTTGTGGGCATGTTCGTTACTTTACAAGGGACGTAAGCTGGGGAAGCTGTTTTAGGTTGTGTTGGACTGCATTTCGCCTGGAGGTTCAATGATAGTTTCGTTGATGGCTTACTTAATGTTGAATTCGTTTCATTCGTTTCTTGCTTACTACTATCACTAGCATCGAGTTTTGTATTGGACGATGAGTGTTTATCTCCTGTATTATTAATATCACACTTTGTATTTTCAGGTTTAATTTCAACTTTGTTGACTTCTACACTAGTGTTGAGTTTATCCAAAATACTCAACTTGGGATGATCTTTGAAATCGCTACTCTTTAAAGAATTGGATGTGGTTGTCATCGATGGAGAACTATCAGGTATCTTTAGTATCTCAATGTAGTTTTGTACAGGTTTCTGAAATGGCGATGGTGATGGCCCATCCTTTTCATTTTTGACCGTTACGGAAAGTGAAGCAGGTATGTTGATTTTGTAACTATCAAAAAGTAACGCTTGTAGATCGCTGTTGGAAGTATTAGTTGTTGTGGTTGTTGGAGTTGTTTGATCTACAATTTTTGATACATTGGAAGCGTTTTGATTGACATTGCTGACCATTTGCCAAACTGCTGGATTCTGAATTGATTTAGGCTGGATGTTAACGTATTTCCTTGGTTTCTTAGCAGACTTATCGGTCTTGACTGGACTAGGATTTTTACGTTTCGTTCCAGTTGTTGGAGGGACAGGTTTGGGGAGTGGAGGTAATGTTGGTTCTTTGGGAGGTGACATGGCTTGTATAACATTTTTGGCTGTCAATTCTATTGATTTTAGAAAATTAGATTTTTCTTGGTCGATGTCTGGGATGGTTGCGGGTTGTGGGGAAGGTGTTTTTTGTCGCTCAGGTGATTTTTCTGGTAAGGGTGGTGGTGGTTTGAGACCATTTAATCTAGAAGCTGCAGATTTCTTGACAGTTTGTTTAGTAATTTTAATACCAATTTGGGTGCCATTTTTATTTGAGACTTTTTGTATTTTAGTTATTATTTCAATGTTGTTGCTTCTATCTAACGTGAGGTTGGAATATTCTTGATTTTTTTCATTTTTTCTTAATTCCTCTAAAGCTAGTTTGTTTTCATCTTTTAAATTATTTGCGATTTCCTGCTTTTTATTGGTTTCTTTCTTAGGAGTTACAGTGGTAATATCTTTCTTGGATTTGTTATTCTCAATCTTTTTCGTGGTTTCCATGGGCTTATCATCATGTGTTTCGAGTTTTTGGGCCTTTTTAGGCGATGGTTTTTTAATATTCTCGGTAGCCGCTTTCAGTTGTTTCTCGTGGTTGATTTGTGGACGTATTAAATAATCAAAGCTATCGCTGACTAAGTTAATGTCGGTGATTTTAAAGAAAAACTTCATCGGTTCGTTCTGTAAGAGAAAATATACTTTTAGGGTTTTCGAGGAATTGGATGTATTTTTGTGTTGTGTGCGCTTTTAAATTGGGGGATGGTTAATAAGAAATGACAATACTAATCCCTTACCCTTTTCCAGGAGTAGATGTACGCAATGTCGATTAGGGTGTAGTGATCAGGTAGAGGCACCCTCTTATACAGAATATCGATCTGAAAAGAGACAACAAAATGCTTGCTTTAGTTAATGGATGAGAAGGTAGGTAGTGAATTTTTAAAGGTTTTAATGGAACGAAATGTTTGGACCAATTTGGAGATGGAATGGAAGAAAAATAAATAAATTAATTCATGCTACTTACATAATACTGATTTGTGTCGACATTATATTTGTTTCTAATAAACTTCTTCAGAACATCAATCCTGCACATTCCAGGACACTGTAGAAATCTCTTAATTGCGGAGTTTTCTTCGTTGTTGTCAGCACCCTGACTTTTGTTTCTATTATTAATATCCGCCCCTTTGCCAATTAACTGTGGAATTAGTATCGCTCCGGGGGTGGAATCATCACTGGAACAATAAATGCGGTAAAGTACAGAGAGCGGTGGCTGAAATTGTAACGATGTAGGTTAAAAATAATACAGGAATGAGGTTTCTGATCAGATGATGCTTTTCTTGGGAGTATTAGTTTTATAACAGCGGCATCTCTCGCGATCCCAGGCATAAGTAATCTTTTAATAACTAATTACAGTCAATTACACGGTCGTAAATAATGAGTTACGTCTGAAAAAGCCACGCTACATAAAATGTGAACAATTCAAATTTTAATTAGCGATTGTTACAAATACAATATCCCATTATCGCTTCAGCCCACTTGAGGAGCTTATCAACATGTGCTGCGCGTTTTCACTACGGCTCCGATGTATTCCTTCGTGCACCTACAGCTGTCTCTCTTCCACCAATAAGAAAATTCATATTTCCATCCCTTAGCGCGACTTACGTGAGTCTGTATTAAAAAAATTAACATAATTCCGAGATACGGACGATTTTAGCCCCTTAAACGCTCGGCATTAAGGAGCATCGCTGTAGAAGAGAGTTTTTTCCCCTGAAAGTTCAGTGGTGACAAGTTGAGTCAACACGATAAACACACTTTGGACCGGTATTTAAAAATAACCAGGCAACGAATTCTGATTTTATCGAAGTTAAAAAAGCCGGTTGTTCTTCCATCTTACATCATCATCTTGAATTTAATAAGTCATCCTAATAGTATAGGGCCTTGAGATATTTTTGGTATTATTTTGTGTAATTGGTTGGGCCAATTAGTAGAAATTGACGCAAGGGAAAATTCCTTTTTTTATTGATAACTCTACGTGAGACAATTTCAATTGTATTATTCGTTTTCTTACCACAATAAAACCATTTTGGTGATAAATAGTAGACGATAAATTTGTAAACAGGTTTTTCAGTGAAATAAAGATTTTATCTCTTGTTATTTGTTTTTGATTCCTTTAGATGTAAGCACAGGGTAAAAAAATGTTGAAGAAACTTGATCTCATCTTACGTATTTCCTTCTTATTATAATTAGAGTTCATCCACATTGAATATAATTCTAGATCCCGGTTACCCACGATGATTTAACTTAGGATAACTTGTGTTGTGACAACTAATAGTCGTATAGATTATGCAAATTATTTTCTAAGACAGCCATGACAAACATTCAATAATCAACTTTTGTTTTGATCATCAATAAAGTCAGTCACACAAAAATCTTTTCATCACACTTGACCAATCAAGCAACGTTGCCAATTTTTTAAAAAATCCCTAAAAGCAACACACAAAGTGGTTTGTTTGGCGAATAGAATTCCGGAAAATGGCATTAGTAATATTAATATTGGCATATTCAGTACAGGCATATTGTAATATATATTATACAATCTAGAACCCCTACTGAAAACAACTTGAAATAAACATGGCCAAATATCCCGTAAACAATTAAGCAACTACTAAAACATAGTACCGCATCCATCAAATCGAATCCGGAACGCAAACGAGGGGGTTGAGGTGTGTTTGAAGGAAGTGAAACCCCACCCACGCCCTGCAAATGCCGATAAAGAGGAAGTTTCCCGTTTGCCCTGTCATGTCACACTATCTCTCGATACCACCACCGATGTTAAGATGATAACCATCAATAATTTTCCCTCGTTCTCCATCAATAATTTTCCCTAATAACCAACCCTTTTCATCCCCCCACCCTTACACAAGAGAAAATATGTGCTTCTAAATAAATTCTCCATTAAGCTGTCAAAATCACCCGAGAGACCAAAATGTGCAAGCAGCTTTCAGTTTCAATTAATTAAAAAAGACGAGTTTAATAACGAATAAATCGATTTATAAAAAGAACAAAAGCAACTCCTCTGATGATGACTGACCTTGCTTATCGGTAACAACAATTTTTGATTCGTCACGGAATCGGACATGCAATTCACCGATTATATACAATTACAAGGGTATATATTTATAGTATATGTAGTATCGGAAACGATCGTCGCAACGAGTGAGATAGAAAGAGAGAGAGCAGCATCAGCAGCTCCCCACTTGGCGACGCCAAGGTCTTCCGCGAGATCTCTCGCGACGAGTGAAAAACAGTAGCAGTAGTGGACTTCACAATGTCGAACTTCTGGAGTTTGCTGCTGCCGCTTTTGCTAGTAACAACTACACGTGATGGGGCGACCAGCAAGCACAAGCAGCAACAAGAATTATAATCATAAAACACGACCGACTTTCTTCGCATTGAAATGTAAAACCGGTCGCCTTCACGGTGATGACGACGAAGAGGATCGATCCCGAACAATAGATAGGACGAGGACGAAGAATCGGCCGTCTGCTGTGAGCACACAAACACTCGTCATCGAGACGTCTCATAGCACTAGGAGAGTTTAGAAAGAGAGAGGTGTTTTTGATAGAGAGAGAAGAATGGACGTGGGGCACAGCTGTTTTGAGTTTCACGGTTGGCGTCATTTGCTCCATTCACTGCATGTGCGTATTTTACGCATGGTACGATGTACCAAAGAATGCATTTTTAACATAAAAAATGTTAAGGAACTCGCGTTGGTTTTGCATGGTTGTTTTTTTTTCTGATATTGACGTTGTTGTTCGTATGTCAACACCCACGAAATTTATATGTCTTTCTTTTTCTCCGCGAGAAACAACGAGAAAAGTTTATATACATTTATATAAAAGAAATCCATTAATCAAATTCAACCCTGACGTATTTTAGGTGGGTTTTACAATCCATGCGAAATGTTACATAAGCCAGCTCGTGTTATTATTTCTTTTATTTTCCTGTGTTTTTTTGTTAGGGCTTTTCCAACATACACAAATATTAAATCTAAATTTAAAATTTGCTGAAGTGGTATTATGGAGATTAGAAAAAGTATTTAATATCTTAAATCGCGGATACACTTACACAAAATGGTTCAAATCGATCAACCACATACGTCGGTTTGATGATCTGGTCTTATACAAATAAAACAAATCAGGCACTCATTGAAATGACTACTATATTTACAGTTGAATTTCTTCAACATCCCTATTAGAAAGTAGTCCATGATCAAAACAAAAGCAAATCGCAAAATCCCCGTTTATAGTATACACTGAAAGCTTGTTACTTTTGGGTTTATATATTGTATTGAAATAACTGTACTCTTCTATTTCTACTTCATTTATTAAATTTATAAAACAAAACCATTTTTATTTACTACCTGTCCTGGGAAGGAAGTTGCGTCCGATAAAATGTCCAATCCAATGACTCCGAATCTACATGACTCAACCGAATATTATTTCAAATATTTTCCAACGGCTTCCATTATTCTGTAAGCCTACAAAAATGGCACTCTCGCCCGTATTATAATATATACGTATGCGGTGTTACAGTGCATTTAAAATTTTTAATCTGCAAAGAATACATGTATTGAAACGATACGTATTGCCCAGATTGAGAAGTGAATTTAGCAAGAACTGTTGAGGTGTGACGTAGAACATTGACACGAAGGTCGTAGCCAACTCAGTCTCAGTCGTTGGATCTTCAAAAGCAAGATCGTATGTAATTCTGCCAAACGATAACTGCGCCACTAACACAATCACTATATTGAACGATCAGATAACGACTCCTCGCTTCTGGGATCAGGCAGGGTTAGTCAGCAACAGCTAACAATAAAAATCTTCAAGTTTGTTGCATGGCCAGAACCAAAATGTATAGCTTCATGGATTTACAAGTTCCAGAATATGTTCAAGTATTTGAGGTCATCAAATATTAAAAATTCTAAAATTTCAAGATTTGCGTTCGGCTACAATTTCAGGTTTCTTAGAATTTCGGAATTTCATGGTTTAAGAATTCAGTCTTAAGAGTTTCTTTTTTCAAGTTTAATCAAACTTCAGAAACGTTTATAAGTTGCAGACCCTTAATTTTATGTTATTATTATTCGAGTGTGTATATGGGTATCAGTTCCGAACCTCAAGATTTTTCAGTAAAAAAATGAAGTCATATAGCTCAGGCTTTCAACGATTCAGAGTTTCAAAGTTTCTGGTTTTTACAATTTCGATAGTTTAGTTCCAAGAATCCAAAATGAAACTTGAAGAAGGCACTTAAGTAGAAGTAATTTAAAGATATTCAGGCATTGTTCAATGCTTCACAATTCTCAGTCCCAGTATCGCATTCCAGTGTGTGAGAGTGCTTTAGTTCTGAAACTGAATTCAATCAACGATTGAAGGTTTTAAAGTTGTCCAGGCAAGCTTTCGGTACTTAAAATCTACAAAGTTTCAAAGAGATGTACAAAATTAAGGTTTTAATTGACACCAACAAGCTTTCAAACAATTACACGAAAGTTTCCAAATACTTAGAATTCTTAAGTTTTCGATTTTAAACATTTCAGAATTTCAACTTATGAAACCCGATTGCTTTGAAACCTCTAATTTCTTTAAAACTCGTAACGTTATATTTGGAATCCATCACATTTCGAAGTTACGAATCTGTAAAACTTCGAAACATCAAAGCACGCCTTTGGGAGCTCAATTGTAAAACTCTGAAACCTCGTAGTTAGGAATCTCAGTATGTACAGACATACACCCTTGTAACTTTGAAATAATGTAATTTTCAAACTTTAAATAAAACTCTACACATACAGCTAAAATTATAAAGGGTTAGGGTTAGGTTGATAAGTTTTAGGTCCAGGAGATTCTAAATATTTGGAATTGAACTTTTCCGGATGTAATATTTAATCATTAAAACTTTTTAAAAGGACAAAATTCTAAACATTTAAACTTTTGGGTTTTGAAACTGATGAAATCTCGAATCTATGAACATCTGAATCAACATGACACTTGACTTTATACCTTTAAACGAAGAACTACTGAAAATCTGATATTAATTGAAAAACTACCCACGTCATTAGGCCACTAGAGCCTAAAAACGTGAATTCCTGAAAACGTGATTATCTGGAACTAAATTAGAAAATCAAAGTTGCCAATTCCTAGATTCACTGCATCTAGTTACCTAGGCCAGCCGACCAGAGTACCGCAAACCGCCGCCATATTGGGGTAAAGGAAGCACGAAATTGGTCATTATTTGTCCTGTATTCAATTTAATCAAATCCACGTTTACTTTAAAAGGTTTTTCTTATTCTGAAAGATCAAACCTCTAATATGTCAAATACGTAAAACGTGGTTTTAATTTGTCCATTATTAAAAATCATCCTTCTCTGTCCCAATATGGCGACGGTTTGCGTTACTCCGATAAACCAGCTGGCCTAGGTGACTAGATGCAGTGACTCTACCAATTCCCAATTGCAACACTTTGAAACTTAGTAGCTGTATAACAATTCGAATTTTTGAAGCTTCAACTGCTTCAAGAATGTGCATAATTGTAGAACCGTGAAACTTGAAAACTCTGAACTCTAGATTTCTGTACCTACGAGTATATGGAACATATATAGAAGTAAAAAGCATAATTGTAATTTGCAGTTTTCATTGAAAGTTTTGGAATCTAGCTTGGAATTTCAAGTGAAAGGCCTAAGCGTTTTCAATTCACATGAAACTTGTAGAATTTAAATCTTTTGAGTGTAGAAAGTTCTGATACTTTGATTCTTGATTGAGTTTCCGAATGTTGCTTGTGTACTACAGTAATCTTTTTTATTGAATTCCAATTGTTTCATTGGATCATTTAGAAGATTGGCAGTCAATCGCAGCCAATACACATACAACATTATTAAATATTAACAACAAACAATTGAGTTTACTGTCTCCAGCCTTACTTTGTGGAACTCCATAATCATAAAATAAAATAAAATAAATCAATCTTATTTACCTTTGATGACAATTAATATTGAAACAATTGTAAGGTTAATAATTTATTAACTTGTGAAACTTTAATAATTTTATAAAAAACAATTGTTCTGATAATACTATTCAATTACAAGAAACTGTTTGAAACTTCCTTTAGTTGAATAACATCAATAAATGTCAAAGAAAAAAAACAAGTGAATGTGTAAAGGTTTACGTTAAAATCTCCACGTGTAAACGCAGCACCGTAATGATTACGGTCGTTCTCTGGCCATGCTTCCATCCTTCTCGCGCGCTATATTCGTTTCTCTTATCATTATTTGTAGAAGCGAATGGAGGGGGAGCACTGGACTAAGTACAGGCAACAAAGTTAGCTGTGGTTCGACGAATGCGATAAAACGAAAGTTGAATTCTCGCACACTTTTGATATTAAAAAGAGAGAAGAGAAAAAAAAACTTTTGTAAAGCGCTAACGAGAGGAATTGAACCGGTGAATGTTGAGTCTCGCACGAAGTTTTATTATTTGTATGAGGTTATGTGTTTGTGAATGAGACGTTGAGCTGGTATTTTTATGTTTGTTGGGAAATTGATACCTTTTTTAAAAGGGCATGCATGCAGATTGCAGCATGGTACAATGGCACCACAAGGTCCATGGTGGTGTTCGCCTTTCACGAAGTTTCTTTGCAAAAGACACTTTTGGAGTCTTGTCATTTTTAAAAAGCTTCATTTAAAGGAAACACGTATTTTGCTTCAAATTGCGAAGGATTTTCAGCCTATTATACTTTTCAAATGTATTGAAAATTTGAATGCGGATTACAAAACAATAATTCCTAGTAAAAAAGTATTTTGTGACAGGATGAAGTGGGGCAAATGGTAATTGTGTCTAATAAGAACCATTGATTAGTATTCTATTTGGTTACAGTGGACATTTTTATGCACAACCTCTTTACATACATTAATTGTGCACTGGAAAAGGCGATAGTCCTATCTAACAAAAAATTTTTGAAAGAATTTTTATTTTACACGTAACTATATTTTTGTAAAAGAAACATTCGTGGTATAAAAAAATCTAGCTTAAACGTGTGTTAAAACTGTTAAAACGAATATCATAAATATTACCCATTTGGAGGAATTTAAAAATATTTGTTAAATATATGATTAAACTAGGGTGGGATAATTAGGGGCCACTTGAATATTAATAATTCACAATTTCACAATTAACTGCCAAGATGATGACCTTAACATATTTATATTACTTTAATGTTAATATTAAAATTAGTTCTATATAATATAAAATGTTTATTGACATCAATTTAATTGAATGTATTCATCAAAACACTATTAAATCAGTTTTTCTACAAGTATCGTTAAATCATGCTTTAAAGCGGTGTTTATTGTGAATTATCGATCCATAAAGTAATGAATAATTCATACTTATGTGTAATTTACATTACATATTTAATAATTTAAAGTGTTTGCAAGTTGCTAATAAGTGTTGGAAATAGTTGATATTAAAAGTAATAATTTACTATAAAATTCATTTCACTTGATAGAATATTTTACATGTGTATATAAACAACGAAATTTGCTTTAACTAATTGTTTCATCCAAGTTTTTAAAAAAAGAATATTAGCAAATAAAAGTTATACATATCTCATGTAAACACCGCGTTACTAAAAGTACTGCAATTTATGAATTCTCACTTTACTAAATAACCGAAGAAAATTTAATTCCATGTAATATAAATTAATAATCATTTTTTTAAATCCTACTAGTGGTCTGTAAACACCATGACGGCCTAATATAAAAGCCAATGTTATTCTAATATTTCTTGTCAAGTTTAAGATTGCATAATGAATGATAATGTTTTCTTAAGTATATTAAACCATTTTTAAGAGATAAAACATAAACATAATAACTTTTACTTTTCAATTTTTTTGACGAATTGGGTAAACTGGTGTAACAATCGCAAAATTGTTGTAGTGTAAATCATGCCCCTACTTTGCAACTAGGTTATAAAAACAGTTTCTAGGTTATGTTGATTTCTGACAAAAAAATTTCTCTAATGTTAAAATGGTGAAAACCTATTGAAATTCATTCAAATCTTTTATGTTCTGCATATATCAACAAATATCAAGTTTAGGATGATTTATTTTTAATGATTTATTTCGTTTTTAATGTGTATAAAATATTAATAAATGTTTGACGTTTGATTAGTATTTGTTTTTAAAATTTTCGAATGCTACTTACAGCAAACTTCAAGAAAATTACGAAAAGTTTCAAATGGCTAGTTTTAAATGCTTACAACATTAAAAACATTACAAATCAAAAGACCCTAACAGCAAAATCCATCTTTTAACATATCTACCGAATCTATGTCGTCATTGATGTTTTTTAAATAGAAATATATGTTACCTCTTTTGAAAGATCTTGTAATTCCTATTGAACGGTATCAATTTTCAATTAATTAAAACGTACAGGGTGGGCAAAAAATATGTAAATTGACAAAAAATATCGACGTTTTTTTAAATTAATTTCTTTTAAATAGATTTGGACACCCCTACGTTTCAATAATTAAACCTTAAATAATTGGTACAGTCAAATAGGGAATTAAAAGACCTTTCAAAAGACCACATAATCCAAGTTTCTGTTTAAAAAAACATCGATGACGTCATAAATTCGGCAGACATGTCAAGAGATGGGTAAAAAAATAGAAATCGACGAGTCGGGGGATTTTGCTAATAAACTGCCTATTTATGAAATATTTAATTTATTTCATATTTTATGTGCACAGTATATTTTTGTAAGAAGTGTTAAGCATCTTGCCACCTATGGATTTCACTAATAAAGGATGAAGGCACCAGATTGAACATTGACCCTGATCACAGCAAACTTGTTCAAACCAAATACGAACCTTTCGATTATGAAATAATTATCACAAATTATTTGCTTCCAAAATGGTTCTTGTCTTTTGATTTTATACGACACATTGCCAGCAGCCGCATTTATGGTCTCGCAAGTTCACGTACCGCGCACTAACGGCATCGACCCTGATGTACTAGCTAGGCTATAAAAGCTTTGCTACCGGCCTAATATTGTAAATAGCTATCAGTGCACTTACAGGTTAAAAGAACACAAAATGTTAACACTTTGATCTTAAGCCTATAATAGTTATTTACGTGCCAAGCTTTGTAAATTAATCTTTACGGGTGAGCTGGAAAGTTTGTGGGGCGAGCGACGAAGGAGCGAGCCTTCATAATACAGTGAGCCCAGTAAAGATTAATGGCAAAGCGTGTCGCGTACAAAGTTATATTTCTACCTTCACCAGCGTTTTTTTATGAATTATATATTTTTTATAAAAAGACAGTTTGTAATCAAAGGCGGTAGCACAATTTATACTTATAGCTAGTGGTTGTCATGGTGTTGTGGTTAAGCAACAAACTAGTTTCCATATAGCTTTTTTATGATGAGCATTGTAAAATTTTACGTGTCTTTTTTAGGAGCCCATGAACTTTTACAGGGCTGTAGTTGTAACTACTCATTTACTTAGTTACCATAAATGCCTGTAAAGCGTCATTTACATAGAAAGTGGAAATAAATTTTATTATGGAAATGCTTTTCGAGCTTTCTGTTCGGCAAAATAAGAAATATGTAATGATCTTTTGGTTGTTAAATTATGAGACTTTTTATCTACAAAATGTACAAATTGCTACTGCCACTGTTCTCCTATATTTTCTTTCCTTTCGTTGATGATGTTTTATTTATGTGTTATATATTTCCTTTCTGCTACTTTTGACTAACTCCCTCCTCACGTGCTAACTCTTTCATGGATTTTTTGTCCGTAAGTAGCTTTGCTCCAAACTTAAACTTCTTAGATTGAATGTCATGCCCTCGGCTTTTTGGTGCAATTTTGTACCACATATACCAAACGCGAGACACCAACTCTCACAAAACTTCGAATCTCAGCATTTGATGCTTAGTTGCAGGATGTGGTGGGTTCGCTTCATTTGCGAGTTGGCTAGATGCCCATGGTTGTGGACTATTATTCTAAGTTCTGGATGATCTGTTTTCACTGCTGTAGGGTTCAGTAGAAATGTGCAGCATTTAGCAAAATCAAATATCATATTTTTACTTTTGTAACCGTCTTTATTCTCCGGTATTACATCAATAATTTTTAAAAACTTCTTTTGTGATAGTGTTATATCCTGGCTTACTAGGATACATTCGTTTAACTTCGTTCTAAACAGCTTTCACTGATCCGAATACACCCACATCAAAGTAAATGTAATACGTTTAAATAATGTTCCTGCACTCACTTTTTACAAACTCACCGCATTACAGGGGCGCCAATTCATAATTTGCTAGGGGGGGGGGGCAATGACATTTAAAGTGGAAATAGGTATAAAGATTTAGTAGTATTAAAGGCCTTTCGACAAATTCAAAATTACATTATAAAGAGCATCATTAAGCGCAGAGAGGAAATATGTGAATTAAATTTTAAAAAGTAAGGGGAGAATGCTAGACAACCAATAAAAAAACATATATTGGATCATGTGAATAAAATGTAGTAAATGCTTTTACTATACATCTATCTTGTTCTAATTAATTAAAAATCATATATGTTATCTTTTATTAATAGTAGTAAAAGCTTTTGCTATATTTTAATCACATTGTCCATTGATGAATAAAATCCGTTTATTATTAAATAATTAAATTACCCAAGAATATTCTATATATCATTGCACTTTTTTTATTTACATAAGAGATGTCATAATTAATACATTAATACATAAGTGCGACCGCACTTGTAGATAATCTTCAGAGGGATGACTAACTAAGCACAACATACATTCAAAGAAGTTTGACTACAGGTGTACTTTATCTCTCTCTACTTACTGTACTTTTATTAATCTCTCGTCGTTACACTTCAGAGGGATGAGTAATAACTTATGTGCAATAAACTAATCCGACAGGATTTCTTATTTTAGGAACTGTAAAAGGACCAGGTACAAAAATATCTTATTTTTGAAATTTGAACAATGCCGCTATACCGTTCATCTGGAACGTATTCTTTAAAGATTTCATAGAGGTTTTACATAGGTGTCTAGAGGTAAAAATGTGTATTGGTATTGGAATCAGAGTTTTCAAGTGTAGTTATAAACTATTTTCTGAGTTAGTTATGTACTATTTTAAGAATAAAAAGTACAGTCATGGTTCACTGACTTAATATTTCTAAAATTCCAATATCCTAGCATATCAAACTTTGGTATTACAAATTAGCTTCGCCCCCCCTGCACCTCTTAAATGGCGCCCCTGTCGCATTAATCTGAACAAAACAGAAGTTGAGTACTCAACATATACCACCAACTTACCCTGCTACCAAATTACCCAACAGTTAAAAAAAATTTAAATCTTCTTTGTTGCTGTTTCTGCATCGATTGATTTAAATGCCAATTTATATACATTTTACCTTATCTTCTACTGCTCTATCATCTTCTGTTTCCACTTCCCATGAAAAATCACGAGATTCAGCATAAGGCACTTCCGTAGCATCCGTTCCCCGCTTCGTTTCCTTTTCAATTATTTATTTCTTGTGATATTTTGTTCATTTTTTGATAAACCAGTAATTTTATTTATAGTATCGCTACTTATTATGCAGATTAATATGTTACGCTGTGAAACTATTTTATTTCTATTAGTAATAGTAATGAAGAAACATCAATAAGCGATATTCTTTTTTTCGAAAAATCGTAAATTCTTATTATAGTAACTCAATATCTCAAAAACCGCACCACCTATTTTCATAATTTCATATTCTAAGTAAGCAGTAGATTGCCTAGGACCACTAGGTTTTTCCGTGAGCGTTCAATAAATTTAAAAAGGCTGATAAACGTGGTACCTACTGCTTTTCGCTTTTAAGTTTGGAATAGTAGGGAGGTAATTTTAATAATGCTGACGCCCGCTGAAAAATGTTATGAAGTATACACAACGATAACTGGCATGCAGCCAACTAAGACTCGACGGCGACGTGCATCTTCTTGGTTTAGATTTAAATCCATCTAAATTGTTGCGGCTAACACGGCGACGTCTAATATAAGCATTCCAACGTGTACGAGTTCTTCACAGGAGAGAGGTAACCTGTCACCAACTTTTCTTACAACTAAAAGTGCTACACAACACTCAAGAATCGAGAAATTCCCTGCAATTAGCGTGACTACCTGTTTAATTAGGAAACTAATTGGACATTAGTGTGAGAAACGCAAGGCAGCATTAAACTAGCATTAAACGACGCGAATTTATTCCATTATTATTAAAATATATTCCTTCCTTCCTTCGCCTTCGAGGTGAAATCTCTGCCGATGCTGAAAATAAATCCGAACGAACGCACACCTTATTAGCAAATAACAAAAAAACCACTCTCTGATTTTGAGCGACTCTCTCTCGCTATACCGTTCTCTGGCTGTGTTGTGTTTCTGCTGTGTATATAAATTGGCAAGGCCGAGGTATTTATTAAAATATTTAGGAAGGATGCCCGCCGATCGATCATTTTGTGAAACGATTGGAGGTTTGATATTATGCGGAGGTAGAGAAACACGAGCAGCAACAGCAGCAGCACAGCATCAGCTCAAAGCTTTCAAATGTTCAATGAGTCGAACAGGTTTTATTAAAACCCAAAACCAATACGTCAATTTCGTGGGTATAAAATGAAAATTAGTATCTGCCGGTGATCAAGAATAAACAGAAAATAAATTGAAATGAACATTTTGACAGCCACTTTAACAGTAGATGATGACCGTTTTGAAGAGGGTGTGTAATGTATGCAGTTATGTACGCGTGTTTTGTGTACGTACGCGTGTGGAAAACCAGAGAGTACTAAGAGCGAAGGTAAATTAGGCGAAAATCTGTTTGGAGAATAAACATAACCTAAATTAAATTATGCAAATTTTGTTTTAACAAACATACATGTAAAGCAATAAATGCTATTCGAGCATGATTGTTTAACTAAAACGTTAAATGTCGCGCACTCACTTAATACTATTATAGCAACAAATTTTCAACTTTGCACGCCGGATATCCGGAAAAGATGATGTCAACTTTTCAGGGTAAAATATTTGATCAAAATAGCTTGATTAAACACGACTTGCTTATATCCAAAAGTGAACCGTTAAGGAGTTAGAGACCTTTAAAGTTGAAAGCTTTATTTTCCGCTCTAAAATCCCAATACAATACTAACAACTTCAATTTAGATGAAACTTGGTATGTGCGATGTGCTTGATGTTGAGAAATACATTAGTGGAAATTGTATTTGTAATAAACGTAGAGATCCGGCTACCGCTAGGTTTGTTTCTGATGCATGGCGTTCTTGCTCTTTTAACTAAAACCATAAAAAACAGCGGAAACAAATAACTGCCATGTAGACTGCACACAATTACACACTATGTCAGACATTTAATATTGCGCCTATTTCGTTAAAGATTAACCGGTTAATCAGTCGAATTAGGTCAAACAGCCACCTTGGATCTAAAAGTAAATTATTTTTAAAATTTATAATTACTAAAAAGTTAAATAACAGAAATACAGAGCAACAATGTTTATGTGTCAAATTAAATTATACAATTTTATCAAACTTCTGGTTTTTAAGTTGCAGGTGTGAAGTATATCCAACCAACCAACCAGCGTTCTCGCTATGGCTGAACTCATGTATTATTATGCAGGGTCTCTAAGTTTTGTATTCTTACAACGTCAGCACTTATCGCTAAGAGTTTATAAAATTTGTCTGATATGGGCAATATTGTTAGATGAAAAGAGTTGACGATGCTCATATAAACGAATATTGTTAATTTATATATTCATTATTTATAAAAATATTAACATTATAAATTTTAGTATAAATAAAAACCTTGTTAAAATTTAAAAAGGCTTTCATCTACGATCATACAAAAAGTGACTACTTTTTATACCGATTTTCGTGTAAAAAGTTAACGTTTATTGAGTTAGGTTATAAAATTTTTATTGCACGCTACTAATGTCAACAGGGGATGTATGATGAATGATTTTTGAATATTTTACAAACTGGTTGCTAAACAACTTAGCACATAAAAATCTAAGCAAGCTAATATATGTGCTACTAAAGATACATGACATAGTAAGTCACAAATATTAAAAAATATCAAATACAATGAATACTTTAGTAAAGCGTTATGATCGTAGATAAAACGTTGTAAAATACACGTGTACAAAGTCTCTTCATTGCACTCACATCCTTTTAGACACTCGCTCGTACTTCGCTCGTGTGTTAAACTGTTCGCGCAATAAAGAATGGCTTTTTATACTTGTATCTTAAATATCTACAAAAATGCACTAAAGGGTATACGAGGGTGGTCCCAGAAGTACCCGACCCAACAAAGAAAACACAAAAATTTTGGAAAAAGATTTATTTATTTTTCAACGTAATCTCCTTTCAGCTCTATACACTTTTCCCAGCGGTGTTCAAAAAGTTCGATACCCTTTTTATAATAAAAACTGTCTTGCTCCTCAAAATAGCCATTAACTGCTGACATCACTTCTTCATCGTTGGAAAATCTTTGACCACTGAGCCATTTTTTCAAGTTTGGGAACAGAAAATAATCCGAGGGGGCTAAATCTGGCGTATATGGTGCATGAGGTAGCAATTCAAACTTCAATTGATTAATTTTGTCCATTGCAATAACGGATTTGTGAGCTGGCGCGTTGTCGTGATGAAACAACACCTTCTTTTTAGCCAAATGCGGACGTTTTTGCTTGATTTCTTCGCTCAAACGTTGCAATAAGTTTGCATAATACTGGCCGTTGATAGTTTTTCCTTTTTCGAGATAGTCAATAAAAATTATTCCACGCGCATCCCAAAAAACCGACGCCATAACCTTGCCTGCAGATGAAACGGTCGTCGCCTTCTTTGGAGCCGGTTCTCCCTTTTGAGTCCATTGTTTCGATTGTTCTTTTGTCTCGGGTGTGAAATGATGGACCCATGTTTCATCCATTGTTACGAAACGGCGCAAAAATTCTGCTTTGTTGCTGTGAAACTTCGCTAAACACTCAATTGAAACATTTTCACGACACTGTTTTTGCTCGAGTGTGAGCAAACGCGGCACCCATCTTGCACACAGCTTTCTCATGTCCAAATTTTCAGATAATATGCGATGTACCGCACTTTTTGAAATGCCCGTAATGTCTGCTAGCTCGCGCACTTTCAGTCGACGATCATCAAGTACCGCTTTGTGGATTTTCTTCACCATTTCTGGAGTCGTCACCTCATTTGGTCGACTACTGCGATGCTCGTCTTGGCAGCTCGTACGGCCTCGTTTAAACTCAGCTACCCAAAATTTAACTATTGTAAACGAAGGAGCAAACTCACCCAGAGTAGAATCCAGTTCAGCTTTTATATTGGTTGGGCTGAGGCCTTTCAAATAAAAGTATTGTATCACATAACGATGACCAATTTTCTCCATTTTCACAAATTCACTGACAACGTTCACTATTGATGGCTGCCAAACAAATACTGAACAATGTGGCGCTTTCAAACTTGAAACATATGCTTTATAGACTGCGTACTTTCCAATACAGTGATATTTTCAAACAACTACCGCTACCTCTTGGTCAGGTCGGGTACTTCTGGGACCACCCTCGTACATTAGTTTTCTATCATTTTTCCTTGAAACCATAGGCCGATGATTCCATAGGCGTCGTCAGAAAATTTCGTAGGAGGCCAAGATCTAACATGGGGTGTTAAGAATTTAACTTTTTCACATTTGAATGCAAAAACATTGTATTGCAATAATAGTTACAAAAACCTTTGTATTATTGTTTGCAAATTAAAAAAAAAAGTTAAATCCAGAAGAGAAATTGCCCCTCTGTCCCCTGTCGTCGTCCATGCCTGATTCACTTACGAAAACAAAATTAATTGTTTTTAGAATTTTATTTAATTCAAATTTATTTTTAAATATTTATTTTAGGTAATGGATACAATGGGAGGGGGGATTCTTTTACACTGTCTAGTCTCAGAAGGTTCAAATTTGTTTAATTCTTAATAAATTTTGAGTTGAAGATTAGGGAACATGATGCAAAACACGTAAAATAATAGTTATTTTTTATGGTATACGTGTTAAATAAAGGATTTTATGATGCTGGGGAAGGAACCCTAAGAACAGTATAAACTCCTTAAAATAACGTTGTCTAATAGGGGTCGTAAAAACGTATTTCATAAAAAAGTTCTTATCCAAATACAAAAAATTTTCTTGTAGGCAGCATATAGGTAACAAATCTGTAGTATTAACAAGTACTTTAATACATATTGTCATGATATTTGACAGGCATTAGAAAGTATGCACTCACATATAGTATATTACCAACAAATGTTAGATGGGTTCAAGGAGAAGGGAAGAAGAGAAAGGAAAGGAGGTCTCAAGGAGAAAAATATGTAATTTAAATTTTTTTTATGAAAGCAAAGAAAAAGGTTTAATTTAATAAATATGCACTCTAGAACACACTAGGCAGTAAAAGGACAAATTTTAAACGACTTTTCTTATAATCTTGGCAGATTTTCATTCTTCAGCTAACAATTTGATATCGTTACTTAAATATGCAAGAAAAAATAAAGTTGAGGCCATTTAAAGGCAGGTTTTGACCGAAAACAGACAACGTGCATGGTAGTGATAATGTATGCAAGTATTTGCTACCTTACCTGCTTTATTAATGTGAGGAAATTATGTTCCAAGTTAACGAAATGGTAAAATCGTTAAATTTTCTTCATTAGTTAGATTATACAGCTTGTGGCTAAAATGTTTCATTGCTGTTTTGTCAAGCAGTTTCTTGGGCACAACTCTAAAACAATTTTTAATGTTGGCCAACCAATGTCAGATTGTACTACGAGCTCAAATGCATATTAGTTCGTCTGCCTTTATTTTTGTTAAAGGTTAAATTTTTTTAGTCTATGAAGTGGCTTTTTCTTGTTGCTAGAAGGACTGCCTCTGCAGTTACTTCATGTCTGCGGATTGACAAGAGTACTCAAAAACTTTGCAAGAAGCGGGTAAGGGAACCTCTTGTTGGAATTTCATGGAACTTCATATGGAAATAGGTGCAGAGGCAAGTACTTCACTGCTAACAACAAGAAATAGTCAATTGTGACAACGATTTTTCAAAAGCGCCAAAAATAGGCCAAGTTAAATTTAGTTTAGCAAAATTTTTACGGCGTCATTTCAAATTTAAAATGCACCACTTTTTGCGCTATTGCGCCATATCTGGCAACACTGACTGTACATTGCGTTTGCGCCGAACTGAAAACTGAAGATTTTATACTTAAACTAGGTGTTCGGAATTGACTCAGTCCGATTGACTGACGAACACGTTCAAGAATTATGGGTGTATTTCGAATTAATTGGATGCGCTACTTTATACATCGCCAAGAATTTCCACTGTAGAGATTGGTGTAAAATAGATAGTACATCTTATATGGCTCCGTAAGAAAAGATCTAATGAGTTGCAATCAGGACGGAAAGTTATTTTCCCTTATCTATCTAACGATTCGGAAAGTTATTGTTTGGTAATTCTCTTACTACAACGCTAAAATGGGTTGGAGCACCGTTATGCATGTACCATAGGTTAGAACGTATATCTAGTTGGACTACATACATTAGTAAAGGTAGATCTTCCAAAAATCTCCGCAATTTTGGGCATTTTTCTGCACATTAATATGCTGGTTATACAAATTGTAATCAAATATTTCACAAATTTAAAAATAACACAAGAAGGAAAAATTGGATTGCGCACGGTGATAGAAACTATAACAAAATAGCATTCGTACGAATCCTGGTAACTAAAAGAAAATAAAGATCCCAAACATTAGCAGCCGATTGTGTAAAATGTTTCTGATGCGGAAGATTTTTTTGTTGTCTCGAATCTCAGAAAAATAATCCAAGATGGGACTTACTTTAGAGTGGAGGTTTAAAAATACAATTCTAAACAAGATATAACGCCTTATACAGGTGATTCTTTTGAAAGAATCTAGTAAATACAATTTAAAATACATACAAAGTATTTACAAACTGTCTATAAATAATTAATAAAAGTAAAGACAATTAGTTACAGTAAGAAACTACCGTTAGATACGCCACCTGGCCATTCATTACTTGTACTTTCTAATCAATTAAATATATTCAAAAAAGGTTTCTATCTGTCATTTCTTATCTTATTTATAAACAGGTACTAATATCTTTAAATAATGACGTTTTTAAACAAAATGGTTTCACTTGAAAATCCTTATTAAAGCATATAGTCTTGATGATGTTAAAACAGGAAGTAAAGTGGAACTCTTTACCTTTTGAAAACGAATGCTTTTGAAAGTTTTGATACTTTTTGTGAATGATCTGATTATAGATGTTTTACAAACTTATCCTTAGCACAATAATGTGCTAATAATTGTTTATAGTATGTTTTCACTAAATTCCTGAATTTGTTTCATTGTGCTTAAATTACTGATTACTTTAACAAGTTGTGCTACTTGGAAATTCCCATCACTTAAGAAAACAGTTAAAAGTAATCCATATGTATACAAAATGGGATTGTAGAAAACTTGAAAGCTTAAAAACTGATATATACGTCGAGAAATATTTACTGAACCACAGATTATAAAAATGGTGGGTGCAATACCAGGTACATTTTCAGTAAGTAATAAAGTGGTTTATGAATGTACTTAAAACTTTGTTAATATTTGTAATCTTTGCGATAAAAAAGAGGAAAAATAAAAAATGGATAGGGGAGTTTGTCTACTATATACCTGCTGTACTTTTCGTTAAATACAGCTATTGTGCAATGGGAACTTTTAGAGGAAGTGATTACAGAAGATTAATTAAAGTCGTTTTAGAAAACTAATATGTATTTTATTTATAGGTTACTATGGAGAATTACTATTCAGGATTCCCGGAAATTCCAGGGCGTTTAAAAAGTCTCGAGTTCCGGAATAGAGAAATTGCCAAGACTTTGTATAGAGACTTAAAACAAGGAAAAGGTACTGACAGGTTAAAGGGATATCAACTTGAAATAACAACCACAACACACTGTTTTGATCAATTGAAGATCAGAAAAATGCAGCGTTGATAGATGGAAGAGGAGAATACATTTATTTAACACTGCAATATTTCCTATTTTAAACTGCATGGTTTTACCCTTTATCTTGATAGACAATACACTCAATAGGGATATATTCAAATAGGGTCTATCAAAATACCTCTTCACGAACCGCCACTGACACGTATAACGTTACAGTGATTTTAAAGCTTAATTAAGCTTCAAGCTCCTACACAGATTGATGCGACAATCGTGAACTTCCAATCGAGAAAAGGTAAATAAATTCCCCAAACGGCTTTTCCCACTTGCATATATACTACCCATGTCACCGATAATTTATAAATGGTCGTCTTTATATAATGTTTGGTGGGGTTTACAAATTTTAAATTAAAATACATAATTCGTTGAACTTCCACAAAAAGAAAAAAATAAACTTTTGAAATATATCAGCCCAAGAAACACGAAAACGCTCTCTTGAACTTCTCTTTATGAATTAAACCAGAAATTACGTTCAATTAAGTCCAAAGTTAGGGTTGTAAGCGTGAAGCGACTATTTGATTAAGTTCTTTTCGCCCCAAAATATCCGGCTGTTTGGAAATTTCATTTAATCACGTTCGAGTTGAATTTATTCACGTTGTTGTCGAAAAGAAAAAATTAAAGATTTACATAAAGAAAAAACCTTTTTACTCGGAAGGTTAATTTCCTCGAATTCCAATAACGAGAATAATCGTACAATTAGCAATTGTATTTATACAAGTTCCAAGTTCTCCACTTCAAAAACATTTAATGCTCCCCCATCTTCTTATTCTTCCTCGTTTTAATACTAATTAGCGCAAGAGTCTTGAAATGTTTGTGAAAGGGGGGCAAAAGAGGAAGTCGGTCAGGTATTAACAGAGAAAAGAAGTAAATAGAAAGAAACAAGGGCGAAGCGAGCACATGCAACAATAACAAATGAACCGTCCAACCGACCAATCAACCAACTAAGAGGCATAATAATGAAATTAGAGAACGGACATATAAGCAACGAAGAAGTTTATCAAAGTATACACAGTATGAGCAGAAATGTGATGAATCTTAAACTAAATATTTTAGAATATTTAATTGAATTTACGGACTAATAATATGTTTGAATACGACATATTTACCGTTAAATAAACTGAAAAGCGACAACAGAATGAAAATGAAGATCGGATTTATTCTAATCGTTTTGAAAAGAAAATCCAAAAATCGATTGGGCGTCTCGCTTTTGCAACGAATAATATAATTGACGATGTTAGGTAACGGATAGAACGCAATCGACAAAATTTTACGAAACATATTTCTAGTGAAATTAAAATATTAAACGATTTCTCCATATGGATTGTAAGACTGTAGTTTATCACAACACCTATATTTAACGGTGTCTCCTAACCACACATTGTATTTGACTAATTGCCAATACGTATTTCGGTAACGATGTTACCTTATTCTCGGCATAAAATCGTAAAGACACCGTTAAATATAGTGATTTCTCCATAGTTTAGTTTACATAACAGGTATGTCTTGTTAAAGCATATTAAATAAGTTACTGAGGATAAGGTTTCATCGCTGCAACAATACTTCACCCTATTTTAATTGACGCATCTTGTCAATGGTTTAATGCCAATCTAATGAAGTTCCTTCACTTAGTAGGAATTTTTATCGTGTCAGAGTTCGCATCGACAAGAGAGCGGGGCAGGGCCTACGGTTTTACTTCCTTTCCGAGGAGAATCACACTTTTTCTAAATTATAGACATCAAAGGATTACTCAAAGATTTACGTATATGTTATTTGGTTTGCAAAAGTAAGCGCATGTTCGTATTTTGCGCTAAATCTGTCAATATACAGGGTGAGCCGCAAAACATATTTTAAGGGGCATAGGCTGGATGATTTATTCGTTGTATTTTGACCACCCCTTTATTTTTGTCATATTAGAGATAGAAAACATCAGCAACGTAATTCCCTGTAAGCCATTTTGATTAAAAGAATAATAAAATATAAATTATAATTATTATTGTCATAGCCTACTTTGCTATGTTCAGTTTAGTCACGTTTTGATAAGCATATCCTGCTGTTCAAACTTCCAATAGAGTTTTCTTTTTGCATTTTCAAAGACAGATACCTATATCAAAGAAATATTTATTAGTGATAGACTTATTATACAACATTATATATTTCGAACCAGGGAGAAAAAGGCTATTCAAAAATGCAATAATATATAAGGTATGCTATTAAAAAATATATATATGCATATTTCGCATAACGTGGCCTATAATCTCACCCTACACCTTGAAACTTTGCGAGTCCAACTCTCCGAAAAAAGAGTATTGAAATTTCTAATTGTTGGTACATTATAACTATAGACAGGGTCGTGGCCAGAAATTTATTTCCAGGGGAGTTCTGGGGGAATTTATTTTCGGGGGAAAGCAGAATAGAAAAATAATTTTATTTTTGTGTATTTTATTAGTATTAAGTTTAGTTTCGAAGGGGGGGTCAGACCCCCTAAACCCCCCCTTGAGGTTTTTAGTCAAGGTCGTAGCCTTCACTAAAAACATCTTTTGCAACTTGAATGAAAGTTCCAAAAGTCCGAATACGTAGAACAGGTTCCTGAGCTTTTGCAATTACCAACCTGATTTTGCATGTCAGACTGTGAATCCTCGAAAATCTGCAATTTTGAAAGCATTGACTATGATTAATATTAAAACTGGTCTAGAAAGAGCAACCATTAAGATTAAAGGCAAACGTATTCCAAGGGCTATCACATTACCAAACAATCCAAGATGGCCGTCAATGAAATAAATAAAAGTTGACGCAAATATGAGCTTTCCTCAAATATCACAGAATCTAAAAAGCTACATTAAAATGCAAATGATATTTGAAATTCACATAAAATTTCGCAAGGCTTTCCTAATTTAACCTTCTTTCCATCTTGTATAATAATGTTTATGGTATCAATTTGGGATGCACTGTATATTCTAAGGAGTAATTAAGAAACTCCTGATTCCAGTTTGCACACTTATGGCCCACAAATTATTTATGGGCCTTTATTGCTCAGTTAGTTGAATAAAATAAAAGTTTCGTATTCCCCGCCTATGGTAAGAAACTTTTTGTCGGTGTTTGGTCGAAACATTCATTGAATCCCGATATAATTTTTGCAAAACAAATTTTTAACTTCGGGCGTGTTGTACATGGCTTTCATTTATATTTTGCACCCCTCCCCCTTACAGAATTTTTAACGTTTTTTTAAACATTTAAGATTATATTTTGACCAGAATTATTTACATTTTGTTTACAATTAGGTTTATCTTATATTTAGGAGCAATCAAGATAAAAAACTATCCAATTTTTGTACCAAGTTTTATACACAAAATATACACACATCTTCGTGATACCCTAATTTACCTTCAACCTATTAAATCTAAACAACTTAGCATACAACAAGAGCATAGGACGCGACCACGCTTCAAACGAATTGACCTTAAACGTAATTCTTGTTCTATTTCTTAAAAAACTTCTGTAATAAAGAATCAATTTCTCTCTGTTTATCCTACCGTTCGTTACCTAATCGAACAGAGAAGCGCCCTCGGCTGCTACCGGCAGCCGATAGCACCCGACATTCGCACACCGGCTACAAATAGATAAACATAAATCAGTTGCCCAACTATTTCATTACGAGAAATGAACGACGTCAGTATGTGTATCTTATATGGGCGATTGTAATTCTTTAATACACGTCAAATGCACATTTAGAATTCGACAATATACGACAAAGATAGTGCATTAGCCTAATAACTGAGGGGAAATGACATGTGCAATGCAGCTTTTTACTTTAATATCGTTATTGTTATTTCATTAAACAAAATCTGCATAAAATAGAATTATAGGCAGTTACCTATTTGTTTATAGATTAGAGGGAAGTATCTTATGCGGTTCAATTAAATGTAGTTAGTCTAGAAATTAAATGTTTTAATACATATAGTAACCAAGTTTTGTTTTTAATGCCATTTATTTACACAAATATTACAAATTTGTTCAATTTAACGTGTTTCCTCCATTCTATAACTCTTTAACTATCCAATTGATTTAGTTTTTTTTCTAATAAACATTTTCTTTTTGTTACATTTGCAGTTTTATAAAAATACAAATAACTCAGTCTATTTCCTTCTAATGTTTCGTATACGGACGTTAGTAGAAGTAGTCGCGACGCAGTACGCGTCTTGTAATGATCATTTAATGTGGGATAAGCGTGTCCTATCGCCTTAAGAAGGACAATTGCCTTTGTTTGTGAATTAAGTACATAATAAATGCCTACTTTAATAATGGCTTTTATTTGTGTAAGTGAATTTAGCAAGTATAAATCAAAATCTTCTTCACTACTGTGAACGTTCAAAGCTCACAAAAAGATAGAAATATTATTTTGTGCTACTGTACAAAATACGTGATTAAGCGACAATTATTGCTTCTATACTATTCTATTTTGTAGTGAAATAGATTTGAACCCTTATTAATGGAAGTTATCATTGTTTGTGTTTGTTTATTCGTTTTTGTTTACTTTATACATTTATTCATTTGTGTATGCATTTGTGAATAAGTTTAACTAGTTCATTTCAAGAGAATGGCAAATTCGCTGATTATTTCTGTTTGGAAGCATAACTACTGCATATTTACACAACTCTATCTGATCGTTACATGAGCGTTCAATGTAGCGATTGGGTCAGTGGTGCCGGCATCCTTTGGCACAGTCGGATAGAAGCTTGAGTTTCCCTTACTTTTTAAAATCCCACTGCCACCGACTGCAATTAAGTTGGCTATGACCTTCCTGGGAATATTTCACGCAATTAAGTTCACCATATATTCCCCAATCTGGTTGTTACATATTGTTTCAATACATGAATTCTTAGCAGATTAAAAATTTTGAGTTTTAATATTATACGAGGGCGCACCGGAACACCCTGTAGCGCCATATACGATTTATTTTGAGCATTTATTGTAGCTCGTGCCATTCTGTTATTTCCAACAAATTTGAACTAGGTACTCATTGATGCACATACATGGCTTCCCTATCTTGTCTCAACTGTACTGCGCAAGAGCGCAAATCTAGCGTCGTGTATCCGTATCCGGACACCATTTACTGATGTGCGATCTTTTCCAACTAACTTTTAAAATTTTATTTTCATTAGAAACGTGTCCCTAAATTTAAATCTAAGTTAAACAAGCCACTTGTTTACGCTTAGTTGATATAATCTCAAAGAGTAGCTTTTTGTCATTTTGACTACAAGTTGCACCAATTGTACAGGTAATACCAATTCAATTATAAAACCGCAGACAATCAAAATGTTCAAGAACGAGCATTTTCAGGAAAACCGAAAAACCCGAAATGCGTTTTGTTTGCATAAAATGCGACCACTAATAATAATAATGTAGAGACAGAAGAAATAGGCCGAGTATGTGATGCATTATTTATAGATATATTGATTTTCGAATGAGTGGAGTGTAGAGGATGCGGGTGGTAGTTCACAAGAGCAGCGCGCACTAAATTTATATACAATTTCGTGGTCGTGCCCCTATTGAGCAAAACCGTTCGCGGTTCGGCAAGACAACGACAACGCCAACTTTGAGTTCTTTCTTTTAAATGTCAAAGAAAGAGAGAATAACACAAAAAACACGCTCCCCGCTTCGGCTACGACCCGTTCTTTTCACTTATTATTAGTTTGGTTGCATGATGTGCATACTTTCTCTAAATTCTCTTCAAAAAGCTCGTTTATTATGTGGCTTGCGGGCTTCCCTTTAAAAAAATATTATGAAATGACGCCGCACCGCGGTAGTGAAAAGTTGTTAAAAAACCTCCAAGAATTTCAAGCCCTTAATTAAACGAGGTGGTAGTGGTAATTCGGAGTTGAACTTCACCAACCAACCCACGCTTTCTGTAGTAGAGAGAAATGTTCTATAGACGTGGCGGCCGTAAATCTTTTACAATAATGAGTAATATGCGTACGTACAAGTAGGCAGCGAAGAAGGGAAGAAATCTGGTTGGAATTTTTATTGCATATTGTTGCCTGTTGCGTATATACATTTAACTTTCAAGTTGAACCTCGTAAATTAAAATTTTATAAAACGATTATGGTGCCTAAATTTAAAGACTTACGCTATTAAAATCGTGCTCTGTCTATTCAAGGCAGGTTCAGTATCAGGAAGGGGTGGGTTTTTCATTGCGAATTATTATCTTTGACGCTTTAACGAGAGAATTTTTTTGAATGCTTTTGTAATTAACTTATCTGAAACACAGAATCTTTTGGGGTTTGATAGCGATGAATGTAACCCCGACAAATCCCTACATAAGCTAATAATACGTAATCAGTTTTGTTAATGATACGTTTATGCTGTCTGTACCCAGTGGCATAGCAAATAACGTATCTTTGGGGAGAGAAGTTAATATGTAATTGAAGTTGCTGAATTTCATCTCAAAATTTATGATACAACTTATGAGTAATAGATAATTCTACTTAGGTATTTTATATTGTCAACTGTTCATTCCTAGCTTACGTTAGCCTACCACATATATTATTATGTTCATTTGTTCACCCTTCGACTTCATAAAAGTAATACTTTTAAGGGGTCCATTTGCTTAATGTCTCCCAATTTCCGAATTTTAGTTAATTTATATTGTCAACTGGCCTTTGCTAGCTCACATTAGCCTACCAACTGAATATATTATTATATTAATTTGCCTACCCTTCGACTTGATAAAAGTAGTATTTTTAGGGAGTGCAGTAACTCACGGTAGCCTACCAAATATATTATTATATTCATTTGCGTTCCCTTTGACTTCATAAAAGTAATATCTTTAGGGGGCCCATTTGCTTGACAGCCCTCACCCCAATTTCCGAATTTTAATTATTTGTATATTGTCAACTGTGCATTCCTAGCTCACGTTAGCCTACCACATATATTATTATGTTCATTTACTCAGCCTTCGACTCCATAAAAGTAATATTTTTAGGGGGTTCATTTGCTTAGCAACCTCTGTCTCCCAATTTCCGAAATTTAGTTATTTTATATTGTCAACTGACCTTTTCTAGCTCACGTTAACCTACCAAATGAATATATTATTATATTAATTTTCCTACCCTTCGATTTCATAAAAGTAGAATCTTTAGGGTGTGCAGTAGCTCACGGTAGCCTACCAAATATATTATTATATTCATTTGCGTTCCGTTTGATTTTTAGGAGCCCCATTTGCTTGACAGTTCTCTCCCCAATTTCCGAATTTTAATTATTTGTATATTATCAACTGTTCATTTCTAGCTTACGTTACCCTACCACATATATTATTATATTCATTTGCTCACACTTAGACTTCATAAAAATAATAATTTTAGGGGGTCCATTTGCTTAACAACCTCTGTCTCCCAATTTCCGAATTTTAGTTATTTTATATTGTCAACTGGCCTTTGCTAACTCACGTTAGCCTACCAAATGAATATATTATTATATTAATTTGCCTACCCTTCGATTTCATAAAAGTAGTATTTTTAGGGAGTGCAGTAACTCACGGTAGCCTACCATAGTATATTGTACAACTAGTGTTACAATGACGATGTTTGTAATACGAGTATAAGTTGGCTTAACGAGCCGCGAAGCGGCGAGTTAAGCTATATACGAGTATTAGAAAAAGGAATTGTAACACGTGTTTTACATACTACTTTGTCTATTTCGCCTTAATTTACAATTTACTTTAAAGAAATGGGAAAATGTACACGCGGGTATTTTTGATGTGGTAATCAAGGTTGTACTGTTTCTATTACAATAAACATTTTAATACATCAAAACTGCTTAACATACAACAATAGAAAATTACTAACCTAACCTCTAAATCTAAACAATGAAAATGAAATTTGAGTAGGGACGGACACGGGATTCACGACCATCAACTTGATCCGGAAAACCAACAAGCTTTTCAGCGCATTTTCGTAGGAAATCCGCTATTAGCCGCGCTTTGTTTGAGTTTAAAGCTTCTTAAAATGAAATATGTTTCATTATTCTCGCTGTTATTTCTGAGCATCATAACATTCAAATTTTCAAAACGGCGCCAGTTAATGAATACTTATTAGTACCTATCACGGGAAAGTGCTTTTCTTTTGGATAATGTGCCCCCAAAATACTTCCGCGGGTTGGTTGTCGAGCATTATTCCTTTCCTTTTTATATTCTTCCTAACAACTTGTTTATGTTCCCATTAGTAGGTAAAAACTGAAAAAAATATTTGATGAAATGGAGGTGTACATCATTCAACTCAATTAAACTTACCTCAATATCGACAAGCGATATACGTTTTGGCTTTTTAGTCTAATTTTGATCTTGAAATCAGAATATAGCTGTGTTATTGCTTATTACGTATTTACGTCTGACACTGGACTTCGTTGACAGAATGACATGACAGAGTAGGCTGGCAGCAAAATTTACTTACTACTGCCAGCCTTACAAATAAAAAAATCACTACTTTCAGTTGCACAAAGTAGCACTTTGTGTAACTGTTTTTCGCAAAAACAGTGTCACAAAGTAATCTTTGTATACGCGAAATAGACAAAATATATTATTATACTCATTTGCGTTCCGTTTGACTTCCTAAAAGTAATATTTTTAGGGGGGGACATTTGCTTGACAGCCCTCCCCCCAATTTCCAAATTTTAATTCTTTGTATATTGTCAACTGTTCATTCCTAGCTCACGTTACCCTACCACATATATTATTATATACATTTGCTCACCCTTCGACTTCATAAAAGCAATATTTCTAGGGGGTCCATTTGCTTCACAACCTGTGTCTCCCAATTTCTGAATTTTAGTTATTTTATATTGTCAACTGGCCTTTGCTAGCTTACGTTAGCCTACCAAATGAATATATTATTATATTAATTTGCCTACCCTTCGATGTCATAAAAGTAGTATTTTTAGAGAGTGCAGTAACTCACGGTAGCCTACCAAATATATTATTATATTCATTTGCGTTCCGTTTGACTTCATAAAAGTAATATTTTTAGGGGGGGGGCATTTGCTTGACAGCCCTCCCCCCAATTTCCAAATTTTAATTATTTGTATATTGTGAACTGTTCATTCCTAGCTCACGTTAGCCTACCACATATATTATTATATTCATTTACTCATCCTTCGACTTCATAAAAGTAATATTTTTCGGGGTTCATTTGCTTAACAACCTCTGTCTCCCAATTTCCGAATCTTAGTTATTTTTTATTATCAACTGGCTTTTGCTAGCTCACGTTAGCCTACCAGATGAATATTATATCATTATATTCATTTGCCTACCCTTCGATTTCATAAAAGTAGTATTTTTAAGGAGTGCAGGAACTCACGTTAGCCTACCAAAAATATTATTATATTCATTCACGTTCCCTCTGACTTCATAAAAGTTGGATTTTATTTTGCTTAACAACTTCCCTCCCCAAATTTTCGAATTTTAGTATTTCACATTGTCAACTGCCCATTACTAGCTCACTTTAGCTTACCACATATATTATTATATTCATTTGCTCACCCTTTGACTTCATAAAAGTATTATTTTTAGGGGCTCCATTTGCTTGACAACCTTCCTTTCATATGTAATTGACTGTAATAACTAAGACAGACGAATTTTACTTATTTTATATTGTCAACTATTGCTAGCTCATGTTAGCCTACCAAATATATTATTAAATAATTCACCCAGCCTTCGACCTCATGTTACACCAAAAAGTAAAAATGTGGTGAATGTCGATGTGTTTGTTAGACCCCCAGACCCCCAACTTTATTTTGGGGAATTTTAGTATTATATTTTGTCAACTGCCTATTGCTATCCCACGTTAGGACATCAATTATATATCTTGCCCAGCCTTATATTTCATTCATATTTCACCTACAAATATGAATGAAGGAATATGAAAAAATGAGTCGACGACTATACAGACAGGTTCAGCTCTATAGCAATGATCGCGGTTTAGTTTTGGAATTGACATTATATTTATTAATGTGCCTATTCTTAGAGAAATTCGTTCTAATATTCATTAAAGGTTTAACAACAAAAGGATTATAAGTTATTAATATTCAAACCAAAATAAATTTGTTTGTAATTGTTAATAATAAGTAACAAAAATAATTCTCTAAATTAATGTAAACATACTATTAAAAACTTACAACATTTTAAAATCAAAAGAAAATACTAAATAGATGGAAAACTCTTCCAGAGCGAAGCCGTGAAGATAAGATAACTAGCACTAAGCACTAAAATAACAGTAGCACCCATTCGTTGAATGGAGGAATGGGCATTTGTAAACTCGACCGCGCCATTGCATGACGCTACAGAGCTGGACCTGTCTATACAGTTCCAAGGTTGTGCGAGTAGTTCTAATGTTTCCAAATTTAATGTGTTTTTGGGCACTTATTTTTGCACGTTTTTTCCCCAGTATGCCCTGATGTAGTTTTCTTTTGAATCCTCTTATAATATTACTGTTATCACTGTTATCAGTATTGCAGCTGTTTTTAATCATACATTGTAAACTCGTTTTCTGTTGAATTATAAACATTTGTATCTAGGAAAAAATATTACTCCTATTGCAAGCTAGAATAGTAAGCGCAAATGTTTGCAAGGACATCATCGATAAAGGCCAATAATTCCAATTAACGAAAGATAAGGAACCACTTAAGAAATATCGTTAAGTAGGTGTTCATTCTAAAAGATTACCATATCACGACTTTGACAACATTGTATAAGTATTAGAATAGACCACACAAAAATAACCATTTGTAAACTGTTTAATTTAAGATAAACAATAAGAAATATCACATTCGGTGTATCAATAAGAATATAAAAGAATTGTGAACACTTTTATTTAACCCCGCTAAAAGAAATTTCAGTTCAAACCAAACGCAAACATAGAAAGTTGATGCCTCTGCGAAAGTACTTATCGACTATGATGGGGGAAGGGAGCAAGCAACTCCGGCCAACGTTAAAACTTTGTAATGTCAACTACAGCTGCGATCATGCTTGTTAAGTCCAAAAGTTAATTGTAATAAATTGAAAATTTATACCGAAGTAGAGGTGGAGTGCAATAAAGTTACGGAATGAAGAATAAAAAAGTATGTTTTCTGGTGTTGAAATTTAGAATTAAAAAAATAAATTTGCCAACCTTCAACTCGGATCACTAATATCTGCGATTGCTTAATTGCTCATAGATAATTGATGAATCTGACAGATAAAATGACAACAGTAATCAGCGGCGGTTCTTACGTATTCTCTTCAAGATGTTTTGTCAGCGAGCGGCAAACGTTGTATCTGTGTAATTGGTCGCCCACTGCCAGAGCCTCCTTAACGGTCCGTATAAACCGCCGCTGCGAATTGTTACCTCTTAGTTAAGTCAACTAATACTAATGCAAAGATTAGACATAAAATTAAGGTAAAGGCTTTTGAGGCGCAGACTTTAAAAGTTCCAATAGTGCAAGACTTGTTGTTGCAAGAGTGTGTTGTATCGTTCAAAAGTGTCAAAATGTTAAACATTCCGCAATTTGAGTCTCCTAACTTTTTTTTGGTTTCCGATAGTTGGTTGTTCTACTTTTCCTCTTACATTTTTTTAGTACTATAATAAGTAGCAGTGGGTTTATGTTAACCCCTTGTTTCACCCTTCATTTCATTTCATTTCAAAGGCTTTTCTGGTCTTTGTCCGTTTGTCTGCACTTTTGCTATTATTTACATTTTGATATACATACGTACAATGTACATACCGTCACCGAATCCGCTCCTTGAACAAGTCGCTCCTTGTATGTTATATGTTTTTATTACTAGTATCAATTGCTCTTTCTATTAGGTTTCTCACTATATTTATGTTGTCACTTATTTGTTGGTTCTAAATGCCGCTTGTCCATCTTCCAATTCTTTTCTACTAACTTTCTTGCATTTTTCTCTACTATTCGTGTTTAAACTTGTCTTAAGAACTACTATTCTTGCGTATACTGAATCTTACTGAACATAGGCAGATCGGTCTATAATTTGCACAAGTTATATGATCACCCTTCTAATGAATGTGTAGTACTTTATTGTTTTCCAATATTTTCTATCCCATGCTTTCTAACGTAAAAGAAGAACTAGAAAACTATCTACCTGAGTATAAAACAAAAGATATAAAACTTTTTAAACAATTTTATTTTTCAATATAATCGCCCATTACATTAACGAACTTGCGCCATTTCTCCTCTAAAGTCTTAATACCAGTGGAAAAAACACAGGTAGGCTGAGTTCTGATTGATCAATCAGTTTGGAGCATAGAACTGCAACTTGCAGATCGGAGAGTTCAAATGAGCTAGTCGAAACAAGAAAACAATTTTCAAAATGTTCAGTTCAAACCACTGCAAAATGTTCTTCATATATTTGAATAGATCTTGTCGAGATATTTAAAACTATACCACCACAGTCATGCTGCGCTCACGGTTGCCGAGATAGACTGGGTCAAACACAAATATTGCACCATCTCCCTCGCGCACGTGAGCTAGTAGAGCGCCGCGCGAATGCATCCGTGCAAGATTAGACGGGGTTTAACGGTTTGAAGCGTTTGATTGCAATCCACCTTGCATACAATTGGTGTGATGTTCGGCAATAGCTGTACGTAGATTTGTGAGGATGTTGCCGTAAACCTGTGTAATCATTGTAGTGCCTTTAGGCATATATTCAATCAAGATAATGCATTGCATGTCCCAGAAGATGGTTGCTCTGAGTTTTCCTGGTAAAGAATGTGTGCGAGTTTTCTGTAAGGTAACTCTTATACACCCATTGCATATTTCCAATCCTGTAACAATTACGGATACTTTTATGCGGTGATCTTCATGATTTCCACCTTCTTATCCATTTTAATTCTGCGATCATGCTCTGTATATTCTCATCCTCAGCGAAACTGTTTTGATCAGAATTTCATTGTGAAATATGATGGGGCATCATCCCCATGCGCCACAATCTTCGTTCGCGGATTGATCCCAAACGACTCATTTTCCATAAAATAAAACAGAACTGGCGCATTTGATTGAGAACTCGGATACAATAATTATAAGAGGCTTGTAACGATTTGGCATTACAAGATCGCCAATTGTTTTTGTCACGGTCATGTAGATAAACTTTCCTTCCATTTTTTTCTAATATTTATGTATAGCCCATTTAATCGGTTAATTTACATCGGTTTTGTTTTAGAGTGTTCCGTTAAAAATTAAAAAGTTGGTAGTGCTAACTACCATCAGGTGTTTGTGTTTCAATACTCAACATGTGCCTCTGATCCAACTATGCAGCTTTTGAGAAATGACAGACTGGATCTTTCCATATACAGGGGAGTCGGAAAAACTTGAAATTCGCTCAATAGTAAAGCACGTGTACTTTGCAAGATACAAAGAAATTGCATTAGAATAAGAAATTGTTTAGAATTAAAAGCTCTCCAAATATGAAATCTCGCAGGTACTTTTTTTGTACGATTTTTTTTTGTTTTTTACATTTTATTGCAAGTATTGTAAAAAAATTCGTATGTGGCTGTGATTTGGTGATAACTTCTAATAGTCCAGTCAAACTGTACGAAAAACGGGCTTAACTTGGAAAATGGAAGAACATGGGATTTTTTCTTCCAGCATGTAGGAGGGGTCTAGAAAAGCTTAACTTGAAGTTTTCGACCTCAAATTCATATGAGCTTTTTCCGCCATTTTGAAAAGAAGTGAACTTGAAAGTTGAAAGTTTGAACTTTTTCATTTTTTATATTACGCTAAAAAGTTTCAAATAAAAGTTGTAAACAATCGTATTGCCGACAAAAATGCTTTATACTTTTGTCGGACCTACTGTTACAGAGATAATTTCAAAATAACATTTCACCCTTCTTTTCAAGATGGCGGAAAAAGCTCATATGAATTTGAGGTCGAAAACTTCAAGTTAAGCTTTTCTAGACCCCCCCTACATGCTGGAAGAAAAAAATCTCATGTACTTCCATTTTCCATTTTAGTTTGACTGGACTATAATTCAAAACAACTTTTCTTAATGCAATTTCATCGTATTTGCAAAATAAACACCGATAAAAAAGTTTTGTTAACGCAGTTAAGATTTATTTAAATCTATTTAAATCAACTAACTATTTAGTTAAATTAAATAAAAGTTTAGTTTTGCTAACTAAATGTTTCGTTGAGAATCAAGCATCAACTATTTAATACGTGATGACCAATAAATGGCAGTTATTATTTACATACCTTCATTCATTATCTTTATTAGTCTATCGTATTTGGATTGATTTTTCACCACATAATATTTCGTCAGTTAATTGCCAAGAGATTACAAAATGATAACACCACAAGCTCAACGCGGTAGGTACAAAACTAATACAATCTAATATAACTCGAAACCTATCGCAAAACTCCATATAATTTATGTGTTATAATCTGCAACAATGGAGCCGGGGAATGTATTGTGCGCGAGAATGAATGTATTAGGGTTGAAGTAAGGAACTTAACTGTAATAAATTACAGCATTACGATGGACACGATATACCTACAAGAATTAATTGTCTCATTAATTAATTAACACCATATAAAGTAAAAAGATAAGCTGTAAAATCTGATTGAATTTATATGCCTTACCTTACCACCTTATTATTATACAGATTTACCGGTTCACATGTTTATACACTGAGGCGCATTATCAATCAATCAAAACTCGTTAAACATGAAATATCTCTCCTCCTGACTTCATTCTCAAAGAGAGATAATCGGCTGGATCACGTCGTCGTCTAAATCTGGCGCAATCGTAAAAAAGTGAATTCAATCTACCTTTTTCCATTTTGTCCCCCTTTTCTAATAAAATCGAATCAATAAAAACCAACATCGTTACTTTTTTTTAAAGCACTAGGTGTATGTATGTGTGCTTATGCCTAGTTTATTGCCAACTATATACGACAAACTAAACTAACTCACCTGATGTATTCAATGGACAGACTTATCGTGTCTCTCGGATTAAATATTGTCCTTTCTATATCCTCGCCTCTTTCCTCCGGAGTTGCCTTGGCAGCTAAATCGGGATGATTCTGGTAGAATTGCTGCCTTCTAGTCATCTCATTTAAAAATAATTCAGGTACTAATTTATATACTATGTCTTGTAGCGTCTTGTCTAACCTGAAATTTAAAAGAAATGCAATCAGGAAACGAGTGGAATGTTGTTTGTACGTATCTGTGTACGTAGAGTATGTATGTATGTATAAAGAGTATTGAATCTATAATTAGAAAACGTGTAAGAAAAAAAAACATAATTGTGTTTGTTGATTTTCTAAATTAAAATGGAAATGAAGCTGTTAGAAATTTATACCGTTGAAGATATAAAACATGCATTCGTTCAGTAGCGTAACATAGATGTATTTTTGTTTGATATAGTTACTAAACATTTATAATAAGTTTGTGATAAGAATGCAATTTATAGATTAATAAGGCAGCGAGCCTTAACCGTTGTTCCGAATGATCCTTCTTTCGCAGGGTTACTATCAGTGTTTCGCCAAATTATGAAAGCTCTAATGAAATACTATGTGAAAAGCAGAATTACATAAAATATACATTATGTAATACTGCGAAATGATAACAGCAATGGCGGCCAGACGTACTTTCAGCTCGATTTATAACGTTATGGCTATATTCCAATGACGAATGCCGCCATTCCAACAATGCACCAATCGTCACTTTTGGACAGACCGAGTTATTTTTTTTTTCGAAATTTTACTTCTGCGTTGAGCATGCTATGAAAGGCACCGAAAGCGACAAGGAAGCAACAAAGCAACGAAGGAAACATATTCTTCTACAAAGTAAAAAAGTTTACAGTAGAGTGCACTGGACCACTGCAAAAGTCCAATATATTTCGAGTAAAATATCTAATCTGTATCTTCGTGTAGATCATGAACTTAACTTTAATAAAATGTTAGTGTAAATTTATCACACTCTAAAACAATAATACTTTAATCATCTATGCAACTTTATCAGTCAAATAAATAAAATACATAAATAAATAAATCACACAGAATAAAAACTACACTACTTTTACTCTAAGTTTTAGTACTTTCTAAAATTCCAATCTAAATAGAAAACAAATTATACAAAAATCTTATAACAATCCACTCTAAACAGGCAATATTTTACTCTAATTTAGAGTGGTCTAGTGTTCAAATTGTACACTAAGTTCTTTACTGTGTACGATTTCGTTCAACAGATTAGTTCTTGTTCGTCCTTAAACATCCTGAAATCAATTTTTAATTTTTCCGATCTAAGACATTTTTTCAAATAGCTAGAGTGAGTTTCGTTACTAGGGCTTGACCGATACATCGGCATCGCCGACGATTGTCCAAAGTTTGGATTTGGTTGAAAGTATGCAATCATGTGCAGTCCAGGCATGTTAGTCATTTGTTTTCTCTGTTTTTTAATAGTGTGTTGTTGTTGTTTTAGTTTGTATTGATACCGGGTGACAACGAGACTAGAGCCAAGCTTATATTTCCTTTATTTATGAACCGACTTATGATTTACTGGCATATAAATGCAAGTCATATTCAACTCTGGTTTCGACGAAAACAGCAATAACTTTGACTTTAAATGCAAAACACCTTGTATATTTAACATTTTTTACATCTGTTCGGGTTGCCAAATTTGCATTTTCTTTTTTAACATAGAAGGTAAAAACTAGTTTTTTAATAGAACCTAAAATGGGCCATTTTGCCATTAGGTAGGAAATTTAATTACAAATTACATCCATCATGTAAAACTAAATATTATTTGTTAGATTATAAAAAACATTAAATTTTGTTGTGAAAAAATGAAAATGTGGCAAGGTTACCACATTTTCAGCAAATCAAATTACATCTGACTAGGTAGTCAGATGTAATTTGATTTGCTGATTTGCAGATTTCCAACGAAACCAGAAGTCGGCCATTTTGACTATATCTATAAATCCTAAATTAAAATCCAAAATATCCCTGTACCAAATTTGACGTAAATTAGTTCATGAATAAAGGAGATACAATCTTGGCCCTACTTCCCTTATCATCCGGTATACGAGGGTGGTCCCAGAAGTACCCGACCTGACCAAGAGGTGGCGGTAGTTGTTTGAAAATATCACTGTATTGGAAAGTACGCAGTCTATAAAGCATATGTTTCAAGTTTGAAAGCGCCACGTTGTTCAGTATTTGTTTGGCAGCCATCAATAGTGAACGTTGTCAGTGAATTTGTGAAAATGGAGAAAATTGGTCGTCGTTATGAGATACAATACTTTTATTTGAAAGGCCTCAGCGCAACCTATATAAAAGCTGAACTGGATTCTACTCTGGGTGAGTCTGCTCCTTCGTTTACAACAGTTAAATTTTGGGTAGCTGAGTTTAAACGAGGCCATACGAGCTGCCAAGAGACCAAATGAGGTGACGACTCCAGAAATGGTGAAGAAAATCCACAAAGCGGTACTTGATGATCGTCGACTGAAAGTGCGCGAGCTAGCAGACATTACGGGCATTTCAAAAAGTGCGGTACATCGCATATTATCTAAACATTTGGACATGAGAAAGCTGTGTGCAAGATGGGTGCCGCGTTTGCTCACACTCGAGCAAAAACAGCGTCGTGAAAATGTTTCAATTGGTTTCACAGCAACAAAGCAGAATTTTTGCGCCGTTTCGTAACAATGGATGAAACATGGGTCCATCATTTCACACCCGAGACAAAAGAATAATCGAAACAATGGACTAAAAACGAGAACCGGCTCCAAAGAAGGCGAAGACCGTTTCATCTGCAGGCAAGGTTATGGCGTCGGTTTTTTGGGATGCGCATGGAATAATTTTTATAGACTATCTCGAAAAAGGAAAAACTATCAACGGCCAGTATTATGCAAACTTATTGCAACGTTTGAGCGAAGAAATCAAGCAAAAACGGCCGCATTTGGCTAAAAAGAAAGTGTTGTTTCATCACGACAACGCACCAGCTCACAAATCCGTTATTGCAATGGCCAAAATTAATCAATTAAAGTTTTAATTGCTACCTCATGCAACATATTCGCCAGATTTAGCCCCCTCGGATTATTTTTTGTTCCCAAACTTGTAAAAACGGCTCAGTAGTCAAAGATTTTCCAACGATGAAGAAGTGATGTCAGCAGTTAATGGCTATTTTGAGGAGCAAGACAGTTCTTATTATTAATAGGGTATCGAACTTTTTGAACACCGCTGGGAAAAGTGTATAGAGCTGAAAGGACATTACGTTGAAAAATTAATAAATCTTTTTCCAAAATTTTTGTGTTTTCTTTGTTGGGTCGGGTACTTCTGGGACCACCCTCGTACTTAAGTAAAATTTTACAATACACAGTTCGTAAAACTAAGGATTTTACTTTAACTTAATTAGCTTCAGGCCGTCAAAAGTGTAGATCCGCCACTGGTGAAAAGCCAGAAACCTCTAAAATCATTCGCTGTAGAATGTGAAAGATAGGTTATAGCTTCTGATTTGTTGCTTTTCCTCATTTTGTTATGATAAGAGAGTGTCAGATGAAAGGATATCATTAAAGCGCGTGTTCTAGCCTCACATTTTCTATGTTTAACTGCCCCACATTTATACACATTCTTGTACATATAGCTCCACAACCCCTTTAGAGGAGGCAGTTTATAAAAGACATCTACTACTGGAAATATCATCACCTTTTTAATTTTAAATATCGTCCTGTATATTTTCTATACTCATCTAAATTCATTTAGAATTCTTTATCGATTCACGTTCCACGCTTGATGTGTATGATCACTGCTGACTAGGCCAGTATAATAAAAAGTACTAGATATAAAAAAGTATAGGCCTATTATATATTAGGTATTATATATAAAAAAGTATAGGCCATAGAAAACGGGAATTTGTGGGCAGACTGTGTTATTCTGTGGTAATTGTGATGTCATTGGTGAAATCACTGGTATTTTGTGGTATTAGTTCTGGAATGAGTGGCATTACTTCGATATTATTGTTAATGGTATTACTGGTAATAAGTTTGGTATTGCGATGCTTTTACAGAGGTTATCACTAACACTGCTGCGGTATTACTATCACTATTTTCGTATATTATATGTATATTTCCGTATCCTATTACTGTGAATTATTATTTTGTATTTGTTAGAGGTATTACTCGAGCCTAATTACATTGTATTAATACAGAATTATTTATGTTATTAACGGAATTATTGGTATTACTTTGGTATTAGTGGGGTTGCAATGTAATGTTCATGATATTACGAGGTTACTAAAATTCTTTTTATATTTTATTAAAATGAGTCATATATTATTAAGGATTTTGTGGTATTGCTCTGATATTAAGGTAATATTACAGAGTTACTGCTAGCGTTCTTGTGATATTGCTACAATGCTTTGTGTTAGAACGGTAGTCGGATAGCTGGAATTTGTATTGCTATTACCATTTATTAATCTGGTTTCTGATATTAGTGGAATTACTGCGAGTTTCTATAGAATTACTGCTACTACCGCTGATATTGTTATTGCACTGTTATTACTTTAGAAACGAATCCCTAATACTATACTAACATTATAATTACTATTACTAATAGCGCTGTAGCATTACAATAGTATGAATAGGATCACCGTTGAGTTTTCATAATATTACCAATATGCCTGGAATTACTCATGCTTTGCTATGCAATATATGGTATTGCTCACTTAGGAAATTATACTCTCTCTGGTACTACTTACTTTACTACTATATTTAACTTTTCTTAGTAATACGAGCATGGTACAGTTTGTATTATTGAGGAAATTACTGGTATTATTACAGTATTAATCGAATTAATGTGTAGTATTATGATATTAGGGGAATTACTTTGATATTAATGCTGGAACTAATAGCTATAATTTACTATATCTAGCATACCGTATTATATTGAAATTATTGGAATTACTTTTGTATTAATCCTGAAGTTAATAGTAGGTATTGGTATATTATTGGTATAACGGTGATACTACGGTATTAGTGTAGTTAGAATAGTATTAGCAGAATTACTTTAATATTAATCCTCGAATTAATGGTATTGGTTTGATATAACCAATTGTTAACTTACCAATTATTAATTGGTATAACTAGTAACGGTGCTACTACTGTATTACAATGGTATTAGTGGAACTACTTGGGTGTTAGTCTTCGAGTTAATAGTATTAGCTAACGCTATAACATGATATTATGGGATTATGTATTTATTTATTACAACCAACATATCAAAAATCTTATTACAAGTTACAAAAAACTATGCTGGTATTAGTAGAATTACTTTAGAATTAATAGTACTAGTTTGTTATAATTAATATTCCGTGGTATGGTAATGATATTACGATAATAAAGTGGTATTAGTGGAATTACCTTGTTGTTAATCTGTTGTATTTACTAATAGTATTAATTTGATATTCTTGGTATACCGTGGTATAACGGTGATACTACGGCACTATAGTGTTATAAGTGGAATTACAATGATATTAATGGAATTACTTTAATATTAATTATCTAATTAATAGTATTGATGTGATATCCTAGTAACGGCGATTAGAATGATATTCGTCGAATTACTTCGGTATTACTCTTAGAACTAATATTATTAACTAGTATACCGTGGTACAGCATGATACTTTGGCATTATTTATTTATTGCAACCAACATATCAAAAATCTAATTGCAAGTTACAAAAAAACTATGATGGTATTAGTAGAATTACTTTAGAATTAATAGTACTAGTTTGATATAATTAATATCCCGTGGTATGGTAATGATATTACGATAATAAAGTGGTATTAGCAGAATTACTTTGTTGTTAATCTGTTACATTTACCAATAATATTAATTTAATATTCTTGGTATACCGTGGTATAACGGTGATACTACGGCACTATAGTGGTATAAGTGGAGTTACAATGGTATTAATGGAATTACTTTAATATTAATTCCCAAATTAATAGTATTAATTAGTAGTATGCTAGTAACGGTGATTACAATGATATTCGTCGAATTACTTTGGTATTACACTTATAACTAATATTATTAACTAGTATACCGTGGTATGACATGATACTATGGCATTATTTATGTATTGCAACCAACAGATTAAAAATCCAATTACAGGTTACAAAACAAATTTTGATGGTATTAGTAGAATTTGGAATTAATAGTGCTAGTTTGATGTAATCAGTGATGATACTATGTTATTGAAGAGGTATTAGTAGAATTGCCTTGGTATATGGAGATTAATTTGTATTTGTATTGTACTTACTATTTGTTTCAGTAACTAGTATACCCTGATATAACGGCGAGACTATTGTATAGAAGTGGCATTAGTGGAGTCTCTTTGGAATTAATGATCAAATTAATAAATTAAGCTTGATATTATTGGTATACCATGATATAATGGTGATTACATTAGTATGTGTGGAATTACTTTGGTATTATTCCTGAAAGTAATAATTACTGGTTTGATATTATTTGTATAGATGTCGTAGTATAACTATGATGCGATAGTGTTATAGCAATATTACCGAATTACTTGGGTATTAATCCTGGAATTTGTTTGACTACACCCTAACTAGTATACCCTGACACAACGACGATACTTTTGTGTTTACATGTGGCATTAGTCGAATCTTTGTGGAATCAATGCTTAAATTAATAGTAGTAACTTGACATTATTGGTATACCATGGTATAACAGTGATACTATGGTATTGCATTAGTATGTGTATAATTACTTTGTAGAGATATGGTGATATAAAGATGGTACTATAGTGTTATAGCAATATTAGTCGAATTACTGGGGTATTAATCATGGAATTAATAGTATTAGCTTGATGTAACTAGCATACTGTGTGATACGGTGATACTATGTATTACAGTAGTATTGGTGGAATAAGTTAGGTATTAATTCTAGAATTAATAGTTTGGATTGAATATGGTATAACAGAGATATCATTGTTGTACATAGGTATTATTTGAAATACTTTGGTATTAATTCAGGAAAAAATACTGCATGTCTGATGTAACTAGTATACCGTGGTATGGCGATACTGTGGCATTAAAGTGGTATTAATGAAATTATTTTGATATTAATCCTGAGTTTGATTCTACATGCATTGCTATAACGGTGATACTATTGTCATAACGTAATATTAGCGGAATTACTTTGGAAATAATCATGGAATTACATACATAGTATTAGTTTGATATTATTGGTATACGGTGGTATAACAGTGATCCTATAGTATTACAAAAGTATTAGTGGAATTATTTCAGCTTGATATAATTGGTGTAATGTTGATGCTTTGGTATTAGAGTGATATTAGAGGAATTACTTTCGTAACAATACTGGGATTAATAGTCTAACGGTGATACTTTGGTATTAGCGGAATTACTTTATTATTAATCTTCGAACTAATAATATTATTGTGGTATTAAGTAGTGGAATTACAACGGATGATGGGATATTACTGAAATTACATTACAGAGTTTTTATCAGCGACTTCCCCCTTCAGTTATAACTCTTACCAGAACATGCTTAAATTCTTTATACCTATGTTCGATCCTTCCAACTTGTTTTCTAATTTCCAGTTTTTTTTAGTGTACGTTGAAAATCAACTTATAGAGTAACCGGATAAGCAAGAACAATGCATAAAAGTAGATTTGACGCCTTCTTTGTCTTAAGAAACCACCCTTTTCCAATATTTTCCACTTATCAAATCTTGCCAAGATGATTAGGGCAGCTTTAAAAGCTGAGCATGACCTAATTATTAAACGATGATACAAACAAAGACTTGATTATAAATAGACCACTCCCATTTTATAAAAAACACATAAACGCTACAACACAGCAACGTTATTAAAAAGGAAAACATCTGCTGTTGACTGGCGCGTTTGATAAAGTAGGAGGTGTAAAAGGTACATTCTTTTATGATCAGCACAGTATACCGACTTTTCTATTTACTTCTTTTAACTGCCTGGAAACGCCGAAACCACAACTCACTCGTAGGAAATTTCTGAAAGGGAGAAGTGGAAAACCCAAAACGATAAAATAGCTTCTACTCAATTTGTCAACGCTACCCCTTATATACGCTCTTTGTCAAAACGAATAATCTCATCTTTTCGAACGTAAAATTTAATTTTACAAATTTAGAAAAAAAATTACAAAATATTTCTTCGCTTTTCGTTTGTGCACCATTAATCTTCATATGATCATCATCAATTCTATTTCAATTGTAATATAATGTCGGTGTGTGGGGAAGAAAAACAAAAAAGCAGCAGACCCAAAAGGTCATAAAAGATCATTAGTAGAGTACATTTTTCTAATAGTAATGTGTAGTGAAAAAAGGCACCTTATAAACATCAATCTCTTTCGGGTTAGAAACGCGTGATATCAAAGATAAATCTGCACCACGCTTTTCTCTATGAACCGCCGAAGCGTGACAGAATACATTCAGGAGCATGCGCAAATGCAACTCATCAATAATGTTTTACTCCCTTCTGATCCTGATCACTTCGAGCTTTCACACACGACAGGCGCCAGGATAAACCGGAATTCCATTCACGGATTTATGGTTTGGTCTTATAAATACAATTTTTCAGAGGAGAAATTAAATGTTCGTGTATTTCTATTATCTTTTTACTAGGGTGGAATTTTTCTTCTATCTTACTCACTCTTCTATTTAATCCCCTTTAGAAGATCTGATAAATAGATAGGATAACAAATCGCCTTACATCAACGAAATCGTAAAGCTATAAAACACCACCTTAACAAAAAGAAAAAGAAAGCTAAAAAGTTTTCAAAAGAGACGTAAAAGAAACAAAGGACGTATAATATCCTTTGTAGTAGTGAGTAGTGAGTGAGTGGCAACAGGTGGGAGACTCATGGAAAACACAGGGTAAAAAGCTGGCGCGATTGATGCCGCGGCTGCTTTATCATCCTTGAACAAATCTTGGGGTCTTGGCCTTATTTTTAGTACCATCATCCTCTCTTCTCTCGTCTCGTTCGTAGTCCGCGGTGATAAAACACGAAGGGCACATTCGTCTATTTGAATAAGAGTGGTAAAAGGAAGAAAATCGGCGTTGTAAGCAGTTGAAGGGGGCAACGAGGAAAAATCAGCGCTCGACAACCCTAATTTCTGTTGTTAGTACCTACTTTATTAAATTGTTAGAAATTTTAAATTCCTCGAGGAAATTCTAAGGGAGATGTATTAAATTTTCAGTTTGTTTCTTACTTAATGGGGTAAATTAACAGAAAACTGTGTCGTGAAAATCTTCAATTAATGTTTCAGCCGGTGTGTAAAGAAAAGTAAAAAAATTTGTAACTTACTTTAAGTTAGGCTTGGCCTTATTGATGATGACTTCGCATATCGGGCAGTAGCTGTGCTCGTGCAGGAACTTAATTATGCAGCTTCTGCAAACTGAAAAGGAGAAAAGACATGGATTAAAATGAATCATCAGGTTTATCAAGTTGTAAATAACAGACAAGAACTATTTTAGCGTGATTTATTTATACTTACAGGAATGAAGGCATTCTGAAATTGTGGTTGCGTCTACGTAATATCCTTTGCAGAGATAGCATGTTACATGTGGGTTAATTTCGACTAGTTTTATCTTCGGGTGCGGTTGCTTGTTGATGAGATCCATCATTTTTCACCTGGAAATTAAAAGAATTTAAGAAAAACATATTAGCCTTACTCAGAATGAAACACTTTATTCCTTCAAGTGTAAACTTATAGGATTTCAGGACAGTACTGAATTAGACTCACTTAGCTTCATTAAATTTGCAGCAAAACTTACAGGAATTGTATTTTTAAAAGTTTCAGCTCCTAGCGTTTTAAGGACTCGTTTAGTGTTCTCACGGAAAGTATCTCACACAAAGTAAACTTTAAATAATGATAATCTCAACGAATGCTCTCATTCGTATACGGCGGGACTAGGCGAGTGCAAAGCTGGCGTAATTCGATTAATCACTTCGCAGATTCGGAGAACGAAACGACCAAAGTCGTAATCCTGACTTTTTTGCACTGTTGTCTTGCTTATACCTTATCTGGACAATCAAAGCTCGGATTTTAATCGTATCTGAGTGAATGATGTCTAATAAGATCTGACACCTTTTGGTACCCCCATCCCCCTCCGACAAGAGGAGTGAAAGATTGCGAAAAATTAATGGTGATCTTGTGCGTCAAAAGATCGGAGACTGACACTCGTCATTTAGGACAACATTAAATTTGTTTGAAAATGCATGAAATTTTCGTAGAACATGGGAAAGGCTTGAGATTATCGTGGGTAATATAACTTTGGACCTTCTACCTATCGACCTAGTCCGATTCGCATTTGTTTCGCCTTTTTGCAGAAGAGTAAAGGTATAAACCCGTATTCTCAAACTCATTCAACAAGTTGCGCATTCGAAATGATCTATTTTTTTACGTTATAAGGTACAACTTAGCTTTAAAACAATTTAACTTCAGAGATCTTACCTTTTGAAGATTCATAAGAAAAAATGTTTAAGATTGGAGCATTCATTACAAATGTGCAAATTACAGAATATTAAAAATTTACATTTTACATATTTGTAGCTTAATTATCTAAGTTCTTGAGATCCAGTTTTGAAGTTTTAAAATCAAATTTAAACCTTTCAATTTTCCAAGTCGATCAGTTCTTCATGTAACTTTTCTATAGTCATCACAACAGTGCCAAAGGTAAAAAGGAAAATAGCAACTTCTAGTTTTAGATATCATTCATCACATGCCATTCATATCGCTTGACCATTAACCAAAGGTCGAAAGTCAAGTCGCTAGTCAAATCTGTCTGCAGAATTGAACTCTTCAAGGTCAATTACCCCAAGTAGTTCCATCAATAAACTTGCTAAGAGGCGAAATTTAGACATGACCTGTAACACAAGTCAAAGATCAATCAAGCCGCAGATTAAATGTAATTCCAGAATTGAACCCTCTACTCCTATCACCATAGTCATCTGATCACTTCCTTGTCCCAGGAAAAAATTAATTAATCGACTAATTTTCTAATCCTTTGGTCACCATCACCATGTGTTTGAAGCTTTTGTCCCCGCCTATATTCTTACGCCCACTTTTTCTTCAACATTGCTTTTAAAAAATGAAAAGAAATTTTGGAGCTCCAAAGTACTTTGGAGCAATTTTCATTTTCAAATCTATATTTAATTTTAGTGATTATTTATAATAGCTCTGATGAGGCATGAGCAAATTTATGCGAACCGTCAGCTATTTTAACACCAATAGAATAATAAATCAGTAAAACACTTTTGTTTTTTGCTCCCCATGGTCACGAAATTTGGATAAATTATATTGATTTGTGGAGCAACTGATAAAATTTTCTTTTTGATAATACTTGATAAATCTGTCAGAAGTATTGTCTGATACTAGCTTCTCTTTTCAGGTAACTAATAATGTCTGAAACTCCCTATAGGAGTGTCTTTTACCACATTGGTGACCTACGGGAAAGCTTTGGTGGAGTGTTACCAACGAGTCTTGAAGTTTTGGGAGTTTATTTCCATTCTGACAGAAAGGCAAATATATCTAAAAAGTATATCTAAAATATACTAGATAAAAAGTTATCTAAAATCGTGAAAACTGTTGTAAAGATTTGTGAGATTTGGAACAAAGCAAGGATTCCAATTTCTGAGGAGAGAAGCATTGTTCGAAAGATTAAACTTGATAAGAAATGAAAGGGATAATAGTTATTTATGGTACAAGTGAGTTAAGTATTTAAGAATTTTTCTGAGCGAATAATATCCTTAACTCACGTGTGCCATACAAAATTTTATCCAACACCTCTTTATTTAAGTTTAAATATCGAATTTGCAATGTATAGTTAGTCAGTAGTTTTGACAGTAATAAATTTAAAACTCTAGCGCGATGACTGGATTTTAATAATATTATGCAATGTAAGCTGGTGATTGGTTGCTACCTATAATAGCAGCCAATCGCCATTATAAAGTGGCTAACAATGTTTTTCTACCCACAAGTGAGTAAACATCAACTTTAATGGCTTACAAACCTCAAGATTTAGCCCTCTTTATTTAGAAGTGTTGATTAAACACTTTTATAACCGACTAAAAGTCGGAACGAAAGTTTACCATGGATGGGATAACATAAATTTAACCAAGAAGGAACATAAGAAACCAATGAAATCCTTGCAAGAGACTGAACGATTTAACCCTGACTTTTGGCTGCAGCTAGAAGTTGGCTGCAGTATCAATCGAGTTGCCATTTTAGTCTTAGACCACGAAATGGAAAAACTCTTAGAAGTTAAGTTAAAAAGGGAACAGAAGACAAAGTTGCTTTACAGCGCTTTAAAGGAAATCCTTGACTGGAATATTTAGGATTACATCATGTTGGAATGGAACTTGGTTTTAATCGAGCAAAATTTGCAGAAAGAATTAATTGCTTTGGCCAGTATGTCAACACTACATACGTGAAGTAGTATGTGGGGTATCTACAATGAATTATTCGGCGCAACGTCTGGCCCAAATGTTTTGATATTTCGTAAATTCTGCGAATTTAAGAAGATATTTCTAGAATCATTTTTTGAGTTCCTAAAGCTTTCCATCACAAGCAGTGGATGTCAAAGTTGCTCTTCGTAGACAAGATTAATTTCTTTCGAAAGCAGTTCAAGCCTAAGACTATTGAGAATAAATCCTGCCTTTAATTCGGTTTGTTTGTTGTGTCGATCTACGTGAATGCCTGGATACCATTCCCGAATACCTGCGATACTCAGTCAATCGCCTCAGTCTAATTTGAACCCTTTCTAACTATAGGACAACTTCTGAAGTTTTCTCACAGAAAGCAATTGTGAATGTAAAAGCAACGTCTTGTCATTTGTGGTACTTGGGCCAAGAAATAGCACCACTTAGCTTTTTCTCAAATCTGGTATCTCTAGAAAGGAAGCGTCTACATATTATCCATGGGGTGTTGATGACATCTAAGTTCCATCCACCGCTGTTAGTGCTCGTATTGTTTTTTGAAGCTATTGATTGTTTGGTAAAATAATTATTATTTATGGCACTCTTTCCTTGATAACTCAATTTAATAAAACTGAGAAGCCTGCCCGGAAACTTCTTAAACGTGTCTTTTAGGATGAGCCAAAGATTCTGTATCGGATTTCCTTCTATTTCATTCATCACCCGCACATGTTGTTGCAACGAAGTCTTGACTTGCCGGGATGCAACTGGTGTCCAAATAAAACAGTAAGTGATATCCAGCACTCCCTTAGGATTGTGTCAAGACTGTGTAAGGCGTCTTAAATTGATTTGCGTTAGAACCGAGATTAATCAACTTAAGGCATTTAGATATCGAAAGAATCATCAAAAGAAACCCTTTGGTATAATTATTTTTTGATTACCTGGTTTTTTGATATTCAGAAGCTAAAGATCAGTAGATTCGATTATGTATACTCCTAAAAGTAACGAGCGTTCAAAAGGCGGCATGGGACAACTCGGCGCAGACAAATCGGCGTCGTGCCAATTCAGTGCTAGCTAATTCGGCGCCGTGCCAATTATGGCACCAGAAAAACCTAAGCTTAGTTGCTTTTTTCAAATTCCATTTACATTAGGTTGAGTTTTTCTTGGTAGTCATTACCTGAATATTAATCCTGTATGTTATTTACTCGCCCTCTCTAATCTTTTACTAATGCATAAGATACTAATCTTATATTACTTTAACTAATCTTGGTATTTATATTATATTTTATAAGATACGCATCATATTAAGATGGTTGGTAAAATTTTCTAGGAAGAACTTATGCTCTGGGTTTTACTAATAGGGTAGGTTCTTTGTATTAGTTATTTTATTTCATGTTTGTTGATAATAAATTTGTAGTAAGTGCAATATTTAATATTAATAAATTAATACAAATTCAATTTCTTCTTGAAGTTCTTGGCAATTAAAATTATTTAAAACTTAACTATTTAAATTTATTAATTTTAAGCAAATATGTACAAGATATTTTTTGATATTTATAGCAATAGTAATGTTTGGCGCTGAATTGTTTCAGTGCCGAATCGGCCGCGCCGAATTGTCGGCGCCGAGTTGTCCTCGACCCTTCAAAAAGTATCTGGATAAAGTTACCTTTTGGAATTAATAATATCTATACTTAGTCTTAAAATTAGTAGGAGTGAAGAAAGCATTACTGCGATTGGTTCTCAGAAAGCCAAGTTGAAATCCAGTAATTTACTAATTTTGTTCATCGGGCGACTTCCATCCTCGGGCCCTTGAGGCCCTCGTGCTGGAATATCGTCGCCCTCCTGGCATTATCATCATCTTAACGCCCTTGGTACTTGGTAAATAACTATTAATTATTATACAGCAACAATATATTAGCATAAAGCAATTTATTTTTATGCCATAACATAATGATTTTTTAGATGCTTATTAATTGGCGTTAAAATTTCTAAAGTGTTTCTAAATAAATTAATAATATATTGGTTGTTGATTTTTTCAAATGCAAACTTTAATTATTTATTGTAAAGATATTTCTTATAGTGCTCAAAACAAATGCTCATAGTATGTACAAGATAATCATTTAAATTGTACCATTAACATGCGAAACGCGTAACACAAAAACCATCCTACAACAGAAAAACTGTTTGCTGCACGAATTGCAACTATTTTAAACCGTACACTTCGCTTCTGAGAACCCATTCGATGACGGGCGATACTTATCGGATTAGCCTGTCTATTGTAAATAGTGTTGGAAGAAATAATAAGAACGCGGTCATTATTCACCCGGGGATCAACGAGAGCTTTGATAAGACAAAACATCTGCACTCTAAAAAATTACCGGTGAATTATACCCTAAAAAATGGAGGCAACTATGTTGCCTCCATTTTTTGGGGTAAATTTACTTCCAAGTGTAATTTTCATAGGAAGTGGGAAATTTCAATATTAGGTCAATATTAGGTAAAGTTATAACTTTACGCAGGTGTTTTAATGTTAAAATGTAAGATTGCATTGAGATCGTAATTTTAATCTGTAAATTTATTTAAAAAGGAAACATGACAATGCAAATTTAACCTAATATTGAAATTTCCCACTTCCTATGAAAATTACACTTTGAAGTAAATTTACCCCAAAAAATGGAGGTAACATAGTTGCCTCCATTTTTTAGGGTAAATTGAAGGGGAATTTTTTAGAGTGTGTTTAACATAGTAGACTCATGAGTGGGCGTGTTAACAAAAATTGTTATTTTTGTTAAATTTGAAGTACCAGTTCAAATTATTATTTGAATTGGTATTTCAACAGGTGCATAGTTCCTTGATTAAGTGAATTTGTCACTAACAAAAATAATTATAACGCATTGTTTTCCGGCAGTTTAAACACAGCTGTAAACAATATTTCGTATTTTCTTTATTTTGCATTTCGCATGGTTATACATTTCGTATATTGTATTTATACTCGGTTGCATATGGGTAGACCAACTGAGGAGAGAAGACTTATTAAAACTCTTTCCATAGGAGACATAGCCCAAATGATAAAACAGTCTAAATGCATAGTTTATCAGGTCTTCAAACCAGTCAAATCATCAGATAACAGAGGAAAGTGGAGAAAAACAACGGCAGCTTTGACCGTTTGCTGGCACGGAAAAGCAAAGGTGATCCTTACACATGTTCTACCGCGCCAAAGAAGATGGAAAATGCACCAACTAGTGTAAAAACAATTAGACAACGATTGCAGGATGTAAGTTTGCATGGAAGATCGCCTATGAAAGTGCTATTGCTAGTCAAAAATATGAAGGATCGTTTAAAGTTTGCTGAAGACCATTTAAACGTGGTAGGTGAAGAAGAAAAAGAACAATGGCACAACATTCCTTTGGAGTGATGAATCTAAGTTCAATTTTTTTGGTTCTGACGGAAAAACGCATGTGAGGAGGCCTAAAAACACCGAATATGATCCTAAATCCACCAAAAGGACAGTTAAAATTGAAGAAGGAAACATTATGGTTGTCCTATAATGCTGTAGGATTCATATTTTGGATTAAGGACATTATGATAAAAGAGATTTATCGAGTTTACATATGCAAGACAAAACATGTGTTGATTGCGTCTTTTAGCAGCACAATGACCCTAAACACCCTTCGAGATTGGAAAACAGAGATTTCAAAACAACCAGCTGTCTACTATGCTATGGCCGCCGCAGTCGCCAGACTTAAACCCGATCGAAAATCATTGAAGTTAAGTTAAACAGCTTATACTTAAAGAAAACGTCACCAATAAAAATCAATTGAGACAGGAAGGTCAGAAAACTTGGTACAACATTCCAATAAATAACGTCTGATGAAGTCCATGAATGACAGGTGCGGGAAGTGTTCAAAGGAAAGGGATATATACTAGGGTGGCCGTTATTTTGCAAAAGTTAAATTTTTTTAGCTCCCCCTCCTAGATCTCTTTAAAATGCCAAAAAAATGAGCTGTGCAAAATTTCATCCGATTTGGTTAATATTAACCCGTGCCACCGAGAGGTTAAAGTTTAAATGGGATTTAACATGGATTTGGTGCATTTCTACAGACTTTGTGACGTAACTTTTTATCTTTCTATGTTTTAACTTGAAACTTTATATACTTATGTTGTTGAAACTGCTAAACACGAATATGATAAAATTCAAACTCTCAGAAAAACTTTTGACAGTTTACAGCTGTCAAAGTAGCGGTCAACTTCACTAAAATTAGCATTTTCGCGGAACTGTCAAAGTTTTTTCAGATTCGTGTTAAGCAACATAAGTATACAAAATTTCACGTTAAAACATAGAAAGATAAAAAAGTTATGCCACAAAGTTTCTAGCAGTGCACCAAACCCATGTTAAATCCCTTTTAAAACTTTAACCTCTCGGTGGCACGGGTTAATATTCACCAAATGGGCTGAGATTTTGCACAGCTCATTTTTTTGACATTTTAAAGAGATCTAGGAGGGGTTAAAAATTTAACTTTTGCAAAATAACGGCCTCCCTAATATATACCACTAAATACTAGCGAATTTCTTTCTTTTACTAGTTATAATATTTATGACTGTGTTCTTATTTTTTCTGCCTGGTACGTTTTACAAAGGATAATTAGTTTTTTAGTTGAGTGCTGTAACAATTAAATAAATTTATGTTCCACAAATCATACTTGTCATTGTACCATGCTGGATCTTTATTTATCGTAAAAGTTCACCCATTCAATTTAAGCATTAAAAATTAGATCTTTCCTCTTCGGTCTTATTATTTCTGCCACCACTGTAGATGTAAATAATTGTAACTGTAAGATCAAAAAGAGTTAAAATGCCGAACGCATCAGATATCAACATTCAATTCTGCATTTATTTTGATTTAATAATTGAAAAACAGCTATTATTCAGAATTTTTAGTTTCATAGTTATTCAACTTAATACTTATAATATAATGAATATTTTTTGGGTATCTCTGGTAGTTCTGTAGCTCTACAGCATTTAAGGACAAGCCATGGTGCCGAGACTGATTTATTTCGATCCCCTACAAAGGTTTTTCATAGTCATTCAAAGTAACAGCTCAATACATTTGAAAAGGTAAATAATAGTTTATCAGTATTCTCTGAAAGTCAGGTCACAGCAAGTGGGTGTGCAATTTGGATAGCATCCAAGAGTATTTGATTAATCAATAAGTGACCTGGTTTACTTATTTACGAACTAGTAGTACTTCAAGATGTTCTTGAAAATTTCAGGCGGACTAGACTGCCTCTGAGTTTTAAAATAACTTAAAAATGTCAATAGATCGATGTCGTTGGTCTTCACACGACGGAAATAGATAAATTTATAAAAATTCCAAGTTTTGTTGTATGTTGCAGTTCGTTCGCAAGATATATGGCTATTAGTATTTACATCAAACAAAGTAATGTGCAAGAGAGATTGATACAAGTGCATGTAGTGTACTTACCATTCTACAGCAACCTAACAAGTTTCTTATACAGGTGCAAGAAATTTCTGTTAGCAATAAAAATACCAATACAATTACCATAAAATCATCAATAAATTTGTACGAGCAGGCTCTTGGAAAATCCTCATGTTAAATTAGTAAAGCTCCTTGTATTAATATGCAACGGTTAATTTCCGTATTGGGCCCGTTTAACTGTACATAATCCGTACTTATTGAATGTTTGAAGCCCACCTATTAAATACATAAAACGGGCTTGCTATGGTATTAGACTCAATTTTAGAAATTTCCAATACAATAGCGTTTACTACCAAGTACGTTTATACCTTCGAAGAAGAAACAATGTAATTTTTATATTGTGGTGGTTCTCACACACCACCAGTACCCACTCGTAATTATTTTTTATTTGTACGAATAATAGTAGTAATAATAAAAAAGTAAGGACCATAAGTCGCTTTATAATAACCCTGGCAACTACTTCCTGTTCGGACACCTGAAGTGAACGACGAGAGAGACTAAAACTAATGGGGAGCCGTTTATTTCCGACAAAATGTAAATGAAGGAAAGCACTTTGCACTTTCTGCGTTCAGTTTATTTGTTACCTACATGTTAGGATGTAATATAATAAATTGTTCTTTCTAAAATAAATTTTGTACTTTACCATGAAAATTTTCAGATGGTAGTAAAATAACTGTAATTTTGCTATTGCTATTAGTACTTATCAAAACTGATTACCGTGCCTACTATATAATCACGTCCCCACCGCACAAGTAATAAAGTTTTTGGACTGAAAAAGATAATAGCAGTAAGTTAGGCTTTTGAGTTTTTTTTGTACAATAGTAATAAACCCAACTATAAACGGAGATGGAGTTAAAGATAATCCAACGATTCACTGTATTAAGAACGTATAAAGGTGCTTTATTGAATCGTATTCAACATTTAACCTGCGTCACTTCCAAACGAGAAAACAAAAGATCTTTAACAGTAAATAGCTTATATAGTCTAACAGTAATCTTACTTTACTACCGTTTTCAGAAAAAATAGAATTTATTTATTTGCTCTTTTAGTGGTGATTGCAGTTATAAAAACGCAAATGTAGAAGTTAGAAAAGATTAACTAAACAGTCTTCTAAGTCTTCGTTAGAAAATACGGGAATACATTCGCAGATACCGGAAATTAATTCAGGAATACGGAAATAACCGCAGATGTTTCCGCATTCCAGGGAATAGGTATACAAAATTTGTTTAATGAGATGCCCCGAGGGTCGTCTCACTACTGGAATGGGAGTACATATTTCAGAAAATATATCGGGAATACACGGGAATATACAAAGAATAATCGGGAATACACGGCAATAATACCTGAGAAAAAACCAGGAATACTCGGGAATAATTGGGAATATTTGGGAAATATACGGAAATACAGGCCAACACTTAGAGGAATACTTTGAAATAGTACGAAAACACATGAACATTTAGGAGTAAATACTTCTAATTAAAGAAAGAGATTTCATTTCAGTCGACATTTTATTATGAGCTCAATAATTATTTCTTTGATTTCGATATACACGTTTCAAAGAAATACGATATAGTAAAATATTGCCTCTTTAGAGTGGATTGTTATAAAACTTTTGTATAATTTATTTTCTATTTAGATTGGAATTTTAGAAAGAACTAAAACTTAGAGTAAAAGTAGTGTAGTTTTTATTCTGTGTGGTTTATTTATGTATTTTGATTATTTGACAGTTTTAGTGTCATAAGTTTGCCGCAAATGATTAAAGATATCATTGTTTTGGAGTGTGATAAATTTACACTAAGTATTGAAGTTAAGTCTATGATCGAAAATACACGGGAATATACAAAGAATAATCGGGAATACACGGCAATGATACCTGAGAAATAGTCAGGAAAACTCAGGAATAATCGAGAATATTTGGGAAATATACGGGAATACACGCCAACACTTAGAGGAATACTCTGAAATATTACGAAAATACATGAACATTTGGGAGTGGGGTACAACAAATTCTGATGCTAATTCATTAAGTTTTGGTTAGGAAATACGAAAATACATTCAGATACCGGAAATTAATTCAGGAATACGCAAATAACCGCAGATATTTTCGTATTCCTGGGAATAGGTGTACAAAATTTGTTTAGTGAGATGCCACTCGGCACCTTTACAACGTTTCCGACTTTTTTCTTCGAAATTTCAAGAAAGCTAGCAGTTTCACTCTACTATATGTGTCTGTTTCCCCGTTCAATAAGATTTGCGAAAGTTTTCCTCAGTCGTCACCGTTTTTGATCGTTCTGATTTCTTAGCATAAAGGATATTTAACATTCCAATTTGAGCGCGTTTGGCTCCATAAATCTATGTTTTTAAGTCGCTTAAACTGCATACCAGCATTCCATGTATCCTCCTTCGCTGATGGATATTAGTCGAAGTACAATTTCCTGCAAAACTTCAGAAATCCGCAGGCACGAAGGTTCCGAGATTCACAGTTGGGATGTTTGCTATATGACATCTATTCCATTGGTAATATAGTTGATACAAAATTTCCACAATGGGTGGAAATTTAGAAATTAAGAAATTTCGAGTTTCAAGGTTTCAGAAAATTAAATTCTAATCTATCAAAGTTCTAGGCTCAAATTGGTATATTGTCAGTGTCTATCAAAGTGTTCTCATTTCTGCAGATTTGTAGTTTAAATTTCAGACTTTAAGAGCTCTACAATTGGTTGTCTAGAAGATTCTGGTCTACAAACTGAAAATATAAGATGTTGAAACTATGACTATTCGAAGTTTCAAAGTCCTAGGTTCCATGTCTATATTTTTATAATCAGAGATTTTTAATATTTCGTACTTTTACTAAATTTAAAAAATGCAAAGTTTCAGTGTTCAGTATAGATAGTCCAAGTTTCAGAAGCTGTGTGATTTTCATAATATTCAGCCTCAAAACTTCGAATTTCTAATAGAGCTTCTTTTAGATTCAGATTTTATATTTTAAGACCTTAAGGAATACGCAAAGAATATTAAAATTCTTCTATTCTACAACCATAAAGCTTCATCTACAGTACAAGTTTTCATAGATTGAAATTATATTTACCTATATTTATTTTATATAGAGAATATCGAGGTTCCAATGTTTTAATAATTTCAAACTTAATTAATTTGCAAAGTTAGGAAATTTCGTATTTAGAAGTTTCAGAATCTCAATGACCTAGGTTTTCGTAGCTTTGAAAAGTTGGTAGGTTTAAAATTTCGCCAATATATGAATTTGAAGTTGAAAAGGTATAGACTTGCAGAGTTTAAATCTCTTAAAATTTTGGAAATTCTAGGTTTCAATGTTCAAAATTCGAAATGTAGATAGTCAAAGTTTTAAAAACTTTAAGTTTCATTTTTACAATATTCAGCCTCAAAGATTCAAATTTCTAGAGCTTCTAAGTTTTGTTTCGTTGTTTCGTATCAAGAAGAATATGCACAAAATATTAAAATTCTTCAATTCTATAATCATAAAGCTTCACCGACAGTTCAAGTCTTCGTAGATTGATGTTTTCGAGGTTTATCGAGGTTTTAATAATTTCCAAATTTACAAAACCTAACCTTCAGGATTTAAAGACATTCAAAAGATAACAAAGTTTCGATTTTCCGCTTTTCCATGGCCTTGAAATGTTTGTAGGTTTTAGATTTCGTCAGTATCCCGTCTTGAGGGTTTTACAGCTTCTAATTCTCATATCTTCAGATTTTTCAATTTTGCAGATTGCAGTTTCGAACATTTATATTTTGGAATGCTTCAAGTACAATGCTTTGAAGTTTCAAGTTCCAATCTCATACCTTCAAACCTTTTCCTATTTCAAGTATCAAGCTTTTGAAGATTTATAGTGTCGAACATCTGGTTTATAAGTGTTTCAAATACAATATTTCTCGTTAGTATTTATAGACCATTACATATTCAAATTTCCTGGAGCTTCAAGTATAAAATTGTAGATATTGCAGTTTTGAACATTTAGATTTTGGATGTTTCAATAATAACGCATTTAGGTTTCCAATTTCGTCAATATGCGGTTTTAAAATTTTGAAAATTAATCAAAAAAATTTTTGAAAATATGTTGTGTTATGGGAATTGCGTTTGTGCAGATCGATAATTAGTTTTTGGTGTTGATTTCCAAGTTTTTTGGAACCTTTAGGAATTTTTCCACTACTTCTTTTTAGAGGTTATAGGAGCACGTTCTCGTAAGTTTTTATTTGTTTTAACTTTTCTATCGTTCAGTCTCTTATACTTAATTCTTTTGATAGGTTTTGATGTATAATCGTCGTTAGCCGCATTTGGAGGCGATATAATTATCTCTTAAGGTCACATTACACCGAAGGTATTTATAAAGTGTTTGGTGCATTCTGGTAATTTGATTCTATTTGTTACAGATCTTTTCCTTTGGGTTTACCTTTACTCATTTTATAACTTCCTGGTTGTCTTACAATAATTACATACACTTCGTGTATGTGTGGGTTGTTGAAACACCCCTAGTTCGAACTGGGTGGTGACGTAACTCTTTCGAGTGAAAGAAAACACCTGTATCATAAGTGAGTTATAATATTGCAACTGGTTACATCAAAATTAACGTTTGACAATTTTTTTTCTGTAATTACAGCTTTACTGTATATATTTGTATATTTTCAATTGCTTTCGGGCTTTCCTTTCGGAGCAAGAGTGGCTGTGCTACTCACTCTCTCTAATTGTGCTTCTATTGACGTCTGTATCGTGATGTGATTATTGCCGTAGGCGCGAACCTGTGCGCAGGGGAGCTACCTTGGCGTAGTTTGTCTTGTCTTTTGTGTTAGGGTTTGTGGGTTGGGTCCGTTGGCTTTGTGTGGGGGGGGGGGTTGGTTTTTATTAGTTTTAGGTGGGGTTTGTTTCTCTTGGAGTGGGTCAACTTGTTCAAATTTGTTGGTGTTCAGGTTTAGGTTGGTTACAGCCTTTAAAGGTATGTTGCTACTGGTTGTGTTTTGGGCCTTAGGCTATAACGGTGATGCCACTAAAATATTCTTTAAAGAATGTTCTTCACACGAGCGATCTAAACGAAGTGAGTGTTCTGCTATCAACAGGAAGTTAGTTCCAAACAAAAAGCCAACTAATAGGAGAGAAAATGCGAAAATGCCTAAACGCTATACAAACTAACACAAAAGTATACCAATACAGGGTGCTACGAAATTAGCACGTAACAATATGGTTCTAACAGAATGGGGTGAGACTGTTAGGGGGGCAATTACAGTGTTGCGATTAATCTCATTCCCAGATTCTACCACCTTGGTACTGGAGATTTCTAAGAATTGGCTTCAGGAAATCCATCGAGAATAGCTAAGGTCAACTTGAGGCCGAGAATGGTTTCGAGATACCAGTACTGAAAGTCCTAACTCTAGCTATAATCATCGCTCGGTTGATACCATTTGCAGTCTCGAACATCTCTTCAGAGTTCAGGTAGATGTCACGAGTCTCCGTGTAAAGAGAAATTTGTATAGGACAGGATGATGTAATAAAAATTGACCATCCGCCCACCAACCTACGACATGAGTATCGACAACATCTAAGGGCCAGCAAGCTAAATCGGTCCGACGACGGAAAGCCCTCTCCAGCAAACTGATCTATACTCCAGCCAAAAATGCATGAAATGAGTCATTTTCGTAATCACACCGGAATAAAGAAATACGACCCGAGGTGAGATAAGATAAGAGTACAAATTTCACGTTGCTAAGAATTCAGTAACGTACGCTAGAACCAACACATTTTCATTGCTTCGTTCACATTTGCTTTTAATTAAAAAGGGGTTTGTTCCGCTAATGAATCTTTCTAGCTCATTTATTGTTTATTTTATCATTTATATTACAGTGTGACCTTCGGGTAATTGTAGATGCATTTTACGATTTCGCCCACGTGTTTGTGATGACTCATTTCTTGTCACTTTGGTCACAGTATAGCGAAGCCATCGAATTGCCAGACGAGATTCCATTTAACATCGCCACGTATGTATATCAAGAGAGATGACTCTCGAGTACAATTTCTGTTCCGGGTGCGACGTCACCAAGAGATTAGCACACGGTATTCAGTGCTGTTGGGACATGAACGAAAAAAAGCCGGACATCGTAGCCAAAGATGGCGGAAGCGGTGTTATGATCGACGTCGTATAGAAGACTACTACGGCAAAGATCGTGAGGGGATTAGTAGTGTTTCGTGTGCTTTCAACTGCCTCGAAAGTACACCGATCTAGTGACCTTTGTGTCTGTATGAAAGATTCACTTGGTGTTGCAAACGACGAATTGCTTATTACACTCTCAATATTTGGTAGAGAATGAGGGATTTAGGTGGGAATGCCTAATGTCCCATAGAATTCACTAATTAGTATTAGTTAATAATTTTGAGGAAATATCACCAGGGCAGGGATGAGAAAGGTGTTAATAAAACTTTTTTAAAATGTTTGTTATCATCTTTTATTAACCATGTTAATTGAAAGCGGTAAGCGTTCTTTCTTCAGGTTGTGCGTAGGTTCTTTGTTCCACGGGACACCGATTAAAACTCACTGCTGTTTACTACAGGAATATTTATTTTTTTTAATTTAAGCTGTTACATTTCGCAATTTTAACTTCAAGAGTTCTAAAATTTCTCTAACAAAAGAATCACCAAAAAAAAACAATAACAGACTCCGCTGTTACTAAAACTTGTTGGTTAATAATTCATGCGTATAAATAACCGTGTAAATTAATCCACCAATAAACTCATGAATTAATTCATGAATACAATATGAAACGCATACATGTATATAAAATTGAACCTAAAACTTTCTCATATCAAATTTTTCCATATTCATTAAGTGGGCACATTTACAACTACATAAATAATAATTTTATTATTAATTAAAATTTTAATCACTTTCAATTTTTATTTTAACAAACGTTATTAATAAAATACACTTCTAATGAATAAGCAAGCCTAATGAGGCAAGGTACCCGTTGCTAATTGATCGTACAAAAGGGTGCATTTTGAATAACTCGATGTTGGCCCTGTTTTATTGTTATCCCCTAAAGGCATTTTAGGTTTTCAAAAATCGACCAACACTTGCAAATAACAAAACATTCAATTTTATCAATACACCAAATTTGAAAACTTGTCTGTAATACCAATTTTCTGCGAATTCGTCCGAACAAGAGCAGCAAGCAGCAGCAACAGCAAGGGCTTCTCGTTTCTTCCTCTTCTTGGGTGCTGTTGCCGTTAAGCCTACACATTCTTCATCCTACTCAGGCAAGCATTTAGTTCCGTTTATCACAAAATCGCTCCATCTTTCTCGCGTACTTTTACAACCCTCAGAAATCTACCGCCTGTTATATCATGCCGAGCCCATTTTGTTCTTTTTTAACTTGCGCCTCAGTTAATGCGTCCATCCTTTTTCATACCGGATATTATATATCCATAGGGGTTGGAAATGTACAGTTCGGACTGAAAACATCGATTTGACCGGCTTTTTGAGTACGTACTACCGCGTGTTCGCAGCTTTCGCTCTGTTACCTTACCTCTACGACGAGTAGGTATTACTGAAGGTAGTATTTCCTATTTTTTTCTACTATTTCTTTATTTAAATAAATTTGGGATGATCGCATCGGAAGAAGCCCAGCCGAGTGTGTTACGTTTATCTTTGTTGGATGCAGACGTATAAAAATAATGAGAATGAGCTTTTATTCTCTCTCACATATTGTAACTGTAATCATATTTTATTATTAAAATCTTTATTTTATATTACTACCTCGTATTTAGTTGGTATTAACAAGGTTTTAACCTAGATTTGAATTAAAATTAATGCAGCTAGACAGATGTTGCTGGAATTACGTTTTTTCCTTCTTTTCAGTGTATTATTATTATTACGAGTACATATGGTTACATCATTAGTGAAATTACATAAATCAACACGTGGATGAGATGTAGGAGGAGTGTATATGAGATTATTTTTGATGTAGCAAAATGGGGTTGCTGATTAATTAATTAGAGGCTCTAAATAAGATATAATTTCACCACAGAAGTTACTCGACAAAAATAGAAGCGTTTTTCAAATCTACAAAGCACGATCTCGACTTTAGATCAGTGGTTCTTAACCAGCTATTTCGCGCTGATGTTGCAGTGTTTTGTTCAAAAGACTCAAATTTTTGCGAAAATTTGAAAACAAATAAAATGTATGTTTATGTAAGGTGTGCAGGCAGTTACCCGCCTGTCATAATAAGCATAAAACATGATCCAGAATCTTAAAAATGGTCATATTAACCTTGAGATAAGCATGCGTAGCTCATAGAACACACTTTTTTCTTTCCGCGTGTAAAATTTGAAAAAATAAATGATGGAATTATGACCTGTTTTCGTTCGTCATAAAAAGAGTCTGTTTTTACTATCTACGGGATGTCCCTCAAGAGGATGCAGCTGTAGAATTATTCTTATTCCTCTCTTCTTTCCCTAATTCAATACCTGTCAGTATGACTAGATTATACGATTTATTTCAAATAAATCAAACAAAAAGTGGATTATATTCTCATTATATACCCACATTAGTTTTAAGATTCTAGTAGTATGCTATAAATTATTCAATTCGGTCATTCTGAATGCCTTATTAAACAGAACAGGTGCGTTAAGTTAGTATCTGCAGAAATAGCTCTAGGAAGTTTCAATAAAGTATAAAATCGGAGTTACTAAGGCCATAAGTACTAGACGAACTTACTAACCGCTCTAGCCGATAGTGAATTCGAAATTATTTAATGGATACAGTCCCGCTGAGGGTCAAAGGCTTGTTGCTTGCTCTGGTATTGTCTGGTGTCATGTGGCCATGACAAGCTAGAGGCATTGCCGTTGGTTGATGTTAGTGGAGATAGTTCACGTTAATAGGTGAGTAGCGCAGATAGGCATGGTAGGCGCTGTGATAAAACATCGGTAACGTCCTCAAAACCTCAGCTTTACATTCTTTTGACTTTTATACCTTCCTCTACCAAATTTGGTAAAACTACTAAATAATAGCAAATACATGATGAAAAACAATACGTTATTATATAGAAATAGAAACTCTGAAACTGAAACCGTTTCCATAAAGATCTGAAAGCGAGTTGAGGGAGCTATGCTCAAGCCTCCATGTTGGATAATATGGCGGCTAAAACGAAAAGTGAGCTTTTAAATCCCCCACAATCTACTTTATATTTTATCTAGTTACCACTTTTAGTCTCAAAGATATAGCACCAAGAATGTAGATTGTATTTCTTATATGAAATGCACAAAAGAAGGATCTCATAAATGGTGAAGGATATGAGGTTTAAATGATCCTCATATTACACAATACTTACGCAAGTGAATAAAATCTCCAAACAACTTTCCATCATAAAAAATCCCAGTCCTGGCTCAAAAGTCATGGCTCACTAGATATAAGCAAATAACTAATATATGGGTGTTTTTTTTTTGGTAAATATTGGAATACTATTCATTTTACAAGTCTGATATTATATACAGATATTCGATACAGATATTGGTATTATACATAATATATTATATTATAAGGGTATAAGAACAAGTTCTGATCTACATGACGGCATTAGAATTCTTCTAGGCCTACTAGATTTCGATACGCGACAGTCAACTTTATGGGCGTCATATGAATCAGTAAATCCGAATTTGCTCTTATACCCCTGTCATAAATTTCAAATTATGGGTTGAATAGCATTCTAAGAATTACCAAAAAAAAAAAGAAAAGCACCTATATATATATTTGTGTGTTAGTTTTTTGTTTATATCTAGTGAACCATGATTTTTTTACATCTGAACATTGTTTTGTTTCGAGATTTTATTCACTTGCTTAAGTATTGTGTAATAAAATTATCTACATATACATCATTTACCAGATCCTTCCTCTTTAGTTTTTGTATTTCTTACGGGAAATCGATCTATATCAGGTGTTTTTTTAATGTAGTTTTCCCCCTGCCAAATCTTCGTCATCTGATTGAAATTCAGTCCAACAATACCCCAATTGTCACTTTTTCGAAATTTTGTTTCTGCGTCGAGTGTGCCATGAGTCATCTTCTTTTTTGGTTCCAAAACAAAGGAAAATACTGTTCTACAGTTACGTTCAACATATTTATTTTTGTACGTCCTTCAAACATTCAGATATTAACTATTCCGACCTACCCAAGTAATTTTTTTAATGGCCACCGAGTGGTAACAAACGGTAAACTAACAAAAAAATTAGTATTTTATAAATTAAAAATCTGGGTTTCATTTAAGCGAGTACTGCGCCGTTTTGACAACATAAAATGATTTCCATAGCAAAATCTTCCATTCACGATCAATGTATCGATCGGATGCATTAGACCAGTGATCCTCAAACTTTATTCTTTCATTCTCACGTGGAACTCTCACAATTTAAATCTCTCGAAGTTTCTACACGCCCCACAGTTTAGGAATCGCTGCATTAAGTAGTAGTTGGATAACATTAGGCTTTGCCTCTAGTTGAGATTATAATTCATAGAATATTTCTTTCAATGATTATCTGTCACCAGATAGTGACTTTACTTTTTTAATTGAGGAATAAAAATTGTTGAGCATTTATAGGTACAATCACGGACAAATGGAAAAACCATTTTTTTGTAAATGAATATATTGAATGAAAATCAACATTACTGATGTCATATATTTTTTAATATATCTGTCAGTTGTTATCAAAAGTTTCTGACATTTAAATAACCTATAAAATAATAATATAATATAACCTATAAATCACAAAATAACTTATAACACTAAACCCAATTTTCATTGCGTAAAATTATAAAAAAGCGTGAACTTGATTAATGTTAGCGTTTCAATTTTTTGGCCGCCATTGTACTAAAAGAGCATTTTAAATTTAGGTTAGGGTGCCCGTATTGTTATTACGTATATTATATATTATTAGATTGTAACCACGTAACCAAGATAAGTTTTCTCAAATTTGTGTTAACGATTGTAATGATCAAATTTACAATTGTAACGAAAATCTTAAATAATTTTCAACAACAAGACTCGACCACTGCTCGTGCAACCACACGGTATTTGAATAATTAGTTTCTATTCTATTACTGCGTTGAAGAGTCTATGACTTGATATATATCTTCTCTGTATTTCTTCCTCTTTCCATTCGTATAAACACACAATATTCAGCAATCCATTGCACACATTAGAAGAACTACAATGACTAGTGTTTCTTCTATTCATTAGTGTTTCTGGATTCAAGCGTTCTAGATAGATGGCTGGTCTTTAAGTTCTGAGAAATTGACGTTTGACAACAAAAGGAACAAGTCCCGCTTCATAGATGCACTGAAGTCATATCTTACGGATGCGGGTGAGGAGTCAACCACTCCTTAAAAAACGTACAGTGATTTCCAGTTTTTGAAAATACTTTTAAAAAAAATCAGGTATTTCTAAGTATTGCTAGGTATTTCTAAGGATTCCCAGGTAGTCTCAGAGTATTCTCAACAAAGTGTACATTGATTTCCAGCAGTGGTTGACCCCTCAGATGCAGGTGTAGTCGTGTGGCAGACACCCTTTAAAGCTTTAAAGGCATATTTAAACTCTACGGGGATTTGGGTTACTGTTGTCGCCACAGATACAGACATTGCGCTGTTGATAGCTCGGATACCGTTTAGCAACAAGACCTGATCATGCTTAATGCGCTGATACCATGTTCGTCAAACAAAAAAAAACTCTTTTCAGATGAAGCAACCTACTGTTTGAATGGCCATGTAAGTCTTCAGAACTGCAGGTATTGAGTAGCTGAGAATCCTCACTGGATGAAACAATCAAACACTCAGTATCCTCAAAAACTCAATTTATGGGTGGGAATTTTAAATAATATAGATGGAGGACCATTCTTCTTTGAAGATACACTGCTTTGACTGTTATGTTTTACATACAATGAAGAAAAGAATATGATTCCAATATAATATGTAATATCAGCAAGATGGAGCTCCGCACTTAATGGTCGGTGATAGCTAAACGAAGTATTTCCTAATCGATTGGTTGGTCGAGGAAGACCAATCGAGTAGCCAGCGAGATCTCCATATTTGACCCCGCGGATTACTTCTTACGGGTTTACTTAAAAAGTAAAGTCTGTAGGGATAGACCAAATATTTTGAATTGTTTGTAAAAAAAGAACTGTGTTTCATCATTTGCCATATATCTTCAATTACGTCTGTATGTGTTGTAGGTTGCCCAGAAGATTCAAGCCTATAATTACACTTGCAGTCGTAAAAAACGTTTCACGGTCCTTTTATAATGTTGTGCAGATATACATACGATGATATAATATATGTTTAAATTTCTCGAAAAGTGGTAAGAATCGTTCGAAGTAAAAACGTCAGGAACAATTAATTGTATAAAAGATATATTAAGTTATTAATTTTTTTGTTTTCCTGTTAAATAGGGGCCCATATGTATGTTTTACGTTCAGTGTATATAAAATAGCTATAAAACATTTCCAAAAAAGGTAAAACATACCAGCATGTTTACAATACAACCGTAATTAGGCATTACAATGAAATAAACTGTGCTGCTGTTAATATTTGTCTTGAAAAAAAATTGCAAGGGGCGTATGTCGATTGATTATACTTTAACATAAATAAAGAACAAAAGAATGTACTACAAATAATCATATAATCCATTGTTAAGTTCACAAAGCATGCTTTAAATACTCATTATGTAATATAGAATGATTTAAATACATAATAACTAAATCTTCAATAACTGAAAGAAACAATGAAAAGCAACAAAAACAATTTGTTTATTAAGAGGTACATATGTATTGTATGTGGCGTACCTACCTTCGGAAGGACTCGCTCAATATAATTTTGGCGGGAATGTCGAAACAGACCTACATATTTTTATGTATGAAGGGTATGCGCACTAAAACGAGCTATATGTTCTACTATATAACTGGACGACTGGTATTTCGAACTACCGCACTTTTAACCATGAAATGTTTAAATAGTTGATAAGCAGATGATTTTTGTAAATAGTTTTTATGATGTATTTACATATTTTATTTTAGTTCAGCATTTATGTCATTAAGTATCTAAATTCCAGGTAAATAATTCCACCCTAATAATACAGTAAGCTATGGTAAGTTCTAGCTAAGTACATAGGTGCTTATTTTCTTTTAACATTGACCGAGTATTGTATACTACAAACTAATGAAACGGAGAAACTTTTTTTTTCATGGAACTTAATAACAGGTGGAACTGCATGAAAACAAAACAAATAAAATAAAGAATTCCTTGGAAGTCGAATATATCCAAGAACATAACTGCTTCCTCTTTTTCAGATACTTTTAAGAAACGAATTAACCATTCATGAATTATAACTGTTGGTTACACGCGACACCTTCTTAACGAATATAGTGGACTGTATTGATAATGAATACTGTTGTGTTGTGAATATCGCGTATACCAACTTTAAGAGAAATATAAAACACACTAAAATGGTTTTAACTGTTTATTTTTTACTACCAAGCTATTTAACCATACCAAGATACAAAAAAGACTGTCTATAACTTCTTACACATATATATAACTTAACAAAAAAGGAAGGGGAAACTATACAAATTGGAAAAACACACTATTTGTTAAAAGGCCCAAGCCTACCTCACTGCACCTAACGGTACTTAAAGAAATTCTAGAAAATGGTAATCCAGTTTATTATTATAAAGGAAGATTACATTAAAGCCGACTTTGTCGCTGCCGACAATTACAAATGCCGTTACCACTTGGCGCCAACAATAACTGCTGCTTAAAAAAGTTGCCACCTTTCGAAATTATAAGAAATAACTTTTCATTTGGTATTCAAAATGCATGAACGAGGCGGAAATCTTTCCATGTCTTGAATCAATACCCAAGCACTTTCATCAAAATCTCTTATTAGCGACTCAAAAACGACTTATTTCATCAAATTTTAACTTAACCAGTTCGAACAAAAATGTGGATCGAAATTGTTTCACATACAGGATTAGAACAAAGTTCCAGAACGATCCTATTTATTATCTTTGTTTACTGATGATATTTTCAATGTGTTTGCGTTTCTGTTTTAGCGGAAATGACCCCCTAAATGAACACCCGGTATATTTATACATTTTCGAATGCCAAATAAAAAAGTTTTTCTATTACCACCACTAGGCAATCATAATTTTAATTTAGACTCTAACAACTGTTCAAAATGTCCTCCATTCGATCATTAAAGTGTCCATGAATTCTGGATCATTTGCAACGTAATAAAAATTATTTTCTCAGCTATTTAATCTGTAATTGAGATGTAATTCTTGTAGATTGTGTAACTGTTCTTATACAGTTAACATTTCAAGTGTCTCCATAAAAAGAATCTAGCTGCGATAGGTCAGGAGAACGGGCTGGCCATTCGATTGCTCCTCTTCGTTCAATTTAATGCGTAGGAATTATTTCGTCCTACAATTACGAACATTAAGCGCGAAATGAGATGGAGCTCCATCCTGTTGAAACAAAATATTTTCGTTCGAGTGATGATATAGTACGTTTGGGTTTAAATAACATTCGTCATTTTAATTCCATCTTATGAAAAATGGTCCGATTATATTCCATTCACTTTTTCTGGATGGTGCGTATTAGCTTCCTGCATCAAATGCAAATTCTCTCTTGCCCAATAACGACGATTGCGCCTGTTAACGGTACTATTAAGACAGAACCTCTTGCTTTATCCTTAAATACCATTTGATTCAACAAATTAGGGTTGGTTCTGATCATTTTCGATAAGATTTCACAAAAGCTTAGTCTGCGATCTGGATCGTCCTAAGTTAACTAATTAACCATCTGGATGTGCATCTTCAATTTTTGAGATTTTTAGGGCAGATTTTTGAGAGATATCGTAGATTCGTCAATAAAACATTCAGATTGGTATTTTCATCGGTTGCTGTTCTTTCTTGCTTCTGTTCTGAATTGTTCGATACACTTTACTTTATTGGCCATCCGGGTAAGACAGTATTAGACAAAATGCGAACTTCTTCAAAAGAGCGTTGACGTTGGTCACCATTCCCGCCTATCATCTAAATTTCAATTCGATTTAATTCTGTAGCTTTTACGGTCATTGTCAAAGTTTTTAACGATAAAAATAATAACAACGATAAAATTTTATAATTTTTATGTATTTTTTTTAATTCTAAATTCGAAAATGTAAAAATATACCGGGTGTTCCATTTAGAAAAATTAAATTGCAGTCGTTTTCGGTTAAACCATAAATTTAAAAAATTGAAAATACTATTAATAAATCCTTTATATTTGACTATAGTATATACAGTGTGTTTCACTTCACAGCTTAACACCCATGTATTTTTGTTATTTATAATCGAATCAATTTCAAATTTTTATCACTTATAGAGCCCCCTAAAATAAATTTATGGAAAATTAAAAACCTCATTTATTATAAACCACCAGCCTACTACCATCGAAGATAAATGCAAAAAATTGAAAAACATATTAGGCCTTATTTAATTGGAAACGTCGTTACGGAAATTTGTTCTGGGCCACTTGAAAACCCTAAAACCAAATTTTAGTTAAACAAATCTTGACTAATAATTATTTGAAATCTCAGCTCTACAGCCCTGCATTTTTCTTATTTATAAACGACTCAATTCCAAATTTGTATCAGGTATAAAATTAAAAACCCCATTTATCACAATCCACCTACAATCGAAGATAAATGCAAATAATCCAAGAAATATAGTAGGCCTTGTTTAATCGGAAAAGTCGTTACGGAAATTTGTTCTGGGCCACTTGAAAACAGAAATTAAATTTTGATCAAATAGTCTTCAATAATAATTATATTAATGCATTATTAGAGTTGCATTAAAATTTGTATTTCAGCTTGATACCTCTGTATCTTTGTTATTTATAATCGAAACAATTCCAAATTTTTAGCAGGTTAGAACCCCTTAAAAGAGATTTTTGTGAAATTAAAAATCCTATTTATTGGAAACCACCATCATACTGCGATCAAGAGTAGATACAAAAAAATCGAAAAAACATAGTAGGCCTTGATTAATCGTAAAAGTAGCGAATTTGTTCTGGACCACGTAAAAACCATAAATCCAAATTTTGGTTAAAAAATCTTGAAAAATAATTAATGTAAATAAATTAATAGAATTGAATTAAAATTATTTAATTATTTTATTTTTTGGGATTTTAACCAAAATTTGGTTATGGGGTTTTCAGTTAGTCCAGAACAAATTTCCGATTTTTTCCGATTAAACAAAGCCTAATATGTTTTTCGATTTTTTGCATTTATTCTCAATCGTAGTAGGCTGGTGGTTGATAATAAATGGGATTTTTAATTACCCACAAATTTATTTTAAGGGGTTCTATGTCTCATAATAATTTAAAATAGATTGGATTATAAATAACAAAAATACAGGGGTATCAAGCTGTGAGTGAAACACACTGTATATGCCTGCCAAATCTTTAAAGAATTGCTTTAATAATAACAAAGATAATAAGTTTTATTTAAAATTATTGAGTAACGAGATAGCACCCACACGTACAGTTCTGTTTCCAAACGCACCCGAATGAACAGATTTGGTGTTAACAGGACGGAGCTCCGCCACTTTTGCGCTTAATGCTCATGATGACTTAGGACACTGTATTGGACGAAAAGCAGCAATAATACGACTGGGCCGTTCTCGTGACTGTCGGCGTTAATTTTATTATGGAGGCACTTGAAATGTTAAGTGTATATTTGTATAACAGCAGACCACATAACCTAAACAATTACAAAATCGAATATCATCTGAAAAAATAAAATCTTATTACACCACAAATGACCCAGAATTATTTTGACACTTTAATGATCGACTAAGTCATTTCTAAAACGGAAATGGATTACATTTTGAACATTTGTTTTAGCCTAAACTAAAATTATTACTTCTTTCAAATGTATCTTGATCTTGTGTTGATAGCTTTCTTTTTTTATTGCACTTAGGGTTATAGAGCCAGCATGCAGCTCACAATGTTTTTTTGGAAATTCTTATGTAGGTACGACCCTTTTGAGTGTTTGACCTCGACGCCGCTCCCGTTCCGGACTGTACAGTTTAGGCCATATATCCATCCTCGGTTAAAATATCTTGTTCGGGTTTTGGATGTTGTATACCCCAATACATCTAAAAATATATTCTCGCATCATAAAACGCTTTCCCACTTTTGGTTCACTCTCTGTTTTTAGCGGAAAACCCTTGGGAGCAGACAGTCACGTTAGCTGTTCCGGAATAGCTTACACAAACACAATGAGCGTTCAATAGACACATTTTCACATTGATCTAGTATTAGGTAACAACTAGAAATCGTTAGTAAAGTATGAAGAGCTGCTAATAAAAATATTTGTTCCAAATTAAATTATACGTATTTAAAATGGCTTATGTGTCCGGCAGACACACCTTGCCCAGAGAAGGATTAAACAACTTCTCAATTGGAAAAAAATATATTATATAAACCATAAACAATAATTTTTAAAAACATCTACAAATTAACTTGTAAGTAAAAATCTTTAAAACTTTTTTAAAACTAAGGTCCAATATCGCTCAATAAACACGGTCCTTCACGTACCCCCATAAGATGACGGGAACCATTGAGACCGCCAGAAAAAAAGGATGTTCTGCAAACCCGCACATCCTATTCACCAACATCGTTCAATCATGAACGCGCCCCGCAAAGAAAATGTGGAGGAGCATCATCTTGTTGATAAATGAAATCTTGAGGTTCATCCTCGAGCTGAAGGAAAAGCAAATTCTGGGGCATATAACTGAGGTTCGCAAGTTAAAAGATACAAAATTCTTTAGGCTTAGGAGGCCACTTGCAAACTAGCGTTGCCACGCCGCAAACAAAGAAATAATCAACGTATGTGATGCAAGAGGTAAATGAAAATGATATAGAGGTCAAACTTCAGTTGCAACGTTTCTGAATGTTTAAACGGAATTGTAAATTGGACAGTCCTTCTAACCTAACCTAATACAGTCTAATTAATTCTTGAAGCTTACTCAATCTTAGAGAATGGAAAGCAAGGCAGTTATACGATGGTTGATTTTTAACTCTCAAGGTCGCAGTTTCAGACAACATAAAATAATGAAACCAGTATCAAAATGATGTAAATTTATTTCTCTTCAAAATTACACGCTATAGTTCAGCATAGTCACAATTTACGTCTACACATTTTTTCATTCCATCCAGGAAGAAAGTGTCTGGCTTGCTTTTCAACATTTCAATATCGGAATCGGATGAAAATTTTGACCTTATAATGAACGTTTCTTTCAATTTCTAGAACAGCCAAAGGTGATCGGGGCCAAATCGCGATTGCATATACTGAGATGGGTGTATCTCTGGATTTTTTCACTGTTGTCATCATTTGTTGGCGGCAATGCGGTCTTATGTTGTGTGATACAAAAAAGTTCTTAGGTGTTCTTAAGGTGTTAGAATAATTGTTGTCACCATTGAAAGATATTCCAAATGACTCGAGTAAACATGACTGGAGGAACTGTCTGGAATCTCCCTTGATCCGAAGAATCTGGGTAACGTTATTCCATAAACTGCCTTTCGTTTTCCTGGTCATAATGATTAACCCAAGATTCCATCCCCTCCGCAGTTTGCGATGATATTTTTGGGGTTTTTTATGAAGCTCTTAAACTCCGTCGCACGAAAAGGAGTGAGCGAGAAGGAGATGGAGTGGATACATGGAGCAAGATCCTTAGAAGCAGAAAAAGAAATGGCAGGTCGTTTTGGAGTGGGTCAAGGCTCTTTAAAGTGCTGTTGCGCTAAGGAAGAAGATACATAAAAGTTGAATTTTGAGCTTTTGTTATTCTTAATCTCTGATTTTCACAATATCTAGAACTGGAAATGTTATAAACTGTGAATTCCCAAAAGTTAAAATCTAGATCTTTGACACTATAAAACAATGACTTGACACTTTGCTCGATTGAATTCCAAAAACTTTTGAAACTGGAACCTTCAAAACCTTTGAAAGGTTGAGACTCTCAAACTTAAAAGACTCGTAATCCCTAAATACACGAAACTAAAACGCTAGACTAGTCGGTACTTTGGGCATCTGACCTATAAGCAAGGGCGGCCGGTGCATATGAAAACCCGGTACGCAAGAACACACATCGCAATGTTACTCTAAAGTTAAATATACTGTGCATTGCCTGCCGCCGTTGCCCATAATAGTTGTTACTGAGCTTATGACACTCCGAGTCTTCGATATTTTGAAGTACGAATTTGTTTTCATGATAGTTTGAAACTCGGGAACTTTAACGTTCTCAAAGAACTTTGAATTTTCATTTGCACTACTTTTTCAAATGTTTGATACCAATTGTTTTTTTAATATGTAATTAAGTAGTATTTGTACCAATTAAAACAGTTGTGCGGATCTTGGATACGATTGGAAACGTTTCGATTGGGAACTAAACTCTACTTAGAATTAAGTAAAGCTCAAGTGATTAGTACAAACCGGCATTAGTCCTAACAGCAACTGTTTAAAAGCTTCAAATCTGAAATATGCCTACGTTATTTAAACATTTAACCTCGATATCTTTGGCGCTTTTAACTAAAAATCTTGAGTTTAACTAAAAGTCCCTGAAATCAGTCGTTATACAACGTGACGCCTACAGTAGGAACGCTGGGTTTTCCTTCCAGTATTTCTTTGACGCCCCACAATCTGAAAGATTCTTTCAGTTCAGTATCAATATATTCAGCACGGTCCTGTATCAGTAGATCAATTCAAAAAGCAATACGCTGCATTTTAACAGTAATTTGTAAACTGAAATTATTTTAATGACACCAAAATGGAAACTGTTCTAGTTGGACGACCATCTAAGCAAGACGACGAGCTGTCACTGTATACATCCATTCTTCTTCCTCAACTGTGCGATTTCTTGGAATATTTATTTTGTTTGTAGTTGTCTTCTAAACGTTTTCATATTTTTGTCTCTTTTTAGGCTTACCTCTAATAAAAGGTATAGATGTTGTAAACCCTGTTCTTGCAAGTTCTTTGTACCACTTTTTACCAACATGGAGCTTGCTGATTACAATCCTTAGATTTTTCCTTTATTTTACTTCTTATACTTTACCAAACTTAAGAAAACGCCAAGATAATATTCAAAAATCATGACCGAAGAAACGATTAATAAGAAGTAAATACTCACATAATTATAAAGGTATGTTTGTCCGATCACACACATTGACCTTTATTTTATGCAGTAATATTTTCAAAACAATCATAATTGCCTAGATAGATATGCAACAACAGGCTTATCTTTGAAACTGTGATTGTTAATCATCATCACAGACAAATACCAACAACACTAGAATAGATTCAATAAAGCTAAACAGACGTTACATAATTACTAAAGAATGTGTACATACGTGCAGTTTGTCAAAAGAAAATATTTTAAGAAAGTGTTGATGCACCTCCACCTTTGTTCCTCTTACCAAATTATTGTTGGATTACCTTTAACATACCAAACATCATCTTAAGAGTGCATTTTTCATACTTTCCACAATGTATACGTTACGACCATGATGTATTATAAATAATCCAATTATAAAAATAAGCTTTTAGCATGCAATTTTCCAAATAAACCTTTTCAACAATTAAAAAATTATAAATACTTCTCTGTAAAACCGTCTTAAGCTCTATAAATTCCTAAAATCGTGCAATAACAACAAAAATCACCAACATGTGCACACATTTTCTATAAAAAAGTTGGCAATCGCAACAAATGCAGCGATTGGTCGAAACAAAAATTGAACCTAATAACAAAATAAAATAAATAATAATGAAAATAGATAAATATTTACCTTTTTTATCATAGAAAACAGCCAGAATCCACTAAATTATGTAACATTCCACACAAAAGTCATAAAAACACACTCATGTGAAACGTTCAAATGTTTTTGGAACAAGGGTGACGCTGCGACGAAATGAGAGTCACTTGTTTGATGTCTTTAAATTTACCCGCGGACATATACTTTATATATGTATGTGCACAGTAAACAACAACAATAATAATAATAATTCTTATTTACTTCCTGTTTATTTTTAAGCACACTTCTTTGAATTTAACAAAAATAAAACATCACAGAAATCAACAAATTCCTTTTATTTTAAATCTCCCAAGAAATTAAATAATTCCTTTAAAAATCCACCACCACACAAATTCCTAAAAGTGGCATTCGGGTAGTTTTTAGAAACACTAAAATAAGTGTACATATTATTGTGAGACAGTTCGTGCGCCAAGCGATAAACGACCTAATCGACACCTAACCTAACTTTGCGTCCGTTCACGCACGGCTTTTCCGGTTTTACTATACGAAAAAAAATCCGTACCATGTAAATGTTTACAAAACACAAATACACATTAACAACAACAAATATACGCGTTTATCGTTCATTTTTTAATAATTATCCATAACCGTACGATAACGAAAACGCCGCTTTATCTTTTTCACAGAGAGAGTGTTGTATTATTCCATGGCACACCACGATTTCGCTCGACAGACTGCTGAGTTCCCATCCGACAGTCGTTGCGAGAGAGCGGTACATAAAGAGAGCCCATGTATTTATTTCCCCTTATGTATTCTAGGTATATAAACCGTTCCACCGGCGGCTGTTACTTTACTAAGGTTTTGTTCAAATCAAACAGTACACTGTTAAAATCTAGAACCGGTTCTATTTGGATATTTTATGTATTTATTCTTTTAATAAATACGATTAAATTAAAATCGTATGAGGGGAACTTAATTGATTAATTATTGGTAAATTGCATTAAAGTAGGATTTAAATTAATTAGATGTAAAAAAACACTTAAATGAGATTAATAATTAAAATAATTGTATTTTTACATGTAGGTATAATTACTGAAAGAATTTTAAGCGGTTTAATTTTCATGTTTTGAATAATTAATGGAGCCAGAAATAATTTATGAAAATTTCATTTTTCTTTAGAATAGTGTAATTTGGGCTTTAACTATTCTGGTGTAACATTTGTAATAAAGGTTGTAAATTAGTAATTTGTTAAGAAAATTACATTAAGGTTTATTTAAAAATAAATCTCGGTTTTCAATAATTAAATGTTGATCGTTTAAATAAGTTCAATTAAATGCAAGGCATGCAGAAGAGAATCAGTCTGCCAGTGTAATTCAGGCTTCTGAACTTGCTTTAATTTAGTGCGGATAGGTTAGGGTTTGACGTTTTGTCAGAATTGAGGTTAAGTCTTTGTTTGTTTGTATTTGTATCAATAATTTAATCATATTATACGTATAATAAACATAAATTTTTTATAAATTATTAGTAGAAGTGTAGCCCAGATAAATAAAAAGCTTCTTGTAATCAGAAGGAGCAATTTAGCCGGTAAATTCAAATTCCTAGGTTACAGATACCCGGAACTACAGGAAACGCATTGATTATTATTATTAGGAATAAATTTTGTTATACTAATTTAATACCAAAATAATTTCATGATAGGTAATCATTTTTACAATGATCCTTTAAGATTTAATGAAGGATGGTTAACGCATTACATATTTATAAGCATTTAAATATATCCAGGAAGATAAAAATACAGTTTCGTGAACCTACTACCTAATCAATAACAAAATTAAGAAATAAGAACTTCAATATGACGAACAAATAAACATATGTGTATTTAAAAAATGACAATTTATGAAGATAAAATCAGAAAAAGGTACTTTCTTAACAAAATATTCTTAACAAAATACCTTTTCCAACATGGGTTCTTGCTTCATGAAAGACAATTTGGAAATACACAGTTATTACTTGCAGTGCTTACACATTACGCATGCATGCGGCGTACGCATGTCTGCTAACCTTACCATGTAATACATAATATTTGTAGAATTATCTTGTAATTCTTACCATAGAATTACAAGTCTGTGTTTTATCACAATCATATGTTTGTGTTGGCTCAGATCTGTTAATCTCCACGATCTGGGTTTCGTGGAACTTAAACTAACGATTACAGTTTCTTACAATTATTTCAAACCCTCTTACAAGCAAACATTCTAATCTCGTTCTAATTTACTGTAATCCTATAATGTATGTACACTTCGTAGAATGTGATTACTGCTAATTACTTTGATCGATTTCAATACTAACTAAAAACTACTATCTGAATAATAGGCCTTCCTTGATCGATTTCTACGGACCCTCTTCCTGTACGAAATTGTTCTGCTCGGTTTTTCAGAGTGAAATACGGAAGTAAGAGCCTCTATATACATTGTTCAGAAGCGAAATGAGATGATATTTGACGATAAGATTAGATTTAACCCTATGTTCTGAAAAGCATCTTGACAACTGTTTCAGAACGAAATTCTTACGTCAACTTACTAAAGGATTCGCGGCAAAACGACATTGTACATTGTTTAAGAAGGCTCAGCTAGGAAACTTTTGAATATTACTAAGTAGTCTTTCAATTTTGATCTTGTATTTCTTTTTTGGAAGGTTTCATTATTGGAGCTTATTATTAAAAAAAATAGGAAATCGAAACTAAAACTAAACCTTTAAGGCACTCATCAGAGTTTAACCCTTTGATGATTTGATTCCTCGAAACATAAACTCTAAAACTTTCAAAATCTTGAATCTTAAGAAAAAATTAATTTTGAAACTTAAAATTATCAAATCTACAACTGAAATGAGTCAACTACTAATAGCTCTTGTGTAGTATCAATTATAAAGGAATGAGACAGAGGAACAGTAATCAAAGACCACTAAATCGAAAATTGATTATTTTATTGCATTTTTGCACTCTCTTAGATTAGATAACCTAAGAAATAATTAGTGTGCAGATTATTGAGCAAAGCTCATAAGTATCAGCATACACTCTAAAAAATTACCGGTGAATTATACCCTAAAAAATGGAGGCAACTATGTTACCTCCATTTTTTGGGGTAAATTTACTTCAAAGTGTAATTTTCATAGGAAGTGGGGAAATTTCAACATTAGGTTAAATTTGCATTGTAATGTTTCCTTTTTAAATAAATTTACAGGTTAAAATTACAATCTCAATGTAATTTTACATTTTAACATTAAAACACCTGTGTAAAGTTACATGACAAAGTTAATATTTCATGGTAATAGTACTTTTCAGGGTTAAAATACAAATGTGAAAATACTTCTTGAATGTAACGATGACTTGCGAAAGTACTTGCAAATTCAATCGTTCCTCTGGGAATTGTATGAAACAAAATAAAATCAAAGTAATTTTTATTGAACGTATGTACTTATATAAAATATAAGACATTAACAGAACTTCTTTTCAGGGGCTTTCGGAAATATTTGGTCTCTCAAAGACATTCAGATAAAGTTTCGATTCCACCTAGAAAATTAAAAAATTATACATTATATAAACAATTATACACGAGTACCTTTCTCAATTACAGTTATGCTAGTTTATTTCGAATTCTTCAATTTTTGATTCATCCTAGAAAAACATTAAATTAAATATTTTTATTTTATTGGTTTAAATTTGTAATTTTAACATATAGGTACTTACCGATTATTATTTTTTAACTTCTACTATAAAATAAAATTCTTCCCATCTTCGGTCATACGTGTAAATATTTGCCTTTAATAAATCCGCACTACACTACGACGAAAAACAAAATATTAATGAGCAATGAACACTTCGTTCGGTATCGATAGAGTACGCCTCGCCGAAATCATAAAAGAATGGTACACACCATTCCGACCATTCCCCAAAAAGCCTATTTGGACTGTTCATAATGGATTCCTGAATTCTTTCACGAAACGAAGGTCACAAACATGTGCGATCAGCGAAATAGCATCTCAACGGTTAAAAACATATTAAGGGTAAAATTACACTATTCTTGTTCAAGTTCATCTTATCTTTAATATTACACTAAAAATGAATTAAGTTATTGAGCAATTATACATTTGTAAGGAAAAAATTGTCTGAGTTATGTAAATTTATATTATGGATAGTGATTTTAACCAGTTCAATGTAGTAGAATTACTTATATTTGTATAATTTTACATAATTACAGGGCATTTTACCACAAATAGTAAAACTACTAAATGTATAGGTAAAATTAATTTTAGGGTAAAAATACCGCAAATAATAGCGAAAAGTTACCTCTTTCCCAAGGTAATTTTACCTCATTTTTTACAGTGTACGGAATACTCACAGAATTTGATTTTTATCTCGTGTTTAAATAATTGTGGCATGTTTTTTTCACAATCTATGCCCTAACCTCAGTGGCGTGCGGTGAGAATTTAGGCTAGGGAAGCAACCACGATTTTAATTATAATACACCTAGGTACTGGCGCGGATTAACGGGGAGGGAATAATCCCCCCCCCAGTTTAGAAATAAGTTTACATAGAATAGAAACAAATAATGTTTGTTTAATTATTATTTATTAAAACAATGATTTTTCCAAAGATTTCCCCCAAAATACTTCTCTGGATCCGCCCCTGCTAGGTACAATAAAAAACAGTGTGATAATTATTAAGCTTAAAAGTTTTTCAAAGAAGCACTTTTACTTTATATTTATGGAATTTGTTGATTATCATTCTTTATTTAAAAAAAGACTACTACTACGTATCAATTTTCCGGTCTTTCTTAGCAAAATACCGGTACAGGTTTTAATCTTTGTTGTTAAATTTGAAAGATCTGGTTTTGATCTGCCTTTCTTAATAATTTGTAATTTCTCTCCAAAACTGTATGCGAAAAATTCCTTATTAATAATTTACAAACTGAACAAAAAATCGTCTCGATTCGGCTATATCGAAGGTACTCGAACCTTTCACCGAAGCAGTTGAATTTGCAGTCGTGACGATAATGCAATTTTAAATTTGCATATAGGCAAACTAAATAGAACTATTTGTCTTTAAAAAAATCCAACTTATAAATTAAAATAATAAAATGCGACAAAATACAGTCTCATTCGCAGATTTACATTACTTAAGTAACACTAAATCGAACAAATAACCAAATTATAATAAATAAACATTTGGGAACGAAGCACAATAAAAATTACGACCAAACAATGTTAACCAGCCAAACAGCATCCGTCTATTATAGCACCCCGCGCTCGCTGATTCACGCCAAGGTTAAGAGAAGAGCATTTGTAATCAGTGCTTATATTAAGTGTATGTATCACGTTTGAATCGGTATTACCTTTCCGTGCAAGTTTAATGAACCTAATTTAAAATAGTACTCTAAATAATTATACTTTTTGCTGCACAGAGTTGATATTGAGCTTGAATTTGATAAATATTTCAATTTAAATAAACGATAACCGTAATTTTACAAAAGTATTTTTGTTAGCATTGTTTTTATTTTTAATACATTGTCAAGACAAGCATTGCTTCCATTGCTTCCATGGACCGCACGCCACTGCCTAACCTACAATTTTTTGTTAAAAGGTTTTTCTCCACTGTGTCACTTACAAGATCCAATGTTATCAATCAGTATGGCAATGTCTATTTAGGATTATTTGTTGTTTAGTTGTTATAAGAGATACATCTGATGTAAACTATATTAGGTTTTACCCTGATTTGGCGTAGGTGAGTTTGTATTCCTCTGGAAAACTATTTTTTGTGGGATTTAATCATTACTTAATTTTAAAGCATGTTTCTACACTACAAGCTATTATTCATAAGATTTATTTTTATTCATTACTTGCTTTTTGTAGGAAATCAATTGCTTAAATTCTGGAAGCAAGTTCCTAGAACACCTCTGATTTTCCTAGAATTTTTGTTTAGTCATTACTAAGACAATTTGTCTCCTTCTGTAAACATTTATAATAAATCTTGTTCTTTCACTTTTTAGATTGTGTTTAATAAACAAAACTTCTGTTTGCCGTTTCCTGGAATATTTACATTGTTGTATCATTTAATTAAATGCTATCTTTTCTTTCAGAACAAGTGTTTTGCAAAGACAACTTTCCGGTTGGGATTAACAGTAGATACAGCTTCATTTCTAGTAATTGATAAACGGATGCTTTATTACTATTAAAAATAGTTCTAATTGCATAATATTTAATTTCTGTACGATTGTGCACGAATAATTATATTATTAATTTAATTATGTTTTATAGGTTTATTATCCGACAATACTACAGGTTTAACAAGATGACTATGTTGAAAGTCACAAATCTTATTCGATCACGCAAGTTGAGATTGACGCTTTCGATGATTCCTATTTCACTGCTCGCTTGAAAAATCTTTTGCTCCAATGACGAACAACTTTTTGGTTCTTGCTACTCCAAGAACCGCATGGTTGTACGTTCACGTCCATCCGACTCCAAAGTGTAGGTGAGCTTGGTCTTAGGTCTTCCTAGTAGTATTACGAAGCAGTTTACCACCCCGGCCTACCATAATAAAAGCTTGGCGAACCGTGAGCTTTTTTAAGATTTGTTTTACGTGGCCCACTTGCGTTAAACTTAGGGCCACCGCCCCTACAAAGGGCCGTATTTGTGGTCTAAAAATTCTAAAATGCTGAGATTTCAAGTCTAGAATTGTGTGTTGTAACTGAGGCGCTTAATTAAAATTAGATTAGAAGGCTAGGAGTATAAGGTAGTGACTATGAAACTTGAAAATTGAATCTCAAAAGCTTTGAAAGTCTATAATTTCTAAATCTATGAAACTTGAAAACTTTTAAATCGAAAGCCTTTAAAGTTGTCAGCTTTTACAAGCTATTTTCTGTTCAATCTGTAAATTGGAGTTCCGAAAATGTAAGACTTCAATATTCCACGTCTTTAAAACACCTAGTCTCTAAAATTCTGATAGCTTAAGAATCTAGGAGTGCGGAACCATGAAACTCTTCATCTTATCTTTGGTTTTAGATATTAGTCAGATTCCAATTTCATCTTTTTTCGGGGCTTTATTACTCCCTTTTCAAGAATGTTAAATACTACAGATATCTTTGTTGTTAAGATTAATTAACACATTTTTAAGAGGAATTTTATTTTAAGCTTAGCAAAACTTAATATTCACTTTTTAAAAGGCTGGAGCCAAAACTACGAAACTTTGATAAGCAACGAATTCTGTAACGTTCAAGCTCTGGAGACGGATACATCAGAATCTAAAACCACTGAAAGATTATGATCTGGAAGCTCGGGAAACTTAAATAATTAAAAGTTTCAAAATCTCAATTTTAAAAGTTGGAGAATTCTTTAAAAACCGATTAATCTAAAATTTTTAACCATTACTATTCTCAAACTCATAATTTTAAAAACGCTAAGAAAAATTTAAGAAAAAGTCCTGAGATTTGTGACATTAAAGCTTCCATATGGCATCGATATGAAAATATGTGAAAATATTAGATGATTTGAATTTGAATCTATGAAAATGATGAAATTACAAAGTTTTAAGGTTTGAAGATTTTTAATATTTTGAATGTTTGAAACTATAAAAGCCTGTAACTTTGAGATTCTAAAGGATTAACTTTGAAAAGAAAAGTAATGAAATTGTAGAAGTTTTAATACTTTATTGGAATTATGGATCATTGAAGGCCTGAAACTTTAAAATCCGTAGCTCTGAGAACTTGAATCTTTGGAAATCTGAATCTTTAAAATCTTGATTCTAGAATTTGGAAATATCAAGTTGTTGAAACTTCATAGCTTATAGAATATTAAATTTCGGAAATCTGAAATTAAAGCAGTTCTAGATCAGTCAGACAAGAGTAGTCCTATCTGAACCCTTATAAATATTGAACTCAGGAAACTTCTAGTCTTCAATAGTTTCAAATTTGAAAGCTTATTGCTCAAACTTTGCAACACTGGGCATCTAGAGCCTCCCAAGAACTTAATTATTAACTTTTACTTAATTACTTAACTTTTAAAACAGTAAAATGGACCTTTGAAACAGATAGTCCAATGCTTCAAAATTACGAAACTATACAAGTGAAAAACTCAAAAATCTTATATTAAAATATTTTTGAATTTTAAATTATCACAAACTGGAATTTTACTTTAAGTAAAAGCTAGATTACAAAGATTCAGAACTTAAAAAATGACAAAAGTAAAGGTTGTGGTATATACTTGTACTTTTCTGTCTTTAATTGTGTTGAAGTTTGAAGTTAGTATGACAGTTTTTTAGTTGTTCCTCTAATAGAAACATCCGCTGAACATAACCATAACAATGTTGGTACAAACCTTCATCCTTACATGATGGAAGAAGTCGTGTAATAATAATAATAAAGATAATCAAATTCTAAGAAAAGTCGCTAACTTTGCTTATATTCTTTATTTATGACGATATCCATCACCTAAAGAAGACTGTTTTTGTCGTCAGTTGCAACTAATGTTAGATATTATCTGTTTGTAAACTGTTTCACGTTTTCTAAATTGAGCGCCCGAACCTATCACAAACCGTCATACTCATCGACGACAATAAAACCCATTTTCCACAGCTGAAATACAGCAAGCGAAATCATAATTGTCTACTACCCACCAATTCCAGATCATTAACAGGTTTTTGTATTTAGACATATTTTTCAAAGTGGGCCTCAAGTTACTTCTGAGCTAAGTTGCGCTTCTGCAGAATTCTGCAGAATATCCCAATATCGTTTGTCAGAGCGTCGCGTCGTCCAGAGCTAGTCATTATCAGGACCAAAGTCATTTACTACGCGTATTGTGAGGGTTTCAGTTTTTTTTACGATAGTGACAAAAAATTATAACATTCAATTCAAATAATGGCACATAGCTTGGTGCCTTTGTACAAACTACATACGGTTTTGATCGGCCCACAAAATGTAAACTGTCCGAAAGAGCAGGACGTGATGTAAACGTCTGGACGTAATGGAAAATGTAATATTTAAAGTGAGATCTCAAGATAACACTCAAACATAGCCAAATACCAGAAACCAATGAATTTTTTAATTCAAGTTGTCACCCGACAACAATCTTAGACCCATTCTATCAACATCTCTGTGCAAGACTTTCTAATGTAACAGATTCTTCCATTTCACTGACTTGGTCACAAAATTCTACGTCGTATCCATTATCCAAGATCATGTCTTTGATATTCGTTGAGAGTGGTCTCGAAACTTTTAACTTTCAGAAGCTTTGCTGCAAATATTCAAAGTTTTATATTAGTGTTTCAGTTTACAGAGATAAACGTCTCAGGATTTCAGTTTTAAACTTCCAATTTAGATTCTAATATTTCAGTAAATAGAAAACGTACGGTTTTAATATACATACATAGATTAATCGTTGTTTGAAAGTGGTGCATCCATCAGCCATACTTGATACACATCCACCAGAAAATATTCTTACTATGTTTTCTGCCTTTTTTGTTTTTTGTTTCAGGTGTACCAGGAGATCCACCCTTCCTGAGTGGAACCCTAGCCGCAAAGCTGGGGAAAGGGTAGTACAGTTTTAAGAATTATCGTTTTTCTTTTGGGTCGACTAGTCCGATTTGACTTACATCGACGGATGTCATGCCTAGTACGCGTCTCAGCAAACGTAGCAGATTCCGTGAAGGGAGTGGTGCTTCAACTATATACTTGGTGGTATAACTTGTGCATTCGTAATTCGCCATTGTCCGCATCAGGACAACACCACCAGCAACCCCTTGCGTTTCCATCTACTACACACGACGCTGACTGTCTCCAAGTTTACCATCCCAAAGCGAAGCCTTTACCATCAGCTTACTGCTCGTCGATTTGAACGCTCCGAGTAGCTGTATTCTTTCCACTATTGAATTCTAAAACCTTACGGACTGAAAAAAAATCTCCTATAACAGGTAGTGTTCGCCACATCGCAAAAGCGAACAGAAGCTTCACTAAGAGATTTTAAAACTATTTCTCATTACAACTATAAACGCGTGTAAAGCATAGATTGCTTCATCGAAATGCTTTTTGTATTTCAGAAAAATTTACCATTTTTTCTTAGGACCACCGAACGCTAGTATTTTTGCAATTTAAAAATATTTCAGTTTTGCGTGATGATCAATCTCGGTCTGGACTTCCTGTGGAAATGTAGCAACTGTTGTGAAGACGAAATACGTACAATTAGAGCAATTTTTTGCCCCTCCTGAGTAATTAATAATTGAGTGATAGGACTAAAGAAAAAATTTGAGAATCGTACTTAATATTAAAATATTTCGCTTTTATAAACGCCTAAGAAATAAAACGACAAGATTTATTGTATCTTAATTTGTGTGCACCTATATTATATTAACAGTGAGTAAGTGCAGAAGATATGACGTAAAAACTATGCATGGAAGCTGGAAGTGTATGGAAAATAGTTCATTTGAGACTTTCAGAGGCATAGGGAGAGGGTACATCAAGCGATATACCCTTTAAAGTATTCCCTAAAGAAATATTGCCCGTTCAAAACAAAAACTGAAATGGCGCTTCTGAGTGCTACTAACTTCTTTGGAATGCTTAGATCTTCCATCGCTTTGGCCAGTTGGCTTTTCTGCATTCTAAAGTATGCTTGTTGAAAGTGTATGAATATTATTTTGCAATTCTACTCCTCTATTGTAGCAGTTTTCTTGAATCTGTCTGATTGTACAAATTCGAATCGTGACTGATCTCTTTCCTTGCTAAAGCCCAATTGATATATTCGTCCACTATGCTCTCAATGTTTTATTTTAGTTTTTTTTTGTAATTAGTCTTTTGTTAATATCTTGTAAATCATACTTAGTATATTCTTCGAAAATATATTTTTCGTAGGTTATATTATTGTTTGTCTCTTCTTCTTTTCGTTATATTATGACTCGTTCTCTTCTATTCTTTCTTGCGTTGTTACGTTTAATAGCTTTCGCTCATCTTTCTAACCTTCGTCCTTCTATTATATTGTCTTCTTCGCCTTTCTAGCAAGTACTATATAGTAATTTATTATTCCCTTTTCTATATCTTTTATGTAGCTCTTTATTTTCTCTGACCTTTCTCTACAATAACTGAAATTTCTTTATTTAATATTTTTTGCGCCTCTACTCCTGTTTCTTCGTACTTATTTTTATTTTTGCTCGACCCCGCTTTGTAATTGTTCTTGTTTAGCTCTACCTCTTATTTGTAATCTTCTTCATGATTCTTTTTTTTTCTAATGTTCTTATCGCTGTTATTGCTTGTTTGATTTCTTGTCATTGTTCTTCAGCACTCATGTTGTATTTTCCGCTAATCTTATCTTCTATTGATTTTATATTCTTCCGGTATCACTTCGTCATGTCTCAGTTGTTCATACAATATTTTGAGTCATCTGTCACTTATTAACGTGCGAATCTCTGAATGATAATGTTGACTCATATCCATGATATTTAAGAGAAATATCTCTGAAAATTGAAGTTCACTTTGATGTTTCAACTTACATATATCTAAGAAAGTCCGGACAGTGTTAACAGAGAAAGAGTATCCCGTTTTAATTTGGAACACTGACCTATTATAGTGTAAGACGGGTAAAGGAGGGGGCGTATTATAACGGTGTAGAAGGGGGCGATTGTCCCCGTATAACCGGGCGAGTTCTGAAAATATTTAAATTACGTATTAGATAAAATATTCCAATTTAGTACAACTTATCTAGGCATTGTTCAAAATTGAATAAGCGTTACTTATAAACTCAAGGCAGCTTATAACAGAATTTCTCCAAGAAAAGCCAAAAGAAGAGACAGGTCTCTTTTTATATTAAACAGATGCGAAGATGTAATCACTTTTTACAATTTTACTTATATGTACACAGCAAAAAATCAGTCCCGTGAACAATCTTTAGAGATAAGAATATAGGGTAAAGATTTTAGAGTTAGAATTTAGAGTAAAAAAGCTTTTTTTTCAAATAATTTTTCACTACTGAAATATATTTTCTCTCTATATTATTAATTAACTCTATATCGATTGAATATTCAATCTAATAGTATTCTACTTTTAAAGTATAACAAAATGCACTCTATTTTTAATTTTTCTAAGGGAAGAAAAGCTGTTAAAAAGTGATTTAAATTGGTTAAAAAAATGTTTGTTAGTGTTCATCTTACTCTAGTTAGGAACAAATAAAACGAATTGGCACCAATATACACTTGACAGTCTATCTGACAAGAAAATCATGTGCGCAATAACGACACTAACAAAAAAATGGTTACAGTCAGCTGCTGCCGTATTCGACTTCGAGTAGTTATAACTGTTGAAACTTTGCAATTTCAAGAGTTACTAAAATTGGTGGGAATTCAAAATTTTACAAATCCTTTTAATAACTTAATGTAGCTGTACAATTTAAAATGTAATGAACAACTAAGCAAAATTTAGAGATCAACATTATACTGACTAAACCAAAAACAGATATGTATATATTGAAATTTCTGCTAATTTTAGTAACTTTTTAAATTGCAAAGTTTTAATAGTTATAACCAAACACCAGTGCAAATATATTCACGTCTTTTTACTGCGTGTTAACAGTGTGAATGTGAAACTTCGCAGTTTTTTTAATAATTAATATAAGGTAACTTAAAACAATTTTACATTTTAAACATTTTATAAATACATGTATTATTTTATAATTTTAGTAATTAGTGTTCCTTATGATGAATAAGACGGGAGCACTTGGAAACCTATAAGACATGTTCAACAATAAACTATTTAATATTGATATCCAAGGGTGTTGCACTTTTTCCAATAATCCATATTCAGTGTTTTATTTACAAACAATAAACAAAGATATTGAGAAATTCGGAAAAAAACAATAATTCTAATTATATCTAATTCACAGAACAAAAGAGTAAATTTGACTGTTTTAGTGTAAAAAAGTTACCATAATACACTAACATTGTATTGTAACTCTATGGTCTACACGAAGGTACAGATTAGATATTTTACTCTAAATAAATGTATTGAACCTAAACACACTCTTTTTAGAGTGGTCTAGTGTTCGAATTCTACACTATATGTTTTAATGTGTACTGTGTATAAGATATTAATCTGTAAAAATTAATTTTTATACGTTAGTTTTACTACTATCGCATGCAAAAGTTCTGAGTTTGAATGTGCATAACAAAAAAACTAATCGCTCAAATCAATTCAAACAAAAACAATTAGATAGGCAATTTATTATTGTATATAGTAAATTTGTAAAATTATTTGATTTTAAGTTTTTGAATTTTTGCGAATTATGTTACAAAAAGTACGGTTTTTTGGGGAGCTTTGACGTCATTTTTATAATTTGATATCTGTATTATTTCTCAGTTATTCTTTGAAATTCATTCTGGTCTTCTGGTACCTTAAGCAAGATCTTCTTTTTTGCAAAAGATTGTACTTTTTAATAAAAGAACAAATATGTTAAGAAATTTTGAAAATATTCACGAATTAATTAATAAATATTTCTTTAAAAAATTATTTTATAATTAATTCGTGAATATTTTCAAAATAATTCTTAAAGAATTAGTTATTAGTTAACTCGTGCATAATTTCAAGATTTCTTGTCGTATTTGTAGTTTTATTGACAAAATATTATCTTTTGTAAAAAAACTTCTTGATTAAGGCACCAGAAGGACAAAATGCATTCATAGAATACCTTGAGAAATAATGCAGATATTAAATTACAGAGATTTCCACATACATACAACACTATTAGCTACTTGTATATAAAATTACATTCAATTCTGTCCAGTAGTTATTGAAATATTAATTGTTAGGGGCACGCTTTATGTAAAAACTCCCAAAATAAAACGTACTTTTTGTAGCATAATTCGCAAAAATTCAAAAACCTAAAATTAGATAATTTTACAAATTTACTATTTTATACAAAAATAAATTATCTATATAAATGTTTTTGTTTGAATTAATCTGAGCTGTTATTTTTTTTTGCTATGCGCATTGAAACTCAGGGCTCAGAACTTCTGCATTCGAAAGTGGTGTTATAGAACGTATAGAATTTTATTGTTGGATTCTGGCAGTTATGTATACCAAGTTTTATTACTTTTGTCACATTTTGCTCTTTTGCTCTGTCTCTGGCGACATTATTATCTGTGACCATGATCATTTCTATGGGTCATATCTGCACCAGTGAGTTTTGGTAACCATAGCCAAAACCAAGGCCGTATTCAAGAAGGGGCTTAGGGGGTCTGAACCCCCCCACACCGAATCTAAACATAATACTAATAAATGACAACAAAATAAAATTATTTTGCTATTCTGCTTCCCCTCGAAATTAAATTCCCCCAGAACGCCCCCCACCCCGGAAACAAATTTTTGGCTACGGATCTGGACAAAACATCATTCATTCGTGTCTTACACAATGCTCAATTTCAATTCCTTTGATTATTTTAAATTATTATTACTTTACACATAAAAGCGACAAAATGTCGAAAACACTCGTTAATTAAGATGAACTATTTCAATAAATTAAATTGATTTCAAATAATCGAATACAGCGTTATTGATGACGATGACGTTTGAGTTTGAATACAAAAATCTTTTTATTGGAACTACTATATTTTAACGAATAGTAAACCCACATATGACGTCATCAAACATTCTAGATGTATGAGTCATCAACTGTATGACTCATCAATAACAAGTGCAAGTATGACTCATTGACACACCTCATCGACGTGCTTACCGGCAGCTGCGTGTATGACTCATCAGCACATCATCGAATATTCTAGATGTATGAGTCATCGTATGAAAGATATAAATTGAGTCGGGAGTAGAAGGGAGGAGTTAATGTTTAACCGGCGTCGTGTTGAAATGTACTCTGAATAAATTGTTAATAATTATTGTAATACATAAACAGTTTTAATATAAATGGTTCTCAAATAAATTTGTAAATACCTAGCATTTAAAATAGTTTGTTAATTAGTTTATAGTTATAGTGTTTTTAATTAAGTGCAGTGTAAATATTCTTTTCTTTATTAATAGACGATTTAAACAGCATTTTTGTTATTATTTTAAAAAGAACGTTACAATATGAACAACAAAACAGCGGAAGAGTTTACCAGACTAAACAGATTAAAAAGATACGCGTACTACGTACTATTGGTTTCATAATAATCTAAGACAGCAAGGCTAATATGATGCTATTTTTTATTATTTTATCCTATGCATCTACATTGAAAAAAAAATAATAAAATGACATCATGTTAGCCTTGCTGTCCTAGATCATTATGAAATCAATAGTACATTTTCCGGTGTTAAAAGTTCCTTTTCGTGTTAGCAAAACTTCTTAGGAATTTATAAACTTCAAGAATGCATCGAACAACTTGTATATATTCAGATTCAAAAAATGATAAGCAATCTCCTATAAATCTTGAATTCTTCTCCTTAGTAATCGCATTTTTAAATCGAATTATCCAGAAATCATGTTTAAATATGAATTGGAATACATAAACATATTATTAATACATAACCTTTAAAAAACTGCTTGACCAAGACGTACTTAATTTAGTCAGCTCCCTTTCCTGGTCTGGCATCACGCAAGCATATGTTTATTTAAAAACCGGTGTGTGGTGGTGCTCGCTATCAATCTTGCCCAAACATCTATTATTATTATTATTTTCTGAATACTCTGAAACAATTTTGTTACGTTACTACATTCTATTTTCCAGTGTTACGTTCCGATTTTCCAGTGAAATATTTCAAATACCTCTAAAGGTCGTGAAAGGCGAGATTGTTTTACAGATTTGGAGGTGCTATTGAAATATTGTCATTTAAATTCAAGTTTGAATTACTTTCGTCTGTATTCAAGAGAGCTGTTCATGAAATTAAGGCCCGTATAATATTAAATAAATTATTCCGCCTCGATCCAATCCTGTTCTGTTTGTATATGGATGGAATCTAATCAAATCACAGTTGACTTTGTAATAATAAAATATGCGCGTATTGAATTTGACATTGACAGTATTGTAAACAATTGTACGGAATGAATAAGACTGAATTAATTAGTGACAAATGAATTTTTCCACTGATAACTTCGATTACATTCTTTCTTTAACAATGGTGATATGGGTTATACAATAATTAACAATAATTAACTGTGCATAATTTTTATTCTTGAGAAATCGTATTAGATCTTATACATCGACGTGAAATGAAATACCGTTAAGATAAAATAATTAGAATGACATATCTATAATTGTGGATATAACTCCCTTATCTATGTCGTAAGACAATCTATGCAATGACTTTATGTAACTTCGAATTTTTAAGATTTCATTGTTTAAATATTTCGAAATACAATATTGCTGATTTCGGTCCTCTAACCCAACACACAGTTTTATTTATATGTATAGTGGTAATCAAAACTTTAATATCACTAAGTTTATATAACTTTAATTTATATAATTTAGTAACGACGACATTTCTGTTACTTTTATAAACCCCTTAAAGATCTCAAATGCAGCAGTTTATAATGGTTGCCAAACACCTTTGTTTAGTAACGTGTGTAACTTCAGAGTTTATAAACAATCATAACCGAAACCGTTACCATTACATAACTTGTTATATAACATGAACAAGTTACTTTCAAAAACTAAGTAGGCCCTTAAAATATCCAATAATAATAAATGAAGATTGCATGTTTTAAACGTTCAATAAAAAAGTTTAAAAACATATGACATATTGCTTCTATCTTTTATTGGAGTATCTATTATTCATAAAAGTAATTAAAATAATGCTATCTAACTGCACAAAATAGTCTTTATATAACTGTTACCATAATTAATGAAAAATATTAATTAGATAGTGTAACGGGAGAGAAAAGGAACGAACCTCTTTTCGAGCGACAGGTGGTGTGTTCTGTCGCCTTCGAGAAAATGACGCATCGCACAAGCATGTAAATCAGACGTGGTTTATTCTAGCATTTTCTAAGAATACATAGAAGGTTCCAGCGATTTCTGGTGCGTTTATATGAGGATATAAAAGCGGATTGCGGATAAAAGAGAGGCAGTCAACAGCAAGTCATTAACTGTGTATTACAAAATAAATAGTGAATATAAATGTTGTATTAGAAACTCATAGTCTGTAAATAATAGTTTTAATGGTTTATAATCATAGCGTTAATTTATAGTGTATTCATTAGTGTATAGAAATAAATATTTGTTTGTGAATAGACGATTTAAACAGCACTTGTATTATTATTTGAAAAAGAACGTTACAGTGGTGTTACAGGTGTGAGGTTTTAAAATAAATAAAATCGCGTAATAATTAAATAAAGTGCTGTGAGATTAAATTTTTAGTGTTAAAAATAATTTCAACAAACAATTAAGATGGCGATGAAATTGTTGAAAGATCTGAAAGTAATAGACTTGAAACATGAACTGGAAGAACGAGATTTGGAAACAACTGGCCTTAAAAACGTGTTAATAAATCGGCTAAAAGAATGGCTTATAGAACAGCAAGAAGATCCTGAAAGTTTCCTCTTCGAAATACCTGGACCCGCAATTGATACTAGTTTGTTGTTAAGTAAAATGGAAGAAAGTTCTAGAAAAGCCGAAGAAAATTCTAGAAAGTCCGAAGAAAATGTTAGAATGCTAAAAGAAGAACTACTGGAAAAGTCCGAAGAGAATTCTAGAATTTTAAAACAAGAATTACTTGAAAATACTAAAGCACTGGAAGAAAATGTTAAAATGATGAAAGGAGAATTGTTGGAAAATGTCAAAGCGTTGGAAGATAAAGTTTTCGAAGAATTTTTGGAGAATGCCAGTGCGTTAGGACTATTGGAAGGTAGATTGGCGGAACAAGATAGGGTAATAAAGATGGTAGAAGAGAAAATAGCCCAAATGCAATTACCACCAACAACTAAGAAAGACGATATGATCGAAATGCTGGAAGATAGAATGAGGCAACTACGGTTTCCCTCAACTTCTGAGTGGCCGTTTAATGAAGTAAAGAAACAATTTAAAGAAGAAAAGGTTCCTGCCGTAGGGATAAAAGTAAAACCACCCACGTTCGATGGAAAGATACCTTGGTCCACCTACTACAAACAATTTGAGGCGGCCGCTGGGGCCAACGGATGGACAGGCAAGGAAAAGGCCGTTTCTTTAACTGTGGCTTTGCGTGGAGACGCGTTGAACGTCCTGCAAACAATCCCAGCAGGACAGGAAAATGATTATCAATTGTTAGTGTCTAGATTGGAGATGAGATATGGAGACGAGCATCTTCAACAAGTGTATCACGCGCAAGTGAAGAATCGTATCCAGAAGAATGGAGAAAGCCTGCAGGAGTTTGAAGCCGATGTTGCGCGGCTTGTCCGATTGGCGTACCCTACGGCACCCGATTCATTTCTGGGACAGCTCGCTGTGCAGACCTTCATTGATGGGTTAAGAGACGGGGAAACACAACAATCATTGAGGCTAGCACGACCAAGAACAACTGATGATGCGCTTGCTCACGCCTTAGAATTTGAAGCTGCAAAGCAAGCGTCCCGAGGTCACGGGCGTGTTCGGGCCGTTGTGGAGGAAGAAGAAGGCTCTAAAGATCACCTAGAGGAGTTAGTACTGAGAGTTCTTCGGAAGGAAGAAAGCCGTAAGAAGAATCATCAAGAAGTTCGAGGGCCTCGTTGTTGGAACTGCGGCGAACAAGGACATGTAGAACGCCGTTGTCCCAAAATAAGAAAAGTACAACCGTCGGAAAAGTTAAAAAGGGTTGGCAAGAGGGGGCGAACGTTGACTGCGAGTGAAGATGCCCCGGAGATCACGATCCATGCCGTAACATCAAAGAATAGTAATGGCAGTTTGTAGATGGAAAGATTGCTAACCGAACCGTTCCACTACTTATTGATACGGGGGCGACAAAATCCATCGTACGCCCTGATGTTCTACAATCAAGTATTAAATTGTTACCGACAACTACTCAACTCCGTACAGCAACAGGTGAAGTGATACCAACACGCGGAGTGGTGAAGATGAAGATTGGCATTGGAAGTGAAGAATGTGATCATGAGGTGCTGGTAGCCGATATCACTGATGACTTCATCTTGGGAATGGACCTCCTGAGAAAATTTGGTTTTACGTTGGATTTGAAAGAGGGTGTTTTGAAGGTCGGTAACGAAGAACTTCCTTTGCACCCACGAGAAGATCCGGTTGTAAGGGTTTTGTTGACTGAAGATGTGATATTGCCGGGTCAAAGCGAGATGGTTGTCGAGGCGGGTTTGGATGGAGATCTTCGGGTAGGATGTGTGCGAATGATGGAGCCTGTTTGTGATAAGAAGATCCATAGTGGCATACTGGTGGGAAAAGCGCTGATCAAGGTTGGAAAGAGAGTACCGGTGAGAATTATGAACGTTAATGTGGATCCGGTGACATTGAAGAAGAGTACCCTTGTGGGACAGTGTGTGCCAGTATTCCGAGTAGCCAGGTGTATGGCTGATGTTCCAAAACCAGTGCCCAAAGACCATGGTGGAAAATTAGTGGGTATGGTTACTAGTTCGTGCGAAGACCTTAACAGAACGGAAGTGAAAGAGGTACAGGGTTTGGTTCACCGATACCAAGATATCTTCGCTCTTGACGATAGCCAGAAGGGACGGACAAATATAGTAAAACATAAAATCAATACAGGCAACTCTATGCCTGTCCGTCAGCAGCCGAGGCGTCTACCTCTAGCAAGGCGAGCAGAAGCCGAAAAGATTATTACTGATATGGAAGAACAAGGGGTCATCGAGCCATCCAGCAGTCCATGGGCATCACCGGTGGTCCTGGTCAGTAAGAAGGACGGGTCAACGAGATTTTGTGTGGACTATCGGCAGCTTAATGACGTGACCAAGAAAGACAGCTATCCCTTACCACGCATCGACGACACGTTAGATACCCTGTCTGGTTCGCGATGGTTTTCGACTTTGGACTTGAAGAGTGGTTATTGGCAAGTTGAAATGGAACCTGAAGACCGGGAGAAGACCGCGTTCACTATTGGTTCTGGACTATGGCAGTTTACAGTTATGCCTTTTGGTCTATGTAACGCTCCGGCCACCTTTGAGCGTCTAATGGAGACCATCCTGAGAGGGTTGTCGTGGAAGACCTGCCTGGTATACCTAGATGATGTGATTGTAGTCGGAAAATCATTCAACGAACATTTGAAAAATCTAGAGGAAGTGTTCCGAAGACTACGTGGAGCCAATCTGAAACTGAGTCCGAAAAAGTGCCACATATTCAGAAAGGAAGTGAAATATCTCGGGCACGTCGTATCACAAAATGGAGTGGCAGCCGACCCCGATAAGATTCGTGCAGTTCAAGAGTGGCCAACACCGAAAGATAAACACCAAGTTCGTAGTTTTCTTGGGTTATGTACCTACTACAGGCGTTTCGTTCCTGGGTTTGCCAATATAGCGAAACCTCTGACAAGGTTAACTGAAGATGGGCGCGAATATGTTTGGAGCGGAGAGTGTGAAACAGCTTTCCAACAGCTGAAGCGTGCCCTGACAACAGCACCAATATTGAGCTATCCACGGACAGAAGGGCAATTCATACTTGACACAGATGCAAGTAATCTGGCCATTGGGGGGGTACTTTCTCAGATACAGGATGGACAAGAAAAGGTCATCGGCTATTTTAGTAAGGTTTTGTCTAAAGCCGAAAGGAATTATTGTGTGACCAGAAAAGAACTATTGGCCGTCGTGAAGTCCGTTGAGCACTTTTACAAATACTTGTACGGACGGAAGTTTTTATTGAGGACGGACCATGCAGCGTTGAAATGGCTTCTACAATTCCGTAATCCTGAAGGCCAGGTCGCAAGGTGGATCGAACGATTACAAGGATACGACTTTGACACCGAACATCGAGCGGGCACTAGTCATCGAAATGCCGGTGCTCTTTCAAGAAGACCCTGTCCAACGGATTTCCGTCATTGCTCTCGTTTGGAAGAGAGGGTTTGCCAAGTATTAAGGACTACCATCGTCAACGACAATTGGTTGCCGGAAGAATTGCAACGACAGCAGGAGGCTGATCCCGAACTAAAAATGGTACTGGAATGGAAGCGCGTGGGAGAAAGGCCTGCCTGGGAGGCCGTCAGCCCTTTCAACAGAACGCTCAAAGCATATTGGGCCCAATGGGAGTCCTTGAAGGTGGAAGACGATCTCCTGAAGCGAGTACTGGAGAGTGAAGATGGCACCACCATTAGGTCTCAGTTCGTGGTTCCAAGAAGCCGAGTGGCTACAGTATTGCGACATCTCCATGACGGTGCCTCCGGAGGACACTTCGGTGTGAAAAAGACCTTGGAGAAAGTTAGGGAGCGTTTTTATTGGGTCAACTGTAAAGAAGACGTGAAGGAGTGGTGCCGGAAATGTGAACTATGTGCCACTGGCAACGGACCCTTGGGGAAACGAAGAGCACCCATGAGGCAGTACAATGTGGGTAGTCCTCTGGAGAGAATAGCTATAGACATTGCCGGACCATTTCCCGAAACTGACGATGGGAATAAATACATCTTAGTGGCAATGGACTATTTTACCAAATGGCCAGAAGCATATGCCCTACCAAACCAGGAAGCTGCGACTGTTGCTGACGTACTAGTCAAAGAGTTCTTCAGTCGTTTCGGAGTGCCCATGGAGCTGCATTCGGATCAAGGCCGTAATTTCGAGTCTGTACTCTTTGGAGAAGTCTGTCGATTGTTGGGCATTCGCAAGACTCGGACCACACCGTTACATCCGCAGTCCGATGGAATGGTAGAACGCATGAATCGGACAATGGGCAAATATTTGGCCAAGGTCGTCTCCGATCATCAACGAGACTGGGACCAATACCTGCATCTGTTCCTGATGGCTTATCGTGCATCGGTCCACGAAACAACCGGTCAGTCACCAGCGTCTGTAATGTTTGGACGCGAGTTACGGTTACCGTGTGATCTGGAATTTGGGTCTCCACCTATAGAGCAGGAGGTAGCTGGAAATGATTATGTCATCAACTTAAAGAAGAAGTTGGAGGATATTCACGACCGAACCCGAAATAATAGTCGAATCGCGAGTGACCGGATGAAGGCTACGTACGATGTGAGAGCCCAAGAAGGAGGGTTTCAACCTGGAGAGCTTGTCTGGTTATACAACCCGCAAAGGCGTCGTGGCTATTCTCCAAAGTTACAGCGAAATTGGGAGGGTCCATACCAGGTGAAGAAACGAATAAATGACTTGATTTATCGTATCCAGAAATTGCCAAGGGGGAAACCAAAGGTGGTACACTCCAATCGTCTGGCGCACTGTGAGGGAAATAATGACGCAGTCCCGGATCGGAAAGATGAGGCCGAGGTGGCTATCAAAATCGTAAGGCCTGAAGATGATCAGCCAACCTTTAGAGAATTTATGGCTGCGTTCTCTGGAACTAGAAAAGCGCGATTCGGAGTCACGACTGAGATGCAACAAGATCTCTTCCGGGTCCCTGGTGATTATTCCATTGCCCACTGTGTCTCCGCGGATCTCCGTATGTCCAGGGGGATCGCAGTAGTGTTTAGAAATAAATTTGGACGGCTGAATGAACTTCGAGAACAAAATCCCTCTGTTGGTAAATCCTTACGCTTGCCTGATCATGACCGATCCATTTACTACTTGGTAACCAAGCAGTTTTACTACCAGAAACCGAGTTACGCCGACTTGTGGAGGGCACTATGGAATTTGAGAATCGAGTTGCTTACCAGGGGAATTAACAAATTGGCAGTTCCCAAACTCGGCTGTGGGCGGGACCAGCTGGATTGGAGAATCGTTAGAAACATGCTGGAAGTTGTCTTTAGAGGTACGGACGTCAAGATCTTCGTCTGCAGTTTTGACCCACAGCCCGCATTAAGGCCAACGAAGAGTGTAGACTGTTATTTCTACCGTAATGGAACGTGTAGTCGAGGTGAAGACTGTCGATATCGTCATGACCCGTTCTACAGGAACCAGAGCATAAAACCTGTTCTGGGACAGAACAGACTTGAAGAGGGGGGCAGTGTAACGGGAGAGAAAAGGAACGAACCTCTTTTCGAGCGACAGGTGGTGTGTTCTGTCGCCTTCGAGAAAATGACGCATCGCACAAGCATGTAAATCAGACGTGGTTTATTCTAGCATTTTCTAAGAATACATAGAAGGTTCCAGCGATTTCTGGTGCGTTTATATGAGGATATAAAAGCGGATTGCGGATAAAAGAGAGGCAGTCAACAGCAAGTCATTAACTGTGTATTACAAAATAAATAGTGAATATAAATGTTGTATTAGAAACTCATAGTCTGTAAATAATAGTTTTAATGGTTTATAATCATAGCGTTAATTTATAGTGTATTCATTAGTGTATAGAAATAAATATTTGTTTGTGAATAGACGATTTAAACAGCACTTGTATTATTATTTGAAAAAGAACGTTACAATAGCATCAATCAAGAAAGAGCATTTTAGAAGTTTCTGGGTTTCGCAGACATAATAATAAATAGATAACAATAATAGATTCACAGAACCTTGAAATTTCGAAGATTTCGAAAAAGAGATTCTGAGATGAATTAGTCAGAATGTGAGTTTTTCAAGTTATCATTTTCAAAATTTTTAAACTATGAAGATTGAAAGGTTTAGCGTTTTAGAGTTCCAGCTTCAAAACTCAGAAATTGACTGTTTGAAATTATATTTTAATATAGGCTTTATATTCTCAGAGTTTCAGAGCCCCAGAATTTCGAAGTTTCAAGTATTACTAGTTTGAAGGTTTAGTATTTATCGCACATATCAAGGAAACATTTTTTAAGTTTCAAAGTTACTTAATGTTTAGACTTTAAATTACATTACAAGCAGATTCAAGGTGCTACCAACGTGACTACAAGTCGGTGAGCAGTAGTGCATCTCTACTTCCACATTTTTGGAGTTTTTTAAATTTCAAACGTCTGTTCCAATGTTTGAAAAGTTCAGATGTCTATATAATAGAGTTTTATTAGGCTGCAATCGTTCATCCCGTTGGGCATACCTTGTAGAAAGTACCACCCTAGCTCATGTTGTAGTCTATCCCTAAGTTAAGCAGAATTTACTTGTCGTCAAAAAAAATAACTGTGCGGGGGTGCAGGAGAGGGGGTTTTAGTAAAAAAGGGGTGAAATATGTTATTTGTTGCAGAACATCATACGCTATGTTGTGACAAAACTGTAAATGGTTACATCGATATTTAAGTTTAAAAAAAACATTTAAGATTTTTATTTACATTGTTTCTTACGGGAACTCCTACTTTTAAAGTAGATTTTCTCGAAACAGCACTTTTAAGATTTAACAAAATTACATTTAACACTTAATATCTTCAAATCTAGTATATATTACCAAAAAATCTATTGGAATAAACATTTTGCGTTGATTTTCTGTGAACACAATGGTGCTTTTATTTTTGTCATCGGTATAATAAAAGCGAAGATATCTGCAAAACAATGTAAAGAGTACCGCGTCTCGTTTTTGTTGGTTAACAAAAAAGTATTTTAGCACGGTAATAATGCCTAGTTGACGTTATGTCTTACCCACGGTAAATAATAGTATATTATATACCCAGGGACTAAAGTGCATCTTTTAATCCCGAATGTGAGTTTATTTTCCGAGCGTCAGCGAGGAAAATAAACACATGAGGGATTAAAAGGCACTTTAGTCCAGTGGTATATACGCTATTTTTTTCACGTCCTAAAGGACTTAATCGCAAAAATTCAAAATTTCCAAAATCTTTTCCGAAAATTTTGTTACATGTCATTCTGAAAATTGACTCTGCAAACGCCAAAATCACATAGTTTCAGGATAATAAATCCTAACATGTACCTCGATTACTTTTTTTGTTGTTTACTTGTTATTGTTGTCATGGAAACACTTTACTCCCTCAGGGAGTAAAAGTGCTACTTTACTCCCTCTTTTGGGGGACTAAAGTAGAGCCTTATATATAGGACGTGCAAAAAATATATGTTCTTATGCGTTTGCATATCATACACAGTGGCGTAGTTATTTATTATTTATTTCTTAAATTCATACAAGCAAAGATATTCATCAATAACTAAAAGCCGTCCTAGAATATCATCTGTGGTTTTACATAGTACTTACAATTAGTAAGCTACAACTATATTACACCAGTACTTTGTATGTGGGTAATTCTTCAGAAATATTAAATTTACTGTCCCTGCTTAATTAATATTATATTACGAATACCTTTTTATCTGTTAGTATAGTACAGTAAAGATGTAATAGTCAGGTATTTAGTCAGGTATATATTAACAACTGACCTATTTTTTTAACAATAAGAAGTAAACTTTATTATGTCATATGTCATTCACGTGGCATGTCCCTAGTATGTATTCTGAAAGTAAAAAGCAGTTTTTCTAAGGCATCAGTTAATCATTATTGTTCTAATTAAGGAGAATTGTAAAACAAGTATAGGGCTCTCATCCAGAGTCAATTAATATACAAAATTTTAAGCATCGACTACTACACAACCAATAAAATTTTGTCCCTGATAGTTTGGCATTTGCGTGGATCTAACTAAGAGAGTAGAGCATTATTAAATTCCACGTATAGTATCAGTATTTCTACAATATCAGCATTACACATGTATTGCTTGCATATGTAATTTTAATGAAATCAACATGTAGTGTCTTGTTCAGTTGATCTATAAACTTTATAGAGGTAGTTTATATGGTTTGATGTAAGAGTACATTTATTTCGCATCATTCACGTGGTTATCATAATTTCTTACTGGTGTTGAATTTAGAAATGAATTTTTCGTAAGTTAATACACTACTTGTGTTGTTTCATTATAGCTAGTATGAAGCCTCCAAAGAAAATAGTCTAGGCGTTATGTTACATTAATGCTCTAATAGTCATTCGCGTGGATTTTTCATTGCGTCATTTGCGTGGATTTATAATTCCACGTAATACAATTTGTTTACGTAAATGACAACTCCTACATACATTCATGTTCTTACATTATGAGGTGCAAAGAAAATGTGGAAAAGAAGAAACGAAGAGCAAAAATCAAAAATGATCCGGAAAAGAAACAAATGGAGAAGCTAAAACATGATGACTGTCGTATCACGTAAAATAAAAACTACTAATTTTTATTTTACTTGTTATCCATTACTATGCCATTATTAAGCATTATCGTGTTAGAAATATCTTTTTATTATAATATTAAAGTTCAGTTTTTTTATTAAATATAAACTTTTCTATCATTTGCATGTTATTTGAATCATTTACGTGGTTTTTTAACACTGTAAAGGTCGAAAATGTCCAGATTAAGCTCTACTAATCAACAGTATGTGTTATATACAATCAATTAATCATACTATTTCTTAGAAAAACAGATTTCAACAATTTTCTTTTCCAAGAATTTTTCACATCCAAATTGTGGATTTCGGGAGAAACACCCATGTAACCACAGAAAATTTGTATGTAATAAGATAAATATGTTGACTAATAAAAGGCTAAATAAAAAAAATCACATCTTGGATTTAAAATTATTTCTTAATAAAATTATGGAAATATTTTGATACTTACACCTCTTTTCATGAATTTTTTTATAAAATTACAAAGACAACTCAATTCAAATTAAAAATACATATTGTGTAATTATTTATTAACTATTTGGAATGAAAAGATTAAGAAAGAAAAACTGAGTAAACGCATTCACTCTGAATACTTGGAATTCCGAATCTGCTTTCACCAACCATTTTTCATGTTTTTGCACCCTCCAGGACATTTGCACGTTGGTATGCAATAAAACTTATTTTTCATGTAGCAACAAATTATCGTCGAACAATCGCGAAAAAATTAAATTACAACCAATTGCTACACAATGCAAGTATTCAGAGATATAACATTTTTAGGTACTGATTCCTGGGTTGCGAGAACTATTCCAGTTTCCGCTTTTTGACATCCGTAATTTAAAAAGCTTTCTAAATTGGGTTTGGCTAATAAACTATTCAACCACTCTTGAGTTTGGTAATGTGCTCGTAAGTAATGCTGTATTGCTATCTTCTGTTTATTTTCCTATACCAGTAAATTGACTGGTATTGGAAAAAAAATTGTTAAGGCGGCGTAGTAATTGCTACTTTCGTGGAACTTCTTTTCTCTTTGACACATCGTGTCGCGTGGTTACTCTCTCTTACTCTTGCAACTTAACAACTATTCTATCATTTTCTATACTAATGCTGCGATCGTGTCACAAAATGGATTACTATTTTATTTGTAATACGTACTTAATAATACAACGAGCGATGAATTGTTTGATTATTTTGCCATTCTAGTAAACCAAATTCTAACCATTGCAACTTTTCTGTTGAATGTGATGATGTTAGGTCGAAAAATAAAAACGCGCCTTCTTTAAACATATTTTTTAATAAAAATGTCTTTAATAAAATATGAGAAAAATACTTATAAGTTAATACACATGATAGAAACCATTCTTATATTATTCCCGTTATGTTCTTTGATGTGTTTAAATAAAAAATACTCAATTATTGTAGTTAATTAACTTTATTAATATTGAGTGAGCGGGGAGCATTACATGCATAATGCATATACTGTACAAGATGTGTGTCCTCCAAGCCGACTCAAGTGGTACTGACGGACGGGCCAAGATTAGCTAGTTAGATCACTACCAATCAATATTGCCAACTTCAATTTACATACATAATTCCTGAGGCACAATTTGGCACCAATTTGTTATTTTTATTGAAGGTTATGTAGTAAAACATCTAATAACAATCATAACAAATTGCAAATTGATTAATGGCCTCCAACATTTTATAAGTAAAAAATGGAGATGGAGTAGTTTACGAAAAATTACTTTAAAGTGATTCTCCTGGGTAGCAAAAACGTAAGTTTTACTTTCAATACTACTGTAAGGTTCCGTTACTTTAAAGGGTTAAACAACGGTTCCAGGCAGGTGGTAGGAACTTTAAGTACTACTTTAAAGTTTTAAAAACTTTAAACTAGCTTCAGGCAAGTTACTGCTACAATCATAATACCACTTTGAAGTTGCAACGACTTTAAAGTAATTATACTAATACCGTGGCAATACCGTTCCATATACTTTAAAAGTTATTTAGAAGTAATGGAACTACATAGTTCCAATAAATAGCATAAGCAACTATACAATTACTAAAATATTCCGAATTGAAGTAATTAAACCTTTAAAGTTATAAATTTAGTAGTAGTTACGTAACAACTACTCAATCAAAGTTCCGATCTCAGTTACTGATACTTAGATGTTGCATGGGCTATTATCTATTACTATACTTGATTGAGATCACTTAATTAAAATACATTTAATAAAAAGGTTTGCTAAATTTGCTGAAATTTCAAAATGAATTAATGTTTATAAAAATTAAGCAAATAATACGTTGTAATACAAGCGTGCAAATTACTTTATTGTAAAACGAGTATGAATGTTCTCATACAAGAAGAAATGTAATACAATACAAAATTCATACAGAAGTATGTTTATAAAAGTTTTGCCATGGTCCTTTCCAGGAGTTGCTGGATTGCATACTATTTTTTTTATAAAGTGTAGAATGCACAGAATTAATGAAAATCTTTATTAAAAATGTACATGATAAAAATCTACTTTAAATGACAATTTCTGTCGCAGAAAAAAAACGTACTTCCGCGGATATGGGAAAGATACTTTTTATCATTCTGATTGTATATGTCATATACAGACATAATATAGGTGTTTACATATAATAATGACATATAATAATAGGGTGTTTCGTTTGAATTTCAGAAAATTTTATGTGGACTTCAGCTTAGTATGATTCGTATCAGCCCCGAAAAGGAAAAGGGACACACCGGACATCGGATAAGGCTCATGGGTGTTTAATCCAATGGATGCTTTATGTTTTATCCCTAGATGTATGCATTTTAGGCAGAGTTAGTGATGTGTTAGTATGTATTAATTATAGACATACTACAGGTACCGTTACTACGTAGATGTTAATTCCGATAATAATAAAATAAATGAATTTAATAGAGGAAGAACCAAAGAAAGTGTGATAAAATAGATATAAACTGTTATTCTTATGTTCGTTATTTTTATCTTGCGATTTTTGACTTATTTTCCACTGTTCTTCATGGTCATTGGTCATATAATAGATTTGGTCATTGGTCATATAAGAGATTTTCCTTCTGCAGGCAGCAACTGTAGCTTCGCGTGGTTACTAACATGTTAAATTGTAATGGTAGTTAACATGTTGGCAACAACGCGAACATTGAAATTATTATCTATGAGATGTCTGTTGAAGGGAAAGTGTAAACTTTCAAGAGATACCCACGGTATATTAATCTATAGAATAGAATGTTTTTGATCCACTATAGTATTTTGTATCTCAAGGGCGAAAAATTGGCATTTGTAACCGCAGTAGAACTCAGCTAAAGGCTTTTATGTCCGAGTGACAGAATATATAGTAGTTCTTTTTCGCCTACTTAATAGGTACTTGAAAAATCAAAATAAATGTTTTAAACGCAAATGTAATGTGTTAATAAACTAAAATAATCTTATGTATTTTATATTAACAAAATACTAATAGAGTTTATTATTTCTAGCCTGATGAAACTCCATAACCATGAAATAAATAACAGCAATTAAAAGTGTCACAAGTTTATTATAATAATTTCATACATAATTGCCTTAATTTTACTTTCACTTACAAATTTTTAAAATTTATTAATTAATTAAGTTATTTATTTTGGAACACAATGGCAATGGGAGAAAAATATGACAAAATACAAATTTAAAATCCACTATACCGTGTTTGAAATTGCTTCTACGTACATAGCATATACACGACCGCAGCCAAAGCGAGAGTCTTGCTATACATAAAGTACACATCTCCACCGCTCTTAAAGGATTAATCCTCAAGTTGATTCCGTTTGTGCGCATTTAAATTTATCCATCATACACATACTGTTGTTGATGGGAATATTCAACTGCGCACAGGCGGAACCAACTTCACTCGAATTGGCGGTTGTAGATAAGTTTGGAATTTGTTGATGTTGAAAATCCTTAGTAATGGGAAAGGCGTATCTTGGAAATTTGATTTGTTGCTGTTGAGGTGAAAAAGGCGGACTGTGGTGGTCTTGAATGTCGATAAAGTTGGTGTAGAAACAAATCAAAATGGCTTTTTCCAGACCCACCGCCAAGAAGTTACTTCTCGCGGATGATCCAGGTCATGACATTCAGTCGGCCGATTTCGCTTTTGGTCCATTTCATTGCTTTCTCTCAGTAGAATGTACTACTAGGTCACACGGAATAGGAAGTTAGGATAATAAGTTTTTGCGGTCGGTTGCTACGGCGACGAGCCACGGGGAGGCCCTCAATTCATCACCGCAAAGTGTTACCTTTTATTATAGATAATATACCAGGATAATGAGAGGGTTAGCGTAGAATTAACTGGAATTCGTGATAGAGCTGCGTTGATTTGTGGCCGCAAAGTGACCGTGAGAGTAACATTTCTACACAAAGTTCGAGCTTCCTTTCGAGGCACTACTCACACGCATGGTTTTCTTCCCGGACGCAAACTCAAAACGAGCTGGTGGTGAAAAAATTACCCGTTATATAGAGTAAGTGATAGATGCGTGCAAGACAGTTTGTTCAAACCGGGACTACAAAAGTAAGTGAAGCTCAATATTCACAAACATGTCACTCAAATGGAAGTAATTTTTGACCTCTTAAAGGTCATACCTTTAGTAAAGATAGCACATTGGGAAATGCTCGCTGGCCCAGCATGCTCCTGGGCTGATAGTTCCGTTCTCGAAGGCTACTTCAACATTTTAATACCTAGAGCAGTGTCGAGATCGACGAAGCAGGCTCGAAAACCCATTCTCGCTCTCAAAAAGGACAGCATTGATACGCTTTGACCCCATTTGAAAACATTAGCTGCTTTCTTGATTGATTTAGTCGATAACAGGCAATGATCAATTGAATATGTACTGACGTGTAAATTAACATTGCAAGAGAAGCTATTGTTTCACATTTCGTAGCGAGTTATTGAATTTTAAAGTTTCGAAAATGCACAATCTGAAGATTTAGAAACTCAAAGTTCGTACTGCCCAGAGGCTTTTAACTTTTAGGATCGTTAGTTTTTCTGGGTAGTATTGTAATTTTCAGCAGCGTGCAGTGCATACGAAACAGTGGAAGCAGTCCCGATACGACGTATGCGCTATTACGTTCGTACGCAATGTGTAGGAGCGTGATAGCGCATACGTGATATCGGTACTGCTTCCACTGTCTCGTATGCACGGCACGCTGCTGGTAATTTTTGCGATTAATGAAAGTTTTTTTGAGCTTTGTCTATTCGAGTTTAAATATCTGGAACAATTGAATATCAAACTTTTTCATTGTAGATTGTAATGGTTTAAAGTTTCATAGTTTCACAATTTTACAGATCAAATATGTTGTTTCAACGTATTCAGTAGCTCAAGAGTTTCGTAGATGTATCAAACGACCTAGAATTCCGGGTTTAAATGTCTAACGATTAGCGCATGTTTCACAGGTCGAAGTTTTTAATGTTTCATAATATATGTACACTTTCTTAATTCTAAATTTTCGTCGTATGAAAAGATTAATTTTATTTTTACAGTTAATGAGCTAGGCGGTTTTAGGCTTTGCAATATATTTTTTTATTATTACAGAAATCATCAATGACTCAGAGTCTAAAATCCTGAAATAAAAATCCAGAATTTCATCGTTAACAATTTCAAAATTTGTCGAATATGTGGATTTCAAATATTTAGTTCTATTATTTGGTAATACTAGAGTATTCAACTTTCAATTTTAGAGGACTATTTTAGAAATTTAAAAAATCACTTTAAAGGTGGAAAGTTCTCTGAAGGTTTTAGAGGTCTAGAGTTTCAAACTTATAGAAATAAACAATCATTTTTCAAATGATAGAAATTAAGAATTTCATAAACGCAGTAGTTACAGACTTACATGACCATGAGAAATGTAGAACTGTTAGATTTTTAGTTTCAAATAGATTAAAATTTTTTGAATCTTATCTATCGTATAGCATTTTCTAATATTTTTATAGGTGCGGATATCGATATTTGGACTTTTGTCTTCAGGGATTTATAAATTTAAAGACTGAGAGTAGCATACTATGTTCAAAATTTCAGATTTTCAGGTTTTCAAAGTTTCGTCATTTTAGTATTGGGACTTTAAAACTGTTAATTATTCTAGTTTCCAGAGCTTCAAAATCCTAAGAGTCTGAATGTGACAAAACCCTTAGCAGCTTCAGAATTCCAGCGTTCCAAAATAGGAAATTTATGGTTTAGAGACTTTTGTAGTTGCACATTTCTAAACTTCTAGAGTATTAGAATTTCAGAGACGCGATGTTTGCAAAGATTGAAAATATTGATATGAGAGAATGTGAATTTTAAAGATTGAGAGCTTTTAAAACTTATCACATATATCGATTTTTATAAAATACTCTTTAATAAGTATGTTCTATTAATAAGGAAATTGATTTATCTGTCAATAATGCCTAACAGTTGCAGTGCACTACCTGAGTACATACATACTGTATAATTTGCATTACATGTTTATATGGGTGTCTCAAAATTGTAGGGACAACACGTAACCCATGAAAGTAGATGTAGAGATAAATGGAAAGTTGCAATCAGTTTTAATTTAACTGCTTTTATTCTCAAAATATTGTATTATTATGATTTTGTTAAGTATTGCACAAGCTGACAACACTGTGGATTGCAAATACTCGAAAGCAGTGGTGAGGTTGTTGTGCAAAGCACACTTTAATTATTACTATGGTGACGGTTTTTGTCGTTATTGATTTACATTAAAGGGAACTTATTACAATATTTATTAAAAGAACTTACTCTCTAACAACACTTAATGAAGTAATTATTTAATTATTGGCTAAAGTCTATTAAAGTTTACTACACCATCTATTGCTACACACACACAAAAGTCTTCTATTTATTTAAACATTTATTTTAAACACCACTTTCTGCTAGAGTATTTATTTTCAATGGTTCGCAGTAGTTTCAACGCAAAATTCTGCAATCGACTGACTCCATTGCGCCTACGAAGTGTTTATTATAATGCAACACAAGAAGCTTCTAGACCACTCGGGTACCTTCACGCATATTCTCGGCGTCTGTAGGAGATTCTGGTTTTCACAAAACCCCATAAAAAAAGTGTAGCTGGATTAAATCAGCACAGCGAGGTGGCCACGCTACTGGACCTCAACGACCGAGCCACTGCCCTGGAAAATGAACATTTAAACCACTCTGACTAGTTGAATGAATGAAGCTACCAGTTGTGCTAACACGGTTTTCTAAGTTAAGGATTACTTTATGATCAGGGTGTCTTCTATTTGGGAATCTAACTGCATAAGCTCTTGCAGCAGCACGAGCGTTCATTTTTTGCTCTCCATAAATCAGATGGATGTCAGCATATTCTTGCAAAGTATACTCCATACTACCAAGTTTTATTTTGAAACACAAAATTAAATTCAAAATGTCAGGTCTGACACTTACTTAGTCGTATTGATTTTAGTGGCATCCATAGGTATCTTTATTTTTACTCTATTATACTTAAATTGCTGTGGTGTCAACTTTACTTTAGGAAATTCCTTAAAAAATATAGGCAGAAGGTTTGTCCATTTTTTACGTTAAATCGAAGGTAAAGGTTGATGGATTGTATCGTTTCTTACCTTTTGAATTAAAGTGATCATGTTTAACATAAGTTTGCTAGTTTTTACTTAGTAATAAAATAGTAACTGCTTCAACTTTAACTGTTAATATTTATGTTGCTATTAAAGTTAGGTAAGTTTTGACGACGATTTACCAGTCACACCGACGTTCTCTCTTACCGGTTTGCTGTTGTCCCTGCAATTTTGAGACACCCTGATATGTATTTATGTCTACTAACGCGCTAAATGTGTCGAGTATAACAAAAAGTAATTTTAGTATGTAAAAACCAATTACGTCATCCCCTTCTTTTTGTCCATTCTTTCCTTTCTCTATTTTAGTTGGTTGATGTCACAATTTTAAAACACGGTTACGTTAACCTAAAAAAAGCCTTTTCTGTAAGTTATCTCTGAATAGGGTCCAGCTGAAGACATTTACCTCTACAGGGTTTCGCCTTATTATGTTTCGATGCATTGAAAGTTTTAAGCGTGGCGGAGGATGCTTTGTCCTGGCGCTTCTTGCACAACTCCTATCCTTTTAAAATAAAAGAGGAACCACTCCTTATCGTTATTCCATTAGTACCGGTATACACATCCCGGTTATTGACGTGCGGCGCCGTTGCAGCTCCGAAAATTATACAACATAGGAATATAGGATATATTTTACCGCCATCAGAAATGGAACTACCTATATCGGAATGATCAAGTAATCCTTTCGTATTTTGTATACAAAATGGTATTTTTTAAGAAAAAAAGGCGATATTAGATGCGTCTGTCTATTGATCAAAACTAATAATAGATTTGTTACACTGACTGTGGTTTTAAAATAAAAACCAGATATGTTCAGTCATGCTCCTATGCAGTGGTATTTCAGGATAATTTCTAGCCGTAGTTGTGTTGCAGCGCCATGGGACTCATTGACACAAATACCCGCAAGATGGATGTGCGGTGCCGCAACGTCGCTAGAGCTGTGTGCGCTACCCTCGTCTAACTTAAAGTATCTTTAACGCCGCACTTGAGAAAATACTATTATTATTATTAATAGTAAAATTACTATTAAAAAGTTTTGATTAAAATATTTTGAAGAAATTCTGTTTAAAATATGTTTTTAAATTTAAATACGTTTTTTGCAAACCCTACTTTAAAATTTAATGTTCATTGGGTCGCTTTCAAAATTATAAGGTACTAAGGAAGCAATTTTACTTGTAAAAATTACTACCACCATAATAAGAAAACGAGGGGGAATGATGAATGAATACAAATTCTAGTTCTTCTCCCCTTTTAATACATAAAAGCGGGGTTAAATTTATTCCGATAATTATTTATAAATTACTGTAATAATACACTATAATACGTAATAAAACGTATTGTTACAACCAACTTGCAACATTGCATTTATTGTGCATATTCCAAATACGCAATTACTTATATAAAAACAACTTTTCGTTCCTTGGTGTTATTTTTTACAGTGAGAAAAACAGGTATATTATTAAATAATGGTAACTAAAAAGAGCATCTTCAATAAAAAACAATCGCGGCTAAAACCAAACGAACCAAAACGTAACAGTGTAGCTCAGGCTCCACTAATCATTGGCTTAACTCTACACTCATATTGGAAAATCTCATCTAGTAGACGCTGAAATTCTATCTTGCAAGAACCAGATGCCACAAATAACTACTTTTAGGTTTTTAACAGTGTACAAATTTACATTAATTCATTGGCGTAAGAACTGCTGCACCAGGCCGTTTCGTTCTAATGAAAGGTCCCCGTTAGCCTGAAGCTAAAAGAGACCGAGACGTTTCCTCGTAGGTGCGAGAGTGAGATGAAGAGAACAGCTGTGGGAGCGGTTGCTGACGTTGAATTTATATGTATGCGTGTGCCCCGACGGTTTTGGGTTACAAAATTCTACTTCTGGGGGTTCAATCGTTCAATGCAAAACAGCAGGAGCGTAGTAGGTGGTTTGAGTTTTTCCTATACATAATTTTTTTCCCGGTTATATAACTTTTTTCTATTGATTAATCGATTTAATAACCCGAAGGAATGTTGATTAATTAAATTAAAATAATTTAAAATCTAATTAATTTAAATTTAAAAACAAATGCTTCTTCCAAGAATTCATTATTTATATTAAGATTAGTGATGTATAAACTACGCGAAGAATAATAAATAGCAAGGTAATAAATAATACGCATATAAACAAGAAATGAGCAGTGGCGTAACAGTACCGACGTAAACAAGTGATTATTAGTAAGTACTACAATCTGGTTACATAGACCTTTTCACTAACTGAACTAATTATAGTTAACTATTTAGTTAAAATCAATTATTATAATTAAGTTTTAAACGAAATCTAATCAAACTTTGAGGATTAGAGATTTCGAAGTTCACGTCTAGCAGTCAAAATTTTCATCTTTATAATTTCAAAGCTTTTGATTTGTCAATTTGATTTGGTCTATATAAACTAGTTTATGTGAAGAACGTAATATAAAATATTTTAGGTTAAGTTAAAATATTTTTAATTAAAGTATGTTCCAAAGTTTTTGTATTTTTCTAAATTTTCTTACATTTACTTTATTATCTAGTAATGAAAATAAAGTTTGCAACTTTTCTATATTATAGTAGGAAAATACATATAAAAAACTATAAACCCATTTTTTTAGTGAGTAATTATGTGAGTTATTGTAAAATTCGTTGTTTGTCTTTAAGGCCAAACTTATGCTGTATGGCTACGCGACTTACATCACTTTTTTTCTCTCCATAGCAACTGCATTGTTTATCAAAATTCAAAAACCATCACCAAAATGTAAAAGAACGCTTACTTTTCGAAATAAACGAGTTAATTGAATTAATGTTACCAGCAAAAGAACAATTCGTTCCGATGCCATAAATTGCACCATAACATTATTTAATTCGCTGAATCTTGAAAATTAAACATTTTATCAAAATATAAAAGTTGTAGCGCAGAATCTCAGGCTTATAATGCAATTTGAATTTTAGGGAGTAGAGCAGTCGTGACGGAGTAAAATGGTAAAACAGTTACAGAGTACTGGACAGATGCTAGTCGCGTATCCGTGCAGCACAACGTCGACATTGTGCACTACTGGTGTTAACTTGTTTAAAAAAACTCTCAACAATTTATATTGTTGTCGAATATAGTTATTAAACCGTGCTTTTAAAAATCTGGATTGTAAAATCTCCCTAAGTAAATAAAGTTACTATATTTCTCTTTATCATTTTGTTCATTAAATAAATCATGTAAAGATAACACATAAATAAAGTGTGCATAAAGGTACACAAACTCATAAAATGGCGAAAAGAAATTTACATTTAGAACCTTTTTTTAAAGAAAACATATTTATACTATACCCAAACAAAGAAATGAAGAATGTAGGTCAACGTCAATTCTTGGCTGTTAAAGAAAGTAAGCAGCGTAGGTTAGAATTGTACTTTTTAACATTTCTAGTTAAGTCGATTAGACCACGCATGCGATCTTTCTGTTTTCGAAACCGCTCTTTCTATACAGCGTGTCCGGCGTTAGAACGCATTAATTTTAAGGGGCGATAGAAGACATCAAAGGGAACAAAAAAGTGTTATACAACTTTGTTCTAGAACGTACTACTTTTTCAGAAAAAAATAATAAAGTTGGGAACTTTAACATCATTTTGCCGCGTTAATACTAGTACTTTAATTATGGCGCTTTGTCCGCAGATGCATCTCGTCTATCGCAACAACAAACCTTCATAACGTTTTATCCTATCGTATGTCGTTTCCGCGTAAAATTGACTTCTTTTTACAATTACAGATTCATTTTACTCAATTAAAAAACGTGACAACCCTGTAAAGTTTGTAATAATTTGCTGCACATTCGCACAAAATGCTGATGTGAAGGTTTCTTGACATTGAAATAAATCACGTGTTGAAGAATATTTGGGTCAATGCCTGACCGCAACTGTGTAAATAATACCCTTTTATTATTATTAGAGTGAGATCATACTGAGTTGGTAGTTTGTTGAACTTTGAAATAATAATTTGTCAATAAAGCACTTTGTTCTTCTAATAACAGTTTTTCATGATTTTATAAGAGAATATCTTTTCAAGAGAAGATTTATCTAATTTAAATTATGTTAGATAATTAGGTCAAGGGATTTTGCTGACACCTCGTTCTGGCTACATTAAAAAATCGTTAATTTTATGGTAAGAAAGTCCGGACTCCTTAACTTGTACTGTAATAGGCACGGTGTTGTTTGTCATTTGTCCACTTCTCTTTCTTTGGGATTATAGGCCCGTAACTATCTGATTTCTCAGAGTACAAGAGTTTCATTGTTGATAAGAGTCTTTTAGTCTAGTGATATGTCCAGGCATGCTACTCGTAATTCTTACCCTTCTTTTAAGAAACCCCATTTTGCTCTTGGTATCATTAGAAATCTTGTTATATTTTTCTGCTGTGATTCTTAGTTGTTCGTGTGAAGTATCTCATTGCCCATTTCTGTGTTATAAACGAGAAACTCATTACGAAAACAAGAAAATAATTGAGTTATGATTTATAACGTGTCTAGGAGCTGTTATGGTCTGATTAACTGAATTTTTATTTTTAAATAAACTAGCTAGTGCAGAAAATGTGATATTCAACTCTCAGAACTTATAGACTTTTCTTCTATCTTCTCATAGCATAATATAATATTTAGAGGTTTTCTGACCCCCTACCAAGATTTGACCTTAGGTTGATCAGTAAACACGATATCCAATAAACATGTGCGAACTCGTTCCAACAGGGGCTTGAGAAAGTTAAATTCCGTGTTTTGGGTACGTAGAAAGTACACCAGAATCTCACATTAGGATGACTTTATTAATAAGACAATAGTACTAACTAGTAACGACCAGTTCTTGAACCGCTATAAAATGTTTTTGGTATATTTGAATAAATATCTTCGAGAGCTTTAAAATTATATTTTCGCATATTCGTGTTACGCTCACAGTTGCCAAGATGGACTGAGTCAAACGCGGCAACACACCCAGAAATATTGCATCATTCCTTCCACGCACGGAAAGTGTCGTGCGCACGATGAATTACACAGTACGAGAATTGTAGAAAACGTTATAAATTACAAAAAACGAATATAAGAATAAATGTAGAGCAAGTATCCATGACCTTGACTTTTAGAGTAGTTGAAATCAGTTACAAAACTCAATAATCCTGATATCAAAACAAAACTTGCATGCATTATACCTTGCTTTGAGTTATATGTATATTACAGCACTACGGGCCTTCTAGGCCCATGGCTTAGTCTTATTACATTTCATTTTACATTCCACCATTCACATCTAACATTTTTAAATTTTACATTTTGTTTTACATTTCACAATTCACATTTCACGTCTTGCATTTTAAATCTTACCTTGTACTTTTGAACTTGATATTAGACATTTTACATTTGAAATTGACATTTGGTATTTCACATTTGACCTTCTACATTTGATATTTGACGTTTTGCATTTCACAATTCGCATTTGGCATTTGACATTTAGCATTTTACCTCTCATATTTCCCTCTTCACATCTCACTTTCACCTTTCACATTTTACGTTTTACATTCCTTTAACTTTACTGACAACTCTTCTCCATCTGACTCTGTCTCTTGCACTGTTTTCCAAGTCTTCTACTCCTGCGCTTTTCACATCCGCTACCACAGCATCCAGCCACCTCTTTTTTAGGCGTCCTTTTTTCTTGTTTCCACCGGTCACTTCTTCCGGTATCCTCTTCGCATGTCTGTTTTCCGTCATGCGGCTGATGTGTCCTAGCCATCTTACACTCTGGGCTCTTATGAACGCCGTTAAAAGTTTGAGTTACTATAGTATATTCAAACTGGGAAGTTTCGTAAGTGGTAAAACAATGATTATGATCACCCACAATGAGACATGTTTAAACTGTGGAACTGCTATTGCAATAACTGAGTTTCGTATGAACAATAAAAGACCAACACAATTATGAAAAGTCGCAAGAAAATGGAAACACAAAAATTTAAAAAGTTGAAATTTGGTACTTTGAAATATCGAAACTGCTGGAATCTTGAAATTGTATATTCCGAAAGCTTTAGCGTGTGAATCTTTCAGCGTTTGGAGCTTTGAAACTCTACAACTCTCAATCTCTATATCTTAATGTTTGAAATTATGACACTCCGAAACATTGAAGATTATGAGATTTCCATTTCGAGCCTTGCAGAGCTTTGAATCGTCAAAACTAGAAATATCTGAGACTTTGGATCGGGGAATCTGAGAATATGGGAGAAACCCGGACCGCTGCTCCCCACCTAAGAACATGCAGCTTAAGAAGGTGGCTCCAAGATTCCAAGATAGCTCTTAGCTGCTGTTTTGAAAACCTGATTTGATGTTTTTCTATTTAAAAATTAATATTTTATCTCTTATATAGTGACTTCCAATTTCGCCAATATAGCTGTGTGGGGATGTTTATATTTCATTTTGTGTATTAGACCTTTTCCCTTCAAAAAAAAATGGTTATTTAAGTCCTTAATAGCACCGTAAGTCTACCGATGTGAGAACCACGAACGTATGTAAATTAATAGTGCCACTTACGGTCTAGGACATTTGGGCGCGGCCGTTTCGGCGCGAGGGCAGTTTGGCTCCGGACAGGACACATCTGCGCAGGTACACTTCGGCGGCGGGACACTTAGGCGCAAGCACACTTCGGCTAAAAGTAGTTCGGGGCATGTACATTTTTCTGCGGCAAATGAGGGTACGGAAAGCTTTAAATAAAACGTTTTTTTGGACCATTAGTCTAATTTTTTGGCACAAGCTACCCTGTTATCAAAATAACCTTTTTTATTTTTATGTACACACACACACCTTCTTAATTCCAGAATTCCACTTGTATTGGTTAAATTGCGTTATTCCAGTGCTTTTTGTCTTTAAGCGCTGGACTATAAACACTAAGCAGTATCCATTTATAAATGTTACCTACTGAGACAAAATTCGTGGAGTGGGACACGTATTTATCAGTGGTACGATATTCAATGTTACTATCAATGTTCCTATGTCATTTAATTGATTTTATAAAATTTATAATAACATGATTATCAAACATGATGTTTTATAAACAATAAGGGACTTATAATAAACAAATTAAGTTGTTATTACAAATTATTCCCTTATGAAGAGATTTGCAGAAGAATCTTAATTTTAATGCTTTAGCAGCTTAGAGATTTTTTCTTAAATCTGGTAGTACATACGAGCTTTTATGATTGGCAAATATTGTGTTTTCTCTCATCATACCGCATTTATCGAATACTGTGTTTCATCGACAGATTTTGTTCATTACAATAATAGTATACAATTTCTCACGCCGAAGTGTCCTCGCGCCTAAGTGGTCCGCGCCGAAGTGTCGTTGCGCCGAAGTGTCCTCGCGCCGAAATGGCCGCGCCCAAATGGCCGCGTCCAAATGTCCTGCGCCGTGCCACTTACCTTTACGAAAAACCTTGAATTAGGAAAATATTACTTAAAATATTAAAATATTATTTAAAAAATTAGTAAAATGTAGAATTAGTAAAAAGATTAGAGTTAATTCAATTATTTGATCTTTGTATCAGTCAAAATTATTTCACTTTTAATAATATAATTTATTTACAGAAAGATGGTTTACCTATGGGTAATTCTCTGAGTCCTCTATTAGCTAACATTTTTATGGATAATTTAGAACATCGAATATTTGAATTAGATCTTTCTAAACACATTATTTTTTGGTTTCGTTACGTTGATGACATTTTAGCTTGTTTTGACAGTTCTTTTGAGGTTATCAATGAATTTTTAATTCTTATTAACAGTCTTCACACAAACATCACGTTTACACTAGAAACAGAACAAAATAGAGCTATTAATTTTTTGGACTTAACTATTACAATTAATACAAACAATGAATTTGATTTTTCCATATACAGAAATCCCACAAGCACAGACGTCACTATTCCTAACGATTCATGTCAACATAAAATGCATAAACTAGCGGCTTATAGATCTTTAGTACACCGAGCTTTAACTACTCCAATGAAACAATCACCTTTTGACTAAGAAATTTCAATCGTCAAACAATTAGCACATGCAAACCATTATAACCATAACATGATTGACACTATAATTCAACAAAAAGATTATAGGTTAGCTATCAAAAGAATATTTCCAATTGACACTGAAATACAAGACACAAACTACATATCAATACCATACTTTGGCAAGATATCAGAACAAATTGCAACTATAATAAGAAAAACCACCAGTTACAAAATAACCTATAAAACTAACACCAACACCTTTTCATTTTTATTCAATGCTAAAGACAAAACACAAGATATCATGAAATCCGGCATTTACCGTTTGAATTGTTCTTTTTGTAACTCGGTTTATATTGGGCAAACACTTAGAAATTTCAACATAAGATACAAAGAACACGTACGCTCTTATAGACTTAAACATCCAGAAAAATCGAATTATGCCAAACACATTTTGGAACAGAACCACCCAATGACACCTCAAAACAACATTAAATTCTTACATTTTTGCAACAACAAACACAAATTAGAAATTTTAGAAGCTTTTGAAATATACAGACAAACGCACAGTACCTTTAATGAATGAACAAACTGAGCTTAGTAATTCTCCTTTATTAGAAGTGTTAGATATTTAGTTTTTGTATGTATTGTATCTAGTTACCTATTTTCTGTATGTATTTATCCTTAGCAACCTGTTTGTTTATCAATCTTATCTACCTTTGATAATCACATAAAGTGTCGAAACAATATTGTCAGGTTAAGATATTAATAATACTTGTGAAACTTTAACTAATCTTTGTATTTATATTATATTTCATCTTCTATCTTGTTTATTTTATTATTTTTCAGATATTAAAACACGAAGGTCGTTTTCACTCTTGCATGAAGGACAGCAGCTGGTAAGACACTTGTCGAAATGTTTTCACCTGAACTACGTATACGCAAAATTTCATCAAAATCGGAAAGGTACATCCTTTATGTACTACTGTAAGATAAACTATTTCACGAAGCAACCGTTCCCGTGAAATTGGCTGCTTTTTAAAATTAAATAGCATTTTCTTTTGTTTGATGTCTAATAAATTGGTTCAAGAGTCTCAGAAGGAGCATTTAACCTCTTTTGACTACTGCGAAATCTAAGTTAGGGGTTTTATTTCGCTTTATATATTTTATACATACATAGCCATTTATACCATTTACATTCCCTTTAACTTTTATACATCTGCAACACCAGCTATAAACGGTCTATATACTAACTGTTCCGCTCCGCTTAAATATACGAGCTACCTGTCTTTCTCCACTCATGGACAAGTAATCCAGTTCCACATCGCTTAATATGATACACCGCTGAAGTTGCCACATTCATCTTTCTGTCTAAATAGCACCTAAACGCGCCGACGTATATTAATGATTAATGATTTTCCTCCAAATTATAAATCATGGTAAATACTAGTAGGTAGTAGATGCAAAGCTAAAATTGGAAGCTAGCTACATTCTGGATAAGGCTTACGTTGTAACTTGTACTTATTGCTAACTGGTTTAGGTATTCTTAATTTATCAAATTTTAGGAATGTATTTGATAATAAATATTTAATAAAGAGTTAATATAATACTCACTTTTCATGCTGTCGAACGTCACAACTCACAAAAGATAATTTAAGAATTTCTGAATTCTGAGAATCTACTTTCCTTTTGCCATACTGAACGTTTTATTTCCCTCGATTGTTAAATTAACCATTTTAATTAACAACAATTTCTTTTTTATTAGAACCTTCTTTTTAATATCAAGTCTGTAAAAATACTGTTAAAAACACTAAAGTGCCACTTTTGCTGCTTAGGCAGTAAACAGTTGCTTTTACTGACTAGGAAGTTAAAATGCTTGTCACTGTCACAAGGATATCTGGAAAACTAATTTTTCCATAGAATCTAGTTCATTTTTCTTGTTCATTAACGATGCGGGAGATGATTGTCTAATTTTGAATTTAAATCAAGTTTAGGTCAAAGTTAACGTAATGTAATGGGTAGGTATGCATGTATTTACTATCTTACTTGAGCATATGATAGTAAAAATGTGTTTTCATGTTAACGAGATCCTGCAGTTGCATAAGTTTCTTGTATTTCAAAATTTTGCATCTCTTTACCGCATTACCACATAATTGTAACTATCTTAAATGTACGAGCTGCTTTTTATTAATGATATCAGTTAAACAACATATAACTATATTGCGTTTGGATCGTACATTGAAATATTCAACTTTCATGTTGTTGCTGCCTAAAAACATGCTGATAATGTTTGTTAGGATATAATGTTTAAATTTGTGAAGATAGATAGGAAGGAAGGTGTGAAAAGGTATGTTTAAGTAATTAAGTTAATAAAAGTTTTAAGGAGGTAGGAATGTTATCGTCATTCGAAAGAGGGTTGATTTTGTAATGAAAACATGTAACATGTGTAATATTCATGCCATTAGATTGAGGATTTTTTATCTATAAGATTATCTAATTAGTTTTTGTATTAATTAAAATTCATAAACAATAATTTGGTCATGTTAAACTGATTAGTCAACATTTCTTTTGTTTTATGCAAAAATTGTATCACATTTTTTTATTTCGCCAAAATCATATACAGGGTGTCTCAAATATAACGAAAAATACGTGCATACGAGATAGTTGATGATGTGTAGAGAAAATATTCCTATAACTTTTTTTTCTAAAATATTTACATTATGCTCCACATTCTCCTTATGTCGCATAGTGCTGAGGACTGTAGTTTGTTGAACTTGAAATAAATTGTCAATACAGCACAACTTTGTCTATGCCGCAAAATACCCAAATGAGATTGTTGATCTTGAAAAATTCGTAACTAATGCACATGTCCTTTTAGCTCATGTTGCAGTTTGTTTATTTTAAAATATATTTAAGTTCTAATAACAGCTTAAAACATTTTGTTTTTAAAGAGACCATTTGATATCCTAATTAATTAAATTAAAGGGCAATTTTTATTTGTGTTTTATTATGTGTTGAATGTAATTTAAAAAACATAAAAAGCATTGGGCGTTAAAAGAAATTCATCGCCGCGTAATTCGCGATGCATTTTGCATTTTCACCCCCATAATTTATTTGACCCAGATTCTTCATTTGCTTGTTTGCTGGTTGGTTGGTTGCCTTTAACATGCTCTACAAAACTTCGGTAGACGTTTAGGAGCTTATTAATGGGGGACATTTTGAACATTTTTTATAAAGATTGTTAAAATTAGGTAAATTAATATTAAATTAAATGACGATTTATTAAATAAGAGCAATTATCACCATCAATCCATTTTATTTAAAACAGAAAACAACTTCGAATAAAGTCTTGATAATAAAAATAATTAATTTGATGAACTATCAGCAAACGTTTGGAACATTTTTGCAACTATGCAGTTTATAACAAACACGCTTGTTACGGTGATATGTCATGGTTTTTATAAAGACTTGACCTAGACCAATATTCGTGTTTTTAAATAGACTTCTCGGAATTTCTTCTCAACTCTGCACATATCACTTTACAATGTTTTGACTATTGCAACGCTGGATGACTTCTTATTTATTAACACATTAATGCCAAATATAACAGGACCGTATTAGCAAATAGTATTGCAGTTTTTTAAAAATTAAAAAAAAAATTAGTGAAGGTGGAGTTTTTTCTGTTTTAGATTCTACCTCGGACTTTCTTTAACCCTTTGCGTTATTGTTCGTTATTTTTGAGATACCCTGTATAAACACTCGTCTCGTCTTTGTAACAAACTCTCTATTTTAATTAATCTTTCAAGAAGTGCACAACCTTTTGGATAGCATAATGTAGTTCAAGGCTGTTTTAAGTTAAGTTGTTTAAGTAAACAAAGGGATGTCAAAATTTTGAGTTAATGTTATTTTTGTGAAACGTCAAAGTGTTTAAAGTTTGAAGAAAGTTCGATAAATCTAAGTTATTATTTAACTAGTGCTTCAACTTAATGAAGTGTTAATTTATTCTGCGATGGGAATTTTATTAATTGATAATAAAGAAAAACTTATGACTGGATTGTAAATGGATGCAGACTCTAATTATAAAATTAATTTACTTACCATTATTATACAACTATGGATTTGAAATTCCATTGGTAAGACCCTTTATGTGGAAGTATTTGAAAGAGGTCAATGACAAACTCTCCTAATTCCATCGTCGAGACGACTGAAACCAGAGAGCGGATATTTGGTAATTTATACAATTACAATTGGCAAGCTTGTGGCGGCAAATATCTAAATATATAAACGTGAGTTTTTAACAGTAGTTAATTTTAATTTTAATAATTAAGAAATAGGATTATTTGATTATATATCGGGTGACCATTTAAATTTCAGATCTAGTAAGCCATGGAAATTTTAGTCATGTCTTTTATTAATCAGAAAATACCAAATTATTGTTTACATTTATGAACTGTCAAATTGTAAAGTGTCAGTAATAATATTTGATGTCAGTTAGCACAGACCTACGTTTAATTTCCAACGCCTACTCTAATCTGAAATTTAAATGATCACTCGATATATGATAAAAGTATTAATCTCCAAATAAAGAATACTGAATTATTTTGGGATTAATATAAAGAAAGAATTGTGAAAAATATCAACTCTATAAAAGACCAAAATTTTGTTGTAACAGAATTTTTCTGGAATAAAATCAAGGCTTATCTTGTTAAAACAACCTCTTCTTCACGTGAGCAAGAATCTCTCGGAAAATATAATAAAATACAATAAAAAAAAACTTATTGTTTTCTATGTTTGACAAATATTGAGAATTAAATATTTCATTTACGAGTATATATGATGCTACCAGGGAAGTGTTGAAAGTTTTATAACGGGTGTATCTATGGAACGTAATAAACCGTGAATGGGTGAAAGATGAGTGTACGGTATGTAATAACCATTAATCAATAAACCGTCATACATCTTTATCAAGATTTTAATAATTTTTATTGATAAAATATAATAAAAGTCAAAAGATTAATTAAAGTTTCACAAGTTTTTATTGAAATTTTTATTGAAATCTGCATTAAAGAATGAGTAAATACAGGCCTACTTTGTTTTAAGAATCTAATTTAAAATCCAACGTGCTTAAAGAAAAAAATAAAGTTATAAAGTGACAACTAAAGATGGCCAGATTTTCGGCATTCCAGCTGCCAACAAAAAAGTCGTTTAAAACAAATTTAAACTTAATAACAGTGCTGCTACCCTGCAATCAAGCAAAATAATTTATTTATTTCCATCTAGTTAGATTCGACCTTTCCCTTTATCTTGCAAAAATTTACAATGAGGTACCTTCTTCTTTCAAGGCATTATCAGTCAAGAAATTCAAAAAAGCCTTAACAGAACAATTCACATCAAATCGTCATTGATACCCCAAATCGTAAACAGTCTGGCTAGTGAACATCGATTAATTTAAATTGTTTAGTAATATTGGTCGTTTATCTTTTTTCTTTTCGCAAATTCTATATATCACAAATTATAATTAATTATGTTTCTAATAATTTACAAGGGGGGAATGGAAGAACAACTATCTTGAATTCCCTCCTTGAGATTCTGTATTTAATATGGAATAAATATATTATTATTATTATTATTATTATTATTATCTTAAAAAATGTACATATACAGGGTGTTTCAATGAACTTTCGTATGAATTTAATGGGTGATAGTAATACTCGTCAATAGGAACAAGAAATCCCTAAGCTATTTTTGATTTTTACACATCAGAAAAAATTGCTAAAATGGCGAGTTTTTGGAAGCGTATCACTATGTGAGGTAGGTTCACATTTAAGATCAAATACTTTGCCTAACAAACGAAAGAGTAGGTTTAAAAACAACGTATTGACGGTATCACATTTCATTTTGTTTGTGATTTTAGTCTGTGTATTGAGAATGAGCATGGCAGAAACAAATCGCATGTTTACATTAGTTTAATACTTTATTATTATTATTATTATTGCATTTTAGGGACGAGTTTCTTTACTATAACGTAACCTTGACTAACTTTTTTACCTTGAAAACTAAATACTAATAATAAACAACACAAGTTTCCTTCTGTTCGAGTTAGGACGTACTATCATCCTTAGCAACAGTTTCATTTTCTGGAAGTGGTACATTACAAAACAAGCAAAGATTTGTAATTTATTTTTAAATATAAATAATTAATTAAGTTTGAATAATCCATAAAATCAAAATTAAAAGGCAAAGGTTGAGTTTACTCATCCAATTAATAAATAAACATCTTAACTGCTACTTTTATTACTGCGTAAAACTACGCGACCATTCAGGATAGTTTGAAAGTTGAATGGTATTAAGGGGCTACCTATGAAGAAGAATTTTATTGTATTTACAAACATCTGTTTTTACTGCTTACGAAATTTAAAAAGACACTCCTTTCTATTATTAAAGAAAACGGCTTCAGTAATAACATAATAATAACTGTTAATTATTCCTTGTGTTAGGTACATTATTTTAAACATGGAGAGGAATTAACTAAAAATAGATTTATTAAAGTCCGTAACATTTTTTGCATCGTCAAATGTGAAAAATTCAAAACAATACTGTAAAATCTACTTCTTGGAGGAAGTGATGACCACGCGTGAAGTACATAAACGTTAGCTGACATTGAGTTTACACAAACTAAAGAGGACAAAACAAAGATAATAGTCAAAACAAACGGTGACATCACCTAATAGTAGCATCAGTTGCTTGAATGTGTCAGATATCAAGTATGAAATGCAGTTAGGTACATTCAGCTCCTATTGTGATTCTTAACCAGTGACCACCAAACCCAAAAACCAAAACCAAAATTTGTTTCTTGGTTATTATGAAAGATATCACCTGTTCAGGGATATTAAATTTAAGTAAAACACCCTGTATATACATAATTATTCATTATTGACCATATTCAACATGATAAAAAGTATAGTTATATAGTGCGTTCCTTCAATGATCCAAGTTGTCACTGGCACATGAAATATTTTAAATCCTCTGTAGTTTGTGCTAGATTTTGTTTCTAAAATATATTTTATAAATTTAATCAAGTTAAGCGCTAACAGTCTTACAGTCTCAACACATAATAAACCGCTTGATTCGCTTTAATTCAAATTTATCTTTCATTTCCATAACATTGCTCAACCCTTCCTATTCCATTGTAAAAATTTAAAGACAATAAACAAGATCTGAAGTTCTTTTCAATCCACAAAAGTATAAGGTTATGAAATTTTTTTTCTGAGCTTGCTTAAAATGATCGGTGCATTATTAGAGTCGAAGCTTGCAAAATTAAGGTAAGGAAAGATTCAACATTTAATATTCGTGAACTTTCAAGTAACCTCTATACCAGTGACTGTTAATTGCTGTTCTGCGGAATACTACTACAGTCAGCGGCGGTTAGCGACTATAAAATGTTATGGAAAATGCTTTTAACGTCAAAATTTGCGCGGCACGGTTATCATCCTTACAGTAAGTGTGCTGTAATAGTTTTCTGTTTCTCTAATTCAACAAGTAACAAATTCCGTGGTTATCAAAATCGAAAAACCAACTGAAATGTAAAAGCTACAAAAACTACAACTTTTACATCACGCACTTTTTTGATAAAATGCTTACTTTTCGAAATATAACAATGGAATCAAGACGACCTTCGTGGGTAGCATTTAATTCACATAACTTGTTTATATTTCAAAAAGTAAGCATTTTATAAAGTGCGTGAGATAAAAGTTGTAACATACGCTTTTACATATTTGTGTTGGCTTTTGAATTTTGATCAACAATGTAGTTGTTATACGGGAAAAAACCGGAAATACACGATTGCATTGTGCAGTGCATTGTAAAAATGATAGTCGCGTAGCCGTGCATCACAAATTCGACGTTAATATAGGTCAATATAGTGTTACTCATTTATCAGAAGTATTTAGTGAGATCTTAACAGAACAAGCACTGCTTGCATCACTTCATCACTTACGTCATGGAGCCAGCACGAGCGTGCCTGGTTGACCAGGCGCCTTTATAGAAAGTGAACGCCGATGAACGGTTGTTACTATATAGTAGTATACTGTAATTATTATTCTATTTCGACAAGAGCTCGAAGCGGAGATGTTTTTGTTTCGCTGTTTCGTGAGGTGTGCTCGCCTCTTCAGGCGGTTTCACCAAGCGCTTGTTAGGCTACTGCCTTGCACACACACGAAAGAATTAAAACCTTTAGAAAAAGAGGTTGGCAGGAGAGTGCATAAAAGGATGCGACATCTACTTCAATAACAATTAAATGATTAGTTTAAGAAATAAATTGTGGTTGACTTCACTTTGAAATATAATTAAGTATATAGTTGTTCACTTCTCTGTCATACAAGCTTGAAAACCCTGAAAAGTTTGTTGCGGTTGATTGGTTGAATAGAATTTATTGGCATTACATTTTGCAACTGCTAATAACTACGCTACAAATAAAAATAAGTATTTGCTCCTAATTAATCAAATAATGCAGACTGATAAAACTCCAAGAATAGTTTGGTAGTATCTCGTTTAGTAAAATAGCTTCTAAATAGGTGAGGCTTGTAGTTGCGCAGTTTATCTTCCCATTTTTATCAAACCGGAAGAGATAACAGTTTCCAAGAGCGCAATAAAATGTTGAGTTTATCAAAAAACTAATATTAAACAGAATGACTGCTACCTTTTAATAGAAACTACTTTGAAAATTTAATTACTCTTAAGTGCTAATAATCGAGATTCCCATTTCTTCTAAAAGTTGATTATCTATGACCATAAAAACGGAAATCGATTTTACGGCCTAGCAGTGATATATACCACAACGCACCCCCTAAACAACTTGCAGATGGTTAGATTAATAAAACAAATTTCCATTCTCTCTGGGTGTTATCCTGTATAAATTTTAACCGGAATTGGGGAGGGGGGGTGGGGAGTTTTTCTTCTTTTGCATTTTAACATCAATTAGAATCTAAAATGAAAAATCCACTCATTCCAGTTAAACAAATTTGATTAACACTGTAGATCCTCCCTTCCACAATATGAAATGGAATTTTTATTTAATTACCAAAACAACCCTTAAATCTAATATTGAACCCTCCCGGTGAAATCATACCCCCTCTGGCACTTACAGTATAGTATATAGAAACTAGCGTCCTCTCTCTGAGAGGTCTCTCTTAAGAGAAGCCGCTCCTCTCTCCAATTCGTTCGACAAGGATAGAGAAATGCGGACACGGCGAAAGAGAGACGAGAATAACAAGCAAGCCCCTTTAATCCCCTAGGGCATGCACAGAAACACAATAAAGAAAATCGAAGGTTGCCTGTGCACGGCTGTGTGTAAAATCTCAATTTGTAAAATTGAAGGAGAATTTTGGAAGAGTAAAAAATTAAAAATATTTATATTTATTATTATAACCAGCAAAAATAATGCAGCCACCAAATGATGATTAAATAATTTTCTTAAAGAGCAGCGAAATATTAAATAAGAAAGTACGGAACTAACTTGGTTTGGAGGTATTCGATAACACCTTCAACAACAGCATAGCCTATTACGTATTAAATGTGCAAGGCAAGGGAAAGTAGGACATATAAAAAAGAAAAAATTACTTTCAAACTGACTATAAAATAATTTCGGTTGTAAAAGAACATCAAAGGTACACGATGTCAATGAGTACACTACTATTTCCTCTTTAATGAAATTAATAATAGCTTTGGTGAATTACTGTACATGTTGATCTTATAATTCAAGAGTCGAAGATTCGATACCTGACCAAGTTAGTAATTTTTCATAGCCGAGAAAAATTAATGTGAGTCATCTTCGTAGATAAGGGAGTACAACCGCAAGCCCCGTGATAATGCGATGTGAGAAGCTTTCCCACAGATTCAGAATTGGCTCCCTATGATTAAAACAGTCGATACCGTGAAGTACAAGGTATGTTCCGACACTCAAATATCTCCCCAAAAACAAAACAAAAAAAACAATATTGCAACATATAAAACAAAAAGAGACAATTGAGAAATAGCACACAGCCGTTTTCTGAAATATTGAGATGGTTGCAATACTTCTTTTACATCCAGCATTCCTGTCGACTCCAGATTGCAGTTCTTGTTTTTTCTTCGTGTTCTATGCTTTAGACATTATAATTTCGTTATTTATTTTACGTTTGCAGTATGTAATGTTTACATAAGTGTAATTATATATATTTTTTTAAAATCAAAAGTTTGTGTTAAGTAAGCTAAAATCCATGCAGATCGTATTTTAAAAGCTTTTTAAGGTTGCCCTGTAAAAAATAAATCCCTTAAGATAACAATTGCTTTTAATCTCCTTAACATAATTGCGACGCTTCTTAAAAACCAACTTTATTTAGCTCTTAAAGATTGTATTATTATTGAAGGCTTTTTGCAAACTGTATGCTGAAGCCTTGTGTGAAACCCTCCAGTATAAATAGAACAGTTATTTCTTACTTATTTCAGATAAAGATCTATTATATCTTAGGAGAGGTTATCTACCCTTTCCTTATTCTTTCTAAAGAGATGTTTTAAAAACCTGAAATTTGCTTTTCTAGTCTCAGTTTCTCTGAAAATCTCAGTAGGTAGCAGGCTAATAGAATTTTCGAAACTTCACTGATCGCTGCAATGCGCTTCAAGAAAGAATTCTTGGTTGCCTAACTTTTACCAATACCAATATTTCAGATAAGTTTTACAATAAATGGTGTACATTTTCAATATAAAACCTTCAAACTCCTCCATCTACCCAACCTACTTTTGGTAATATCAAAGAAGCGTTAAAACTCTCAAAACACCATAAATTAATGGTTGCTTTCGACCTATAAAACAAGTTAAACTTTTATCAATGTGTATTGCTTTTCTCCAGAAACTCTTCTTACTTTTATAATCAAAAGCAGAATTATACCTTGCATTTTCCAATACCTATACTTATACTCCAAAACCTTTTTTTTGCTAGGGAGGCTATACACCTACACCCTTTGGGTTTTTAACGACCTCTTAAATTGCAAGATCTAAATAACACTATGTGACTCTTAAATCTACTCGTTCTTTTTGGTTTCGGTTTTGATAAAAATCAAGTCAATATTTTTTTCTGCTTCTTTATACCCAGTTTCGAGAAAACTACAACATAGTTTTTTTATTCATTAAGCAATCCAAAGAGTTTTTCTAGATATTTCCGATTATCGATGTTTTAATGTTATTAACTTTTGGTCTTTTAACATTTTTCGCTTTGTTTCCACATTTATTACCATTTTTGGATAGTGTCTTGTTGCTCTTTTCTCCACGATTATCCGGTCTAGATAGTATTATTCGTTCGTCCACAAATAAGTCGATTGATAGCATCTTTGATAGCACTTTCCAAGGAAACGGTTGTGTAGGCTCCTGTAATTTCAAGCGTCATCCTGATTTGGAATCTGTTTAGTTTCTTCCTGTTCTTATCTGTTTCTAGTGCTTGATGCCAAATCGCATATTGCGTATTCTTCTATTGGTCTCCTTTTTCGCATATTTAGTCTATATGCTTTTCAGACTTGAACCAGAACTAGTATTAGCCCTAGATATTAGTTAAAAAACTTGTTATGTGTTTTGATTTCTACTTGTTTAAGTTTGATCTTATCGTTGATATCGCCGCACACTTTTTTCGACCTATTAAAGCCTTCACTATAATCTTTTCGAAAAATTGTCTTAACCTCTTTTCTTTCATCTAAGTATTAATTCTTTTAAGTGATGGTGTTCTCTGAACTACTTAAAAAGTTTTGATGTTTGACTTCATGACTTGTATCGTTCTGACTTATACCAATATGCCCTTCAATAGCCTTTGAAAGACTATATCTTGTTGCTAATTAATTTGCTTTTAGTTAAGAGAAATCACAAGTCTTAAGAATGTTACCTTACTTCGTAAAGGCATGCTTCCGTAGTCTTTCCTTCGCAGGTTTGTTTTCTATGGAGTCTCTTCTTATACGTAATCTTTTGTTCAGTTTTTTACAATGAGATGCGAAAGTAACAGTCACTATATGCAATGTCTTTAAAAGTCTTTGAAGACAGCTCTACAGTGGTAAATGTCTTGAGAATATTCTTATCAGAATGAAATGCTTATGTCAACTTAGTGAAAGATTAACAAAAGGATTAACAGCAAAACAACACTGCAATCAATGTGTAAACGTGCTCAGACTGGAAGATCATCTAGATCTGAAACAATTTGAACTTTTAATTTGCTGCATTTCTGAAGACGTGACTGTGTGTTAGTTTGATACCTCGAAGGTCTGAACTATAGAAGTCTTAAACATTTTAGTTTAAACACTAGATTGGTGTATTTGCAAAATCTGAAATCTCGAAAGCTGTAGACATTTTAAAACGTCGCATGTTTGTATCTCTGTATGTTTAAAAATATTTGGAAATTGAGGTTAGCTAGGTTAACACAGACCGTCGTCATGAATTCTTTGTTCATTAGAGATTGCACATTTAAATAGTCAGGGCATGTTTTCAAGTTGTGGAATGCAAGGTCAGTAAGTCAAAAATGTAAATCAATCACCTACTTTGTTGTCGTTAAAAATAATTCATATTGCTGTTTAATTTCTTTTTATATAAAACGAGACACAGAAGAAAGAAATAATAAAGGTAAAGAGTAAATACATGTGCAAACTAATTTATTGTGCTATACTTTAATACTTTAATACTTTAATACTTTAATACTTTAATACTTTAATACTTTAATACTTTAATACTTTAATACTTTAATACTTTAATACTTTAATACTTTAATACTTTAATACTTTAATACTTTAATACTTTAATACTTTAATACTTTAATACTTTAATACTTTAATACTTTAATACTTTAATACTTTAATACTTTAATACTTTAATACTTTAATACTTTAATACTTTAATACTTTAATACTTTAATACTTTAATACTTTAATACTTTAATACTTTAATACTTTAATACTTTAATACTTTAATACTTTAATACTTTAATACTTTAATACTTTAATACTTTAATACTTTAATACTTTAATACTTTAATACTTTAATACTTTAATACTTTAATACTTTAATACTTTAATACTTTAATACTTTAATACTTTAATACTTTAATACTTTAATACTTTAATACTTTAATACTTTAATACTTTAATACTTTAATACTTTAATACTTTAATACTTTAATACTTTAATACTTTAATACATGTTACATGCAAAATACACTCATTTTAACTCAAATTGATAGACAATGAGAACTGTTTATCCAGATTTAAGACTTAGAACCTAAAACAATCAAAGATTATATCCACGTTTTTATTGACTATTATAGATTTTCCTACACTAACTAGAAGAACTGTCTTCGAAACTCGAGCCAAGTACCGGTGGTTTAAAATAAGGTACGGGTGGTTCAGGAACTGGTGTACTCTCTTCAGCACTACATGGGGCCTATTTATTGAAAATCTTATTAATTCAAAATCTAAATTCTTAATTTCAAAATGTCGTATACTTTTCGTATCGTTTTAGTTTTATAAGTAATTAATTCAAAAGCTTACCCATAATGTGAAGATTAGTACAAAAATGAAAAATAAACCGTACAATTTCATTTTAGTTGGTGTGTGTGTCACTATGTACAAGCAAACTACTGACGTTAGACTTTTCCTATTCTATTTTATAGTCGAGTGTTGGTAAATTAAGTATGTATATCCGGTAAAAATTAGTTTACAATTAATCTTTTATAAACTTTTTATGTTTGACACTAATATTAACCTCGATTTTGTTATTGACTTATGCAATCGGTTTTGTATTAAGAGGGTAATAATAATGATTATAAACGATAAGAATAGGCTTGTAGTAGGTAACATTATAAATTTAATATTACGTGATTTTTTTTATATATATTTAAATATGTTTTCAAATCAATTTTAAATTACGTTACTATGTAGTCTTTTATATCGTTCTATTGATTTGAAGTACATTTTATTAGTGTTAATATTAACAGGTAGAATTAGATTATGGAATATTTTTTGCCTCGAATAAATCCGTCAATTAGTCTCTCAATTTTACTAAATCCCCATAATTAATTGTTTAGTTTCCAAATTTTGAAATTGAGGAATGAAGTCTTTAATTTTCCGAAGTTCCTAGTTTAAGCATATATATAATTTTCATGTTTCAGAGTTGCATAAATGGATGGTTCTGATGTGGTTCGAAAGTATTCTAGACGTCGTAATCCAGAAACTCAAAACCTATAGTTTTCCTATCTTTAATAGGGGTTCAAACTCTTCGACAAAAATGCTACAGTCGAAGTTTGGATATTCTATATTCTAAAGTTGATAATTTTAAAGTTTCAGTTTTTAATAAAGTAGATTTAAAAGTTGATTGATGATAATAGATTATTTATTTGAGACTGTTATTAGAAATATTTTTAAATAAAGAGGAATCGAAAATGGATGATTATCAATTACGCTTATAATTAAATAGAACTTAGTTGATTAGTGCACACCAGCATAACGAGTTTTTATAATGTAAAAGATTCTTGTAGATTTTCGGAATAGACTGGTCAGACAATTTCAAACTTAGCAGACATTGACAACTCGAGAACATTCGTTAGAAATCTCTGGACTCTTCAATTCCAGATGCAGCATGGAGAAAAGCGCTAAACTGAAGCTTTTCACCTAAACAAAATGATTCTCCACTATTGTAAGTCTCCATGCTAATCTACTATGTAATATACTGTAAATAAATAAAGGGACTGGTGAATAATCTATCCATTAATATACAAAACTTGCTCTAACAAAAGTACTCCGTTTGCATTGAGCAGGCACTATGTATGGAATATAATTTGGGGACTATTCAGATATTTTTAGAAATATTCGCTTTTGAAGTTGCATTTTTTAGGTTATGTACGTAGTTTGTATAAATCTAAAAAGTGCGAGACGAAATTCGAAACTATTAAGAAACTTTGTAATACTTACTCTACACTGATGTTTCAACACCCGAACCGGCTTATGCATCAAAAACAGAGACTTTTATTGCTTTTGAGTTTTGATCAAATTACCTTCAGGTCGTAGATGTTAATTAAAAGGTTTACTAATTTAAGGTTTAAGAATTAATACGAATTATTTCAAACAATGGTTTGGGCACCAAATCGTGTATAAACGACCGTGGTTAAAATGATGTTAATTGCTATCTGTCCACAATTTGGAAAGAGTTTATATCGATTGGTTTTTAAATTAAATAGAACTTAGTTGATTAGTGCACACCAGCATAACGAGTTCTTATAATGTAAAAGATTCTTGTAGATTTTCGGAATAGACTGGTCAGATATTGACAACTCGAGAACCTTTGTTGGAAATCTCTGGACTCTTCAATTCCAGATGCAGCATGGAGAAAAGCACTGAAGTGAACCTTTTCACCTAAACAAAATGATTCTCCACTATTGTAAGTCCTCATGCTAATCTGCTATGTAATACACTGTCAATAAATAAAGGGACTGGTGAATAATTTATCCATTAATATACAACACTTGCTCTAACAAAAGTACTCCGTTTGCATTTACTATGTATTGTGATGATTATAATATATGATTTTTATTTATAGTTATTTTATGTTTTTAAAAATATCTTTTGATCTCAGGGTCGCTCAAATTATATATGTATAAATACTAATACAGATGTTTAATTTTATTTTATTCTTAATATGAGACTATTAACTCAATCACTTAACTTTGGGTTCATTTATTAAATGATTAAATAAACTTTACCTATTTCTTGTTCTTAAATGTCATCAACTAAAGTTAGGTTATCAAAAACAATTGACATTTATACCTTTACTGTCTTCTTTGACATTTCTCAAATTAAATATATATATATATGATCAAGTGAGCATAGCATATAAAATAAAAATTTGTTTAATTCTTTATTTAACACTTTTATTAAGATGTTGAAAAGAAAGAAATCTTACCCTGCCAACTTACAATGATTCCTTCCTTCAGTAATGTTTGCAGTGGATCTGTCAATGGTTAAATTAACTGGTATACCAATCTCTTTTAACTTATATACCAACTGGTTTTTGTTCTTTTTAAATTCAGGTTCTCTTCTTTCTGTAATAAATAACTTCACTTTCACTACACTTACTCTTCCTTCAATTGTCATTCATCATCAAAGAACTGCCGACGACTGCTGCACTGGATCTGCTTACTACCGCCAAAGATTATGATGATGTACTCAATAGCTCTCTAAAACTCAGTAAGTATCTTCTATGGCTCCTTCAAATGGTCTCCCTCTTTACTATACTCTTCCTATACCTGATCTACAGTAACCTACCACTCTTCCACACCTCAGCTTGGTTATCGTGGATGACTCTTCTAAATGTAACACTCTTCTTGTAGATTTCTTATCCAAAAACTATTTACAACTATTCTTCTATCCCTCTATATTCTTCTTCTATGTTTTATAAATCGCATAACTTATTTCCCCCTCCTTCTTACCTCAAACTTTTCTTCAATGTGTCTTTTTCTTTATTATTTTAGTTATTAACTAGGATAATGGGCCCTACGGGCCTAAGCACTTAAGTATGATAGAAATAGCATTTATCGATTTTTTTAAAAGTAGGTCAGTATTTACATGACCTACATAAATCTCCAATCGATTCTCTATCGATAGAGCACATATTAATACCAAATAACACTCAATAGCACTAAATAGTACGATAGAATCAGCATTTATCGATTTTTTAAAACATAACCTAATTTAAAAAATTTTGCAAAAATTTGCGGTCGTGCATTATCCTCGGCAAATTACGCGTCGAATGAGCCCAAGCCCATCTCTCCAGCCCTTATAGAACGCGAGAATGGGGCTCGGACACACATACAAATCAACTTTATTAATATTGGAGTCGAATGAGCCCAACCCATCTCTAACATGAACTACTTTAAAAAATCTTCGGTAGTGCATTATCCTCGGCAAATTACGCGTCGAATGAGCCCAAGCCCATCTCTCCAGCCCTTATAGAACGCGAGAATGGGGCTCGGACACACATACAAATCAACTTTAGTAGTATTGGATATTTATTCTTTTACCTAGTACACTTTACTCTTCTTTTTTAATAAAACGCTGGACTTCTAATTAACATTTATTGAATTATAAATTTATTTTTCAGAACTTTTTACAATTACAACCATATTCATTAAAACAAAACTTATTGTTATTATCTCTCTGAGAAACCTATATTTCATTTATTTTAATTTTATTTTTATTAGAGATATCACATTTCTTTGATCATTCTTACTACCCTTTCAACAATAATGCATATTTCTATAGTTATGAACAACTAATTTCTTTATTTAAAATTTCAGTTTTGCATTATTATTGAAAGTGCAGTCTTGATTTTATATGATCCATTGATATCCTTAATTAATGTACAAAATTTTCTTTTTCAGGTTGACCTTTGACTAAGATCTCCTTTCTTTTATCATCCCAATTTGTATTTAATATTGTAAAATGTTATACTTTAATAAAGCTATGCTATTCTAACTTGATTTATCGCATTTTAATTATATTGAGTTTTCTAATTTTAGTATAACGTTAAGACATTATTTATGTTTTATTTAATGACATCCAAGAACACATACATGTGATTGAAATCATTGTTCAGACTAATAATGAGTCTCCAAAGTTTGTAATCAAATGCACATTCTCATATTGATTTAACCTTACTCAGGAATTATTGAACACAGAATGATTCAAAATTTAGTTAAAATTTATTCAACATAAAATTATTTAAATTTTATTGAACATAAATTATTCAGAAATTTATTAAGATCAAGATTTATTAAACATAAAATCATTTGAAATTTAACAAACATACATTTGTTAAAGTATTACGGAAATGAATTTAATTAGATATTACTGAAGTTAGAATATTTGAATTTCACTGAAAGTAGCAGACTAAAATTGAATCCTATTAGAAAGCCCTCTTTTTATAGATAACTATAAAAATTCAATTATCCAAATAATCCGTAAACACAAAAAAGATTACAAAAATAGATATTTCTTAAAGTACAATACCTTAAATCTTATAAATCGAATTCCAATTAAACCATTGTTTACTTGCATCGCAAAAAAACATTACTCTTGACTGCTAGAAACTGGAAACGCCTCTCCTTGAAAGACCGTTGTTGTAGCAGGTCCAAAGAAATAATTTTTATTTCAGATTCAGTTCAATCACACAAAACGTTGAAATAATCCATATGATTTAACCAACAATCTATATTAAACACAGTTTAAACAATTCTGTCTCTGTTGTTTTTTATTTATAATTTGCACAGGAGAAATAACGGTAATGTCTTTAAAAGCTTAAACGAATTTAAACACAGATAGCACTTGCTACTTTAAATTCTTCCAATAAAACGGATAATTGTTTATCTTTATCTACATATAGAACGGGAATTTATTATTTAAATTATAAATCCGTCTGCACGATTTTTAATAACAAAACTGCACTAATTTTAAAGGGCGAGCGGTAAAAATGATTGTTTTAATGGTCCATTACAATAAAACAAGCCACATATAATTATTAGCGATACTGTATATTCAAGTCTTTCAAACTGAATTATTCAAAACTAAAACTGTATCAAAAACTCCCTTCACGGCAAGTGTCGACCAAACTGTACGAGAACTAGATCTAGAATTTTCTTTAATTCTAATTAACTGAAGTAAAACGGTAATTCTATAATATCGACCGAAGTCAACTGTCTTCTCTGAAGTTTCGATTGGAAGTTCACTTTAAAAAAACTCAAGGTTTTTTTTTCGCGTAGAAATACATGACCAGATGCAAATCGAAATTAGACAATAGCGAAGTCTCACTTCAAGAACAAGTATTGATTTTTCTTAGTACCCAATCAACGAATCGCGTGTTTTAGCTTAACCAATCAGAGCACAGCAACTCAACAGCAAGTATTGATTTTTCCTCTAAAACTGGAAACGCTTATATGAGTAACCAAAGAGATTTTTTATAATTCTAAGATTTAAAACCAACCTTTTTTTTTAAATAATTTTATAGGGATGTTTATATCGAATGCTAACGCAAGTTTACATTATGAAAAGAATTCAAATTTTCAGAACCGGACTTAAGATGTTTGTAAAAATATACCGTTACACATTTAGAATTTTAAACTCATGTGTATTATAACACCATAAAAATTATATCAAATGACCCATATTTTAAAACGCGTTACAAATGGCAGATCAAAACGTAGTTATTATTATAATATGTAAATAAAATACTCTATTCAACCAAACTTTAAAGCCTTTTATCGTATTCCATCCTATATTTTTAATCATTGCGTTTACTTCGACAACCACGATTGATGATAAATCTTCCTTTGTAGACTGGGAAGAAAATACTCATAACTAAGAAGAATGTGTTGATTTTTCCTTGTTGCGTTTTAGCCAAATCGAAAGGAAATTTTGGTAAACAAAAATAAATCATAACAAATGTTCAAACTGTTGCACTTCACTTCCTGGCAGAAATAATTTTCGAATGAAAGATGTAGGAGTTTTACAGGAATATTTGCTATGGTATTCCTAATTCGAGCTTCTAATTCATCTACTCAGAAAATATATAATGTATAATTAAATGTATATAATTTAAATAATCACGAACTTGTCGACCAAAGTGAACTGGGGCACCATCTCGCTGTGCCAGACATTCGGATGCATAAATTGTGGATTTACTGGATTAGATTTAATCTCGTTATTCTTGGTGCTATTTGATTTTGTAATAACTGTAAGTAGACAGCCGATCTTAGAGTTCCACGTATAAAGAACGGACCGATGACGTTTACATCTAATATCCCACACCAAGCATTAACCTTTTGTGGATATTGTGTGTGAACCTCGAAACTTACAATTACTTAACTTCAATTATAGCGGTTTGTAAACAGCTTTATTTATTTATGCTAAACGGTTCTGTAGAACCGTTTATCATAAATGTAGCTTCATTAGAAAAAACATTTTTGATAAAACTTGCATCAGTTTCACATTTGCTCGTCATAATTACTAAAAATTGCATCCTATGATTAAATTCATCTTCTGACAATCCATGCACTAAATGTGGCTTGTAGGAGTAAAGTTGTTTTAATATTTTTTTTCTGATACTTTTAAGACATTATGTTCAGCAGCAAGTTGTCTAGATGTTTATGGCTTCTCAGCTTTTCTTCTCCTCAAATCGTTATAGTATTATTGATTTGAAGACCTACTAATTGGAGGTCTACTTGGATGAATGTCATTAATCACATGGCAAGATTTCGAATGAGTCCTCTTGTGATCAAGTCAATACGTTCGATCTCAGACAAATTCATTTTACTTTAATTGAAAATTTGTTACCAATTTGAAGAGTTACTTATTTTATTACCAAGGAAACCCCGCAAATACGATATGTGTGTATTAAATGAGTTGCTAGAAATGTATAATTTAAAATGATACTAAGAACTAATTAGGAATAACAATATATTATTTTAGTTTTCATATTCCAATCCGATGTGACCTTTTGAACAGTATTCGCCAACAGTAGCATCTGGAATTTCTAAATCTTAATTGTTTAAGTTTGAAAATGTTACAATAAATAATAAGAACAATAAACTAAATGTTAGTTATCAAGAATTATTTACATCAAATGTAGATTGCGCTATTAGAATGGACAAGGAATGTGAATTTTCCATTTTTTGAGAATTTGTTTCGTTAAATAAATGAGTTTGAATTACTTTTTGAAGCTCTAAATGTGTAATTCTCCCACATTTTGGCTATATGTGTTTCTGAATGGTTTGTTTTTCTATTAATTTTCCATATTTTCCACTAGTTTCTTATAACCATTGATTAGGCTGGCCAACGGACGCATCTTTAGTTGTAATATGTAACTAACCACAGCTGGACGTTTCTTTGGTTACTTAATCAAATAATAACTTTTCTAGATTTGTACAAAAAAATATTAATTATTTATTATTGGGTATTGTCAATAGTTTAGGTCAGTGAACCTATCTGCTGAGGGTCTATAAGACCCAAATTGGTCATGAAACAGTTGTGCGCAAGCACAAGATTAAGACTTCTGTGGTGTGACCGAAATGCTAGCAAATTTCAGTCTATAGCACAAGCAAAATAAAATATATATTATTTAATAGCCTTGCCGAGTTATTGCAGTATATATTCTCGTCGATAAAGCCTCGGTACACTTTGCCGTATTGTCAGTTTGGCACGTTAAGCAGTCGGTCTCGATAACCATATAAACATCTTTCTGTGGTTGTCGTTAAAATAACATCGCCCTATACCACGCACAAGTATGTATTTACTTCAGTGGTTTGGCAATGATTACAATTACAATTAACGATTAACATTTATACAAAAATATTGACGCTAACTGAGCGAAGCCATACCAAACCCACAGACGTGAGATGAAGCTTCGATCCGGGAAAAGATTTATCGGTTGCAAGATTTATCTTACAGGCCCATGTGGCGTGTGCTGCTGGTGGGGCCATGTGGCATTTAAACAATTTAGATATTTGATAAATAAGTTATACACAGAGAGTGGGGTTTAACACCACTTTGAAACTAAAACTTTAAACTAAAAACAGTAACTAGGTACTATATTTTGTTAATATCACTTGAATTTGGTTTGTGTATCAGATGACTCATTATCAAGATTTGTATACAGGATATCTAGTGAACACTATAAAGAATAGTCATAACAGAGCACTGTTTGGGTGGTGTGGTAATTTTATAATTTTCCGTTCCCATCACTGCTGAACCCTGACGATTGATGCGTTTGACGATGCTCTTTCTTGATTTTTGTCGGACCAGTTCTTGTGGCTCTAAAAACTTTGTATTTTCATAGCATTTTCGCAGTGAATCTAGAATAAATTGTATCTAGAGAAAGAAATCAGCTTGTTACTGTATCTACAACGAATCACTGTAATGGGTTCTTAAAGTAGTGTACTTTTAGTTTTTTTTGTACCAATAGTTATTTCGTTTTCCTCACTCCCTCGCTGTTTATAAATTTATGTAGGTCGTGGTATACTCCGGCGTGGTAAATTCTTTGATCATTAGAGATTACACATTTAAACAGTTAGAGTATGTTTTCAAATTGCGGAACGTATGTAATCCGGAAGTGTAAGGTCAGTAAGTTAATAAATATAAATCAATCACCTTCTTTGTTATCGTTAAAGATAGTTAATATTGCTGTTTATTTTAATTGTATATAAAATGAAACAGAATGACGGAATAATAAAGGTAAAGGGTAAGTAAAGTTTTTTATTTGTGTAAAATAATTTATTGTGCAGTACTTTTTATACACATTACATGCACAATACACCTATTTAATTTCAATTTGATGGACAATGAGTACTATTTATCCAGCGTTAAGATTTAGAACCTAAAACAAAGAAAAGAAATTTTTATACCCACGTTTTTATTGACCAGATTTTCCTACACTAACTAGAATAACTGCCTTCGAAAGTGCCTGAGATTGAAAGTACCGGTGGTTTAAAATCAGGTGTGGGTGGTGAAGGAACTGGTGGACTCTTTTCAGTGCTGCATGGGGCCTATAAATTATTGACAATATTATAAATTCATAAATTAAATTCTTAATTTCAGAATGCAGTATACTTTAATCGTTACAAGTTTTGAAAAATAATTAATTCAAAAGCTTACCCATAAAGTGAAAATTAGTACAAAAATGAAAAATAAACCGTACAATTTCATTTTAGTTAGTGTGTGTCACTGTGTACAAGCAAACTACTGGCGTTTAGAGTTTTCCTGGTCTATTTTATAGTCGAGTGTTGGTAAATTAAGCATATCGGGTAAAAATTAGTTTAACATTAATATTTTATAAACTTTTTATGTTGGACACTCATATTAACCTCGAACAATTATTGACTTATGCAATCGGTTTTGTATTAAGAGTGTAATAATAATGATTATAAAGGATAAGAGGTAGTATTATAGTAGGCAACATTATTAATTTAATATTACGTAAGTTTTTATATATAGGTAAATAATAAATTTTGGAAATTACGCTACTATCGAGTCATTTTATTAGTGTTAATACTGAATAGGTAGATTTAATATTATGAAATATATTGTACCCCGAATAAATTCGTCAAGAGTCTCTCAATTTCATTAAATACACATAACTAGTTTTTTAGTGTCCAAATTTAGAAATTAAAGAACGGAATCTTTAAGTTTCGAAGATTCCTAGTTTAAATATACATACTTTTCGTGCTTCCATAAATCCATGGTTCTGAATTTCTGATGTCGTTTGAAGCTATCCTAGACGCCGTAATCTAGAAATTTAAAACCTATAGGGTTCAAAATTCTAGTTTCAATACCACACACAGGTAATATAAAAGCTATCGGTGCCAAAGTATATCCGTTCCAAGTCTTCAAAGAAAATGCTACAGTCGAGGTTTAGGATATTCTGTATTTTAAAGTTGAGGATTTTTAAGCTTCAGTTTTCAATAGAGAACATTTAAAAGTTTTCTAGCGTTTTAAGATTATTGATGATTATAGATTATTTAATTGAAATTGTTATTAGAAATATTTTTAAATGAGGTCACAGAATTTCAGACTTGGCAGACACTGACAATTCGACAACCTCCGTTAGATATCTCTGGACTCTTCAATTTCAAATGCAGCATTAAGAAAAGCGCTGAACTGAACCTTTTCTCATGAAGAAAACAATTCTCCAATATTGTAGGACCCCATGCTAATCTACTACTTAATACAATGTCAATAAATAAAGGGACTGGTGAATAACATGTCCACTAATATACAAAACTTGCTCTAACAAAAGTACTCCGTTTGCATTGACTATATATGCAATAAAACTTGGGAATTATTCAGATATTTTGGAAATATTCGCTTTTGAAGTTGCATTTTTAGGTTATGTACCCAGTTAGTATAAATCTGCAAAGCGCGAGAAACTACTTTTAGAAACGCAGATTGACCGAAAGCGTTGTAGTGAACTTTTCTATAATGCACCACGACTAAGCGTGAAAATTTTTTAACGGCAATCGGTTTATGCTTTAAATACAAAGACTCTTATTGCTTTTTATTGTCTTTGAACTTCAGGTCGTAGATGTTAATTAAAAGGCTTACTGATTTCAGGTTTAAGAAGGAATACAAATTATTTCAACAAACGGATTGGGCCACCAAATCGTATACAAACTATCGTGGTTAAAATGATGTTAACTGCTATCGGTCCACAATTTGGAAAGAGTTGATATCGATCGGTTTTCAAATTAACCCAATACGAGGCCAAAAAAATATTTCAGAAGCGTCTCAAATATTCTGCTCAAAAAAATGATGTACACACCCGTTGTATTGTTATAATAATAATAATATAGTTTATCCAACTCAACAGGTTGTCTCATTTACAGAGCTGTAGAAAACACAGAATATTCTGTTAGTAACTTAAAAATTAAATTCTTATACAGATTATGACATAATAATTATGTCATACTACCACGTCTAGTATCAAAATCTAGGACATTAAATCTACTTAAAAGTTTATTGAGGTTGAGACCGCGTGCAGGATAAATTCCATCCACTTTGTAAACTAAGAATTTTAGAAATCGGCGTTGTATATTTTCTAGTTCAGTGACATAACATGCGTACCATCCGTAGTGGCCACCATATTATTACAAACATTCAATCTATAGCCTTTGTTGATACAATTCAAAATAAACAAATATGACATATTTGTAAACATTTACTGTCTCCAGCCTTACTTTGTGGAACTCCATAATCATGAAATACACTGAGAAAAAAATTCGTTGTACCAAACAAAAAAAACTTTCATTTAACACTTTTCGAACTTTAAATACGGCCAACTAGTTTAGTGCATTGAAGGAACATTATAAAAGCATTAAGTTTTGTTGGTTCACATAATGCATGGAAACAATTAAAACAAGGTATACTTTTGCATTGTAGAAAATAAAATAAAACTTTATATCAATGCATTCACCTGTGTTGAACCAAGCGAACACGATGTAAATACAAAAACGCCTGGGTGTTGAATTACCTATTCCTAGTGTTGAATTAAGAAATTAAATTGTTCAATGATAGGGGGATGGGGGATGTAAATACAGTATCAAACAATATCAATAAAATACAAAAAGTATATTACACATAAACATAAAAACAATCAGTTTAAAACTAGAATATCGCTCAACACTGCCAAAGAATTGCAAAAAAGCATATAGCAATATGCAGCTACTACTAATAGAATGTTACTTTAGTTACGTTTATTAATATAACAGAATAAAGGGGAACTAAAAAATCCATTTAACATTTTTGTATCATCATTACAGGCGAAAAGTAATTAGAATTACTAGATTAATCGTAAATAGTGAAAGCTGTGATGTTACTTACCTGACAATTGTACACAAATGCAAAACACTTACAACTATTATACGATACACCACATTGTACGTCAACTATTTACTCACAGGCGCCATCAAAATCAGCACCAAGTCAGCAAAAATTCATTCTTCTCAATTTTTCGTTCGGTTTAAAACAAACATAAATTTTAACAGTAGTAACCATAAGGGTTCAAATAACATACATCGATGTTAAATCAACTCCTTAATTTTGTTGATTCTATGCACTCTGTCTCATTCTGTTTAAACTCTTTTTATATTTTGCACTAACATGTTTTAGTTTTATCTGTACGCATTTAATACATTACTACAAATAGAGCTATTCATTTCATCAAAATTTCAGTGTCTTTTAAAGCTGAAGATCTATTATTGTTTGATTCAAAGCAAATAAACTGTCAGTTCAAACAATTTAAACACATTCGTTGAGCGATTCGATGGTCTATACAACAAATATCTTTGAACGGTCTTTGATTAAAGCTTGAAATTACTTGAGTCAAGCGAAATTAGTGTAACAAATATTATAGGTTGACCGAACCACCTCCAATTTCTTAAAATAAATAAATAAATGTCTTGTTGTGTGAAACCAAAATTAGTCAACCCAATCAAAAATAATTCAACATATGGAAATCTGTTGTTTTAACAACACCTTTTTTCTCAGTGTATAATTAAATTAAAAGATTAATTCAAAGTTTCACAAGTTTTATTAGTTTATCTTAACCTGACAATATTGTTTCGACATTAAAATGTCATTATCAAAGGTAGATAAGATTGGTAAACAAACACGTAGCTAAGGATAAATACATACAGAAAATAGGTAACTAGATACAATACAGACAAAAACTAAATATCTAACACTTCTAATAAAGGAGAATTACTAAGCTCAGTTTGTTCATTCATTAAATTACATTTAACTACATCATACTCTAAGGAATTAAAAGGCAAAGAGATACTATAATACAGGATCGTATTAAATGTATATTAAATAAATTCGAATAAATGAATTAAATAATTTTTTTGCGGAAATATTGTTGCCGTATTAAGTTAGCAACCTAAAATTCATTTTTTCGTTTACTAGGCTTAAAATACAAGAACTATCGTTAATATTGTAAGGAACTCTATAACTCTACTTTATTTATTCAGAACTTCAGATAACGAAAAAACTATCCTTTTCATGAAATAAAATTTTGATGATTTTTTAACTTTAACTCATAATATTTCGTAAACTATTGAAGATATTACATTCAAGTTTTAAACACAATAAATATAAAGTGTTTAGTACGTCGCTGTTGTACTAAAAATAATAAATTGTTTATAACAAATGCGAAAATAAATAAATTTAAATGTTTTTGGTTTCAATGAATTAATAGTGCTAACTACACACGAGTCTATTTATTTCATATACAAGTCCAGTCACATATGAATTGGATCACTGCATGTTTCTGTAATTAATATTAACATTCACCAAATAATGATCAGTAATTAAACGGTTATGTTTTTGATTGTGCATAATATTAGCTCGAGACAAACAAGTAGATCAAGAATCTGATTACGAAAGTGAGAAATTAAAAGGCAATCCGAAACACGCGGCGATCATGTACACGTCTACACGTCACGCTATGATCTAAATGATAAGATAATAATCAGTAGAAGCACTTGAAGTATTCCGTAGCGGCTCAGACTGATTTGGGTAAATTGATTAGAAATAGCAGTAGAATTAGTACTAAAAATCTGTTGATTCTAGCGTACGCCGCTGACATTTTTAACTTGGACAACTTGCACTCTTAAATCATTTATCTTATTTCACCCTAAAACAGTATTATTTAAACAGCTGTGTATATCGCGTTCACCTAGATTCTTCAATTTTACTTGTTAAGGTATACAAACAAATCACAAATCAAAGTCGAGATGAAATATACAATGTCGAACACAAATTAAAAACAAAATGTATTGCGTGGAACAATTCATGTGCGACTGGGCTCGTATACTATTACACAGTAAAAAATGCAGTGGTAGTGAAAAACGTATTTGGTGTGGTGAAATATCAAAGTGTAGATTTCTACACCTTAGTTAATATTAATGCATGAATAGTGATGCATGAAGCAGCACGTGCAGTTGTAGGCCAGGCATTATAGCATCTTTTTTCACAAAGCCCGGACATTTTAGGTGTAAAGCTGGATTTTGGTATATAGTTAGTACTTGATGTCTTTTATAACATATCAAAAGTCCCCATGCGTGGGACGCTTGCTTCCTTGGGGATAACGAAAAAACTACCCTTTTCATGAAATAAAATTTTGATGATTTTTTAACTTTAACTCATAATATTTCGTAAACTATTGAAGATATTACATTCAAGTTTTAAACACAATAAATATAAAGTGTTTAGTACGTCGCTGTTGTACTAAAAATAATAAATTGTTTATAACAAATGCGAAAATAAATAAATTATTATTGAACGTAAATTTTGTGTAGTGAGAAAAGTAGTCAGCTACTAAAGCTCGTTCTGTTAGGAATTTTGGTATACATATCGCGGAAGATATGTAATCAAGTCAATATGTTGGCTAGATTACGAGTTATGAATTTTATAGTTTAAGATAAGAATAACGCATCGAGCGGCTGCACGCAGCACTTCACTGTTAGCATTCCAGTGTAGGTTTTTACCTGGACATTATAGGTGTAGCAAATTGGATTTAGGTACATAGGTAGTACTTGATGTTACTTATAACATATAAAAAGTCCCCATGCGTAGAACCCTTGTTTCTAAAACGAAAAAACTACCCTTACGCTCGCATTTTAGGAACAAAAATCGTAGGTCGCGATTTAATTGAGATAGTTATTCTAATTTTTATCTTAAAATCTGCAGAGCATTATACCAAATCAGATGCAAGTGTAATATATTTAATTATAAGAATATCAGCGAAAGAGGGAGGGAAAAACAGCTAAATTTTTATTATAGCCATTTTTTTAAATGGCTAGTGCTGTTAGAGTCGGAGTCTATGATATTCCAGTTAATACCCATCAACTCTTTGTTCGGTTAATATGTATTTTATAATCTGCCTCCGAATTTGAAGAATATCTGTCGTTTGAGCTCGCCCCGAAGCCCCTAGCATTATTTGATGGCATATCTATGAGAAAAACTGTAAAATCCGCCTTGCAAGATTTGATATCAAAGCAAATACCTTGTAAAGATTCTGTCCCTAATGGAACTAGATTTGTTATTGATGGTAGTTATTTATTACACAAGGTTATATGACAAAGGCTAGCCACATTTGATCAAAACTGTTCTGCTTACGTAAGTTACGTTTCAGCAAACTACAGCCGACAGAGCACAGTAGATTTTGATGGCTAGGAAACTAGTAGCGCAAAATGTCAAGAACAACAGGGAAGGTGCAAAAGCTCGATCTATCGATGTAATTTTTGAACTTAATACGGTTGTATCATCTTCACAATCATAATTTCTGGCAAATTCGAGGAACAAAACTTGATTAATTCAGTTTCTCTCGGAAAAACTAAAATCTTCTGGAATTAGTGTAACTCGGGTTGTTGCTGATGTTGATACGCTTATAGTCACAACAGCTATTAATATGGCTGTCGATGAATATCCTGCCTGTATTGTGGGAACAAATACTGATCTGTTAGCAATCCTTGTTGCTTGTGCTGGTTCGTAACAGAAATTGTATTTCTGTAATGCAGGGTCAGGTGATAAGCCTGATACATTTTTTTCTGTCGTGGACATACAAACTAAGATCGGAGATATGAAGAACGTACTCCTTTTTCTTCATGCTATAACTGGCATGGACACAAATTCTGCCCTGTTCAAAAAGGGAAAAGTTTCGGCTTGGAAACTTTTGGAAAAGTCTGAGGAACTTTGCAAAAAAGTGAAAATATTTAATGATCTTAATTCAGATACGAATAATCTGGTTGTTGCTGGCATTAAATTTCTTTTATGGCTTTATGGTGGAAAAGATTGCAACACACTGGAGGAATTGCGATACTATAATATGAATAAATTAGTTACACGGCAACGTGTAACTTCCGCCTATATCTGATACTGCCCGATTTCCCATATATCGAACCTACTTACAGGTGCAGCAGTGGCTGGGCAACGATTTACCTCCCACAGAATGGGGTTGGATTTGTATAAATGGTGAATTGACACCAATTGCTACTCTCTTACCAACTGCTCCAGAAAAGCTGCTTCATTTAATAAACTGTAATTGCAAGACAAACTGCAGCAAAAACTGTGAGTGTGTGCGAGTTGGTCTGTCATGCTCTCCTATGTGCGCATATTGTAGGGGTACAGAATGTTGCAATGTTGTCATAATACCTGATGAGTTGGAGCATGCCTCAGAATAGAATGCGTACAAGTTAAAAATTATAATTATTGTGTTAAAATTAGGTACTACATACAATGAAAAGACAATATATAAAAAATATTAAAATAATAAAAAAATATAAAACCAAAACAAAAATTAAAAAATACAAAACAAAAAAATGATTTTCATATTAACTTAATTATATACAAAATATGTATATAAAAACATTAACAATCACGTGTGGGTCATAATACTTCATAAGAACAGTGCTCCGACTAGTTATAGGAGTGACGTCGACCGAGGTCCGGAATTCAATCAAACATTACACACGTTATTATCCGTGTTTAAAAGAAAGTAAGGATATCATTATGTTCAGAAAACATAGGCCTCAACATTCAACATTAAACATTATTTGAACATTTTTTTGGTCACGAACCTCGTTAAAAAGTTATCGCAATAAATTTTCATATAATTCATTTTTTAGTTGCAAAATTGAGCTGTTTTCTCCTCCCTCTTGCGGTGATATTCTTATAATGAAATATATGATAATTGCATCTGATTTGGTATAATATTCTGCATATTTTAAAATGAAAATGACATCGCTATCTCAATTAGTTCGCTCTTATCCTAAAATGCGAGCATAAGGGTAGTTTTTTCATTATCCCTAAGGAAGCAAGCGTCCCACGCATGGGGACTTTTGATATCCCGTTATAAAGGACATCAAGTACTACCTATATACCAAAATCCAGCTTTACACCTAAAATGACCGGGTTAAAACCTATACTGCCTGGGCTATTGTATACACATTAAATTAAAAGTTATTTTATAGTGAATTAATTAGTTAAAATAATAAAAATTGGTGTTTAACCAGTAGTACACATATTCAGTTCTTTTTTTACTAATACCAATTAACACTTTTCACTCTTATTATTGAAATTATTTACATCTAATAATTCCGAGTATTTAATCCAATAATTGTGATACGTGGATTACGCGCCTCACCTAACGCGTGTGCTCTAGTCTTGTCAATCAAATAGTATCTGGTTATTCTCCTCTTTATATTTAAAATGCCTAATCAAAATAATTGTGCGGTCTGTTCAAAAAATATAACTTCTGTAGGAATGAAATGCGATGGGTGCGGATGCTCCTTGCACATCACGTGTCTCGATGTGCCCTTTTCTCAAGATGATGCTGTCCGAATAACTCCAACTATAAGTCGCAGCATTAAAATTTATTGTCCTAAATGTGCATCTTCCGTAAATAACTTCGACGAGTTAAAACAACTTATTAAAACTCTCAAATCAGATATTGAAGACCGCTTATCTGCTCTCGAGGCTAAGATGTTCACTTCCACAGAAGTTTCTCTTAAGAATGAGGACATCGAAGAAATGATTAGCGAGATTAACCAGCGTCAAATCAGAAAATGTAATGTAATAGTCTATGGCTTTAAACAAGGAACCACTGCAATGAACACCACTTCCCAATCACATGACAAGCAAGCTATTCTGGATTTATTAGGGCAATTAGGTAACCATTTATCAAATGTGGAAATTAAATCTTATCGTCTAGGTAAGTTCGATGATTCTAAAAACACACCTAGACCCATCAAGGTAGTGCTAAGTGATGAAAAGCATGTACATGATATCATTCGAAATGCGAAGAAACTTAAAATCTCCAAAACTATCAGAACATCTCCATCTCGCTGGATAGAACTCCGAGACAAATTCAATATTATAAGGCCTTAAAAAATCAAATGGAGGAACGTACTAAGACGGGGGAGCAAAATCTCAAGATAAAATATATTAATGGAATGCCAAAAATAGTTAATTTAAACTAACCAACAGAAAGAATAACAGTAAGAAATTTAATGTTAGTTGTTACTATCAAAATGTCAGAGAACTACGAACTAAAGCTAATCAGTTCTATTCTTCAGCTAGTGAGGGCGAGTTTGAATTTATTGGTCTATCTGAAACTGCTCTTAATGCAGATATTTGTAGCTCTGAATTTTTTGATAGTAATTATAATGGGCCGTATTCTTAAGCCATCATTAAAGGTGTCTTTAACTAAAGTTCTGATCAAGATCAACAAGAAAAGAGATAGCTTTATCTGATTCTAATAGGCGGGAAAAGATTAGAATTGGTCGTCATGGTAATTAAGCATTAATATTAACTTAATAGTGAGATGTGAATAGGGCCCAGTGTGTTTAGATGTGATCGTCAATATGATGTACTTAACCAAACTTGGGGTGGAGGAGTATTATTGGCTGTTAAGGCTAACCTTAAGGTGGAAATGCTTAAATGGAAACCATGTTGATGTAGTTGGTTGTAAATGTATTCTCCCAGCTGGTGTAATCTTCGTTTTTGTTATTTACTTACCACCTTACACTAGTCTTGCTGATTATAATACCTTCATTGAATATTTTGAACAGATAAATTATTGCCATAAAGATGATGTTTTAATAGTAGGAGATTTTAATGTTCCTCATTTTAACAATACGATCAATTAGATAACAAAAGCATTCTCATGCACAACTTTATTGAATTTTTTAACTTTACTCAGTTTAATACGATCGTTAACGCTGATGGTCGACTTCTTGACCTTATAATATCTAATATCGATTGTGAAGTGTGTCATGATAATGCTTCATTGGTTAACGAAGATAGATATCCGGCGTTGTATGTTACTTGTCATATACGAATACCATGTCATTGTACTAACAACTTCCCAGTAAATAATTGTAACAAAACATATAATTATAGAAAAGCCAACTTTCTCGCACTGTATAATGCGATGTTAAATATTAATTGGTCCTTTCTGTTAAATGTGACAGATATAAACTCAGCGTGTGAAAAGTTTTATTTAATTGTATTTATAATGTAATTGATTTATACGTGCCTCTTTATAAGTCAAATAAAAATAACAAATATCCCACCTGGTATTCTTTAGAATTAATAAAAAATATACGGCTAAAAATTTATTACCTTAAAAAGTACAAAAAACATAAAAATGTATCATACTTGCAAAATTTCCGACGATTGAGAGCACTTGTAAAAATCCAGAAAGCTAACGCCTGCAATAGTTACTTGCAGATTGTTGAAGAGTCCATAGTCAATGATTCCAATCAATTTTGGTCCTATGTCCGATCAAAGACAGGTAACAGTAGAATTCCTGCGAAGAGTCTGATAGCGATCTTACTTACGATTCTCCGGAATCTATTGTTAATGATTTTAGTAAATATTTTAGTAGTGTTTATCAAGCTCCAATGAACAATGCATTTTTGGTTAGTACAGAAATGAGTAATATGCAAACTATTCATATCTCTAACATCTCTGAAAATGAAGTCCAAAACTGCATACGTAAATTAAAAAATAAGTTAACTGCTGGTCCTGATCAGATTCCTAGTATCATTGTTAAAGACTGCTCCGGAGTGTTTATAAAACCTTTAGCTATCTTATTTAATCTTTCTCTACGGTCTTCAACATTTCCAAACGTTTGGAAGGAAACTAGAATTTGCCCGGTTTTGAAATCTGGTGATCCATCCTTGATAACTAACTATCGACCGATTAGCATCCTTTCTAATTTTTCAAAGGTCTTTGAAATGGTACTGTACACTCGTATATATCCTAGTATAAGTAGCCTTATTTCCCCTTACCAGCACGGATTTATGGAGAACAGATCTACGACGTCGAATCTGACTCATTTAACGGAATTCATATCAGAAGTTCTCGACAATCAGGGGCAAGTTGATGTGATATATACAGATTTTTCAAGGGCCTTTGATAAAATTGATCACAAACTTGTTCTTAGTAAATTAAGTGCCTTTGGATTCTCTGAATCTCTAGTATCACTTTTTCGATCATACTTAATGAACCGTTCTCAATATGTCTCGTACAATAACTTCAATTCTCCATCTTTCGTGGTCTCTTCCGGCGTCCCTCAGGGATCCAATTTGGGGCCTCTTCTATTTCTATTATTTGTTAACGATCTGCCTTCAAAACTATCTTGCGAAAAATTACTTTTTGCCGACGACCTTAAAATATTCTCTGTTATTAATAAGTATGCAGATTGCCAATTACTTCAATGGCAGATTAATGAAATTCACACTTGGTGCATTTCCAATAATTTAAGCCTTAATATATCAAAGTATAATGTAATTACATACAGTCGCCAGAGCCCATTATATTTCCCTATGAATGTAATTCGAACTTACTAAATCGCTGCGACATTATTAAAGATCTTGGTGTAACTTTTGATAACAAACTTAGCTTTTCTAATCAAATTACTTCAGTGTGTAGTGCCGCGACAAGATTGCTAGGCTTCATTACCAGAAAGTGTAAATCATTCACAAGCCCCTTTGCTCTAACTTCTTTATATTATGCACTTATTCGTTCTAAGCTGGAGTATTGTGTTTTAGTTTGGTATCCCTATTATGATCGATACAAGGATAACTTCGAAACCGTGCAAAGACGATTTTAAAAATTTCTTCACTTTAAAGTAGACGGCATTTATCCCAACATCGGAATTGAGCAACAGTATTTACTATCAAAATTTCAATTCCTATCACTAGAACAAAGAAGAATACATACAAATAAGTATTGTGTTCCTACATAAACTATTAAACGATAAAATAGATAGTATGTATCTTCTATTACGCATTAATTTTCACGTAGGTCGCTCTTCGACACGAAGCTCTCTTACCTTCTATTGTCCGAATGCACGTACAAATATACGCTTAAAGTCTCCAATTTATGTAATGTGTAATAATTTTAATAAAATTGCTAATTTCTGTGATATTAACAACTGCAGTCAATCTCTCTTAAAAGCATTAATTATCCGTCACATTACTGATTAGTCTCTGTCCAAGTTATATTAGTATATTTGTTATTTTTATTATTACATTTATTTATACGTATATATAATTACCCTCTCATACATTTTTTTCTAAATATTTTTTATATTTTTGCATTGTGTAAAATTATTATTATTGTTATGTAACTGCATTGTGCATGTGTTATTATTACCTATATTTATAATGTTATTCATGTATATAGTTATATTTATATTGCATGTAATGTCAAGTTTTGTCCTGTAAATGGTTCTACTGTTGGGCAATAAATATTATTATTATTATACACTCATGTGAATGAAATTAACAACCAAAATTAACACGCAGCACCAATTTTCTTATGAGTGTTTTCTTAATTAAAAAAAATGAGTAAAAATAATGTTTTTCAGACGCGACGTCTGAACGTCGAGACGCTTCGCATGACATATAACTATGCTTAGTTTGGAGTAATATTTGTTGAGATAGACAAGAGAGAAGATTTTGTTACACTTTTGTACGTACATTTTGAACTAGTTCTCCCAGGCGACCCGGACTCAGTGCATAAATGTAAGTGTATCTGGAGCGAAATTTATGGTAGATTCTAAAGATATGCAGCTTATGGTGGCAAACCTTCTGAATTCCTGAGAAAATGGTTAAAACCACCAAGATGTACCATTTTTCAGGAGTTTTCTTGGCAAAACTTTGTGCACAGTAGGAATTCCCAAATGCAGCAAAAGACAAAAGTTGTTCTACTCGCCGAGCTCGTCAAAATGAGTATGTGAGTATACGATGCTTCTACGCAAAGTTAGCATTTTGACCTTTACCGCCCTGCTACTGTTTATCAATATAAGTGATTCCTTCTTCGGTCAGTACGGTCTTTATGTGTTAAAAAATCATACCTGAAAGTTTGAAGCAAATTGGAAAGAATGAAATTATTCCCGTTTCCATTCAATGCAAATTTATTTCAGTTTCTCGGAGACAGCCTCTTAAATCATCATATGCATAAATATATTGTGTAGATACCTATAATAATAATGGTTATGTCCGATTGCATTATAAAGTACTGTTTATTGTATTGTTTTGCGGCAGTAAACTGGCTTATTATTGTACTCGTAAAATAAAGTGGTAGTAGTAAAATAAAGTATATAGTAGTAAAATAAAGTATGGCAACTGTCTATTACATGTCAAATTTTCTTCTGTCAAGAATAGATGTCAAATTTATAAACTGATTTTTTTTTGATAATTAGCCAATTGTAGGAATCGAACATAAAGCATTGTATGCAACTCTTACATAATCGGACCTTATAGACTCGCCCTTTTTATAGGCCTTGCTCGCTTCGCTCGCTCGGTCATAAACTGGGCTTGTCTATAAAGTCCTACATTATGTACTTGTTGCATAAATAGCTATTACGGGAATTGTGGATAAATAATAGAATAAAATTATTTTCAGATTCTTGGTTTACATTTAAATGTAAAACCGTTTCTGGTTCCTGCTATGTATAGTAACTAAGTATATAATTGTTCAAAACTACTGTTGATTTCCTAGTAGTAAGACTCACTTTCTTATTATTTTAATATTAAATGTTTTATATACTAGTATAATATACAAATTATAACATTTTGTCTATACGGTATTCTATAATATTTACATATGTATTTACATTGGACTGTTTATTTTTAGAATGTACTTATATTTTGCATTTTGTTTTAAAATAAAACTAATATTTGTGTGCACTATTTTTTTACTTTTTTCTATTTTATCCTAAATTACAAAAAAATATCTGAAACAAAAAAAATAGAAGTATATAATTACACGAACAGAATAGTTATTTACACTCTAATAAATGATTGTAACCACTATAGTTGGTTCCTTTTCCATTAAAGAAATGTTCCTTACCATTATAAGCAATAATTTTTACACTAAAAGAATGGAAAATTAACATTCAGTTCGTGCATTCTTTACACTCAACAATATGGTTTGTCATTTTTACACTCGTGAGTGTCTTTTTCATTTCTGTATCGTATAATATAGGTATAAAGAATCGATGACTTTAACCTGCATTGAAGGTTAAAGTGGTTATATATTTTACCACTTTTAAGACCAATGTTATTTATACTCATTAGTGTGGATAAATATGTACCACTCTGGGTGTTATTTGAGTATAAGATTTAACACTCCATTTTATGCTGTGTATTTTATATTTTGTAAAACACTATTTTAATATTTGACAACTATTTTCTATCAATTTCTCGTAAGTCATAATAGGGAGAAGAAGTGCATACGTCATACCGTGCCTGACGTCATAATTCTTTCCTCGCAACGCGCATGTTCGCATCGCTCTACTTCGCTGTAAACCGTTTGTTTGACAGTTTTGATACTGTTGACAGTTGGAAGAGAAAACGTGACGCTACTTTGTGAGGTTAAAATAATAGATAGGTACTATCACAAATAAAATATTGAAACAACAATCGGTGAAAGCCATTGGGTAAGTGTTTTTATAGCTTGTAAACATCCTTTTTAACACTATCAATAATCAGAAATGAAAATATAATGTGCCTTATTGAAGTACATGCGCGTTGCGAGGAAAGAATTATGACGTCAGGCACGGTATGACGTATGCACTTCTTCTCCCTATTGTATCCAATCATAAATTCAGCTACCCCATTCTATCAGGATATTTTAGGATCTAATACGAATGTTTTTCATCGTAGCCATCGTATAGGTAGGCTTACAATACAATTAGCTTCATTTTGGTCCTCGTTTTGAATTAACTGATCAAAATTAAAGTTAGTGAAAAAAACTTATTTGTTAGAAAGTTTATTTGTTGTCCAACAATATTTGTTCCCGAAAAGAAACTAAAGAAAGATTTGCATAAGCATAGTGACACTAAAGTGATGATTTCATACTATATTCGTCTGTAAGATCAATTCCTAATGCTCCTAAAATGTGTGGTATAGATAGACCGCTAATAACTGATGTAGTAGGAGGTGGATTTGATAGTGGTGGCAGTGGTGCATCATTTTCAGCGCTAGTTGGACCCTAAAATGATTTACAGTGTAGAATTTAAAAACTTTGTAAAGGTATATCTTACCGATAGAGTGAAGAGCACAAAAATAAAAAGTAAACCGTACAGTTTCATTTTGGTGGTTGATGCGTCTCAATTGTAGCTGTAAACACACTACAACTGTACCAAAACTTTGTTTAATTTTATAGTAAATGAAGCATAGTGCTAAGAGACTTGTTTACGTATTATGAAACATAATTTGGAATTATACAAAATGATACACCGCGCATTTAATGTAAAAGTAACACAAAGGATATAGTTATATTATATAATTTTAACATTGCATGAAAGCTATTAACATAATTTACGTAAATTTCACTAATACGAAGTTAATATTCCGAAAAATCTAAAATTTAAAACGACTATTTTAAATTAATTCATTTTGATAATTTATAAAATCCAGAATTTGTTACTAGTTGTTTGAAATGCACTAAAATGATACTATTGTACAGTTTATTTTTCGTCTTTTTACTTATCTTCACCTTTTCGGTAAGATCTCTTATAAACAGAGAAAAACGGCAATTCTAAGCTGACAATCATTAAATAACGTTTAGGGACAAGCTAGTGTTCAAAATGGACCTCCACAATCACCACCAACTCCACCTCCATCTTTTGGTAAACCACAATCTTTTGCACCAAACACATTTTGATTTGGAGGAAGCACAGAGAAAAAAGCTGTAGCGTAATTTTGGACAACATTGGTTAGTTGTGATTGTACGATTTTTTTGTACAATTGGGTTCAATTATTATAAAAGCGTTACGTATTTTTACTTAATAAGATTGTTTGAAGACATTGTGAGATTTACATTATTAAATTGAAGTTACTGAAGGAATTAATAGTTCACAGTATTGTGCTGCGTTTTTCCACAATCTTGTTGTATCTTTTGATACAAGTTGCTTAACTGTAATCATACACAGTATTGTGCAGCTTTTTAAAATGTATATGCAGGAAAAATAAAAATAAAATTGAAAACTGTAAAACAATTTGAGCGAAACTTTTCAAGGTTATTTTTAATGTGGGATTAACCAATTGCATTTATTCCCTCTCAGATCAGACTGGATTCAGACATAAACAAACTGCACTAAACGCATATTTCATTTAGAATAAAACATATTTCGTTTAGTAGTTCATGATAGTGACACTTGCAGACTACGGATGTAACGTAGGTGAATGAAAATTTAATTAATGTAAGTATTTTTAATTTTTACCCTATATTTTAAATCATTATTATTGTGATTGGGGACGCATTCAATTTTTTCCATTTATTTTAGTGCAACTGCTATGTAATAAATAACTTTTATTTTATTTTGACATGATAATCGTCTTTATTGGCACTCAATTGCGGGCGTAATTTGGCTTTTTTAGCCCGAGGGCGTATAAAGTTGCTAAGATACAAAGAAAACGTTTCTATAGAGTTCTAACAATTTTAATAAATAATTATAACTATTACATTTTTTCACAATGAAATGTGCAATTGCTTGCAATTATCCTTTCCATGAAGCAAAATAAAATAAAACGTTGTATGTACCACGGGCATAATCAAGATAATGGCCCTCGAGAAATTTAAAGCCCTCCTTCGTCGGGCTTTAAACATTCTCTCATGCCATAATCTAATAGATTATGCCCTTAATACATAAATAACTAATTTATACATTCATTTTCCAGACTAATTGGGTGCGGAGTTTTCTCGTCTTCTTGGGCCAACCACTTAGGAACGTTTTATAAACCAAATTTTACATTAATTCGAAAATGGACCGATGATCTTCCAGAGTTTGGCATTATTGAGAAAATAATTGTATATAAAAATGAAACACTCACATATATACATTTCTTGTGTAAAATTATAAAAAGTATTGCCTACTCCATTGTTATGCTTTTGAGGTTAATGTATCGAATCAGATGAAAGTGCATGTTTCCAACTTGAAATTTGCACTCTTATATGCCATGGTTTGTTACTAATTTAAATAGTAAATCATTTAGTTAAAAATCAGTTAGATCTTTTGTTTAAATTGTATTTTTTCTTTATATGAATGTTTTCTCTTTGAATTTTTGCGTTTAAATTAAATATATAACTTTTTGATAAAAGTATGCACAATTTGTATCATTAAATCACCCAGTGTTTAGCGTTTCTTTCAGCAATATTAAAGATTAAAGAAAAATAAGCACAATATTGTGCAAATAAGCACTAAACTACTATAGACACATTACTCCAATATTCATAAGTGTTTCCAGCAGCATTGTGCAAAAATTCAACATGAGTATCGCAAGTGTTTAATAAAGCATTGTGCAAAACTATGCTACAAAATTTAGAAGATTCTTTAAACAAATTTTTCTAGGTAGTTACCTATTTGGTATGGAGATATAAATAATAAGTTGTTTGGATAAACATTACAATTTGTTTTGGACAAGCCAATGCAATTACATTGCACAAATTGTTCCTGTCACAGTTTTAGACACAATTTGTTTTAATTTTCTCGACAATTTATTGTGCACTAAATATACAAACATTTCTCCCTGTGAGTTCTTCTGGTTAACGGATTATAGTAAATACGATATGTGTGTATTAAATGATTTGCTAGAAATGTATAATTTAAAATGATACTAATAACTAATACTGTACGGTTTATTTTTCATTTTTGTACTAATTTTCTCTTTATGGGTAAGCTTTTGAATTAATTATTTTCAAAACTTGTAACGATTACTTTAATCGTTACAAGTTACGTTACGGCATTCTGAAATTAAGAATTTAATTTATGAATTTATAATATTGTCAATAATTTATAGGCGCCATGCAGCACTGAAAAGAGTCCACTAGTTCCTTCACCAACCACACCTGATTTTAAACCACCGCCGGTACTTTCGAAGGCAGTTCTTCTAGTTAGTGTAGTAAAATCTAGTCAATAGAAACGTGGGTATAAAATTTCTTTTCTTTGTTTTAGGTCCTAAATCTTAAAGCTGGATAAACAATACTCATTGTCCATGAAATTGGAATTAAATAGGTGTATTGTGCATGTAATGTGTATAAAAAGTACTCCACAATAAATTATTTTACATAAATAAAAAAACTTTACTTACCCGTTACCTTTATCATTCCGTCCTGTTTCATTTTATATAAAATTAAAATAAACAGCAATATTAACTATCTTTAATGACAACAAAGGAGGTGATTGATTTATATTTATTAACTTACCGACCTTACACTTCCGGATTACATACTTCCCGCAATTTGAAAACATAGGTACTCTAACTGTTTAAATGTGTACTCTCTAATGACTAAAGAATCTACCACGACGGAGTTAACAGCGAGGGAAAGAGGAGAACGAAATAACTATTTAGTCCAGTCAAATGGTAGTATGTAGTGGAAAGTTTTGGTGTAATTGTTTTTATTGGCTTACTTTATGTTTTTTGGGGTGCTGAACACGAATCTGAAGTTGTCCAACAAAATTTTTTTCGGCAAATATGAGAAATCATCAAAAAACCACTAAAAATCACAGGTTTTTTTGGTTTTTGGCTTATAACTTCCAAAATAAGCTTTTTACGCAAAAGGTTATCCTATATTAAAATAAAGACGAGAGAATTATCTACAATTTCTGTTCGTATCATTTTTTTGTACGACATATGATTTCCGTGCAAAGGGGCGTTGAAGAGTAGGCGTAAATCAGTAATTTTTAGAAAATAGTAAAAAAAAACATTTTTTTTAAAGAATTTCCCTTCATAACACGAAAAGTAAGCATTTTACTGTAAACATTATCCTATACTTTGAAAAAGCAGATAGCATTTTCTACAATTATTTATGTGTAAGTAATTTCTTCGGACCTAAAATAGTTATGATAAAAGCAATGACGAATGCACGAAATCAGTCGCCTCCAACGTTAACGTTAGGTTACATAAGTACAACAAAATGATAAACAGCGATTCCTGGTTGATAGTATGAAAACTAAGCAATATAAAATAATATAATAAATTGGGTAGATAGGTATTTTATAAAACACTTACAGCCGTACTTATAGAGAAATTACTCGCGTGTAACCATAATATTTCTTATATGTTACACGCGTGTAATTTCTCTATAATTACGGCTGTTAGTATTAAATTATTATTGACGTTGAAGTGAAACTCCTCAGTCAAACCGAGTTCTCTGGGTCAAAGGTTCCATGATTTTTGCAGGATGCCTTCAAGTACTTCAGGGAATTCCGGGTCATCCTAGTCTTCTTCGATTTCAGTAAGCGGCAGGTTATTGCAACTGCTTTCGCAGTTCACACAAATATTGGAGCACTTGAGGCCTGCTTTTTTGCATCCACAGTTTTTCTGGCAGGTCTTCTTGCGTTTGCAAGAAATAAGTTTCTAAACGGGTTGAGGTGCTGGTGGCTGTAGCGTGGTTACTAGTTCCAGACCATCTTTAGTTTTCTTCCAACCCCATTGCTCAGCATCTTTTTCATTCCTAAGAAATTGTTGAACTTGGAAATACACCCTCAAGGAATATTGCTGAGCTGCAGTCACAGTAGGAGGTAGGGACGCCAAAAGTGCGGATGTATTGTATGCAGACCGAAGGTAGCATTTATACCTCAATTTGTTTAATGACGTGGCTTCCTTGTCAGCCAATTTATACAATGAGGCGAAAAAACGATGGCAATCATCAGTAACTGTATCAGCATCTACCATAGGGTCTTTAAAAATTTCAACAGTCTTAGTTAATTCTTTCCTACTTTAAACGAGGCTGAACTAGTATCACAGCCTCCTACCATGTCATGTAAAAACAATACGTTGTTAGCTATCGATTGATCAAGTTTGCAGTCAGGAGAGAAAAATGAGTGGTGAAACTGTCCCTTTCTCTGGCTTTAGAAAGTATACATTTGAATGTACACGATAACTACAAAGTTATGTTGTGCAAGGTCTATTGCTGTGGTGACAATAAGTGTATCCGAATCCCTCTTGTGCCTGCTATGTGTGAATTTCAGCTGCTACAAAATTGTCCCTCAACATTAAAATCAGACGCTCTTTGTTTTTCGTATTACCTAGGAATTTTTCTTGTGGTAGTGTAGGCACCATCGTTTCGTCGAACATCAAATCTACTGAGGGTTATTTGTGTGATCTTCTTGCTCGCTCAGTATATTTAGTACCTCTCCAACTATCTTCTTGAGGGTAACCATCGAACACAACTATGGCACTGTCCTTGGACTTGGACCTAACAAATGAAACGTAACTACACAAATTGATGAAAATTATTGACCCCTGCTCCACACGACTCTATGCAGCAAATATCCTCCATCTATGACATACACACACCCTTGGAGGTTTGGCTGTTCAGTTGGTGTAAATGCTTTGTCTAAAGCCTTGGTAGTGGAATGTCTGGCGTGCCGGACTTTCACCCAAGCGGCCCGCGATCGACTCCCGGCGCCGGCAGATCTGGTTAAGGTTTTCTGCAGTTTTCCTTAGCTGTGACACAAATGTCGGATTTGCGCTGTTCCATCTGTAAGTCGGCTGCAGCCGCACATTGGGCCTACATAATAATAATAATCGCCCCCTCCTTCCCGCACAAGCTTATAGCTTCTGGGGCCTTGGTTTAGGTTATGGGTTGTAGTTATTATTATTATTATTATTATTATTATAAAGCAGACTTGGTTCCTTTTCACATACCACGGTCGTCGAAAAGAGACAATGGATAGCATGCCCGCTAGCTCAACACGTCAAAAGGTGAGGAGCTGCAAAAGAAATAAAGCACTCGAACAACAAATGGCTCGAAGAGAGACTATACCTATATTAATATATTCCTATATGATAATAATATAACTATAAATATAATAATATATAACCTAATAATAAGTAGGTTAGCAAATGCTTACTCTTAGTGTTATGAACGGAAAGGCTGTAAAAGAATGTGTTTTTGCTATTTCCCGGAAATTTCTGATTTTTACCGGTTTTTTAACGCCCCTTTGCGCGAAAACCACACGATGTACTACTAAAATTTTAAGAACATGAATTGTAGGTAATCGCCTTTATTTTAATATAGGATCAGCTTTTGCGTAAAGAACTTACTTTTCAAGTAATAAGCCAAAAACCAAAAGAAAACTGTGATTTTTAGTGGTTTTTTATGATTTCTCATATTTGCCGTGAAAATTTTTGTTGGACAACTTCAGATTCGTATTCATCACCCCAAAAACCATAAACTAATCCACAAAAAACAATTACACCAGAACTTTCCACTTCAAGCCATTTTTGAACACCATTTGACTGGACTAATTGGTACAAAAAGACTAAAAATACACTACTTCAAGAACCCATTACAGTAATTCGTTGCAGTTATAGTAACAAGTTGATTACTTTCTCTAGATACAATTTATCCTAGATTCACTACGAAAATGCTATGAAAATACAAAGTTTTAGAGCCACATGAACTGGTCAGACAAAAAGCAAGAAGGAGCATCGTCAAACGCATCAATCGTCAGGGTTCAGCAGTGATGTGAACGGAAAATTATAGAATTACCACACCATCCAAACAGTGCTCTGTTATGACTATTCTTTATAGTGTTCACTAGATGTCCTGTATATAAATCTAGATAATAAGTCTGATACACAAATAAAGTTCAAGCGATATTAACAAAATATAGTACCTACTTACTTTTTTTTAGTTTACAATTTTAGTTTCAAAGTGGTGTTAGACCCCACTCTCTGTGTATAACTTATCTATCAAATATCTAAATTGTTTAAATGTCACATGGTCCCACCAGCATCACACGCCATATGGGCCTGTGAGATAAATCTTGCAACCGATAAATCTTTTGCCGGATCCAGGCTTAATCTCACGTCCGTGGGTATGGATGGCTTTGCCCAGTTAGCGTCAATATTTTTGTATAAATGTTAATCGTTAATTGAAATTGTAATCATTGCCAAACCACTGAAGTAAATACATACTTGTGCGTGGTATAGGGCGATGTTATTTTAACGACAACCATAGAAAGATTGTTTATGTGGTTATTGAAAGCGACTGCTTAACGTGCCAAACTGACAACACGGCGAAGTGTACTGAGGCTTTGTCGACGAGAATATACACTGCAATAACTCGGCAAGGCTATTAAATAATTTATATTTCATTTTGTTTATGCTGGACTGAAATTTGCTAGCATTTCGGTCATACCACAGAAGTCTTAATCTTGCTTGCGCACAACTGTCTCATGACCAATTTGGGTCTTATAGACCCTCAGCAGATAGGTAAACTGACCTAGACTATTGACAATACCCAATAATAAATAATTGATGTTTTTTATACAAATCTAGAAAAGTTATTATTTGATTAAGTAACCAAAGAAACGTCCAGCTGTGGTTAGTTACATATTACAACTAGAGATGCGTCCGTTGGCCAGCCTTTCACTGGTTATAAGAAACTAGTGGAAAATATGGAAAACTAAGCTGCAAAAAGTAATTCAAACTCATTTATTTAACGAAACAAATGCTCAAAAGATGGAAAATTCACATTCCTTGTTCATTCTAATAGCGCAACCTACTTTTTATGTAAATGATTCTCGATCAGCAACATTTAGTTTCAACATTTGGCGAATACTGTTCATAAGGGCACATCGGGTTGGAATATGAAAACTAAAATAATTTATTGTTATTCCTAATTAGTTATTAGTATCATTTTAAATTATACATTTCTAGAAAATCATTTAATACACACATATCGTATTTACTATAATCCGTTAACCAGAAGAACTCACAGCGAGAAATGTTTGTATTTTTAGTGCACGATAAATTGTCGAGAAAATTAAAACAAATTGTGTCTAAAACGGTGACAGGAACCTTTTGTGCAATGTAATTGCATTGGTTTGTGCAAAACTAATTGTAATGTGTATCCAAACAACTTATTATTTATATCTCCATACCAAATAGGTAACTACCTAGAACAATTTGTTTAAAGAATCTTCTAAATTCTGTAGCATAGTTTTGCACAATGCTGTATTAAACATTTGAGTTACTCATGTTGAATTTTTGCACAATGCTGTTGGAAACACTTATGAATATTGGAATAATGTGTCTATAGTAGTTTAGTACTTATTTGCATAAGTTTCATAAAGATGCAGTGTCGAATCTAGATAAATGCAGTATTGCAATATCTTATAAATAGAGAATCAATTCCGCCATTAGGATCGAGTAGGGATCAGATCAGCTACGAATAAGTATTCTAAAATACTTGAATAAGTGATGGTTAATCAAGGATTTGATTTGCCTGCAATTACTTTAGTTTGCTTATGTCTTTGAATTGAGTAAAGAAGGGCTAAAGTTTAAAAAAGTGTAATAACAACCATGCGACGCCGACGTTTGGGAACATCAAATTGTTTATCGCACGCATTGTTTATAGACGCTTCTGGAATATTATATTGAGTTAATTTAAAAACCAATCGATATCAATTCTTTCTAAATTGTGAACCGATATTAATTTAACATTTTAACCACGCTCGTTTATATACGATTTGGTCGCGCCCAATACATACTCTAGACACAAAAGTGTATAATCTCTACGTGCATACTTAGCCTTAGACTAGGAACCTTTTAAACTTAAAGACTCCATTCTTCAATTTCAAAGTTTAGGAACTATGAAACATTAATGATTTGGATTTAAAAAAAAGATTTGCTAGTGGACTGTGTCTAATAGCGCATCCTTATTTATGGTGAAAATTGGTGTTTATTCTCAGTTACAAAATACGTTCGATGAGGCTTAAGTTAAATTAATTTGCAAGAGTTATCCCAAGCAGCATTTTTAGTCATCGCTACGTGCCAGCAACTACCGGTGGAACTATTAAGTTTTTGCCAGTAGTCACAAGCACGTAATTGCTACGGTTTTGTTACGTGCCTGGAACCAAAATGGGGAACAATTTTTGGGTAGCAGGTACGTAGCGGCGTAGTAATTGCTACTTTCGTGGAACTTCTTTTCTCTTTGACACATCGTGTCGCGTGATTGCTCTCTCTTGCTCTTGCAACTTAACAAATATTCTATCATTTTCTATACTATATAATGTTGGATCGTGTCACAAAATGAATTACCAGTTTATTTGTAATACAAAGAGCGATGAAATGTTTGATTATTTTGTCATTCCAGTACACCAAAATTATAAACCATTGCAACTTTTCTGTTAAATATGATGATGATAGATCGAAAAATAACAACGCGCCTTCTTTAAATATATTTTTTAGTAAAAAAATGTCTTTAATAAAACATGATAAATATACTCGAAATACTTATAAGTTGATACACATGATAGAAACCATTTTTATATTATTCCTGTCATGTTCTTTTATGTGTTTAAATAAAAGATACTCAATTATTGTCATTAATTAACTTTATTAATATTGAGTGAGCAGGGCGAATTACATACACAATGCATAGACTGTAGAAGACGTGTATCCTCCAAGCCGGCTCGAATGTTACTGACGCTCGCCCAGGGAACGGGCCAGGATGCCAGGATTGGTTAGTTACATCACTACAAATAAATGTTGCCAACTTCAAGCTACATACATAACAATCCCTAAGGCACAATTTGGCACCAATTTTTTATTTTTATTGAAGGTTATATAGTAAAACATCTATTAACAATCATAACAAATTGCAAATTGATTAATGATTATTGATTAATCCAACATTTTACAAGTAAATATGGAGATGGAGTAGTATTGGAGTAGTAGCTTCGGGCAAGTTACTGCTACAATCATAATACCACTTTGAAGTTGCAACGACTTTAAAGTAAGTATACTAAGTGGCAATACCGTTCCACATACTTTTATAGTTACTCAGAAGTAATGAAACTAAATAGTTCCAATAAATAGTAGAAACAACTACACAATTACTAAAATATTCCGAATTGAAGAAATTAAACCTATAAAGTCATAAATTTAGTTGCAGTTACGTAACAACTACTCAATCAAAGTTCCGATCTCAGTTACTGCTACTTAAATGCTGCTTGGGGAGTAAGTACATTTTTTTTTATTTGTGTAAACTAATTTATTGTGCAATATTTTGCATTCAGGTTACATGCAACTACACTCATTTAACCCTAGTTTAACTGACAATGAGTACTGTTTATCCAGCTTTAAAACTTAGAACCTAAAACAAAAAAAATTGCACCCCGCTTGCTGTGGCTAACGCTGGTAACCGTATGCTTTTTCTAGGTTTAGAGATTGAGACTTGTTGGAGGGTTAGAGCTTTAGTAGTAATAAATTTTGTTTGGTTTGATGATTGTGTGTTTTATTTGATAGCATTGATACCCTCTTGTTTTCTAAGAGCTTTAGTGATAGGAGTGATCCAGACTGGGCCGACCTCAGTAACCCCAGCAGTTCCCTGGATTATATTTTCTCCACTTGTAGGTACCCGGAGCTGTGGAGCATACCACGTAAAAATAACTGGCGGCCGAGAATTACCGCCGATAACGAGATCACCGAAAGCACACAAGCGCCACTACGTAAGCGGACCCCAACCGCGCTTCTTACACTGTGTACAAGCAAACTACTGACGTTAAACTTTTCCTGATCTATTTTATAGTCGAGTGTTGGTAAATTAAGCATATCGAGTAAAAATTAGTTTAAAATTAATCTTTTACAAACTTTTTATGTTTGACACTAATATTAACCTCGAACAATTATTGACTTATGCAATCGGTTTTGTATTAAGAGTGTAATAATAATGATTATAAAGGATAAGAAGTTGCCTTAGTAGGCAACATTATTAATTTAATATTACGTAAGTTTTTATATATAAATATATTTTTAAATAAATTTTGGAAATCATGCTACTATCTAGTCTTTTATATCGGTATGTTAATTTGAATTACATTTTATTAGTTATTATATCCTTTTTTTTTCTAGTGTCCTCTGACTTTGAAAGCGTATTGTTCGTAAAGTACTGAACGAAATAAAATATTTTAAAAACGAGCAAATAGTAAATTTATTTCTACATACAGCAGTAAAAAAAATTCTAAATTGCATACTTTTGTTTTTATCGGACGATACGTAATAAAAGGTACACATTTTTAGGGATAATTCCATTAAAAGTATATGCGCTATATCTGAGATTTTTGTACGGGTTTTAGAAAGAAACCTTGTGGTTGTTATGCTATTAATTTTCAGACAATAAAGTTAAGATTTATGTGAAAAAATAGCGAACTATGTTTTCTTGTTTATTAATAGGGAGAGCATCAATTTCTTTTCGTTAAATGAACACTTTTCATATGTAGATGTTATTTTCTTCAAAAAATTGTTCCTAATTTTAACAATAAAAGTGCAATAACAAAAAAAAAACATTTTTTGTCTAAAAAAATGTCGTCCGTCGTGGTAAATTCTTTGATCATTAGAGATTACACATTTAAACAGTTAGAGTATCTTTTCAAATTGCGGGACGTATGTAATCGGGAAGTGTAAGGTCAGTAAGTATAATAAATATAAATTAATCACCTCCTTTGTTGTCATTAAAGATAGTTAACATTGCTGTTTATTTTAATTTTATATATAAAAAATAAAGCAGAAAGACGGAATGATCAAGGTAAAGAGTAAGTAAAGTTTTTTTATTTGTGTAAACTAATTAATTTATTATGCAGTACTTTTTATACACATTACATGCAATATACACCCATTTAATCCAAATTTGATGGACAATGAGTACTATTTATCCAGCTTTAAGAAATAGAACATAAAACAAAGAGAAGTAATTTTTCTATCCACGTTTTTATTGACTAGTAGATTTTCCTACACTAATTAGAACTGCCTTCGAAATTGGGGATCGAAGGTACCGGTGGTTTAAAATCAGGTGTTGGTGGTGAAGGAACTGGTGGATTTTTTTCACCACTGCATGGAGCCTATAAATTATTGAAAATCTTATAAATTCATAAATTAAATTCTTAATTTAAGAATGCTGTATACTTTTATTGTTAAAAGTTTTGAAAAAAAAATAATTTAAGAGCTTACCCATAAAGTGAAGATAAGTACAAAAATGAAAAATAAACCGTATAATTTCATTTTAGTTGGTGTGTATCACTGTATACAAGCAAAACTACTGACATTAGACCTTTCCTGGTCTACTTTATAGTCGAGTGTTGGTAAATTAAGCATATCCGGTAAAAATTAGTTTAACATTAATTTTTTATAAATTTTTTATTTTTGACGCTGATATTAACAGAGAACTCGATTTGTGCAATTATGGACTTATGCAATCGGTTCGTATTAAGAGTGTAATAAATAATGATTACAAAGGATAAGAGGTTGTACTATTTAGTAGGCAACATTAATTAATATTACGTAAATATAAATATATTGTAAAATAAATTTTGAAAATGATCCACTATTATTAGTCTTTTATATTTTTCTATTAAATATCAATTACATTTTATTAGTGTTAATACCTAATATGTAAGTTATAGTAATCTACTATAATATAATTATGTAAATATATTTTACTTTGAACAAAGTCGTCAATATTCTATCAATTTTATTAATTCCTACTCATTAATGTTTCAGAGTTCCTAAACTTTGAAATTGAAGAATGGAGTCTATAAGTTTAAAAGGTTCCTAGTCTAAGGCTAAGTATACACTTAAACACTTTTGTGTTTAGAGAAGGTCTATAGACCAGATGTCTGTGTCTGTACACCAGCGACATACCGTTGAGAGCAGTGTCACTAGATCAGACATGTTATGTAAACACAATCTAGAGTAGTCTATACAGTAAGTGTCGACACGAAAGTGTCTACGTGTATACTTAACCTTAGACTAACAACCTTTTAAACTTAAAGATTCCATTCTTCAATTTCAAAGTTTACGAACTCTGAAGCATACATAATTTTCATGTTTTTGACAAAAATCCATGGTTTTGTCGTTTAAAAGTATCGTAGACGTCGCAGGCAATACATAACTCATGGCTTTCCTATCTCACGAGGTGTAAAAATTCTAAATTCAATTCCACATACAGAAAATATTAAACGTCGATATAGAAGTTTGTTTTCTTTATTCTAAAGTTGAGAATTTTTAAGTTTAAGCTTTAGATAGAAAGATTTCTATGTTTTAAAGTGTTTTATGATTATTGATTATGATATATTGATTATTTATTCGAGACTGTTAGAAATTTGTATTTTAAAAAATAAAGACATACACAACGGTATGGAGGGTTATTATTTAACGCTTAAAATTAAAAAGAACTTAGCTGAATAATGCACACGAGTATAAGAGTTTCCCATACCTCGAAAATATTCACTTTTGAAGTTGCATTTTTAGGTTAGGTACGCACTACGCAGGTTGTATAAATCCGGAGAGCGCGAAAAATTACTTTTAGAAAAGCAGTTTGATCGAAATGCGTTGTAGTGCTGCGTTTTGACATATGCAAGTGATATTTTGTTGAGTGAAGTTCTCTATGCAAAAATGTCTAAATCAACTACATAGTAAAAGTGTTTACGAAGAAGAAAGTGAAACTGAACAACCTAAGAAACAGTTAAAGGTATTTCCCACTGACTCCACACCCACTCCAAAACTGAAATGTTTCCAGAGCTTTATGAAGTATATTGAGAAAGAATTTGACGAATCTTACCAGCATATCCAAAAATGACCTATGAAAGAGAAAGAGGAAGACAGTGCGGTGAAATAAGGCAATGTTTAAAAATATTTTTATTTCTATTACATTAGGATTTTCAGATTTCTTTTGTTAATACTAAGTTCAGTTGTTAAATTACCACAAAATATAGTACGAGCCAAAACTAACTCCAACGTAACATCAAAGGTGCCTTTGAAATTTTGAACTTATGTGTATTATAACATCAGAAAATTATACAAAACAATCAGAGTCGTTTGACAGCGACAGTTGTTATTCCAAAAGCACCTTTGATGGAGTTACTTTTTGCTCATACTATAGTTTCTTGCATATTCTTTTGCATTTTATTTGCAATCAATGCAGAAACTGAATATGTCCACGTCTTATATGCATTTTCTTTCTCTTAGAATACAAAACTTTAAGTACATTGAACCATGTGATCTTACCTAAAAGGTACCCTTCTTTCATATCCCAAAAAGTCACGAATGTCCATAAAATCAATATTGAGTAATTCAGTTTTTCTTGTTTTTCTCAAAATAAGGTGGTTGGGACATATTCAGAATCTGCATTGACCGATTCAATTAAGAGGGAATAAAAATTATTTCAAAAAATGTATTGGGCACGATCAAATTGTATATAAACGAGCGTGGTTAAAATGTTAAATTAATATCAGCTCACAATTTGGAAAGAGTTAATATCTATTGGTTTTTAAATAAACTCAATATAAGGCTAGTAAAATATTCCAGAAGCGCCTTAACGATTGTGCGACAAACAATTTGATGTTCCCAATCATCGGCGTCGCATGACTATTATTACACTTTCTTAGACTTTAGCCCTTGTTGGCACCTTTCAAAAATATACAAACAAAACACATTTGTAACAATTGTTAATATAAAAATATTTGTAAACAACTTAATTAATTGCAACAGAACAGTTTTAATTACATTATGCTAAAGAATATAAAGATGAAATATTGTTAAATTTTGTACATTTCATAAACAACATCGCAATATAGCTTTTAGTTTAATTTCTGCGAAACCGGCATAGTCAAAATTCAGTAATAAAATTATCTTTTCAATTCAATTGAACACTAAACCGCTTCGATTTTAGTTTAGAACTCTGCTGTTACGTAAATCTTTTGTTTATTGTAAAATTGTTCGCTCACTTAAAATACTAATTATCCTAAAACCGTTGTGGCAACCAAATCCTAGTACCGTTAAAATTTTCTTGAAAGAATTTTTGTTGGTTGTTACCCACACCAGGACAGAGACTGGATCACTTTATTAAAATTTCCCACAAAATGCAATTTATTTCCATTCTCTTCAGAAATGTTCTTTAAGTGAATTTATCACATTCTGTACTTACCTTGAATTATTTAAATTTAACAGATTTTAACTTTCAGATTTAACAATCACAACTAAATTGGATTAATAAGTTCATCGATGCGGTGGGAAAGTTTAGGGGTATCTGCCCTTAACTTGAAGTTACCACCTTCGCTACTAAACGCTTGGTCTCTCCACGTTCTGGATTTCGAAAAAGAGAATTAAGAAAAGATTCTGCGACATCTTGCTGATGTCACAATCAACCAGTGATAAATAAAGTTTCTTCTCTCGTATTTAATATTTTTATCTGGACTTAAATGGATTCTTAGAATAAAACATGTGGATTTTTAACTTAGAAAGTTGAAAGAGTAAATGACACCAAATACATTGTCCACTTGTCAAACGAGGTTATAAATAAATATGAAAATCAGCTTAATTTTATATTTAGCCTAGGGGGATTACGCAAGGGATAAATTCGAAATATTGTAAGGATTCAGGATATTATAATACAGAGTCTATTTTAACTAACGCAAAATAAATTCAAATTAATAAATAAATCAACTGAATTGGCTGGCTAGGTTTAAATAAAACGCGCCAATAGTTCTTTTACCAGATAAACCTACCTGTCTTTCTTTCTTTAACTCCCAAAATTACCTGGATTGTTGTTTGTTCGACAAGAACAGTTTAAGAAAATTTCTTCTCATACAAATATAAATAGCAATGTTGAAATTATTAGACATAATAAATAAGCAATTATACAATAAGAAAACAAACGTTTCATTTATTAATCACAACAAATAGTTGAAAATAAGAAATAAGACACAGAAAATCAAATGCTACTCTAGCAAAGGTTTGTTTATAAATTGTTTGATTCGCTTTAACTAATTAAGATTTATTAATAAAACTTGTGAAACTTTAACTAATCTTTGTATTTATATTATATTTCATAATTAAGATTTAATAAATAAAATGTTTAATAAAATATAAACAATTGCTAATCGAACAATTATATTTGTCACTAAATTTAGAATTTAAATAAACTTAAATTAAAAACAATAACAGTAACTTTTATTATTTACTCTAACATTTTCAAACAATAAGTTCTCATATGGCCGGTTTCAGAAAGTTTGATTAAGTTCTGATTAACTTAATTGTCATTAAATTTGAAATCCAGAAATTTTATTGGCTGAGATTTAACAGACCTTGAATTTTACCCAATCATATTTCTAGATTTCAAATTTAATCACAATTAAGTTAATCAGAGTTTAATCAAGCTTTGTGAAACCGGCCATAAGACTGCTTTTATTTATTTTGATTATTCTTTTTATTTGCTGGTACCAGAAAGCTAAATTTGCTGAAGAACCTATTTATAAAAATCAAATTTTTGCTTGATTATATACATAGAAACTCTAATAAATTTGTTGGAAAAGGCTAATAATACCTTCTTGTTTCTTTTATAATTATATTTGCTAAGTATTATCTCCTTTGGAATTTGTTTTATTTGTTTACAATAATAGGTTCCTTACTTTTTATCATATTTTGAATTAGCGCGTGGCGTCCTTTCACCTTCTTGAACGTAACACTAACTGACTGTTTTTCCTTGCAGGCACAGCAAATTTTAAAACGTTGATAAAAATTGTCGAATTTCCTAAACTAATTACCTAGAAAGATAGCCTAAGAAACTGTGAACAAAATGGTATATGATTTATGTCTTAAATCAACATCTAAGGCTGTAAATCAACTCCGACGATAACTATCAAATGCATAACTAAAACGGTAGCTATTTAATTCCAAGTAAAGGATTCCAAACCATCATACCTTTTAACCACTTTTCTGGATAAAATTACATCATGCATACCTGAATACAAAAGACAAAACTTTACAAATTGAATATCAAACGTGCTGATGGTATAACTTTGAATCAAGTTTTTGGATGTCTTTAAACAGCTTAAACTAGAAAAATCCCAAACAATTGCTGTACTTTATACAAAATCCAAAAAACTTTGCTAACACTTTGGCCAAAATAAATCATAAATTCTGTTAACGATCTTTTTGTTTATTGGAAAGTGGATTAACTCAAATATGTTACTAGCTCAAGTGCATGCATTGAATCTATAAGACTAACATATTTGTTAAAAGAAAGCCTTAAAGAAATTTAAATTCAAAAAGAGTTAGATTATGTTTAACGATATAACGTATAGTTCTTATTTTGGTATAATTTGCTGTTTTCAATAATAACAATGCATGTAAAATGATTAAAATAAATAAATTAGCCCTTTGGCATGTTTCGCTACTAATATTTATTTTACTTTTTATTGATAAATTGTATTTAACCAATATGAATCTGCTATCTTATCTTAAAGTTTAGTACTTTCACTAATTGATACCAAATCAGCCCTAATTCTATCATCGTACTATATTCCGTAAGGAAATAGGGGATTCTATATTTTCTTTTTCATTAATATCAAATTGTTTTAGAGCCTTACCTTTATTAACTTTCGAACTCAATTGATCACATCTTTTACATAACTATATCTCCAACTGGTTGATCTTTGTTACTCGAAGGATCATTTACTAGATTAATAATGCCAGCGCTACCCAAGCAGCATTTTTAGTCACCGCTACGTACCAGCAACCACCGGTGGAACTATAAAGTTTTTGCCGTTAGTCACAAGAACGTAATTGCTACGGTATTGTTAGGTGCCTGGAACCAAAATGGGGAACAATTCTCGGGTAGCAGATACGTTGCAGTAACCTCTCCGGAACTTGTCCAGCTACCTTTATGCTACGTAGCGGGAACGTGGCGGCGTAGTAATTGCTACTTTCGTGGGACTTTTTTTCTCTTTGACACATCGTGTCGCGTAGTTGCTCTCTCTTACTCTTGCAACTTAACAAATATTCTTTCACTTTCTCTACTAATGCTTCGGTTGTGTCACAAAATGGATTACTACTTTATTTGTAATACGTACATAATACATAAAGATATGAAATGCTTCGTTATTTTGTCAATCTAGCATACCAAAATTATAAACCATCGCAACTTTTCTGTTAAATGCGATGATGTTAGATCGAAAAATAACAACGCGCCTTCTTTAAATATATTGTTGAATTATTTGATTATACAATCAAACCAACTATTATTATTATTTTAATAATACTGAAAAAGCATAATTACCAACAAAAATAAACATTACACAGAGTAAGAATAATATTCCGATACCCCCTGTATATTAAAATTATAAAATAATAAAAAAAACAATGCTGGGCGCCAGCTAAGCTTATCTTAGCAAGAGACTGATACTCACAGGGTCTTTTAAAATTATCAAGGTTCGAAAATTCGCAGCTCAGCAACACTTTCAAGATTCAGAAAAATCTTCATCAAATTAAAAACAAAGAAATTCGTACAAAGTGCAGTTTTGTGTTACAAATATACCTGCCTTACCTTTAAACAACATTTAATAAAGTATGTATTGTAATAAAGTAATTAATTATTGTTACTGTTTATTGCTTATTAAACCTATGTGTTCAAATTTTGATTGCAAATGTTCACAATTTATTTTTCTTACCGCCACGAAGACGCTGAACTGTGTTAACGGCTTCCCCCATGCGATAGCAGTTGGATGCTGTCAGATGATGGACCACTTTGCCTGTCTGTCGAGACGCTCGCCAAACATGTTGAACCAGATGCTCATAACCAACAGTAAGTACTTTTGGATAAACAGTTTTTCATAAACTGTGTTTTTATTATTGTTTTAGAAATAATTCTTTTCTTTTGTTTCAGGTAGGAACAACAATTACTTTTCAGGACTTTATTCTCGATGTAAATAATGCACTACTGATAGAACCAAAATTAACCTTTTATTATACAACACTTGTAAATGACCTTTTACAATTTTACAGAAATAAATTTTCATAAACCAGTGTGGTTTTTAATAAATTGCGTATACAAAAAAAACTGTTGATGTCCAACATAATCAGTCATTGATTATTTAAAAAGAAATCATTCCACCGAACTTTTTCTGTTAAAACGAAAAAAAAACTTCGCACTTTATATTTTCTTCAAAACACTTTCCTTTTAACAATACACTGTATTCTTTTACACTGAATACCCTTCTTGCTTTCTTAACTAACAATTTTCCAAATAACAATTTTCCTTTTTTAAAAATCTAATTAACATCTCAAATACATTTTAAATAAAAGAAATACATTTTCAAAACGCATGACTGTACTAGTGCACTCTCTCTGCTGTACATCTGCATACTATTACCGCTCAAAAACAACTGCTAAACAATTTTATTTTTCAACTTTATCTCTTTCTAGGTAAAGGCACTCTTTTAAATTTTGAAGAATTTAAACACATTTTTCTTAACATAATTATTATCACCAAATCCACTCTCTATACGAATTACTCATTATGACTGACAACCTACTAAATTTTAGGGTTAATTAGTTAAAACAAAATGTTCTCTAGAGCTTAGTATTTTCTTAATCACCAATGTAACAATATTTTAAAGATAATATAAAAGTTTCTTGCTTTAAATAGCTTAGCCTGATTTTACTTTTTGATTCCAAACATTTATTCAAATAAATTTATGCATGATACGAGGACCGTTCAATAAATAATTGGTACCTAGAATATTTTATTACTTTATTTATCCAGAAACGAAATTATTCGCTGTATTTAATTTAAAACAATGCAATATAATAAAGTTTGATTATATAATGTTTATTAATTTTGAATAAATCCTATCTACGACAAAATAATAAAACAATATTTTTTAATAAAAAATGTCTTGGATAAAATATGACAAAAATACTTATAAATTGATAAACATGATAGAAACCATTTTATTTTATTCCTAAGGCACAATTTGGCATCGATTTGTTATCTTTATTTAGAGTTATAGTAAAACACTTTTTAACAATTGCAACAAATTGCAAATTGATTAATAGCCTTCAACATTTTACAAGTAAATATGGAGTAGTTTTGAAAAAGTCACCTTAAAGTAGTATTAACTGTAAAATGTGTATCTTAAGTTTGTGTCACTTTATAAACAGTAACGGGAACTAAACAAATTCTACTTCTAGGTTGTTGTTACCACGATGTATAAAATAAGTTAAAAAATTCTGGAACTTTCAAGTGACTCTTACTATAAAACGACGTCAACGTTTCCGTAGCCACTTTCTAGCTCCTAATGTCACTGCAAAATTCCCATTGGAACTTAACCTCAAATTTAGACGTCAATCGTAAACAAACAACCAATATTTTTATACTGATTGCTACTTAATATCAATTATTATTTAATTATGGCTTATTTTAAAGTTGTAGCGACGAAAGAAAAAAAGGGAAATATATTTCACCCTTGTTTACTACATGCTGGTTTACTAGTGATCTCATCCCTATTTTTTCTATTTTGTATTGTAAACAGTTGATTTTGTTTCCACTGATTTCACCTAACTGCTGTTTTAATTTTCTATAAAAGGTGGACGTATATCTAAAATTTTTCTTTTTTTTGCATTTGCCTTTGACATTTTTATTAAAGACTTGCAAAACTACTACCACTGCAAACACAATTAACCTCCAAATTCCAAATTAACCTACAGGAGATATTCCTCTTTAGAAGTTACTGTCACTTCATTGTAATTTTTTAATAGTAACTGGAACTTTCTTGTAATTGTGATGCTAAATAAGAAGTAAAAATTACTTTCAAGTGATTCTCCTGGGTAGCATAAACGTAAGTTTTACTTTCAATACTACTGTATAGTTAAATTACTTTAAAGGTTAAGCAATGGTTTCAGATCGGGTGGCAGGAACTTTCGGTGCTACTTTAAAGTTTTAAAAACTTTAAAGTAGCTTCGGGCAAGTTACTGCTACAATCATAATATCACTTGAAGTTGCAACAACATTAAAGTAATTATACTAAGTAGCAATACCGTTCCACATACTTTAAAAAGCTACTTAGAAGTAATGGAACTACATAGTTCTAATAAATAGTAGAAGTAACTACATAATTACTAAAATATTCCAAATTGAAGTAATTAAACCTATAAAGTCATAAACTTAGTTATAGTTACGTAACAGCTATTCAATCAAAGTTCCGATCTCAGTTACCGCTACTTAGATGCTGCTTGGGTATATTTATTCCACGTAAACTATTATTTTATTATATGAAAACACTGTTTTAATATTTGATAACTACATATCTTTTTGTAATTAGTTTCTCCTAAATCGTAACTAAATTGGCAAGGTTATATAAAAGTAAAGTTTATACTTAACAGATTCTTTTGAAATCTTAGTTAGCCGATGTTCAATTAGGATATATTTATTAGGATCCAGTACGACGTTTTTGCATCGTAGGTAGGTATGCAATATGATTAGCTACATCTTGGCTATTGTTTTGAATTAATTGAATTACAGTTATAGAAACAAAACACTTATTACTATTAGGCAGTTTATTTGTTGTCCAACAATATTCGTTATAGAAACGAAACCAAAGTAAGATTTATCTAAACATAGTGACTCTATAATCGCGTGGCCATATTCCGATCTTGATGGTTAGAAACAGGAACAGATCCGCCTAAAATGTTTTGTAGCATACTAGGCATTGCTGAAAGTGATACTGGTAGCTGTGGTACATCATCTTCAGCGCTAGTTGGTCTCTAAAATGATTTATAGAGTGGAATTTAAATATTTGATAAATGAAATTCTTACCCATACGGTGAAGATTAGCACAAAAATAAAAAGCAAACCGTACAGTTTCATTTTGGTTGATGCTACGTCCCAAATGTAGTAGCTAAACATTTTTTTTTGATTTTATAGTAAACGTGGTAAATTAGGCATATCGAAAAGAGTGCTAAGTAGCCTTGTTTACATATGGAACAGAATTTGGAATTACTAAAAATTATATAGCGCGCATTTAGGGTAAAAGTAACACAAAGGATATATATGTATATTACATAATTCATAAGCGAAGGGTATCTTATGTATATAAACTTACTATTAACATAATTCGTGAAAAGCTTACTAACTCGAGTTCATATTCTGGAAAATTTGATGTTTTAAAACGATAATTTCAAATTAATTCATTTGGATCCGCTCAATTTACCCAACGTAATGTTTAAAATCCAGCAACAGAAATTTCATGTCAGTAGTTGTTTGGATACCAACTAAAATGAAACTATTGTACAGTTTATTTTTCATATTTGTGCTTATATGCACCCTTTGGGTAAGTTCTCTTTCGCAAGTAAACAACAACGGCAATTCTAATTTGGCAATTATCAAATAACGTTTAGGGGCAAGCTAGTGCTCAAAATGGACCGCCACAACCACCACCATCGACATCCCGTGATATACCACGATCTTTTGCGGCAAACACCTTTAGAGGAAGTTTTTCTGGTTAACGGATTATTGCAAATACGATAAGTAGGTATATGTATTAAAATAATTTGCAGTGTCATTTAAAATAATATTAATTACATATAAAAACTATTATTTTAGATTTCAAATTCCAACCGGAAGTGCTATTTTGAGCAGTACCTGTTCACCAACAGCAGCATCTGGTATTTTTAAATCATACTTGCTTAAATTGAAAAATGTTTTAAATTGTTAGAAATGATTGCACAATAAACTAAACTTTACTATTTCTCCAAACGTTTAATTATCTTTTCTATCTTTTTAAATTTATTTATTGCTAGATTAACATTAACATTATTTGTTATACATACCGAGCAAAAATATAATAATAACTTATTAGGCTATTACAACATTGTGCGACCTAGGAATGGTTACAGTGATGTTAATTGGTAATAATTTATTCGTCTATTTGATCGGTTAATACTATGTCTGGATTTCTGGAGGTAGTTTCCGTTAGAGCCTGGTGTGAATGTTCGTTTTCAAGAGTTCGTATTAAACTGCACAACTACATGCACTTGAGTTTACGAAAAACTTTTCCGCACTTTTCTTAATGTACTGGTCGATGGTTAAGATGCCTAGCTCTTCAGTATTACGAACATACCATGGTGCGCTCATAGCAATTCTTAACATCTTGTTTTGGAAACTTTGTATCTTCTGGATGTTGGTTTTCGAGGTATTACACCAAATGACCAAACCGCATAATCCAGATGTCATAGGTTTTGTATATAGTAAAACGGTGCATTCAGTTTTGAGGGTTGATTGATTTGCATTCATGGAGGATTGTTGAGTCTTCGTAGTGTAAAAATCTTTCCTTGCCATTTGATGGGGTTTATTGCAATATTCCAATGTTTGAACCATGACAAAAGCTTATTATTTAGTTGCATGCTACAGTGTTAAAACAGCTCCATGAAGATTATCAGCTTGGCCTTGGATAAACACAGCAGTGTCATCCGCAAAGGTAGCTATTGTTGCCCTAAGCTCTGGCAAGTCGTGCATATAGGTCCGAGCCCAAGATGCTACCTTGTGGGACTCCGACTCTAGTACTTTTCATATACAATACAAAACAGGCTTATATTGACTTTGACTGCAAAATTTCTATTGTCTAAAAAGGACAAAATGATTGCCTTGAGATAAGTAAACATGGCAATATCCAGGATGTTCTTTGTAAGGCTTTCGACCCACACCTTGTCAAATGCCTGTGCGACGCCTAGAACTCGACGTCTTCGACACTTTCCCTGATTCTTTGGAGATGGTGTTTGTTGAATGGCTTTTCGAAAACATTTCAATACCGAACTGAAACTAGCTAAGTCTCAATTAAAAGAGACGGGAATGGGGTCCAGTAGGATTTGATATTTTAAAAAACGATGCACTGTTACATGATAATATGACAATAAGTATTTATTTATAATGGCTTAGAGGTCGTAAATAGTCAATTAGATGTGATTTAGTATTTTAGTAATCGAGCGTGCAATTACCCTATAAAGAGGGGTAACCGACACTTAACTGTCCGATGAAATTAAAGCTACCCGTAAGTTCTTCTTGCCGCGGCATGCAATTGACCTAAGCAAACTGCTCCAATTTCTAATTACAGATTCTATATTTAAAATAGTACAACTAAGTACTAGTACAACTAGTACGTATGAGAAAAAAAACTCATAGGTATATAGGCGGAAGTAAATGTTCTTTAATATCTTAACTGTTTATTAAGCAATCATATATAATGTATATATTATCGAAATCGGAAGAATGAGGTGTATGAATAATTGAGATAAATAAGATTTACAATATAGCATATTCTATTTAAAATGAATTAGTTAAGGGACATTTCTGGGCAGGTCACTTAGGCGCAGAGACACTTCAGCGCGGAGACAGTTTGGCGCATGGACTTTTCAGTTCGGCAAAAGGACGCATCCATCCGCCGTAAATATAAGATTGTCTAGTACTATTGTCATAATTACATAAACAAAAATGTAGGTACTGTAATGATTGGTTGTTACTACTGCATAGAAGATCATTACATAACACTCCCGGTAACTTACAAGTAATAAATACGGTATTCGATAAATAGAGTATCAGGAGAAAAAAGCTCAATATTTGCTAATCAACTAATCGTATGTACTGCTAGAGTGTTTATTAATTATTGCGTGAGTATTCTTTATTATTAATTTACTTAGCGCTGTTTAATTAGCTAGGTGATCGAGGTTATTCGTTGGCATCTGAAAATGAATGTCGTCAAAACACAGTGTCTCTTGAAAAGTCGGACCTATTCATATCTAACGTAATGGATAATCCGGAACTGATTGTAGTGTAATTAAATAAATGTTAATTACAAACGCTGCTACAAAAATGATAATCACATACATTTTTTGGTTTTTCTATATTACATATAACCTGAACATTTTATAGCAACCCTTTAGAAACTACTTTTTGATCATACTGTTTAAAATAAATTAAAATATAAAGACGAAAAGCAATGAAATAAGGCAATTTTCACACTCCAAGAAAAATGGATTTAATAAAAGGTGTTTACAAAAAAATTTAAAAAAAAGGTACACTAATAACAGGTACTTTGTCCCAAAGAACTTAGACTAATGGTTAAAAAAAAGGTTCTTTTTAATTTTTCCGAAAGGTTTACCCTAATTCTCCCGCAAAAATATACACAAATTGTCTTTGCGCACAAGTGTGCCTGCGCCGAACTGTCCTCGCGCAAAAAAGTTATTTTTTGCATATTGATTATGAAAGTTAACTTTTTCTAACGAAAAATCGTAATGAAATAGCACTTTTTTAATTATTTTTAAATTATGTTTGTAAAAAAACAAACTTCAATCTCCTATGTGATTATTGTCAAAGAATATTATGTTTTTCTGACTTTTCTATAATTTTGCGTAAATCCTTTTATGACAAATTTCTCAACCTACAATATGCAAAAAATATCGTGTACAACATGTTATGAAGGTCTCCTTTTTATAGCTAGTTGTAAAATATACTAAGAAACATTTCATTTCAATAAAATTTTTCCATATTTTAACAGATAAGGTTATTTTTCGACGATTTTCTAATAGCGTTTTCAATTGGCTGCTCTGGAGTGCTCTTAGATTGCTCTGAGAGCAAATTTCGTGTTCGATTGGTTTACCTAGCATTCCGATAATCGAGATTTGGGTGTTCGATTGCGTCGAGCGCTCTGTGTAAAAGCACCCGAGAGTGATCTTCGTTGATCTATGTCGTGAGACAGACCAATTTAGATCAAAACAAAAACCTAACCTCTAATTCATTCGTATCTGAGTTATTCCAACTGGAAAGGCGCTTTCAAAGTATTATTATGGATGGAGAAAGGTGTCGTTTGGCTTTATTAGAAATTTTATAATCAGATTCATGATCAATGATAAAGAAATTGAAGCTAGCATTGAATAGTTAAATGAGAAACGACCATTATTTAAAGTTGGTAATTTCTTGGAGACGATAAATTCATTTTCTGTTGAATCGGAGGTTTACTATAATAATTTATTAATCGTTTTTGCTTATTTTTGCCAACCACGTTTAATAAATAAATTCTTGTTCATGTTCAAAACAGTTAGTATTGCCCAAATGTTTTATTATTATTAGGTACAATAATTATTATTAAATATAATAATCGCTGCACAAACTTACGCCGATCGAAATGATTATATTCGGTTGTGTATTGTGAAATACTCTTCGATCAATCTAAGGTCAATTTATATAAGAGCAATGACGTCATACCCGTTTTGCGAGCAACCGCAGAACAATCTGCAATTGAGCAATCTGGGCCCCAATTGAAAACGCCATGAACTAGCAAATTTGACAGATGCCTGCTCACCTGTCAACTGTGGCATGACGTATTTCAAGTATTTTTGGAAGCAGAGGTGATTGTACCACAAAGTTTTTCCCAATCAGAATATTTAAAATACCATATTTGTTGGACTTCATGTCAATCATTAATCACCTTTTTATTCGATTGTACGTAAAATATATTTTAGGATTAGAACATTTGGACGTAAAATTCATCTTTTCATCAAAATAGTGGATTTCATTTGTTTTATTACACCTGGGCCTGAAAAGAATTTTTTGGCCACTTGTTTAAGAGGCTGTTTAAGGTTTACAGGTATTATAATAAACAGTAATACAGTCAGATCACAATAAACTTGTGAAAATTTTACTAATCTATTATTTATTTCATTTACAGGTGTAACCGACACGTTTTTCTTTAACCGGAACGAAAACAATAAAACATCAAAATATATCAAAATATTTATACTTACTTTACTATGATGCTCAAGATTACCACGGCTTGAGATCTTGCTCTTTATTACAAATTTGAATATCAGGTCGTATGTATTGGTTCTACAGTTGTCTAATTATTAAAACGAATAGGTAAAGGTTTCAAAGCTCAATAAAATACACTAATAGGGCGCCATCTGATTATGAAACGTTATAACATTAATTAAACAAAAAAACACTGAGATCACTAATCAGAAAATGAACTTAGATCCAATAAGTTTTGATCAAATAATTAAATATACTCAATAGTATCAAAGCTAGGCTGTAGAAAAAGATAAATAAAGCGTTCATAATTATATGGTTCTATGTTGCTCACTTTAGTTAAACTTGAAAACATATTTATTAAATGAATATAAAAATAAGACATAAAAATACATTTATTGAACTTAAAAAATTCTGATATTAGTACCCGGCATAAGAGCTCTTAGCGGTAAGGAACGTTTAAATACAAAAATATATAAATAATCAACATATAAAAAGTGAAATAACTACAAAAATGTTACACGATAAAACAAATAAATCATATTTCACAATACCTTAATCATCTTGATAAGTTTCAAACAAAACCAGTACTAAATTGCACGAAATTGCCTTTTATAACACCAGGAACCATTACTGCTGAATAGTAAAAACTGGAAAGGATTCTTGTAGATCGGCAGTTACTTAATTTGGACCCACGATAAATTAACCTTCCAGCATTATGTCAAGAAAAACTATTGGTGATTCAATTCACCCTAACCAAAACTTCTAGTACAACCATATAACTCAAATAACTTTGTTTATTAGATTATTATTGAAAGTAATCCAGTTCTTTATATTATTATATTTTAATATAATACGTATGCCACTTAAATCCAGACTGAATTTTATCAAGCACTAGAACTTTAATAAAATTTTAACTTGCATTCGATAGTTAATTATAATTTTAATCTTTTATGCGATCCGAATTTCTTTATCATTCAATAGTTCAATCACTTAAGATAAAATCGGTAGTTATTTATTATTATCAAAATGTTGGACGGGAATTAACTTTGTTGTTAAACTGTAAAAGAATAGACGATACTTTCGGTAAGAAAATGAATTTCCCACAATTTAATAGCACAAAAGTCCGGAAAATTTTAGACACAACGAGACTTTTAATAAACGTAAATTCACAACTGATACAACGGAAACGAAACTTTTCTTCTTTAAGACTATACGTCAACTACCCAAGGCTTGGCGTAAAAACTCTAGGTTGACTAGACGACAGCTGTCTATTCAGTAGCTCATATTAGTTGCGACACTAGTGACTGACTGCCTCTCGGGGTTATTTTACTATATGCGGAATATTTTTTTAGCGGGGTGCAGTTTAGCATAAGCCAATAAAAGAATCGCATAATTTCGGGTTGATGAATCAAGATTAGTGCTTCCAACACAAAGGAAGTCTGGAACGCAATATTCTTTATAACAAGAATTGCCAACGGGATGTATTCCGAGACACAGATTGCCTCTTTAAAAGATACATTTAGCACGTACAAACTATAATTCCTTCAGCAAAATAGATTTTGACAATATTTTCGGAAAATAAAATATTAAAATGTTTATGAGAAAGCTTGAAAGCATGATTTCACACAAGTTAAAATGTCAGTATTTTAAATTTTAACAACGGAATTGTTTGGCACTGCAGGCACCTGTCTAAACAATATTCTTGTTTTCAACAGAACCCACAATTCTTTATAATTTTTTTATACGAAATGACTCCACTAGTCTAAAAGGATTTTAACAGATGACCTTTAATATATTTTTATGATGTTTACTTATACCGTATGCCGATATAATTTAAAATACGAGAAAGACGCAGATCTACAGCACCGCATTTAAGATTTTTAGCAACTTCGCGCCAAAACTTCATTAATTCAAGACTGGTAAAAAAATACCGTTACACAGGTATTATTATCTGCATTTTGATTTTTTATCAAATATTAAATTAAAAGGTTTTTACATTAATTAAAACTATGTTTTAATTAGCTTCTCATTACTTTATTTATGTTTGTTGACCACCATAACCTCATCCCGTCATGTTGTTGCCGGTAAAGCAGATAACGGTAACGTAAAAGGACCTAACCTCATGCTATATGATTAAATTATAAAGAGATTTTTTTAGGTTTTTTATAAATCTTTTATAATTATAAATATTATATTAAATAATTTATAAAAAAATCCTGACAGCAAATGTAAGCCAAAACACTTACTGAAGACATCAAAAGAACAAGAATTGTGACAGCTTTATAATATATTCATTTGTTTTATCTGTAGTAAAATACGCTTGTCAAAGATTAGTAGATGAAAAGAAACATAACGGAAGAATAACTTGCTGGATATCTTTTAACATCAATACTAAATTATTCTTCAAAACTGAAGGTGTTTTTGTTAATATTTATGATTTAATAATAATATTTAAAAGTAAATATATATTTGATAAACATTTCGTATACAAATAAAATTTGACATAAACTTTAGCATAATTAGAAATTTCCACTAAATGTTTTGTTTTTCGCAAACAATTTACATTTAGATTTGAATATTTTATAAATATTTAACGTACATTTTCAAAAAAATTGTTTCAATTTAGGATATATTATAGATTATATTATAAATACATATTACAAAATTCATCGATGATGAAATTTGCATTTTTTGCACAACTGCTTGTATTTCTGCAGAGATACACAAATATAAATTTATTAGTTTACCATTGACTTCTACAAATTTGACTGTAAATACATATGGTATGTTTTTAAAAGTTGAATTTATGCACTCTTCGGGAGTTACGTTACGGATAGATTCGGTATTTAAAAGGAAGACCTTGCAATTTACGTATCGTATATCCTGTTAATAACGAAATCCTTAACTAATGGTACTAATGCAATGCAAATAAGCAAACTACACCTGCTTTCTTTTTATTCACTCTTCTGAGATACTCACGCAAACGAAGAATTCCATGCATCTCCTGGTTTTCTGATCTACTCGTGGAAGTGGAGCCCCACAAACCAAAGACACTAGCACAAAACCTGAAGGCAGCTCTTTTGGCTTCCAACTAATACTACTATCAAATGCAAAAGTTTGAATGCTCATAGCAAAAAAAACGTACTCTACTTTTATTTTTGGCCCGTAGCTTTTTCCCTATGCGCATTCAAAGTCAGAGCTCAGAACTTTTGCATTTGGTAGTAGGTCCAATGACTTGACCCTGACTAAACAACCAGACCTACATATTTTACGAAGCTAACGCTACTGTGCCAAAATAAAGTCCAACTTACCTTCTATATTATAATATAATAATAATAATAATTGCTACAACCCATAACCCGGAAACCCAGCCCCAGAAGCTATAAGCTTGTGCGGGAGGGAGGGGGCGATTATTATTATTACGTAGCCCCTATGTGCGGCTGCAGCCGACTTACAGATGGAACAGCGCAAATCCCACATTTGTGTCACAGCTAAGGAAAACTGCAGAAAACCTTAACCAGATCTGCCGGCACCGGGAATAGACCCCGGGCCGCCTGGGTCGATTGGGGGTATTGGTCTTGGTTATCCCGTATTCATATACATAGAATATATATGAAGGTCCCCTACAAATGTTTTTGCACTGTAGGTACACCGTAGAGAGTACGATTAGCTTCACCTTGGTCGTTATATTAAATTAAGTAATCGAAATTAAAGCTATAGAAACAAAAGACTTGTTTATTATTACTAGGTATAGGATTTCTATGCATTTGCATGTTTTTTCTGCTTATAGCAAACATATGCAGAGTTATAGTTCTACATGTTTAAGCCACATATGAATTACATATGTCAATTTGAAAGTGCATATAAATGCATATTTAGGTGTTTTTTATAAATGCATGCATATTTTAGCATTTTTGAACGAGTGTGCATATTTTACCACTTTTTGAGCGTTTTACATGCTTTAATTATGAAATTTCTAATATTTTCTAAATAATTTTAGCATTTTAGACAACCAACCAAGGGCGGCTTAGTTGAGTCTAGGGGAAACCCATAATTTAAGCTTATTGTTAAATACTAGGCTTTCAAATATTTTACTGCCTTAACCATCTGTGTACTTGTTAATATTTTCTAAGAAAGCAAAAGTTTCAAATAAAATTTAAATACTTACATCCTGCGGTATTGTGATAAATAGGTATTAGGAAATTCCAAAGACCCTTTGACAACTTCCTGTTCATAGAAAAATTTGCCTGTACTTTCGTTTACAAATCTTGTAATCTTTGAATTAAGACAGTTCAGAAATTGCAAACTGCATTTCAGTTTGAAATTTTAGAGTGTAAAGATGGGTAAAGAAAAACGGTCTGTGTCTGTTACACTTCGAAGTTATGTTAAGGAATTCAGTGTTCTTACAACTGACGATAAGGTGTTGTATGGTACAGTGTGCGACGATAAAGTGACTGCAACGAAACGCTTTCAAGTTACACAACATCTGAACACGGTTCGACATCGAAAGTGTGTTGCCCTGAAATCAAAAAAACAAACATTATTGTTACCGGGGTACCTTAATAATTCACGCGGTGAGTCCAGCAAATCGATCGAATTTAATAAAAAACTATGTAGTGCATTAGTGGCTGCAGATATCCCGTTAAGTAAAATTAATCACTCAGCATTTCGTAATTTTCTGGAAGAAATTTCAAATATGCCAATACCCGACGAATCTACACTCAGGAAAAATTATTTACCTCGTTTATACGAAGAGACCATAAAATCAATTAGAAAACATGTAGCGAATAACTACATATGGGTTTCCATTGACGAATCTACTGACACTACTGGAAGGTGCGTAGAAACTTCATTTCCTTCGTTTTGTTAGTAAAATTTAACTAATTAATTGTTAGTTAAATATTTAATCACAACAATATTTTTGCTTGATTAAAATATAATTTTTTTTAACTAACTGTTTTGTGCTAATTGTTTGTAACCGACTAATTATGTAGTTCGATAAAATAAAAATCAAATTTTTATTTTCATATACGTGGCTAACGTTATAATTGGCGTTTTAAATTCGGAGAAGAATCCCAAATCCTATCTATTAGCAATGGACGTTTTCAAGAGCACCAATTATTGTTCTGTGGCAAAATTGTTTAATGATTCGATGGCTATTTTGTGGCCGGACGGCATACAGTACAACAAAGTACTCCTGTTCGTCACCGACGCGGCACCGTACATGATCAAGGTTGGAGCAGGCTTACAAGTTCTGTACGAAAAAATGATCCACTTAACTTGTCTTGCCCATGCAATGCATAGAGTTGCGGAAAAAGTGCGGGAAATATATCCTAACGTAAACTCTATGATTTCAGATGTAAGAAAAATTGTTTGTAAAGCTCCATATCGCATAGATATATTTAGGGAAACTGCTCAAAAAGTGCCTCTCCCACCTGAGCCTGTAATAACAAGGTGGGGTACTTGGCTTTCTGCAGCAGAATATTATGCAACTTATTTTGATATTATTAAAGCATTTGTAAATAAACTTAATAAACACGATGCACTATGCATACAAAGCGCACAGGATGCTTTTAATACTAAGGAGGTGAGGGCAGAATTATTGTTTGTTTTGACAAATTTTGTGCGTTTAGCTAAAGTAATTCAGAAATTAGAAAGTCAGGGAAATTCTTTAGATGAATCTATTGAGCATGTAAAATTGTTAGGTGTTTCTTTGAATAAAGTAAAAGGGCCAAAGGGTTTGACTATAAAACAAAAATTTAAATCCGTTATAGACAAAAACCCTGCTTTTCACTTAATTAAAAGCATAAACGATGCATTATCTGGCCAAGACATTTTATCCGAGCTAAAACATTATTCGCTTGTAGAATTAAACAATTTTAAGTATGCCCCAATTCCGTCTTGCGATGTGGAACGGAGTTTCTCAAAATATAAAACAATATTTAAGGATAATAGGCATATGTTTACTTTTGAAAATTTAAAAATGTACGTCATTGTGAACTGTAACGCTCTATGTTTAGAAAAAAATATTATTTAAATTATTGCATAGGATGTCTAATTAAAATAATTTCTGTAAATAAAATGTAAACAACGCTAAATTGGTGTTTTTTTTTGCATATTTAAGTGCATATTTCAAAGTTTATTTGTTGACCAACAATTATTTGTTCCCAAAAAGAAATCAAAGCAAGATTGACGTAAGCATACAGTAGTCCTAAATGCTTGTTTTCATATTATGTTCGTTTTTCAAGTCTATCGAATCAAAACCTTCTAAAATGTTTGGTACTGATAGATCACCTAGCGCTGTTACAAGAGTCGCAAGTGGTAGCGGTGGCGGATCATTTTGGGCGCTAGTTCGTCCCTAAAATGATTTACAAAGTAAAATTTAATAATTTAATTTAAAAATATCTTGAAATAAGTTTATTATAATATACCTGACAATATTTTCTTGACAATTAAACTGTCATTATCAAAGGTAATATAAATAAAAACAAACATGTCGCTAAGATAAATACAAAAAATAGATCACAAAATAAAAAAATAAAAATAAACATAATATGAATTTATATTTATATTACCTGCGATAATGACAGCTTGACTGTCGAAACAATATTGCCGATTTTTTAGTGTTTCGTGCGTCGTGTTTCGTGCGGAACTGTAAAATCTTCTGGTTTCGTGCGTCAACCAGATGGACAATCAAGTTCGGTACTAATGACTTCTGGTTTCGTGCGCTCACCCAAAATCTACCTGCTGACTTAGGATACTTTTTAAAATAAGATTTCTACATACAAATTTTTGATTTTCTTTTCAGTATTTTATTCATGTAGGTTTTCACACCAAATACAAAAATCTAAAGTATTATAAAAATTATTAGTTTAGACCAGATACGAGTAAATATTCTCATACTTTTTTAAATAGTCATGTGATTTTTTTTAAACCAGTTCGATTGCTTCATCAATTATATTGATTTCTAAATTCAAGTTATTTATTTTAACTATTTTTAGATCCTAATTAATAAAAGGGAAATAATTATGGATAAGTACATATAAATAAGAAATTTATTAGATATTAAGAATAAAAATGTATCAGTTTTAACAGATGTCAATTTACAAAGCATCCACATCGACACTTACGGAAAGTAAAGTTTTCCCATATTAGTGTTTCTTTAAATCCTGTATATTATGAATTGCTGTTTCACATTGTAAATTTAGTTATGTTATGAATTTCAAAGAAATTGCAGATAATATTAGCGGTACATAACAAAGTAGGTATGTAGATCTGTATTATCCATCAATATTCTAAATTGAGTAAAGTTCCCGTTTGTTTTTTAGTGCTACTAATGGTAAACAAATAATGCTTAATTAAAAGAAACTGCCAAAGAGCGAGGAATTTGCTTACTTTTTAGCTGACTTTTGGAAATGTAGAATATTAAAGTTGATATTATACTTGATATTCAGATAAGATAAGGTAAACATGTGCAGGTAATAACGCACGAAATAAAAAGTCATTAACGGCATCATTTGAATTCCGCACGAAACCAGAAAGTTTCAGGTAGATTTTCGTCGGCGCACCGAACCCGACGCACGAAACAAGAATATACCATTTCATGATTATATAGTTTCACCATAAAAACAATAAACACAAAAAAAAGAAAATCTTACCCATGGAATGAAGATTAACACAAATATAAAAAGTAAACTGGACAGTTTCATTTTGGTTGATGATACGTTTCAACTGTGGTAGCAAAACTTCAATTTTATAGTGACTGTGGTAAATCAGGCATATCGAAAAGAGTGCTAAGTAGCCTTGTTTACATATGAAATAGAATTTGAAATTACAAGATTATGCACTGCGCATTTAGTGTAAAAGGAACACAAAGGATATGTATTACATAATTTTAACATCGGGTATATTATGTATAGAATCTTTTAACATAAGTTTTGTAAAGCTCACTAATTCGAGATTGATGTTCTGAAAAATTTGATAATTTAAAACGATAATTTCAAACTAATTCATTATTCGATTCGCTCAATTTACCCAACATAATGTATAAAATCCAGCAACAGAAATCTCATGTCAGTAATTGTTTGGATACCAACTAAAATGAAACTATTGTACAGTTTATTTTTCGTATTCGTGCTTATCTGCACCCTTTGGGTAAGATATCTTTTATAAGTAGAGAAAAACGGCAATTGTAAGCTGACAATGATTAAATAACCTTTAGGAACAAGCTAACGCTCAAAATGGACCATCACTGCCATCACCACCTCAACGTCCATCCGATGAGAAACCAAAATTTTTTACACAAACACTTTTAAAGGAAGTGTTTCTGATTAACGGATTATAGTGAATAAGGCAAGTATATGTATTAAAGTAATTAACTAAAAATGTCTGATTTAAAGTAATACTAATTATAAGTAACAATAATTATTTTAGATTCCAAATTCCAACCCGATGTACTCTTTCGAGTAGTGCTCGCCAACAGCATCATCTGGTATTTTATAATTCTTATTAGTTTAGATTTTTAAAATGTTGTTAAATAAGAGTAGTTAGATATTATTGCACAATAAAAACAATAAACTATGTTATACTTTTAAACAAATTCTTTACATAAAAAGTATGTTGCATTATCAGAATAGACAAGGAAGGCCAATTCTCCATTCTTTTATACATTTGATTCATTACATATATAATTGTGTATGAATTCGTTTTTTGAAGCTTTTAATGTATAATTCTCCTAAAAGTTGCACTGTTGTTTTGCTTGACCGACGGTACTCAACCACTTTCTTAATTGTTTCGATATTTTGAACTAAGTACTTTTGAAAATCTGTAGTAGCCTATTGGTTCTTGGAAAAATAGAAGTAGCTTACTAATACACATTATTTTAAGTGGCGTAATTATAAATACGGGTGTACAACGACTACACAACATTTTTATTTAGTTGCTTATAACATTAAAATATCAACTGTTATTTGTTTGAGGGTCACTGGCTGGAAATCTTAGTCCTCTTTGATTAAAATTCACCGCTTATTAGAAAAGAAGAAAAGTTTTTCGTGTGCGCATAATTTAAGTAAAAATTAGAGACGGTGGTAAGATGGAGACTTCAGAGAGTGAACGGTTGTGTGAGAGTTTGTTAAAACACCTAAGCAGATTGTTTAGGCCGGTATTGTTGAAAATAGAATTCTAGGCCATTTTTAATAGAAGGAACTTTAGCTTCAGAAACCTATCTGGAGCCGCTAAAGACCCATCTTGTTTCATCCTTAGTAGTACTATATCCCGATCAAAAAGAACTCGACATTTCTAATAATGCTTTATAGTACCAGCAAGATGGAGCACCTCTTCATTATAGCGTTGCTGTTCGGGAATATTTAAATATATATAATATTAAATATTTTAATACTTAAGCATCAAAATTTTTATAACTAACAAATATTTTTAAATTTTCTTCGATAATATATCTAAAAGAAATTTTGTCCCCATTGGCGACATTCTTCGATATTTTTTTAAATAAAAAAAAGATAATTGGCATTGGATTTTGGAAACGAGTACTGATCGGATTGGATTCAGTTAAGTATTTTTCTTCAAATCACACCTCTAATAGATAATAAAAATTTTTTGTTCTTTTGTATAAGATCCAAATGAATGCGGGGTCGTGTTCCGAGCCTTTTTCCGTATGTTCTGCTAACAAAGCTGTTTTTTGTTTAATATTGTAGCAAATCAAGAAACGGCGTGCATATCGATCAATCCAGCGGTTTTCCAGGTGTTTTGAGAAGTCTACATCCGCACCAAGAACTGCACGAAGAAGGAAACGGACAATTAGAAGCGGTGTGATAAAAATAGACTTTAATAAAAATACATAATAAATAATTGTGCATAAAATATAATAATAATCAAAAGATTAGTTAAAAGTTTCTAGTCATCATCAATGGCAGAAAAGATAAGGGCATTTAATGTTAGAACAATTGTCAGGTTAAGAATTTATTAAAACTTGTGAAACTTTTAACTAATCTAACTTAACTAATGATTTTTATTGTATTTTATGATTATGGGGTTCCACAGAGTAAGGCTGGAGACAGTGAACTCAAATAATTGTGCGTTCGGATTATATCTAAGATTTCAGATCTAAGGATCATTACAGTGTTGTCAGGAGTGGGATAATAAAATCGTGTGTGAATTAATACAGTGCTAGTGGCAAGAGACAAGTTCAAAATAACTCAATCAGAATTGCGAAGAAATCTTTGAACAAGTTAAAAGTAACATATTTGTAGAGAGAACTGGAGGAAAGGAAAATTGAAATAATTGATAATAAGATAATAAGGGCGTTCTTAGCCCTGCATAAAGAATGAATAATACACCATGAGGAAGACGGAGACTTTCCGTTTTGAAGTACCTGGTGTCGAATTGCTGGAAAAGTTCAGATAGTCAGAAGAAAATTCTAGAAGGCTAAGAAAGTTACTGAAAAATTTCTCAAAACACCGGAAGAAAAAGTTTTCGAAAATTCTAGAATGTTTAAGGCTGTTTTACCCGATTCTGAAGATAGGGAAACGCAATGTAAACTATTTATTTATTTATTCAATAACCGCTCAATATTTTTTGATCGGGTTTTTACCAACAATTTACCTACAATGTAGTGTATGATGTAATGTTTTTAAAAAATAATTTTTAACGTTTGAAACCATAAAAAACTTAATTTGCAATAGGATCGCTTACTATGCTTTTATTCATTTATTTATCAACGTATATTTTTTTAAACATTTTTCCCGTAATCTGTGCGTCAAATGCTATGATGTAATGTAAAGATTTTTTTTAGAAACGAAAATTTCAACTTTAAATTAAGTTTTTTATGGTTTCAAACGTTAAAAATTATTTTTTAAAAACATTACATCATACACTACATTGTAGGTAAATTTTTGGTAAAAACCCGATCAAAAAATATTGAGCGGTTATTGAATAAAAACCGAGTAAAGTTTACATTGCGTTTCCCTATCTTCAGAATCGGGTAAAACAGCCTTAAGGGAGAATCATTGGAAAATTCCAAAACACTGGACGAAAAGTTTTTGAAAATTTTAGCGCATTACAACAAGAACAAATTAAATTGATAAGATAGAATAATAAGAAAATACCATCCTCGATCGTGAAAGACATCACCAAAGTGCACGAACATAAAATGGTTTGACTACGGTTACCCCTAACGTCTGGATACCCTGTTGGCGAAGTAAAGAAGAAAATTAAACAAGAAAGGGATCCGGCCGCAGGAATAAAAGTAAAACAACTTACGTTCGATGGAAAGATACCTTGGGTCACCTGCTATAAATAATTTGTAACGACTGCCATGACCAACGAATGAACTAGTCAAGAAAAGGCCGTTTCTGTACTTAGCTTTGCGTGAAGACGCTTTAAACATCCTGCAAGTGAACTCACAGATGAAGAAGCGTGTCCAGAAGATTAGCGACGATTAGCGTATCCTACCGCACCCGATTCCTTTCTGGGACAACTTGCTGTGCGGACCCTCATCGATGAATTAAGAGACGAAGAAATAGCAGTATTTGAACCGTTGCGGTAAAAGAGGAAGGCGCCTCCTTGTGATGTGTGGACGTTAGCTACAATCACCGTGTGATCTGAAATTTAGATGTCCACCTTTGGGGCAGGGCGTAGCCGGAAACGATTACATCGTCAAGTTAAAGAAGAAGGTGACATTTAACTATTCACGATCCGATCCGAAAGAGTGGCCAACTTGCGAGTGGCCGAATGTAGACATGTACGATGTAAGGACCCCAGCAGGAGGATTCCAACCCGAAGGTCTGGGTTGGTTATACAACCTGCATAGAAGGTGTGGCTATCGCTAAAGCTACAGTGGAATTTAGAGGGCTCATACCGGGTGAATGAAAGAATAAAGGACTTGTTTTATCGTATTGTAACATTCTTTTTAAAATAATAGCCAAAATGCTGTTTAAATCGTCTATTCATAAGAGAAATATTAATTTACATACACTTAATTAAAAACACTATAACTATAAACCATTTAACCAACTATTTAAATGCTAGGTATTTACAAATTTATTTGAGGACTATTTATATAAAAACTATTTATGTATTACAATAATTATTAACATTTATTTATTCACTAGTATTCGACTATTAACTAATTGTTCAGAGTACATTTCACTATGCCGGTCAAACATTAACTAAACTCCTTCTACCCGCGACCTCAATTTATATCTTTCATAAGTTCTAGAACATAACCGATGAATCATACATGCAGCTGTTGATGAGTCACGTCGATGAGTCGCGTCGATCAGTCATACACGCAGGTGTCGATGAGTCATACATTCAGGTTTATTGATGAGTCATACAGTTGATGACTCATACATCTAGAATGTTCGATGACGTCGTATGTGGGTTTACTATTCGTTACACTGCCCCCCTCTTCAAGTCTGTTCTGTCCCAGAACAGGTTTTATTCTCTGGTTTCTGTAGAAAGGGTCGTGACGGTATCGACAGTCTTCGCCTCGACTACATGTTCCATTACGGTAGAAATAACAGTCTACACTCTTTGTTGGCCTTCTAAGATCTAAGATCTTCACATCCGTAAGTAGTAAGTAAATGTTCCTTCAAGACTAAATCTTCCTATTTAGGACAGGACAATTTAGTGAGGTTATGTGTGTCAAAACTTGTCGTCCTTCCCGCTAGATGTCAGCATGGTTGTGGGGTTGAGTGTTTAGGCGGGAAAAAGGTGAATGTGATGGTTGTCCGTGATTGGTCGGAGCGAGTCCGGGTAAAAGAGGTTGTCGCATGTGTCGGTAGATGTCGTAGTGGGGCGTGTGTTGACGGGAAAAAGAGTAAATGTCATGGCTCGTGTCGCGGTCAAGAGAGAAAGAGGCGTTGGCGTAAGAAAAAAGGGGTTGTTGCTGTGTCACACTTGGCGCAAGATGTCGCCGTGCGTGTGAACGCGGTCGGGCGGCCCGGGTTAATTAGTAAAATTTGTCGGGGCGTTACGTGGCTTGGTGGGGGTGGGGGGGGTGTTCCAGTGGTGCGATAGTCCAGTGGCCAGTGGACCAGTGGGGCGTTGAAACGGGTTAATTTGAAAAATTTGGCGGAGGCTTGGTAGTTGCGTCGCCTCGCTGCTGTTCCGTAGAATCAAATAATAAGGTGGTGGTGCTGTAAATTGCAGGGGGTAAACATTTTATTAAAGGGGGTTGAAAAAAATTAATATAGAATCATCGTTGTTTTGAATTAGCTAGATGTAAATACAATATTAACAACATACGCGAATACGCTTATGTTGTTAATATTGTATTTACATCTAGCTAGAAGAAAGAAAATAGAGAGAGAATCTGCAATAGCAGATTCTCTCTCTATTTTCTTTAATACAATTATTGAAAAATAGTAGCCTACAACATACAATAATAATAATAATAATTAAAGGAAGAATGCATCTTTTTCTTTTTCTGGCATGAAATTAAAAATAAACATTCTCTTCATGGATGATATCGCCAGTTTTTAGTAGAATGACGTTGGAAGCTGAAATAAACATAAAATTTTTACGCTTTAATTAAATATCATTCTCAACTTACGTGCGTCTGTTTTTTTGATATTGTAAATGGATACAAACGCTGGAGCAGGTATCGAGCATCATATTTTACGCTCTATAACAAACGAAATATTGATTTAAGAAAACAAAAGCACATACAGACAATACTTACTAATTATATCGGTTCAGTTGCGAAATCTTGCGAAAAAACTTCTTTCTCTGGCATGAAATTAAAAATAAACATTCTCTTCATGGATGTTGTCACCAGTTTTTACATCAATTATAATACATTGCATAGAATGACGTTGGAAGCTGAAAAATAAACATTAAATTTTTGCGCCTTAATTAAAATAACATTCTCAACTTACGTGCGTCTGTTTTTTCGATATTGTAAATGGATACAAACGCTCGAGCAGGAAGACCTCATATTTTACGCACTATAACAAAACGAAATATTGATTTACGAAAACAAAAGCACATACAGGCGATAGTTACTAATTATATCCGTTCACTTATGTAATCTTACGAAAAGACTTTTTCATTTTTCAAATTACACTATTAAAAATAAAACTGAAAGCGGTTGAGTTTTGTTTTTAATAATATTTCTATTGATTAAAAGATGCGAGTTTAGGCTTAAAATGAACAAACCACATTACATATGTGCACAGATCTGTTCAACGTTTTCATTAAAACTGAACGCTGTGCTGTTAAAAGAGGGAATATTCCCGCGTTTAATTGACTAATTAATATTTATGTTTAGAAAAAACTATAAAATGTTTTTCTTAATGTCGCGCCATAATAAATTTTTTGCCCTGTGATCTAAAATGTCATGACACATAATACATTACTGCTTTTTAGATACAAACAATATCATTAGTCATTAGTAACAAAAAAAGGGAAGATAAAATTACTCGGTTTTAATATTAATTTAAGTGCGTTACGAAATACGTATACATTAAAACAAATAATCACTAGGTGAATTTTCTACAGTTAATACCAAAATAATTATTAGTTATAAAAAAAGAGGGGGAATTACGCGAATCCAAAAATTATATTATTTATTATTATTTGGATATTGTTCGAAGTGTCGACAGTTGACCTTGTTAGTGGTGTTTAAAAACATGCAATTTATGTGTTATTGCTTGTAAAATAAAAAAGTCTTGAAGTTATGTTATCACTTTATGAGGGTGTTTTGCGATTTCGATTTGCGTCAACAATTAAAATTAATTGCACCTTGCACTCGTATAAAAAGGTCGCGCTAAAGCGTCAGTGTTTTAGTTGAAACAAGCGGTTGGTGTAATTAACATACTCGTTTTGAAAACCCGTTCGATTCAGTGATTTCAGTTTGAGAAATTAAAGTGCTTCGAGGACCAATTACTCCATTAACGCACGTTGTTAATTATTATTATTTAATTGAAAGACTGAATTGTATTTTATCCGTCTTAACATAATGAATATTACCAGTTTACCAAATCAGGTTACATAAGCTTACGCCTTAAGATTTTCGCAGGTTATCAACCCTGAATGATGAAAATACGGGATTAACAATCCAATAGATAAGAACTTACTCAAATGCGAGAGGAATAGGTGATAAACGAAAATTAGAAACGATTTTGACCAGATGTAAATACTTGGATGCGAGGATAAAACAATCCCTTATTATAACAGGTGAAGGAGTTAGTGCAGGGGGTGACGAAAGCAGCGTAACGTATTATGACGTAGGTTTTTCATTTTTTTATTTAATATTCTCATTTTGATTGATTGTATTTTGCATGTTTTAGCTGGAATCAGCGTTCAAAGGGCGTATTAAGACTGTCATAGTGATCAACAACAATATCTTAGATCCAAAAGAGTTTCTTGAGGAAGCACAACCCATTTTTGTGGATAAGATTGAAGCATCCCTCCAAAAGCGAATACCTAACATGAAAGCCAATGTCGTTTTATGTGCCAATTATAAAATGAAACTGGATGATACAGTACAGGCCAAGTACTTTAACACTTCAAACTTCATTATATCGAGATCCAGCGACCTTATTTCTATCTTCAGGGACATGGAGATTTCTTTATTATCACAGGTGCGTATATAAAGTTTAAAAAAAACTCACTTTTAATTAGTTTTTACCCTTTTTTACAGATGGAAACGTTTCAGGAAGTAGGCTCAGGCGGCAGTTTTAGTCGTATTAATTCTTTAGCCATAAATATTAATAAATATTCACCTTTAAGAGCTTCTAAATTTATCGAGTTGCCTACTGTAATTAAAAGCAAGCACGCCATTATAAATGTAAAAAATACGGATAACGAATTCTTCTATTACGCTCTAGTTTCCGCTCTTTATCCCTCCAATAGAAATAAAGAATTAGCATCTTCGTATCCGCAAAATTTCAAACAACTATTTAATATTAAGGGTATTAAATCTCCGGTGAGAATTATGGACATTCCCAAATTTGAACGTCAAAATCCTAACATTTTCGTTAACGTGTGCGGGTTGCAGGGTAGTAAAGTGATGGGTCCTCTTTATCATACAAAATCTAAAAAACAACAGCATATTAATTTGCTGTACGTGAGAAAGAGGAAAGCATCTCACTACTGCTGAAGAATATGTCCCGTTTATGTAGGTCGGCCATCACCAAGCACAGGAACCGTACTTTTATATGCGACAGGTGCTTAAGACACTTCAGGAGTGTCCAATCGTTGAACAATCACCTGGATGATTGCGAAAAGTTCGATGCAGTTCGCATAGAATTTGGTAAACCGGGCGAAAATACGTTGTCTTTTAAAAATTTAAATTTTAATTTACGTCATCCCTTTGTTGTATATGCCGATTTTGAATGTTTAACAGTGCCGTGTAATCAAATTGATGATGATGCTGATGTAACGCATTTCAAAAGCTGTACTATACCATACCAAAAACATATACCTTTCGCTGTCGCATACCAGGTCGTTTGTTCATTCGATCCCTCCTTATCACATTATAAAAGTTATGTAGGAACAAATCCTCAAAAATGGCTGGTTAACGAGTTGATAAAAGAAACCGCAATAATAGAGGAAAAGATAAAAATTAACATTCCAATGCTGCCGCTTACATTGGAGGAACAGCAGGGGTATGATAATACCACACTGTGCCCCCATTGTTTGCAAGAATTCAATGAGAATTTGGTTGTAAAAGTTAGAAATCACAACCATTTCACTGGGAAATTCTTATCGGCCCTTTGTCGAAATTGTAACCTGCAATACAAATGCGGTAATTACATTCCCATACTGTTTCATAGCATGTCAGGGTACGATATACATTTCATAATTAATGAATTAAATTTCAACCGTGAACCGGTAAATATCCTCCCCGTGACAAGGGAAAATTACATTTCAGTATCGAAAAAATGTGCTAAGCTGACATGGAGGTTTATAGACAGTTATCGGTTCTTAGCTAGAAGCTTGGATGTTTTAGCCAATAATTTAGCCCCGGAAATGTTTAATTTTGTTCGCGAAGCCTTTTCAAATCCCGATCAATTTAATTTAGTACGACGTAAAGGTATATTTTGTTACGATTATATGAATAGTTGGGAAAAACTCAATGAAACGGAATTACCGTCGAAAGAATCGTTTTATAATGCTCTTCGCGAAGAACATATCAGCTCCAAAGATTACGAGCACGTTCAGAATGTATGGGAAACATTTAACATAAAATCGTTAGCGCAATACAGTGAACTTTATTTAAAGTGTGACGTAAAAATTTTAGCTGATGTTTTTGAACAGTTTCGCGATCTATGTATGAAAATATACGATTTAGACAGTGTACATTTTTATACGGGGCCCGGATTAGCATGGTCAGCTGCTTTAAAGTGTACACGTGTAAAATTAGATTTGTTGACCGACATAGATATGGTGTTGTTTTTCGAAATAGCGATAAGAGGCGGGATTATCCAATATTCGCATAGATACGCAAAAGCAAACAATAAATATATGAAAGAAAATTATAACGAGAAGGAACCTTCAAGTTGTTTGCTTTATGTAGACGCCAATAACCTTTACGGTTACGCGATTTCCGAAAGTTTACCGTACGGGAATTTCGAATGGTTAGCGGAAAATCGGGTTCGCGAGATAGAAAATGTATTAGAAAATTCTAAACGCGATGAAAAACCGGATTGGGAAATGTATACCGATCGAGCGTGCATGCTAGCTCTAAACATGGTGGTTGACGAGGAAGAAGCCCCTACCTCATTAATTTTGGAAGTAGATCTTAACGTGCCCCGGGAAATTCAAGACAAAACGTCAGCGTTTCCCTTTTGCCCTGAGCATCGGCGACCTCCTACGGCTTCAAATAATTGCCCCCCAAAATTAATGTTGACTATGTTCCCGAAATTTAAATACGTTTTACACGTTCGAAACCTGTCTCAATGTGTATTGTACGGTCTGCAATTAACCAAGGTTCATAGTGTTTTAAAATTCTCTCAACGGAGATGGCTCAAACCCTACATAGACTTGAACACGAATTTAAGGGCTAAGGCAAAAAACGAATTCGAAAAGGACTTCTTTAAGCTCATGAACAACGCGGTTTTCGGTAAGACCATGCAAAACATCCGGAAACATCGAAAGATCAAATTAGCGTACTCTTTTAGAAGCGCCCAAAAGTAACGCGTTACCGGAGTTCCGTTCCTGTACGATATTTACAGAAAATCTGGTCGCTGTCGAACTAAACAAAACCGTGGTTAAATATAACCAACCGGTTTATTTGGGAATGGTGATTTTAGACTTGTCTAAATTATTAATGTACTCTTTTCATTATCAGTTTATGTTAGAGCAACCCTGTCCCGCTATCTTGCTTTATACGGACACGGACGGAATGGTGTATGCTTGTGCGAAAAGTAACGACGGACTAGATATTTATGACATCATACGAGAGGAAAGCGCGAAAGGATCGGAGGGTATATTCGAAACGTCCGATTATCCCCCAGACAATCCCTATGGAATACAAAAAGTAAATAAGAAAGTTCCCGGTAAATTCAAAGACGAATTAAACGGAAAACTTTTATTAGAATTTGTCGGTTTGAAATCGAAAATGTATTCCATGCGGAAGGAGGAGGGTAAGGAGGTTTGTAAGGCCAAAGGCGTAGGACAGCAGGCCCTAAAAAATAGATTAAGTTTCGAACATTATTTCAAAAGTTTATTTGATTCGGAAATTACATATGCCGTTAATAGCCGTAGGACAGCAGGCCCTAAAAAATAGATTAAGTTTCGAACATTATTTCAAAAGTTTATTTGATTCGGAAATTACATATGCCGTTAATAGAAGCATTCGTTCTGATAAACACAATCTTTATACGTATTTTATTAAGAAAAAAGCTCTAGACTTGTGTGATGACAAACGGTATATACCGTTTGTCATCACTTCATATCATACTTCAAAATAAAATTGATACCCTTCCATGGGGCCGTTTTAAAATAAATGAAGAAGAAGAAGAAAATATTTTGTAATTATTTTATTGTAAATAAAATCTTAGTATATATAGATAAGTAGACTATTATTTGTACATATATTTTCTAATTATTATTATTATATTGTAAATAAAGTATATACATAAACAGACTATTTTTTATAATAAATCACTTTTCTTGATCCAGCTATTGTGTGTGTTATCGAAGCCCAACCATTTCACATATAATTGATCATTTTTTGATCGTAATACACGTTCAATTAAAAAGCTTTTTGGGTGTTTGGTCTTCATCAATTGCTGTTCATAGAAGCAGCCCTTGATTGGGGCACCTCTCACATCTTCTAACAGATATGTTGTCGGTCTAGGTGATTGCACCCTGCTTATGCGAAATAATTCAGTGCTGAACTGGGGGTGATAACCTTTCGAAAAAACCCCTCTGTACTTAGAAATTCGAACCATATCGTTTCCTTTAAATTTAGGTTTTAGAGGGACCCCGTCTTCATCATCATCATCGTTCGAACGATTTAAAGGCGTGCGAAATGTCACATTGATGGGGGCTAGACCAATTGACTGATGAACTGTGCTGTTATACTTATCGACAACATCTTGCAGTATATCCAACCATTTATAATTCCCGTTGAAACTGAACTCCTTGTAGAGATTAGATTTAAGTGTCCTAATCACCCTTTCCGCAAAAAATGCTTTCTTAGTGGAAAACGTTGAATAGTGGTTGATGGAATGTTCCGACATTAATTTCTTGAAATGAGTGTTAAAATATTCACCTCCGCGGTCAGTGTCCAAGTTATTCGGTTTTCGCAAGTTTTCATCCAATATGCTCCGCATAGCATCGGCTACTTCCTTTCCGCTTTTAGATTTTAGAGGCTTCACCCACACATATTTAGAAAAAGCATCTATTACCACCAGAACATATTTATATCCCTTGTTGTAATGAGCATAAGAGTTAAAGACTGCTATATCGCTTTCCCAGAGGTCATCGAACCCTAGAACGGTTGCCGAACGTCTGGGGAAATTTATTCTAGCCTGCCTGTGGATCTCGTTAACGATTGCTCTCTTTACATTGTGACCTTAACTTATTCTTTTTGAAAAGGACCCAAAATTTGCTACGGCAGCTCAGGTTTTTCTGAAGAGCAGGGGTCAATTGTTCTTACTTACTTGCTTCCACTTACCATATTTAATGAGCGCCACCCAATTTTGCCCTTCAAAAAAACTTCCCTGTATAAATTGGGAAAAAACACGGAAATATTAAATAAGAAATAAGAAAGAACTACTTAAAAATCGCTGTGTTTATTATAATACAAATTTTCTTCTTTTAAATTACTCGCTACAATAAATTTCAATAATATGTTAATTTCAATAATAATTATATATTATTTTGAATATAACTACTGTTGAATAGTAATAAAAAAAACTTGTGATATAGCGCTATGCCTCAAGCTAACAAAGGTAAGTAACACATAAACTTAATTTAGAAAATTTTATTATTGCTAATGTTTTTTGTCTTGTAGCTACTCTTAATTATTTTGATGATATACCCAACTAAATCGATATTATTTAATAAACAATAGAATGGTATTTAATGGTATGCATATAATTTAAACTCCGTACAAAAGGAAAGATCTTACTTGATGATCTAGTAAATTGCCTGATTGCAGATTGCAAGGTACCAGGAAGCGGATTTCAGATTTCAAGATACCAGGATGCGGATTTCAGATTTCAGAATGTACTCAATTATCTGATTATGCGTGTAAACATTGAAATTAAAATTCCATAATGTTTGGTCACAACAAATCTGTAGGAAATAATTAAAATATACGATATGTTCTAATATTTATGTTATTATTTTTTATTCAATAAACAAAACAAATCAATTATGTGTGTTTTTTTTACGATGGACTCACCTGCAACTTGCGGATGACCAAACTTAAAATTAATATGAATGTTATTTAATTAATTTTGCGAACTTCACAAATCTGCCACACGGCTATAAATTCTGAGTGCAAAATATCTAATGCCGCTACGACCAAATTTTAATCGATAATTATCGGAGGCGCGCACACTCGCCTTGATTTGAGTAATCTTAAAAGTGTGTTTTGAATGTCTTTTATAAAATTATATTAATAAATAAATGAAAACATTAAATATACAACGTGATGCAAATTTAATGTTACAACATCGCTCATAATAGTACTAGTATTTTAAATATTTTACGTTTTTTGTTTTTTATGATAACTTTCTAACGCACCCACCCGTTCAGACAATTGCGCAATGGTTTTGTTGAAATTTTCGGCAAGGCGGTTGACAAGTGAAACATAAAACGTCTCGAAACGTTGCCTTTCTGCTTTCATTAAATCAATCGATTCCTGCTGAGTGAGTAATTGCCCCTGTTTTTTAGCTTTGATAATTGGCTGTAACTGATTTACCTCGTTATTGATTTGCACTAACAACGGGTCTATTTTGTCGGTGTAGAATTTTTCTCTACGCTCCCAGGTTTTTACTTCTTCAGTTAATCGTTTTAACGGCACTGCATCGTTTTCTTCCAAAGAATAGCCTATATTAGAAAGTCGTCGTTGTTCGCTGTCAAACCCGCCGGAGCTTGTTAATGGGAACAAAGGACGTTGTTGTTGTTTACCTCCCGAAGAAGAAGAACTTCGATGAACCACCCGTCCAAATTTATCCACGGGCATCGTGAAAATGAATTAATTCTTACTCATGTTCAAGCTATATAACCATCTTCTTGCAATTCCTCAACAATACTCGCAATTTCATTTTGAACATTGGAATTTCCGGCATTCTGGGAAGCAATGAGCAATCTTAAACGTTGAACGAGCTCTGAGGGCGTATCCCAATACACATATTCGATGGGATTATCATTGACACGCTTCATACTGGAAAGTACACCTTTGGCCGTTGTTTCTCTCAATTCTTCTTCTTCTTCTTCTTCTAATGGTTCAATGATCGGTTTAATGATCTCCGTATATTTATAGCCAACATAACGTTTCGATAGCGGTATTTTATCGACATTGGTGGCACGAAGTATACTTATGTAATTTATAACGTCTTGCCTTGTATAGTTAGCGGGTCGTTTTAGAACTAAAAGCTCATACAACCCATGCGTTCCATCATACCTAACTCCTTTGACTTTAAAATATTTCTCTCTATTTCCAACGTCGAGGAAGGAATCTCCAAAATTCCATTTATCCAAATTAACGTCATACTTAACACCGTACGGGGAGTTATCTATGCTTCGATCGTTTCGCAGCATAAGAGAATGATATTTCCTAGGTAGCGGGTGATATTGTTCAAAAAAGTCTCGCGTTGACACATTTTCCCATACCGGATATATATCCTCGTTACCAGACTCTACCCTTTTGTCCACCACCCCTGCTTCGTCGCCTTCTTCTTCCACTTTTTCTTCTTCGTCTTCCGCCCCTTCTCCACCCTTCATCTTGAACGATGTGCGTATTTTTTTATGTAATTTTGATCTAGGGGAAAACGATGTGCGCATTTTTGTAAGCAATTTTGATCTAGGAGAGGAAGTACTTAGAGCAGCCGCTACTGTGCTAAAAACGGGTGTGGACCAGGCCAACGGCATTTTCATCGGAGCGCTTGCTTTTCCTTTTTTTTAATGGTTTTCAGGGAACGAGCGATGTCTTCTATAGGATCCAGAAGGGGTTTGTGCGTTTTAGCAAAAGCGACTTCTTTAAGTTGCACGCCCGATTGTAAGGCTTTAAATTTCCTTCGTATATCATTAGCAATTTGAATTAATGCTTTTTTACGAAGTTTATCGGCTGCGATGTTGTCACCCATAATAAGGTTACAATATCGATCGCTACTTTAGTTCGACTAGATGAGTTAGCTAAATTACTTCGAATTTATAGCGGTTAGGGTCTAATAAAACCGTCGAAATTTATTCTGCAACGTCCGTTGTTGACGTCAATCCTTGTTGATCATTAGAAATCCGTAGCGACTGTTTTTCCAGCACCGAGTGCACATGTCCCGAAATTTATTGAAAGACATATCGATGCTCGCATGATCTTCGTAAAAGTGACGCATGTTTAGTCGTCCTGTTTAAAAATCAATAACGTTTGCGTTATCGCGTAGCAGATGTTTAGGAATTTTTGTGTAAGACTGACAGAGATAGAAACTATACCGTGATGTCGTCCCATGCTGAAGAAATGACGCATCGGATTCTGATTGTCCATGCTGACGTCGTCAAACACGAAAATCGAGTTAGGGCGAGCTTCATCGGGCATCATGACGGGTTCATTGGCGAACTTCAACCCTTTGGGCTCCAGCAACATGGAGAGCATCGCATTTGATTTGCCGGAACCGGAGGGGCCCACTATCAAGCACCTGATGGAGGATGGGAACAAACTGCTATGCTTAGCACCATCAACTTTTGCCCCAGGTGTCCATGAGCAGCTCCTTTTCCAAATCGCGTACGGTTAACCTTTCACATTGTCGCACGATTTTCATTATTTTTTCCGCTATATCCGGCAAGTAATATAAAATGGAGATTATGCTATAAATAAGCTTGTACACATGATACGAAGTTATTCGTTCATATGATTGTGCACGAAGGCGGAGGTGTCTTAAACAAGCTTATAGATAAACTACCCGTCGAACTACACCTTCCGGGGTATCAATTCTGCGGTCCCGGTACACGATTGGGGCAAAGGTTAGCACGCGGAGATCCCGGTGTAAATCCCTTGGACGCCGCTTGTAAGGAGCACGATATCGCTTATTCGAGTCATCAGGACGTGAAATCGAGACATCTTGCGGACGCAGTTCTCGAACAAGAAGCCTGGAAGCGGGTTAAAGCAAAGAATTCCAGTGTTTCGGAGAAAGCAAACGCTTGGCTCGTGACCAACGTCATGAAAGCTAAAAGAAAACTTAGAATGGGGTTTGGAAGAGGAGGAGGCGGCGGCGGTAATAAACAATTTAAAGTCGCTTTCGGTAGGATCGTGAAAACCGGACTTAAAGCCGTAAAAGGTGCTCAAGCGGAAACTATCGCGTAAGCTGCGAAAATATTTGTGGGTGCGGCGAGAAGAGCCGTTAAAGAAGCAGGGGGTAGAAGATGTGTGAGACAACCTCGAGTAATTCCTATTCCAGGTGGGGCGGTAAAACAAGGTGGTCTACTTCCCTTATTGCCGGCCATTTTTGGAGGACTCGCTGCGCTTGGCTCGCTGGCCGGGGGCGTATCTCAGGTGGTTAAAGCCATGAAAGACGTAAAATCCGCTAAAGATCAGTTGGCGGAAATGAAGGATCATAATAGGAGAATGGAGGGTATAGCGATCGGAAAAGGTGGAAGTATGATTATAAAACACCGGTCGTCGAGTAAATCGGGCCTCGGTTTGTACTTGAGCAAGAAACCTAAAAGCGGCGGCAGAGGGCTCTATTTACGAAAAAAGCCGACAAAAAACTAATAAATTTGCCTCGGCGTCCTCTCACCAAGATTGTTCTACAAATATGCCGCAGGTATACCCCATTTTCGAGGCGTATTTATGCGCGATGGATTACATTCGCGACCTTGGAACAACGAAAGTGGAATAGTCAATTTGGATTCGACAATGGAGAAAGGAACGCATTGGGTGGCATACAGGAAACGCAACAACTTGATTGAATATTTTGACGGATTTGGAAATTTAAAGCCGCCGCGAGAACCGCATGACCTATAACACGGAACGATATCAAAATTACAATTTCTACAACTGCGGACATCTGTGTTTGCAATTTCTGAGGAAATAAAATAAGGGTATGTGACGCATCCTCGTTTAATCATGTCCGAGACGTTCACTTTAACGGGTACAGGCAGTTATCTGAGTACTAACTATTATCCACCGGTTGCCTTAAATGCCGACTATGAGTACACGCTAGGACTAATAGGTTACTGGACCTACAACGCTCTCCGAAACATCTTTCCAGGCAATAATAAGATCTATTGGCGCAAACCGGGCGATAAAAAACAGACAGCTATTCATAGCGGAGGGGGCATATGAAATAAATTCGTTGAATGAGTACATATCGAAAAAATTGACGCTGACCAATAATGAAACTCTCAAGCAGGAAGAACTATTTTCTCTGCAACCGAATACGAACACTTGAAAGTGTGAAATCAAAAGTAAATATGTCATTGATGTTCGCCCCGACGACTCTATCGGACGCATGCTCGGCTCCTCCTCCAAAGTTTTAGAAGCGAACGTATTACACGAATCGGATTTACCCGTTAAAATATCTCCGGCTAGTAGTATACGAATAAATTGTAATATAACTGGAGGCGCACATTATAACGACACCCCGGTACATACAATATACGAATTCGCGCTGGACGTGGATCCGGGGGAACAAGTGAACGAAAAACCTACAAACGTAATATATCTCCCAGTAGTAGTTGCGGATCAAATAGATAATATCACGTTATTACTCACGAATTAAAACGGAGAACGATTAAATTTCGGACACGAAGACGCTACTATACTATTGGAGCTTAAAAAGAAAGAACGAAAGAAAAAATGGGGTTAGACTTCACTACTACTACTACCACTACTATATATTGGCTGTATATCAGTTGCACACTGGCCTATAATAATGATCATTATTATGTTTTTTAGTTATATTGTATTATACACTGACAAAGATAATTCAAGATATTTACGACGCGGGCGTAACTTTTACGAACAATTTTTCTCGGTGTGGAAAATATCCGATCGAGTCGACATCAATAACCGGGTAAATCATTCTTGGTTATCCTCAACTCATCAAGAATATTAAATAGTTGTAGTCCTTCCTATTTTCGCGCAATATCCCCATGGCCATTTGGGTATTATGAGACCTCAATAGGTAGGTAAACTGACCGCCTTGCCCTATTGAGCAATACCTAATAATTATTTTTTTGTTCCAGTTTAAGTGAACTACATATTTACAGCATCAAAAACCTAATAAGCACAAAGATGAAAAATAAACTGGACAATAGTTATTTTAGCTAATATTCAAACAACTAGGTACTGTTGTGAACGACTCACAACTCATATATTTTTTGCATAGATACGAAATGGTACTAGGCAACGCGAATCAATAAACTAGTAGAGTCAAATAAATAATTCATAGAAGTAAACTTGCGTTTTATTTCTTTCTACAAGAATTAATAAAAGTAGCCCTAACACTCCACCTCAGTGATAAACAAGCTACAGTACCGACATGAGATTTCTTTTGCTGAATTTTATACATTATGTTGGGTAAATTGAGCGAATCGAAATGAATTAATTTTAAATTATCGTTTTAAAACATCAAATGTTCCAGAATATTAACCTCGAATTAGTGTACTTTACACCACACATCACATTGACACGACCGGCCCTCCGGTAAAGCACGCTGTCGCAAACTGAACCCTAATCATCTTTCTTTTCTAGAAGATCATCTTAATGAGCTCTTGGACGCTGACGTAGTACAACGGTCATCATCTAGCTACGCCACGCTAATTAACCTCTATAGTTATTCCTGGTAAAGCTTCGCTAAAGCCTGTCCAGTTAAATCATGAGCAAATAGAAGCCTTTAGGCACGCGAAGAATGTTTTGATTACCGCTACTTTATTGGTACATCCGCGAATTAATAACCCTCTCAGTATAGCTACAGACAGTTCGTCTTCCACTATAGCTGGAGTATTACAACAGTTTGAAGATAGCATGTGGAAACCACTAGCTTTTTGTTCCCGGAAGTTAACCACCACAGAGCAAAAGTACAGTATTTTTTCTCGGGAACTTCTTGCAATATACTTTGCTTTAAAGAAGTTTCGTTACTACGTTGAGTGCAGAGACTTTCAAATCTTTACGGATCGCAAACCTTTGTGTACAGCGATCAAAAATAATGGTGATCAATATTTACCACGTGAGTTTCGACAACTAGACTTTATTTCTCAATTCACGACTGACCTTCAATATATCAAAGGTCAAGAGAATATTCCGTCGGACGCTCTGACAAGAGTTAATCTTATTAACGTCCCTGGATCTGATCTGAATTACGACGAAGTCTCAACCTCAATCTCAAGAACAAGATCCCGAGTTAAACCAGCTCCGATCTCGTAGTAACTTTCAATTCATTTCACTTCAAACTACCAAACAAATCAAACCTCTGGGTGGATGTTAGTATAGGCCAACCACGACCCTATATCCCGCTCAAATTCAGGTATCCCTTATTCCAACAACTACACAACATCGCCCATCCTAGCATCCGTGCTACTAAAAGATTGATTACTCAGTGATATCTGTGGCCATCTATGCACCACGATATTCAGAAGTGGGTCATATCTTGTGCTGAATGTCAGAAACATAAAGTTCGGCGTCATACGAAAACCCCTCTACAATCTATTGTAGAACCAGATGAACGTTTTACTAAGGTCCATCTCGACCTAGTACACCTTCCTTCTTCGGGAGGTTATAAATTCCTCCTTACCATTATTGACCGCTACAGTCGATGGCCGGAAGCAATTCCTCTGAAAGATTCTTCCGTGGAGTCAGTAATCACTGCATTTGTCGACACGTGGGTGTCCCGCTTTGGAATTCCCAAGTATCTCACCACGGACAATGCAAGAATATTCCTTTCTCATGCATGGATCAACTTCATGGCCATGTTAGGAATTAAACACGTCAAATGCACGGCATTCCATCCGATTAGTCAGGGCGTTATCGAACGTTTTAATCGGACACTCAAGCAATCCATTCAAACCACAGGAACTTCCTCCTGGTTAACGAATCTCCCTTGGATTCTCTTGAGCTTACGTGCAACACTGAAATCTCAAGTTAATGTTTCTCCTGCAGAAATCCTGTATGCTACCCCTTTACGACTACCTGGAGATTTCTTTGAAGAAGAACAACTGGCTAACGACATGAACCTCCCTAATTTCATAGCCAATCTCAAACGTCGTATGAGAAAGCAGAAGCATTTTTTTACAAAAACGTATTCCGGTCAGTCCTTCGTCCCCAGCGACTTGACCAACTGCACACACGTGTACCTTCGTAACGACACGCACACTCTGGGCATGAAAGACAGTTATCTAGGCCCCTATAAAGTGTTAGAACGGACAGTTAAATACGCCACTTTAGAAAATCACACTGGCCCTATCTCTTTAGATAGGCTAAAGCCTGCATATTCTTTAGATTAATTACTTTATAATGTTAAGCCAACAATGAACTGATTTCAAATGCTACGCGAAGGCATCTTTTGAAAACCTTTTACCTGTTGACTTTGAAAATTTGAACACTTTTCTGTTTTTTTTCTTTCTGTTTACAGGTTCCAAGAGTTGCCGTCGCAAGTTCCGTATTGTTAGTTAGCTTAAGTTTTTTTATTGTACCTACCTATACTACCTAGTGGAGTATTTGTAGCTGGAGCATTTTACAACTTTGTTCAAGTTCCTTTAAAATACTCCATTTTTTCTCCAAAATACCATTCCTTATTTTTTTCTTTCTCGTGTATGTATTACCCACGTTTCAGACCGGGCGGGGTAATGTTGTGAACGACTCACAACTCATATATTTTTTGCAATGATACGAAATGGTACTAGGCAACGCGAATCAATAAACTAGTAGAGTCAAATAAATAATTCATAGAAGTAAACTTGCGTTTTATTTCCTTCTACAAGAATTAATAAAAGTAGCCCTAACACTCCACCTCAGTGATAAACAAGCTACAGTACCGACCTGAGATTTCTTTTGCTGAATTTTATACATTATGTTGGGTAAATTGAGCGAATCGAAATGAATTAATTATCGTTTTAAAACATCAAATGTTCCAGAATATCAACCTCGAATTAGTGTACTTTACAAAACTTTTGTTAATAAATTCTATACACAATACACCCAATGTTAAAATTATGTAATACATATCTTTTACACTAAATGTGCCGTGCGTAATCTTTTACAATTTCAAATTATCTGTTTTATATGTAAACAAGTGTACTTAGCACTCGATACGCCTAATTTACCACAATCACTATAAAAGTTTCGCTACCACAGTTAGCAGCATCATCACCAAAATGAAACTGTACGGTTTACTTTTTATTTTTGTTGTAATCTTCACGCTATGGGTAAGATTTTCTTCTATCAAATTTTTAGATTCTTTACTTTAAATCATTTTAGGGACCAACTAGCGCTCAAAATGATGAACCACCTCCACCATTATCACTCACGTCTCTTGTATCAGCGCTTCGAGATCTATCTATACCTATCAGTTCCGAAGGATACCATTCTACAGGAGAACCAAAGAGTATGAAAACTAGCATTTTATAAACGTTGAAATGTATTTTAACTTTAGAATTTTTCTATAACAACATTATACAAAAAAAATTTTTAGGTAAGCCAATAAATAATATATCTAGGGCAAAAAGTATTGTTTTTTGCTCTAATATGCTCCTTTCAATATAACATAGTATTGTATGCTTAGTAAAGTTTTGATGTATTGTAATATTAGTACGCATTAATCCATCTTGTGCCTTTTGCTTTACCTACCAAGGAGAAATGGTAAGTAAGATTAATTTTATTTTTTTACTTTTTGAGGTTATGAGAAGTTTTCATTAAAGTCTCGCAGGATTATTAATAAAAGATCTAATGAGGCACTCCAATTAATTCAGACTGAATTTATATTTGTTACTTAACTCTTGCTTATTCTTGCTCTGACAATGTAAATAAATTTTAATGAATCAGTATCTAACGAAGTTTCAACTATATAGGAAGTTTCATCGCTGTTATCTCTCTACCTATTTTATCATAGAATGTTATTATTAATAACTAAAATTTATAAATAGAAAGAAAGTTACATTTTTCCAAATATAATTAAGTATATTAATTTAATGAAAGTAATTTCATCGGTGGGAGGACTATTCAGGGGAAAAAATTCGGAAATTCTATTCAATTCTATTATAACAAATGTAGCATAACAAAACCTGTTCATACAACTACAATTGCAACCATGTTCTATGTTGTACTATCCACCGAAGAGAATACGGTTCTGTGGTTCCTGCTGCGTGGTATTTAGGAAAATCAAATGAATGTTTCTGACCAAGAATATGAATACGATAAAGCTAGAAAAAAGAAAACCAAACGCTCTTAATGAAAATAAGTTATCGTCTATCAATGAGCAAATAGTTAGATGGATTGTAAAAAGGAAAAGGAAAGTGAATCCTAAGTATGATGCAAGCAACGATGGATCCGCAGATACAAGATTCAGATAATTCTTTACCATACCCTACACCACCAGATGTTATTTCACTAGAGGATAATATACCATGTAAAATAAATTGATTTTGTTTATGTATGGTTTGTTTCAAATACATTTGGATTACGTAAACACCTACAGAATTAAAAATTGGGTCACAAAATATAGTAAAATCGTTAAGTGGCAAGACATCACAGCAGTGGCGTGCGGTCCATGGAAGCAATCCCAAGTAGCACAAAATATTGGTGCAATATTGGTTAGAAATTGCGGCAACAAGGGTACAATGTTCCTAACAAATATTGACCCAATATAGAAATATGAACATTCTGCTTTATTGGTACGATATTGATTTTAAATATTCCTCAATAATATTCTACTCTATTGGTCCAATATGGGTTTTAAACATTGCTCAATAATAGTATCCTGTATTGGTGCAATGTTGATTTTAAATATTTCTCAATTATAATCTACATTATTGGTGCAATGTCGATTTTAAATATTGCTCAATAATATTCTACTTACTTTATTGGTCCAATATGGTCTTTAGACATTGCTCAATAATAGTATGCTGTGTTGGCGAAATGTTGATTGTAAATATTGCTTTATAATGTTGTCACTGTATTAGAAAACAAGAGAAATAAAAGTAATATAAATAAAAAACGAGGAGTTAATTGCATCATATTTATTATTAATACATAAAAAAATAAAATTGAAAACTACATACATAAATACAAAGTTTATTCGAAAGAATCAAATGTTAATTTTTAAAAATACATAGATAATAAAAGAAACAACGGAAAGTTATTTAAATGAAACTATAAACAAAGTAAAATATCTAACCTGAAATAACATGAACCTTACAATAATCTAGAACTTATAATAAGAAGAAACATCTAATAAAAGTAAGCATGGCTATTCACACCAAAACTGGTTGACTGGTCCGTTCCTGTAATAAAAGATAAACAGCATGAGAAACGTCTCAATAAGTAGGGTATTGACCGATGCAGTAGCTACCCTTTTATGACTGTGCGTAAACTTACCTACAATACATGCATACAATAATGGTGTTACACAAAATAACGGCATTGGTCCTGGCCTCCTGGTTTAACACTGTCAAATGTTCGCAGCAGCCAATGTTCAATCATCACAGAAAATGAATAAATTGAATTAAATAATCACATGAATTATTATCACACACATGTTAACACTTTCACGAGTTTATTTATTAAACAAAATAATGAAGTCGTACACACAGACACTCATTTATTTTAAACTTTTTATGTTGCATCCTAAAACATACTGTGAATTCTCGAGGCTTGACCTGTGAACATCCACCCGGAACGGACTTCCTAGAAATGCAGCTTTCTCCGATTAGGGTAGGTAGCGGAACGAATTGTCCTTTTTAGTTAACTACAAATATGTATCTTTTATTTTTGGTTTCCTTAAAATGCAAAGTAACACTCATACAAAATTTCCTACCTAGTAAAGCAGTAAAAAGAAAAAATAACTAAAATTAACTCTAAAATCTTTTTAAAATTTTTGACCTCTCTTCCCCAAGCGATCGTTTTAGTTGTTCTTTGTTTAAAATTTCATGATTCCTTATAATCATTATTGCAATTTTCAATTGACATACATTTTCAATAATATTCAAGTCCGTACTTTGAAGTTTGAGGTTGTTATTGAAATGAGTTTCAATAACTTTTGGACATTTATGAACTAACCAGGCTTTGATTTTTGGGCTTTGTGTTTGGGGTTATTGTCCTCGATATAGTTTAAATCGTTTACTGAGAAAACTAGACTTAAATAAATATAAAAAATGTTATAAATATAAATAAATATTATAAAACAATATTGTTAGAGTATTTACTATAAATATGTATGCGATGTTATATTTAAATAATCGCTTAATATTGCTATACGATATTTAAAAGAAAAATGCGACAGTTATTCTGCCAGTAATGTGCCAATATTGGTTCAATAATTTAAAAATAAATGCTATAAAACAATATTGTTAGGATATTTATTGCAAACATTTATGGGATATTGCATTTAAATGATCCTGCAATATTGGTTTTTTATAGTAAAGCGTCATATTGCATTTAAATATTCCGCCAATATTATTACAATATTGTTAAAACATATTCTCAAAAACCAATATTGGTTAAATCTTGCTAATATTGCCCCAATTATGCAATATAGGTTCAATACTGCCCCAATCATTTGCCAATATTTTGTGCTACTTGGGATGCTTCCCTTGAGAATTTATTAAAAATAAAAACCAATGCTAACAAAAATATTTTTATAAAATTATGGTAATCGTTTATTTAAATTTGTAATATTTAATCAACTTAAAGCTCAATATCAATTCCGTACAGCAAAAAGTATATTTATTAAGAGTACTATTTTAAATTAGGCTCATTAAAATTACACGGAAAGGTAATACCGATTCAAATGTGTTACATACACTGCATATAAGCACTGCTTATAACTGCTCTTCTCTTAGCCTTGGCGTGAAATAGCGGTCGTGGGGTGATATAGTAGACGATGGTGTTTGGCTGGTGAGCATTGTTTAGCCGTTATTTTTAGTGTGCTTCATGCCCAAATGTTTATTTACTATAATTTGGTTATTTGTTCGATTTAGTGTTTGTTAAATTTAATGTTACTTGAGTAATGTAAATCTGCGAATGAGACTGTATTTTGTCGCATTTTATTATTTCAATTTATAAGTTGGATTTTTTTAAAGACCAATAATTCTATTTAGTTTGCCTGTATGCAAATTTAAAATTGCATTATCGTCACGACTGCAAATTCAGCTGCTTCGGTGAAAGGTTCGAGTACCTTCGATATATCCGAATCGAGACGATTTTCTGTTCGGTTTGTAAATTATTAATAAAGAATTTTTCGCATACAGTTTTGGAGAGAAATTACAAATTATTAAGAAAGGCAGATCAAAACCAGAACTTTCAAATTTAACAACAAAGATTAAAACCTGTACCGGTATTTTGCTAAGAAAGACCGGAAAATTGATACGTAGTAGTAGTTTTTTTATAATAAAGAATGATAGTCAACAAATTCCATAAGTATAAAGTGTAAAAGTGCTTCTTTGAAAAACTTTTAAGCTTAATAATTATAACACTGTTTTTTATTGTACCTAGCAGGGGTGGATCCAGAGAAGTATTTTGAGAGGAAAATCTTTGGAAAAATAATTGTTTTAATAAATAATAATTAAACAAACATTTGTTTCTATTCTATGTAAACCTATTTCTAAATTGGGGGGGGGATTATTCCCTCCCCGTTAATCCGCGCCTGTACCTAGGTGTATTATAATTAAAATCGTGGTTGCTTCCCTAGCCTAAATTCTCACCGCACCCCACTGCATCACAGAAGTCTTTTGGGAGCGAACATGTCAAGCACTATTCTTAGTCATCGCTACGTACCAGCAACTACCGGTGGAACTGTTGCGTTTTTGCTACTAGTTACAAGCACGTAATTGCTACGGTTTTATTACATGCCTGGAACCAAATGAGAAAAACTTTTGGATATCAGATACGTTGCAGTAAACTCACTGCAAATTGTCCAGCTACCTTTCGTATTGGCCCAATAATGTTAATATATTGGTATAACTCTGGTCCTATACTGGCACAATATTATAGGCTGGATACCGATTGCACATAATAATGATCGTTATTACATTTTTTAATTACATTGTTTTACACACTGAGAAAAATGTTTCATAAAAGTTACGTCTGCGTCGTAAATATTTTTAATTTCTCAGTGTATAATACAATATAACTAAAAAATATAATAACGATCATTATTATAGACCAGTGTGCAACCGACATACAGCCAACATTGTGCCCGTGTTAAAGAACGCAAATATTCCAAGCAGTATTTATGTAACAGTAACTGAGATCGGAACTTTGATTGAGTAGTTGTTACGTAACGACAACTAAATTTATGACTTTATAGGTATAATTACTTCAGTACGGAGTAGTTATGTAGTTCCATTACTTCTGAGTAACTTTTAAAGTATATGGAACGGTATTGCCACTTAGTATAATTATCATAAAGTCGTTGCAACTTCAAAGTGGTATTATGAGTGTAGCAGTAATTTGCCCAAATATACTTTAAAATTTTTAAAACTTTAAAGTAGTACTGAAAGTTCCTACCACTTGTATGAAACCATTGCTTAACCCTTTAAAGTAACCGAACCTAACAGTAGTATTGAAAGTAAAACTTAAGTTTTTGCTACCCGGGAGAATCACTTTAAAGTGATTTTTCGTAAACTACTCCATCTGCATGTTTACTTGTAAAATGTTGGAGGTCATTAATCAGTTTAAAATTTATTATGATTGTTAATTGTTTTACTACATAACCTTCAAAAATAATAACACATTGGTGCCAAATTGTGCCTTAGGAATAATATCAAAATGGGTTTTATCACGAGTATTAACTTATAAGTGTTTTTGTCATATTTTATTTAAAAACATATTTAATTTTTTTCCATCTATCATCATCACATTTAACAGAAAAGTTACAATGATTTATAATTTTGCTATATTGGAATGACAAAATAAGCAAACATTTTATCGCTCTCCGTATTATTAAGTACGTATTACAAATAACATAGTAATCCATTTTGTGATACGATCGCAGCATTAGTATAGAAAATGATAGAATGTTTGTTAAGTTGCAAGATAAGAGAGAGCAACCATGCAACAGGATGGGTCAAGCAGAAAGAAGTTCCATGAAAGTAGCAATTACTACGCCGCGACGTTCCCGCTACGTAGCCTAAACGTAACCGAAAGGTAGCTGTACAAGTTCCGGAGAGGTTATTGCGACATATCTGATACCCAAAAGTTTTTCCCATTTTGGTTCCAGGCATGTAATAAAACCGTAGCAATTACGTGCTTGTGACTAGTGGCAAAAACTTAATAGTTCCTTCAGTAGTTGCTGGTACGTAGCAATGACTAAAAATGGTGCTTGGCATGTTCGCTCCCAAAAGGCTATTTGAAACAAACCATACATAAACAAAATCAATTTATTTTACATGGTATTATCCTCTAGTGAAATAACACCTGGTGGTGTATGGTATGGTAAAGAATTATCTGAATCTTGTATCTGCGGATCCATCGTTGCTTGCATCATACTTAGGATTCACTTTCCTTTTCTTTTTTATAATCCCTCCAACTATTTGCTCATTGATAGACGATAACTTATTTTCATTAAGAGCGTTTGGTAATTTTTTTCTAGCTTTATCGTATTCATATTCTTGGCCAGAAACATACATTTGATTTTCCTACATACCACGCAGCAGGAACCACAGAAACAGAGTATTCTCTTCAGTGAATAGTACAACATAGAACATGGTTGCAATTGTAGTTGTATGAACAGGTTTTGTTAAGTTACTTTTGTTATAATATAATTGAATAGAATTTCCCACCGCTCAAACTACCTTCATTAAATTAATATACTCAAAATAATACTTAACTATTTTTGGGAAAATGTAAGTTTCTTTCTATTTATAAATTCTAGTTATTAATAATAGCATTCTATGATAATAGGTAGAGAGCTAACAGCGATGTAGTAACTTCCTATGTAGTTGAAACTTCGTTAGATATTGATCCATTAAAATTTATTTACATTGTCAGAGCATGAATAAGCAAGAGTAAAGTTACAAATATAAATTCAGTCTGAATTAATTGGAGTGCCTCATTAGATATTTTATTAATAATCATGCGAGACTTTAATGAAAACTTCTCATAACCTCAAAAAGTAGAAAAAGAAAATTAATCTTACTTACCATTCCTCCTTGGAAAGTAAAACAAAAGATTAATGCGTACTGATATTACAATACAACACCAAAACTTTACTAAGCATACAATATATTGAAAGGAAAACAGATTAGAGCAAAAAAATACTTTTTTGCCCTAGGTCCTGTGCATAAAGTGGGCACAGTCGTCAGTGCTTAGGGCCCCTAATGATATAAGTTCGGGCCTACTGCGAGCTCAATTTCCAATCGATCACAAACAACCACTGATCTCAACAATGTATTTAATAATTCCCTACCCTAAATTTAAAATCAGTTTACACTTCAAAGTTATAAGAAAAATGTAATAGGCGAAGTTATGCCCTTGCAGGTTACGCGCTCTAAAAGATTATATGTCTTTGAACATTTCAAGTGTTTTAAGTGTTTGAAAAAATGTCCCTTACAGGTGAATATATTATTTTATTGGCTTACCTACAATTTTTTTTTGTATACTGTTGTTATAGAAAAATCTCAAAGGTAAAGTACTACATTTCAGCGTTTATTAAATGCTAGTCTTCATACTCGTTGGTTGTGAGTGTGGACGTGTAGGATCGGCTTCAGAAATGATTGGTATAGATAGATCACTAAGCGCTGATATAAGAGATGAAAGTGATAATGGTGGCGGTGGTGCATCATTTTGAGCGCTAGTTGGTCCCTAAAATCATTTAAAGTGAAGAATTTAAAAGTTTGATAGAAGTAAATCTTACCCATAGCGTGAAGATTACCACAAAAATAAAAAGTAAACCGTACAGTTTCATTTTGGTTACCGATGCGTCTAACTGTGATAGTAAAACTTTTATTTTATAGTGAATGTGGTACTGAATTAGGCTTATCGAAAAGAGTGCTAAGTAGACTTGTTTACATATAAAACACATAATTTGAAATTATACAAGATTACGCACTTCGCATTTAGTGTAAAAGTAACACAAAGGATATGTATTACATAATCTTAACATTGGGTATATTATGCATAGAATTTATTAACAAACATTTTGTAAAGCACACTAATTCGAGATTGATATTCTGGGAAATTAGATGTTTTAAAACGGTAATTTCAAATTAATTCATTTCGGTTCGCTCAATTTACCAAACATAACGTATCAAATCCAGCAACAGAAAGCTCATGTCAGTACCTTGTTATTTGAGTATTAACTAAAATGAAACTATTGTCCAATGTCCAGTCTATTTTTCATCTTTGTGCTTATTAGGTTTTTGAAGCTGTATGTAAATGTGTAATTCACCTGAATTGGTACAAAAAACAATTATTGGGTATTGCTCAATAGCGCAAGGCGGTCAGTTTACCTACCTACTGAGGTCTAATAATACCCAAATGGTCATGGGGAAATTACACGAAAACAGGAAGGACCACAATTATTTAATATTCTTGACGAGTTGAGGATAACGAAGAATTATTTACCCGGTTATGGATGTCTACTCGATCGGATATTTCGGCTAGAATGTCGAGACGAGATCAAGCCAAATACTTCGAAATCGAGACAGGTACGATTATTGACCAAACCGAGACGAAAAAGGATTTTGGAGTCATTATGAGACCGAAACTGAGACTAGCTAAATCTTCATGAGACAAGACGAGAGTGAGCTCTAGAAGAACCTGACATTTTATGATGCGCACTGTTACATGCTAATATATTATAACAATAAGGTTCTTCATTTATAATGATTTAGTGCACTCTAAAAAATTACCGGTGAATTATACCCTAAAAAATGGTGGCAACTATGTTGCCTCCATTTTTTGGGGTAAATTTACTTCCAAGTGTAATTTTCATAGGAAGTGGAAAATTTCAATATTAGGTCAATATTAGGTAAAGTTAACTTTACGCAGGTATTTTAATGTTAAAATGTAAGATTGCATTGAGATCGTAATTTTAATCTGTAAATTTATTTAAAAAGGAAACATGACAATGCAAATCTAACCTAATATTGAAATTTCCCACTTCCTATGAAAATTACACTTTGAAGTAAATTTACCCCAAAAAATGGAGGTAACATAGTTGCCTCCATTTTTTAGGGTAAATTGAAGGGGAATTTTTTCGAGTGTGGTTGTAAATAATCAATTACCTGAGAGTTTTTCTGGCTGTCCCAATTTTTAATTGAAAAATCTTACATTTAAAATGCAATGAATTTACGTACGTGTGGGAAAAGAATTTCATGGATCTGCTAAGGCTTCTTGTGTTAAAGGTTGTAGTAAATCAATCATAAATTATTTAAGAAGAAGAAACTTATATCGATCTTATACTCAAACTCTGATTTCGGTCTATGACCGAATTTATTACCCACGACGTGATGTGAACCTATCAAAATAACCACAACGCGACAGTAAAAGTCCATCCTTGATGTACTCTTTCGTAAATCGAGCTGTAAAAGAATTTTTCTATAAAAATAGCAAATATACTAAAAGAAAACTTTGGTGACAAGATCTTACTTTTATTTAGGTCAAGGCATACATTGGTGTGGCACATAATGAACAAGTTGATTTATTGGTCAAACGGAGCATTACAACACTACTGAGGTTAACTATACTTTTAAGATTGAAGACTGTTTTAATCTTCTAAAATGTGATTTAAACCAAAAGTGCAATGATTCCTGGATAACTTTTTGCTTAGTTGTTCATTACGTTTTAAATTGTACAGCTATACATTAAGTTATTTAAAGATTTGTGAAATTTTGAAATTGCCACCAATTTTAGTAATTTTTTGGAAATTGTAAAGTTTCATCAGTTATAACTTGTCGAAGTCGAATACAGCAACAGCTAAAGTCGCCATTTTTTGTTAGTGTCGTTATTGCGCACACGCTTCTCTTGTTAAATCCATTGCCAAGTGTATATTGGTGCCAATTCGTTTTATTTACTACAACTAGAGTAACATGAACATTAACCAATTGTTTTTACCAATTTAGATCACTTTTTAACGGCTTTTTTTGTCTTAAAAAATTAAAAGTAAGGAACTATTTTTAAAGTAGAATACTATTAGATTGAATATTCAATCTCTACAGAGTTAATTAATAATATAGAGAGAAAATAGATTTCAGTATTGAAGAATTGTTTTAGTTATAAGAACAGAGTGAAAACAAAATTTCTTACTCTAAATTTTAACTCTAAAATCTTTATCCACTACTCTAACAATTGTTAGCGAGCTGGTTTTTACTGTGTACGTATTATTCCACTGTGCAGCATTTTGAACATCTTCTTGACCTTAATAAGTTGAGAAAGTTTATAAGATTATGTTTTAAACTGAAGTTTGACCTTAAGAGACGACAAACGTTCTCCTATTCAAGGATTCAAAGAGGATTTATTAACAATTTTTTTGGAAACCGAATATGTGAACTTCTTTTAGTGCCGCATAGATTTTCATGATTGAAAACAGTCACAAGAGTTAGATAGTGTTCGATAATTTTGTCTAATAATTGAATATACAGTGTCTTCCATAAATTTGAATCCATATGGGAAATTTCTTTAAAACTCTGCTTGGAAAAAAACTTTGTAGAGCAATCACTTCTACTTTCAAAAATACTTGAAATACGCCATGTCAAAGTTGACAGGTTACATTAGGTATCTGTCAAATTCGCCATTGTTTTTAAAAATCGGTGAAAGATGACCTTATTTGTTAAGATTTGGAAAAATTTTATTAAGAAAAAATGGCTCTAATGACATTTTACGTTCAGATACCGAGTTTGAACGAGATATTCCGACATAAGAAAAATTTTGTTTTTTAACATTTTTTTTGATAACTGATTATTTTGAAATTATTAAAAACGCCTTAAAAGAGTTTTTCTAATAATATTGGATGATGTAGGTATTTTTGACGAATATTAGAATTATCAAAAAACAAAATGGACTATTTTCCACTTTCCAAGAAAATAAGCATAATTTTATTAATCTCTTTTTATTAAGTTTTTAAGTAGTAATTTAGTGTTAATTTGTTTAAATTATGATTACAACAATTCTTGTATTATTCAAACGTGGCTTAATAAAAAAAGATTAATAAAATTATGAGTTATTTTCCTGGAAATTGGAAAATAATCCAGAACCTTCCATTTTTTTCTTGATAATTTCAATATTTGTCAGAAATACCTACACCATCCAATATTATTAGCAAAATATGCTATGCAATTGTTTCTACGCATTTAAAGCGTTTTTAATGATTTCAAAATAATCAGTTATCGGGGTGTATCAAAAAATGTTAAAAAACAAAATTTTCCTTATGTCGGAATATCTCGTTCAAACTAGGCATATTTTCATATTTCGGCATTTTTTTCTTTAAAAATTTTTTTCATATTTTAACAAATAAGGTCATTTTTTGCCTATTTTAAAAAACAATAGCGAATTTGACAGATACCTAATGTCACCTGTCAACACACATCACTGTGACATGGCGTATTTCAAGTATTTTTGAAAGCAGAAGTAATTGCCCCGCAAAGTTCTTTTCCAAGCAGAGTATTTAAAAAATTCCCCATATGGATTCAACTGTATGGCAGACACTGTATAATTTCGGACTTAACATCTTTAAAATAATTTCCTTTTGTTATATATATTCATCTGTAAAGATTTCTTTTTGTATTTTCAAAACATCATTTTCCCTGTCGTTTTTAACTCTTCACATGAAATATCTTTTTAGAATAGACTTTAACAGAAAAATTCAGTGTAGACACATTTCTTTTTTGACATAGTTAAGCAAAATCGTTTCTTGTAGTAGACTATTACATATATTTCCTTGTCCAAGATTCTCTTGATCAGTCATTTCTCTTATTCTTATCTTGAATAAGAATTTGTTGAAACATCTCCCTGATAGCCCATGCAATGGGTTTTTTTAACTTTCCAATAATACTGACCAGAAAGTTGTATAAATTGGGATCCTTCAGCAAAAATGATTTAAAGTATATTCTTCAATTTTAGCTGCGGCATCGAAGAGAAGTCGTGTTTTCCAGACTTGCTTGAGCAACAGTGTAATCAGGTAAATACAAGCTCGCATTTGAATCGCTTTCGACTTCTTCTTGGATTAATTCTCTGTGGTATTTTTCTTCATACTTTTCTATTTTTTGAGTGTAAGCTTGTAAAAATGTCTCATATAGAGAATATGAATTCTCTCCTCACTGTTTCATAACACCATAGTTCTTTTAAATCTATCAAAAGTGGTTGCTTTCTGAGTAGTCATTCTTTGTACATAACTATTTGTCTCTATTTTACTACAAATCCAATTCTCTATATTTATAGTCCCTATGTAAACAGGGGATGCTATATTCTGCTTTTCATTACCATCAAATCGTTTTGAAGTTTATCCTCCTCACCAGATTACATATTTTGCATTTATCTTCAATAGGTTATCTTTTTTACTTAAAGGACCATTTGTTAGATTAACTGTTTCAATGTTATTTATTCCATATAAACTCATTATTTTACCAATACACTATTTTAATATTTGGCAATTACTGTTCGACAGTCAATTTTTCATAAACTGTAACTGAATTGAATTACATATAATTGATGTCAATCATAAGTTTACCCATTCTATTTTTACCAAAAGTAAAAAAAATTGTAAAGATAAAGTGTATACTTAACAGATCGTTATGTGAGTTTTGGTTATCCGGTATTAAGTTAGGATATATTACAATCCAGTACGAATGTTTTTGCAACGTCGGTAGGCTTGCAATATGATTAGCTTCATCTTGGTCGTTGTTTTGATTTAAATGAATCAAATTAAAGCTAGAGAAACAAAAGGTTTATTTACTAGAAAGTTTATTTATTGTCCAAGAATTATCTGTTCCTGGAAAGGAAACCATAGCAAAATTTAAGCACACCCTAAGGACCCTAAAGGGAAGGTTTCATATTCACATCTTGTTTTGGATCAATTTCTCCTATAATGGTTTGTATAGATAAATCACCAGACACTGGTATAGGTGAACGTGGTAATGGTAATAATGGTAGTTGTGGTGCATCATTTTGAGCGCTAGTTGAACCCTAAAATGATTTTCAGAATAGAATTTAAATATTTGGTACGAGAAAATCTTACCCATAGAGTGAAGATTAGCATAAAAATAAAAAGCAAACCGTACAGTTTCATTTTAGGTGACGATGCGTCCCAACGGCGGTAGCTAAATTTTGTTTGGTTTTATAGTTTTCCTTAGCTGTGATACAAATGTGGGATTTGCGCTGTTCCATCTGTAAGTTGGCTGCAGCCGCACATTGGGCCTACATAATAATAATAATCGCCCCCTCCCTCCTGCACAAGCTTATAGCTTCTGGGGCCTTGGTTTAGGTTATGGGTTGTAGTTATTATTATTATTATTATTATAGTGAATGAGATAAATTAGGCATATCGAGATAAGTGCTAAGTAGCCTTGTTTACATATGATACAGAATTTGGTATTATTAAAAATTACATAGCGTGCATTTAGTGTAAAAGTAACACAAAAGATATATGTTACATGTACTTAGCATTGAGTACATTATGTATAGAAACTATCTATTAACATAATTTGTGTAAAGCTGACTGACTCGAAGATATCTGGAAAATTTGATAATTTCAAATTAATTCATTTCGATCCGCTCAATTTACTCAACGTAATGTATAAAATGCAGTAACAGAAATTTTATGTTAGTAATTGTTATCTAATATGAATATTATCTAAAATGAAACTATTGCGCAGTTTATTTTTCTTTTTTGGGTTTATATGCGCCCTTTCGGTAAGATCTGTTTTATAAGTAGAGAAAATAGTATTTATAAGTTGACAATTATTACATGATGTTTAGGGGCAAGTGAGTGCTCAAAATGAACCACCACAACCACCAGCAACACCCTCTCCAACTCGTGGTATACGACAATCTTTTGGACGAGACACCTTTAAAGGAAACTCCTTTGGTTAACGGATTATAGGAAATACAATAAGTATGCGTATTACCTACATTTATTTGCTAAAAATGTGCAATTTAAAGTAATATTAACTACAAGTAATTATTTAGGTTTCAAATTCGTATCCGATGTGCTCTTACGAGTAGTTCTCGTAAATAGCAGCACTAATTCTGCACCATCTGGTACTACATCTAAATTTGAATTGTTTAAATTTGTAAAATAGTTGATAATTAGTTTACAATAAAAACAATAAACTAAATTTTACTTATCAAAGAACTCGTTAGATACTGTGACGTTTTTATTAATCCCAATTTTTATTAATCCTCTTGATTCTTCGGAGTCAAGTTACCTAAAAAATAAAAAAAAGAAAAGGACTTGTCTTAATTGTTTAAGTGTGCCTACCTAACTAACTTTAATTATTTTTGTTCTTTAAATTACTATTCGGATTTTTCCTTTCGGAGTGTTTTCTGATATTTTCAACTGAGTATTTTTGTTATCTTATTATGAACATTGTCAGCCATTTCTACTTTCTTTTTATCTTTTGGTGTGAAAGTTTTACCAACTATGTGTAGGAGGAATTTTAATCTCTTTTTGATAATGAGAAGACATTTTAAATTTTTCAAGCTCTTTTTCTTACTGAACCTTTGGCCCAAGAACATCTAGGTCTCCATATACCCCACATTTTTCACCTTAATGGTTGAGGGTTTTTCTAATTTTATTGAGATTTACTTGGCTAATCTTATTGGCTTGCATTATGGAAATGGTTGCTTTGGTATAAGCAAATTCTAAAAGAATGGTATTTTTTATCCTGCTAGTTGCACTCTAAAAAATTACCGGTGAATTATACCCTAAAAAATGGAGGCAACTATGTTACCTCCATTTTTTGGGGTAAATTTACTTCAAAGTGTAATTTTCATAGGAAGTGAAAAATTTCAACATTAGGTTAAGTTTGCATTGTAATGTTTCCTTTTTAAGTAAATTTACAGATTAAAATTACAATCTCAATGTAATTTTACATTTTAACATTAAAACACCTGTGTAAAGTTACATGACAAAGTTAATATTTCATGGCAATAGTACTTTTCAGGGTTAAAATACAAATGTGAAAATACTTCTTGAATGTAACGATGACTTGCGAAAGTACTTGAAAATTCAATCGTTCCTCTGGGAATTGTATGAAACAAAATAAAATCAAAGTAATTTTTATTGAACGTATGTACTTATATAAAATATAAGACATTAACAGAACTTCTTTTCAGGGGCTTTCGGAAATATTTGGTCTCTCAAAGACATTCAGATAAAGTTTCGATTCCACCTAGAAAATTAAAAAATTATAAATTATATAAACAATTATACACGAGTACCTTTCTCAATTACAGTTATGCTAGTTTATTTCGAATTCTTCAATTTTTGATTCATCCTAGAAAAACATTAAATTAAATATTTTTATTTTATTGGTTTAAATTTGTAATTTTAACATATAGGTACTTACCGATTATTATTTTTTAACTTCTACTATAAAATAAAATTCTTCCCATCTTCGGTCATACGTGTAAATATTTGCCTTTAATAAATCCGCACTACACTACAACGAAAAACAAAATATTAATGAGCAATGAACACTTCGTTCGCTATCGATAGAGTACGCCTCGCCGAAATCATAAAAGAATGGTACACACCATTCCGACCATTCCCCAAAAAGCCTATTTGGACTGTTCATAATGGATTCCTGAATTCTTTCACGAAACGAAGGTCACAAACAAGTGCGATCAGCGAAATAGCATCTCAACGGTTAAAAACATATTAAGGGTAAAATTACACTATTCTTGTTCAAGTTCATCTTATCTTTAATATTACACTAAAAATGAATTAAGTTATTGAGCAATTATACATTTGTAAGGAAAAAATTGTCTGAGTTATGTAAATTTATATTATGGATAGTGATTTTAACCAGTTCAATGTAGTAGAATTACTTATATTTGTATAATTTTACATAATTACAGGGCATTTTACCACAAATAGTAAAACTACTAAATGTATAGGTAAAATTAATTTTAGGGTAAAAATACCGCAAATAATAGCGAAAAGTTACCTCTTTCCCAAGGTAATTTTACCTCATTTTTTACAGTGTGGGATTTGAGAATCTTACCCTCCGGTGATGGTGGTTTAAATCGTTGAAGACACCTGTAGACCACAGCACTGTCTCGCAACCAGGAGTTGGTTGTTCCTGCCTTTTAATCCTAGAAGCTGGTTATTGTCAACTATATTTTATTCTGCTATTTGGGATTAGGATGTGATAATCTTACCCTCCGGTAATGGTGGTTTTAAATCTATGAAGACACCCGTAGATCACATTGTCTCACAGCCAGGAGTTATGTGTTCCTGCCGTTTAATAATAGTAGCTGGTTTTGTCAGCATCGACATCTTTGGTACTGTTGTAATTTTTGGTAAATTTTGAGAGTTTGTAACTGTAAGTATTACAGAAGTGTTTTTCCTTTTTATTATCCTTATTCCTATTTAAAGTTCATTACTTACCTTTCGTTGTGATCAAATCTTTGATATTTGTACTGGTGGTATTTTGTAAATTCTTGCTTTGGTATTAATATTGCTGGTACGGCGCCTTATTGAGCAAGGTTGCCTGAAACTATTACAGGTTATTTTTATTATGATCTTTTTACATTATTATTCTTGTTTATTGGTAAAGATTTAAGGTTAGGAATTGAGTTTATGTATACTTACCCGATATTTGTTTCCTACCTAACCTCTCACAGTTTCCAACAATTCTTTTTATTATTTTTGCACACTCCTGTTCACTGCAAGTTGCACTTTATTATATATTTTTGTAATTTGATTGTTTGTATACAAAAAAAGAACGTTCATTATTGACATTTTGTTATCGATTTACTTATCAGAAAATCTTGTAGTACATTTATTTTACTGGCTGTTAGTCATATCTGTGGTCATTTTTCATACCTTATTGTGGCCATTTATTCTTATTATTATAGTAGGGTGTTTGTTTATGCCTTGATGACTATTGTTTTTTTATTAGTTTTTGCAGCTTTTGTTATTAACTATATTTGTATATTTGTTATTACTACTGTTACTATTTACATTATATTACATTATTAAATCTTACTATTAATTATACGTTTTACACGATCGTGTTGTGTTTTTGTTATGATTGTGTGTATTTGGTCATTCCCCTTCTTTCTAGGTTTCTAGAATGGCGCCCAGGCAGCAAATCGTTATTTTTTAGTAGCTATCATCGACGAACCAACCTACCAGCTCTCCTTTTTAACCTTGAGCACCGTGAGCATTAATATTGTACATCCTGGCTACTAGGGTGGCACAATACAAACTCCATTGCGTTATCGGAATGGGCAAAAAATTTCAGTCCTCCAGTTCTTGAGCATTATCTCCATTTTCTGGGGTAAATTTACCTCAAAATGTAATTTTCATAGGAAGTGGGAAATTTTAATATTAAATTAAATTTGCATTGTAATGTTTCCTTTTTAAAGAAATTTACAGATTAAAAATACAATCTCAATGTAATTTTACATTTTAAGAATAAAACACCTGTGTAAAGTTGCATGCGAAAGTTACTATTACATCGCAATAGTACTTTTCACGGTTAAAATACAAATGCGAAACTGAAAATACTTATTCAATGTAATGGTGACTTGCGAAAGTACTTGCAAATGCAATCGTACTTCTGATTATTACATTGCTAAATAGACTGTACGCAACACCTTTAAGGGGCTTTCAGAAATTTTTGGTCTCTCGGAGACAACAGATAATGTTTCGATTCCACCTAGAAAATTTAAAAATTATAAATTATAAACCAATTCGACACGAGTACCTTTCTCAATTACAGTTTTACTAGGGCTGTTTATTTCAAATCCTTCTGGGTCATCCTAGAAAAACATTCAAATAAGTTATTTTTATTTGATTGATTTATTTATACCTACCGATTATTTTTAACTTCTACTATAAAATGAAATTCTTCCCACCTTGGGTACGAGTAAATATTTGTCTTTAAATCGGCACTGCACTACAACGGAAAACAGAATATTAATGAACAATGAACACGTCTTTCGATATCGATGGGGTATGCCTCGCCGATTGCGCAAAGTTTAACTAGAAATCATAAAAGAAATGGTACACACCATTCCCCAAAAGCCCAATTTTACAATTTTAATTTTACACAGTTAAAGAACATTTTACCACAAATAGTAGAACTATTAACGTATAGGTAAAGTTGAATTTTAGAGTAAAATTACCTTTTTTTAGAGTAAAAAATATTTTACAGCGCAGTAGGTATACTTATACACACAATTCCAACTTTTAGTCAGCGAGGAATTTTGGTAATTTCATAGAAGAACATTTGGAATTACATTGAAATTAAGTCAGCAGCCAAATTAGGAACAAATGCATAATAACACCGAGCAAAATGTTATAAAAAAATGACAGTAAGAAGTAAATAAGAAATTTAACAAAAGCTGAAATTATGTTAATGATATCATAATTGTGAAAGAAAGAGAAATTGCAAAAGTGCATCAGTAAAACAGCGAAGGAAGAGAAGAAGAATGAGAAAAGAGTAGAAAATCAGATCAAACGATAATAATTTAAATAAGGAAGACAAGATGAAAGAATAGTGTTGAAGTGCAACACAGCAGGAGACACATTGATAATTGTAAATGACTAAAAGCACGACTAAACAGTAAAAGCAACAGATAAATGTCCAGAAAACTGATAAATACTGGAAAGGAGCGGTCACGAGTGATAGTGAATTTGTCAAAGGAAAAAAGGTCGAGACATAGGTCGAAAATCATAATTAAAGAAATACAAATGTTAATGATTCAGAAAAGTAGAAGAAAAAACAGAGAAAATAAGGCAAGAAGATGTAATAGCATTGAATGCTAAAGGTGCCTTTCGATGAAGAGACACCAGTTAGTAAGTAACATACAAGCACACAAGCACAAGATACAGATACTGCAAAATGCCGGTAGATTTAACGAAATGGCTAGATTCTGCTTTTATTTACTAACTACTTCCAATCGATTTTCTAATTTGAAATCCATTTTACTTTTATGTTAAATATAAATTCCTTGTTTGAACTGCAAATGCGTTCTTTTGAATGCCTAATCTTTTAAATGCAGGTATATTAAATTTCAAGAAGAGTGGTATTTAAAATAAAAATGTTTTACTTCTGAAATAAAATAATATGTTTTTAAAACAAGGTATGTAGTATTTGAATTTGCTTTGAAAATAAGACTTATTAGACATATTTCTCAATTATAAGTTGCATTGCTTTTGATTTATTTATAAAATCTTTTAATTGAAGTGTACGTGCTCTTGTTATACTTAGAAATCATAAATACTTTTAAAGTAATAGGGGTTTTTAATTCAAGTGCGTGTGGTTTTAAAATAAAAGTATAAGTTGTTACATCCACAAATAAATGATTTTGAAATAATAATTTGTCTTTATTTTGACAGCAATTCTTTTAATGTGAGTTAATTTTAAATTTTCATTTGTATCGTTAAAACGTGCACATGGTTAAATTAGTTTGTCGTTGTTTTACGTACCGAACAAAATGGAAGAAAATTCGCAACAAGTGTTTTATGTTAGTGTAAGTGCTAATTTCTCAATAAGAACGTTTTGAACAAATTCTAAATGCTCCCATTGAAATTTTTGTATATAAAGAACCTCGATAAAGAGAGCCTGGACTATACGGATTTTTAAAAACCTGAACGTTGAGGAAGCCGGTTATATAAAATAATAGATATTATCTTAAACAACTGTAATAAAATTTTTGTAATAGCTACTGAAATTAGTATTAGTCATGTCCTATGAAGTAGGATCACCATCAAATAATATATTCGAATCATTAACTTCTTTCACAAGTCCTCCGATGCATAAATCTATAATGTTACCAGCAAATGTTTTTTAAGAAATAACTATTTATGTATAAGAAAACTGTTTATGTTCTGTATTTTTATAAGTTTTGTTTTATTTCAATAATAAAAATTTTCACCTTATTTTTGTACTAAGTGTAATGTGATGTCAATAAAGCATTAATAACAGTAAGTTGTTTTGTTTAAATTTATACATTCAATCCAACAGTGTTCTGCATTTAAAGCCATTAACTTAAAAGAATGTTCCATTTAAAAAGAAAACAGTATATTATTATATTAAAAAAACCTGGCATTCATTTAAAAAGCACTGCAATTAAAAGTAGATATTGGTACTTCCTGTTTGAAAGCAGCATTATTTTTTAAATTAATTACATTCTACCAATATCCAAATAACGTTTATTGTACTTTTAAATTAACAATAAATATATTTAAATCAATCTCTGAAATAAGTTTTGGAATTAAATACACGCTACATTGAATTAAAAACTCGAAACACTCTCAAAAGTAGAGCTACTTTTAAATTGAAAAAATAGTTTGCTAGCGCATTTTTGAAAGTAAAAAATTTGGGTGTTACTTGCAATTTTTTTAATTGAAAAGCAACATTTTTTCAGTGTATGTTCCATACGAAAGTAGAATTCTATTTTCTTTTTTTTAACAAATGATTACAACGTTTGCTTACATCTTTTACTCGAAAGACGATTTGTTAGATAATTATTTCAATGCTGTTTATTCCATATAAACTATTATTTTATATGAAAACTCTACTTTACTTTCTTGGCAATCAATTTTTCATAAATCGGGATTGAATCCAATAATAAATTCAGCTACCTAATTTCTATTAGAGACAGAAAAAAGAGAAAGGTATAGTTTATTCTTTGACAGATTTTTTGAGTTTTGGTTACTCGGTATGCAGTAAGGCTATATTAGAGGCTAAAACGAATGTTTTTGCATCGTACGTAGGCTTGCATTATGGTTAGCTTCATCTTGGTCGTTTCTTTTGATTTTAATGATCAAAATTAAAGTTAGAGAAACGGAAGACTTGTTTATTAGAAAATTTATTTGTTGTCCAACAATTATCTGTTCCCGAAAGGAAACCAAAGGACGTAAATCTTGCTTAGCATAAAGAAGTAGCATGTAGGGACACTATGCTCGTTACATGCTAGTTCTCATATTCAATTCATGTTTAGGATCAGGTCCTGCTAAAAGGTTCTACTAGATAGATCACTACTATCCATTTTTTTTCTAGAGTCCTCTGACTTTGAAAGCGTATGGCTCGTAAACTAAAGAGCCAAATTAAATGTTTTAAAAACGAGCAAATAGTAAATTTATTTCTACATGTAATAGTAAAATATTACATTTCTAAGTACTATACTTTTGTTTTTATCGGGCGATATGTAATAAAAGGTACCCGTTTTTACGGCCATTTCCTTTACGTGTTAATTAAACAATTTTTTTCTCAGAAAGTATATGCAATATATCTATGGAATTTTTATAGGAGTTAGAAGAAAACTTTGCCTTTCATATGCTACTAATTTCCAGACAAAGAAACATTTTATTGGAGATTTATATGAAAAAATAACGAACTATGTTTTCTTGTTTATTAATAGAGATAGCGTCAAAAAATTTTCACTAATAGAAAATTTTTCATATCTAAATGACCCTTCTTGAAAAATAATTTCAAAAATCTAATTACAAATATTAAAAAATATATATATATAATCGACCAAATAAGAGTGAGATAAAATACCATAATAGCAGATTTCCTCCTGCCAGTATTTATACGGAGCGTTGTTATTTTATTACGTTATGTCGTACATAAATTGCAACGGTTATTAATAATCTTTTTTCCATTTAGTAATTACTAGGATAATGGGCCCTACGGGCCTAAGCACTTAAGTATGATAGAAATAGCATTTATCGATTTTTTTAAAGTAGGTCAGTATTTACATGACCTACATAAATCTCCAATCGATTCTCTATCGATAGAGCACATATTAGTACCAAATAACACTCAATCAATAGCACTAAATAGTACGATAGAATCAGCATTTATCGAATTTTTAAAACATAACCTAATTTAAAAAATTTGTTGTGCATTATCCTCGGCAAATTACGCGTCGAATGAGCCCAAGCCCATCTCTCCAGCCCTTATAGAACGTGAGAATGGGGCTCGGACACACATACAAATCAACTTTAGTAATATTGGATTCCTAATTAGATTAAGATAATTTTTGCATTGTAAATTAGACATCTATTTATTTTTCAAATCAATACACATATTATTATAATGTCTACATAAAATTAGAACGATATCGTTTATAATAATAGTAAGTTTTGCGGTTGTGGTTTTTGTTATTTTGTTTAATTTGCGTTTACTGCAAAATATTTTCTGGGGAACTGAGATAAAGGTTAAAAGGAAATCTTTCATAAATAATCTTACGTATGTACTTGTCTTGCGTATTGTACGACAAATAATATTGCAGAAAATATTTATTTCGGAATCAAGGTAATGAAGTTTTGTTTTTACTAAAATATTTTTGAAGGAAATTAGATAAAGGTTGAAACACCACTTTATATAAATAATATGTACATACAAATAAGCCAAAAATATTTTTTGTTGTCATGTGTTTTTGTAACTTCAATCAATGTACTAGTTATTATAAATAGGAATGCTACCCAAAATTACAATCATTGTGAAAAAGAAACCGGCGTCAACTATTATAATTCAGTTGTTCAACATGCCAACGCATTGCGATGAGTCACTCAAACAAATAATATTAAAAACTAGAAATTACTTTGAAGAAGAAAGAAGAAATGGTCTGGAGAAGATTAATATTAATCAAGTGGTGGAAAGAACAGCTGATTGTTTGGGTATTAACGTACGTACAGTGACACGAGTAACAGCAGAAGAATTAAATACCGGCACTTCAGCTACGCCAAAACCCATGGGGGGTAGAAAGAAAATTAAACTCGATGAGGTTCTGCAAGGTGTCTTGCGAAGAACGATTTTGAATTTTTATTTGGAACACAAATTTCCAACCATCAAAGAAGTTTATCAGAGATTTAAAGGGGATGTGGAAGATTTGCCAGAATTTTCCGTATCAACGTTGTACAAATGGATGAAAGAAATTAATTTCTCTTATAAAAAATTAAGCAGCAAGCCGATTCTAATGGAACAAAACAGTGTAGCTGCAAAGTTTTTGAATGCTATTAAGAACTATCGACAGCCTGATTGGAATATCTTTCACACCGATGAGACGTGGTGTGGCGCAAACCATTCAAAAAAGTTTGGATGGGTTGAACGCATTAATCCGGAAGTACGTGCAAATTTTGACCAGTATCGTGGGAGCATACAAGAAATCAATGGTTTTAGGGGCGGAATAAAACGTCCGTCTGGATCTGGACAAAGAGTTATAATTTTGCATATTGGAAACGAAAATGGATTTTTGGAAGGGTGCTTAAAGTGCTTTATTGGGAATAAGAAAGCTGCTACTTTAGATTACCATAACGAAATGAACAAAGAACATTACGAGGAATGGTTTCGTTTTGTACTATCTGTAATACCAGAAAAATCAGTTATTGTAATTGATCAAGCTCCATACCATACAATGCTGGATCCCAACTTTAGAAATCCAACATCAGCATGGAGGAAGCAAAGAATTATTGATTGGATGGCAAAAAGGAATGTCGCATTGCCTGATGAAATCAATCGTTTCGAAGATTTAACGAAACCAAGACTTTTGGAAATAAGTAGAGCCTACCATTTTGAGAAAGTATATCAACTGAAAACGATAACCAAAGAGCTCCGAGGGGATGATGTGAAGCTTTTATGGTTACCAGTGGCACATTGCGAATTTAATGCCATAGAGCTAATTTGGGCGTATGTGAAAAACAGTGTTGCTAAATTAAACATAACATTTAAAATAGCAGACGTTTTGCGACTTTGTCAAGAAACTATACAAAATGTTCCTACATCAGTGTGGAAGAATTGTATTGAACATGCTAAAAAACTTGAGGATACATATCGAGAAAAAGATCATCTCGATGATGTTGCGGTGGAACCGTTAATAATCAATCTCAGTGAAGACAGCGACGAAGAATCTGATTTTTCTGATGCACCCAGTGATATGGATGATGTATCAAACGATTTGTAAAGATTCGTTGAATTATAATAACTACTATGTACATTTTATGCTAATTATATTTTAAACTATTTAGAATAATACGTTGGGAGATATATTTAATAAATCTCTATTTAAAGAAAAAAACCCGACTTGCTTTATTTTAAAGCATTTTAGTTTACATACACATGATAATATGATATGTATTAACATGCCTCTTTTAGCAAAACTCTGGCTGGTTACATGAATAATTTTACTTTTCTCTTCAATACTTATTACTTCTATTTATCAGATTGTAGGTTATTGCACTCACTCCATCTTAATTAGTAAGATTATCAATATAATGCAATTTAAAACAGCAAGTGACTAATACAAAAGTTTGGAGGTTACATATATACTACTATCATAAAGAAAGCATATAATAATAAACAAACGCCGCTACATTCTTAGCATGGTTAGGCTCACAGGACACTCCGCGCGTCTTAACCCCCTTGACGCTTTTGCATCGGATCTCACTAACAATCGTTTTCTTCTTAATACATTTTTATTGTTAAAATTAGGAAAACTCTTTTGATGAAAATAATGCCTACATATGAAAAGTGTTCATTTAGCGAAAAAATCTTGACGCTATCTCTATTAATAAACAAGAAAACATAGTTCGCTATTTTTTCATATAAATCTCCAATAAAATGTTTCTTTGTCTGGAAATTAGTAGCATATGAAAGGTAAAGTTTTCTTCTAACCCCTACAGAAATTTCATAGATATATTGCATATACTTTCTGAGAAAAAAATTGTTTAATTAACACATTAAGGAAATGTCCGTAAAAACGGGTACCTTTTATTGCATATCGCCCGATAAAAACAAAACTATAGTACTTAGAATTGCAATATTTTACTATTGCGTGTAGAAATAAATTTACTATTTGCTCGTTTTTAAAACATTTAATTTGGCTCCTTAGTTTCCGAGCAATACGCTTTCAAAGTCAGAGGACTCTAGAAAAAAAATGGATAGTAGGTACTGGTATAGGAGGAAGTGATAATGGTAGCTGTGCATCACTTTGAGCGCTAGTTGGTCCCTAAAATGATTTACAGTGTAGAATTTAAAAATTTGATTAAAGAAAATCTTACCCGTAGAGTGACGATTAGCATAAACATAAAAAGAAAAGCGTACAGTTTCATTTTGGTCCCTATTGTGACAGAAAGACATTCATATCGAAAAGAATGCTAAGTAGACTTAGGTACATATGAAAAATTTGGAATTATTGAAGATTACACACTGCACATTAGTTAAAATTAACACAAAAAATATATATATTACATAATCTTAACATTATATTATGTATAGAACATAATTTGCGTAAGGCTGACTAATTCGAGGTTGATGTTCTGGAAAATTTGATAATTTAAAACGATAATCTCAAATTAATTCGTTTCGATCCGCTCAATTTACCCAACGTGATGTATAAAATCCAGTAACCGAAATTTCATATCAGTAGATGTTTGGATATCAACTAAAATGAAACTATTGTACAGTTTAGTTTTCGTATTTGTGCTTATCTGCACCCTTTGGGTAAGATATCTTTTATAAGTAGACAAAAACGGTAATTATAAGCTGACAATGATTAAATAACCTTTAGGGACAAGCTAACGCTCAAAATGGACCACCTCAACCACCACCACCACCACCACGTGAATCCTATAGTAAACCACAATCTCCTGCATCAAATGCCTTTAGAGGAAGTTTTTCTGGTTAACGGTTTAGTAAATAAAGTAAGTATATGTATTAAAGCAACTTGCTAAACATGTATAATTTAAAGAAATACTAATTGCAAGTAACAATTATTTTAGATTCCAAATTCCAATCCGATATGTTCTTTTGAGAGTACTCGTCGACAGCACAGCATCTGGTATTTCTAAATCTTGTTTAAATTTGAAAATATTAAATAGATAGAAAAATATGCACAATAAAAACATTAAACTAAATTGTACTTTTTAAGAAATTCTTTACATAAAAAGTAGATGTGTTGCACTATCGGAATAGACAATGAATACCAATTCTCAAGTAGGTATTAAAGGCGACGTAGAAAAGGCATATAGCAACAGCAGCATATAGGCAAACAGCATATAGGCACGTAACTACTATCCAATTGCTTTCTCGAGTCCTCTGACTTTGAAAGCGTATTGCCCATAAACTACTGTACTAAATTAAATATTTTAAAAACAAGTAAATAGTAAATTTACTTCTACATATAGCAGTAAAATATTATATTTCTAAGTGCTATACTTTTGTTAGCTGTATATTATTAATTTTCAGACAAAAAAAAGGTGTTTTATTTAAGATTTATATAAAAAAATTGTGAACTATGTTTCCTTGTTTATTAATGGAAGTAGCGTCAATATTATTTCTCTAAATTAACACTTTTAATATGTAGACGTTATTACCTTCAAAAAATGCTCCTAATTTTAATAATAAAAATGCAGTAACAAAAAACTGATTTTTAGTGACAAGCGGTTTGAAACCGACAATGAAAAATATTCAAATTAGAATTTAAAATTTGTGACATTAAGATACGAATAGTCAATATTGGGAGCTCGTGGAAGCGTTGCTATTTATTTTTGATTATTAAATAAATTCATTGTGTGACTATAACCGCTTTAGTGTTTTATGACGTGTGAATATAAGACTACTAGTGTTTTATGAATACCCGAACACGTCTCAAAACAGTAGAATTATGGCCTCATAATATATCGGTTGTGGATAAAATTATTTAATGCCCAAAATTTAGCTAATTGTCTTGTTACAAAATTTATTATGTCTCTTTCGTTATACAAAACAAATCTTTTTATTCTTTATTTTGTTTTTTCCGGCTAGGAGATGATTCTTATGTAATTATTCCCTGAGTGTATTGTGTCGTTTTGGGAACGAATTACATTTTTTTCTTCAATCAAATGTTCAATAACTAACGATATTCATAATCTTATTTTGTTATCTTTTGACATTTTGTTATTCATTTTTATAAATCGTAAATAGTTTTAATAAATTTTCTGTTTTTTAGTTTGCCACAATCCATTAAATAAAAATGTGGTACAAGAATATTCATAAAGGTATAGTGCAAAAAATAAATTTTAGAATAAAAAAAATCTAAAAACAATACTGAAAACCGCACATTTTTAGAATAACTAATAACCTAGATAAAGCCACTAGAAGTTTGTTGAGTTTGTATGAGTTCGTTCGTGACGTCACACCGACGCGGAGCCGTGAAACCTCAATAGTATTATGTGCATTTTAGATGCAGTCAGCTCTTTGCGTTGATCCTATTTCTTTAACCATGGCGTTTAGGCTTTAACCAAAATATACATAGACTCAATTCAGGCAAATAAAAGAATACAAAAAAAGAAAAGATCAAAATCAGTCGAATATTACAAGATTAAACAATCTAAATTGATGAAATGCAATAATGGTACGCTTATGTCAACTGTAAGGGGATGCATTCGCTGCAAGGAAAATGCTCTAGAAAATGGAGAAAAGTGGAGAAAACATATGCATTATTCTTCACAAATCATTTGTAAATGTAGTTTTACACTTTGATAGTTTAGTAAGAAAGACAGAAGAAAAAAGACAACGTACTACAATAATTGTTGCGGCATTTAGTTTCTCGCGATTTTATCTGTTGGAACCAAATCTTGACAAACGCTTTTCTAAAAAATATATGAAAAAATAGGGCTGCCTTATTTAAACCAAAAATAGCAAAAATAAATTAGTTTCGAACTACCAATACGTAGGTGTGATAACACAAAAAAATTAAAAACTTTTCTAGGTTTTTCGAGTTTCATCGCATTTCCCCATCTGAGCGTCAATTTATAAAGGTTTTAGTATTTTATATTTACAAGATTTTAAAAAAGAATCATGAAAATCCGAGTAGTTTTAAGCAGTTCCGAGATAACGATCTTTTTTTGCCTAACGCTCCTCCACTATAATTTATTAGTAAGTAAAATGTGGGTTAGATTTTAGGTAATACTACTATAAAATCGTTCCAAGAATTTTATCTCCCTTTTTAAATTTCCACGAATTCATTTTAATAGTAGTTAGTACGTAAAAATGTAGGTTAAATATTTTCATAGAATACTACTAGAAAATAGTTCAAAAAATTATTTGACCCTTTTTAAATTACTACGAATTTATTTTAATAGTAGATAGTTAGCAAAAATGTAGGTTAAATTCTTTCATAAAATTCTACTCTATAAAATAGTTCCAGGAATTAGTTCATACTTTTTAAATTTCCACGAATTCATTTTAATAGTAGTTAGTATGTTAAAATGTAGGTTAGATTCTTTCATAGACTACTACTATAAAATAGTTCCAATAATTATTTCATCCTTTTTAAATTTCCACGAAATTATTTTAATAGTACTTTGTAGGTAAAATTGTGGGTTAAATTCTTTCATAGAATACTACTATAAAATAGTTCCAAGAATTAGTTCGCCCTTTTTAAATTTCCACGAATTCATTTTAATAGACGTTTTTAAGTAAAAATGTAGGTTAAATTCTTTCATAGAATACTATTATAAAATAGTTCCAAAAATTATGTCCCCCTTTCTAAATTCCACGAATTCATTTTAATAGTATTGAGTCATTGCATACGAAATCGTCTAAAAAAATTTTTTTGTTGCTCCACTATTTTAGATTATGCTCAAGTTTGAGTGAGAATCTTCTTTAGGGTTCCAAAGTAGGAAATCCATCGTCATTTAATTTTGGCATGCGTCAGTTGCCGCCTGCCCTAATTAAAGCTGTTAAAAATCGTCATGCTTTTTATGCTTTAATATTTTTAGCTGTAAAAATCTTTCTATTAAAGATATCTACACGTTCAAGATGGCATTTCAAAGCTAAAAGATAGCTTTTGTGCGAAGAATATAAATTCGAACAATCAATACCCCCGAGAAATAACACGGTGCTGAAAACACGTGTATTTTACGGATTTTTCGTTATTTTTATCTGACTTCCTGTGTCTCGACTGTTGAATGTGTACTGAACTAACTGTGTAGAGCTGAAAGAAGACTATGTAGAAAAATAAATACGATTTTCCCCAAAAAGTTGTTTTTTCCGTCTTGTTCTAGAAATTCTTCGATCTATCTTTGATCTATCTAATAATGATTATTATTATACACCGGTGTGCAATTGAAATACAGTCAATATTAAGCCAGTATCAGACCGGGGTTATACCAACATATTAACAATATTGACCCAATATTGGTTATGTAAAATGCCCCAAATACTTCCAGTGTTATCCTTTCAACACTGTCTCAATATTGGTTGCCAAGATAAGCAATAACGGCGGCAATGTTGTACCAATATTGACCCGTTTGGAAAATTCTGTCCTTGAACATTCAGAAACCAGTTTTTTCGTCCCGGTCTGTAACATCTGTATACATAATAAAAGATTGTTTATGATATTATTAGTTTGTATTCATATTTGAGCATTATTATTAAGTTACGATTTTCTGGAAATATTACTTTTTATGGTTTTGTTCTAATTGTTATGTCAGGGTTATTAGGTCAGTATATGATGTCATGAAATGAAGTAATGAGCAATCCATATCGATTGTATAAAACGATTTTATAAGTAAGGCTGAAGGCAGTTCTGTTTAAGATCTTTGTTCCAATAACATTAATTATTTTCATTTAAATAAAATTTGTTGTATTAGCCGTTTGATTTTTCTTTAAAAGACCTCTTTTAATTTAGCGTTTACAGTTCAGGTGTGGGGTGATACACGTGCTATTGAGTTCTTATTATTCTAGTGGTTGTTAAAAGGTTCAGTGTTTAGTTATTAAAGATAAGTTAGTTACGTTAGTGTTACTATAGTTTTGGCATAATACCTAAGGAGAAATGGGTAAAACAGAAAGTAATCGCAAACGAGACCGTTCTTCTAGTACGAGTAGCGTAAGCTCAGAGGAACGATACCGAAAGAGGAACACGGAGAAAATAGTTTGCGAGAAAGAAACGGGGGTGGAACGCTCGTACACACCTATAAGAAAACGTACTTCTATTAGTACATCTAAACATTCGCGTTCTCGTTCTCGATCAAGTAGTCGAAGAATTGAAAAACTGGAAGCTCTTGTTAATAGGTTAGCACGGAAGAGTGATAACATGGACACGCATCCCCGTGTAAGTGTAAGCGTATGTAACGACTGTATACCGGAATTCTCTCCAGACAATCCTAATCTAACGGCCATAAAGTGGCTTGAGAAAATAGATCAGCTGAGACGCATTAACGGGTGGGATGACATTGCTACTATATACCACATGCAATCAAGATTGATAGGCATGGCAAAGACGTGGTATCACAGCCTTACAAATTATAATTACACCTAGGGTGAGTGGAAACAACTTATTATTAAATCGTTCCCGGATCATACCGATTATGCTTTCTTGTTACGGAAAATACTGGAACGAAAAAAGCTACCAAATGAAACAATGACAACATATTACTTTGAAAAGATGGAGTACTTAAGAGGTTGTCAAATCGTGGAAAAAAATGCAGTTTCTTGCTTAATCGACGGATTGGGTGAGAAAAGCGTCAAAAATGGTGCTCGAGCGGGACGTTATAGCACTCCCGAATCGTTATACGAAGAGTATTTATCGGCAGTACGAGACGAAGTACCCAGTAAATACGAATCACACCAAGTACGACCAGGGTTGTCTTCAAAAGTAGTGGATCTTCGAAGCTCATTACCAGGAAAGTGGGTCAGGAGCCCATCTGCTAATGGCGTGAAGTGTTTCAACTGTGGAACGCGGGGCCATATCGCGTCCAAATGTACAAAGGCAAGGTTAGAGTGTAAGTATTGTCGTCTGCTGGGCCATGACGTCGCTAATTGTTGGAAGAAAAATAAAGAGAACCTTGCGAAAGGACTTGAAGGTAAGCACGTACCCAGTTCAATTTGTTTTAATAGTACTGTTAATCATAAATCAAATACATGTTATTTTATTGATTGTTCTGTAAATGGAACTCTATTACGAGGATATGTAGATTCTGGCAGTAGTGCTGTGACAATACGCGAGGCAGAGGCTGCTAGGTTAGGTTTGGTACTACAGCCAATACAAATAATGCTGCGTGGATACGGCGGTGCCTCTACTTTTGTTAAGGCACAAGTTAACTTTGATTTACGTATCGATTTAGCTTTTGCTAGAGTAATGGCACTGGTGGTGCCTGATGAAACGCAGCAGGTACCTATTATCATTGGTCAACCATTTATAAATAACGATAACGTCGTTATGATGGTTCGTGGGGGACAAGTACGACTATTTAACCAAGACAAGGTACAGTTAAACGCAATTGATACTCTCCCCTCCCGCAAAGTAACGCTATGGACAAAGGAAGCAATGGTAATTCCACCACATCACATAGGGCATGTGTCCCTATATAGCGACCAACAGTACGGCGATGTTTTTGTCGACCTACAAAACAGAACATGGCCGTCAAAATTTCACATAATACCACGCTGTGTTATACGACTTGATGAGGCAAGTGTCCTGCCAATTCTCAACAATTCAGATCAACCAGTTAAATACTCCAAGAATAGTGTTGTAGCCAGAGGTTTTACTTGTATTTCCCTGGATACTGTCCCAGTTTCCGATAGCTTAGCAACCATTTCTGTTATTTTACCGAAGCTCACCCTATCGGATATTGAAGTCAACGAGGCACTTGAACAAACAGAACAAGAGAAGTTGTTAAATTTACTAAATCATTATCGAAGTTGTTTTGCTACTGGTATTAATAAACTTGGTAAAAGTACCAATACTAGAATGACCATTCATCTAACAGATGATGTACCTATTACATACAGGCCGTACCGTTTGTGCTTTTCTGAACGTGAAAAAGTTAGTGGTATAGTGCAGGAGTTGATTGACAATGATATTATCAGACAGTCTAATTCGCCTTATGCTAGCCCAATTTTATTGGTGAAGAAAAATGGCGAAGAAAGGCTATGCGTCCATTATCGTGCTTTGAACCGCAAAACCATAAAGGATAAATATCCATTACCTCGGATAGACGACCTGTTAGATCGACTAAAAGATTGTCATTACTTCAAAAGCTTAGATTTTGCGTCGGGATACCATCAGATTGCGGTAGATGAAGACTCGGTGGCCAAAACAGCGTTTATAACTCCTGATGGACACTACGAATATCTGCGTATGCCCTTTGGTCTGTTCAATGCCCCTGCTGTCTTCCAAAGGACAATAAACGAGGTGCTTGGTTCATTTCGTTTTACTACTGCACTCGCCTATTTAGATGACATTCTAATACCGTCTCCAAATATTGATGATGGATTAAAACGATTAGAATTGGTGCTGGCACTGATTCAGACTTCTGGTATGACATTGCGGCTTACCAAATGTTATTTTCTACAAACCACCATTTCGTATTTGGGACATGAAATTAACGGAGCAGGTATCAAACCCGGGAACGAGAAGAGTTTAGCAGTATCTAATTTTCCAACCCCAACAAATGTGCATGAAATTCGTCAATTTCTAGGTCTAAGTAGCTATTTCCGTAAGTTTATTCGTAACTTTGCTACTATCGCGAAACCACTGTCCAATCTAACCAAGAAAAATGTTATCTTTACTTGGTCGGAAAACGAAGAACGTTCGTTTACTGAATTAAAACAACGCTTGTCTTCTCAACCGTTGCTTGCAATATATGATCGCAATGCTGTGACTGAGCTTCACACAGATGCTAGTAAAGTGGGAATAGGAGGCATTTTGTTACAACAACAAGCTGATGGAGAGTTGAAACCCATACAGTATTTTAGTAGATCTACTACCAAAGAAGAGCAAAATTATCATCCTTACGAACTCGAAACACTAGCCGTTGTAAACTCTCTTAAAAAGTTTCGGGTTTATCTCATTGGGATCCAATTTAAAATATTCACTGATTGCAATGCTCTCCGGTCTACACTTACAAAACGTGATCTAATCCCAAGAATTGGTCGCTGGTGGTTGGTTACACAGGAGTTCGATTTCGCCATTGAGTTTCGTGCAGGATCGAAAATGAGCCATGTGGACGCTCTCAGCAGAAATTTAGTTGAGAGCAGCGGAGATTTCGACGAGATTCCCGTTCTGCAGGTTGATGTCAATGAAGACGATTGATTGGGTGTTGTCAGCTCAGCTTACAGACAAACGTTGTCGTGAACTACATACTATATTATCACACGTACCTGTTACGTCTGAGGAGAAACAAATTCATAAAGAATACGTCTTAAAAGATAATCGACTTTACCGGGTGACCACCAAGGGTAAACGATGGGTAGTACCTAAAACGGCAAGACGAAACATTCTAATGTGCTACCATGACGGAGCAGGTCACTTTGCGGTCAATAAAACTCTGGAAGCTATAGGGAAACGTTACTGGTTCCCTGCAATGCGTGATTACGTACGGAATTATATTTCTTGTTGTCTGGGTTGTCTATACAACAAGAAACCCTCGGGGAAGCAACCTGGAAGCCTGCAAAATATAGATAAGAAAGATGTTCCGATGGACACTCTCCATTTAGATCATTTAGGCCCTTTTGTGAAAAGCAAGAAGAGAAATAAGTATCTCGTGGTAGGAGTTGACGGCTTCACCAATTTTGTTTTCATGAAAGCTGTGCCAAATACGAGCACTACACCAGTAATAAGATTACTTGACGAAATCATAGGTATGTTTGGTGTTCCACGCCGCGTAATTTGTGATAGGGGCACCGCTTTCACGAGCGGCGCTTTTAAAGATTACTGTAGTTCCCTAAGCATAAAACAAGTATTATGCGCAACTGCGACTCCCCGGGCAAACGCCCAAGTGGAACGCATAAATCGTTAAGCGCCCTGACTTCTTCCGTAGAGGATGAAGAGCGCTGGGATGATGCAATCAGTCGGGTGAGATGGGGCAAAAATTCTACGGCCAGTTCTACGACTGGGAAGTCCCCATATGAGGTGTTTTTAGGTTATCGCCCACGGGGCATAGACGACGCTTACCTTAGCGCTGAGGTTTGCGAAGAAGACCCGGTGGGCTTGGCTAGCTTGTGAGAGGAGGTTTCTGAACGGATTGCCGAACAGCAGCTGATTCAGAAACGGGCCTTCGATGCCAAGCATGCTCGTCCACGGGTATTTGAAATCGGGCAACACGTGCTCGTCAAGAGAGCTAAAAGCTCTAACGATGGTAAAAGTACCAAGCTCGAGCCACGTTTTAAAGGGCCCTATGTGATAACGAAGGTACTCGATAACGATCGGTACATAGTAGAAGATATGCCAGGCGCAAAACGGTCTCGACTGGCATATAAAGGAATATGTCCTTCTGATAAGTTGAAATTATATAAAATAACTGTGAGTTCAGAATCATCCGACGGGGATGACCAGAATTTGCAGGAAGATTTAAATGTAGCCTAATTACTTTGAATTGTTTCAGGTAATAAACGCCGTCGCGAGGACGCGAAGAAGGCCAGGTTTGGCCGACTGTAACATCTGTATACATAATAAAAGAGTGTTTATGATATTATTAGTTTGTATTCATATTTGAGCATTATTATTAAGTTACGATTTTCTGGAAATATTAGTTTTTATGGTTTTGTTCTAATTGTTATGTCAGGGTTATTAGGTCAGTATATGATGTCATGAAATGAAGTAATGAGCAATCCATATCGATTGTATAAAACGATTTTATAAGGAAGCCTGAAGGCAGTTCTGTTTAAGATCTTTGTTCCAATAACATTAATTATTTTCACTTAAATAAAATTTGTTGTATTAGCCGTTTGATTTTTCTTTAAAACACCTCTTGTAATTTAGCGTTTGCAAGTCATTTTTTCAAATAGCAAGGGTAAGAACATAATAACATAACATTGCCATTTTTCTCTTCATTCGTACTCACTTCACCCTACCTTGCCAACAATACCGACTGATCTGACAACTATCAGAAATTATAGTTTATAACTCAAACATAAATCGCTAGTTGAAGTGGGAAATATAAATATTGAAATCAAAATACTGAAACAGCAACATTTTCAGTAACGTTATATCACTAAGAGATATATAGTGTTACTTAAATTTATATAAGGTTACTATGGGTGGTATTTTAGTTTCCAGTGTTTATAAGTATTTATTGCCTCCTCCGTGACTGTTATGCAAAAATGAAAGAGACGCTTTGATAGACATTAGATAAAATTGAATATTTAACTTTAAAGTTGAGATCAGAATTAGCATTCTTTTAATGTAGTGTTGTAGGGCAACACTTTTATCGAACATTTTTAAGGAACGTTTAAAAATATTTATGCATATTTTAAGGCTCTCTTTTACTTTTTAATCAAATTCATGTTTTAAATCTTGACCTATATACTGAGATAACGACTTATAGAGGTAACGAAAACGTTTCCGTTACTATTGTTTATAAACTCTAAATAAAACAAAGGTATATGAAACCCTTGTAAGGGATTTATAAAGGAAACAGAAATATTGCCGTTACGGAATTAAAAAATTAAAGTTATCTAAACATACACTGATCATAAAGTTGTGGTTACTATTACATAAGTAAAAGTGTTATTGGGCAACTCAAGTAGGGCTAGAAATGAACGAAGGAACAAAGATATACAGTCAATATACCTACTTAGTTTGCACTTCTTATGTTTATCGTAAATTTGCTTCTATGATAAACCAAAAGGTGGAAAAAGATGGAAAGAAATCTAAACACTCTGTCAAATAAATACTCCCCTTCAAGTTATCATTTTAAGTAATTATTGTAGCAACTTGTAAAGATTTTCTTAATACAAAAACAGATCTCGTATAGTTGGTAGATTCCGCTTGTACTTACCATAACTAAACAGAAAACTTTCAGTTCAAGTACTGCTTCGAGTGTACTAAAAAGAAACTCTTTCCTAAAATAAATACCATGCGTCACAAATGGAAACATTTCGAGTATTTTATTCTTTCACATTCCAAAAGAAGTATTCTATTAGCATGTTTTTCCAAAACGAAGATATTATTTTTAGATTACATAGATCACAAACAAAGTGAATACATATGATAATTTGTTGCCTCATTTTCAAGTTCAAATGATAAACAGGTATAACAATGCATTATGCATACGAATTACCATATTTACATACTGTTTGGTGTTAACCTTCAAATCTCTAACTACGGACATTAGTTTAGTCACTTTGTCGGGTTTCGAACTTGAAATTGAAATAAGTCATTGAAGTGTCTATCGAAAACTATTAATAAATAAAATTTACTAATTTTCAAACCGGCACAATGAATTAATATTTTAATCAATTAATTTATATAAAAGAATCCCAACGATTAAAGCACATCTATAAATAAGATATGCAAGAATAAAATAAAGATGACTTCATTTTAAAAAATCTTTAATAGGAGATTTTCTTCTTTGAAAGCGTGTATGCGTGTTATAATAACGTCTGCAATATCATCATTAACATCTGTCCAACAAAAAAGGCTACAAAGTGAAGGAGAAGAAAGAGTTCGCAAACATTCGTGTTATATACTGGGATAACTACATGCCGCACACATAAATAATTATAGGCCTCACTTAGTCGGTCTATATATAGAACAAAAAAACATCGGACCTTTACTACGTTTACATGTAGCAGAGCTCTTGGTTTCTGCTCGTCGAATGTATAAAATTTCCTCTGCCATTCGACGAGAGCTTTGTTATTCACGAGGAATATGATTGATGCTTCTAGTTGAATATATTTAATGAGCTAAGCTTTGTGTTTTATTTATTAATCTGATGGGCGTGGCCAAATTAATTAATGGTTTATACTTTTTTATGTTTTGAATCGTTATCTTTAATTGGTTTTCTTAAGTTGGATGCTTTAGGTGTTAATATTTGTATGTGCATGTTGTTAAAAGCTCATTACGTGAATTACAACAAAATATATGTAAATAGAAAAATAGATAATAATATCGAAAGATGCTGTTAAGTGGAGAATATCAACGTAATAGAGGCACGATTTAAAAAAAATATATCCGAATTCGATCCGACATCCGACGAAGTCGTATCCGATCCGAAACTCAATCGAAATATCCGAATCGGAATCTTATCCCGTTTTGATCCGATATCCGTATTTTACTTGACACCCAAAATTTTATCCGGTATTCGGCTATTCGAAGTTTAACCGACATATGAATTTTTATTCAATATCCGAATTTTATCCGACATCCAAATCTTTATTCCACATATAAAAGTTTTATACTTCGTTTCAAATTTTTAGCACGTAAATCTATTGTATTTTTTATTTACAAGACAATTTTCAATTGTTATTTAATTAACATTTATAAATAAATATTCACAAATTCTTATATAATTTTCGACGAACAAAAAGTTCGTCTCTGAATTCGTGAAGTCTGTCTGTCTGTCTGTCTGTCGGTCTGTCGATCTGTCGCCTTTTTCCCTGTTGACTTTTTTTAATTTTTCTTTTTGGAATCTTATAGTACATCTAATTCTAAGAAACTTTTGGTTGCAATATTTTTTGTATCTCTTCGGGTAAGTGGATTTCGGTAAATTTTTGAAAAATGAAAAATTTTGTATTTTTTAAAAATTTACGAAAAAATAAACATTTTTAGCAAATTTTTTTTAACGAAAAGTCTTAGGACTTAGAATTTTAGTTTTTATGACAACTAATGTGTTACGTGAACATTAGTTTTCAAAAATAAATTAGTTTATTAAGTATACAGTTGTTTCTGTTCGTCATGGCAATGCTAGCTCTGCGCATTCTCAACTGGTTATTTATCATTATAATATCTTGTACCAGCAACATTCGGTTAATCTTCACTCTCGGTACTATCAGTCGTTCTTGTTGAAAAATAATTCAAATAAACCGTACAACCGACTCACTATCGTACAACCGACTCACTTACTATATATACTCTTGCCGCGCACGAAATTAGCAGCGTCTTATGGGAAGTGGTTGTTTATCTTTTCAATCTGAAACTATGTTTAAAATTTTATAAGAATACATCTCAAATTCCGATAACTTTCCGGCAAGACCCTCCTACCCCGACTTACTCCCGTAGTAAGTATTTGAGACATCGCACAGTGGTTCCGATGACTGATCTAGCGGAACTAAATTATTCGAGTACTATGTTTTAATTTTGCCAGGATATGAAGGATTACAATTGTACTTTTAGATGGATAAATATTTATTCAATACATTTTTTTAGAGAAAAAACGAAAATATGCTCTTGTTGGTGATTATACTATTTACTTGCTTTACAATTTTAGCTGCATCTCTCTTGCCAGACTGTTGGAGACTCAATGGAGACAGTACAATTTCACTTGTACTTGTCGATGCAAGGAGAGAGCTAACATTTCTTTTTCGCATCTCTCTTCAAATGGTTTAGAAGGGCGACCTACTTTCTTATCAGTTGAGAGACCAGAGATATTCGATACTGCTATAATTTCTATAAAATACATTTTTCCATTTAGCTAATCGTTATTTTTTGCTGAAAACCTCCTTAATGAGCAATGACACTCCGCCCATCATTTTTTTAAATTTCTTACATACCTTATAGCCTTGGTAATGTACCGGCCAGCGTGCTAGTATCACACCCAGGCAGACCGTGATCGAATCCCGGTGCCGGCAGGCACCTGGTTATTGTTTTCTGCAGTTTTCTTTAGTCGTAACCAAATGTGGGACTTGTGTTATACCATCTGTAAGTCGGCTGCAGCCGCACGATGAGCATGCGTAATTATAATAATCGCCCCTCCTTGCCCCTTGATGAATACTATAAAAGTAAATTCTCGACGGTCTTTCGAGGCCCAAAGAAATATAACCTTAGTAAATCTTAAATAAATCAATATAAAAGAGAATTTGAGAGGTAAAATTAACGAGTCGCGATAGTGTTACCATTCACTAGAAAATATTGAAATGTATTATTAAATGAAGTATGTACGTATCATTAGCTAGCCTCTCCACAGGGCTATGAACAAAACACTGTAGTAAAAAAATGAAATAAATCTCTTGTACCGATGTCTCAACCACTAAGCGACAACTTAGTATTGCAAATACAACCATGTAACTACAAGATTTTTATCTAATCTTCGGCCAAAGGTGTTGTTTTCTACGAAAAGAGATTATGGGGGTTTTTATTATAATATTCAACAACAACTATTCCTAATAAAATCCCGCCAGATATTAGTTTTGAACCTCTGTGCAACGTGGCGAAATCTAGAACGGCTGCATAAGAGATGACACACTAGTTTTTGAATGGAAAGAGTCAGCTCAGCTTTCCAAAATTTTATCTTTTTTTTTTAAATACGAAAGAGGATAGAGTGACACCTTCTTGATGCTAATTGTTGCTGATGCTTTCATGCTAGATATATTGCTAAAGTTTGAAGGTGTTACCATTTTCCGAACAAAAATAGCGGATTATTAAATTTCCTATATTTCTAGAATTTCACAGGCGGCAGTGGTGGATCTAGAGAGGGACTAATCGGGACTAAAGTCCCTCCTTTGGTTCCAAACTTACACTGGATAAAATGAAGCTTGTCTGGAAAATAGTAATTAAATTGCTAAATAATTTACACAATAAACTTTTAAATCCGCCGCTGACTGGTGACTAAATTTATCTCGCCAATTGCCATCTATATTTTAGCAATGCATTTAGCATCAACACAGCTTACAAATGAGATACCACTCGATCCCTTTTGTACCCCCCCCATCGCTTCGGAATGGCAACCCATAGAGGTGGATTTTTATAATAACCACCATAGTGGTATTTTTCTCTGGATGACGACAGTATCTACAAATGGTGGTAATGCAGTATGAACTATAAGACCTTTAAAATAAAGCATCACTCAATCTCCAGTGACCAATAGTTATTTAAAACAAATTTTAATACAAGATATCAAACGATATTTTCAAATAATCGGATATTTTTCGTGTAATCATATAACATTCAGATATAATCAGTTAACTTTCGGATATTAATTTACCATACTCGATTATACTCTTCAGAAATTGTAATATATCAGATCCAATTCGTATCCGGCCGAATCTGTATCCGATCCGATCCGAAACCGACAATCGGATACTGATCGGACACGGATGTCGTATAACTAAATCGCACCTCTACAATGTACGGATACTATTTTCTTCAAATAATCTGCTAATTAATGTAGTTATACTCTGGATTTTATCTTGCAATAACCTCAACATTAAACAAATGAGTTAAATAATTTAGAAATAAAGAAGAGAATATGTATCAGAACAAGGTACATAAGTATGATCATTTATTTAAAAATCTTTCACAAATCTATGAAAAATAAATATACAAAAAATATCATTCTACACATGTGTTAGCGTTTAGGTTACATATTTAATTATTTATTGTATCATTGTGTCTTCTCTTAATTACGTTATAAATTTAGGTTATAATTATGTTATTGTACAAATTTGTTGTTAAGTAGATTTATTCGGTTATGTTCGCCTATCGTCGACTTAAACATGTTTGGGGCGCATAGCTAAAGGGTTACTTGTCATGGAGAGGGGTAGAACAGTACATTTTTTATTCACTTGTATATAAGTTGCTGTCCTGTACAGTCCAACAAAAATCATTAGTTCAAATAAAATTATTAAACGTTTAACTAAGCAGTGTTTTTTATCTTTTAAACATTGGTCCTTCGATGTGGATATTTATGTGAACCACGTGAAATAAATAATTACCCGGTGTTATATTGTGTTACCATATTCCGTTGTCGATACTGTAAAATCCAACGTGAAATAGTTAAAGTGCACCCAGTGGTAAAATCCAACGTGAAAAAGTTAAAGTGTACCCAGTGGTATATCGTGTACCGTTGTCGATACCAAAAACCAAAGACATTATCATTAATATCAAAACATCGCTTGAAGCGTCTTGAAGTTATCAAGCTGTTAAAAAATTCGAAAATAAAGAACGACGCACAAAAAACCGTTACTTTGAGTTTCAACAAGCCAGCATCGCAAGAATACCCTTTTGTACTTCAGATACCTGCTTACACCGGTGATTCATCCTACCAGGAATACCCAGCGCTTTGTCCACTGCTAGGACAACAACAGCAGCTTTCTAGGAAGGATTAACGTAAGTGGGCTTTTCCTTGTACCTCAATACTCATTGTCCAAAACCTGTTGCTTTTATTTGAGTTAGAAACGTCATACTTGTTCAAATTCCTATTCTCATTAAATAATGGAGGAACTAAATTTAAACAGTTTAACAAGAAAACGCGGAATTCTCAAAGGCCATATTACTAGATTCCAAAATCTAGTACACGCTATAAAAAAGGTTCCGAATCCTGATGAACTATCATTATCATAACTCAGCATTCGTTTGGAGGCAGTACAACCTATTTTAAATGATTTTAACGATATTCAGTTTGATATTGAATCCCTTCAAACAAAAGCAGAAGAAATACAGGCAAACGAAAAAGCAAGAGAAAATTTTGAAACTTCATATTTCACTAACCTAGCATTAGCACAGACTCTTTCAAAGAAGAACAATTCTAATACATCTACACATTCAGTGCCTCATACTAATTCCAACAGCAGCTTCGATCCTTCAAACCTTTTAAATCAGGTGAAGCTACCTACAATTAGTCTTCCCACATTTGAAGGCAACTACGAGAATTGGCTCGAATTCCGTGACACCTTTGATTCACTTATTCACAACAATAACAGCATTAGCAATGTACAAAAATTTCACTATTTAAAAGCATCATTGAAGGGTGAAGCCAGTCAGATTATACAATCCTTGCAGCTTTGCGATGCTAATTATGCAGTAGCATGGAACGCATTATAAGATAGGTATAATAATAAGCGCTTGATAGTTAATAATCATATTAAATCGTTAGATGTGCATTATTAGAAACACTAAACATGAGCCAGGGCAATGAAGTAAAGTATAATAATAAACCTAAACCATTTAAATTTCAAACCCATACTGCATCTAATACGTTCGTAACTACCAACGAGTCAAATGCAAACAAACAACCCATCTGCGTATATTGCAAAAATAGCCATAGCATTTACAACTGCGAAGAATTCAAATCACTGTTCAGGCAAGAATAACTAAACGCATAAATTATGCTACAATTGTTTAAGAAATTCGCACCCCACATTCTATTGTAGATCTGCTGGATGCAGATCCTGTAGGAGAAAGCATCACTCACTCCTACATATTAATAACAACCCAGTTGCCGGAAATTTTCCAAGCACGGCAGCCCAAAACATTTCATCAGCAACAGATAACAGTGCAATTCTTACTGAAGCTAATCAAGTTCCATCCACCAATATTAATCACGTTTTAAACGATTACAGTCAACAAGTGCTATTGTCCACTGCAATTGTAATAGTTGTAAGTAATTCTGGATCGTATTATAAATGTAGGGCTCTTCTGGATAGCGGCATGCAGTCAAATCTTATAACTCAAGACATGTGTAATATATTAGGCTTGCAGAAAACCAAAATAAGTTTAGGTGTTACTGGTATTGGCCAAATTTCAACGCAAATGACTCATAAAACGGAGGTAGCAATTAAATCCAGATTCAACAGTTACGAATCTTCCTTATCGTGTATAATTGTTCCAAAAATCACGGGAAATCTTCCCAATCATTCATTTAACGCAAGGTCCCTGGAAATACCAGAAAATATCCAGCTAACGGATGAAACATTCAATATCACAAACAAAATAGATTTATTAATAGGGGCTCAAGTATTTTGGAACTTAATATGTGTCGGTCAGTTAGAGCTAGGGGTTGGTCAATTAACACTTCAGAAAACCAGATTTGGTTGGGTGCTATCAGGTCCTCTCAGTTATCAGGTTAATCATATCAATAATCCTCAGTGTAATCTGAGTACTGCTAATGACAACATTGAGGTTCAGAACCAGCTAGTTAAATTTTAGAAATTGGAGGAATGCCGATCTATAAAGGCATTGTCACGCGAAGAAAATTATTGCGAGGAGAATTTTATAAACACAACGTCTCGCGGTAAAGACGGACGATTTTACGTTTCAATTCCTCTAAAGGAACCCGTTGAAATGTTAGGCGACTCAAAGGAATTAGCAATAAAACGGTTTAATTCACTTGAACATAAACTTCAAAAAAATCCCCAACTAAGGGAATCGTATATAGCTTTTATGGATGAATACGAGCGATTAGGCCACATGGAGAAAATTAAAGTTCCAAACAAACCTGCTATTACATATTATTTGCCTCACCATGGTGTTTTTAAACAAGAGAGTATCACCGCCAAGCTACGTGTTGTTTTTGACGGATCTGCTAAATCAAGCACGGGTATTTCTATAAACGATCTTCAAGCCATAGGCTCCACGGTTCAAGATGACCTTTTTTCAATTTTAGTTAGGTTCCGCCAACATAAATACGCTTTAACAGCCGATGTTGCGAAAATGTACCGACAGGTGTTTATTCATCCAGAGGAAAGAAATTTACAACGCATCGTATGGAGGGCGGATCCCTCAGAGCCATTATCACATTACAAGTTGAACACTGTCAGTTTTACACTTTTCAATCAAGTTTAACTTGTTTGTTATTTATAATAATAATAATAGTCTGCCAAAGGGTTTTATTAACAATTTAAACTCTACTTATAATATTTGCTTAAATTAGATTGCTATTAAAGTTTTAAGACTGGTTAAAAGGTTTTATTAATTTGTATTAAAACGGATCTTTCTTTAACTTTGTACAAAGCAAATAATTAATTTATAATATTTAATCTTACATAAAAATTTGAATAGCTTATGTTTAACGTACTCGTTGCTTAGTAGCTTGCATTGCATTCAGATGTTATTGTTTATTTAAAATTAACAACATATAATCTGATTTATTTTGCGTCGATTTTTTACCGTCATGTAGCATCCAAGCTTTTATTTTTAAATTAAGGGTTAAGAGAGAGTTCGTGAATGGTATTTGAGAACGTCGTTCTAAAAAGATTTTTATCTTTCCATTTGTCGCTATGTGATTTCTTACCTGCTATAAGGGACAGTAATTTATGAAGTTTTACACTTTTCAAGCAAGTTTAACGTATTTGTTATTTATAATAATAATAATAGTTTGCCAAAAGGTTTTATTAACAATTTAAACTTTAATAATTTGCTTAAATTAGATTGCTATTAAAATTTAAGACTGGTTAATAATAATAATAATGGTTATTTGCTAAAAGTTTTTATTAACATACGTCATTTATTAAATTTTGTTTATGCCAGTTGCATCAGGGTAAAACACAAAAATATTACATCATTTATTCGATTTGTTTATTCCAGACGTGTTCCGACTCTAAATAATAAATGCCCTCGTATGCTAATTTGAGGGTTCTTAAACACTAATTGTTTATAACAATATACATATAATGCAAATAATTATTTATAATATTTAATATTACATAAAAATTTGAATAGCTTATGATTAATGTACTAGTTGCTTAGTAAACTAGCTTGCATTGCATTCAGATGTTATTGTTTAGATAAACAGTTTTCGAGCAAGATTAACTTTATTCTAAATAATAATAATAAATGTCCATGTCTACTAATTTAACGAATTTCTTGTAATCTGATTTATTTTGCGAACAATAATATTTCCCTATGTCATTTAATAATAAGTCAGTCTACCTGCCTTTGTTTAATGCCTAGTTACTTAGTAAACTAGATTGCTATGTTGTTGTTTATTTATGCCAAACTTGTTTCATCAGGGTTAAACACGAAAATATTACGTCATTTATTAGATTTGTTTATTCAAAATTTCGTACAGTTATTAAAAATTTTCAGTGTCAACATACTTTGTAATGCATGTAATTTCTCGGTTTTAGCATTAGACGTGTAAGATCAATTATAAACCCGTACGTGTACTACTACTACCCGTAACAAAATGACTCTTTATAAAGTTATTACTGAAAGCGTATCTACTGTTAAGAAGTTTAACACCCAAAAGCGTCGAGTCGTATTCAAAGTGAAACAACCTTCAGCTAACCAAGACCTATTGGTCTTTTTCAAAGCAGCTATCGAGCAAATAATTACATATGCCATGTCTAACGTTTCACCAACCGACTGCGTAGGAATTACTTAGCTTTAAGTTTTACTTAGATAGTTTTAAAGATAAACTGCCTGGTTACATGAGTTTTAGACCGGCTAGTGAGGTTACCTATAAAGATGTTTGGGGAATTCTAGAGAGCATCCTACAAAGTGACCCTGAAGCTCTCAGTACTGACAAGTTCCGTATGATTGTTTCATCTGTGGCGCCACCTGCAGGGCAAGGGCGTAACCGAAGCGGCATTTACAGTACCCTCGCCGAAGAGTGCAGCAAGCGTAGAGGGATTGTCGCTATCAAGAATACTGATAATCTATGCCTACCCAGGGCTTTGATCGTAGGGAAGGCCTACGCTGATAATAGCCCTGATTACAAGAAGACCAGGACTAACAAGGGTGTACAAAAGATAAAGGCTGAGGAATTAATGCGAGAGGCCTGTGTACTCGTTATTCCAACAGAGGGAGCAGGTGTCAACGAATTAAGATGCTTTCAAAGGCATCTTAATGAATACAAGATCACCGTGTATGGGTATGGTACAAAGAGCCGCGATGTGATCTTCGAAGGAGCTACTGATACAGAGAAGAAGATCAATCTACTGTATCACGAAGGGCATTATAATTTAATCACCTCGTTGACCTCGACCTTTACCTGTGGATACTTTTGCGAAAGCTGCCACACCCCGTATGATCATAAAAGTCATCATAGGTGTGAACAGTCTTGCGTAGGCTGTGGCAGTACACCACCTTGTACTAAACAGGCCCTACTGATCAAATGTCAGGATTGCAGAAGAGACTTTTGAAACCAAAACTGTTTTGAGAATCATCAGACTAAAATGTGTCAGGTTGTTAAAAATGTGAGGAATGCTTTAGGATCATAAATCTAAAGCTGAGAAAAGAAAAGAGCCTCATATGTGTGGAGAAATTTATTGTAAAACTTGCCAAGCTCACAAATCTAAAAACCATTTTTGTTTTATGCCAGTCGGGGAAATGTCTGCTAAACAGAATGAGACTCTATTTGTGTTTTTGACCTGGAAACAAGGCAGGAAAAACAGATCTCTGAGGGTATTAACATTCATGAGCCTAATTTATGTATTTCGCATCAAGTTTGTCCGAGTTGTTACAACGAACAAAAATTGTATTGCTGTCAACGTTGTGGTATTAGAGAACGGGTCATAAAGAAGGATTGCATTAAATGGTTTCTATCGTATCTGATGGAGGCCCGAAAGAATTTTAAAAAGGTGATAGCTATAGCCCATAATGGGCAGGCCTTCGACATTCAGTTCATACTAAATCATATCATAACAAAATCCAGTCTTAAACCTGAATTAATAATGCGAGGCAGTAAGGTTTTAATGTTGCAAATAGACAACCTGAAATATATCGATTCTCTGAACTACTTCCCGATGGCTTTGTCTGCACTCCCTAAAGCGTTTGGTTTACCATCACCAAAAGGATACTTTCCACATCTGTTCAATACGGAATCAAACGCGAACTACGTCGGACCTCGACCAAACATGGAATATTACAGTCCTGGTACCATGAAACCAGGAGCTCGTAAAGAATTCCTCAAATGGTACGAGACGAACAAAAACAACGAATTCGATATGCAGAGAGATCTAGTTGAGTATTGCAGAACAGATGTGGACATTTTGAAGCGTGCGTGTCTTCACTTCAGAAATCTTTTTATTGAAGAGTGCGTCGTCGATCCTTTTACAGAAGCCATCACCATCGCTTCGGCTTGTAATCTAATGTTCAGACGTAAATTCCTGAGACCCGAAGGGATAATACCTAAGGGAGGGTACAGGAGAATCGATAATCATTCCATCATAGCTCTACAATGGCTCATAAGGGAGGAAGAAGAGAGAGGAATTATAAGGAAGAAGGAAGCGGTAGTAGCCGGGTCAAAAGTTGATGGGCTCTTTGAAAACAAAGTATTCCAATTTCAAGGATGCTATATCATGGATGCCCTACCTGTTTTCCAATACGGCGGGATGAATCTACACGACGACCCGTCCGATACTATGAATATCCGATACGAGAGGACCTTGGCTACTACGGAAAGACTAAGATCACAAGGGTACGAGGTCGTAGAAAAATGGGAGTGTTGCTTTAGAAAAGAGACGGACCCCGAAATAAGACAGCGATTGGAACGCCATCCCTTACTCGTTAATTCACCTCTCAATCCTCGTGATACTTTCTTCGGCGGTAGAACAGGGGCTACTAAGCTAAAGTACCGGGTAAAGCAGGGTGAGAAGATCCGGTATGTCGATGTATGCTCCCTTTACCCCTGGGTATGCAAGTACGGTAAATTCCCAGTTGGCCATCCGGAAGTTTACGTGGGGTCGGAATGCGATGTACTAATAGCGGAAAAGGAGCTAGAAAACGTTGAGGGCGTTATTAAATGTACTGTGTTGCCGCCCCAACATCTGTATCACCCTGTTCTACCCATAAAGATGCATAACAAATTATTGTTTCCGCTTTGTAACACATGTTCTAAAGATTTACATCAGGGAGAGTGTTCTCATTCGGAGAAAGAAAGAGTTATAAACGGCACTTGGGTTATTGATGAAGTTCTGAAGGCTGTGGAAAAAGGTTACAGGGTAGTAGAGATACCAGAAATATGGCAGTACGAAGTCACAAGGTGCGAGAAGGCTTTGAAGTCGGAGGGTTTATTTGTCGGGTTCATCGACAAATTCCTGAAGATAAAACAAGAAGCTAGCGGTTGACCTGGTTCCTGCAACACGGATGAGACCAAAAAGAAGTACATCGAGGAATACGCCGAAGTAGAAGGTATTTTGATGGATGCTTTAAAGATGATCAAGAATCCTGGACTTAGATCGCTGGCCAAGTTGATGCTAAATTCATTTGGGGTATGTCATACAATTACTTTTCGTATAGTCACTTACTAATTATTTCTTTGTTACAGGAAAATTTGGTCAGCGAGAAAATCAATCAAAGGCCTCTATTATTCGAGAACCTAAAGAATTCTTCGATTTACTTACGAACCCTAGCATCGAAGTTAACCATCTTCAGGAAATTAACGAAGAGGTGATTGCGGCCAACTGGCAGCACAAGGAGGAAGCGGTGGAACACCTATCTACAGTCTATACTACTATATCTACTACTATGATACAGGTAACAATTATTCATCTTTCTCTTGTAATTTGATAACTACTTAATATGATTTTTGTTACAGATTCTGTAATATATGTGTCCAGGCCCAGGGAGGAAGATCTACCTACCGGTAGTTACCTGGGGGATCTCACGGACGAACTCGAGGATTACGGACCAGGGGCATACATTATAGAATTTGTATCAGGGGGTCCTAAAAATTACGCCTACAAGGTGTATGACACTTCAACTGGGAAAGTCAGCAGGGTGGTGAAAGTTAAAGGCATTACGCTGGACCATAATGCCTCCCAACACCTTAACCTAGAGTCAATGCTCACCCTGGTTGAGGACCTGAATAAGAAGATATTGATAGAATCCAGTAACATCAGACGAGGAGAACAACACCAGGTTATAACGAGGACAGAGACGAAGACGTATCGGGTGAATTTTACAAAGAGACGTAGAGTTGACGACTTCGACTCTGTACCTTACGGGTATAAAACACCTCGAGTCGATTGATGTTACTAGGTTCTACTAATATCGCATTTCAGCATTCTCGAATTCTCTTAGTAATGTTTTGTAATGTATATACTTTATTATCTTTTAACGGGTGTATATGACTGTGTTTTTAAGATTTCTAGTTTTCTTGTGTGTAAATATTTTAACATCAGTTATCCCCATATATTGTATATAACTGTATTTTTCTCTAGATTTCTAGATAGTATTACCTATTTCTTGTGTTTTTATTTCTGCAACGACATAAATAAAACATCGAATATTTTATATTAGTCATGCCTATTAATTAATTAACGTGTTCGTAGATTTTTGTATATCATTTGCATAGGTAGTCGCATATCTAACTCTTAAGTAGCAAAACATTTGTATAGTAATAAGTACAACACCAACTGAAGGTCGTTATCATGTTTTCAATGATTACCATTATTAATGTATATATATATAATTATTGTACAGTTCATTCGTAGTAGTAGTAGTCGGGTATGTTAATCGGAAGAGATCGACCTTTAGCATAGTATAGTTATAACAATAAGTGAAGCTGACGAGTTATACTTTATGTACAGGTCTTGTAATTATTTATCAAAACATGGTGAAACTCGGAAGTGTCTGAATGTAATCACAGCCATCACGTGGATACTCGAGGGACATACTCATGAAATAGATCTCTTACCTGATAAACGCGATTTTGTTCTTTTCAATTGTGTCTGTTAAGTAGTAGTAGAGGATGAAGACATTGTTGAAAAGAATATTTGGCATAACAAAGCGTACAAGGCATTCAATTGGCCGTTTCAAGATAAATGTGTTATGAGTATGTCTTCATGGTTAACCGAGAACAGATTTCAACCCTAATAATAATTGTTTAGATATTTAATTATTGTTTAGTTGTTTAATAATTTTTGAGAAAGATTGTCATAGAATAAAATATTAATGTTCTATCATGGTTATCCGAGAACAGATTTTAACCCTAATAATAATTGTTTAGTTATTTAATTATTGTTTTGTTGTTCAATAATTTTTGAGAAAGATTGTCATAGAATAAAAGATTAATGTTCTATATGTGTATTATTACTATTCTCCACTGTACCATGGCATGAAAGTGCTAGCTATAACTAGTATGAGAGAGAAGCAAGAATGAGGTAATTACCTACACACCTGACGGTGATGACGTGTCATTAAACAAGAAGAAACTTGTCTGTCAACGCCGACAACTTTTTCACCGTATGCATGTTACTGAGCATGCGTTGGATCTAGATAAGTATAAGCGACTATATAAAGTCGACAGTTGTTTAGCGTGTACTAGTATAATAGATAGTAAGATATATAGTATGATAGATAGTAACTAGTAGTAGATAATAAGATTAATGCAGATAGCACGTGTACAGCAGCAGCAGCAATTACGATGATGGCGAGCATAAGCAGTCCTAATTATTGTTATGATAACGAGACCTGTGAGAGCGAATTATTTCCCCTGCAAATAGGTAAGTTGTTTATAAAACTTCAAGTTTGTGTTTGTATGCTAATTTGTGTCTATTTTGCTGCTTGTTTAGAAAAAGGCCCTGATGTTGCAGATCACTCATCATTATCAACAGCAAGTACAGCGAGAACGGTCAATAGTCGAGCAATGAAGAAACAGATAAGCTGTTTAAAACTTTTGTATGTTTGTGTGTGTGTATATTAACCGATTATTGTATTATTGTTTTAGCGTTCCATGATCTGTCGCAGCAGCAGCAGCCTCTATACTATGCTAATGATGCTGTAGCAGCATCAGCAAACTTTACCATTGTAGATACACCAGTAGCAGCAGCAGTGAAGTACGTGTTCAACTGCTCGGGGCTGTCCAGTATCCGTTGTATGTTACGAGACCTCCAGGGGAAGAACAAAACTACGACCATATACACAACATCCAAGTAGGACTTATTCCACCTGACGACTACGACGCCTTGGGGTCTAAAGCATTTGACGTGGTAGTGAAGCTCGAATGCGTGAATAACGTTAGCGAGCATGGTGAGATCGTGTTGTCTGAAAGTGAATGATTTGAGCTGTATGATATACCAGTCGAGGCAATGTTTAAAAACTTCTTTTATGGTTGCTGCAACGACGACGGCAACAGTGTACTTCATCGTGATAAACATTTGAAAGTCCATCTATGTGAGAATTTATACATCGAGATTATTCACAACGAGTTTTTCGGCAACAGGGTGGCGATTCATCAGAATGATAAACAACGGACTATAACCTTAAAAGATTACTAGTTTCAGTCTATAATGCATCTAGCACCGCTGATCAATCATCAGGCTCAAACGTTACATCACCTGGACTTTTCGCGTTTCTACCACGCAAACATAGAGAACGTAGCAGAAGGTCAACTGAGACGTCCTGAAGATGTCTAGAAAACGCTTCCGCCTACAGACTCCATCTTATTCACGACCGAGCTGTTATGCGGATACTACTCAGCTACCAGTTTAATAGACAACGCAGCAACAACAACAACTGGTGGATTGAACTCGTTCATTTTATTAGAAATAATAAAACATTATCCGCAAAAGTTTATCGATGCCGTACGTACACGACTGCAATCATATCAACAGCAGCAGCCGAAAACGTCAACGACAACGTTTGCACCGTCGTATTAAGAACACCATGGCGGAAATAAACTATCTTAAAAATAGGTTACAAAAATATTTGAACAATTTGCAAGTGTTACGTGATGATCTCAACTCATACTGTGTAATTAATAATTTGTCAAATAATATGTTACAATTGTCCATTTACTCCTCGAAATGTATAGCAAAATAAATATGTATATTTAAACATTGATGTTTCATTTACTAGCATAACTAAGGGTGAAGGGTGAAGAGAGACTATATAAAAGGTAGATCGTCATCAGCAAGAGAGTACACGAAAAAAGCCGAAGATTTCCGAACGCGAACATCTTAAGTTACAAAGCAAACGGTAAGTCGTCATCCTATGAGAAGGAGAGAGAAAGGTAGTCGAGAGAGAGAGAGAGAGAGAGAGAGAGAGAGAGAGAGAGAGAGAGAGAGAGAGAGAGAGAGAGAGAGAGAGAGAGAGAGAGAGAGAGAGAGAAAGAAAGAGAGAGAGAGAGAGAGAGAGAGAGAGAGAGAGAGAGAGAGAGCGAGTGTGCGAGAGAATACTTGAAATTGCGCGTGTATCTGTTTGAAATTGCGCGGGTATATACTTTATAATGTACGTATGTGCGTGAGAATGATTGTAAATTGCGCGTGTATATGCTTTATAATGTACGTCTGTGTGTGTGTCTACTTCAAATTGCGCGTGTATATACTTTATAATGTACGTCTGTGCGTGTAGCTACTTCAAACTGCGCATGTATATACTTTATAATGTACAGGGTGGCCCACGCCGATGATCCTGTACCTTATCTTGGAAACTGTAAGAGTTACGAAAAAATGTTACAGGTCAAAGTTGGTTGGTGTGAAACAAATTTTAACTTTATAATAGTTTTGTATATACAGGGTGAGTCATATTGCTGTGGCTACTATCAACTTTTTTATCTTCAATGGAACAACCTGTATATTTTTATTATTTTTGATTCTACATTTTATTTTAAGCATGTTTGTCTAATGTATTTATCAAAAGTGTGCACCGTTTCTGAGCAAATTCAGTTTTTCTGTTATTTTTTAAAAAATCCAAGTTTTTTCAAAAAATAAATTTACATAGAGCAAGTTACATTTAAACAATTATAATACTACACGACGCTTATATATATCTAAATCCGCGTTTCTGCATAAATTTATTACTGAATAGTATACAGGGTGTTCAATCTGATATACCAAAGGTATAAATATTTGAACAGGAAAACCTCACTTTTTTCAAATGGGACACCCTGTATATTTAAATTTTTTTGAGATTTAGTTTTTGATTCCCTACCAATTCATGTAAATATGTTTTATCTAAAAGTGAACAGTTTCAAAGTTATCAGCGTTTTCCTGTTTTTTTCGATATTTTTCCTGCTAATTTGGATGGGACGATTTTCAGCGTTAAAGAAGCAGCTCTATCTATTGGCTAATCATTTTTTTGGTTAAGAACTAGATTGACTATTATCAGTTACTATCGATTTCAATGAGTATCGGTATTTAACTACTGTCATTTGTCACCGCCATGGTCATCCAATATACATAGCAATGCAGCGAGGTTACGTCGAAGATATATTATAATCGTTCACTAGTTTATGTTTTACTGTAATAATCTATTCTTATCCTTCTTATCCGTTGCTGTTTGTTTGAAATAAAAATGTTCTAACACACATCTTACAGTTATTGTTCAGCAATTTGATAATAGCTCTTTAATATACCCCATTCTACATGGGTAAAAATCAGTTGAATCCTACTATTTTTTTAGATGAAAACTAATAATGAAAATGTTGAACTAAACTGTTACAAAACCGTAAAATCATAACCTAGTCTGAAGTCTATAATTTCGAAATGAACTTATACTGTTCCAAAAGCAAATCGGACAAATGACAATGGTTAAATACATAATTAAATACTGATACTATTAAAATCAAAAGTAACTGAAAATAGTCAATTTAGTTCTTATCCAAAAACATGATTAGCCAATGGATAGAGCTGCGTCTGTAACGCTGAAGGTCTTCCCATCTAAATTAGTAAGGAAAATATCTAGAGAATCAGGAAAACGCTGATTACTTGCAAACTGACCAAAAGTATAAATCTTTGAACAGGAAAACCTCATTTTTGGAAACTGTTCGCTTTTAGATAGAACATATATAAAAACGAACACATATAAAATTTAAATATACAGGGTGTCCCATTTGAAAAAATTAGGTTTTCCTGTTCAAAGATTTATACTTTTGGTCAGTTTGCAAGTTATCATCGTTTTTTCCAGGTTCTCTCGATATTTTCCTTGCTATTTTGGATGGGAAAATGTTCAGCGTTACAGAAGCAGCTCTGTATATTGGCTAATCATCTTTTTGGCTAAGAACTAAATTAACTATTTTCAGTTACTTTTGATTTCAATGAGTATCAGTATTTAACTATCTATTTAACCACTACTATTTGTCCGATTTTGTTTTGGAACAGAATAAGTTCATTTCAAAATTATAGACTTCGGACTAGGTTAAGATTTTAAGTTTTCTACCAGTGTAGTCCAACTTTCATTATTAGTTATCATCTAGAAAAATAGTAGGATTCAACTGATTTTTACCCATGCAGAATGGGGCATTTTAAAGAGTTATTATCAAATTGCTGAATAATAACTTAAGATGTGTGTTAAAACATTTTTATTTGAAACAAACAGCGGCAGATAAGAATAAATTACTACAGTAAAACATAAACTAGTGAACGATTATAATATATCTTCGACGTAACCTCCCTGCATTGCTATGTATATTGGATGACCATGGCAGTGACAAATGACAGTAGTTAAAAACCAATACTCATTGAAATCGATAGGAACTGATAATAGTCAATCTAGTTCTTAACCAAAAAAATGATTAGCCAATGGATAGAGCTGCTTCTGTAATGCTGAAAATCTTCTCATCCAAATTAGCACGGAAAATATCGAAAAAACAGGAAAACGCTGATAACTTTGAAACTGTTCACTTTTAGATAGAACATATATACATGAGTTGGTAGGGAATCAAAAACTAAATCACATAAAATTTAAATACACAGGCTGTCCCATTTGAAAAAAACGAGATTTCCCTGTTCAAAGATTTATACCTTTATACTTTTATATGCAGAAACGCGAATTTAGATATATATAAGCGTCGTGTATTATTATAATCGTTTAAATGTAACTTGCACTATGCAAATTTAGTTTTTGAAAAAACTTGGATTTTCATAAAATAACAGAAAAACTGAATTTGCTCAGAAACTGTAAAGTCTTTTGATAAATTCATTAGGCAAATATACTTAAAATAAAGTGTAAATCTAAAAACAGTAAAAATATACAGGGTGTTCTATTAAAAATAAAAAAGTTGATAGTAGCCAGAGGAATATGACTCACCCTGTATATACAAAACTATTATAAAATTAAAATTTGTTTTACACCAACCAACTTTGGTATTTAACATTTTTTCGTAACTCTTACAGTTTCCAAGATAAGGTACAGGATCATCTTGCGTGGGCCACCCTGTACGTCTGTGCATGTATCTACTTCAAATTGCGCGTGTATATGCTTTATAATGTACGTGTGTGTGTGAGAGAGAGAAGGAGAGAGCGAGAGAGAAGGAAAGCGAGCGTGAAAGAGAGAGTTTCCGACTAGTGAAAAGGGATAAAAGATGGTCGATCCAATGCCTGAGCTAAAAATACAAGGGTAGGAAATCCAAAATGGCGACTTCAAGATTGACCAATTCAAAATGACAGATACAAAATGACAGATTCAAATTGACAGATTCAAAATTGACAGATTTAAAATGACAGATTCAAAATTGACAGATTTAAAATGACAGATGTAAAAATGACATATTTAAAATGACAGATGCAAAAATGACAGCTTCAGAATGGACAGATTTAAAATGACAGATTTCAAAAAATTGACAGATGCATAAATGACAGATGCAAAATTGACAGATTTAAAATGACAGATGCAAAAATGACAGATGCATAATTGACAGATTTAAAATGACAGATTTCAAAAATTGACAGATGCAAAAATGACATCTTCAAAATTGACAGATTTAAAATGACAGATTTAAAATGACCGATTCAAGATGGCGGATATGCAAACGATACCGCGAATGATATGGCTTAATTCACGCCTCATTTGCATATTAACTAGATCAATAAATTTACCTCGCGTCTCAATTACATATTTATTAGATTAATAAATTTAATTCACGCCCCACTTGCATATTAATTAGATCAATCAATTTAATTCACGCCTCACCTGCATATTAATTAGAGCAATAAATTTAATTCGCGCCTCATTTGCATATTTATTAGATCAAATAATTTAATTCGATCATTTAATTAGAGCAATTAATTTAATTCGCGCCTCATTTGCATATTTATTGAATCAATCAATTTAATTAGAGCAATTAATTATGCTAATTAGGTTCCCACGGTCATCAAAATTTCCCCACGCTCAGGTGCCGCAATACCTACTGGCAAGATGAGAAAAATTTTGAATAATTTATAATTAACTACCAAAAGTCAGTGATATAACAATAACTCATTGAGCTCCTCCGCTCTCCCACCCTGCAAATGTGAAAACGGGCCCTGTTAAACAATGAAATATAGAGCAGAAGACTAACATCTAGATTTCAGATAGATTACATTAATTTAAGATGAACTTATTACATCGAACATTATTATGGTTCTGGAATATTGCCATCGAGCTAAATCCAAATTTAAGAAGAGAACTCCTTCAGGTATAGGATTTTTGGAATTGTACTGTATTTGACTGTATTAGCCTCATATGCAGCTCCATATGGATCAACCATTCTAAGAAATTACGTATTATAATTTTTTTCCATTTTAAATAGTACCACCCTTACGGTCACCTTTTACGAGAACATCATGGTCAGATGATACCTGAACTAGGATCCTCAGTCAATTCTTTAAATACGATATGCTCTACACAAAAAGTGAGCTTATGCTTTTATAATACACGATGTTTCAATGTAAAAAATATTTTAAAAATAGTTTGTTTGTATGACTTTTTTCTGCCAAGACACGTGCGAATCTTGAGGAATTTAAAAGATCAGAAAAGCGAAAAAATTTGTAAATTAATAAAGCTAGAGAGTTGAGTAAAAAATTATTTAAAAAAATTAACTATTTACTATCCGTAAGTCTAAAAAGCTATAGCATTCCAAGATTCATTATATTTTAACGGGAAGTTTCGCAAAAATGGCGGGAAATTGAACCATGAAACATCTCAGGGCTCGATTCCCCGCTATTAGTCCACTGCGTAATAGCAATAAATGAATTTGATCGGATTCGGATTCAGTGTACCAAGCTTATGTTGACTTATGTTAAGTCAGGTCCGTCTTATCAACCAAAATATTTAAAAATAAAATATTAATGTTTTTATGGATTGTGACATCAAAACTACGAAACAAACATAACAATTCGTAGTGTTATGTTTATTTTATGATTAATATGTTTAGTAGATAATATGTGATATTAACTGTTCGAGTGTAAATAAGCTGATAATTCAGTATTTAAAATACGTTTTGGGACACGCTGTATAATTTATATATATATTTCTGCCTATATCGACACTATTATTCATAATTTTAATTTAATTACATTATACAATAATTCTCATTGTTTGAATGCTCTCGAATAGGAACAACATATAAAGCAGCACCCCCTTGAGCTGAGCGCTCCTGGGATATAGCCCCGTTAGGTCATATGTAAAGACGGCTCTGGATAAAAACCGCTTTATTAACTTCGGGCAAAAAAAAATCAGACATTAGTGTTATCTAGTAGGCTTTGTATGTATACATTTTCTTCTGCAAATAACTTTTCAGTATGAATTTCGCGTGCTACTTTATTTCCAAAGCTAACGCTAAAAAACTGAACGTATGCTTTCACGCAATCCTTCCGCAAACCACACTTTCTCACCAGAAAGCAAACATAAAAATGGTACATATATCTGATGGATTGCGTTTTATTTTCGTAAGGTATATGGAAATTAAGTTTGATAGGATGCTACTGTACTACTGGTTTTAAAACCATACAAAGTAAACTATGCTTTCGTTCAAATTCTAATAAGTCGCAACGCAGAATTAGGAGCTTTTTAAGATGAAACCGTTGTAGTGATTAATGTTAAGAGGTGCCGATTGTATGGGAATTATATACCGAAAAGGATTAATATCTACGTCGCATTTTAAATTCTTTTTTACAATAACTCGCATCCAAATTGTGCTCTACAACAGATGTGCACTTCTTGAAAGATGAAATTAGAAAAGAATTTGTTACAAAAATGGCCGTGCTTTTATATCTTTTTGTCGAAATAATTAAATGTGATACAATTTTTGCATGAAACAAAAGAAACTTTGACAAGTCAATTTAACATAAACAAATTATTGTTTATAAATTTTAATTAACCCAAAAACTAATTAGATACTTATGTTTTCATTACAAAATAAGGCCTCCATTGAATGTCGATGGAACCTAATTTTCAAATAACTATATATTAACTTAATTACTTAACAATACATTTTTATACCTTCCTATCTTCACAAATTTAAACATATCCTAACAAACATTATTTGCATAATTTTAGGCAACAACAGCTTGAAGATTCAAGCCAATTATTTCAATTATTATCAATGTACGATCCAAAAGCTCAACATAATTATATGTCGTTTATCTGATATCATTAATAAATAGTAGCCATTACATTTAAGATAGTAAGAATATTGTTATACAATATTTTGAAATACAAGAAACTTATTACAACTGAGGAATCTCGTTAACATGAAAACACATTTTTTTTACTATTAATAGCTAAGGTAAGGTAATAAATACTTATATACCTCCCCATTACAATACACCCCAATTCAGTTTTAGGTTAAATCTTATTGTAAATTTGGACTAAACTTCATTTAAATTGAAATATTAGATAATCACCTCCCACATCGTTAATGGACAAGGAAAATTATCTAAATTCTATAGAAGAATCAGTTTTCCAGATAAGCTTTATTTGACTATACTGTACTAGTGTGCATATTAATTATAATTAATCATATTTAACTGCATATAAGATAAATCACTCGAAATTGTAATTTTGAAATTGAGGTTATGCAACCGTCTAACGTGTCGCTTTGAAATTTCATAAATATGCTTATTTAAAATTATAGAGTGAGCGAATTCCTTTTTTGTATGTCAAATATCATGACAGTATGTTTACCTAATGTAGTTTATTAAAATTACAACGAACTGAATTAATTTCCCATCAGACATGAATACTTTAATTAAGGAAAAGTGATTTGAAAATCGTAACCTTGAACACTTGTAGGAATCGTATTTCGCCAATGAGACAATGACATAATTTTACAGGAAATGTTCAAAGTATTGTCTATTTGTAATCGTCTAACTAATTAAAAAAGCTTGATAATTATCAACAACTTTCGGGTATTTGCCAAACAAAACAATACTATCACCGAATGCAACATGCTATATCAATCCCATAACATCTGAAAACTGCTGAATAGGTACTTCAGCTACTTTTCTGATTTTTAAGTCAGTGATACCCTAAACCTAAAGCATAAAGCACACTGATACGGCCCGAACCGGCCAGCATCGGATCGGAAAAATGCCGATGAATGGGTTACAAGATTTTATATGCAAGCGCGCACACTTGACGGCCGGATCGGCCAGGAATTCGCATCCTTCGGCTGGCCGGGAGGGATTGCTTTGGAGAGCAATCATCGGCAAAAATCCTTTCCGAGCCGATGCGAACCGTGTCAGTGTGCTTTTACACCTCCGGAATTTTAGAAATTAGTACACTTTTAATTGTTCGTTATTTTACTTGCTATGGGCATTATTATAAGAAATATTTTTACAATAAATTATTAAAGATTGCATTTGCATCCTATACTATATTAATTTATTTAGAAACACTTCAATAACTTTAACACTAATTAATATTAATTCTCTTCTAATAACAATCATTGCGCTATGATATAAAAATAACTGCTTTTTATGTGAATATATTGTTTCTTGGACAAAAATGTATTTAAGTAATATTGTTTATTATTATAAAACGAACCAAATGAATTTTATTAAAAAATGTAGGACATACACGGTCTTCCCCGACGACGTCGGTGAAAACGTCGGCGACGACGTCGGGGACAAGGTCGAGATAATGAGGTAATGTTTACATTTACTGTAATTTATAGCTGTATTGAGTATAATAAAATTATGAGTATCGTATTTCTTTAAAAGATCAAAATGAAAAAAAGTATTATTGATAATAATCATTCATAATAAAATATGTACTGAATCTCTTTCTTTATTTAGACGTATTTCGAAATAGCTTATGCAATTAACAAAAGACTTCATAAACGTAATAACCTTGACGTCACCCATCGGTGGAATTACAAATCAATCTTTTATTATGAAACGAAAACTTTAGTTTTTTTTATTTCATTGTTAATTTAGTTCTTAAAATGGATATAATTAATTAACGCAGGATTTAGGATTCCGAGTTTCAGTGTGCAAACGATGTACAATTTTCCGAAACCAAAAGGAAGATTAGACAATGTTAAAAATCTGCTGATTTTTATCATATCTGTCATCATTTATTAATAGTAGTAAAAGCATTTGCTACATTTTATTCACATGAATCATAATGCTGATTCTGGTAAAATAAATGTTTTGTCACATCTATTAAATACGTCCGTTTACTAAATTGAACCGAACTTGATATAAACTGATTCACCGAATGAAAAACTGTTGAACATTTAATTTGGCTAAATCATACCTACTGTAGTTTCAACATTTATAAAATATTGTAGGTACATAAATAAAATTAATCTTTCAAAAAGTATAAAATTCTCAGTACTTATTTCCTATTATACAAGAAAATAGATGGCATCAAGTGTTCAGGTGACAATTATTAGTAGTACAGATTGTAATTATCTTCCAAGGTTATCAGGTTATGACCCATATTGTAAACATGATTTGTAAAATTAGGAATCAGTTTACATCAAATTCGGTTGAATTTATTAAACGGTCTCTACAAATGCAACAAAATATTTATTTTACTAGAATCAGCACATTCTTGACGAACAACGAAAAAAATGATATTTGATACCTATGTATATAATAATTTGTCCATTGACCTCTCCTATACCAAAATCAGCAGATTTTTACCAGTGTTCTTTTACGGAAAGTCCTTTATAGGAAATTATTGTACATCGTTTGCGCACCAGAACTCAGAATCCTAAATCCTGCGTTAATTATATCCATTTTTAAACTAAATTAAGAATGAAATAAATAAAAAACAAGAGTTTTCGTTGCCTAATAAAGAGTTGATTTGTAATTCTACCGATGGATATCAATATTATTCCGCTTATGAAAAGTTTTGTTAATTGCATAAGCTATTTCGAAATACTTTAAAGAAAGAGACTCAGTACGCATTTTATTATGCTCAATACTGCTTTCTTTCATTTTGATGTTTTAAAGAAATACGATATTCATAATTTTATTATAAACAGTCCAGCTTGGAAGTAGAAGTTGTTTATGCATTAAATTACAGTAAATGTAAACATTACCTCATTATCTCGACCTTGTCCCCGGCGTCGTCGACGTCTTCGCCGACGTTGTCGGGGAAGACCGTGTATGTCCTATTTTATTATTGTACGACCCTAATAATAAAGTGCATGATTAGTGTGACAGTTTTAAGAAAACAAGTTTTAGGGAGGTTGTCAATATTTTTATTGTAGTTAGGTAATAACAAATCTTGTTCGTCTCTATGTTTTAAACAATACTAATAAACCGTTTATCATGAACATATGTATTTATTCACCTATCCGGAATTCTCCGTCGGCAAAAACTCGGGACTAGTGTGCTTATGACACCCGGCTTCGGAATTTTTCCGTACGGATGCTGATCGATGCTGGCCGATTCCGGCCAGATCAATGTGCTTTATGCTTAACTCTCTTTTAAGAAGAATCTTTTCTCATCTACTCAAAAAAAATAACCACTAATGAGCTGAAGCTTTTTTGTTGCATTCTATGTGCACTATCAAATCACTTGTGTAACAAATGCTGAACTTGAGTGAAATCCCCTGTATAGTGATAACATTCAATACATCAGCTAAAATTAATAATTCTGTTACAAACTCAATTATTGTAAATTCAAAGAATCTGTTTTAATTTTGTTTTATATCCTTCTTGAGTAACTGGAACTGGAACACTTCTTCTCATTCTCAGATCTGTGTTTAGAATTAGATGTTAGTTTAGGGAATACGTTTTTGAAATAAACTTAATTTGAAAGTATATAACCGTTTTCTTATCAGTATATTTACTTGTCAGCTGCACAAATTTTAAATATTCAAATGAAATTTCTAATTAAATAACCCCCTAGAAAATAATCGAATGTCACCGCCCAAGATCTATATATCTTAAGTTGTGAAAAAAAATTGTAAGACATCAAATTGTGACATTAGAAATTTCCACTCTACTTTAAAATGGAAAACAGATTTTAATAAAAAAACAGAATTTCGTAATCATACAAATTTAGGACAACTGGCCGTGCTCAACAGGCCGCGGGAAAAAGTGGCTACAGGGATAATTAGTCGCCATCCAACTAGCCGCCTGGAGAACTAATCGTCCAAAATCTCATTCTTGTATTACGGTTTTTTACAATTAATACAAGAGAGTAAATGATATATGAGGTATCAAGCGTGTAATAAAAGTAAGCAGTTTGGCGCGCTATTCGTGGTGTGTCTGCATGTGCATGCCACAAAGATTCATTAGTTGCCTTATGGAATGCATTAGTTAGATAAAGAATGTAGTGGTTTAACATAAATTAAAAAGGAATATAATTACTATTGCGTCATTGCGTGCTGTTTAAAACAGCAGCGTTCACAAGCTTTTAGTTGTTCCACTTCAACTTAACGCACATCCGCTAAACTCACAACGCTAAATCCGCTATAATATTTATCTAACCAACGCATTTCTGTTTGGAACCAGTAATTTCTTATCAAATCGTATGTAATTTATACTTAAATAATTAATATAAAAAGTAAGAAAACAGCACAAAAAATCTTTGGCGGCCAGTTGTCCCGGCAGTTAATTATCTCGACGACCAATTGTCCCTGCGGTCAGTTGTCCCCGCAGCCAGTTCTAACACTGTTAACGGCAGTACTAATCAATTTTCATATTTTCATCACCCGATTCATCTGATGAATAGTTATTTTTGTTGTCTTTTACTTCTTCTTTTTCAGTGTGGTTTCTATGTAGGCAGATGATCAAAACCGGTAGTGATGACCTCGTGACTCTCGAGACGAGACTTTTGTTAACTCTCGTCTCGTCTCGCACAAAATAAAACGAATCTCGTCAAGTCAAGTCTCGTACTTCTTTGGAAGATATATCAGAATTTAAGCGAAAAATCAAAAAGAATGTAATGCTAAATTAATAATTAAATAAATGTCTAAATTGTTTATCTATAAAAGTTAAGCTTTTTATAATACTACCTTCTTCGCAGTTTGTTATTGAAAAATAGTCTTCAAATTTACTCTTTCTCTTTGATAAATTTGTCTTGATAGTTGTTGCAGAACTCCAAGTTTAAATTTCACTCTCATTTCCATATTCAGGAATAAACAATTCGTCACTTCCACTAAAATACTCACCACTACTATCGAATGCAAAAGTTCTGAGCCCTGAGTTTGAATGCGCATAGCAAAAAAACTAACAGGTCAAATGAATTCAAACAAAGACAGTTAGATAAACAATTTATTTTTGTATAAGCTACTCTAAAATTCTCTGAGTTTTGGTTTTTGAATTTTTGCAAATTATGTTACAAAAGTCCATTTCTTGAGAGTTTTGACGTAAAGCGTGTTTTTAATATTTAATATTTTACTAACTACCCGACAGAAGGGAATGTAATTTTATATGCAACTAGCTAATAGTGTTGTATCTATGTAAAAATCTTTGTAATTTGATATCTGTTTTATTTCTCAAGTTATACTTTGAAATAGAGGGTAATGCATCCGGGTGTTCTGGTGCCTTAATCAAAATCTTTTTTTACACGTCAAAACTCCCAAAAAACCGAACAAAAAACCGGACTTTCTGTAACATAATTCGCAAAAATTCAAATTCAAAAATAAATTGTCTAACTAACTGTTTTTGTTTGAATTAATTTTAGCGGTTAGCTTTTTTGCTATATGCATTCAAACTCAGGGCTCAGAGATTTTGCATTCGATAGTAGATGTTGACATTTTCTCTTGTTCTTCAATGGTTTTTCGTTTTCGTTTTGAAAAGTCATGACTCATTTTAAACAAGCGTAATTTTAATAATCACCTACATTAAAGTCACAATTTATAAACTGTTTTAAATCTAAGAAACTAGCACTAACCTTAATATTTCCAAATCAGAGCAAAACCAATTTTAATTTCATTAGATTAAAAAAACTGCCAGTATTTAAGTATGAATCCTAAAAACCAAATGTTTACCGTCAGCGAACAACAATAAATAATCTTATCAATAAAATAATAATCATAAATCGAACACGGATTCAAAGAAAAAAATCTGAAATTTAGGTATTACTGTTACTCCACTGATGACGGAAATATTGATCAATTTGCCAATTCATTTGACGAAATTTATTTTCGTCATTTTCTGCTTATTCTTTTTCATTGTTAGTTACAATCAATATTTACGGGATACTGTGGCACAGCGAACCAATTAGGTACGTATATACATATCTATTTTATTCTATAAAATCCATGCATGTTCTGTGGGATTGATTGGCAAGAATTGAGCTTTCACCGTATCACTTTCCCATATGGATTACGTGTATAATCAATTCCATAAAAGACTTAATCCAAGTTTTAAATTCTGAATCTTTTCATTAAAAATTGTTTTCCGTTTTAGAATGGTTAGGTAATTTTCGTTTAGGTAATTTGCGTTTTTATAATAAAACTGTTTGTTATAGATTACCCGATACATCTACGTCCGATATGAATGTGCATCCTGGTAGGATACTCAACAAGTATTTTCATTACTTATGGTATACCTGGTTATATAAAGGGTATATAAGAGTATCGAAAGTCTATAAGAAGGTTCTCAAGTTTATTTTAGAGTTTTATAACGAAGTGATATAAATATTCCATTACCATTTTACCTCATTATAAAACTAATATTTGTGGAGCTATGTATCGGTGTTGTTCATTACTTTTATAAATATTAGATATGCTTTTTATTCATAAGGTTAATTTTTTCTTGAATTTTGTTATTTAGGTATGGATTGCGGCTTATTAAAAACTTGGAAAAAGTTAAATACATCAGTATATTTCAACGGAAATTTTCAACGTATTTTTCCTTCTTTCTTTTTTGCAGGAGGCAAAAACAATGTATCCTCCTTTTCCTACCCGAAGGCACAATTGTTAAAAGACGATATTCGTCCCGAATTTTTCGTTTGTACAATTATTATAAATGACATTACTAAAAGACCGCACAAAAGATGCAAGACTAAAATTTATTGAGGTTAGGCAATCTTCTTATGATGTATCACAAGTTTTATTAAGCACTAGATTTTCATTATATCTTTATTAGAACGAAGCCGGCTTTAAAATTAGCATTTCTTTAACATAGTGTTATAGGGAACACTTTTATCGAAGTTTTTAAACAATCGTTTAAAAAGAAAGCAATTTTCGAATCGGTTAATTATTATGGATTAAGATTATTACTCAGGCGCGGCTTAAGGCCCATGAGCGACCCGGGCGACTGCCTAGGGCGCCGCTTTTGGAGGGGGCGCCAAATCGGCGGTGAACAAATCGAAAGTTCAAACATGAAAAGATAATTTTCTTATTACAACGATTATTACGTAGTAAGTACTGTTGCAGTGTTACGGTGCTCGAAATTACAATTGTATACATAAAGATTTTATTGGGTAGTCACTTCGATATTAGTACAGTCAAAATTTTGAAAAGGATTATGTTCTGTCTGTGATAGAAATAGAATCACCCTGGGTGGAAATATGGTTTGCTTGCCAGTTTTTCATACTAACGGACTCTCTTTATCTAGAAGTTGATCTTTCTACTTTTCAACCATTCGTTCTGATAACAGGTCATTAGAAACCAGTATTTTTATAGCTAGATCTCTCAAGATACCATGAGGAGTAGTTTTCTGAAGTTCTATTAATGTGACAGACTTCAGAAGTTCAAAAATAGCAAACATGTTGATGTTTGAAATTTCGTTGAAGATTTTATGGATAACAAAACTGTGATTTCAATAAAAACCGAAGTTTATTAAACTAACTTTGAAATTATAATTAAATAAACTTGTCAATCGTCTAAATTAATGTACTACAAAAGAGTGTCATGTAACAGAATCTCAAGACCCTATTTTGCGTAGTAATTAACTAATTAAATCTGTGCTAAATAAATTAATCCCAAATTACCTAATTACGCCATTTTCAAACTTAAAAGTAATTTAATGCGTTAAAATCTAGGTTGCTTTATAACGTTAGATTGTAAAGCAGGCTTGAAATAAGATAAAAGATCAACAGGTTTCAGTCTAAATTTAAATACCGAAAATATTAAAATATTATTGCAGAAATTAATACAACTCACATTTTGACCAAGTATCTGTAAAAACTTTGTTTACATAATTAATATAACGAGAATATCATTCCTGGACTTATTTCGAAAATGTTCAAAACCAAAATAAGTCGTTCCGCGTTTACCATATAAACGTTGCTATCTCCCAGACCGTGTAACCCCTGAAGTTCCTTCTCGTTAACGATGTTGCTTCATTCCGAAAAAACACATCTTCACGTCGTAAATACTAGAATTAAATCAATATAAGAGCGAACAGAAAAAGACAAAAAGCATCACGTGAAATTTACGTGTGGCTCAAGAGCAAAGGAATAAATTGTCATTATCGTAGACAGGTCGGATTTCGTGTGATTTTTCGTACACGTAACACATTCAGCACGTGTCGTTCGCGTCGCATCGCTTAAATTCGGGACGCGACACTGACCGGACCGACACGAATATTGTGGGTTACGTTAATTCGGTTTAATTGCCGTGAAAATTGTCATGGGAATAGCGGATAAATGGGAAACGATGAAAATTGAAATGGAAAGGTGTGCGAAACAGGACGTGCACGAAAAACTAAAACGTTTAATGCACTCTCATGACGTATCGGACCGCACAGCGACGCTTCAAGCTGATAATATACGGTTGGCTCTGTGAATGCAATGCCCTATTCTTAGCTCTTAACTTTACGGGAAATCTAAAACTCTCTTCGTGCTTGGGAAGAAAAGCAAACGGTGCGGAATTAGAAATGAGAAGACAGGCAGAGTGCATTGAGAACAGGGCTGTATTCGGAAATTTTAGTTTATTGTGTATCAAATGTATTTTTCATTTGTAGCAGTTTATATTTAACATCCCTACATGTTTTGTAGATATGAAAACATAATGACTTTTTAAAAGAAACAAAAAACATTCCACCTCATCCACAGTGGATGTGGATGTTGCTGAATATAACTTGAGCATTTTGAGTTTTTTTTTTTAACTCTTATGCTACATCTCTCCAAATTAGTAAAAAATTTCTAGGATCTGATTACCCTCAACTTCTGCCAACCCAAAAAATTTTATCAAATTCTGAGGAGGGGTGCCCTTAATGAGAACTCTGTGATAATTTGTGTTTTATCTCAAATATTTCAAATGTAGGACCTAGGGGTGCCTAATAAATTTGACCACTGCTGTAATTCTGACCTGTATAAATGGAGAAATATATGCATAAACAGTTGCAAGAATTAAATAGCTTAGATTGAGATTTATTACTTTTTCGTCTAGTCCAATTACTTTTAATATTGGAACAGACATTGTGGCTCCCAACAAAATCTTCACACTGGGGAGAAACCTTTTAAACGTAGTGTTCTAGCCATACCATGCATTTTTCTTAAAAAATATATTCAATTAAAAATTCCAATTTATAAAAATGCTTTTACGCCATAAATGGTTCATAATTAAAAATAGTTTACAACTGTCGAGTTGTTTTTGAAAATCTAAACGAAATTCTACCATTAAGCTTTTAAAGCATTTCATAAGCTAAGGTAGTGATTGAGCAAACCTCACAATGACACCTATGGTAGAAACCAGAAACCCCACTTTCATAATAAATGCAATCTCAGCCCTAGTAAAGTTCCTGAGCAAGTTCATATAATCCATACCATAATAAAGGAAAGTCACGTTCTACATTTCAAGTATGTCAGCTACGGAGTTACGCCTACATAATGAAAACTGAATAAACTGTGTTTGTTATGCTATATAAACATTCAAGTATAAAATGAATAATAAAAATGCATTAACGGATTATTAAGTTAACTATTTAAAAAAATTAATCTTCGAGTTGATAAAACGACGTAACGACTGTTAGCGTTAAGTGTTACATACAATCATTTTCTTTAATAAACTTCCGTAGTTGAATATGTGATTTAATTAAGTCTCTAACTTCAAACTAACTACATTAAAGTAACCCCATACCTACTAATTTCCATACCTTACGAACTTCTCACGAAAGATTGTGTAACTTTCGTAAAGGACTTGGCAGTATTAACTGTAATTTTTAAGATTTATCGAGCACTAAAATAATATATCTATAATTATAATTTCATTTAAAATTAAAATAACAATTTAAGAAATAGTTATTGACACTGAGAATCAAATAATCAACGCTGAAAGTGTTCAGAAGTTTTAACATCTCTATTCCTAGGAAAGTTTGTTTGAAGGAAATCTTTGCTTATATTTTCTAAATGAATTGAACAAGGAGAAAAGTAACAAGAACGACTGATGTATAAATGAAAAATAAAAATACAGTAACTATTAAGTCTGCAATTTAAAATTAATATTCGAAGTCGCCAACCTACAAATCGGTTAATTTACAATAATAAAGAGACCTACTAATGTCCAATACATAAGGAGACTGCAGATACCTCAAGCAATATACAATATAACATACATAATTATAGAAGTATACCCTTTAAAATAATAAAATTCTTAAGATTTTGTACTAGAAAATTCAATCAACTTATAGAGCATTAACAAAAATTAGCTGGACAAACCTTCACAAGCAAACGCGCAGACCAAAACTGACAGGTGTTGGAAAAATTTCAGTAGAACTTTTTCTCAAAGATCCCATCGTATCTATTGCCGGTAGTTGCAGGTAAATAAGAAAGATTATATCATAATACAGTTTGATAGTAATAATTAGTTCATTTTAGGTAAATGAAATAAATATATGAGATATAAGTATCTCAAAATTGTATTCGTTCGTTTTAAAATTTAATTACACTTGATACTTTAAAATTTTCAAACTCAGTGTTTAAGAAGCCCTGGAACTTCACAGTTCTTAATTTCACAAGCTCAACAATTTACAAGATACAAACATTCTTTAAAAGTTTAGAAAGTTTCAGCAAAATCTTTGTGAAGTGCACGAAATGCTTCAGTTCTAATCAGCGTCGGACTGGCGGCATTGGGGCCCACCGGGCAAACAGCGGGGTAGGGGGACCCGCTTTTTTTTAGTAACTTGAACATATGTCAAATCGCTTCAATAACTTATATTACAGTTATTTTTGCAAAATTATCAAGATTTAACAAAAAGAGTGATACGTAGTGCATTCTGTAAAATTCTGTTCCAGACAATGTTCCTGTGGAGTGTGGATGAAGACTTTTAAAAATTAATAGCATATGTTAAATAATTTTTATTGCAAGAAGAAGTAATAAGTGTAATAAAACAATAAATATATGAAAAGTACCAGGAACTGACAACATTACATCTGAAAAGATAAAGTACTTAGAAGGAGGAATATACAAACTTACAGAAATACTGAATGAGGCAATAAAAAAGAAAGAGATACCAAAAGATTGCAATACAGCAATAACTCTTGCAATTTACAAAAACGGAGATAAGCGAGACTGCGATAACTACCGCGGAATAACGTTATCAAGCATCCCAGGAAAGATTTTAGCGCGAATAATAGAAGAAAGAATAAGGAGAAATATAGGAAATACAATAGAAGAAACACAGTGCGGAATTAGGGAAGGAAGAAGCACGATAGACCTAATATTTATAATCAGACAAAATAGTGAAAAACAATAACTAAAAACAAAGAAATATATGCTTGCTTCATCGATCTATGTAAAGCATTTCATAAGTAAAAAGAGAGTAGATATGGAAAATATTAAAGAAAAGAGGAATTAACAAAGGCTTAATAGAGGCGCTAAAAGTGATGTATAAAAATAACAGAAATATAGTAAGAACAAACAATGAAGAATCAAAGAATTTTACAACAGAAAAAGGAGTAAAACAGGGATGTGTCCTCAGCCCCCTATTATTTACGTTAGTGATGGATGAGTTAATTAAAGAGATAAGAAATAAGATGAAAAATTACAAATAGATACTGGAAGATGAAGGAAGTGAAATTTACAGAAGTAATGTTCGCAGATCACATCAACTTTTAATTCTTATTAACATATGTTGATGACATTTTAGCTTGTTTTGACAGTTCTTTTGAGGTTATCAATGAATTTTTAATTCTTATTAACAGTATCCACCCTAACATAAAATTTACACTAGAAACAGAACAAAACAGGGCTATAAGCTTTCTAGACTTAAATATCAAGATTAATGCAGACAATCTATTTGAATTTTCCATATACAGAAAACCAACACAAACAGACATAACAATACTAAATGAATCTTGTCACCATAATACACATAAAATAGCAGCCTACAAATCATTAGTACACAGAGCTTGAACTGTTCCACTAACAAAATCAGATTTTAGGAAAGAGATATCAACCATTAAACAACTAGCACATGCAAATCATTACAATCCGAACATGATTGACACTTTAATTAAACAAAAAGATTATAGGTTAGCTATCAAAAGAATATATCTCATTGACAATCAAACAGAAGACACAAATTACATATCTATACCATATTTTGGCAAAATATCAAAAAAAATTGCAAATATACTAAGAAAAACCAACAATTATAAAATAAAATTTAAAACCAACACTAACACTTTTTCATTTTTATTTAATGCTAAAGACAGAACACATGATATCATGAAATCGGGCATTTACCGTTTAAATTGTTCTTTTTGTAGTTCGGTATATATTGAGCAAACACTTCGAAATTTTGACATAAGATATAAAGAACACGTACGTCATTACAAAAATAAACATCCTGAAAAATCGAATTACGCCAAACACCTTTTAGAACAAAATCACACAATGACTCCTCAAAATAATATTAAATTCCTACATTTTTGTAATAACAAACGCAAATTAGACATTTTAGAAGCCTTTAACACAAAGTCAGGGTACCTTTAATGAATGAACAACTTGAGCTCAGTAATTCTCCGTTACTGGAAGTATTAGATATTTAATTCTGATTATTATTATTATTTTATCTAGTTACCTATTTTTGTATCTACCTAAGCGACGTGTTTGTTTATAATTATACTACCTTTGATAATGACAGCATAGCTGTCGAAACAATATTGTCAGGCTGTATTTTAATAAAACTGTGAAACTTTTACTAATCTTTATTTATTTCGTGTAAGAATAAGGTTGCAACTGAAATATGATATACACTGTTACAATGGAATGTTCATTTGCTTTAATAATTCTGTGTATTAATAGTAATAATAATGCGTATCTATAGGATATTCGTGATAATGCACCTAATATTTAATTAAAAGAAAAATAAAATATAATATTATCAAGTATCAGCGATATTGTTCATTTTCTTAATCTAATTAGTAATTATGATGTTATCGTCGTTTGCGATCATGGATGAATTACTAAAACAAAATTTATTTGGTAGGTAATTTCTTAAATAATTTGATATGATTTAACAAAATTTTCTTGCTACATATATTATCACTAGTCGGTGTTTTAAATGTGCGTTGAAAAACTGCACTTTACCGAAAGTAGGAGAGAGTTGCCCAAATTGAACCTTTTTTAAAAAAGTTGGTATTTCAGATCATTGTCGGTTATTTAAATTAAAATTCACACTAAGGCATACTTTATAATGTTTATTATATATTCAATTAAAAAATATATTGAAAAAAACATAAATTCTCTATTAAAATAAAAAATTAGATAAATGTGCAATCAGTTCAATTTAGGAAACCAGTTGCCTAAATTGAACCAAGAGTTCCCTAATTTGAACCACTAGCAGATATTCAAATAAACAGCGTTCTAAATAATAAAACAAAAAAAAAACTTAATTATTTACTATGACACTGGGTAATACTATACTAGAAATCACAATAAACCTGTTAAGTCTAGCGACTGAAAGATGGAATTCCTCATCTTCTACCCCAGCACATTCTTCGTAGGCCCACTATGCACTACTTAGGCACCGTGCACTCATTTTCAAGTGAATTCAGGTAGTTATATCGTTACAAAAAAGACATGAAGCATCTTCTGCACACGACTTTGTCAAATCATCAGAAGAACTGTTTGCCATTTGTCTTTTCAATGAGGTATCACGGTATCAGCTAGAAAAAAGAGCATACGTCGAAGAATGCAAAACGTTTCTGGTTTTAAAAGGTCTGCCCAAAAAGTACAATCAGCAGAATTTGTTTCTGTTGATTAACCTTTAATTTCGTTAGATCAAACTTCAACTTCATCAGATCAACCTTCAACTTCAACAGGTCAACCTTCAACTTCATTTGATCAACTTTCAGCTCCATCACATCAACCTTGTACTTCCACAAATAATAGCCACAGCCCAGAATAAATTCCAACTACTTATACTACTGAAGTTGAAAATGAGGTGTTCAATGTTCAAAAAGAGCACGAAGATGTCAGTGGAAGGAGAATTGTGGAAATTAGTAATTTTTTTAATGCAATTATACATTTTCCTCATGTGCCACAGCCTCAGGGTATATAGTACAGTATCAAAGTGAATGATTGCAGTCAACGCGATATTGCCCAAAGCTAACTCGGCTAAAAGAAAAACCCGTGCGCCACTGGTTTAAGTAAACGACTGCGCCCATAAACGAGAATGAACCCCAAGATATTCATGATTTCTTGAGTAGCGCTATGATATCATTCGGCTTTACATATAGAATAGCAATGGATTAATTATTCCGCAATGAAAAGGATATGGTCTTTCTGGACTACTTAGGGTTTGTCCAGTTTTCAATATTACCAGTTATAAGTCGTAATCATAGAGTTGAATAAGATATGCCAAACACCAAAAAAAGGGTAGTCCGTATATTTCTTCATCATAAATGTATCTTTTTCGGCACTTATCTGGAAAGAATCCAACACACCATGCAGGTCGCGCTGTCTCCACTAAAGTAACCTTACAGCTGTTCTCGAGCAAAGTAGCGGTAAAGAAGGGAATTGGAGGAGTACTTCAATGGTACCAATAACAACAATAGGTAACGCAATAAAGGGGAAACTTAAAGAGAAACCCAAAACCAAGAACCCTAAAAAGAAAAAAAATGAATTTAACATAAAGTCAATACCTTTAACCAATACCACTTACCTCTCAGTGAGGGTTTTATGACTATAGACAAACAGGCAATTGGAAACAATAAACGGTTTGGTTGATGATGTCGGGAGATTATTACTTCAACTAGAAAGAAGTAAGAAAATAAGAAATCTTATTTTCCAAAAATAATACATTTAGAAATTATCGATATAAGGTAACTTACATCAAAGTAGCCGGGGACTGTGGTTGGCTGCAGATCCTCTTCAAGAGATTAGCAAGCACGAAAAGGTAGAAATGAGATTCAGAAAACGGTAACTCGCCAATTAACAATTTCACGGATATATCCCCTATTCAAGGGTAATAAAAATACAAATTATAATTCCGCGAAATTGCAACCACAACCAGCTGACAGATATTTTAGATCATCAAAAAAAATACCAAGGAAACCAAAAACTAGTAAAACTGGTGACTTGATGAAACATTATATTAAAAATACTCAAGGCAAACCAACATAACAACTTACGCTAAGAAATAATAGTTGCTAAATAACGATCCACAAGCTTCGAGAAGTAGTTGGAAATATGACCCGTAATAATTCTCCCCTAACTTACCAAAGAATTTCCTAGAAATTCTTTGACATGATCTGAAGAGATTAAGATCCTATTCGAGAATAGATCTAAGATCTTTAACATTCCAAACCCCATAGGGTTTATCATCTAAACTTCTAAGCGAATATGTCCAAGGTGACACTCTTTTGGAAATTATAAATGGCCCGATAAACTTCGGAGCTAGTTTTGCGGAAAAGTATTTTGCGGCATCGGACAATACAAAGTTACGTCTATAGACCTGTTGACCTATCACAAACTTAACGTCTCTACGTCGTAAATTATAACGTGCCGTACTAAGTCCAGATGCGCGACGCAGTCTAACTTTAATGTCATCGAACAATTTGCGAAATCCAGACTCGCGCTGTAGGATAAGTTCAGAATTTCTCTCAATTTGTATTTCAGAGTGATCTTCGGATTGGTATGGGTTTTGTTCACCCTTCAAAGACATATCACGTCCAAAATTTACATAATAAGGAGAATGATCTAAGACCTCATGCTTTGCGGAACGTATTGCACAAGCCGCTTTGGGTAAAATTAAATCCCAAGTTCTATGATTCTCTTCGACAAATGACGAAAGTATCGTCTTTAGTATTCGATTAATCCTTTCGTCGGGATTTGCTTGTGGATGATAATTAGCCGTATAACGTATACGAGCATTATAACTAATCATTAGATCTCGAAACATTTTACTTCGGAATTGTACTCCGTTATCTACAACTATTGCGGATGGGACTCCGACTAACATAAAAATACTATCTTCGATAAGTTTGCAAATATTCTTTGCATGGGCCGTTCTGAGAGGAAAAAAGAAGGGAAATTTCGAAAAATAATCTACCACGACTAGTATATCAGAATATCCTTGAGTGCTCCTCGGAAGTGGACCAACAATATCAGCGGAAATCAATTCCCATGGTCGGGAAACACAGGGTCGACTTAACATCAGTCCCTGGGGGGATTGATGATCAGACTTGTGACTGAGACAAACATGACATTTACGTATGTAGCTGGCTACATCAGACCGCATCTTCGGCCAATAGTAACGGGAAACCAATTTATTTAATGTTTTGTATACGCCAAAATGTTCCGAAGAAGGCAAGTCATGTGCTTCGCTAATTAGATTTTCCCTATCGGCTTTTGGGATTACTTCTTTCCAACAATCGAAGTCATCTAGTAATTCAACATATCTTGGCTCTATGCGCTTGTATAGACGATTACCAACGATTCGCCATGAGAGGTGTTTGAGTGGTTTAGTCTGAACCCGGTTTAACATGCGGCGATACCATGAATTTGAACATTCACTGCTGTCATCTTTGGAATTGATATAATTGACAACAGGTACCGACCGAGAGAGCATATCAGGAACGACATAATCTTTACCTTTACGATGAACTAAAGAATAATGATAGGGTTGAAGACCGGTTGGGCCCACCGCGCCAAGCGTCCTTGGGGATCACGGAGTCGGTTAAGCCATAGCAAAGAATGGCAATCAGTCACTACTTCAAATTCCGTTCCTTCAAGATAATGTCTTAGTTTTTCAACAGCCCAAATGACTGCTAAGCATTCGCGTTCAACTGAGCTATATTTACGCTCCTGCGAAGACAGTGAGCGAGAGAGAAAACAAATAACGCGTTCGCCATCTTTGAAATTCTGAGACAGGATAGCTCCTAATCCGAAAGCTGAAGCATCAGTTTGAAGGATAAATTTCCGCTCGAAGTCCGGACAATTAAGAATTGGGGCAGATACCAAAGATTCTTTAATAGACTTAAATGAACTGTCACATTCGAAGGTCCATCTCCAACGAACAAATTTGCTAGTAAGATAGGTCAATGGGGCTATGATAATGGAAAAATTGGGAATAAATCGACGGAACCAACTGGCCGTAACAACAAAACGTCGGATATCGGAAACATTACGCGGAGTGGGAATATCTAGGATGGCACTAACCTTTTCAGGGTCAGGGCGAAGTCCATCTTTACTGAAGACAAAGCCTAAATATTTTAACTCGGAAGTTAACAGCTAAACCAGCTTTGAACAAACGATCAAGTACAATTTAGCGTTTGTAAATGGGACTCGAAGGTTTGAGAGACAATCACTATATCATCAAGATACACTAGGACCGAGGGTTGAAGATCAGCACCAAGAACTGTGTCTATGATGCGTTGCCAAGTAGCCGGGGCGTTTGTTAAACCAAAAGGCATTCGACAAAACCTGAATAGACCGCGTCCAGGGACCGTAAATGCAGTATAATCTTTGGACGAGTCAGAGAGACCTTCCTGCCAATATGCGGATTTAATATCTAGCGTACTAAGGAAACGAGCATCTCTAAGCTGATCTAGAATATGAGATAGATGTGGTAATGGGTAAGCGTCTTTAATGGTAACGGAATTTAACTGTCTAAAATCGATGCAAAATCTATACTCGCCGTTCCTTTTGGGGACCAGACAAACCGGGGAACTCCAAGAACTATTGGATGGTTCAATAATATTTTCCGCTAACATTTTATCGATTCCTTGATTAATGATTTTCTGTTTGTAAGGAGATACAGGGTAGTACCTCTGTTTGATAGGTTGTATATCTGGTAATAAACGAATTTCGTGCTGTCCGGCATCTGTACAACCTAGTTTTATAGGCTCTACATTGCATTTGGACTTGAGTAAATTGTCAAGAGTTTGACTTTGCGATAAAGACAAGGAATTAGCATCTTCGATGCTAGTAATCTCACCGAAAGGAGGATCAACTGAAAAGTGCCAAACGTCATTTTTTAAATCCGGAATTATATTCATGGCTCTCCAGAAGTCAATACCTAATATTAACAAATGTGGAAGCTCAGGTAAAATTAAAATGTCAGCGAGACAAGTCTTGTGTAGCAACGTAATTGGAGTTTGCATTACACCAATACACGAGCAAGAATTTCCATTGGCGACTGTAAGTTTTGTGGGGTAAGGTTGCAGCGTTAACCCTAATTGCTGTAGCCGTAGCCAACCAAGTTTACCACAAATAGTTTTGGAAGCGCCCGAATCAAGAAGACCGGAAAATTTTACTCCAAGAATTTCAACTTCCAGGTAAGGGCGTTCGTCATTTCTTGCATGCGAGATTATATAATCGAGTATAGCGGTCGTTTTACTAGGAGTGTGGTGTATTGCACGACCTTTCAATACCTCCGATTGACATTTCCCGAATGGGAACATTTAGAACAACTTTTGACAGTGACGTTAGGCTTGCCACATCGAAAACAAAATTTCTGTCTTGGGGCATTACAGTTATTATAATTATGTCCGGGTTTATGGCAATTCCAGCAGGAGGCAGAATTAACTGACTTCACTTCATCAACCTGACTAGAACAAGAGGTAGAATATGCTAAGTCCGGTTCTAATAATTTAAAATTAGATTTACGGGAAGGTGGAGGTTGGAATGACTCAACTGAAGCTTTTCGCGTTTCTAGGATCTGTCCGATTTGAAGTAATTCTTCGCAAGTATTTATTTTTTTAAGACCCAGTTGTGTCTGATAGAATGGAGAAATATTTTTGAGTAAAATCTTAACTCTAGTGCGTTCCGGGACGTCGATGGTAAGAACTGCGAAAAGATTGTCCATAACGGCTAAATACAGACCCATCGATTCATTGGGGCCTTGAGTGCGATCTTTTATTTCGGCAAAGAGTCGGTAATTATAATCGGGTGGTTGAAATTGTTTCCGAAGAAGGACGACCAGACTTCCAATCAGAAACGTACATTTTGTTGGAGCGAAACCAAATTAAGGCTTTTCCGCTAAACAAATCGACCGCACCATTAAAAAGATCGGTTTCAGTGGCATTACGAGCCACTCGCATCTCTTCTACTCTAATCAAAAAAGCACTTAACGACAAGCCTCGATCGTCTCCAGTAAAGGTCAGATTCCTGCGTGATATTGGCACAAACTTCCTATCTGGAGGGATATTAGCTAAGGTGGACGGAATTTCGTCTTCACTACTGGTATCATCAGAGATTGTCAAGAGATCTAAATCAGGAATGCCCAAAGATTGATTTATCAATGATCTATCGTGAGCCTTTAGTTTCCGTTCGAAATCAGATTTCAAATTTAAAATAGATACGAGGAGTTGGGATTTAGTCTTTTTATCTTCCGGTGTTTTGGGAACACACCGATTAATTCTACCAATAGAATAAGAAATTTTTGTCGATATCTTATCAGAAGATGACCTATCGGCGGGATCAAAATTGTTTACTAAACCTTGCATGTCGTCGATAGTTAAAGATAAAGCGTCAATATCATCTTGGAAAGTGAAAGGATACGTAGGATAATCAAGAATATTATTTTCCCTTTCTAGTTTAAGCAGGGATCGCAAAGATTTCCTCATATTATCAACAGTACCAGCCTCAGTGATACCTAGTATGGCCAATTCATACTTCAACTCATCTGAAGATAGGCGATTGATCTGGTATTTGAACGGAGACATACTGGTAGTTAACAAGGAAAGATCCTTAATCAAACACTTATGATATTTGTCTTAAGAAAAATAAATGTAAAGTTACACGCAAGATTCGTTTCGTTCAATCGAGATAGCACAAAAAAAATTTACACTGACTTCAAAACAGGCTGCAAGTCTTCTCCCTTATGTTGAATAAAAAAAATATAGATATTTTTTTTTCTATAATTAACGATAGACTAAATAACAATTTACGTTGGGCACCAATTAATTGCCACAACCTCAGGGTATATAGTACAGTATCAAAGTGAATGATTGCAGTCAACGCGATATTGCCCAAAGCTAACTCAGCTAAAAGAAAAACCCGTGCGCCACTCGTTTAAGTAAACGACTGCGTCCATAAACGAGAATGAACCCCAAGGTTCTAAAAGGGCATCAATCAGCTTCAATCGTTATTGCGATACACCCTTTAACGTGATTCGAGACAAATATATGCGGAACGTATAAATACAATGGGATTACAGATACTTACGCTCTTACTACGAGTTTATTCTCAATAGAAAGCTGCTGTTCCTATAGTGGAGTATATAGTACCTGATATAAATAAAATCAAAAGAGAACCAACTAAGGGCTTCAACTCGTTGGTATAATTGCATACGGTAATATGAAATAAGTTACAGGTATGATAAAATTATTAAGGTAACAATAGAATAGGACTGATTAGTTTGGCAGACCGATAGCAGGCTTAGTTCAAGAATGATTAATTTAGGTTGTCAATTTAAAAGTAGGCAAATGTCAAACTTGACTTAAAGGTTATGTGACATTCTAGGTTAAGACTCTAATGGATATACGGATATTCATGATTTCTTGAGTAGCGCTATGATATCATTCGGCTTTACATATAGAATAGCAATGGATTAATTATTCCGCAATGAAAAGGATATGGTTTTTCTGGACTACTTAGGGTTTGTCCAGTTTTCAATATTACCAGTTATAAGTCTTAATCATAGAGTTGAATAAGATATGCCAAACACCAAAAAAAGGGTAGTCCGTATATTTCTTCATCATAAATGTATCTTTCTCGGCACTTATCTGGAAAGAATCCAACACACCGTGCAGGTCCACTAAAGTAACCTTACAGCTGTTCTCGAGCAAAGTAGCGGTAAAGAAGGGGAATTGGAGGAGTACTTCAATGGTACCAATAACAACAATAGGTAACGCAATAAAGGGAAAACTTAAAGAGAAACCCAAAACCAAGAACCCTAAAAAGAAAAAAAAATGAATTTAACATAAAGTCAATACCTTTAACCAATACCACTTACCTCTCAGTGAGGGTTTTATGGCTATAGACAAACAGGCAATTGGAAACAATAAACGGTTTGGTTGATGATGTCGTGAGATTATTACTTCAACTAGAAAGAAGTAAGAAAATAAGAAATCTTATTTTCCAAAAATAATACATTTAGAAATTATCGATATGTATAAGGTAACTTACATAAAAGTAGCCGGGGACTGTGGTTGGCTGCAGATCCTCTTCAAGAGATTAGCGAGCACGAAAAGGTAGAAATGAGATTCAGAAAACGGTAACTCGCCAATTAACAATTTCATGGATATATCCCCTAACCTTAGCGACGTGTTTGTTTATAATTATATTACCTTTGATAATGACAGCATAGCTGTCGAAACAATATTGTCAGGTTATATTTTAATAAAACTGTGAAACTTATACTAATCTTTATTTATTTCATATTAAGCTAGAATCACAGAAGACTGTCACAGCATGCTGGTACACACAAAACAGCCTGACTGAAGTTCTGACTGATGCGTTTTGTGCTAAGCCGTAAGAGCTCGTTTTGTCCGTAAACATCATGGACAATAAAATTTGTCACGAATGACTTCTCATTTTGTCATACAAATCATCATCATCACATATTGTTGATTTATTTCTTAGATTTTATATATTTGTTCACACCAAATACAAAGAAAATCTAAAATATTAATAAAAAAATCTTGATTTAGACCAAAAAATTAATTTTGCTCATAATTTTTTAGGTAATCATGTGGTTTTTAAACTATTTCTACTGCTTGACCTAACCTAACCCAGATTTAATATAAACACTTTTACGCTATTACGCCTCATCTGGCAACACTGACACTGACACTGCACGTTGCGCTTGCTCCAAGCACGGAGCGGCGCACGCCAAATATCGGTTAGGGACGGGACGCGTGCACTCGCTCGAGTCGGTCTCTTATCCGAACGGAATAAGATTGCACGAGAAGATATGGATTTTAATTCATATATACAAAATAAACAACCAAAATTAAGTAACTTCGTTACAGATAAGAAACTTGAAAACGGCGATCTTGAACTTTTTCTGCTAAACAAACAAAATGTGCATCTTCATGATTACTAAATGAACCACCATGATTACTAAATTCAAACCTTCATCAAGACTTCGTATTACAAACTGAATATAGCCAAGAAATTTTTAAATTTTAATCCAAGAAAAATCAAAAACTGAAGATATGGTATATATTTTACTGAACTATTTATTTACAATCAAAACCACAACACGAAATTTTATTGCTCTCTTCGATAACGAACAATAAATCGTTACTTTTATGTGAAAACCGCATAACTAGCGTTTTCCGCGATTTTATAGGAAGAACAAATAGAAAAAAGTTCTTTGCATGTTCATCTTCATCTCTGTCTTTATAGTTTTTAACTAACGGGAGTTCAAAAAGAAGGGATGTCGAAATAAAATTCTGCAACCAATGGATATATCTACACTTATTATCTACACTTCAGTAGATAACAAATTTAGTTTTAAATTGATTGAACACAACGACATTCTTAAGATAGTTAAATCCTTGAAAACAAACGCTATCGGAATGGATGGATTAAACGCTAGAATGATAAAACTATGTTGTCCTTACTTAATATCGTTTATCGTACATATAGTTAATAGCTGTCTCTTGGAGGGAAAATTCCCAGATAATTGGAAACACTCTCTTGTGCTACCGTTACCAAAAGTTGCACAGCCACGTAACTTAAAAGATTTTAGACCAATAAGTATACTTCCTACGCTATCGAAGATATTGGAGAAAGTTATTAATTCTCAAGTCAGAACTCATCTGCTAAATAACAACCTATTGCCGGAGGTTCAATCTGGATTTCGACCGTTACATAGCTGTGCAACCGCGCTGCTACATATATCTGATGATATTTTAAGAGCATCAGACATGGGTGGATGTACTGCTTTTACTTGTGTACTGTTTTTTATTAATAATAATGTAGATATATCTCAAGTACCAGAAATTAAAATAAATAATGTCCTTATACCTGTCGTTGATAAAACAAAAAACTTAGGCTTAGTTTTTGATAAAACCCTAAGATTCAAAGATCATATTGTTAAATATGTCCAAAAAGCTTTTATTAATCTAAAATTATTATATCCTCACAGGCAGTATTTAAATGAAAAAATAAAAATAATGCTATGTGAAACGCTCGTACTTTCATACTTTAATTATTGTGCTCCAGTATATCACTTTTGCCTAGATTATGAAACATCTGAACGTATACAAAGAATCCAAAATGCTTGTTTAAGATTTATTTATGGTATTCCTAAATATGATCATATTTCACATAAGTTATCGGATGCTCAATGGCTTTCTATGAAAAATAGACGCTATCTACAAAGTGCAACATTCTTTCATAAAGTAATTGTCGAAAAGCAACCACCCTATTTATATAACAAGATTAGATTCAGGACCGATGTTCATAGCCTAAACCTTCGTCATCGAGGTTCACTTACTATACCAAACCATAGAACGACTCTTTTTGAAAGGTCTTTTACTTATAACATTTCAAAGATTTATAATGGCATTCCGCCATCTCTAAAATCGCTTTCAGTTAATTCTTTCAAAAGGAGACTTTTTTTGTATTTACTGCAAAAACAGCAATAGTTGAGTACTGCATTATTATATACAGCTAACGCCTAACTAGTTAACAATCTTGCGATTCTAACGCTATCCTCTTCTTCGATTTCCTTTTATTACTGAGATGAATACCTAGATATTCGTATTTCTATTAATATAATTCTACAACCACAAACAAAAGATTCTTTTTTATTGCAATGCAAGGTGTGGGTGGAAGACCAGTAGTAAACTGAACCCTCACCTTGAGGTTCTGCATTGTTGTGATTGACATAATCTTATAAATAAGAAACTGTTTGTTGTTATTATATTTATAGTTGTCTTGCAGCTGGTTATTGTGATTATTGTAATTTTTTTTTCTCTCTTTAGTTATAGTTTTATGTAAAACTAATAAGTTTTGTTACTTAATCATTCTGTTAATTTCTTTTTTTATTTTTTTTTTTGTAAATTACACAATTGCAGAATAAACATATATTTATTTATTTATTTATTTATTTATTTATTTATATATCAAATAAATTAAATTTTCGAATTACTCATTTTCAATTTTTAGTTATTTATTCAGGATAAGTACTATTACTATCACCTCATTACTGGAGTATTATGCACGAAACTGAAACATTTAAAAATAAACTTTCTGAAAATTTCAGTACACCCATTCCTTTTCTCCATGTATTTTCATCATTTTCACGTAAATAACCAGAACTTTTAGTAGGTGTTTATCAGAAAACATGTACAGAGTTAGATGAAGCTCGAAACATTAGTAATGTAAATGAAAAAAGACTATCAATAAAACTAAAGCAGCTAGAAAATAAAGCTGAAAGATTGTAATGAAGAAACGCGTTTATAAATGCTGTAAATAATGATAAAGTTGAGGAAGAACTTTGCAACAAATAGCTTATGTCTCTTCTGTCTATTTTTTATGTTAAGAGCACCTTGTATATTGATAAAAATGTTATTCGGTTATTCTTTAGAAGACACCCTGTATATTATATGAAGTCGACTTTCAATGTTTATTTGCAACGCCATCTAGGTTTAGTATCGATCGTTTCTTTAAGATAACTTAATTCTTATTGTATTTTTCTCTTTTGTTAATTAATTCTGAATATTTTATTTACTAATTATTATCGATTTTTCAAATCACTTTGGTTGTCCCTTTTTATTAATCAATAATAAATCTTTTGTTTGCGACAATGACGCCTGAATGACGCCTTTTTATTTAATTAAAGTTTCTTCTTGTTTTATTGATGTGATCAACATACTTTTCTTTACAATATCAATAATTATTTATAGGGAAAGTCGATATAGACTTTAGTTCGAGAAAATATTGATTCAGACTTGCAATCAAGTTGGCGTTTTAAGAAAATCAACAGATTTTAAAACCTTGCTGTTTGATCTCCATAGTTGAAACTGCCAGTTTTCCTCTTCGTTGTTAAATTCTAAAGAAGGTTCGTTAATTGTATAGATGTGGAAATTCGAAAGCTGCATTTGGATGTGAGGCCCTAATATTGGTCTTATAAGCAGCAGTATTTTGAATCCCTACTAGTGAGGACTGGAAGTCTTCTCCAAAAGTTCTTAGTAATCTGGTGATCATCTTCATTGAGTAATTTGATGTAACGTTTGAAAACTAAATTAAGTTCATAGAAATAACCAATCGGGTTCTTTATATTCTATTTTTTATGTGGAAGCGTTAGTTAGTTCATTTTATCGAAATTTAAGAGTGGATTGTTATAATTATGTAATAGAAATTTAAAGAAACTTTTGCTATGAGAATAAGTAAATTTTTATGCGATTCTGAATTGAATTTCTCAAGTAAAATTAATAAATTTCAAGGCTAATAACAATCATAGTACGAGTTTTTAAAATATTTTTAATTTAGTTGTAATATTATTATAATCCATGTTAAGATATTATTTAAATAACAACTGAAGGCCTTCCATTTCTTTTTCTACTGTCTACTATTTTTTTATGTGAAATAAATAAATAAATGGTATTATTTTTTGTGTTATTTTTTGTTAACTTTTTAATATGTGCTATTTTTGTGTAATAGCAGAGTGCAGGAATTCGGTCCTTGCATAATTGAGACTGGTTCATTTTAAGATTTAGAGCTCCGTTTTGTGGAGCATTAACGCTACTCTTTTATTAATTTAAATCAATTATGCTGGCGGCCCTATATCCATAGCTCTATGAATTGATGATGCTCCAATCCACCTATGACCTGCCTTAAGCTCAATTGAGGGAGAGGGTACTCATTTTACGGTATTTAAGCTAAGCCGAGGCATAGATAAGTTGTATAACGTAAGTGCTTTTGTTCTTGGTAAAATAAATCTTGTTACAAATTGACGCCCGATCGTGGGGCTAGTGTTTTGTTTGTTATAAATTGACGCCCATGTGTAGGGATTTAGTTTTTTGTAAAATTAGTTGTTACAACTTCAACCTATAGAATTATAAAGCAAAGAAAGGGCATGTGTAGATCTAAATGTGAATTTATTTTCAGGATCGTAAAAGACGTGCTTAAAGCAGTAATGATCAGAGTTGGAATGATTCAAGAATTTTAAGAAAATGTACTTTGCCAAAACACCAGCTTACAACATTTGATGCTAACGTGAAAAATTGGATATATTTCTAGAGGAAATTTAAAAAGATTAATAAAGGTAAAGAGATAGTTTCGGAAAATAAGTTTCAATATTTTGTACAGGCAGCTGAAGCTGGTTCAGTAGCTAGCAATTTAGTACAGAATTTTCCACCAATAGCTATTAACCAGTTAGAGGCAAGGTTCCCAAGAGATGAGTTTTTTCTATGAATAATCCAGGCAATATGTCATTGTCCACCTGGTGTGATAATTAGAAATGCAACTAAGGGCGTTAGAATCACTTAATGTTACCAGTGAGAAATTACTGTCGTACTTTTCCCATTCCTCGAAAGCCATCCTTACCGAAGAAAAATTATGAATTACCTTATACAGCCACAGCACTCTATGCACTCAATCCATACCCAAAGGAAGATGGTAAGGCAAATTCTGATTGATTTTTTTATACTAGTACGTCTGCAAGTCAGGATTCGCAGAATTTCTCTTTAAATCATAAAATATTGTTATTACATGAAATGTAAAACAATAAGTTCCTAGTCGACTCACTCCAGATGGATGGGACAAATAACTATATAAACATTTGCACACAGAAATGCACACTACAAATGCATTTAATGTGTTTGTTTTTACATTAAGTGTCTATCACATTTTAACCATTACATAGACTGCTAAGGCAGCGGCCAGGGTTCAATTCCCGGCTGAAGCATACAAGGGACTTTTACTGTCGTTTCTCTCTTGGGAGGCAATGGCAAACCACTGTGGTACACGCACACTTCAGTGGTTCGGAATTTACATACCTAAACTTTATGTTCATTGGACTCACACAGCATGCGTAGGAGGGGGGATTGCCAACGTCCTAAATAGGCCACGGTACTAAAAGAAGAGATTTCTGATTCCCTTATTGTTTGTTAATGACAATTTAATATCCCGCACAAAGATTTACATTTCGTTCAATTACGGTGAAACAACAATAGTTGACTTTAATCAGTTTCAATTGATTGATTAACAAAAAATAATAGTGATCATTCAACTGGCGATTGTCAAAATATTACGGCGGAGATACGCGCACTGGTATTAAACATGTACGTGGCGTATGGGTATTAAACTTACAGCCTGTACGATATTTGTTGAGCCAAAATTTCGAAAAGACCGCTACTTTCTCGGAATTTACCGCATTCCACACCCGAGTTAGAAAGACATTGGCGGCGTCGCCGGCTTTCACCAGTTCAGCTTAGCAGCTTGCAGTTAGCATTTGCATAGCGTGATTTGTGAGTGAGTCGTCCTGTGCATTTTCAGTGTTATTTCGTATTAAAAGAAATCAATTAATTCCCAGTCGAATGGTATTGTGTTTAAAGTGTATAATTATCTTAAGACAATTTTTCCAAATGAAAATAAAGCAGAATTAAAAAATTGTGTTGTAACTGCTACAGGAATATCTCTAGCTACTATGAAGAGAATCTTAAGTAAACATCGATTTACAAGCTCTAAACAATGGTGATGGTGAAGTAAAATTCAGTTTTCCTAAAAAACGGAAGAGAATCTGTAGAAAGACCAACATACCGGAAGAGGAAAAAATAGATATTAGAAAATGATTTATAATTTTCACAAAACCGAAGGATGTCGAGATACTCTGACACAATTGCAAGAAAAATTTATAAAAGAAATAAAAACACATGACTTACATGATTGCAAATATTTCTTACAAATAATCTACGTTTCAAGGCACTCCGCTGCTTGCAAATCATCGGCTTTCTCCTTTCTGGGAATTCTGGCACAACAAATATCGTACGCTACATACAACATACAGCCCTGTTGTATGTAGCGTATGGGTATTAACAGATATGATTTTCGAAAAATTAACGATGAGATAAATTAATAATAAAAGTAAATTGAATACTGAAATTAGACGTATAAAATTTACCGGAATTTAATGTGCATACTGTACAGAATATAAACATTGACGACGCAGACATTTTCAGTATATTTACCAGGTCTGATATACCGTATTGATATACATATAGTGTGACTGCTTATTCAACGTTTTTTGCTTGGGTAAGCTCCAACATTGCGTAACATCTAAACTAACCTAAACCGTATTCTAGTCTAATCTAATATATAACCAAACCTATTATTTTACCTATAACTAACCTACAACTAACCTATAATTAACCTATAACTAACCTATAATTAACCTATAACCTAACCTATAATATAATATAGTCAATACAATATAACCTGCTTTCTCGCCCAACCTAGATTAGTATATGAAAGAAAAGCTAATCTAGCCTAAACATAACCTTGGTCCTCTGATGTAACCTAACATCTAATTTAGTTTTTTATCTATTTACTTGCGTGGTGGTTCTGATTATGTCAGATTTTTATCAGTGTGTTTCAAATTTAAACGAAATTTCTGGACTTGCGAACATTCAAAATGTGCGTTTAAAATCTAAATCTATCATCTCACCAAAAAGTTAATGTACTACTTCAGCAAATTATGGTTTCTACTTTTTCTTGCGATTGCATTATTTTTCTTTTAATTAGGCAAGTCGTATTGAGACGCGCCAATAGATATAGATGGCTCTGTACAGCAACAAAATTTAGAGTCACTTCATCTAGTTACCTAGGCCAGTTGGTCGCCCAGAGTACCGCAAACCGCCGCCATATTGGGGCAAACGAAGCACGAAATTGTTCATTATTTGTTCTGTATTGAATTTAATCAAATCCGCGTTTACTTTCCAAGGTACTTCTTATTCTGAAAGATCAAACCCCTAATATGCTAAACACGTAAAACGTGGTTTTAATTTGCCCATTATTAAAAATCGCCCTTCTCTGCTCCAATATGGCGGCGGTTTGCGTTACTCTGATCGACCAGCTGGCCTAGGTGACTAGATGCAGTGACTCTAATAAAATTAAACAAAATGACTTCGGTATGCGATAGGTGATTATGCAGGCCACCAATCAGATGCATGCTTTAGTTGTAACATAACCTTCAAAACTTCCAATTTGACAATTTTCCTACCGCATATCAGTTTTCATAAAATTCCGCTAGAATGCAGGTCAGTCTTTCGCGCGTCCCAATAAGAGATAAAAAATTGTGTTTCACGGTAAAGTACTGCTAAGTATATCACGATAAAGGTAATTTAGACACTACTACCATCGACAAAAATTAAAATATTAATGGAAAAGTCATTAGTATAACCTACAAAGAAATACAACTTTAAACGTAAGTTTTTCAAAGTTTATAAATAATTCACAATTTTTTTGTACGGTAGTTTTTGCTACATGTAAATTAACCATTTCAGTGGTATCCAATTGGGAAAGTTTCCGTACCGATTAACATAACCCCCAAAAAATGTAACCTCATACGTAAACTTTTCTAAAATTTTGAGGATAATCAACGATTTTTTAGGAGAAATAGCTTCTACTAGTAAATATAAATTAACCGTTTCAGTCATTGTTTTTCGGATCCAAGTGACACAGTTTTTCGTCTATCGTCTAAAACCGTATAGATATTTCCATAAGATCTATACGGAGTCTTGAACGTTAAAAATTAGAGTTCGTCCTTAAATTATAACGTAACGGTCGTAATGCATATTTAGAAAAAATTGGGCACCCCTCTCCCGCTTCTGAGCCATTACAAGAATTACTTAACGCTACTAAAAACCATCCCCTAATAATAATTTTAAAAGGTATGGAAACTCTTAAATTTTATGGCGTTGTTATACTATTTAATGAAATGATATAACAGCGTTAATATAACTTAAACCAGTGGTGCGAACCTATGACCCGCGGGTCAGACACTGACCCACGAAAGCTTTTTAAATGACCCACGCGTTGATTTTTATAAACTCATTTTTTTATATCATAAAAGAGAGAACAGACAATCGAAAATATTAAAAAATTGAAGTATAAATATCTAATGTCGAATTTTGCTCTTCACTTGCAAAAGTAAAAGTTGTAAAACAAAAAGGAAACGTAAATCTTTTTAAAGGATTTTAAAAGTGAGAACAAAAAAAGGGTCAACTGTCAAGTTTTTCTGTTAACAAATTTTCGGTATTTTCAAATTATTGGTACCCAATTATTGGTATTCAAATTATTTGACGCCACTGACTTAGTGACCCACGGGCTAGTATTAAAAAAATAATGAACAAAATTCGACCCACTTCTCAAAAAGGTTCGCCATCACTGACTTAGACAAATACTTAATTTATTAAAATAATATCCATACTAACGTAAATAAATTTACAATTCAAAGATTTTTCTTGAAAAAATTAATTGTTACGTTACGTAACGTTAAGTTTAATACTCCCTATACCTTGTAACGCTTTCAAAGAGAGGGGGTTCTTTGAAGCGTTACGCAGTGTTACAAGGGTCCGGGAGTATTAAACTTGGCGTTACGTAACTTTTTCAAGAAAAGCCCCTTCAAGCGTTACTAATGTAAGGACGACCCCTTATCGACTGTTATTACACAAGACTCAAGATAATTTCATTTTATCGAGAAAATTTCTGTTTTTATCGAAAACTTGTTGCTTTAAGTTTAGAGAAACAGAAACAAATAATATTTTAACATCGTCTTATTATAAACCGATCCATGAGAAATTATTTAGAAGAGTTATTTTTAAATCTCAACACATCCGCATGTCACTCAAGCCACATTCAACTATCTGAAAGTGAGGTAATTCTAATGAAAAATATATTTTTCCAAATGACGTTTTTGTTTATAAGATTAAAAGAATTGCATCAGATCTGTTTTACAAATAGTTTAACGCTTACGAAACAACCTTCTGTGGTTTAACTCGAAGTTTATTGATCCAGTTCTAGGATTTCTTAGTTATTCATTTCCTGTGTCTTAATATATTTGCAATTGTTAGAAAATGCGAGTAATAACTACTTGCTCTCTACCAAACTAGTTCACATTCTCAATCTTTTCTCTTGATTATTGATAGATTATATTCCAGCTGAAAAAGCGCTGCTTTTGAAAGTGTACATACTATCAATGCTGTATTGTAAAAATTACATATAGCTAATGAGCGACCATCTAAAAACCACAAATGGATAACAATGCTCCAATACGCTTTAGAAGTTTTACCAACTACGAACACTGTGAAAATGAAAATCTATTTATTAAATACTTAATTATTGTCGGAAAAATATTGGATTTTAATCAAATTATAAATTGTATTATTTGCATTATTAGCCATACTTTTTTTAAAAACTATAATTAAATATACATATAACGGATTTTAAATACTAATAAAGATGAAATTAATTTTAGTGGAGCAATTTTATTACTCAAAATATAGCTTATATTTTCGGAAGTGGATTCCAGCATTTACAACTCATTTTAGGTAGGTAAATCGAACCTTGTGTTGAAAGCCTATATCAATTTTAAAGTCCATTCCACTCATCAACAGATGGAATCAGAGTTGTATTCCAGATTCAGCGAGTAAGTATAGAGTTAATAAAGTCATTAGGGCGATGCCAATATTCTCACTTGTTATTCCCGTATTGCCGTTTTTATTCCTTTATTTTCGTCTGTATTGCTGTATTCCCGACTCTATACAGTACACCCACTGCTAAGATTTGAATAAAAGGTGTACTATGTTATTGGTTTTATTGATAATTTTGCAAAAGGTCGTAACTCAACTAAGGAAAATGTAAACAAAATTCCTCACAAATAAAAATGTTCAGTAAAAAACAGTTTTTTGTTCAATTATAATATATGAACATTACATTTTTTAAGTGCTGTTAAAGTAATTGAAAACCGAATACGTGAAAAGAAAAACTTTAAAAAATATATCATCAACTAGATCGACTCTAAGAAATACAAAAAAGACACATTGAAATAAATAACAAACATTTATTTGAAAAGTGTGAATCCCAATGTATAGCAGTAAATAAAATTCAACAAGAATTTAAAATTCAATTCTTAATATAACTTGTTAAATGAGACACCATTCGAACTCAATTCGATTTTGAATGGGTAAATTTCAGTCAAATTTACAGGACCATAAAATATAAATTCCGAATCTACTTTCTGAATGTCGTCTTCCTTCGGCTATATGAAGTTTTCCAAATCTTCTTTCAAGAATTTTTCTTTATCAATATCCAAAATTCGTCCAATGTACCATCGGGTGTCGTAAAATATTACACTATATTTTTCTAATCTTCCTTCCTTATCTTCCATTTTGTTTCTTGCATGTTTCCTTCTTCTAAGTTTGACTTTTCTGATTAAAAAAGGTCTGATTATGATGCAAGTGAAATTACTTCAGGAAATTCGCTCGATTTCGATAAAAGTAAATAATCGGTCTCGAGCGTATAGAAAAGCCTTTAACTTGGAATTGCGTAGTAGAACGCTCAAACAAAGCGTAACAAGAAGAAGCCTTGTGTTTTAAATAGGTACTAGGGAAACCTCGTCAAGACATGACGGTCAAAAGCATTGAAGGATTTCCCTATATACAACATTCGATGTGTGATTACAATCCTTTGGATTTTCATAAGAGATTATTTAAATAAACGCAACCAAACATAACCAGTTGAAAATTCTAAGCCTAGCACTCCTCTCTCCCAGCTTATCCTCCTCTCTTCCGACGTATATGCTCTCTGGCTTCTACCTTACGAAATGATGAGAATAAAATCAAAAATCGATCTTGTTCAAAAACATTCTTGAAAACGTCTATTAGTACATATTACACCGTTGAAAAAACTAGCCAACAACAGCGTATTCGTCATGACAACATATAACTATACTAAAAATAGTACTCACCTTATTAATACTCCATTCCAGCTTTAATAACCTACTGCTACAAACTTACAGAAACAAAGCACAAATACTACATACACGTATACACCGCCATGATATCAACAAATTGTAACGCTAATGGGGAGGCCGATGGAGACCGATGACGCGTGAAATCATCACGTGTTGAAACCATGAAACGCTATTAGTTTAGGCAAACGAAGAAATGCGAATAATACCGAAGACGGCAATAAACATGATCGAATGTAAACGTTTAAATTACGTATAGCGTATACCTCAATGAAAAACATTTATTAGTGTATTATAAGTACCATTTTTGGTGAAGCTTAGTTGACCACAAATGCAGCACGACACAAAGAAATACTAATCTGGCGCCAGTACATGAAATATCACAAAATTTTCACCGTGCCTGTATCAAAATGGTTAACAATACACGTATATTACACGTTTCAAAACATATAGGTAGATCGAACACGTTTAATAAATATACCATAACTAAAAAGTTACCAAATATGATTGAATACACGTATATTAAACTATAACGCAGATTGCTTTGTTGCTTGGGCTGTATGGGCTGTAGCCGCCGACATGCGCTAGCTACTTCTAGCATTTATAATTCATTTATTGTAGCGCTTTTAAATACTGCGTTTAAATACAGAAATGATGATAATAAAATCTAGAATCGATCTTGTTTAACAAATGTCTTGAACACGTTTATTAGTATTTCAAAAACATAATTGATGAAAAATATGTGTTTGAAATCGGCAGTCAAATATTCCGTTTTAATGCAAGTTGAAACTGTCATTTCAACCCAAAATTGTTTAATTACAAGAATTATATATAAATTAGTAGTATGTTTATAACATAAATTTAGCGAATTTTATTGCAAAAATTATTTTATAGATACGTTTATTGCAGTTTTTATAGTTATTTACGTAAAGTGAACTAACCTAAAAATTAAATATTGTTTTAAATTTTCTATAACTTCGTAATTTCAGAAAATAATTATTCTTATTCTCTTATCATTCATGTGGTAATCTTCGTAAACTGTTAAATTATATCCACAGCCGTGATAAAAAGTCGGAGCCTTAATATAGAAATAATAACTATTTTACCTATTTTAAATTGATCTTTGTTTTGTTTGTTTACTATTTTAATATCTTTATATTTTATTGAGTATTATAACCACTGAAATATAAAATTACAACTGCTGGAAATAGCTGCTGCTCATATCGACGACTTAAACCCCTAGATGTTAATGATGGAAATGGTTTGTCTATTAAGAGCAATTCTAAAAGTTGCGACACACGCTGGGAACTAATAAGAGGGCGCCGCAAGTGGATGGCTTTTCTCGAGCGTCTCGAAATATTTTATTTTAATTTTGGGATTTAAAAATATAAAAATTAAAAAATATAAAAAATACTAATCTACACAGCGAAAACTTCAATATAAAAAAAGAATCACGTAAATCGACCCAGTAGAACTCTCAATCGAACATGAACAAACATTTGCATACCGCCATAGTTCGCCTTTATGAGTTTTACAAGACCGATTTGCTAATTGTTTTATTTAAGCTTTGATACAAAAATAATAATAATAGTAGTTGAAAGATGAATTAATATTTTCGTGAAACTTATCACATTTGCTCCTCCAAATTCCCAAAAATACTAATTTGAAATACCACATATTGCTGAACTGAGTTCAGCTTTGTACATCTTTGTCTGCAAAGATATACTTTTCATTTCTAGCAGAAAAATTAGGGGGTTCCATTTAGAAAACGTCGATGACGTCATAGGCCCCCCACAATAGTAAATTAAAAAATTAAAATTGATGTCCATGAAATTCACAGGAAAAAATAAAATTGACGTGTCCGAGCTTTTCTTCCAAACAGTGATAATACAAAAAATATGAATTTTATTCCTTACTTTGTTTACACGGTGTATCGTATAAGGAAATCCTTTAATCAATTAGCCTTTTGACCGTCATATATTAACGGGGTAAGTGTCAAATCACGATTCTTAACAGTGAATGATTTTCAATGTTCAAACAAAAGATAATTACTTGCCATTATTATGCCGGTATTAAGATGCATAATAGAAATTGAGGAAAGTGGAACGTGTTATTCCTACTGCCAAGTTTATTTCTCAGTATTGCCGCGTATTCCCCATTTATTGCCGCGTATTCTCTATGTATTGCCTCTTATTCCTTTGTATTCCCGTTTATTTCCCGTATTGCTGAGTATTATTTCCGACTCATAGCAATTTATTCCCGAGAAACTGTACTATTGCCGAGAGTGAGGGACCCCTCGAAGTAAATAATGCAACTAGTAGAGAAAAAGATTAATTTTCTTACATGCAAAAGATGTTGAAATAAGATGAAGGCATAATAATGAAGTATTATTTAAAGAGGATACATGTTGAAATTATTAATAAATGAACAGGTATACGCGCCTGAACTTTCTCCATATGTAGTAACCTATGTCAATCTAAATTTTTAAGACCATGTAAATTCTATAGTGGAAATGAAAAGCAATTTCAGAATTGACTAAACCAATAGATAACGAATTTATATAGTCATTGCAGGTAATTATTATTTAAACGCATCCGGGACTTTAATTATTAATTTTTTCACTTTTTTGTGAAGATCGTACTTATTCTTTTTGGTAATTGACCTGTTTAATGTTTATTCTACTTTATACATATTACTGCACGTTTTATAAATATATTGATACATCATACTTATGTTAGTTATATCGCGTGTCCCATGGACACATGAACCTAAAATTTATTAATAAAATCCACGTAGACTATGGAAATATTAAAAAGTGGGTTAAATCACTTCTGCAATGTTTTCATATTGACGACAAAGTTGCTTCTGTTATATACTCGCTATATTGAAAAACCATCTTAATCACAGATTAAACTTTGCCGAAAAATTGAACTTCTTTATCGACATCACTTACAGGTGGAAACGTTAACTTCCCAGTACTCCAATTTAATAAAGGTTGTGGTCTTGATGGGATATTTTAGAATATATGGAATAAAATACCTTAATAACAAGAACAATCGTTTTCGGCATCACCAATTGTGATTACTTGGTTACATAAATATGTACTTGTAAGATCGATACATTATTCTTAAATGCGAAGAACGTAGAAGGATTTTGGCGGGAGATTAGGGCCCTTTCAGAAAGACTAATCGTTATTTTCGTTGTCAAGTGCGCTGTCATGTCAATTTTTACGCTCGATGCCGAGAGTTAAAGCACGGCGCCTAGTTCTAGTATTAAATCTGTTAAGCAAGGCGTTCCACAAGGATCTACTATCGGACCGTTCTTATATGCATTGTACACTTTAGAATTTCCTAGTTATTTATAAAATTTTAAACACTTTGAAGGTCTCATCAGTATGCTGAAGTTACTCAAATTTACTGAAATGAAGATCTAAATAAATTAATGAAATTTGTTTCTTCTCATTCTTTAAAAACTATTGCATCTAGAACAATTGTTATCTTTAATAGTGATAAAAATGTGATGTCTAATAATTTTGAGATTATTGTTGATAATACAATAGTTCTTGTTGGTATCTCAGCAAAGAATGTAGATGTTGTACTTGATTCAAAACTTCGGTTTTGAGATCATATTAATAATTGAATAAAAGAACCCGTGCTCGTTCTCATCGCATCCAGCCAGCATGAGTGCACTCATGTCTAGTCTAATGCAAAGTATGCCACCACTAACTCACACCAAAACAAGAATAAGAAGGTGATTTCTGATCAAAACCTTAGTATAAAATTATTCTAAATTGTGTAGGAAATATATCAGAGGGCCAAACCCTAAACTATCATTTAACCATTAATATACAGTTTGTTGATACAGTGTGAAACAAATTCAATATCAGAAAATATGCAATTTTCGAAAAAATCAGAAATATTTTCGGAAATATTAATTTTTTAATATATGTACTGTACACTTTAAATGTACAATAAAACAGCAGTGGGTTCATAAGCAAAAAATATTCAAAAACAATAGTTTGTTTAGATTTTTGGCCGTCTACTGCTTGCTATAGTGTCCAAAACGGTGCATAAATTCTTGTTGAACATTTTCTATAACATTATGCTATGTCCCATTTCATATGGTATACGTTCCTTCAAACTTCCCAAATTATATGGCCTATCTCGATAGACCTTACTTCTTAACTAAGCCCATAATAATCCAAAATGTCGAATCTGGAAATCTCACTGGCCATATGTAGCTACAAAAAAGAACTCTTACCTACAACTCTTATTACCTACAATTTGTTTGATTCCTACATCAACTAAGGATATGGTCAAAGTCGTCTTCTGCTAACTCGTGAACAAGTCTTTTTCTGTTTTTCAGAATATTGAAGACTGTGGTATGGTGTATATCATTATCTAGCTCCATTTGTGGGGGTACTGTTATGTGCGTTATCTTGTATAGCTAATAGAACATTTAGTTTGGTCAGTTTGGTGTCTTCTGATAACTTAGGAAGGTCTCTTAGATGTTCATGTTCTTTAAACTTCTCTAAAATAAAAATGTTTTATGTATTTTTCTAGTCGAGATATTAAGCCTATTTTCTTGCGTAGGAAACAAATAAATCTTGCGTTTTTGTCAATAGGCTAGCACCAAGCTTCTGTTTAAACAAGAAAAGACCTATTTCAACCGCGGTCTCGACCTCACTTCAACTATTTCTACAGCAAACAAAAGCCGAGTCATCCACAAAAGACAATCCTTCAACCGATGCCAGACTCAAACTAATCCACTGATATAGATCCATAGATCAGGAACTGTATTGGATCCAAGACAATGCCTTGAGGCATTCCACATTTAACAGTTACACTGCCACTGATGTATTCTTAGTCGCTGTGTCCTCTCACGTATTCCTCTTAAAGTATTCTTTAATAAGATTGAGAGGTTTTCCTCGGACACCACAGTAACCATCCTCCCTACTAGAATATCATAGATCATTATTGAAGAGGACTTGAACCCTGAGAAAATGATATGGATACAAGAAGGTGTTCTTCAAAACTTGCCACACTGTTGCTAACGAAATTCCTTGAGCATATGCCATGCGACGCACACTAGTGCTAGAAACAGCATGCAACGTTTCTTCCTCTGTTTCTGGAGTTCAGGTTGTACTTTGTCTGCTGCAATCCGATTTATTAAATTTTAGTGATAGTGATAGTAATATTAAATAAAAAATGATTTATAAACAAAATTTACCAACACATACCAGTTATACATTAGGACGTGTTTCTTTTTGTTGGTAATAACGTGATTTGGAAATGCTTCTTCATACAGCCGTCTGGCTTCTGCACAGTTCCCATATGGCCGGCCATACATGATAAATCATATCCGTCATTATGTATGGATTTAAATTAGTTGAAATATATCCTAAAACAGTAGCCTAATCGATACGAAATAAGAGTACCTTTTTGGTAGGTAATTGAACGCTCTATCAAAATAAATTACTTAGTTCCTGAAAAAATGGAAAAGGAAAAAATACCGATAATTTGTATACTTACTTTTGAACATTTTTATAAAAAAAAACTCACAAGATATGATATAAACTAGCCATCTCCGGATCTTCGTTAATAAATATTAGCAACACCGTTCTTTAATTTGAAGTTAAAATCAATAAAAGTCAGCGTAAAAAGAAAAGTGGCATCCTTTCGCTGTATTTGTTATTATAATACAAAGTATTTTATGAAAACAAAGCCGCGTATTGAGGACGGGTACGTATTATTCAATAACGAGTTAGTGATGTATTCTTTTTGTCTTATTATAGAGCCAACTTTATTTTTGTAGAATTAATACGAGACTGCACATTGAAGCGTTAGAATCGTCACCTGAAGGATAGTTAGAAGCGTGTTTATAATTTGATGTGATTGATTAGCCGCCTTATTGCAACCTCATCTAGAAATTAACACCAAATTCTGTACTGTAACCGCCTTTTCTTTTATGGTTTGCAATAAGCTGTTCACAGTTTTATATCTATCGAAATTCTCTGGTTGCTGACGTCTCCGTTACATAAATTGACCCAAGAGGAGGATAGGATAGGATTGATTTTTGTTTTCTGTAGTTAATAAGATACAGTCCTACTGTTTATATACTGCTTCTCTTAATGAGACCTCAATTACTTTGCAGATACAAAAATATTCAAAGCTTTTTCTTTTCTTCTTATTGCGGCACTAGCTCGATGAAGAATCTAAAGGACGCTTTAATTTATTTCACGTGTTCAGGGCGAGAACGAATGAAGCCAAACTTAATACAGATTCAGTAAATTGTGGATTTCTTTAGTTGCGTACGATACATATGTTCGTATTATTACGTTCTTTTTCGCTTTTGTCGATCATTTAAATGTTTAAATTCTTTATTACGTTATTACACAAGGAGGAAGTACTCTGCCTATATGTCCTTCCACTTGATGTTTCGATTAGGGTTTCATAAAGTTCATCTGGAAAGGAAAATACATTACGCTTAACCATTGATCATGTTGAGTCTGAAGAGTTACAGGAGATTTGGCGGTTTCTTAATTATTGGTTAGTTATCATAGACTGCATTTCTCAAATCAAATCTGACTGAGATTTAAAACAAACAAGATGTTCAATTTAAATTGTACATTTCTGTGTTCGCGTAATTCGTAATTCGTCAAGTGTAACTTTTGAAATATAAAACATCATTTTATAATCTGTATTTATAGATTCAAGGTTTTGTAAATACGGCATTCAATCAATATTAATTGTATTATCCAATCGATACCATAGTTTGAATTATACTTGCACCAAAAGTTAAATTTAAAACTACTATATAGGTAATAACTCTGAAATTACAAATTAACTTTTTAATAATTTTCTTTTATAAAAAACTTCTTCAACAAACATTCTTACAAGTAAATAAAAAAACATTAACCACTCTAGCAATCTTCATTATAGATTTTCTATAGCTGATTAAACGTAAATTTTTCAACTAAATTACCAGCCCGATTTACATACAATAGCAAATAAAAGCCACGTACAACAAGAGTAATAAATTTAAATGTCGTGCATTTCCAACGCTATGGGACGGAGTAAAAACCTACACTTACAAAATGACGCACACAGAATTTATAAACATAGTATTAGTGATAATGCACCAGGGTACCACTACAGCTGCCCAGCAAAATACTACTTGAGAACCTGCAAACGATCAAACAGTTCACGTTAAGGTAGGCCTTGGATTTTATGCGGAGCTCAAGACCAAACCAAACAAATGAGTCGACGCTAATCAGAGCCAAACAGCCAATATAATCAACCTCTGAAATAACTACACACTACTTTCTACATCCCTTGTAATAAAGTAAATGTTAATGAATGCTAAGAAAAAAAAAGTTATAAAAATTAAAATATTAAACATACATTTGTTGCTAAGCTACACCGAGAAATGTTACTACGTGGACTATTTATCAGGGCGCCCACGGAAACAACCGACGATCGATACGATAAGAGCTGGCGCATGCGTGCATTAAGGTCATAGAAGGCCATGGAACGATGCTTGCCTAGCTGAAAGCGGAATATTTTTGTGTGTGTTACGATCATATCGCATTTTGTCGATTCTATCCAAGTCTTGTTTTTTCTACCTCTTTATTACTGTGCTGGGATACTTTGCGATTTTTACCGATAGAGCGCCTTCTGTGGTATTGAGATCGCTTTTAATGAGGAGGCTACTTTTATTGTTTGGAATTTGAATTAATTAATATTTTAATTAGTTGATTTTTCTATTTGATAAAATCGTTAAATTGGGTAGATTATTTTCATGGGATTGTTTTTTGTTTGGATTAAGTAAATCTAAAAATAAAATATACTTAAATTTAATTATTTGATGTTTTAGAAAACTTAATTAAAAATTTCACAGTAAATCTAAATATAGATATTAAGAGTATATCAACTCTTGTTGTTATTCTCGGGCTTATGTCAACCTATATAAAATGGCGATTTTATCATCTGTAGTAGTTAAAAATAAAAAAGGCTATTTTTGAAAAATAGGGATAACTATTTAATACATCTACAAATCAACAAATACAATTTGTTTAATTGATTTTAAGAAATTCTGCGATAATCAAAAGCAATAGATTTCATCAGTTTAAGAAAGCATCAACTAAATAGTCTATTTATATCTTTTCATGCAAGAATTTTGAAAAGTTCTAAAAATGGATTGATGTAGAAGCGAGACGAAAGACATCTGTGCAAACGAAAAGTGATTCTAGCTAACGTTCTTCAAACATAATGGATGAGCGACAGCTCTATGAAAAGATATAACAACTGTAATTTATGCTTGCAATTTGTACTGTCCTTCATTATTTTAATGTTTAACATGGTTATTTTTTCTTTATGAGATTTATTTATGGCTTGATAGTCATGTAATGTGAAAAGCGAATTATAAGAACACACCAACTTTATTTGGTTAGACTTGTTTGATTATGTAGGAAACAATGTTGGGTAGAAATTCATAAAAAATGATAAAAAGGAAATAAAGGAAACGATTAAAAAACAAAAGAATATGCCAAAAATATCTACACATTTAGAGTTACAAAGACAATGGCTAAGTATTATTTTTGAGACACTACAATCTGATACATCGTTCGAATCCAATCTTCTCTCTTTAGAGACCTTCTAACGATTCTGATTTATGATGTCCGAAACTTTCAAGGATTCACTAGGACTAGAACCTTTCGAGGTTTCCGTGTTGATAGATGAATTTCAAACACTCATCGTTCAAATCTTTACTTTCTTATAGCTACAGAGAACTATAGTATTAAAACAGTAAAGATTCATAGATTTGGTGTTTCAAGTACCTTCCTTTTAGAACCATTGGAAAAGAGCGTTTCATAAGTGTAGGTTTGTGATCAACTCAATCACCTGATATGGGTCTCTATTAATCCCACACTTTAAAATATGTGTATGTACGCATTTGGGACCCATCAATTGACAATAATTCTTAGCATGATCATGTCGTTGACAGCGATGACATTGCGGAATACTATATCTAGATTATATCTATGATAGAACGTTATATAATAAATTAATAACATATTTATTTTAACGCTGACTTTTTTATTTCTATTTAACATTGCCATGGCGTTTACTTCTTTAAATTGTTTGTTTTAATTCAGAGACTACCTATGTATATTTATAAAATTATAATTTATCCAATTTTAAAGATAATCCTGCCTAGATTAAATTTCTAAATTAATGTTCTAGAATTTCAAAATTACAGAATGTAAACATTGTAAGATTCATTTATTGTTATAAAGAGATTCAACCCAGTTATAACTTCTGTTTTATAAAATCTCAACGTTTGAAGTTTCAGAATAATTACGTAAGTTACAATAAATAATTCATTGAACTTGAGCTCTGTGAAACTAAAGCTGCGAATTTTTGGAATTATGAAACTTTCTGGTGTATTGATGGAAATTCTGGAACTTTAAACTCTAAAACTCTAAATGTTATAATGTTTCAAACTATGAATATCGAATCAATTCTGAGCCTGTGAAGCTAGAATGTTCTGTAAAACTTAGACAACTGGATGACTGAGATTACAGAATATTCAGAAAAATACTGGCCACAAAAATTCAGAAATATTCTAGGTTTTCTTTATCTGAAACGTTTCATTATTTCGTGACTGTGAAAGCCTATAAAGTTCTGTTCTTCCTTTCTAGAGCACTCCTGCGAGTTGATGCTGAATTTAACACTATAATTCTGCAAAATCCTGAACTCGAGATCAAAGACAGTTTGTAGCTGAAATACAGAAACACATAATATAAAGAGTAGGCATAAAATATACACGTTACTTAAAAATATATTGTCTAAGTTAATCAAAACCATATAACATGGTATTGGCTGATATTAGAAGGCAACAACAGGTACCATACAACATTTTGTTTGAATTATTGCTACTAAATCTTTACCTTCTTCTTTAAAAAGAAAAAAAACTTTTTAAATGCAATGTGTTTATGTTTTCATGATATTATACTACCTATCAGTTTCTAAATACAGTCGAGTCATTTTCATTAATTGTACTTTTAACGATATGTAGCTAAATGTAATTAAATACTTATACTGTTGTGTTTATAGATGACAGAAACATGTGCACTTATCCTTACGTAATTATATTTTGCGTTTACATTTCCTTTTCTTGATATTTTAAAATTTCCATTGTTGTCTACATGCATTATTATTGTTATTGCATGCATACAGTTTCCTTTTCTGCTTGCCAATTCAAGGCCACAGCATCTAGAGAAAATGTTGCATTCTTGAAATTCACATTCAAATCTTGCACTAACTTCATGACAAACCAGTTGAGAATGCGCAGAGCTAACATTGCCATGACGAACAAAAACAACTGTATACTTAATAAACTAATTTATGTCCGATTGCATTATAAAGTACTGTTTATTGTACTGTTTTGCGGCAGAGAAGTGGCTTATTATTGTACTCGTAAAATAAAGTGGTAGTAGTACAATAAAGTATATAGTAGTAAAATAAAGTATGACAACTGTATATTACATGCCAAATTTTCTTCTGTCAAGAATAGATGTCAAATTTATAAACTGATTTTCTTTTGATAATTAGCCAATTTTAGGAATCGAACATAAAGCTTTGTATGCAACCTCATAGACTCGCCCTTTTTATAGGCCTTGCTCGCTTCGGTCGCTCGGCCATAAACTGGGCTTGTCTATAAAGTCCTACATTATGTACTTGTTACATAAATAGCTATTATTTTTGAAAACTAATGTTGACCTAACACTTTAGTTGTCATAAAAAAAAATTTTTCGTTAAAAAAATTGTTGCTAAAAATGTTTTTAAAAATTGTTTTATTTTTTCGTAAATTTTTAAAAAATACAAAATTTTTAATTTTTCAAAAATTTACCGAAATTCTCGGTGGTCATTTTGACCACTTTCCCGAAGAGATACAAAAAAATGTTTCAACCAAAAGTTTCTTAGAATTCGATGTACTATAAGATAAAATTCAAAAAAGTCAACAGGGAAAAAGGCGACAGACAGACAGACTTCACGAATTCAGAGACGAACTTTTTGTTCGTCGAAAATATGACATAGAAGAAGAAATAACTGTAGTTCATTCTCTCTGTAACATGCTCAGAGTGCTACTTTTCAGAACCGAGCCGACGCACAGGGGATCGATCCTTAAGAAAAAGCGTACATGGGGCAAAAGAATGAAGCGCTAAATAATAAATAAATAAAATTTGCTGAGGTATGGAGTAAATATACAATAACTAACCATTGAAAAAGTAGAGGGGGCGGGCAGGTAACATTAAAAAATTTAAATCTTCTGTCGCAAAAAGAGAGGTTAGGTGACCATTCTTCCTGGTGTTGCAGGTTCAACAACTGATTTATTCTACTTCTTATTTTTATTATTCGTTGTTTTTCTATTAAAAGGTTGCGAGCCTCTTATATTCTGGTCCATGTCATGTGTAAATTGTATTAAAAAAACAGTGATCGGCTGGTATCCAGGTTTTTATTGGCAATAGAGTTTATAGATTTGCAGTCTACTAGCGGTTTCACTTTAAACAGCTGGTGACGAATTCTAGTACTTTTCATTTCGCACGTAAAAGGGTATCGGAGAAAAATTTTTAGATTACGAGAAAAGAGTTTTTTGAAGGTCTTTAATACAACAAATGACTATTACTAGCACTACTTGACTAGCTTTCCAGATTCATTTCACATGACAGAAATGCCTTCCTTTTCGTTGTCCTCACGGTAGGGCGTATGAGAACGTAGATTAAATTGCTTTTGTGGAGCATTGAAACATCGGGAACCCACAGAATCTCTAGGTACACATATTTACCTACCATTTTGTGGCTTTTCCGGAGACAGCTGATTTATTACTTTTTACTTCGTCATCACTGTTTCTCAAACCAACCTAGTTTTCATCCGCTTGGAGATTCTCAATATCGCCTTCCTCATCGTCTTCCACCTTTTCATAACTGACTGCGCCTTTCTTGTTTTTCTTGCCTTTCTCGGACAAAGCGTTTGCATCAAAGTAATTGCTTCTACTCCACTGCAGATTATCTTTCGCTTGCTCTAGCAAAATTTCTTCAAAAGACTTGTTGCAGGCAGTGGCAACTTCGCTGGTATTGCGATGCCCTTCGGTTGGAATTCGCTTGTCGATGCGGTCAGGTCTCGGGGCGCCAGTACTTTTTAGTGAGAGTACACTCGTCAGCCGCGGACCCCGGGGCAATTTCAGTGAACAAACGGTCTGCAGGGCTCCAGGTTAAGCAGCTCCAAATGGTTACGGGTTATTATTATTATTATTATGCACACAAATGATACTACCACTTTAGCAAACCTTTAGTTTATTAATCACAATATAGCACGCTACAGATATCGGCATCAAATAGCCAAATTACCATACCAAGCCAAACTAACACCTTCCACAGCAGGAAAAGGTTAGAAATGATTTTGGTGCAACTAAATACACACTATACAGACACTATATCTTATGTATTTTTGTCGGTTCGGTTGTGTTCGGTAGGGTGGTATTTGGTTCGGTTCAGTTGTATTCGGTTCGGTTCGGCAGTATTTGGTACGGTGTTATTCGGTTCAGTTCGGCAATATTGGGTACGGTAGTATTCGGTTCGGTTAGGTACGTTTGTATTCGGTTCGACTGTATTCGATTACCTAATATTCGTTGCATCGGTTAGTGTATTATACAGTTAAACTCACTTACAACGAGAACGGGTATAACGAGATCCTGGATATTACGAGCATTTTTACAGCTAACGTTTGAAATCATATTCACCTAATGCTAATATTTCGCGTTTACTACGTGTACGTTTCCCGGAAACAACGAGCAAAAATTTTAAGTATAATGCTTCTTGTAGTAGACATATTTCTGATTTATGACCTGCACCTAAACTTTCAATTACTTTTAATCCTACTTATATTTATGATTTAAGTAGGTTATTCTCGGAACCTTTTCAATATGAGGGTTAACAAATGTTTCGGCTTGCTTTTGTATCTTTGTAAACAAAGAAGTCTGTGCAAAATTCCGTTTGCTTTCACTTAAAATTTTACTTGTGTATTTTTAATCCTACTTATTTTTATGACTCGGGTACATTATTCCCTGAATTCGGAATCTTTTTATAGTTAACAACGTTATCGCTTGCAATTTGCATTTTTGTACTCTGGTCTGTTCAGTTCTATTCGTTCTTTGGTGTGCATTTTGGCTAAAAGAAAAGTTTTTTCGATTCCCGCGAAAGCGGAAATTATTTTCGAATTAGAGCGCGGTAAAAAATTCTGCAGTATGCAGAAAATTTAACCTAACTGTTTCTACGTTGTGGAAAAATAAGTCAGAAATTATAACAGCGTTTGAAAACGTATTAAGCGAGTGAAAAAAGATAAAACAATGCGAAGAGTGATGTTGATAAAGCACTTTTAAGTTGGTTCAAAATTAAACGAAATTTCTATAAGTAGACCAAGTGGACGAGGAAATATTACAAGAAGTGGTTAGTTGGCGAAGAAAAAGGAGATGAAAATGCGTAAAGTGTTGATAAATGTTATTCTTCTATAGTCGCAGAAAATGCATTAGAAACCTTGACGCATTTTTTAAATCACATTCTTGCGTAAGAAATTATCCGATAGTTTACGTATGTATTATTAAATGTAACTTAAGAGATATTCGTTTTAACTCTTTAAAACTGACTACAATAACGTCATTCATCAATTAAATTGCAATAAACATTTTTATACTTGTTTTTAAAATTTATATACGTACTTAAATAGAAGATAAATATTTTGCAACTGCAATTTTTTTCTTCTCTGTTATAACGATCATCGGATATAACGAGCAAAAATTGGCGGTCCCGACGATCTCGCTATAACCGAGTTTGACTGTATATTACTTCTCACCTGAAACAGTTTTGGTCTGTCGGTATTCTGGTTATAGTTGCTTCGGTTCGGTAATTTCTAATGGTTGGTCTTCTCTTTTTTTATTAAAACGGAAAGAGACTAAGCTGAGAGTCCGGCGGAGCTGCTTATATACCACCTTGGGTATATTATCACGTTTTTTGAACCTATTTGTGATCACAGTCGGAAACAGAAGCGCCCAACCTTTGCAAATGAGAATGGAAGATGAATCTTGGCAGTTTACGCCGTAGTTCTGTCGTTTCCACCGAACGAGCATTTCGTCATATTTCTATTTGAGAGGTCTAAACACCCTGAAGTTCATAGGTTAGAGTGTGATGGTAGTTTAAGTATAATAACCCCATTTTTCATGGCTTCTTCAACAAGTGGAACCCAACACGGCAAGAAAGACCATAGGATGCTCCGTAGGATTTTTAAAATAGTTCAAAAATGTTTCAGCGCACATTCAGTCATTTGTTCTAGTTGTGTACGTTGTGTTTAGAGATTCCTCGTCTTCATTCGCCAACCAATAGTCCCACACATTTTTTCCGTGAAGAATATTAATAGTGGCAGCTTTTCTCCTTCCGCATTGACACCAATCAAAACACTGAAATTTTCTTTCCCTGGCCCCTCAATCGTACGGAGGGCATTTCTGCCGTGCTTAGCAAGAAAGCAGTATCTGCACAAACTGCTATCTAGAAATATACTATGTGGAATTGTAATGAATGCTAATAAAAAATATGGTATATTTCTTAAGTTGCTGTTGTGGAGATACTGCTTTCTTGCTAAGCACGGCAGATTTGACCCTTTCTCTCCAACTACTATGGATTACACTTGTCCCATCTACATGGGTTTCATGGGTATCTTCATATGCATTTTTGCTGAGACAAGTAGAGCCCAAACATTACTTTCTTGCATTATTTACAGATATATGAAAGTCATGCAAACATCATATTTTGTATCAATTGACCTCTTGAAACCACCAAAATATGCAAAATAAAAGACCAAAGTAAATCATGTTTTGATAAAAAGCCACAAAGTGCTTTATACCTCGGCGGTATCAAATTAGAGAAATCAGGTACTACTCTTGAGGTAACAGAGAAGCCCATAATTTTAGTACATTACTACTACTGACTGAAAGAAGTCTATTGAAGATCCTCGGTGGAGACGACATGTCTGCCTGCAAGATATGTATACACAAGGGAATTGCAGTAAGTTTTGAAAATTATTAGGTCGATATGTGCTCTATATTTTCTATTTGCACGTGATTCTTTTGCAGTGTTTATTACCCCCTTCAAAAGTCAATTCCATTTATCTCGAAACGCACTACACTAATTTATTATGGGTTATTAAACTAGTGGTATGAATGTCAACTGAAATAGTAATATATTCAACGCAACTTTGTAAGTATAATCACTTCCGTTAGCTTCGACTAAAATAAAAACAAAAACAACTACTAACAATGGCTTTTGAAATACGTAAGTAGGTAATAATAAAATTACATTTTCTAATGTCAATAAAAACCATTGTAGTGGCGTTCTAAACAGTAATTAATTAAATATGTGTTATTATATATACTAGAGAGTCTATAAATTAACATTAAAAATTCAGAAGGCGTGCATGTGTTTATGCTTTTCCCATTAACACACATCGTAACTCTTGTTTTAAATTAAAATCAAATTGATGACGTAAGTTATATCTTAAAATGCAAAGTTAAGTTATGCTAATAGATTCAGCACCAGTAGGATCTATTTATTAGATGAATCAAATTATTGTATAGTATAAGCAAAGCAGCTTATCATATAAGAAGAAAATTTTAATGTGTCATCATAATAATAATTTATCTCATGCTATCTAAAAATAGTTTATGATGAAATGTTTAATAATGTTTCTTTTGTATTTGATGTTTCTGATTTACCTTCAAATTCTGCTTGCACTTTTGCATCTTTTAAAAAATAAAAAAGAACATTTAAATTAATCAGTATTGTCTATAGTTATTTTGAAATCGTTGAAGCCAATCTCCAAATATCCCGAATGTGGGTATTTGAACATTTGGTGTGATAATGGTCGTCAGTTATATCAGAACTATTAGACATTCCTAAGAAATTGTTTGGTGATAATAGTTCTCAAGTGCACGACCATTAATCACTAAATAACTTTCTAGGAATTCCAATTTTAGATTATATTAAACATTGCATTTTGAATCAATAATCTGTATTAATATAAATATTGGTCTTACGAGCTGGGTATAGCTGCGCAACGAGGTCAGTTTGCTTGCAGCGGAGATGCAATGCTAATTCTAGGGTATTCATAGATATGCTGCACTAAAAATTAAATTGAAAAATAAAAAAAATAAAAAGTATGAATTTCTCTATAGAAATTATACTTTAACTGGTACGAGACAAAGGATAGAACAAACTAGAACTATACCTAGGTTCATCTTTTGCGTCTCACAGTATCTCTATTCATTTTCTATAAGCGCATATTCTGATTCGTTTCTTCCTCATCATCTGTATATCTCAGCATGTTTGTTTTTCTCTTTATATTGCTGTTTCTACTTCTATTCTTCCTCTGAACGTATACAGCATGTTCTGTATATAAACAATAGTTAAATAGCGGTGGTGAGTCGCAGCCCTGTCTAACTCCTTTGAAAGGACTTCTTTGTTTTCGTATTTCTCCATTATAATGTTTTTATATCTTTTTGTCTAACTCCAATATTGGTCATTATATATAAAAATTGTGCCTGCATTGAACCAAATTTACTTCTGTTCACAAATGTGTACGCGGACCTTAATGTCTAAACATCCAATTTTAGTTTTTCTAGGATCACAAAAAATCGAAATACATATTATTTTTCAAAAATAATTTTTTTAACTTTTTTCCTACTTTACAGCAGCTAATGTTGTGAAGGTAACTACATCAATCGTGCTCTATCTATCTATCTGTATATCACATTTCATCAAAGTCGAAGATTTCACTCTGATCACAGCTTTACAAGATTTTATGTTCCTCTATAAGATTTTGAAAGATATTAATTGAATGTATTTTCCTGAAGCGTGCTGCATCTTTAGCATCTTGTCACAAAAGTATGTCTGTGATGTTATCAATCTTTTGACGGATATCAACAATGCGTGGTCATTGATTTCTTGGACGTTCACTCAAGTTCCCCACATAAATGAAAGGCATACATTTTCTTTTTGTCGTTCACTCTAAAAAATTACCGGTGAATTATACCCTAAAAAATGGAGGCAACTAACTATGTTGCCTCCATTTTTTGGGGTAAATTTACTTCCAAGTGTAATTTTCATAGGAAGTGGGAAATTTCAATATTAGGTCAATATTAGGTAAAGTTATAACTTTTCGCAGGTGTTTTAATGTTAAAACGTAAGATTGCATTGAGATCGTAATTTTAATCTGTAAATTTATTTAAAAAGGAAACATGACAATGCAAATTTAACCTAATATTGAAATTTCCCACTTCCTATGAAAATTACACTTTAAAGTAAATTTACCCCAAAAAATGGAGGTAACATGGTTGCCTCCATTTTTTAGGGGGGGAATTTTTTAGAGTGTTCTTTATGAGAAAATTTCGTTGTAACTATCCGATCTAGTGATATTAATTAAAAATAATAAAATCTTAACTAGACGTTTCCCGAGCTACCTAGGCCCTTTTCGGCTATCGGGCCCCAATGCGTGTGTCTCATGGTTAAACCTGTTTTTTTTTAGTAGCAAGAATATATTTCCATCTGTGACCAAGTCTCATGGCTCGTTATATCCTAGCTACCAAATATATCCTAGTGTTCCTCCCTAAAAGAACCTGGGTACAACCAGGCACGGGCTCCAACCGTTTATTGTTAAGTTTTTAAGTTTTATTTAAGGGCGGGTTGCAGGAATTGAGCAGTTTCGGGCGTTGGTGTCATATATAACTTATTAACTAAGAAGCTAACCAAAAACAGTAAATTCAATCAGTCTCGCAAAAGGTTTATCTCGGTACAAATACTGAGTTATTATTAATAGGCAACGGACATCACGAGCAATTCAGCGCGAAGGGAAGTATGCCCGTCCGCGCCCGGTTTCGAACTTATGGGTGGAGGAAGCTCACCCAAATTCGTTTCATCAACCACTTCGACATACCCGCCAGACACGCTGCCGCGGGCACGGGCGGATATTATATTATTGTTAAACCTATCGTTATGCAAAATATATAAGCATGGTGAATAAATTGTTATATTTATTTATATAATTTCCCAAATAATGTTTAACAAAAATGCTTCATAAAGTTTCTTTTTACAAAAAATATTTTTCACTAATTAACTTTTTATTAATTAATTCAATTTAGTTAAACATTGTTTTTATTCTAAATAAATCTTTAAATTTTAATTGTTGACAAATCAAATCAATAAATCAAACTTTGTTTTTCTTTACAATTTTTAACGTTGCAAACTTAACCTCACATAAAATGTTTTAGTTAACTTCAAATTCTAATTTGGAAACAGCCAACAGATACGTGTTATTTCTTGAATGGTATAAAGCTGTTTGATTGTTTTTTTCCCAACCGGTATTATTTATATCTTAAGTGATGAATTTTTTTTAAACAAAAATCTCAAAATATAACTAAATTATTTTATAAAATTTATCAATAATTATAAAACTAAAAAGATAAAGCTTTAGCCCTTCTTTCACAGATTCTAAAAATACATAACACTTTATATTAATTCTGCATGATAAAACCCCTATATAATGTCAACCAAATACATTTCAAACCACATCTAATATCTAACTTAATTCTATAAAAACACCGTTGCAAACTGCCTTTCATAAATAAATACCTTCTTTATAGGCTTAATTAATTTATTTGAACATTTTTAGCTGGGTCACAACAATATCTGCAACCCATTTAACACTTATCTATTTGATGATCATAAAACGCAAGTTACAAAAAAGTTCTACAACCTCTCCAAATAAATCTCTACAAATCCTGTAATCAAGATACTATTATGTGAAATTTCAGTAATACTTCCTCACTTTACGTTACTCTCATTAACACATTCTAAAAAACGGCACGTGCCTTCACAACCTAAAGAAATTAACGAAACGAATTTTAACTTCTAATTTAGCGTTGCTACTACATTCTGATGATACACAGCTTTTGTCGCAAATTTTTCACACCTTTATCCCGAATACCTAACCAAGTAAAATATTTAAAAGTAAATAGTAAATACGTATTTTGGGCACCAAGGCATATAATTTTAAGATTAATAAGTCAACAGGTTATTAAAACCAAATCTTTAAGTTGTAAGCTTTACAAAATAAGAAACTCTAAACAATAAACTTGCACAAGGGCATTCCAGTATTTTAATTTTATAAATGTTTGCATTCCATCTTTAAAGAAAGTATGCATAGTTAATATTTACATACTACTCAACTATTAGTACTATGTAGATTTTGTAGATATATGTACGAGTGATTATTTTGTGCATTTATAAAAGGGGGTAACAGAGTTACCAGCAAATCCTCGAAGATGTACTTGTAAATACTTATGTATTTACATTCTTATTATACAAATTACTTAAAGCAAATAATTTTTACTTAATACAATAGATAAGAATAGGTGTAACGAGATAAACAATAACCCCAGTATGTCTGACCGTCGCACACATTCTCCGGCCGGCGTAGTGAGGAATAGCAGAATAACAGAATAACCACTGATACATAGGTGTAATACTGGTTGTTGAACGGTATATATACAATGCCCATACGTGAACCAAATCTAAAATAAAAATAAGACACGCATTTTACGAATTCGAATTTACTAATCATTTTCATTTATGAGATATATTTATCTTTTAATATTTATACAATATTTTAGATTTTCTTAGAAAAGTTGTATTTATAGGTATCTTTTATTAATCTTTTTGATATAATGTTATCGGGAAGCCGTTTGTCGCCTATATAAGGTGTTTCTCACCTATGAGTTGGCGTTTGTCGCCTATATAAGGTGTTTGTCACCTATGACTGTGGTGTTTGTCACCTATGAGTTGGAGTTTGTCGCCTATGTAAAGTGTTTGTCACCTATGAGACAGTGTTTGTCACCTATGAGACAGCGTTTGACACCTATATAAGGTGTTTGTCACCTATGAGATGGCGTTTTTCGCCTATGACTGTGGCGTTTGTCGCCTATATAAGGTGTTTGTCACCTATGAGTTGGCGTTTGTCGCCTATATACGGTGTTTGTCACCTATGCGATGGCGTTTGTCGCCTATATAAGCTGTTTGTCACCTATTTGTCACTATATCTCCTTGTATATTATCCTGTAGGCATAAGTATATGTTGCCTAGGTGGATAATTAGTATTACAAAAGAAGATAATATTGGTTAAATGTTTTGAGTTTAGTACTTATTATTATCTTTCTCTTATGACGTGATTAGTTCACTTTTATGTTTTGAGTTCAGTACTCATTAACTTTTCCTTATGGCGTGATTAGTTCACATTTTATGTTTTGAGTTCAATACTCATTAACTTTTCCTTATAACGTGATTAGTTCACATTTTATGTTTTGAGATCAGTACTCATTAGGTTTTCCTTATGACATGATCAGTTCATTTCTTAAGGTAACAGTACCTCTGGCAATAGAGGTTGTTAACTAGACCAAGTACCAGACACCAGAGAAGAACGCGTGCGAGGGCGCACCCGAGATCAGGATGGCCGAATGTTATCGGGAAGCCGATTATTTGTCTGGACGCATAACATCAGGGATGATTATGTGTGATAATCTGTTTAATGATTATTATTAATTTCATTAATTATGATCTAATTTTTTTTAAGCTTGTTGAGATGTATCCCATAAAACTGGTGCTATTAGCACAATGTTTATAGTTGTAATTTACGAGTTTCTAGAACTATTAGTTTTATGGTTTTGTTCTAAATGTTGTAGTTAGGTCAGTGAATGATGTCATCAGAAACATGTATCGATGACAAGGGAAAAGGATTTATATATTAAGGCTGGATGTTGTAAAAGTGTAGCAATATTAGTATTAGTCAGTAAATAGCTTTTAAGCAGTGCGGTGTATGGATACAAGAGAATAAATTCGTTTGTCGAATGCATTTTTAATTTACTGGCTAACAATACATACATTTTTGTATTCATTGTTACAATTTGAATAAGAAATGTGTAATTATTGTTGTATGTTTTTGAATTAAAATGTCTGAATGTTATTCCTATTTCTATGCTATTTTACGTTAGTTATTGTTATTTTTAAAAATAATTAATATATTACAAGAAATGGAGTATATAATTATTCTTGTATGATTTTAAATCAAAATTTTAGAAGTCGAATTGTAATTTTTATTAAATGCATTTCTATGATTATAATAATTGCATACATGTTTTATTAAATACATACATATATTTAAAAATACTGTATTTCTATTTTTTATTAAAGGAATATATAACTGTCATTGTGTGGTTTTAAGCTGAACTTTTGGAAGATTATTTTTAAAAATAACTAGTAGAAAATTTACGGTTATCTTCAATATAAAAAAAAAAATTATTATTACTCATGTTTTAAAATGTTTGTAAATGTAAACATATTTTACCGCTTGAGTATCACTCAAATAACCGCAGACGTTTCTAAACTGAACAGTCCAATACCCAATGAAGTAAGTTATAGTAAGTTGTGACGTAAATAAAACTGAATGCTATTTAAAATAAGCATAAGGGCATTTTGCATTGATCGTAAACCTTATGGCATTTTATCTGTATTCATATTCTTACAACTTCCTTATCACTAGTTAAGCATTTTATATTTGTATTAATATGTACCTATTTAAACATTTATTTAAATATTATCTTAATTTATCTTATTTGGTAGTTTTAATTAAATTTTAATTTAAAGTAGTTTTTAATTTGGTAATTTTACTACATCGAATCTCTAAATTGTCCAAAATCTAAATTATCAAACTGCAATAAAAGAAAGCAATTTCACCGATTTATATTTCGTAACAATGAACGCCGCGAAGCGCATTCCAATTATTAATTGGTGTGTTACGAAATATCTATTACACCTGAATTATCCAACACTTTTGATTACTATTTTTGTTATTACGCAATCGAGTTTATAGATTACAACATTCAATTAATTGTTAAAAACAATAACAATTAGATACTACTATAAATTCAATTTATTTCTTAAACCATAATACCGCTGATTACTAAAGATCGTGAGAATTTCAGTTTTAAAATATTAATAGAGGTCAAATGTTAGATTCATTACTTATATTTACGTTCTTGATTTTCTTCAGAAGATTACAGTGATTTGAAGGAAGTATGATGTAGAATTATTTAAATACTGTTATAATGAAAAACGTCACTTAAACATGATTTGTGTTTAGTTCTACCGGATATATACAGTGTGGGATTAAAGTATGAAATATTAAAAACAAAGCGAACTACCGGTTTTTTTAAAAACGCTGAAACACGTCGATTTTGTTTTTTAAAAATATACATTAATATGTGCGATTCACCTTCCGACTTTCATTTGTTTCTAAGTTATGACTCATTACAAAAAATTTTAAATGGCAATATAGGCTTTTAATAGTGAAATCCGATAGTGTTTTTTCTTCCCTTTACGATCATGCAAATAAATCATAAGGTTGCATAACAAAAATTCTGAGAAAAATCGATCTGAACATTTAATGTTATTGATATTATGGTATCAATATATCAATATATCAGAACGATTTTTCTCAGAATTTTTGTCATGCAACCTTATGATTTATTTGCATGATCATAAAGGGAAGTGAAATCACTATCGGATTCCACTATTAAACATCTATATTATCATTTACATATTTTGTGATGACATCATAACTAACAAACATTTACAAAGTTCAGCTTGATTTTTCTCAAAATTTTTGTTATAGAACCTTATGATTTATTTGCATGATCATTAAGGGAAGAAAAAACATTATCGGATTTCACTGTTAAAAATCTATATTGTCATTTAAGATTTTTTGTGATGACGTCATAACTTAGAAACAAATGAAAGTCGGAAGGTGAATCGCACATATTAATGTATATTTTTAAAAAACAAAATCGACCTGTTTCAGCGTTTTTAAAAAACCGGTTGAGTTCGCTTTTTTCTTTAATATTCCATACTTTAATCCCACCCTGTATTATCAATGAATAAAACCAAATCAATATGCACTCTATAATGAAATAACATGGTATAATTGATCAAAAAGGCTTATCGAGGGTAACCGTGGAGTATAACAAAGTCATTACATAACTTGATATAAATATTTTCAATCTTAATATTGTTTGTTTGCGGACAGAACATGCTGTAATATAATACCGGGTGTTCCATTATATTTTTTTCTATTTTAACTGCTTATAACTTCTAAAGGGCTCAAGATAGAAATGTGCGGTTTTCACTGAAGTGTTTCAAATTAGCACAAGTTATTTTTGGATACATTCAATTTTTTCTGTCACTTTCGATTACGTCACAACAAAAATGGCGGTTCTTTGACCATTTCTTTATTGGCTTTTTTAATGGAACACCCAGTATATTATTGAAATCCTGGAAGAACCGTTCTTCGACTATCTAGTGGCTTAAAGTTTTTTTAATCGGCATAGACATGACAGAGTAAGTGATTTTTAAATAGAACCCTGCGAAATTAGAAACAAATATAAGAACAATAATTTATCTTAAACAAAGTAGTCTCTGAAATAAAAAGGTATATGTAGTTAATTAATTAAATGTTCAACATGTCTTCCTTCTTCATGTACGCATTCGTTGCAACGTAAATATAAATTAGTAAAGGCCTTGTCAAGCATTTCTTCAGTACTGTTGTCAAATGCCTGGCGAATGTTATTCCTCAGCTCATTCAAATTGTGTGGTGCAGGATTATAAGCTAGTGATTTTATGTATCCCCCCCTACAAAAAAAAATCGGGAACTGTTAAATCAGGTGAATGAATCAGGCCCACTGTACTGGGCCACTCCTGCCAATCCAGTTGTCGCCAAAATTATTGAAAACACAGTTTCTAGCTACTAAGGAATAATGAGGGGTGCCCCATCTTGTTGATAATACGTTTCATTTCTGTTACCATTTAATTGTATGTCTTGGTCTAACTGTGGATAAAAATAATTCTGTACAGTAAAACATGTCTGTATAGTTATTGCCACGTATTGTATTCTTGGTGAAGAAAAATGGTCCGTATATTTTGGTTTTTGCTAACAGCACATTAAACATTTATCTTCGGTGAATCCCTTTCATGTTCGTGGAACTCGCGAGGATTTCTTCCTGTTTAAATTCTGCAATTATGTGTGTTAACAGCTCCATTCAGATGAAAACTGGCTTCATCGGACATTATTAAATTGCAGTCTGGTACATTTCTTATAAGATCCATTAATGTCTCACACATAAAAACACGTTTTTCGTAGTCTCTCTCGTTCAATTTCTGGTGGGTTTGAATTTTATATGGTTTTAATTTCAGCACTTGCATAATTCTATGGACTTTTTACTTGCTCATGTTGAAGTTAGAATCAATTTTTCTAATAGTTGATTTTGGAGATCTCACAACAAACTTATATACAGCTACAGTGTCATTTAAAACGTCATTGTTGTTTGGACTTGGCTGACTTCAACATGAATGCCATATTCTGTTAATGTAGCAACTAATATCAAAGTTAGGAAAAAACAATACATCAAAAAAACAACATAAAAAGTTGTAACAAAACAATTTTGTGTAATTGACATATTGTAATTTTACATGAAATTAAAGCAGATTCCAAGAATTTGTACATTAAATCACATTGTTTAATTGTTAATCACATATGGTCCTATCGAAGGTAAACACATAATCACAAAAATAGTGGGACAACGGTTCGTGCAGGAAACATCCATCAAGTATATCAAAGCCCATACAATTGTCACCTGTGTTTCTTTTCTTACGAGATGATGATCCATAGTTTTTAAAATTTCTTAAAAAACGTCTATTAGTTAAAGTCACTGATCTTGTTTCGGCAAAATAAATCACCACATTTGCCTTTTCTATGTCTGAAAACACCATTTTCAATTACAAACAATAACAATGTCGGAAAATGCCCAAAATAATAAATTTGACAATTACATGAAATGTCCAAAGTCTAGTTTGTTTAATATAAATTATTCTGGTTACTCTGTTCTGGTATTAGTTTCTAATTTTGTAGGCTTCTCTTTAAAAATCAATTACTCTGTCATGTCTATGCCGATTTTAAAAAACCTTAAGCCACTAGATAGCCGAAGAACGGTCCTTTCAGGATTTCAAAAAATATACTGTGCCATTAAAAAAAGCCAATAAAAAAATGTTAAAAAATCACCATTTTTGATGTTTTGTAATCTAAAGTTACAGAAAAAAATGGAATGCATCCAAACAAAACTTGTGCTAATTTGAAACATTTTAGTGAAAACCGCGCACTTCTATCTTGAGCCGTTTAGAAGTTATAAGCAGTTAAAATAGGAAAAAATATAATGGGACAACTGGTATATAGATTTGATACTTTTTGATTTAACTTTCTAGCATTACTTGTTTTCGAGATTTTTAGTCAACACTATATCAAACGGTATTTCTAAACCAACACTTGTTCTCGGAGGAATCCCGGCTAATTAAAAATTAATATTTTTTAAAAACTGGCCTCTTTCCGTTTCTTTCTGTTATTAGTAACTGTTTTATATTAAGGTCTAAAGGTGTTTTATTTCTAATTTCATGTTAGCAGATTTTATTTATTTGCATGGAATAGTAACTTGCGTTACCGGGAAAAACTGTGCTATTTCTTGGCAATGATGGTTCGCGCGATATATCTAACCGTTCTTCAAGTTATGACGCTGTCCTATTGTCATGGTAGTTAACTGCCATGCAGAAATATTTCTAAGCATAGTTTCAAAACTATGGTTAGAAATATTTCTGCATTATCAGACTTCGCATAACAATAAAATAACTCTATTTTCTCCTGATGTAACACCTCATAAAATGCGGGTATTTGAGTTATTGCCTCATTCATATATATCGTATTTATAGGTAACAAACAAATATGTTTTTGCGGCATTATTATTATAATTTTTTAATTTATTCTGCATAGTTGCCTCCTTCAAATCCTTTGACTCGAGCGGTAATACTTGACCGTGCAGATGGAATACACAGCGTTATTCATTATATTTTACAATCCTTTTATTTTTGCTATTATTGGAAATAAAAAAAAATTGTGGAACCCGTATATATGATTGCATCTTCGGATAGTTATCTTTTCTCCGATTCTGAACATATAATGTTGTGTAAGTCTGTCACAAATACTTTTCGACATATTTGACTTTAAAAGTCTAAAAAACTCAATTGGAACTATAGGCTAATGCTTGTTAACATTGTTTGCATTTTAAAGTCAAATATGCCAGAAAGTATATATTAACCCCGTTGTTTTGTAAAGTTTTTGAATTTTCGATTACAGTAATTTGTACCATTATCTGCGTACATAATTTTTGGTATGTCCTATATATAGAGCAAAACGTTAATTTAACTTGAACTATAAGAGTATCTGCTAACATACCTTTAAATTTCCCTATCTCTACAAACATTGAAAAATAGTCTACGGTTGTTATAACTGATTTACTTTTACAAAAACTTATTCTGAGCATACAACTGACCATGGGGAATTGCGTGTTTCACGCAGCAGCAGTTGCTTTCTTTTACTTGCGTTTGCATAACGTAAGCGTTGATTTAATATTGTTCCCAATTTCTTTTGCCGTATTTGGTCCAATATGAAACTTTACGTACCCATAATCATTTTTTAACTCATAAATAATTATAATGAATTCATTTTAACATATCTTACAATAAAATGTTTGGCACTTTATCTATTGTTTTTGAAAATCAATTTATTTGCTATAAAGATAATCCATGGCCTAAAGTTGTAATGTGGTTTTACTAAATTGTTTATTTCAGGTTTTCTGTCTGACTAAGCTTTAGGAATATAACTTTTAAATAAATTTAATATGTCATATCACCTTCATCTTCTTGATCAAGTGATCATAAATAACTTTTCGCGACAAAGAGCCAACTATTAATAGTTTTTTTTTCATCAGGTTTATAAGTGTTATATAGACTTAATCTATTAAGTAACTAAACTGTAAACTTAAATGCATCGTTATGATACTTATCTATTTCCTGATTAAACAGCTATTTGCTTGTGATACATTTAGATACATAAATTATCATGCCCAAATAAGTGTTTATTTTTTTGAATTACTTACTTTTTCATTATTACAATTGCTTCTAATTTATTGTGATCTATGGAGATTTTCTCTCTTTGGAAAATTTATGAATCAAATATTTTACTTCATGTTCTAGTTGAATGCCACTTTACAGCAAGAATGTACTTGTTGCATTTGGTACTAATTTAATTTCATACTCGATCCCTTTTAATCTTCTTTAAACTCAACATCAACATCTGAAATTCAAGATTAAACAACATAAGGAAGCTTAACATAACCTACATTATTTATTTGCAAGGTTTAAATTTGTCTTTTTAATTAGATTTGCATCAACGAGTTTTTGTTCACGTTTCAATCGCTTCCTATTTCTAGCTTAAGTAAAATATTACAACTGCTACGATTTATTGTTTCATTAAAATCATAGTCTACTAAAATCTAGCTGCAGTACAACTTGGACTATCTCACAAAAAATTAGCCATCTGCGATTCTAGAGTTTGTTCTGATTTTGTTGAAACAATAGTTACCTTATTTCTCTTTTTACAAAATTTATCGAAATGGTTTTATCCTTCACAAAAGTTACAAATTGTATTCGTGTCAAATCAAAATTGGTTCTTTAAGTAAATGTTTTTCTTACATGTACATTCTTTATGTCTCTTATTATAGTAGATCTTTTAGTAAACTCTTCCTTAGCTTTTCGAATCCGCTTAGGCTGTTTAGACTTAGACTCTTTAGACTGGCCAATGCTTTTTTTAATGACGTAATAAATTCGTCTAAGGTCTCACCCCCATCTTCTTTCTTTCTACTAAAGAAGATGTGTCGAAATACAGTTTCGTTCCTTTGTGATATGCAATATTTTTCAAATTCTTTTTAAGTGTTAGAGTAGACTTTTGTTATGCTCCGAGATTTCCATTGTTTTATATACACATCAAGGGGCCATACCACTTACACAATATAGTAATGAAACTGCCTTTTCGTTTCTTGATCAGGGTCTCGTGTCAGATCGACTGGTTTCCATGTAGTACAATTGAACAATGAATTGTTTCGATTTCTTGAATTGGTCCTCCATGTTTCATCTCCTACTTTATATTTATGGAACTACATAATGGTGGTGTTGATCTTAACATAAGAGTTGAAGACGCAATAGTCTTATTTTCTCTTTTCTTTTAACTTTAGACACGACACAAGTCTTTTTCTTTTCTAGCGTTAGCTACAAAAGTCTCTATTTTTTATTCAATTGTTTGACAATTTTACAATTTAACCTTACTTTTTGTACGTGTTTACTAATGTTCTTTAAAATTCACGACTGCGCCATGTATGTTTTTTGGGTTTTTATATTTTTTGCCTTTTTTGATTGCCCAAACAATGTTACCAAATCCTTTAGATAACTAACCTTTTACTTTATATTTCATGCACAAAACTGTATTGTACTATACAGTGGCGTGCGGTCCATGGAAGCAATGCTTGCCTTGAGAATTTATTAAAAATAAAAACAATGCTAACAAAAATACTTTTGTAAAATTATGGTTATCGTTTATTTAAATTGAAATATTTATCAAATTAAAGCTCAATATCAACTCTGTACAGCAAAAAGTATAATTATTTAGAGTACTATTTTAAATTAGGCTCATTAAACTTGCACGGAAAGGTAATACCGATTCAAATATGATACATACACTTCATATAAGCACTGCTTACAAATGCTCTTCTCTTAACCTTGGCGTGAATCAGCGAGCGTGGGGTGTTATAGTAGACGGATGCTGTTAACATTGTTTGGTCGTTATTTTTATTGTGCTTCGTTCCCAAATGTTTATTTATTATAATTTGGTTATTTGTTCAATTTAGTGTTACTTAAGTAATGTAAATCTGCGAATGAGACTGTATTTTGTCGCATTTTATTATTTTAATTTATAAGTTGGATTTTTTTAAAGACAAATAGTTCTATTTAGTTTGCCTGTATGAAAATTTAAAATTGCATTATCGTCACGACTGCAAATTCAACTGCTTCGGTGAAAGGTTCGAGTACCTTCGATATAGCCGAATCGAGACGATTTTTTGTTGAGTTTGTAAATTATTAATAAGGAATTTTTCGCATACAGTTTTGGAGAGAAATTACAAATTATTAAGAAAGGCAGATCAAACCAGATCTTTCAAATTTAACAACAAAGATTAAAACCTGTACTAGTATTTTGCTAAGACCGGAAAATTGATACGTAGCAGTAGTTTTTTTTTAAATAAAGAATGATGGTCAACCAATTCCATAAGTATAAAGTGTAAAAGTGCTTATTTGAAAAACTTTTAAGCTTAATAATTATAACACTGTTTTTTATTGTACCTAGCAGGGGCGGATCCAGAGAAGTATTTTGAGGGGGAAATCTTTGGAAAAATAATTGGTTTTAATAAATAATAATTAAACAAACATTATTTGTTTCTATTCTATGTAAACTTATTTCTAAATGTGTGGGGGGGATTATTCCCTCCCCGTTAATCCGCGCCTGTACCTACACTCTAAAAAATTACCGGTGAATTATACCCTAAAAAATGGAGGCAACTATGTTACCTCCATTTTTTGGGGTAAATTTACTTCAAAGTGTAATTTTCATAGGAAGTGAAAAATTTCAACATTAGGTTAAGTTTGCATTGTAATGTTTCCTTTTTAAGTAAATTTACAGATTAAAATTACAATCTCAATGTAATTTTACATTTTAACATTAAAACACCTGTGTAAAGTTACATGACAAAGTTAATATTTCATGGCAATAGTACTTTTCAGGGTTAAAATACAAATGTGAAAATACTTCTTGAATGTAACGATGACTTGCGAAAGTACTTGCAAATTCAATCGTTCCTCTGGGAATTGTATGAAACAAAATAAAATCAAAGTAATTTTTATTGAACGTATGTACTTATATAAAATATAAGACATTAACAGAACTTCTTTTCAGGGGCTTTCGGAAATATTTGGTCTCTCAAAGACATTCAGATAAAGTTTCGATTCCACCTAGAAAATTAAAAAATTATAAATTATATAAACAATTATACACGAGTACCTTTCTCAATTACAGTTATGCTAGTTTATTTCGAATTCTTCAATTTTTGATTCATCCTAGAAAAACATTAAATTAAATATTTTTATTTTATTGGTTTAAATTTGTAATTTTAACATATAGGTACTTACCGATTATTATTTTTTAACTTCTACTATAAAATAAAATTCTTCCCATCTTCGGTCATACGTGTAAATATTTGCCTTTAATAAATGCGCACTACACTACAACGAAAAACAAAATATTAATGAGCAATGAACACTTCGTTCGGTATCGATAGAGTACGCCTCGCCGAAATCATAAAAGAATGGTACACACCATTCCGACCATTCCCCAAAAAGCCTATTTGGACTGTTCATAATGGATTCCTGAATTCTTTCACGAAACGAAGGTCACAAACAAGTGCGATCAGCGAAATAGCATCTCAACGGTTAAAAACATATTAAGGGTAAAATTACACTATTCTTGTTCAAGTTCATCTTATCTTTAATATTACACTAAAAATGAATTAAGTTATTGAGCAATTATACATTTGTAAGGAAAAAATTGTCTGAGTTATGTAAATTTATATTATGGATAGTGATTTTAACCAGTTCAATGCAGTAGAATTACTTATATTTGTATAATTTTACATAATTACAGGGCATTTTACCACAAATAGTAAAACTACTAAATGTATAGGTAAAATTAATTTTAGGGTAAAAATACCGCAAATAATAGCGAAAAGTTACCTCTTTCCCAAGGTAATTTTACCTCATTTTTACAGTGTAGGTGTATTATAATTAAAATCGTGGTTGCTTCCCTAGCCTAAATTCTCACCGCACGCCACTGGTACTATAAGTTTTTCTTATATCTATATAACTTATTCTACTTTTACTTACACCGAACTACGATTATCAAAACTCATGGGAATGGCAGAAGAAAACTTCATGAATGAACATTCAGGATACTTTAAAACATGGTAAACGTAAAAAACGGTACATTTGAGTGACGTATTGTGAACCTGGACAAAATGCTTTCTGCTAGAGAATTTTTCTAATGTTGCTTTTAGAGTCTTCATTTCTTTAGGTAGCTAGAATAACTAACGTTAATTGCTTCCTTATTAATCCCTTATTACTTTTACTTTCTTCCTAGTGTTTTTACCTACTTTGTTATTTTTATGTTGTTTTGTTTTGTAGGTTTCTGTAGTTTATTTTGGTATAATCAATACAATCTATCACCTTGAAAAAAATTACTCAATTTCATCTTTTATACTGATTAATTTATACAAATTTAAATTTATACGTATTATTAAATAAGAAAAATGATTTATTAATATAATTAATTTACCAACCTTAAATATAATTAATCGTTTAGCGTGTTGTCGACATTTCGGATCAATTATGTTAAAAATGCTGCAAGCTAGGCCACTGTTTGCTTGTCTGCTTCCCTGATACCTTTATGTAGTTGTTGGAAGTTGATGCTAATAAAAATTGTGTACTTTGTCTCTTTGTTGAGGTTAAGTTTTCCATATTTGAGAGGTCTGGTATGATGAAATGGAACAATTGAAGCTATTTAATCTCTGGATTCTTCGTATTTTACTTTCAAACTCTGTATCTCGAGTGTGTTCTTTAATAATTAGAATGATTAGCATTCGTTGGTTTTTTACCTACTTTAAAACTCCTGTTTACTTTCTTGTGCGTTTATGATTATTTATTTTGTAATTTTTAAACATGCTTATTAACTTTGTGAGGTTTTATAATTAGATTGAGAGTTTACTTCTGTATGTTTTGAGAATTATCTCTGGCTCCTTGGAATTTATTATATAGTTTCACATTGCGTGTTCATAAAGTTTCGTTATCAAGTCAGCCTTGAATACGACATACCTTTTCCATGTTAGTTCTTTCTTAAATAATAGTAGAATTTCGTTTGTGATGATTAAGTTTAACAACCTTTATTAATCAACATATTGTGTCTTATTTTAGAAATATTGGCGTCAATACTGCATGATTAATTTTAAAAATTAGTTTAGATTATTGTATACGGACAGTGTTTCCATCTCTTGCAAATTGTGTCTGAATTATAATGCAAAAGAGTGAGAATTTAGTAATTAAAGACAGCATATGCTCTGTTTATAATACCGTGATATCAAGAATTATCTTGGTCAAGGGTTGTTATGGAATATAAAACGGTTGTCTTAGTTTGAATTTCTAAATCTTGTTCTTAAAATAATTCTGTCGTTCTACACTGACATCATCAATAACCTACAAATGTGTTACCTACTTAGTTCAGCTGTAAAATTTATGTCAAAAATTTTTTGAGTGTCAAAATCTGTCAGATCATTACGTTAAAGTTTTCTAATCCTACGCAGTTTTTGAATTATGGCTCTCACCGTACAGCACAAAATTTACATGATTGAAGTCTATTTTCGAACGGGTGTGCTAGTTAATGGAAATTGGCAATACAGTCAACGTTTGTGTTTGGACAATTTTCGAGAGCACTTCCCAGCCGTAGCAATATTACCGCACAGAGAGAAATACTTCATAAGAGCTTTGCACAATATTGTTCAAAACGGTGTTGGAGAAATTTATATTATAATTGTAGAATCGTATTGTCCAGCGTTGTGTAGGATTTCGTTACTGAATTGTCTAACAGGAACTTACGACAATTATTTAACACAGTCAGATTTAGTTCAGCATTCTTTGGAACAATGTTGTAGAGGATAAGCTAGCATATTATGTTGAAGTATAATTGTTAAAAATGTTTAGAAAAATACAATATTTTGTTTGAATGAAATCATAATCCAGTGTTCAAACTGCTTGCAACTAATTATTGTGTTTCGCAAAGTTTATGGATGACATCCTATAGATGTCACCACTTGTAATTGTCGCTATTAATGTAAATTCGAGATTTATATATAAACAGCCGACGGCAAAAGAAAATTTTATTGTTATACGTGTATATACTACACGTTGTATAGTATGTAAATACTATACATTGTATAGCTATATACATATTAGTTACATATATTTTAATATATGTAAAAATATATATTTTATTTGTGATATCTAGCCTTCTGTATAGAATATTTGTGCCAGAGTATTGCACAATTTGTATAAATGTGAACAAGTAATCGTGTTAAATACTATTAAGCAATTGTGGCACACACTAGCGCCAGCTAGCGCAACAATTGTACAATTTTGTATAAAATTGTATGCAATAACATTACACATTCTGTTTTAATAAGTAACACAATTTGTTATGGAAACTTATACACAACTATTCATTTGATTCTACAAAATTACTATTGACTTCCACAAAATCTTGACACACTAAATGGCACACTCTTGTTTTATAATTGTACACAAATTGTCCCTGTCACTTTTTTAAGACCAATTTGTTTTACAATACCACACAATTGTTGATGAAATTTAAATACATTTTTCTCTGTGCGGACAATTTTTATGCGTGCCTTACAAATTGTGTTGAAGTGTTTCGCGAAACTGGTTCTGTGACTCATAAAAAAGGTACTGGTAGACCAAGAGTTCGTACAGAATAAGTTGTTAATGACGTTCGTCAACGTATGGAAGAAGAGCCTACAAAACCTTTAAAACGTCTCTCTCAAGAAATTGGACTTTCTTATGGAACATGCCAAAAAATTGTAAAGAAGGACTTGAACATGCATCCATATAAGATGCAAGCTTATCAAGCTCTTCTGCCCGCAGACCACCCCAGACGTCTTGCGTACTGCCATTGGTTTGTCAATAATTTAATGACTGACGATCTGCTGAACTTAACTTTCTTTTCTGACGAAGCGTGGTTCCACCTTTCGGGATACATCAATTCTCAGAATATGCGAATGTGGAGCACTGATAACCCGCATAATTTTATTGAAGCGCCACTACATGCTCAGAAAATTGGTGTTTGGATGGCATTTTCTCGCAGGAGAATTTTTGGACCGATTTTTTTCGATTTCACCGTCAACGCAGAAAGGTACAGAAACAACTTTTTAGCTGAATTTGTGCAACAATTAGACGATGATGAACTTCAGTACGGTTATTTCCAGCAAGACGGTGCAACAGCACATACTATACGAGAAAATCTTGCTTTCCTACGCCAGTTTTTTGATGACCGGTTGATAAGTTTGCATACAGCAGTTGAGTTTCCTCCGAGATCACCTTGATTGACAATTATGGACTATTTCATCTTTCCTTACTTAAAAAACAAGATTTTTGCAACTCTGGTAAATGATTTGCAAGAACTGCGACAAAGAATTGTTCAGCAATGTGCAAACATAACACCAGAAATGCTGCAAAACGCTTTTTACAACATGAGGTGGCGCGTAAACTTGTGCATTGAACAAAACGGAGGACATTTACAACATTTACTGTAGTTTAGTTTTTCTTGTTAATAAAAACGTTATTTATTTCATAACTTCATTATTATTTTACAGCTGAACTAAGTAGGTAACACATTTGTAGGTTATTGATGATGTCAGTGTAGCTTGACAACGACAGAATTATTTTAAAAACAAGATTTAGAAATTTAAACTAAGACAACCGTTTTATATTTCATAACAACCCTTGACCAAGATAATTTTTGATATCACGATATTTTCAGATTTTTCTTAAAATGCTAACCCTAGCTTTAAGTATAAAAAGGGAAAATTCTATTACATCTCTACACCTTTTTACGCAAGTAATGCTAGAGCTGAAAACTATTAACTTATAGGTTCTCTGTACTCTTGATAAGTATGAGAAAAACAACTACATTAACATAATAGCATTCTTTCAAGTTTTTCATAAAAATATATAAAAACAAAATATATAAATATATTGGCGGCAATACACAGCCATTTCTAATATACATTTGGGAGTATTCATGACATGAGCGCTACAACTGAGGCGTGGATAAACATGCTTTATTTTCTTCTCCAGCAAGTGCTGAAATACATAAAAATCAAAGAAGATTGTACAGAGTAGGAGAGAGGCACTCTCGATTAGTGTAAATTGCTCTTCATTTTCAAATTCCAAGTTATCAAATACATGTCTCAATCACTAGGTAAAAACCACTCGTATGGGTGTGGTCATAAAGAATATAATTTAGTACGTTCAATCTTACGGACAAAAGGTAGATATTGCAGACAACATGATATAAATATGTTAGGTAATAGCTATACCGATTCGTAAACTCGTGCTCTAGCGCGCATGACGTATAACTGGATGCAAACCGTTTCCGGAATACTACAGGAATATTAAATATAAATGTTACCGTTTGAATACCACTTGGATAATCACAGGTGCCTTTGAACTAAACAGCCGAAGATTCGGTGACGTAAGCATAATGTACTGTGTACTGTGTTGTAAATAAAATTGGATCTTTATGGGATTACATTCCTTTATATTTTTATAACTTAGCGCACTTATTTCGTTAAATATTCCACAGTTAGGGAATACGTACTTTAAAAACTCTTGAAAACTAGTGCAGCATAGTCGCAATAGCAAAGGGACCAGTTCCTGCACTGCCTGTAAGAATCTTGGTGTTATCTGCAGTCTGAAATTAAAAAAAAAACTCAATCAAAACTATGAAACTTTCAAATTATGAGAGTCTGAAGTATTATATATGACGTATTAACGTATGAAACCTCCACAACTTTGTTATCGGGATATAACACATCTTTCCACTCTAAAACGATGATAAAACGACTAATAAAATTCGCAAATTCAAAAGCTATGCAAATGTGAAGAGTTAAGATTCTGCAGCCTTCTAATTCAGAAAACTTTTGAGAATTCAAACTTTCTAAGTTTCAAAATAAGAATGCTAAAATTTAAATACTTAAAAACTTAAAGTTTAATGTCGTTAAAGAGGCAGCCCATCGCCAAATATTTATGAGTGTGATGCATCCTCGAAAATCCGAAATACTTATCTATTTACAATAACACGCAAAACGTGTAGTACAAAGATTACACGCAACAAAACCGTTGTACTTGGAAGGCAAATAGCGTCTAGAAGCTGCAGCCGCCTACATGCGCTGGGGCTATTTCTAGCTAGTTGGTTAATTTGGTTATAGTTCTACTCAGACAATTCAAAAATCTTAAGATAGCACATAAAAAACAATCTAAAATAGGAAAGTTCGACTTTTTATTAGGAATGTGGATGAAATTTAAAATAATAATATATTAATAAGATGCATGATAAGAGAAGATTAATTTTTTTCTAGAATTGTGAAGTACAAGAGTATTTAATTGTTAGGTTAGTTTTAGGTTCACGTGAATAACTATAAAATAACGATTTAAAAAATATATTTTTTATATTCTACAGTATACTGATAGACGTGTTCAAGAATTTTTTGAAACAAGATCGATTCTAGATTTGATTGTCGTCATTCCTTAATATACACGCGCAGTATCTAAAAGTGCTACATCAAATTGCAAGTGCTAGAAACAATTACAGCGCATGTCTGCAATCCATGAACGCTAATTAAAAACATACTAAGTGTGCTAGACGAATAGTAGCTATTTTAAAGCATATATTTTTCTGCAGGGCGGCCACTGACAGTACGGTTATTTAAATAGCCAAATCTCGTATGTAAAGGATTAGGATTATAACCTATGAAAACTGTAAACTTTTCAATCAGAACCGGAATTTTTAGTAGTTAATTTGAATCTTCCAATGTTTGATTTCACTTCCTTTAGTCATTTAATATTTGAATATCAAAATGTTAACCTCGTCCTAATCCGAATGGGAAAATATTTGATGGAAACACACTACATTGTTAGTTCAATAAAGACAAAATGAAAACAAAACCAATAAGTGTTCAGTATTGGAAGTCGTGAAAGGATTAACTGGAAAATTCACCCAATTAACTGATAAAAACTGCCTTATTAAAGATACTTTAAACTTTGCTGTTAAAGACTTTTTATTGTAAAGCTGTGAACCTTCGACGCAACAAGTGGCTCATCAAAAATTGATTGAAGAGATGTTTGAACGTTCGATTCGCTGACTCATCTTTATGAAAATTTAAGGCATTATTGCTAAATTTAGACAGACGAGACGGTTTCCGATACTCAATAAAGTAAGTTTCTATTTTATTTGCGAATTTCTTCAAAATAATATTGTAGTTAGTAAGTACATAATAATAAATATCTACTTAAAATGCATTTTTATAGAATAATACAATTTCCGTTTGTTAAACTTAAGAGTGTCGCTGATTTTATTTATTCCTAAGAATTTCTCCACAAAGATATATAATCGTATCTTCAAATGTAACATTACAACTGAAACTTGAGAACTAGAAATTAAGGTTATGTAATCGTTTTCTATAAAGATTTTGAAAACGAAAAGTTTTAGAGCCAGTCATGAAATCCGTGACAAAACATTTATATACTACCAAGATTGAAATGTAGCCTTACAAAAAAGACTCTAAAGCTAATTCCATCTGGAAAACGAGAAAAACTTTAACAAACAAAAAAATCTCACCTACCCTTCAATTGTCTTTCGTTGATCACTCGGAGACGGAGTGTATTCAGCTCAAATTACCATAATGCTGATATCTTTAGGATACTACGAGGGTCATTTATTAAGTAAGAACTGTTTTATAATGGAGTAAAAGAAACTTTATTTAATAACACAAATTATATCAAAAACTAAACTATGAACATTTTTTCACTTTTCAACATAGTCGCCATCAACGTTCAAGCATTTGTCAAGCCGTGGCACCAGCTTTTGGATCCCTTCATCAAAGAACTCTGCCGCCTGACTATTAAACAAGTTCGTAACTGCTTCTTTAAGCATGTCATCATTGTCCAAACGCTTAATTCCTTAAGTTTTGGAAAGAGATGAAAGTCTGATGGTGCCAAGTCTGGGCTGTAAGGCGGATGATCCAGTACTTACGGCCCAGGCCGAGCGTTGTCGTGAAGCAGAACGACGCCGCTAGACAGTAGTCCCCGCCGGCGATTTTGAACAGCTCGCCTAAGCTTTAACAGTGTTTCACAATACCTTTCGACATTTATTGTCGTTCCTCTTGGCAAAAAGTCTATCAGAAGAATGCCTTTCCGGTACCAAAACACCATGGCCATGATTTCTAGTGTTGAAGGTTCTTGTTTGAACTTCCGTGGGCGTGACGGGAAGTTTGAATGATGCCATTCACTGGATTGACGTTTTGTCTCTGGAGTGTAGTACGCAATCTACGTTTCATCTCCAGTCACAATGTGACTCAAAAAATAGTCACCATCCTTATGGTAGCGCTCCAAAAAGGACAAAGAATGTGCTATTCGCTTTTGTTTGTGTTCTTCTGTCAACATTTTTGGCACCCATCTCCCATACATTTTTTTGTAGTGAAGTTTGTCACTAACAATGTGATAAATTACCGACCTTAAAACTTGAGGGAATTTCTGATGAAGCTCGTTAACTGTAAAACGCCTGTTTCGGCGGATTTCCTCTTCAACGTTTTGTGTCAATTCTTCATTCATGACAGTTGGCCTTCCAGATCGTTCTTCATCATGAACATGTGTCCTCCCTTCATTGAAACGCCTACACCATTTACGCACATTACCATCATTCATTACACCTTCACCATAAACTTCAACAAGCTGCCGGTGAATTTCAGCAGGGCGAACGTTTTTTGCATTCAAAAACCGAATAACGGCACGCACTTCACAATCGGCGGGATTACTGATAGACATGGTGACAAACTACGCAGTATAACCACACAACCAGCACTGGCAGAGACGTGAAACGTAATGGCGGTGTAGTGGAGGACCGGCCAAGAGTTGCTGACCTTGAACTGGCGTCACCTGACTGAATGCGCAGACACGATGCGCAATCGGTTCTTACTTAAAAAATGACCCTCGTATAACACGTTTTTAAAGAAATTTCAAATATTTCAATACAGACATATTCTGTAAAGGCATACGTACAAATGAGTAGCCAATATAAAATTATCTAACTGTTTCTCATGATATATTCCAAGAAACAATAATGGTCAACATAAACCTAAAAATGCATACTTCAGATTAAACATCTCTGCAAGCTGAAAAATTGCAAAAGTCATTTTTTTATTTAACACATATCTTGTAGTGATACATCAAGTCATCATCTCTCTGCAATCTACAAGAAGAGCTAGAAAAGAGAAGGCTAGTGTACGAAACAAATCGGTACTTACGGAAGCACCATCTGAGCCGTCGCCAATTCTCTCATGCTGTTTTAGTTGTAGCTCATATTATAAACGGGCTACAACGAACAGCAAATACTGCCGCAAAATATTTTCATCTGGGAGACAACCTACGAAAATCTTAAAACGTTCAATCAACGACTCCTAGTTTAAGAAAAATTGAAAAATCATAATTGAAAATCATTTAATTGTGCTCTTCTTCTACACTGATCTATAGTGTATAAAGCTCTACAGAAACCTCCTATTTTAACTAAAAGCCTTTACCAGTCGACCTTTTACTTTCTTTACATAGACGTTTTTGCAACAAGGTCTTATCTCATAATGACCTTCACCATTCCCAATAGCAGTATGAAGAAACACTTCCTTGGCAGCCAACGCCGTTGCTTCATGAAACTTAAGAGCATTTATAACGCCCTCGCAACCTTCGCAATGTCGCCGGTACCACCAGTCAATATATGGAACCTTGCGAAAACCCGCTTCAAAACTCACTTTGGATATTCGATCTTTGATGCAGCCTGTTTCTGTTTGAAAACTTATTTATTTATTATTACTGCTTCTATTAAAGGTATGTATATGTATACCGTTAGCATCTCTTGAAAGAACACTCTCAACGTAAACTTCTCCTTCCACGGATATCTCACAGGCACGCCTTTCAATATGTTGTTAGGAAACTATTGTTTCGCGTTGTTGTCAACATCTTAGTTGTTATTGCCACTAACATTTTGGCGACAATGCGAAACAGCAGTTTCCTAGCAACACGCTGAAAGTGATGTCTCTGAGATATCCGTGGAAGGGGAAGTGTATATTTTCTAGATATCTTTACACTATGCATAAAATACAGTTTTATAATAAAGAGCATACTCCGAAACTCATTACTTTGTATTTTTGTCGGTTTTGTATTTTTATTCAGGTACTTTTTCTCAAATATTCCGGTAAAAAGGGCGTTCCTAAGGTTGCCCCTGAATGAGACTGTTTCTAAGAATATTCAGCTTATCACTCCTAGCTTGGATGCATCCAAAACAATTGGTTATCACCACTACCTTCTACATTTACAAGCCGTGCTAATCTAGACTTGGTCCGATTTTCTGTATTTTATTAATATCGTAGTTATTCATATAATTTTTACTTAATTTTTATATTTTATTTATTATAGATTGTAATAAGAGCAAGTTATTTTAGTATCACTGAGTTTTATTTAGTAATTCAGTTAATAGAATCAAGGTAAGACCTAACCTCATTTTTGGCATCTATATATTTAAAACACAAGGCTTATTTTTGTTCCAGTTCGTTTGAGAGATCCACCAGGCCGATTTACGCGTTTCTTTTTTAAATCAAAGCTATCGTTGTGTAATCAATCAACACTACTTAATTTTTATATTTTTTTAATGTTTATATTTTTAATTTGAAAAACTCTAAGATGTTTAATTGGAGACGGGCGAATCGGACATTCACTAGGTGCGCCCTCTCACCTTCCACGAAGGCGAGTTTCGTAAGTACTCTTCGCTTATAAATACAAGGGCTGATGCAACCGTCCACTTCCATCATTAATAAACGTAGACGAAATTTGCATAGTTGAAAATTATGAACAGACGAATTATACAAATAATAACTGATGGCAATTGCTTATTCAGAGTAGTTTCATATTCATGAAATATAATATAAATACAAAGATTAGTTAAAGTTTCACAAGTTTTATTAGTATCTTAACCTGACAATATTGTTTTGACATTAAATGTCATTATCGGGCCGGCGGTAGACGAGTGGTGTCAGTGCATCACTCGTGTTCCAAGGCTCGTGGGATCGAATCCCACTTGGGGCGACGGGATTTTTCTAATTGGAAAATTCAGCCACCTCAACTATGGGTGTGTGTATTCGTGTTGCATGTTAGATGGGGGACAGATGACCTTAGCAGTTGGTTTCCCCGTAGTGTAGGCGTGAAATAAAAAAAAATAATTGAAAAAATGTCATTATCAAAGGTAGATAAGATTAATAAACAAACATGTTGCTAAGGATAAATACATACAGAAAATAGGTAACTAGATAAAATACATACAAAAACTAAATATCTAACACTTATAAATAATAATAATAATATTATAAACGCTATAGTTTCGTATTGTTTCTATAAAAGGCAATAAATTTGTCAACACTATGTTTATGTCAAGTTTTTGAAATATTTACTAATAGACGTTTTCAAGAATGTTTTAAACAAGATCGATTTTTGATTTTATTCTTATCATTTCGTAAGGTAGAATTTCCGTATGTATGTATATGTATTTATGTAAGAATAAACCGGCAGGGAGGGGTAACCCAGAGAGGAATATATGTCGGAAGAAAGGAGGGTAAGCTGGGAGAGAGGAGTGCTAGGCTTAAAATTTTCAACTGGTTATGTTCGATTGAGTTTATTTAAATAATAATCACTCATGAAAATCCAAAGAATTGTAATCACACGTCGAATGTTGTAAATAGGAAAATCCTTCAATGCTTTTGACTGTCATGTCTTGACGAGGTTTCCCTAGTATGTTTTTAATAACCAAAATTTTATAGTTCAAAATGCCATGAAGGTGTACCGGGTTGTAAATCCAATTACGACACTACATTAAAAGAAAATTGTGGGCAACTCATAATGACATTTTCTTTTCTAAAGAATGTAGTGCGAAAGAAATCATAGCTTCGTGCAATCCCACGAAAAGATTGGACCCCAACTAAAAGTTCTGTTGTGTGTTAGTTGCATTTTAATGAAAAAGACGTTATAAAATACGAAAATATCACGAATTGTAATGATGAAGTACAGAAGTTGTTGCTAAAATATCCCCGCTTAGTTGATAATGCTGTCCCAAGTATATTTACAAATTTACCATTGTATTTGTCATCAAAGCCGCCCCAAAAAAGGATAGATTCTGAATGCAGAAAAAACAAGTATTGAAAAGACATGTACAGGGAGTAGATGCATTCCTAAATAGTGACAACATTCTTCGTTGTTCCAGTTTCATAGAAAAACTTACAACTCATTTAAAAAACTTAGAAATATGGAACTTTAAAGTGACTGTGTGTGGTTTTTTATTTTAAATACCGACAGTGACAATAGGACTGAAAGTTGTGAAGCATATAAGTTAAAAAGTGTTTGTAGCATGCAGTCGATATACTGGTAAAGGTAAATTTACAAGGAAATGTTATTTCTGCGCATGATTTAAATTGGTTGTTGCCCATAACTTAAAACTGAGTAAATGGTCTCAATTTGAAAATTTATTAGCAAGATATAAAAAGATTGATATTGAATGTGTATCTGCATTTATGCTGTGTATTTAATGCTGGCTAAAGACAAATTAATTAAGGCACAACAAATTGCGCAGCAAGACAATTGTAAATTTGAAAAAAATTTAGATGTAATTATTCAACAAATAAATTTATTATGTTCAAATAGGAATAATTACAGTAGCTCTACAATAATTTTTGCATTTAAGCTATATTTTCAATCAGCAGCTGCTTATAATTTGGTTCGTGATTATTTTATTTTGCCATAAACGCTATTTACAGCAGATTTCATCAACGATTCAAATGACTCCTGAAGATGTATCAAATAATACATCGCATTATCTTCACAAGATACATTTGGTAATTTTAAAGAAGTAGTAAGATTATACCCAGTTATACAAGAAGTAACACTGGAAGTAATTAATTTAGTTCAAGGTTTTAATTTTAAAGTTCTCTCTGTTATTACCGATAACAATCGGGTTAATCAAAAAATGTATAATTTGCTGTCACACATTGAAACCATTCCAAATCCTTTATTTTCGGATATTCCTATTTTTTGACATATGATACTTTGTTCATATTTATAAAAATATTAGAAATAATTGGCTGAATTTGAAAGACAAATTTAAGACCTTTGTATATCCTGATTTTGAAAGTGGTACAGACATCAAAGAAGGCTGTTTTGAGCACCTTCGAATTTTGTATAATGACGAAAAAACCTGTGTAATTAAAAAAGCATACAAACACTCAGAGAAAAATAATACTTGTAATAAGAAAATCGTACATTAAATTAAGAATCTTGATGCTGTTTTAGAACCTAAGAAGTTTGCAGTTTCAATTTAAGAAATAAATAAGAATAATATTCTTGTTTGCAATTCAAGACTATGAGAGCTTGAATGTAGAAAATCTATTTAAATTATGTTCTTATTTTTACATGAATTTGTTTTAATTTTAACATGAAAATTCTTAATTTAAAACATTCAACTTCTTTACTTAAACTTGAAACATTACCACTTTTAAATTGTCACATATTAATTTAAGAATAACGAAATCTTAATTCAAATTAACGTGTTTTTTATTATAAACCGTCTGATTCTTGAAATAAAGAATTGTTTCTTACTTTAAGAAATGACTTAATGATGTTTTAAGCATTTTCTTTCTCATTTGAAGAAATTAGTAAACGTTTTTTTAAGCACTATTATCTTGAATTTAGTGATTGGCTTTTAGGAATTAGTATTCAAAATAAAAGAAAACAATGGCACATGAAAGATTTATTTTAGATGTAACTACTTAGAAAAATACATACACATATTTCTTTACAAAATAGAAAACTTAACAGTATCGAATCACATCACATGAACCTTGACAACGTTTACTTCCATAAAAGTCCTGGCTGGTACGTTTATACTTGCTATACAGTATATAGCATATTTCTAGCGTATTTTTTACATCTTGATTTAAAAACCTCCCAGTTGTTGAGAAAGGACTGTATTTTTTTCTGGATAGTTTATGCCGAAGTCGAAGTTGATCTAAAATGGTAATTATTAATACTTTAATTGATTAATGATAAGACTAAAGTTATAGAAAGATTACCATTAGCACACTTAACGTGGCATGTTTGTAAAGGAACCATTCTCTCAAAATTTCTTCGAATAATTTACTGTGGCACTCTTTTTGTCCCAAATTTTCTATTTGTCATCATTCTGATATCGAAATAAATAATAAAGGATAGGAAATGTCGCGCACCCGTGCTTCTATTATAACATAAATGAACCAACTACAAAAAGTGCAACTAGGCAATATTGAACTAGTGTAAACAGCGACGCAGCTAGAACCAACACCTAACGTTCTCGATTTAACTGCTCTGCACTCTTATTTCCAGAAGAATTATTGTAATATGAAGAATTTAACGTTTTAATTATAGAAATGTAAATGTTAACTAACTCAATTCAGCATAACATATACTTATTTGAAATTACATTGATTCTTATTTCAAGTATTGTAGTGCTTGAATCAATACACAGTTTTCAAGAACATGTTTGTTCTCACATTAAGTACAAAATTTCTTGAAACCAAAAGTTAAAAATCTTGCTTTTGAATACACCTGTATAAATTGCAGAAAATAATGTGTTTTTTTTTAAATGCAAAGATTCTTATTTGAAGTGGTTTAGTGCTTAAAACAATACCTAGATTTCAAGAACGTATTTGTTGTCACATTAAGCATATTTTTTTGATACAAGAAGTTAAAAGTCTTCTTTTAAACTTGCTTCTCTGAATAGCAGAAAACAATGCTTAAATTGATAATCCAATATCTCTCTTCAAGCATTTTATGTCTAGAATTAAAAATTATCTGGATCATTTTGATTTAGACACCACGTTTCTTGACTTTAGATTACCTATATTTCTTTGAGTGTAGATACGTTAGCTTGGCCTCTTCGCTTTGTTTATAAGGTAAAGGCGTGAAATATCCATATAACCTTGATTCATAAATATTAATTGATCAATTTGAAAATTGTATTGCATTTTCTGAACGGTCATTAGAAAAAGTTCTGCTCTATGTGTTAAGGGAATGCTAATTTTGAACTCAACTCTGTTATTTATTTATTAATTTATTTTTGGGCGAGGAATCAGGATGGCGGAGCATCCTTCGTACCCCATGGCACCGATTGCTATGATCATTTGGCCGACCCTACTAGAATTTAGCCGAATCTGGGGGAATTCCACCCCCAGCAGGGATTTTTAACGTGCCAAACACAAAAAAAAATTGACACGGGACCTACAGTCTTACTTCCTATCCGAGAAGAAGGCATGTTTTTTAATGATTTTATTTTGAATTAAAAACGACTTTTTTTATTTTATTTATAATAAAATCGAAATTAATTAAACAGTTTAGACTGAAAGACACATAAAAATATTAAATTTTCAATCACATTAATATAAAAAATTAATTCTAAAACAAAAAAAATCAATATGTACTTCGATCATAAAAATTGGTGTGTAAATTCCACCATTTTCCTTTTAAAAAAATTTTGATTAAGTTTTAAATTTATCATGTGAGTATAAAAGATTTTAATTCTCTCGCCATCCTATTAAAAATATATATCTTTTACAGGTAAATTAAATGTTTTATAATCTAAAGAAGAAATTATTTTTCGAAATGATCATTATTATTTTTATTAATATAAATTATCATTATTATTTTAATACATAAAAAAAACTACGACTAAAAGAGTTTTCCCAACAAAATTAATTCTATTATAAATGTTTTTTAATTTTTCTCCGCTATGAAAAATTACCAGCTCGGCCGGGGATCGAACCTGCGACACTTGGATTACGAAGCAAACATGCAAACCACTAATCCACCGAAGTTGGCTTAACTCTGTTTATAATAAGTTAAATAATCAATTTTGGATAATGCCCATTAAAGCGTCTTTTTTATTTAATAAATAAGTAATAATAAACAAATTACAGTAATAAATATTCTTATAAACACTGGAAACTGTAATATCACCTTAAAATAAACTCAAGTGATATAGCATTACTAAAAGTGTTATTACTGAATTATTTTGATTTCAGTTTATAAATTTCCCGCTTTAACTAGGGAGTTGGATTTCAGTTATAATTATAAACTATAATTTTTGTCAGTTGTCAGTCAGCAAATAATTACGCTTATGAACAAGAAACATATGACATACTGCAGCCAACTTTTATTATAGTATCAAGCATTCATAAAAATAATTAACAATTGACAAGCTTTATATAAATTTGTTCACGTAGGTATACCATGGTAGCGATTACTGTAAGTTTTATAAAATCGTGATAGGAATATTGATATCGCTGTAATATTATAAACTTCTTATATACTTTCGAAATTTTAGACAGACGTACAGTCTGGGACTTTAGTAATGGTTCAGGTTTGAAACTAGTTTTATGCAAAGAAAAATTACTTTAGTAGGAAATGTATAATTTTACAACTATTAGAAAGGATATAAATAATATAAAAATTATATGCAGAAACAATAATATAGAGCAAACTTGTAAAATGTGGTGGTATGGCCAGATTCAGACCGGAATCATTACTAAGTCCCAGATTGTACTTCTAACAGGCGTCCTTATGAAACCGTATTGGGTGCTTCTCCGCAATGTACGCGTCCTCAATTTTAAAAATGTAATATCCCAAAAAATCTTCCGTTCTGTTTATTTATTTATTGTCGGTGAAGTATCGTCTTGATTATGACGTATCGTAATTGACCGGTCGTATGACATTTAAAGACACTGGGCAATCGATGCTATTGAACGCAACCAGTGTCGAAAGTTCTTGAGTGTTTTCGTCGGAATGGTAATGCTACAAACTTTTAACGCAAATTCTAGAACGTTCTTAGAATATCTTTCTAAAAGTAGTACTGTTTTGCATAAATATTCTGGATGATTCGGTAGCTGCGTAGTCGGATATATTTACAGTGCGCAATAGTCAAAAGGGGGGGGGATGTTTAGGTTAGCATTGAAGATACTCTGCAGTATTTTTAATATTTTAATTACATAAATATATGGTAATATATCTATCTATATATATAAAAGGGAAAGATTGTCTGTCTGTCTGTATATATGTATGTATGTATGCGATTTTCTCCGCAACCACTGGACCGATTTGGATGAAATTGGTATCATTGGAAAGGTGGCCATCGTGGTCCGAAATAACAGCGAAAAACCCATATATGGAAGTTAAAAATGGGTACTGAGATTGATGTGAATAGATATGTTGTCAATTGTCAAATTTGGTAATTTGACAATTACAAAAAGTAAAAACATGTAATTTCAATAAAGCGTAGCAAAGCGCGCCGGGTATTTGCTAGTTATTTATATATCTTAGTTTTTCATAAATTTGTGAATAAATCTTTATATAAAGATGGAAATGCGAGGTTTTCCTTATAATCATATCGTACGAAAAATACATTTACAAAATACAGTATTTATACTTATTTCATCATCCTTTTCTACCATTATCATTGTTTAAATATTAAAACTCATGGGGAAACTCTGTGGAGTTATTTAAAATTCCAAGTATGAAAAATGACGTTATTAAGATCAGCACCTGTCTTGAACATCGAATTATATGATTGATTTCTTCCTGTATACTACAAGAGCCTTATTTATGTTACTATAAAACCAAGCTAAGTAATAAATGCAAGAACAAGATCTAGCTTTAAAATTTAATTTTTATTTTGTTTTGTTCTTAGTTGATTTTTAAGTATGTTTTAATTATAAAATTAATAACCATTTTCATATAATTAGATTTCATGATAAGATCAGTGCTTATAATAGAAGTTGCTAATTATGAACTGTAAAATTTAGAATTATTAGAAACTCGCTGTTTTACAACTTAAAAAAAATATATTTCTGTTGTTATTTAAAAGTTGTTAAAGAATTGATATTAATATTCATGACAGGATTTAAAATTCTAATATATTTATACTACACAAAGACATCTTCCAAATCTTGGAAATATTTCTCTATCATTAAAAGTTTCAAAACTTCGATATACTTATTATGTAGTTAGGCAGACGGAAACGGAAACCTGGTCGGTCGGTTGGCCGGGTGTTAGATGTTTAGATTAGACCGGTCTTGACTAATTTTGTAGAAGTTAAACAACAGAGTAGCAATAGACGAAGGAAATTATCTTTTTTGTGCAAGACCAAAACAATTCTGTCATTTATTATTTTGTCATTAATACTGCCACTATTAATGTGCACAAATCAGTTAATTATTCAATCAGATTGTTATCATTTTTTTGTCCAATCTAGAAATTTCAATTGTTATTAAAACAGAAAGTATCAATAATTGTAATATGATAATAATCATGTAGATTTAATAAAGCTTAATTTGTTGATTTTTTTGAAGTGCCAAAAGATATTAATACCTGCTGTTTGCTGTCTAATGTACAGCATACATATTACATACTTACGTAAATGATATTAGATACCATAATTGAAAGGCAATTAAATTAAGTGCCTACTTTATTACTGTGTCATTAACGACTGTCTAGTTTTATTCTAGTAAATTGTGATAAAAACAGGCAAAGATTATAAAACATATTATATTATATTTCAAATAAATACCCTAGGATATATTTATGGTAAAACTTCTCAATTCAGTATAAGATAACGCAAGTTTTAACAATTTTTTAAAAATTAATTTTACAATTTCGATCACCTCTGAAAGAAGTACTATATACTCATATTATATATATATATATAGCATATACTCATGTCAGAGAAGCAAGAAAAAAAAATTAAATAAACAAATATTAGTATTAGACGAAAGTATTAGTATTTAGTACGAAATATGTTTCATTTTCGAATTTTTCGATAAGTAAGAAACGCAATGACGAGAAAGAAACAAATGTAGCAAAGGCAATAGAAACAACCAAAAAACTACAGATGCGAACAAAATGCTAGACAATAGACTTAGTGGACTAACACCTATTCAAGAAAATGATCAAGATATGGAAGCAACTGTAGTTGCTCCCCCAATCTTTGTCTACGAAGTTGTCAACGTACCGGAAATGAAAAAGATGCTAACAGATGTATTAGAAGAACAACAATACACTATAGAAAGTATGCTTAGTAACAGAATCAAAATTACTGTCAATGTTTCAGAATCATATAGACAAATCATCATACATCTAAGCCAAAAGGAAATTTAGTTGTTGCATGCTTGACGCCACTCATACGTACGTAATCGTACGTATGGTGTATTAGTAATCGGGGCAAAACTGAGGGGAAATCGTGGAAGACGATCATGTAGTCTCTGGTAGGAACGATGTTCCCAAAGGCAGCAACTATGGAAACAGTCATCAATGGTTTCCGAGCTAGTGAATTAAGGCCGGTGTACCGACACGTGCTTAGTAATCCTGACTTTGCTCTATCAACAGTCAGCAATCAAGACTCCACAGAATGATCACACCTGCTGCATTCCTCTTGTAGTGGTTCCCAAACAAACAATATTTGCTGCAACATCGCTGGGTTAGATTAAAAGAGAAATTAAGATATGTTACATCAAGTGGTACAAACCATTTGATTGAAGTAAGAATAAGAAGAATAAATAAATTAAAAATAGAACCAAAAAGAACAATGGTAAAAATCTGCTGATTTTGGTATTGGAGAGGTCAACGGACATATTATATATCATTTTGTTCGTCTTGATGTGTGGATTCTAATGGCACCAAAATCAAGAACAGGCTCCCGAGGGAACGGAAGTTATAAAGACATTTGCGAGTTTACACGAAAAGAGACCTTAAGGAAGTAATTCATCCCAGATAGCACAAAGTAGTCCTATGGACGTACAGTGGACGTTCACTTATGTATGAATGGACGTCCATACGTCGTTCGTTTCCGTACCATGGACGTACCATGGATATCCACCCAGTGTCCATTTGTCACAACATTGGACATCCATAAAACGTCCATCTACGAACTCCATAATAAATCCGTCTACGAACGTCCATAGGACGTTATGGACGTTTGTTGGCGGATAATCAAAAGCTAGTGAACAAAAAAAGTAAACCATTGTAGCGAAATATTTATATTAAATAAAAAAAATTACAAAATAAACAAAACACTATTCTTTCTTTGCACGTTCTGTGCAACGCCGAAGCCATTTGGCAATTGACATCTCGGACTTTTTCTCAGAAAAATTTGGGAAGGCCTTCAGTGTGGATTCTGAAAAGCGTAGAAAAAATTGTTGGCAAAAAACTGCTATCCATCCATTCATTCAATTTTATTTACCTACATGTCCGCTACTATTCAACTTCAGTCTCTTCTTGACCTTACTGTCAGAAGACTTTTGGAATTCTTGACGGAGAATAATTTTCCCATAAATAGCGACATGTTATTATACACAAAGTGAGGATGTGATGGAGCGTCAGGATTTTCACAATATAAACAAAAATGTGAAGACAAAATTGAAGACAGTAGCATTTTCCTAGCAAGTTTAGTACCTCTAAAACTTATTTCTGAGAGTACCAGTGAAGTTATCTGGAAAAATCCGACACCCTCTTCTACACGATACTGGGAATCGAACCCAGGGGTTATTTACCTTATGTCATAAATCTAAAAATATACATATGTCAAGCTGTCTATTTTTATTTTTTAATTTAACTTTCAAAAGGCTATACTATACCAAAATGCTAATCAGATATGTAGTATAATAAAAGAACACCACAAAAATTCAACCACGATGCTTCATCAACAACTATGCATGCAGTGATACGAATAATGCCGGTAAAGATTTCTTGCAGTGCCTACAATAACGGCTTTTAACTTTTTAAGTTGGATCGAGTTGGATTTGGTTTTTGTATGACAATAACTATAAAGCTTTGATTCTTTCTTCGACATAAATTTTAAAGCGGACATATGCGGACGTTTTTTTTAAAACTCCAGCAAAAGTTAAATTTTAGCAAAAAGAAAGCTCTGACACATTAGGATTTTTTAAAATAAAACCTACAAAACATTTTCATGTTTTTTTAAGTTGTTTAGCTACAAATACTATGTCTCTTTTTCATTTTAAATTTTGGTCTCAATAAGTTCCATACAACAAAAGTAATTTAATTTTAAATCTCAGTCTGAAAATGTCGAGAAATTGTTAGTTTAAAGTAGTGACAACTTTAAGCATCAAAATTTTTAACAATAACAAAGATTTTTAAATTTTGCCACCGGTTCTAGATGCACTGAACATTTTATAATCAAACGCCAATATGTTTTTTATTCTTTACACAAGTTGGATTTTTACCTCCTTGCGCGGTTTTTGTTAAGGCTCGCCCCACAGTGCGGCGCACACTTGGGCCAAGTGCACCTTTTGGTGGTCAAGTATTTTCTTTGCTTATTTTGCTTTTTAAGATTTTTGTTATTATGTGTGGCCACATATGTTACACCATAATAGAAGCAAAAAATAGAAAAAGTATATAAATTTCCAGTGCAAAAGTTTTTGAGTTGGCATCATTGTACTTGAACTATCAGGGCTCTGTTATCTAGCATGCCTTGAAACAACACATATCAAATTTCATACAGATCTGAAGCATAGTTTATATGTGAGAGTAAGTTTTTGTCGTTGATGTTTGGCCTTCTATCACAATGGAAAAAGACGAATTTCGTGTGTTGATAAAACATTACTTTCTAAGATACAAAACGCCAGCAGAAACTAAATCCAAGCTAGACAAATAATACGGTGAATCTTCACCTTCACTTAGAATGGTTTATAAGTGGTTTTCCGATTTTCGTTGTGGTCGAAGAAGCACGAAAGATACCGAGCGTTCTGGTCGCCCTGTTGAAGTGACTGCGCAAGAAATTGTTGATAAGATTCATGATATGGTCATGGAAGATAGAAGATTTAAGGTGCATGAGATTTCTCAACCGGTACACATTTCGACAGAACGGGTACATCACATTTTGCATAAATGTTTGGGTATGAGAAAGCTGGCTGCAAGGTGGGTGCCGCGTTTGCTCACAATTCAGCAAAAACGTGAACGAGTGAAGATTTCAATGCAAAAATTGGAGCTGTTTCAAAAAATCAAGTTGAATTTCTGCGACGTTTTGTAACTGTTGATGAGACTTGGATACACTATTATCAGCCAGAAACAAAATCACAGTCAAAACAGTGGGTTGCAGCAGGTGAACAGGCACCGAAGAAAGCGAAAACGGTTCCCTCGGCAGGAAAGGTGATGGCCACTGTTTTCTGGGACGCCCATGTAATAATTTTTGTTGATTATTTAGCAAAGGGTAAAACGATGCTCCAGTTCATTCATGTGCAATTGCCGCGGCTAAACTATTAGAATTACGCTACGAAATTCTTCTACACCCCCCATATTCTCCGGATTTAGCACCCTCGGACTATTTTTGTTTCCAAACATGAAAAAGCTTCTTGCAGGAACAAAATTTGGGTCAAATGCCGAAGTGATAAATCAAACAAACGCTTATTTTGCAGAGTTTGATAACTCTTATTTTAAGGAGGGGATAAAAAACTTGAACATCGTTAGACCAAATGTATCAACCTTCAAGGAGATTATGTAGAAAAGTAAAATAAAACTTCCTAAAAAAAAATACGTTTTCTTACTTTTTGCACGGACTTATCAAACCAGCCTCGTATGTTCAGATTTTTCTCCGCCATTTTGAAAATTAGATTTCCGTATTGCTTCATTTGTTGAAAACATCTGCTGTTATATAATTTTAATAACAGCAATTACTCGTTTATTAATTGTTCAACTGCTCAAGTTTTAAAATTACTATTTTTAAAAGTCATAGTAAAAATTAGTCCAACAGTTAAATCTGGTGAACGTGGAGGATCTAGCTTATTAATTAGACGGTTATTAAAAAATCTTCAAACACTTTCAAATGGTTTTAAAATTATTTCTCTTTTTCTTTGTGACTTATTTGTGTCCTGATAAAACGATAACATTTGAACCCTTGCACGATGCTTATCTTGTATTTAAATTTTAAACATGCGATGTTTAGTTTAAGTTAAGCTGTTTAAGTTTTTTAAATGCTTTTTTGTTAAAATAAAATTTTATTGCTTGTTTATAATTATTTGTTTTTATGTCATTTTATTGGTACTAGCGAGCATAAAGAACATAGACCTCATTCCATACCAGCTCACAAGCTGACCATATCAGATTATCGTGAAGTAACTTAACAATAATAATTAGAAGCGGTGTTATAAATTGTTTTGGTTCTCTTTGTAAGCGTAAATTTGACATTTTTCATCATGTTTGGAACCCCGCTGTATGAATACCGTGTATCACTGAGGGCTATACCTTTACATATGTAAGTTAATTTATGTCCTCTACCATCCTACCAAATCCCAGAAAAATCTGAGATGGTCGGGTTGAAAAGTTTAAGTTTTTGTGATGATTTGGCATGGAATGCCCCGGAGGCAAGTTTTGGAATAGGCACGCGCCTGCTTTAAATACTCTAACGTGCCCTAAAAGCTCAACATGGAATTATAATTACGCAATTAAATTAAGTGCAGTAAAGAGTTTATTAATTAACCAATTGATTTCAAAACTTAAATTGTATTTAAATTATTTGGAACATATTTAGACTGCCATTTCTGACTTATCATTTTCATTTAAGATTTTCTGTGCTCGGACCCAGCTAGGGAGGTGCCGTAGCACGAGTACTTCAATCTTCACATGCTCACGTAGAACCCCAAAGGTAAGAGGCTTTGTTGTTAAAAATCTCATAGATACACAGTAAAAATTGTTGTAATAATGTCATCGATATTCTCTACAAAAACAGGAAATTTTTTACAATATACAGAGTGTTTCACTTAAGATTTGTATCCTCTAGACAGGTGTTTTATTCGTCAATAGGAACAAAAAATCCTTATGCCATTTTTGATTTTACGCACATTAAAAAATATTTGCTAAAAATGTTAACTTTTGGGAACTACTGGAAGTAATAGTAATATCAGATATCACGTTGAAAATGCAGTTAGGTACATCCAGCTCCAACTACTATTCTTAAACCAGTGACCACCAACCCACTTTTCAAAAAGAATTTTTTTCTCGGTTATTATGAAAGATAATAACTACACAGAGAAAAATGCTATAGCGTACTTTTGCACAACGTTGGTTAGTTGTGATTGTACGATCTTTTTGTACAATTGGGTTCAATTGTTTTAAAGCGTTGCGTATTCTTACTTAATACGATTGTTTGAAGAGGTTGTGAGATTTACTTTAACAAATTGTGCAAAGCAAATTGAAGTAACTGAAGAAATTAATAGTTCACAATATTGTGCTGCGTTTTTCCACAATCTTGTTGTATCTTTTGATACAAGCTGCTTAACTGTAATCATGCACAGTATTGTGCAGCTTTTTAAATTGTATATGCAGAAAAAATACAAATAAAATTGGAAACTGTAAAACAATTTGAGGGAAACCTGTCAAGGTTATTTTTAATGTGGGATTGACCAATTGCATCTATTCGCTCTCAGAGCAGACTCCAGACATAAACAAACTGCATTAAACGCTGTGCTAAGTGGAAATGGAACATATTTGTTTAGTAGATTCATGATAGTAGTTGCAGACTACGGATGTAACGTAGGTGAATAAAAAATTAATTAATGTATTTTTAATTTTTACCCTATATTTTAAATCATTATTATTGTGATTGGGGACGGATTCAATTTATCCATTTATTTTAGTGCAAGTGCTATGTAATCAATAACTTATTTATACATTCATTTTCCAGGCGTAATTGGGTGCCGAGTTTTCTCGTCTTCTTGGGTCAACCACTTTTAGGAACGTTTTACAAACCAAATTTTCCATTAATTCGAAAAGGGACTGACCGATGATCTTTCAGTGTTTGGCATTATTGAGAAAATAAAATAATAAAGTATTGCCTACTCCATTGTTATGCTTTTGAGGTTGACGTATAGAATCAGATGAAAGGCCATGTTTTCCATGAAATAGTTACCTATTTGGTGTGGAGATATAAATAATAAGTTGTTTGGATAAACATTACAATTTGTTTTGCACAAATTGTTCCTGTTACCGTTTTAGACCCAATTTGTTTTAATTTTCTCGACATTTGTGCACAAAATGTACAAACATTTCTCCCTGTGTAATGATATTAAATTTTCTTGTTGCATTTTATACGCACTATGATTTGTCCAGAGGATACGAATCTTCAGTGATGAACATCCTGTATATACATATGTGGTAAATTTTAGTCTATTTATAACAATGTTCGATGATTTTGAATAATTACATTAATTATTTGAGTAATATTAGAATGATTTTACAATATATCGTACACATACAATAACACTTTGTAACTAAACTAAACGCGTTGTTTTTAGAATCCTTTCTTTGTCTTTAGCTGTGTTCAAATACTGGAATAAGAACTACCTAAACATCTTAGGCTATAATGCACCACTTTGCAAATCGTCGTCCTAAAGTCAAAATCCCATATCGAGAAAATTCTTAGAAAACGCAAAAAACTTGTCAAGTCGTATAAATAATGTTTGTACGTAATAGTTAGCATTCGAAGCTTAGTATGAAAGCTTCGAAGAATAGTAACAAGATTTAATCAGTAATCTTCGTTAATCAGCTAATCATTTTATTCTATTCTGAGAATTGGTTTTGCTTTCAACGAGGGAACAGAAAATAAAAAATCAGGAATCTCAACTTAAAATAGCAAAATATTGAGATACGAGGTTTTGACGAAATATAAGTAGTATATTATTTGATTTTTTTAATTAATTTAACTATTTTGTGAATGAATATCTCTGCTGAAGTTTTATAATAACTAGGTGCCAACTGCTTACCCTAATGGATAAGCTTTAGTAACTTGTTGCTTTTGTTGAAACACAAAAAAAGAATTTAAGCTCGGATCCTCACCTCTCTTACATCGCGTAGTTCAATAGGGTTTGGGTCATCCAGCGCTAGGTAGCGCTGGCTGTCTCGCCGAATACCGAGACACATGAATGAAAACACAATGCTTCTACTTAATAATTTAAGGATGTCTATACTTAATCATTCGGGAAATCTTCTGGCTATAGCAATAAAATTAAAAGAACTTTGTACATACTGTAATGACTTTTCTATCCTCCTAACATTCATGAAAGTAAGTGCTTCATCTGTGGAAGTTAAAAAAAGAGTTGGTTAGATGATTCGTGGATTCTTATTGATACACAATAAAGAAACGTTAAGTGTTGACTATTTGTCGTTTATCATTAATAAGAAGTTGTCATTTGAACATTTATAAGCAATTTGCCACAAAACAATTCAAGTTTGAGGTGGCTTTATTGATTTGTTATATGTACATATAATAATAATTTGATTAAGGGAATTATTCGGGGCAAAAGAATTTTCACTCGCGGTTACTTCTGAAAAAGGAAATGTAAATAAGTTTAGAAAAATATAAAACATTTTATATCTTGTTGACAATGATATAACATAATTTGGGTTTGAAATAACAATCCAAAAATATCTTGACTACTGTTACTAACAAACCAATCCATGTATTGAAATGCACTACATAGTTTCAGGCTAAATTACAATAATCATAATATAAAATAATGACCAAAGGCAGGCTAATTTGGCTAATTTAAGATGGGAGAAATAATTGCAATCTAAAATGAAGGGGGTTTCTAACAAAAAAGAGAATAACGCGTTGAAATAGAAAGGTTGCATAATTTATGTCTCCTGTAAAGCATTAAATTGAAAGCAAGATATATTAAAAAGTTTAATAAAAGTCTAAAAAGGTGTACATTTATTTCAACAACTCAAAGAAGAGAATTTAGAAGAAGAAAATTTAAAACTTACCAGTAGTCCATAGGGTAGTAAAGACGGAGTCCTATTCAACGAGAGTTGCCAGACCCTGAGACGTATCCAGCTGGTTCGATAAAAAGAAAAAGAAACAAAATTTATTCTTGAACGCTATTCAAGAGTCAACATTTAAAGGTAAAATAATTAAGTGGACGTTATAATTTCGGCTGTGCATCCTATCCCGAGGGAAATTCCAGAGTCCCATAAGGCAGTAGGCAGATTCCTGCGTGGTGCTCTTCCTGTATACCAAGCTATACAAAGGAACATCGATAAATCAAGGCATCAGGTTTGTGATTAATCAAAGAATGATAAATAAAAGCAGAGTTAGTGTTATTTTAAAGAAAGTTTTATTCTAAATTGTTTTATTTAAAGTTGAAATAACTCACCATAACTTCTTATAAGATCTTTTGTAAAACTGCAGGTGATAAGCCACATAACCTAAAAACAATAATAAAAGTCAATTATAATTTTCACTGGTTTCAAAATGGCGGACATTTCTTGATCATGGCGCACGTCATTTTCGCACTTTGTAAGCGTTGACGGTAACTTTTTTATCTCAGCTGCAGTAAGTCCTAGGACAATGAGACAAAAACTGTGGTATAGCAAAGTATAGGCTACAATTATATGCATGTATACTACCCTAAAACTGATTCCAATAACGATCATAATAAATTGTAAGGTCAAAGTTTTGTATCACAATCGCTGAAAAAGCTATTTACAGATATTTTTTTAAGGCAGTTTGTTGAACACTTTTGTTTCAATTTCGTTTGCAAGTACCTGTGTACCAATAGTCTGTGTCATAATTATGTACACTTTGAGACTTGTATTTTTTTTCTGCAGGGTTATAAATATTCAAGTTTTTAAAAATTTAACTAACTTCACGGTTAAATATCTCTAGTGGTCAGTTGTTGAAAAATCCTACATATAATAACCCTATACACAATAGAGTACTCTATGGTAGGTAGAGTTTGGATTGGAATTGTACACTCTAAAAAATTCCCCTTGAAGTTGCCTCCATTTCTTGGGGTAAATTTACTTCAAAGTGTAATTTTCATAGGAAGTGGGAAATTTCAATATTAGGTTAAATTTGCATTGTCATGTTTCCTTTTTAAATAAATTTACAGATTAAAATTACGATCTCAATGCAATCTTACATTTCATTTTAACATTAAAACACCTGCGTAAAGTTATAACTTTACCTAATATTGACCTAATATTGAAATTTCCACTTCCTATGAAAATTACATTGGAAGTAAATTTACCCCAAAAAATGGAGGTAACAAAGTATACTTTATAAAAGCTTGTGCTTGTTCTAGAGCACAATTTCACTATAAGGACAAGTCCAATAAATATAAATATTTAAAAATAGGGTACATTCTATGTAATTATTATTGAATCATTGTTTAATTGCGTATAGAATGCATATGTTCAACAAATTCGGTATTATATGCCATGCATATATAATATTGAAATTTCCCACTTCCTATGAAAATTACACTTTGAAGTAAATTTACCCCAAGAAATGGAGGCAACTTCAAGAGGAATTTTTTAGAGTGTAGTTTGAGATTCAGCTAGTTTAAGAGATACGACCTTCAAAAGGTCGTGAATAATTCAATAATTTGCGTTAAGTGAAGTATACCTAGTATTTTAATAAAATATTTTGCAGATTAGTAAAACAAATAAAAAATTTCTTTTTAAACAATTAAAACTCTGCAATACTGCAATATATTTCGACCTTTAGTTTACGAAATAACTATTAGAACTGATTTTAGAGCATTTAGTGCTACTTGATATGACGCCATTTTTTAAACAAAGCCATTTAAGTTTCTGAATGAAAAAGTATTTACATTCCGCAGTTCAAAAATGTGCAGCAACAGAGCTAGAACCAATTAATGGGTTCTGTCCCGTTTAACAGAAAACAGCCTACACTCAGTCATTCGGGCAAGCTTGTGGCTGTAGTAATAAATTTAAAAACACTTTCCGTATTTCGACGTGTAGTTTACGAAATCGGTACTAGAACCCATTTTAGAACATTTGCTATGACGTCATAACGTGTATGACATCTACGACGTGTATACGACGTCATAAGATTCTGAATAAAAAAGTATCAAGGTGCCACAGGTCTAAAATGCATAATAACGGAGCTAGAACCAATTAACTGGTTCTGTTCCGTTTAATAGTCTGTACTCAATCATTCGAGCAAGCTTCTGGCTATACCTATGAAATTGAAAGGAGTTTGTATATTTCGATTTCTAGTTTAGGAGAGTATTAGAATGCATTTTAGAATATTTATTGATACCGGATATGACGTCATCGGAATTTTTTAAATAAAATGATTACCTTTTAAGTATGAAAATCGATAAGAAGGGTGATTCTATATATCATAATTTCCTGGAACTTTTATAATCAATATAATCAGTATATAATCAGTGAAAAAAATTGAATCAGTGCAGAGCTGGCTGCTCCACTAATAACACTGAAATGGATAACACAACAAATTTGGGGTCATTACAATTTTTTGATGAGAAATATTTATAGTGCACGTTATATAGTCTTATATGGATCACTCATATCTGGAATTAGATTTTGTCCAGCACGCTTGGTTAACAAAAAAAAATCTAAATCATGATGGAGAGCATTTTAATCGAATTTTATACAAAATAAATTAAAAATATTCACAAACACTTACAGAGAATAAAATCTTTTTCTTATACTTCGTCTTTTATACTCGCTGGAGGCTCGGTAATCAATGTCCTACAATAGTCTGTTAGCATAGATGCTGTAGATTTGCCTTGGTAGCGTTTTTCCATGACTGCAAGATCTTGATGGAAACGCTCGCCGTGTTCGTCACTAGCACTTCCTAAAGTGTTTGAAAAGAAGTCCAAATGTGAATGCAAAAAAATGAATTTTTAATGACATATTGCATCCCAGATTCTTATAAGCTTGTAATAGATCATTTATGATTATTTGATAGTTTTCAGCTCTTGTATTTCCTAAGAAATTTTCACATACATTTACAAATAAATTCCACGCGGTCAGTTCTAGAGGTCTGGGCGTACTCTTAAATGTTTCATCTTTAATTAATTCTCTTATCTGAGGTCAAATAAAGATTTTCTTTAATCTTCGCTTCACTAATTCTAAGGTATTTTACTTTGAAGTACTGAAACCCATATCCTTCGTTATCTTTATCACTTTATCACGAAATTTTTCATTTAGTTCAAGTTTTATGTGTAATGGAGGCAATAATATGTCCTTTCTATCAACCAAAGGGCTGCAAACAGTAGTAAAGTAGCAAACAGTAAAAAGTAGTTTTGTAGCCTTACATGTCCTTAACATCATAGTAAAATTTAATTTTGGGAATCCTATAGAAACAAAAGATATGAATTATTCTTTGCGCCATGCAACGAAACTGTCGCTACTACTCGTACATATTAAGTATAAAGAAGATACTTTAAACACCACGTTGTTTTGTTTAACCTCCGCAATCATTGATATATCACTTATTCGTATGAGTACATGCGTTTTGATACACTTCACTCAGTGTACTTATACTATATCTATTTTATATTTAATCTGCGATTAGTCGTATTTGTTACTTTAGATACACGTGAAATTGGTGATTTTGTTGCACTCAACAGTTCGAATCTTTTCTAAATTAATTTCGTTTAGGAATATAACTTTTAACTTTTGGTTTATTTTCTTTCTTGTTAATGATTCTAAATATTTTATTTTTCTCAACTCTGTAGTGAAGTATTTCTTTCCTTGGTGTTTACTAGACTTGTTTCTTTTCATAGCTTATTCTTAATTTTTAGGTTTTTCTTGTATTTCTATCTCTACTTTGCATCAAATTAAAAAAACCCGAAATTTTGGCCGAAGAGCATGGAATCATAGCATCAGCATTGTTGTGTGCGGGCCACCATTTGCTTTCAGAAATTGTGAAAGGTGACAAAACTTTTCATATTTCTGACAAAGTTAGTCGCGCTATTTCCGATAAAAAGGACGTTGTTAGTGTAAGAATTGACGACCAAAGAATTCTGCATTCAAAACATTTAATATTAGGCAATTTGTTAGAAATTTACACACTGCACAAACAAGAGCATAGCAACTTAAAGATCGGATTTTCTAAGATTTCTACTCGATGATCCAGAAATTGTGTCCTGGTGGGCTCCAGTGCAACACAATCGTTGTGCGTTTGTGTTAATACATCAAATCGTGAAGCTTGTTAGATAATTCGAGAAAGTTTCAACCAAAATTTAGATAATTATCACTTAAAATTTTATAAGCATGTTGTATCTCTTTTTATTTGTAACCCTCCTAACATAAATTGTTTTGCTAACACATGTAACAATTGTTCCGGCTCTTCTTGTCTTAGAAATGTGATGGAAAAACTTTTGAAGAAAATTGAATGGAAGAAGTCAATTATAAACAATGAATAGCCACGGATAGATCAATAGCACAACAAGAAACAACAAACAACGTTAGAAACAATAACACAGTCAACTCTTGATTTTATTGGCGGTTTTCTTCAAAAGTTGTCTCTGCTCCCACATATGTTTGTTGCATCCCAGCAACAATCAAGTTTCCTATCGCATCTAAAACACAATCTCAAGGAAAGTGAAGTATGAGCTATCTCTGGTTTTTTGGAAAACTACACGTTTATTGCACAGGACACCACTTAAGCATTGCACTGGAATAATGTACAAGCGACAGTCCATCCAATACCTATTTATTTTCATAATCATCATGGTATAATTTTACATGATAACTTGATTTTAATATCAGATTGCCTCCAACACAATACGACACAGTGCCGTCCTTTGGATTTTGAGTCCCCGGGCACAAATACGGAGTGGGGCTCCCAGTAAATAAAAAAAAGAATAAAGAATACATAAATATACAGGGTGTAACTAATATAGCTATAAAACTCGTAATGGGGGGGGGGGAGATAGCTGCAATAGAAGATTTAGAACATATTTTCCTTATCAACATGTGGTCGCTTTCTCCTAGTTTCCGAGAAAAATGTATTTTAAGTGCGCTCATTGTACTCGTATTAAATTAAAAATACGAAATAAGCAAACAATGCACGAAACTTGCATCAAATGCCGGTCTCTCAGTCTATGTTATTAATGTGTAAGATATATATTGTGTTTTTGATTAAAATAAGATAGCTCGATGCAGGGGCCCCACTAGCCCTCGGGGCCCCGGGCATACGCCCGGCTGACCGGTCTTAGGGACGCTTCTGATACGACAAGTCGACAGTATACCTGCAAAATCTCGTAAGTGGGAATTGTATTACAAGGAATTATAACCCATCTCGAAGGTTTCAGAAGGGTTGTAATTCCTTGTATTGCAATTCAGACTTACGAGGTTTTGTAGGTATACTGTCGAAGTTGTTTAAAAGTCACGATCCCTAACTTTAATAAAATATAATATTTTTTGGTTGGTTATGCAGCCCAGTATAAGAGCAATTTTCTAAATATTTCTTTCCATTTTTCAGGTTTTATGTTCTTGCAATGCTTTAGACGGTGCTTTTCAAAGATGTGCATCCAGATATAAGCTACAAAGTTAGGCAATGGCAAGTTAGCTCATTGAATGGTGTCAAAAATTTTTAAAAAATATACGTATATTCTATGTTAGCCCAGAACAATATGAAGCCCATGAAAAACAATGAGAAGAGCGTTTTTCAACCGTTAGAACTATTCTAGGTACTCAAACTTTACTCGCTATTTACCCAATTGATATTGGAAAAATTAAAGCAAAAGAGTCTGAATTTTCTGATGAATTCTACAAATCTAAGCTGTTAAAATAAAATTTAGAATATAGTTTTTTGAAATAAGTATTAACCTATAGTTCGATATGCTTCTATTTTATTACCTTAACCCTATAGGAACAACCTTATTTTTGCGCACTTAACATCAAAAAATTCATATCTTTTGTTCCCATAGGATTTCCAAAATTAATTTTTAGTATGATGTTAAGAACATGTAAGGCTACAAAATATATTTGTTTATGAAAATCCCAGAGGTCCAAATTTACGAAATTTCAAAATTTATTAAAAGATTGACATTTAGACAGCGCTAATGTTTTCTGAAAATGTATATTTATACACCAGAATATAGCATTTTTTATTCTCTTTCAAATAAAACAAACCCCTGTACCTCTAATAGAAGCCAAGTTATAGTGTATTTTGTATATGCTCGTGCATATTTTGAAAAACGGCAACGATGTATCTCTGTAACCAGACATTTTCGAAAACTATAAATGGGGCATTGTTTACAACTCTAGGAAGGGAACACATGTGTAAAGTATCGGTATTTAAAGATCGGATGACAAATTTGGTTGAATTGACATGAAATGACTCATATATACACGGTGATTCAGTACTCAATGATCGTACTTTGAGGATAAGCTTCTCTGGTTATTAGAAACATAAAACCTTAGTAACTTTTTTTGATTAAATGAACTTAAAATTTCGAAAAATTTGACCGACGTTTTCAGAAAAGTACGTATAATTGATGCAGGTCAGTGTTGTTAAGTCGAATAGAAATAAATGCAAGATCTTTAGAAATTGACACCATTAGTAAAAACGTTCTGTTTAAACAAGCACAACAAGAATGCAAACGACGCACATTCCATTTTAGATGAGAAAACAAAACGATCTATTAATCCGGGGGATTCCCCTCTATGCTAATAGTAAACGCAGACAGAAATGACATCATTTTAATACAGACCCATTCAATGATATCATTAAATTCGATGTGTTATGCGTTAATAAACAGATATTTTAATTAAGTAAAGACATGTTTAGCTAATTTGATCTATCCATCAATAGGTATTGTTTTAATTCAACGACCCTGAATGCTTGATGGATTTGTTTACATAGTCAAGTACAAGTACTGTTACGTTTTATTACTAAAAGCTGCAGTGTAAGGGGTTTGCAATTTGTTATCATTTGAGAAACCAAATATGTGTCACTATCACAGTACTATAATTTTTTATTCACAAACCTGCAGTATTGTATTACACATAGGGGTTAATGTGCCTATTAAAAGAATTTGAAATTGTCTTAGTAATCAGAAATAGCAAGACAAAAATACCATTTTTGAAACAATATCCATTGACAGGTCGTTCTCAACATGCTTTGTTTATTTAATTATGTTTATCTGTTGTTATTCTACGAAACACTTGGCCAAAATAAAGACGTGTTTATTACTTTATTACGCTATCCTTGCACATTCTAGTAGTATTGAATATCTGCTTGAACTTTTAAAATATGTGTCATGTGCATTCATACTATTAAATTTGAAAACATTAGGCTGAACTTCGATGCCGTTTTGCTCCAGAAGTATAGAAATACGAGAAAAATGGTATATAGGAATTTTCTTTCTTTAATGGTTATCTAACCACTGGCAAAGTCCGACTACTCCGTAATGACTCACCGTGTATACACCCATTTTCAAATGAAAAAATTTTCACCGTTAATTATAATTAGCAACCAACTGTAAAATGTCAATGAAGACTTGAAAGATGCACTAAAGAATGTAGATTCTGAAGAATTCAATAAAGATACAAAATATCTCATGGGACAAACTTTTCCACAACAACGTCTTTTTTAAATAAAATAGCCTCGCTATCTCTTGAAGAGATAAAAGAAAAATGGCCAATTTTATTGGCGGTTAAAGGAATTTTATTTCATTGCCAAAATAGTTAATTAATGAATTCTGAAATTCATTCAGCAAACTGACTAGTTCATTGCTAGAAAAAAGTGTACTGCTTTGCAACATTAATGTAATGGTCATTCCATGCGAAATCGATCACTAAAATGGGTCGGTCTCAAGGATTTCAATGAAAGTCACTTATGAGGTAGCAATCAACTAAAGAACATAACTTTCATTTATCAATTTGCTACATTACGCAGAACTTACGCAGAACGCGGAAATATTCAAACTGCAAAATTATCAAAACTGCTTGCACGCCTTTAAAGAAATATAAATATCTCGAAAAGTATTTACCCTAGAACAAATATTTTTTTGTATATTGCTCACTAGAAGACGGGCTTTTTGGACAGCCTAATAATTTTTTGTTATCAAACGTATTTTTATTTTTTCTAAACGAAATATTTTAAAAATGCAGAAAAATCGGTGTGGTCACATTTTTAAAAATCTGAAAAAAATTGTACAGATTCTCTGAACATTTCTGTATTTAAATGCCAAATGGCAAGCTGGACGTTTTAATAGTTTTGGCAGGGTAAATTTTCAAAGACCGCGCTGCAGACAGCCGGCGCACCATAGATCACGGTCAACCGGCGCAACCCGCATTCGCTACCTTCTAATTAGTAATAATACCGTCTATATTTCCAGCGGTCGGTGTTAACTAATGTACATAAGATAAATGTATGTATGTGTGGATATGATTATACCTCCTGATTAGTTAATTAAGTATGTATTTAAATCGATTTCTTCGGGTGTGTTACTTAAAGCATTTTTCTTGCGGCCATCAAAGACCCTAAAATATTATAATGCAATAGCTTAGATACCATTTTTGTTTACAGAAGATGAGTTGTTTTTGATCCTAAATTTAAAAAATAGATGTTCACTAGGTTAGACTGGGTGCTATTGTAGGTAGAAACCAATCACCAGCTTACGTTGTATTATATTATTAAAATCCAGTCATCGAGCTAGAGTGTCAAATTTATTAACGTTAAAAACTATAGACTGAGCTATAGGATCATTGCAAATTCAATATTTGAACTTGTGGCACAGGTGAGTTAATGATATTATCCACTGCAAAAATTATCATAATAACTTACTTAACTCACTTGTACCATAAATAACTATTACCGATCTCTATTGTAGGTTCTGATGTTTAATAAGGCCAGCTGCGGTAATTGGAGCGATGGGGTAACTGAAACTATGCTTAATAAAAACTAAAACTATCGTTACACGTCTATGAGAATTACGTGAATTTTTAGTACTTTATCCTATACACTCTTCCGACTGCGATAATTTCTGAACTATTCCTACTACAGCCCTAATTTTTTGGAGACATTTTAATTAATATCCTTAGGGCGTCCCAGTTACCCATAACATATTATAAAGTAATGTGGATATAAAATATAGACGATGATTCCATTTCCCTCAATCTATTGGGTAACTGGAACCACCGGACATGTTTTTAAAAAAATATTTTTAAATGCAATAGTTGGCATTAGAGCTGCTTTATTTTTACATATTCTTTTGGAAATATATTAAAGTTACTATAAAACAAGGTCCTAAACTTATACTTCATGATAAAATATGAGATAAAGAGTTTGAAGCAAAATAATTGTATATCTATGGACCAATTACCCCAACTGACCTTAAACTTAAATTAAAAAAACTGTTGCGTTATATTTTATGGTCTTGGACAGCCGCAAGAAAAGTACTTTATGTAACACACCCGAAGTAATCGATTTAAATACTTAAGTAATTAACTAATAAGTAGGTATAATCATATCCACGCAAATATACATTTATCTTATGTACATTAGTTGAGAGGTTAAGGTTAAGCGTTAAGCTGGTAATATGGACCGTATTATTACTAACTAGAAGGTAGCGAGTGCGGTTTGTGCCGGTTGACCGTGATCTATGGTGCGCAGGCTGTCTGCAACGCGATCTTTAAAAATTTACCCTGCCAAAACTATTAAAACGTTCAGCTTGCCATTTTGCAATTAAATACAGAAATGTTCAAAGAATCTGTACAATTTTTTCAGATTTTTAAAAATGTGACCACACCAATTTTTCTGCATTTTTAAAATATTTCGTTTAGAAAAAAATAAAAATACGCTTGATAACAAAAAATTATTATGCTGTCCAAAAAGTCCGTCTTCTAGTGAGCAATATACAAAAAAATATTTGTTCTAGGGTAAATACTTTTCGAGATATTTATATTTCTTTAAAGGCGTGCAAGCAGTTTTGATAATTTTTTCAGTTTGAATATTTCCGAAGTTCTGCGTAATTTAGCAAATTGATGAATGAAAGTTATGTTCTTTAGTTGATTGCTACCTCATAAGTGATTTTCATTGAAATCCGTGAAATCGACCCATTTTAGTGATCAATTTCGCATGGAATGACCCTTAAGTCATTTGATGTTTGCGTAAGTTGCTTCAGACGGGGTGTCAAGACATATCTAATTGTCAAGAAAAAACAGAAAGTCAAATTGAGAATTTTTTCTTTACGTTGTAATTGTATCTATTTTTTATTATAAAAATACATTTAGAGGGAGTTTCAATATTATAAGTTCTATAATAGGGGTAGAAATTTTTTATTCAAAATTCCCCAGGAATTTTTTAGAGTGTACACTTTTATGGTAAAAAGTTACGCATCTGTATTGTAGTTACGCCACTGGTTTCGGCTCCTTTGTCTGATGAAACGTAATGCAAACGCAGACAATAAATACTACTAGTAGTATATCAATTTTTCTAATGGGAATAAAATAGTGCTTCTAGCTTGACGTGGAAATTACTGTTTTATTCAACATTGATGCATTAAACATTCATTATGAATAATAAATAATATAGTGTCGAAGTAGAAAGCGAGTTATGTACATTTTATGATATTAAAGCATGTACTGATAAATATGCACATATATTAACCATTAAGTAAAATGTTTGTAAATAATAATTATTCTATTGCGTAACTAATTGACGCAGAGGAGATTATTGATTATCTATACAAGTTTTTGTTGCAAACATCGAACGTACCAAGTAAAAAATTAGCATAAACAATTGATTCTCAAGTTTTAAACAATTACAAACAATAAAAATTAAATAAAAACAAAAGGCCGCAATTAAAACCTTCCACAACTGTAAACAAACTTATATTCTAACGCAATTAAGCAGTTAAAACAAGGTAATTAAAGTGAGCGTCCCACGTTCCTGCTCGTTCGTTACGTTATAAAGTATGGAAGTGGAAGTTGTGCGGAACGAATATCATCAAATAATAACCTGCGTTTGTTGGCTCGACTTCTCGGGGTCGGTTTGGTGTCGGATCAATAATATCCAACATAGCTTGTGCTACCAAAAAGTTTAGACCCTCTCTTGCCACAGCCAGGCAGCCAGGCTACGTAGAGTCAACACACGAGCGAGAGTGACTCGGGCAAATGTGTCACGGAGCCCCCATCTGACGTCCATTACGGATTCTTTATGACCTCCCCCCATCGTAACACTTTTACAACACTGCCAAGAGGATCAGGGTAATGAATGGTCAATTCACGTTCACAACGGCTATAAAAATCATGGATGCTATTTGAAACCCTATAGTCGTTTAAATATTGAGAAACATGGCTAAATAGGGAGAGCAGCAGCATCCATTAAGTCTTATAAATAAGAATCTGAACGAAGCCTACTAATTATTTAAATATAACAAGATCTCTTTAAATATCAAATAATATTTAACACCACTCAATTTTCATAAGGTATTTAGAGAATTGTTAAAACAAAGATGTTAACAACAATCACAACAACTTCCTTTTAATAGCATAATATCCGAAGGCGTGAAAATGGCGAATAAAGAATATCCTTTTCAACTCTGTTATATGAAATTTAGAAACCACTTTCTGTATAATAAGGCATGCGCAACAACAAAGTTTTGCATTATTTCAAACATCTTCTGTTAGTATTGTTAAATTAAAACCAACAAACATCAAATTTATGTGAGATGTATAGAAGTGCGCGTAAATTGGTCAGTAAATAACAGAAAATCTTACAGTTTAATAGATACCACACGACGGGCAGGTTAGAGAAATATCCGGTTTTATAAAGCCAAACAACTATAGAAAAGTCTAAACTGAAAGATGGCAAGGTACATAAAAGATATATTTAGAAAAGAAAGTTGCAAAACACATGCAGAAGGAACCATGTGTGTCGTTCAGAGATTTATTCAAAAAATATAGAACTGATAAACAACTAAAGAAAGAAGAAACAAAGAAATTAAAAAAAAATAATATTATGGTATCATAATAAGATAAGTTATGATTAAGCCCGTTAGTCACGTTCCAACGCCGCAGTATATTGGAGCTAAAAATTAAAAATATCTGCTGGGGGCACCCACAGGACTTTCTCTTATTCTACTTGTACACATACATATCAAATTTAATACATAAAAATCTCCCTTTTTCACCTGTCTTCTCCCTTTCTCTTCCAGCAAATGCACCACCCCAAAATAGATTTTTTCGAAAACCATTCAAGATACGAAAAATAATAATAGAACATAAAACGTAATTTTTAGCCACTTACTTCAAAATTAATTGTAAGTAAAACATCAATACCGCTTATTATTTCGAAGATACAGAAAATCTTATAAGAGTGAACCGCCTCCTACAGAATTTCTAGCCATATGGGGATAGAGAATTTTAAACCAGCCCTAAAATGTAGTTCATACAGCAAGTTTAATTAAGATAGTTAAAACTGTCTTTGAGAAAATTCCAAAGAATCGAAAAATTGCATCAGTGCATTGCTTAATAAACGATTGTAGCCAAAGATTTTCTGTCGTGTCTTATGGACAACATTAAGCTAGATTTTAAGTTTCTAGAGCCGTACGTTTTATATTTTTTTGTAAATCTTGTACATTGGCGCACCAACACACGCACGAACGCTCACGCACACAAAAAACCATTTTGCAAAAACGGTATTTTAGGATTCCGGAGACTAAATATATAATGGACTGGATAACGTCCAGAAATGTTATAATAATAATAATAATAATAATAGTTTATTCAACCCAACAGGATAACTAGCCCATTTACAGAGTGAATGATAAAATTTAATAATAAAATTAATAATACTTAATTTAACTATGGAACGTATAAACAAAAACAAGTAAGTAATACTAAAAAACTAACAATACAAATAATAATGAATCGACTTAGAACTATTAAATTACATACTGACTACTAAACTAAATAACGAGACATAAACAAGGCGAGACACATTAACATATTAACAAACAAATGAACGAAACAAAAATTAGACATAATTCGTTGAAAGAAAATCAGCAATAATTGTTGTAATACTATTATTGTATATGTCAATTTTGTTTGATAATTTATTTACATTTGTACACATGATATGCACTGGTGATTTAATTAAAAGATTAGTTAAAGGCCTACTACAATAAAAATCATTTTTAGATCTTGTGTTAATATTACAGGGTACAAGTATATTAATTTTTTCCAAAAGCGATGGACAATCAACTTGATTATGAATCAGACCATACAAAAATCTAATAGAAGCCTGTACTCTTCTGTGATTTAAAGAAATAATGCCAAACGGTTTTAAAAGATCACTATAATTACACCCTCTACTTGGATATATTTTATCTCGTTTAAAGGAGAGGTATTTTAGAAAACATCGTTGAACACTTTCAATTTGAACGATATAACAATTATAAATTGGGTACCAAATGAGAGAAGCATACTCTAATTTTGATCTTACAAAAGTGTAGTATAATTTTAACAACGTACTAGGTTTATAAAACAATTTGCAATTTCTAATTATAAAGCCTAAAGATCTAGTAGCATTCAATAGAGTCTTATTAACGTGCTCACGAAATTCAAATCTTTCATCGAAATATACTCCTAGATCTTTAATTTCAGAACAACGGGTAATAGTATCATTGTTAATCGAGTAGTTAAATTGTAGATTATTAGATTTTCTACTGAAATATATAACTTTTCATTTTGATATATTTAGAAATAAATTATTATTTTGGCACCACTTAGAAACAACATTTAGGTCTTTTTGTAACAATATGCAGTCATTTAATGATTCTACACAAGAATACAATTTAAAGTCATCAGCAAAAAGAAGACAGTGATGTTCAACAACATCTGGCAGGTCATTGATAAATAAAAGAAACAGTAAAGGTCCTAGGTTTGAACCTTGAGGCACACCTGACTTAGCCTTGAATTCATAAGACCTACAATCACTATACTCTACAAACTGTATTCTATTAGACAAATAAGATTGGAAAAATATCAATAAGGAATCAGAAATTCCAAAGTTATCTAGTTTATGTAAAAGAATAGTGTGATCTACACTGTCAAAGGCTTTACTGAAGTCAATGTAAATGCAGTCAACCTGCCTACGTTTATCTAAAACTTCTAGACTGTATTGAGTAAAACATGACAAATTTGTAACACAAGATCGTTTTTTAACAAATCCATGCTGTTCGTTGGATATAAGTGATGAAATGTCATTATAAATGTACTTATATATAATAATCTCAAAGATTTTGGAAAAATTACAAATTATGGATATAGGCCTGTAATTACTAATCAACGCCTTATCTCCAGATTTATAAACAGGACAAACTCTAGCAGATTTCCATAATGTAGGAAAATTTCCATCTTTAGCGATAAATTATAAATGTGTTGAAGGGGATTTGCAAATCCTTGTATAAAATTCTTTACAAGAAAACTGGGATAATCTCAAGTTCGGCTTCCGAGATCGAAACCAATAATACTTAAGGAAGTAAAAATGCATTTATTGTTGCTTTCTTAAGTTATCTACCGAAAAATTTAGTCCTCTATCTGAAAGATATGTTTTAATTTAGAAAATGATCTTTCTACATTAATAGATAAATTAGCGCAAATTTAAAACAAGAAATTGTGTACTGAAGTAAAAACCATTTTGTAATAATGCTGCTGGCAATTTCAAAATCAATTGTTTTACCAATTTTGAAAAAAAAACATTAGAAGATTCTCAGACACGCAACATTAATTCTAATAGTTGAAATTGCAATTCATAGAAAACAACCCTCGGGGCTCGATAAATAAAGCTTTGTGTCTCAAGTATACAGTTGGGTATATACACATGCAATCAGCATTTCTTTTTGTTAAGAGTGAATGCGCGTACTGAACGACCTTGATCAATAAGTTAACTAAGCAGTTTTTTCTCATTTTGTTAATCAGGTGTTCGCGAAATGTGTATACTTCTCGTTCTTGTTTCGAAATGTCGAGACGAATAAGTATTACTGCACTTAATTCCATTCTCGGGCGGCATCACTAGCAATGGTAATTCTTGTGGCAGTGTTGCCAGAAGGAAAAAAGAAGAAAGTGGTGCAGGAGAAAGGATTATGTAGTGACACACAATTTTCTTGGTTGATATAGCAATCCAAGCAACGGCCAATATGCAAGACAAAATCGTAATGTAAACCTTATCAGTTGGTCGTAAAGAACGTCCCTGCACGTTGCAACGTGCAGTATGACAGAACAGTAATTTTATGGCAGAATCATACTACCATACAATACGACCGCGACAAACTGCAGATTGTGCTACTACGTCTCACACGTTGCAATTATCGTACAAATGGACAGTTGGTACAGACGAGCATTGCGTCTGTGGACCGTTTTAGAATTATATTTTATGATAAGGACGTTATGATAAAAACATACTATCGATGTGCTGATGCGTGAAATGCGCATAAAATCATTCACATCAACAATGTAACAATGAATCAAACAAACTCCTTAATGCGCTAACCGCGGCAGACAGCACGCAGATGAGCGCAGAAAACGAGAAGTCATTATTACCGAATTTGATTGTCCATCTGTATTACGCACGAAACGAGAAGAATTTGCAGCATAGCACGAAACAATAAACTTTTGATTGCTGGATACGGAAGAAGTTATTTTGTTAACCAAACACAATCATAAATAGTGTTAGAGTCCGAAACTTTTCAAATTCCAACTCTAACCCTCTCAACTCAAATCAGCCAAATCATCCTCTTCAAACAACTTAATTAAAAATATAATTAGCCTCCTAATTCCTTACCTTTCTCAAATTATAACTTCTATCACAAACACAATCCGTGCCTTACTTTTCAGTGGACCATAATTTACCAGGAGCTATAGAAAAACTAACAATCCTGAACTGGAACTCGCCTTTCTTGCTCGACACAACATAGATGTCGTCTGCATTACAGAAACCCATCTGCCCGAAGAGGCGCACTGAAAATACTCGGGTACCAAGTGTACAGAAAAGACTGAAGTAGCTTCAGATGGAGTAGCTTCTTCTTGTAAAGAAGAAACTTGTACATAACCACATTCGGAGAATTTGAAATAGATACTTAACACGCCTGACCCAATCTTAGTAATCGACTATTTAAACAGCAAATATCAAAAATATACTTAATCCTTTCAGTACATTTGCGGCTCTTGTAAACTTCATATTTGTTTGTCAGCTAAATCTTTTAAATTCTTGTTTTCTATAGCGAAATTTGCCACTTTTAAGCATGCTAGCATAGTTTTTCTTTCCTCCCATAGGTAAACTATTGATCATCTCTAAATGTCTACATGTAGTAGCTGGAAACAATAATAAGCGCATAATTAATATTAAATGGTCACTGTAAAGGAATGTAACGGGAAAAAACAACAACATGCTTTTATATGCATTTTAGAATTTCTTTTATAAAGTCGTATATTTCGCTTTAAATAGCATGATTGTAACTAATAAATATTAACAAATAAACAATTAATAGAAATCAAATTATTATCGTAAAATATATTTTAAATAATTTAAATCGAAGAAAAAATTGAGACACTTATTATGTAACATATATTACACTTGCACAAACACGCCAACTTTCACAACAATAACACAATAAACAATAGTTACACTTGCAGATGTTTCTTAAAAACATATTTAGTATGGGTCCCAAGCAGCATCTAAGTAGCGGTAACTGAGATCGGAACTTTGATTGAGTAGCTGTTACGTAATTACAACTAAATTTATGACTTTATAGGTATAATTACTTCAATTTGGAATATTTTAGTTTTTATGTAGTTACTTCTACTATTTATTAGAACTATGTAGTTCCAGTACTTCTAAGTAGCTTTTTAAAGTATGTGGAACGGTATTGCTACTTAATATAATTACTTTAATGTTGTTGCAACTTCAAGTGATATTATGATTGTAGCAGTAACTTGCCCGAAGCTACTTTAAAGTTTTTAAAACTTTAAAGTAGCACCGAAAGTTCCTGCCACCAGTGTGAAACCATTGCTTAACCTTTAGAATAACTGAACTATACAGTAGTATTGAAAGTAAAACTTACGTTTATGCTACCCAGGAGAATCACTTGAAAGTAATTTTCACTACTTATTTTGCATCAGAATTACTAGAAAGTTCCAGTTACTATTAAAAAATTACAATGAAGTGACAGTAACTTCTAAAGAGGCATATATCCTGTAGGTTAGTTTGGAATTTGGAGGTTAATTGTGTTTTTGCAGTGGTAGTAGTTCGGCAGATTTTTAATAAAAATGTCAAAGGCAAATGCAATAATAGCCCAGGAGCTGGCGACCAAAAAGTGTAAGAGTTTTGTAAAGGCTAACATTCTAATATTAGCTTCTATTTAGGGTGTAAATAAATATCCTACACAAAATAATCTCGGATATGGGGACAGTCGTCGCCAGCGCAGCTTGAAAGTTGTAACAAGAAGTAGCGTCATCTAAGTGTTTTCTAAGAGCTGAAAATTGATCACTAAGCAGTTTATGTAATAAGAAACTGGAAAACAGTCATTCAGTCAACCTCTTCTTGAGCTTAAGTTCCAATGGGAATATTGCAGTGACATTAGGAGCTAGAAAGTGGCTACGGAAACGTTGACGTCGTTTTATAGTAAGAGTCACTTGAAAGTTCCAGAATTTTTTAACTTATTTTATACTTCGTGGTAACAACAACCTAGAAATAGAATTTGTTTAGTTCCCGTTAGTGTTTATAAAGTGACACAAACTTTAGACACACATTTTACAGTTAATACTACTTTAAAAGGTGACTTTTTCAAAACTACTCCATATTTACTTGCAAAATGTTGAAGACTATTAATCAATTTGCAATTTGTTGCAATTGTTAAAAAGTGTTTTACTATAACTCTCAATAATGATAACAAATCGATGCCAAATTGTGCCTTAGGAATAAAATAAAATGGTTTCTATCATGTTTATCAATTTATAAGTATTTTTGTCATATTTTATTCAAGACATATTAAAAAGTATATTTAAAGAAGGCGCGTTGTTAATTTTTGATCATCATCGCATTTAACAGAAAAGTTGCGATGGTTTACAATTTTGGTGTGTTAGATTGACAAAATAACGAAACATTTCATCTCTTTATGTATTATGTACGTATTACATATAAAATAGTAATCCATTTTGTGACACGACCGCAACATTAGTAGAGAAAGAGAAAGAATATTTGTTAAGTTGCAAGAGTAAGAGAGAGCAAAACGCGACACGATGTGTCAAAGAGAAAAAAAGTTCCACGAAAGTAGCAATTACTACGCCGCCACGTTCCCGCTACGTAGCCTAAAGGTAGCTGGACAAGTTCCGGAGGGGTTACTGCAACGTATCTGCTACCAGAGAATTGTTCCCCATTTCAGTTCCAGGCACGTAACAATACCGTAGCAATTACGTTCTTGTGACTAACGGCAAAAACTTTATAGTTCCACCGGTGGTTGCTGGTACAGAGCGGTGACTAAAAATGCTGCTTGGGGTTTAAGTGTTGTAAAATGCAAATATATGTTATATTTCATGCAATTTATTTTTAGGGTTTTGGCGCAGTTTAACTGTAATATCACCCACAGTGCGCCGTTCCAATCTGGCTTTAGAGGAAACTATATATATAGTCAACCCTGCACCAACTCCAGCGCCTCTCAGAGAAGACAGAAGAGGGATTTGAAAACTAGTGCTATACTGCGGCGGTTTTGTTAGACGTAACTCAGACTTTTGATAAAGTTTGGCTCTAGCACTTGATGAGAAAACTATTCAAACTCAACATACAAACCACCTAAAGACAACAACATTTTCTTTTCTTGATAATCGAACGTTTGCGGGATTGACTCTACAATATCTGAAACAAAAACCAATAAAGTGGGAATATCACAAGGAAGTGTCTTTACTATTCAACATAAATATTCCCATCGAACATTCCAACAATAAAAGCAATCCTTTGCAGATGATTCAGCAATCTTAGTGCAATGCGGTGAACTCACCGAAGCGTTGCAGAACAGCAGATTGCAGTGCACCAAATAACATCCGAATCAACCCCACGAAATGTCAAGTCAATATATTTTCCCTCGGAAGAATCTGCAATCCACCTAACATAGAAATAAACAACAATATCATTGACTGGAATTCCACAGACGCGAAACCACAGCGAAATAGTTCGGAGTGCTAATAACAAGTAAATCAAATACCAAAAGAAAATTAATTACTAACATATTTTTTGATAACTAAGAATATATCCGTTTACAGTCCGATCGATGGGTAGGTCCAATCGGAAAAACTGTGGGATTTTCAACTTTGGGACTATATTTTGAAAACTAAAATAATATATTTTCGAAACATCTCGCTTTGGGTGCGTTCTACGAAAAAAAGGCCGTAGTAATATGTCCTAGTAACTTCCTTTTCTGAAGTGAATAGTGTTTGTGTAGAATCCTGGCGAAGTCAAGCACCACCTGACAGCATTCTTACAATTTTGCAAGAGGACTTCAAAGCTCGGAGGTGACCGATTTCTTCTTGAGTGAAAGTAGAGCCGAAATAAGTAAATACGTGTCTCAGAATTGTACAGATTACACAAACAGAAAAACCTTTCCCTTTTACTTGCTCCACCTCAATGAGTTTGGATGGTAAGAATTTTTCCGCCACCATCTTCGTTTCTTGTATCATTCTCTACTATTTTGACTCCACGAACGTAAATTCTGGAACTGCAAAGTTGTAACGTGTATGTATTCACACTCACATTCACAGAATGGTACAACAATCGTATCCCAAATGCACTGCGACCTTGAAACGTAAATGAATCATAGACTTTAGGAGGTCTAGAAAGTTGTATTTGCAAATAAAAACGTTGAATACTACTTTAAGCACGATTTTTCCACTGTTGCTGACAGTTTTTCAGTGTTTTTTAATAAAAATGATGTTGCCGATAACGAAGAAATGATTTCGATTTCAAAATTTGGTTTTTGTGTGACAAGCAATCCGCCAATGTGGAAGGAGAAGTAATCCATATTTTGGGAAGGCTCCATTAATATAAACTTACGTATCAAATAATGTCTCCAATCTCGTTTTTTTTACTATTGCAAAGAGATAGCCCTCCGTCCTACACTTCCTGCGCAAAGCTTCCCGTTACTCTTTCTCATCAGTCCTGGATGACTAGGAACTGATGAGAAACGTACGACATTGAATTTCCGGTAGACTGTAGTTTACTAAATAGTTACTCTTGAACTTTTAGTTTATTTTATCAATTTTCAGGTAATGTTTCTAAAGATTATTGTTTATGGTTTACATAATAAAGGGTTTTTTCCTATTCTATAAGTTGTTTAACTTTTCATGAGGAATAAAGCACACACATGCAAAAACTTAACAGTTTTCTGTATCAACGCAATCTCAAATCATCATGAGCAGACCCATTACAATACCATTCACCTTGGGTTTCAAAAGAAAATAACTGTGTGATATTAGACCAGTTACGCTTCCATATTCAAATTACTACTCTAGAAAATGAAACTGTTATCAGAGAAGCTGTTAATTGAAACACAAAACTTTATACATAATCCACGATCGATCAACAATTGGAGGCGCTAGATTTGTCTGTTATGACGAGCATGTAGCGAATTTCGAAGCGACTAAATTATTGTGCAGCAACTGGTTTGTTATTTCGAGGTTTTCTTCTTCTACACATCGTTGGGTCCTTACTTTTATTTTAAGAAAATGAAGAAGCGGTCACCGTCACTTTGTACAGCTACTTTTAAATGCAGTTGTAAACGCTTTTAGATTTCGATTAGAATAACTACGTGATAATTATCGTGGGGTGTTGTGGTTTCAGCAAGATGGGGCCATAGCCACCCTTGTGACAAAGCACAGATATGTTAAAAGATATATTTCCCAATCTCGCGCTTCGCATACATACTTGTCTTGAATTTACATACTCTACGCGACCCGAATATTGCAAGAATTATCACAAAGAATTGAAGAATAAATTGCAATTTCTGGTGAAATGTCGGAGAAAGCTATGCGAGACTTTTATCCTTTTTTCTATGCGGGCTTGCGCAGCCTTCATGAATATAAAATGAAGATTTAGGTCACCTCCATTAGAACATCTTGAAAAAAATGAATTTCCCATCTTTTGTGTGCACACTAAACCCATTATTTCGTTTTGTTTGAATAAGAAATATAAAATTTCTTGGTTCAAAATGTGTTTTAGTTATCCCTAAACCAGTGTACATATAATGCATAAATAAATACACAGTAGTTTTTAAATACGAGAATCCAAAAACTAAAGATGTTATGTCGCAAAACCTGAAGAAAAAGGCATCATATACCAAACGTAACAGTTCGGTGCGTAATTAACTTGAGCTATTCCATTTAGGTGCAACAAGGCTTTATCGGAAGCAAAATGTATGTCCAAGCAGATTAATTGAAAAAATTTTCAAAAATCATTGATAGTGCTGAAAGCACCTTATTATAATCTGGAGGTAACAGTAATGTGTCATAATTTTCATTTGTCATTTTATTTTCTTACATATCGTAAGAAAATAATATTTTCTTACCATAGGACATTCAAATCAATACTATAAAAAATACCCTCATATAGTTAAAAGTGATGCATACCAAAACGAAACCCCAACTAATAAGCAACAATGTGAATAATTTCTCTTCATGGTGAGTTATTACGAGAATGGAGGACGCATGAAATCCGAGAGCGGTAGTAGATTAAATCTCTAGAGGATGCGAAAATTGTCGGATCCAGAAGATCCAAAGAGAAAGGGTTTTGATATAGGTTAGGGCAGCGAAATGGAAAGATGTAAACTACTGAAAATGCGAGAAGATAACTGTGAAGGCAGTGGCTGTTACATATATATCATCACATTCTTTCCTTTTAGATTTATGAAACGTAATGGACTGCAAAGGGTCAGTTTTATTACATGCCTGTTTCCATTTCATCGTCAAAGGGGAAAATAATAGAGGATTGTTTCAGAAACTTTGAATGATTTGTAACTAACTTATTATAGAATTGACTTTTAGTAGTAATAAAATGGTGAATAACGAGTGCTTGGCTCTGCTTTTAGGAAGCTGGAATGTGTGAGTAATGAAATATTTTAACACGACGTACAATCTCGTATGTGCTAAATAATAAATTATTCTTTCTCACAAAAATTCTCGCAAAATCAAGCGTTCGTCGTTGTAACATACTTCAAGTCTTTCATGTATTCAATTCAAATAATGGACATTTCAGTTATTAAAAAACCTGTACAGCTAATTTTCTGACTTTAAGAGTTTGGAACTCACTGACCTAAAGATTCGGTGAAAGATTAGAGAGTTTCCAGAATTTCAAAACTTTAAGTCTTATATAGTGAAGTTTCAAAATTTCATTGTATTTAAATAGAACTTCAAGTTTAAAAGTGTTAATTTTTTTACCGAGTTTACCGAGTTGGGTTAAAATAAAACATCAAAATATTAAATTTGAAAATGTCCAAGGGCGGGATGTTTAGATCGTAACATTCAAAATTAATTTTAGAATTTTATAGATTCTGAAATGGCCATCCCTTGAATTTCATTTCTTCAATTCTTGATTCTTTTGCTAGAAGAGGACATTACGGTTTTATATTTTTTATTAAGATGTTATTCCCGTTGAAAGCTCAACCTTACGAATTTATGGAAAAATGAAACCCAGCTAGGGTTACTGGTGATAACTGATAAAAATAAAGAGCTAAAAGTGTGGAATTTACCTGATAGGTAGATTCCACTGGGATTGTGAAATTTGATTGAAAGTTGCAAATCTAATGACGTTCGTTTTCTGGTGTAAATCAAACTGAAAATTAAATAATTCTACATGAGAATTTTTCAAATAGTTTCTATTGTTGAAACCTTATATATGTCGAAAGACACCTTGCCTAGATTCTTTAAAGCCTTTTAAGACCTTTCAAGATCCCAGAACTAATTGTCTAAGCAGAGACTTACATTTTCAAGCTCCCAAGTGGCACAGGAGTCGGAAGACATCCTATTTACCTAGGTTTACTAAATGTCACTTGTGGACCTTTTATGACCTTTGGTTGGAGATTGCCCGACTAGACGCAAAAATTATTTTCCACATACTTGTTAATAAGTAATAAGCTAAAAGACGACCCACTTTTCTAGGTTTGTTAAAGGCTGCATATTGGCCTTTAAAGACCTTTGAAGGTCATCAAAATTAATCGTCTGAGCAGAAACTATTCTTTCTAAGCTTCCTAGTGATTAAGAAGTCGGAAGACATCCTATTTGTCTGGGTATGTTAAAGGTTACTTGTGGACCTTTTATGACCTTTGGAGGTTGCCGTACTTAATGCTCTAAGCAGAAACTATTTTTCCCATTTCTCAAGTAGGTAAGACGTCATAAAACACCCCATTTTCCTGTTTGTTAAAGGCACAGTTTGTTGGCCGTTTAAGATCTTTAAAGGTCACTGGAGTTAATTGTCTGAATAGAAACTATACTTTACAAGCTCCGTAGTGGCTGAGGAGTCGTAAGACACTATACTTGCCTAGGTTTACTATAGGTCACTTGTGGACCTGTTTTGACCTTTGGAAGTTTCCGATCTTAATGTTCGGAGCAGAAACTATTTTTCTCGTGTATCTTAAAAGGCAAGAAGTCCAACAAGACCCCACATTCCTAGGTTTGTTGAAGGCCATTTGTTGACTTTTTGGAGGTCACCGAACTGAATTATTTGAGTAGAAACTATTTTTCTATGCCTCTTAGTGCATAAGAAGTAAAAAAACACCCAACTTGTCTAGATTTATTAAAGATCACTTGTGGACCTTTTGTGACCTTTGAAGGTCGCCGGTCTGATCTGAGCAAAAACTATTTTCCGCATGCTTATTATTAAGTAATAAATCAACAAACGCCCCACTTGTCTAGGTTTGTTAAAGGTCACTTGTCCTTTAAAGTCCTTCGAAGGTCGCTAGAACTAATTGTCTGAGCATAAACTATTCTTTCCGAGCTTCCTAATGGTTAAGAAGTCGGAAGACATTCTATTTGCCTAGCTTTGTTAAAGAACACTTGTGGATCTTTTATGACCTTATAATACCGGACTTAATGCTCTGAGCAGAAACTATTGTTTCCACGCGTGTTAGTACGTAAGAAGTAAAAAACACCCCGCTTGTTTAGATTTATTAAAGGTCACTTGTGGATCTTTTATGATCTTTGGAAGTCGCCAGACTTAATGATTTTAGCAAAAACTATTTTTCACATGCATGATAGTAAGTAATAAGTCTAACGACGCCCCCACTTGCCTAGGTTTGTTAAAGGCCACTTGTTAACTTTTAAAGACCTTCCGAGGTCACCAGAATTAACAGTCTGAGTAGAAACTATCCTTTCCATGCTCCTCCTACTAGCTAAGGAGTCGGAAAACATCCTATTTGCATAGGTTTGTTGACCTTTTCCTGACCTTTGACCTTTGGAGGTTTCCGAATTAAATGCTCTGAACAGAAACTATTTTCCTCATGCCTCATAGTACTTGTTGACCTTTTAAGACCTGTAAAGGTCATCAGAGTTAATTTTCGGAGTAGAAACTATTCTTTCCAAATTCCCTAGTGGTTAAGGAATCGGAAGACATTCTATTTGAATAGGTTTGTTAAAGGTCATTTGTGTACCTTTAATGACTTTTAGAGATCGCCGGACTTAGTCAGATCGTTAATGATCTGAAAGCAAAAACTATTTTCCCCATGTCCTTTAGTAGTTAATACGGCAAAAGACACTCTACTTGTCTAGGTCTGTTAAACACCACTTGCTGTCATTTTATGACCTGGGGCGCTGCAATTAATTGTCTAACTATTTTCCTGGTTAAGCTTCCTGGTAGTTAATGGTTCGAAACGACACCTCACAATACGTTATTAACCTTTGATGTGTTTTGGAAGTCACCTGACCATCATGACATTTTACAAAAGTTGAAGATGCTTGCTACATCTGCAAGGTTGTCTTTAAATCCTCAGACCCTTAATATTCCTACAGAGCGGAAATTGGACCTGGACGCTTTTAACTTGTGAAGAATGTCTAAGCTCTCAACTCTGAACCATGAAACTTTGAAGTTAAAAAATATCGGTGGTTTAAAATGTCAGAACCTACAAGTTTTGAAACTCAAAACATAATTTTGAATTTTAGAAATGGGAAGTCGAGCACCTTACGCTGTAGGAGGTCTTGTATGAGAGTTCTTTGATAAAGTTTAACAAGTGACATCTTTGCAGCTCTTGTTAAAAGTGAAGTAGAACCAGATACTAATAAGTGGGTGAGAGCGCACTGTTCTCATTGCCCAACAAATTCCTAGCATGGAGGGTAAAAATGTAAATGATGGGTAGAATGAGAGGGACATGGAGCCTGATTTGTCACTGGGCGCTTACTTGTCGAAAAGTCGTTGACCGTTGCCAGCGTGTTGTTGGCCAAAAACGGTTAAAAATAAAGTTTACAACTTTAAAGAGTATGAAGGCTTTTCACTTCAACGAATAAATTTTTTATGACCATTTTAATGTATCTTACGATTTCTTTTTAGTTCTTAGGCACAGTTTAGCAACCCTGACAACTGATATATTAATCCTTAGGTTAGTAGGCTGGTCCCATGCAATTAGAAGAATTAGAAAATAGTCTATTAGTAACAATTTTGTTTAAGAAGTTCCCCGGCAAAACTCTTATGTGATCTCCCAAAGGCCACTAAGAGTCACTCTGCCTTATCAGAAAGTGTGTTAAGTAGGATTAGTCGAAAGCTAGAAAGTTAGTTGTAGGAGTAGTGTACAATATACAACATTTTTTTCTGATCCACTGGGATCTGTGCGTCTGCTAGTTTCAAGTTTTTTCATTTTGTGTCTACAGAAAAAGTTTCTCCACAGAAGTCCATTGAATCGAAATTTTTTTCTGTTCCTTTTAAACTTAAAGTTTGTTCACTTTGTATACTGTGCACTGGGGATCGATTTGCTTAGTAGGATTATGTGCGACACGGGCCATGGAAAATCTGCTGTCATGTAGGGACTGGAGCTAAGAATTTTCGAAGTAAAAAATTCTTGGGAAACTTTACAAACAAAAAATCTTTGATTCAAGGTCTTCTATGGTAAAATCCTTTCTCGCAAAACAAAATGAAAGAAAGCTTTTTAAGTTAGCAGACTAGATCACAGATGATCTGCACGGGAACCAAACTCTCACGTTTGTTTACTCGGGACTAGCAGTGCTGGAAATCCCCAATCTAGAGATTGAGTTCAGTGGCCTAGTCATTATTGGGTCGCTAATTTTAAAGGAATAACGCTCATGTTCTTTTCGGTTCCCGTCAGTTTCTATTTTTGGATGGAACCTCAATATCTCGGGACTTCTTCAATATTTATAGCTTCAGAATTTTAGAACTTAAACGTTTCAATGGTTTAAAATAGCTAAATACATTTATGTGCTTCAATTAACATACACTAAAAATTGACAAAACTCCAAACTCTAGAAAAATAAAGTTTAGAACCTTAAAAGTCTCAGAATCTTAAAAAGCTCACTCTTTTAATTTGAAAAAAGAAAACGCATATTCGGAAGAATTATGCCAGAGTTTTGCATTTCGATGCAAGCCTTTAAGAAGATTTACAACTACTACTTTAAATAATTGTTACGGTAGTGATCTTCTTGTCCTTGCTGTAGGTTTTAAAATGTTAAAATTGTGTAAATAGCAGGTTAGTTAGTAAATATTTAGAAGCGCAACAGACGCAATCAAATGCTTAAAAATGCGTTAAAATAAATTCATTTTTACGTGGAGTACTAATAAATCAGACTGAAAAAGCACCAATTACTCAAATTCCTAATTACTTCAACAAAATAAATATGGAAACTGTAAATAGAACAATAAATTTTTTAAGATTATAAATATTCCATTTATAATTACGTAGGGATGGATATTGTTTCTTTTTTAGCCAAAATTAATTATTTTGCTATGCATCAGTCTGTAATACTGCAGTAAATACATCTTAATATGCCGGAACGAAAACAATCGCATTGATAACGCAATCACAATAAAAAAGCAATTAAAATTGAAATCAGTTATCATTTGATTATAAAACTTATGTAGTAATGTCGATTGTTTAAAAAGCTGTTTATTTAAATGTTTATAAAGAATTTAATTAACGTAAAATAATGTTTTCTCCCTGTTTGTAAAATTGTAATTAGTTTTTATTACAAATATTACAAATAGCACACAAATCGTTTATTAGGAATAAATATGTACTAGAAATAATTTGAAGTGGAACTGTAATATAAGCATTCATAACACAATAATCACAAATATATTCAACTTTAAATAAATTCATTAAGTTCAGTTATTAAAGTAGGCATTTTATTTTTAAATTTGCAATACTGAATGCATTTTCTTAGAATATGGGTTTTAAAATAGATTTTATGAGCCTGCAAATGCATGAATGAACAAAGCACTAAAACTAACATGTGGAAAACATGGCGTTACGAAATAAAATAACACAACCGAAAGCAAATTCTAGTTAACAAAACGTATTGCATTAAAACCAATTTAAAAATCGAACACATACAAGAATGCCGTTGATAATTACGAGGGAAGATCATAATGCTCCACCCTTGACATTTGGGGGAATACACGTACTACATGACAACAAAACAGTTTTATTAATTTCAAATTTGATTGACGCTTTTTTTTTAGTTTATTTGATATATTATTTAGATCGCTTAGATAAAATAATGTTTATTATTTTAAATTTAGATTTTCAAATAGCTATTTTAATGTCTCCTGGGTCAAAAGTGAAACATAAGGAATCTCCCTCGTATAATTGTTACTTCATTACGTAAGTATAATAAGGAAGATATTAATGCAAAAAGAAGATTAGTACCTACATGATAATTTGGGATTATTACATACATAATGAAATGTGGGAGGAGTATAATAGCCAATAAGTACAATTTATTTAAACAAATAAAAATGTAAAGAAAACAATGAAAACATTCAAGGATGAATAACGGTAAAATCTTTTTGACACGTAATACAAATTATTTCTTATGAATAGATCATTAAAAATTAATAATTTGTTATGATTACCTATTAATTACATTGAATACTATTACTAACGTTGACTAAAAGTAAATTTTGTATTGTACTTTTTATAATTATAACCTACTATTAATACATTCTTAATTATTTTTTATATTTTGTTTTAATATCAAAATGTACTAGAAATGCATTAAATCAAATTAATTTTTGATTTTTTTATTGCAAATGCAATTGAATTCAAATGTTCGTGAATTAAATTGAATATTTAATTAATATTTAATTAAAAATCTATCAATATAAAATGCATACATACATATAATTACTTCCTTATAATTCAATAATTTTATTAATTTACTCTAATTACTTTTTAGGTTTTTATAAGTCTTAAGATTTGGTTTTGAACTCATTTTGAATAATGAATAAAATGAGAAATATAAAATAAAAATCTCAAATACAAATTTATATAGCGAAAAATTGATAATGACTGCAATATTTTAAGATGGGAAGATAATAACAACCTGGCCTACAACAGAGGCTGATATTATAGTTTAATAAATATGTCATTTAAAACTTCTAATTGTTTTTTTTTAATTCTTCACGTGGTAGATATAAATTGCATTCAATCTTTTTTGTGCCTTATATGGCTTACAAATTGCTCATTCGCAGCGTTGTTTCTATCCTATAATTAAGTCTTTAAGTACACTCTTAATTAATATTATAAATTTAAATTGCTAGGAATGGAATTATTCAAGTATGCGTAGGTTACTTTTTTTTGGAATACCATATAGATTAAAAACAGCCATTTTTTATTTAATCAAAATGCAATCAATATGTTTTGATATGAATCTTCTAAAACAGTACCTGGTTATGGGACTCAGTTTGCTTATATCCCATTTATATAATTTTCTTTATCTTTATTAAATACAAAATATAATACTTTCAAAACAAATTAAATCGATTTATAATCAAATACAAATATGCAACTAGAATTTGAAAGTAATATCTAGATAACTGGGTATGTCATGTATAAAATATTGATTTATCGTGACGTTGAGTAAAAGACCAGTCTAATGTTCAACAAGATGAAAGATGTCATAGAAAGGCAATATAAAATTCCAGTTCTGCTATATTATTTATAGGTTTTTACTTTTTTGCACAAGACCTAGAATAGTTATGAACTTTTAAAACGGAATCAAATTTCACGTGAAAGTAGTTTCAAAGTAACTAATAACTCTTTTAACATTTACTTTTTATGATTTGTTTTTTGCCAATAAATATATATTTTATATAATGGCCCTTTTATATAATTATACGGCTCAAAGCATTCTTGATGTGACCATAACCATAACAAATGACGATTAGAAAATACATTGAGAGCTATATAGCAGTGAAATAAAGTAATTTTCAGCGATTCAGAATTTTAAATCACTGAATGCAGAATGGAATATGTTTCGAGTTAGTTTGATACCTTTATAATTTTAGATTTTCACAGTGCATTCAATTGTACTCTGTAACACTTTCAGCACCTTTAATATCTAAATTTCAGCAATCTGGTTTGATGGTTGAAAATTCAGCGTTTGAAATTTTCGAAAAGTCTGGAATTTCGGAAACATCAAGGTTAACAGGTTCTAAGTTTTAAATACAACAATTTAAATTCACTAAATGTTTTAAGGATTTAAAGTTTCAAGTTCAAGATTTTAATTAATTATTGAAAGTAATAATTTTTTACTATATTTCGGTTTCATGATCTCCCACTTTTAATTCGAAATTCGATTCGATTCAGAATATTTCAGTTCCCAGGATTTCAAACATGAAAGTTTTCGAGATTTATAATTTTAAGATAATCAAGAGATGCAGAAGTTTTGAAAATAGAAGTATTCAAAATAATAGAACTTCACCGACGTACAATCTTGAAGTGTTAGAATTCAGAAATGTATTAATCGATTACTCTGAGCAACCAAATTCTTTTCCGAATTACAAATGTTCAACATTTTAAGTTCCAAAGAGTCAGGATTTTGAAGATCAAATCTTGAAACTTTGAGAAGCACATACATTAAGAATTCCAATACTTTTATTGCCTTAATCATTTCAAAGCATTCAAGGTTCTAAATTTTAAAAATCTTTAAAACTCCACAATTTGAAAATATCGGTTCAAGTTCAAAGTAGTCGAGATGTAGCAGAACTTTTGAATTCAGATCAGAGTGATCAGAATTTGTACTTTTCCAGATCCAGAGATAATTTTAAGAATTTATGTAAATTTCAAAAACATACAAGTCATATGTTTCAAATTGCTACTTTAAAGTAACCTTATGAGTAGATATTTGATAACGAAAGCCAGTGATATTCAGGTTACAACATTTTTAAAAATTAAGGTTTTTTAAAGTTTCAGAATTCTACAAATTAGAATTTCAAACCTACTGAATTTGAATTGAATTAAACAGATTAGAATTGTAAAGATTACAAGTGGATTTTCCAACATTACTGTTTTTTTGTGAACCCGGAGTGATCGCTCGACTGCTTTCATAGCCAGTAAGTAAAACATGAATTACTTAATACACAATTGGCTAGACCGTAATTCTGATAAGATTTTTTATTAGCTAAGCAATTAATAGATAGTGCTGATAACAAACGTATTAATTCCTTGAACAATTAATAAATTTTCACATCAAACCTTAACTAATTCTAAAAGAATGCATTTTATGTCTATTTATTCTAAATGTGTATGTGCACAGTACATTTTGTTTACATGCTCTTCTTACAGTTAGTAAATTCTGTAATTAAAGTTGTGGGTGAGAACTTTTGCATTAATTAAAACTCGTTTACTCCACCTCCACTTAATTTATTACTACAAAGCTTTTGAAATGATATTGTGCAACATAACATGCACTATTGTGAATTTGATGCAATTTTAATCCACCTTCAGCTTTTATTGTAAAGAAAAACTTCAACGGAGAATTACTTGTTTTGAAATCGAACAATAGTAACAGTATAATAATTTAACGGAAAAATATGAAACTGTGTAATTACAAATTAATTTCTGTTTAGTCTTCCTGTATTATTTATTAATGATTTATTACTCTGAAGAGTCGTCATTCACTTATGTATATATAATATCAATATCTGATAAGAAGCGATAAGTTTGATAAGTACAAACACAATACTAATGAGAAGTGAGAATGTGATTTAAAAGAGAAAGCTGCTTAGTTATGATAAAGATTTTATTAGAAAATTATCGCAGCAGTCGTTTTTCCAAAATGGTCTCAACATTATAAATACCACCTGTAACTTTATACCTACTATATAATATTTAATCAAGTCCAATATGTTGTAAAAATATGAATATCAAGACAAAATACTCTTTGAAAATTCAGTTTTATTTACGTACTTTGCTGGGCTGTTCAGTTTAAAAGCGGTTATGTAAGTGGTTCTTAATTAACTTATTAATTAATAAACAATATCTTTGCATAACAATTATTATTCAAAAACGTTTTTTAAATACACACAATAAGAAACGAAATGTGCACGCGAATATTTTTTTCTAGAATTGCCTATTTCAAAAACAGTCTGCAGTACCTACATTTTGCCCGTTAGATTGAACGTACTAAATTGTATCTTACAACTTTTCAGATTGACGATTCTATATTTTTTTGGCCATTAGTCAAAATTTCTTTTAGCATCAGGGTTGTGCTCTTCCTCGAAATAGCTTTTTAATGCGTTGGAACAGAAGCATTTTGTAGAAACTTGCAACCGACTGATTATAGAACACTGTTTCAAACGTAACTGCAAAATATACCTTATTCCGTTTATACATATACTTTTCTCTATTCCGGAATCTTTACGCCTACATCTCCAATCTATAGAACACCCACCGCCTCTCTACATTTACAATTTCTAACAATATTTAAGTTCTGTGGTGATTAGCATGCTTTGGATAGGCAGTTAGTATCCAAGGCAACAACAAGTAAACGAGATCCAATAATTGTATAACTTGAGAATCACACATTCACTCTCTCGTTTCACAACTCTGAATAAATTAAGCTCTCACCAATCTACTGTACTGTACACTACACTACATGTGGTGACACCGACGTGATTGAACATGCAACCTTGTGATCTGGAATCACAGGTAGTGTTTCTTACTGCTGTGAATAAAAGGCTGTTTGTAGATTGGCAAGAGCTTTATTTTTTATTTTTGTGAAGGGAGAGTTGTGTAAAATTATTAATTCTTGTTTACTTGTCGTTGCTTGGATACTAACTGCTTATCCAAGGCATGCTAATCACTGCAGTACATCTCAATAATTGATCAAAGTCAACTCCTCGTAGACTCCGCAATGCGAATGTGACAACATGTGTATCCAGTTTCCAGGATTTTGGTAAGAATTGTTATCTTCTGTCTTTGAGATAAATTCATGCCCAGTCTGCTCTGTGTCGTTTTCTTTTTAACTTCGCTACCAGTTTCTCTTTAAGGGTGCTGTCTATCGTTAAATGATTTTTTGATCTTGTTAAGGACGAGGAACGTTGTAGCTTGCATAACGAACCTTCTCCCAACAGAACAAACCAAACTTAGTAGGATGGTGATGTGTTATTCCATGATTAATTAATTGGTTAACGCGACTTTTCTATTTGCGTTCAAAATGTGATGATTTCAGCTGTTTTTTTAAACGTGTAAATGAATGTTATAGCATTGCTGCTACGAAGAAAATATAGCTGAAATAAGGTTAATTAATTTTTAAAAAAATTAATATAGAAGGTATAATAAAAACCGCAACGTAGCGTTAAAGATATGTAATTTAGTAATGCAAAACTAAAATATTATTGGTCTATCTCTAATAACAATAAAGCAATTAGTAAAGTTTCAATTTGGTGACTAGAAAGCCTCCTTAAGTATCATCGCACCGTCAACCCCAACATTTTCATCGTCGTCGTCTTTATAACAGTAGTTGTTAGGCTGCCTTTAATTAATTTAACATTCCATATTTGAATGATCTGCAGTGAACGCTAAGTGAGATCAATAAGAGTACCAATTCTGTAGTAATACTGACTGAATAGGAAAGAAACTTTTGTAATAACAATGAATGTTCTACTTTGCAAAGTAGAAAATATCAGATACCGCTGAAGTGCTGACGTAAAGTCGTTTGAAAGCAACGATTAAAACTACAGCATCATGTTTAAGTTTCAGTCAGCTGTTGTTTCTAATTAAACCACCCGTGATTTGGGATGTGGAAAATCTAGCATTGTGCATTTAAAGGGAAGAGCAAATGCGTCTTACAAGTTTAAGTGCTACGAGAAATACATGATTCTAATTCAGTAGTCTTAGTCGTATCAAACGTCTTCAAAGGATTTACAATTGCATTGGTTTCAATGTCCTACACTTCTTCTGTCGTCAGATACATGCCCCAGCCAATAGAAATCACTAAATCGATTATGACAATATAGAAAGAAACTGAGAGAGGTGTTGCCTGTTGCTTCCAGTATAAATATTTTGTTAAATCTTTATTTTACATCGAATAAAATGTTTGATTTTGAGCAAACAATTTACGTTTAGATTTTACATGTATAGTACCTACATAATCCATCCCCCTTTTTATTACGTTTAAATTTTCATTTTTTATAAATATTTAACGTACATTTTCAAAAACACATTTTCAATCAAGTATATATTATAGATTATATAACTATTACATAGCTCATCAATGTTTACCTTTGTAATAAAAATATGTAAAACACGTGTTGCGCGTGAAAACCTCTGAAAAATGTTCTTTTCATTTTATAAAACGTTTTTGAACGGTTTCTTGTAAAAATATAGTTATATTTTTAAACTTCAGGCTCATAAACGGGGATATTGGTTCCCTGGTCCTAGTGTACATAATTATGTTTTCTAATAAACGTTTGGGTGGTGCAAAATCAAATAAAATAGTGTTTTAAGGAATTGGTGGTGGTTTTTATGATACTGTATTAATTTTTATTGTATGCTTTATGCAACCTTATGGATATAATTTTGTGTTCTAAGTTTCTTGTTCTTCTTTTTAAATAAAAGAAAACTGTCTTTCTTTTATGTTTGACAAATATCGGTAATTACGTATATATTTCATTTATATATTATGCTACCTGGGACATACTGATTAACCGTATAAAAAATAGAACTTCTGAAGAGACCACACTAAATATAGTTAAAGATTGGATGCCTGTTATAGTAGACGTATTGGTAAACACTATTACCTAATAGATTATTTAAAACTTTGAAATTTCCAGAAATTTGGAAAACGGCTACAGTTATTCCGGTTCAGAAACTAAATAGCAAACTAGAAGAAACAACTGGATACAATTAAAAATATTAGTGTTTTTTAAGGACTTTTGTAACCCATCGATAGTGATATTTTATTAGGAAAGACAGTACGGTAAAAATTCAACAAACAATAATTGGTTTAGGATTATTTAACTGAAAAGCATCAGTTTACCAAGTTTGTGAAGTCGATAAATCAAAAAGACAGTGCAATTCTAGGGGTGTCACAAGGTTCAATTTTAGGTCCACTATTATTTACACTTTATATATGAATGATATAAGCATGCAACTTAATACAAAAATATTTTTGCAGATGATATCGTACTAACAGCTATTGGTATTGACATAGCGATACGAAAGGTAAGTTCAGATTTGATAAGTACTATAAACATTATGGAGGATAAACATTGATGGAGATCGCATAACAATAATTGTTGAAGATATGAAATATTTAGGAATTATTACAGATAAGAAGTAGATGAAAATGTAGTAAACAGGTAGATTACATTGAAAAAAGACAGCTAAAAAGTTTTTTAAATTGGCTAAGAAAAAGAGTATTATTGTCCAGCATTTCGAGTATCGTGCCCTTATTCTGTTTTTAATAAAGAAATACATACAAAGAGATACATGTACGCTGCATATGCTAAATTAGTTTACCATAAAACAAATATTTTTTATCAAACTCGAGTTTTAATTTTTAAAGTAGTTACAATTACCAAATTACATGCCAAAATTCATAACATCATATGATTGAAAGTAAATAAACTAATCAACTTATTTCTATAACAAACCTAAATTCTTAACATTAGTTAATTGATATGCATTCTGTTTCATATTTATTCTTGTATTTCTATGTTATCTATCTGGTCTATGGTCAGTTGTATTGTTGTGAAATTTAATTACTTAATTGGTATACATTTTTCAGAAGCGCATTTAAACACTGTTAACCTTAATCTACTACAGAGTTCGATGTTAAAGTATTCCCATTTTAATAATAATTATTAACATAACTATATAAGTGAAGGTTTTTAATATTCTCAGAAATGGTTTTGGGGGTATTCCAATAACTTTATTTATTAATTCATTAATACTAATTAATGTCGCCACTTATTACTGATAACTTGAGATAAATACTGTATAAATATCTATATAGTACACATGGATTTGAAATTATATATAAAAAAAATCTAAGTACTATTATTTATTAAAAATAGGATGCCTTCGAAAAACATGTTAATTTTTCAAATAAATCATTATCAGTAATGTTTTAGCACTGAACAAATAGCTGGTGTTATAAAGTAAGCATGACGACCTTGAGAAACTAAAGTACTTGTTTCTATTTTTACCTTCAGCAATTCTAAAACGATAAGAGAAAAGGCAACAACGCAACGCCGCGTTATTGCTGGCCGCTACCAAGACCAAGAGAAACTTTTAATATAAAAAGCTAGAATTTATTTAAAAACAGGTCTTTAATTTACTTTATTTAATAGAAACTTTCGTGTTTTTCTATCTTTTTATTATTATATCTGGAAAGAAGGAAAAAAATTGCAAGTTATCGTTTTATTACGGATTACCGGGTGAGACAGGTTTAACAGGAATATAAAAATTTCGTGAGTGAGTGTGACGTTGCGACATTTATTACTATGCCTTTTGCACATCGCGTGCTCGATTTATTTTTATGTACTGGACAATAACGCCTAATACACTTTGCTAATTATTGTTGTGCATACATTCGCGATAAAATCCGCTCACAATGAGACATAAAACTTGGAACGATATGACCACGTAGGTTACATTAAATGAATTATGTTCGGTTGCATTTTCAAACCGAAACGATTCTGTTTTTATTAGGTATTAAAATTTGTATTGCAATATAATATGATTGTTATTATTGGTTTTTCAATAATTATTTAAAGAATGAAATTGATTTTTGTATGTATATGTAATAAATTATTATTAAAATAGGTTCTCTGAATGTTTACAGTCCTGATAAATTAAACAAATCGAAAACTGTTACCCATGTGGGTGTCCCAAACTTTATGACCATCCTGAGATTGACTTTTTGAATGTCGAAGATTCAAGATTACAACACAAGGTGCATTTAATGAACTAACAAATTGAGCTTAGTAATTCTCAGTTAATGGAAGTGTTGAATATTTAATTTTATTGTATGTATTGTATCTAGTTACCTTGTATACAACCTTAGCAACGTGTTTGTTTATGTTTCTTTTAGATACCTTTAATAATGATACTAGGTATCGAAGCAATTGTCAGGTACATAAATATTAATAAATATTGTGAAGCTTTTAGTGATTATTTTATTTTATTTCATTTAAGATTTTGTGCAAATGATATTTTAAAACAATATAAGAGAATTAGTCCAAATATCGTTATAAAATTAAAATTCCAAATCGAAACAATAGATATTTTTAAATAATGGCAAAGAAATTAATAATAATAAATATATTTCAAAGTTCATATTTAAGTAATGTATCTCAGGAAATTTTTATTGCGTCAGTACACAAAATGAAGTTGGGGTCATTCCATGCGAAATCGATCACTAAAATGGATCGATCTCACGGATTTCAATGAAAATCACTTATGAGGTAGCAATCAACTAAAGAACATAACTTTCATTCATCAATTTGCTAAATTACGCAGAACTTCGGAAATATTCAAAACTGAAAAAATTATCAAAACTGCTTGCACGCCTTTAAAGAAATTTAAATATCTCGAAAAGTATTTACCCTAGAACAAATATTTTTTGTATATTGCTCACTAGAAGACGGGCTTTTTGGACAGTCTAATAATTTTTTGTTATCAAACGTATTTTTATTTTTTTCTAAACGAAATATTTTAAAAATGCAGAAAAATCGGTGTGGTCACATTTTTTAAAATCTGAAAACAATTGTACAGATTCTTTGAACATTTCTGTATTTAAATGCCAAATGGCAAGCTGGACGTTTTAATAGTTTTGGCAGGGTAAATTTTCAACACCGCGCTGCAGACAGCCGGTGCATCATAGATCACGGTCAACCGGCGCAACACACATTCGCTACCTTCTAGTTAGTAATAATACCGTCTATATTTCCATCGGTCGGTCTTAACTAATGTACAGGGTGGCCCACGCAAGATGATCCTGTACCTTATCTTGCAAACTGTAAGAGTTACGAAAAAATGTTAAATATCAAAGTTGGTTGGTGTAAAACAAATTTTAATTTTATAATAGTTTTGTATATACAGGGTATATATTTCTGTGGCTACTATCAACTTTTTTATTTTCAATGGAACACCCTGTATATTTTTACTGTTTTTGATTCTACACTTTATTTTAAGTATGTTTGCGTAATATATTTATCAAAACTCTGCACAGTTTCTGAGCAAACTCAGTTTTTCTGTTATTTTTTCAAAAATACAAGTTTTTTCAAAAAATAAATTTACATAGTGCAAGTTACATTTAAACGATTATAATAATACACGACGCTTATATATATATATCTAATCCAGCGATTTTGCATAAATTTATTACTGAATAGTATACAGGGTGTTCAATCTGATATACCAAAGGTATAAATCTTTGAACAGGAAAACCTCACCTTTTTCAAATAAGACACCCTGTATATTTAAATTGTATGTGATTTAGTTTTTGATTCCCTACCAATTCATCTATATATGTTCTATCTAAAAGTAAACAGTTTCAAGCGTTTTTCTGTTTTTTTTCGATATTTTTCCTGCTAATTTGGATGGGAAGGTTTTCAGCGTTACAGAAGCAGCTCTTTCTATTGGCTAATCATTTTTTTGGTTAAGAACTAGATTGACTATTATCACTTACTATCGATTTCAATGAGTATCGGTATTTAACTACTGTCATTTGTCACCGCCATGGTCATCCAATATAGTACATAGCAATGCAGGGAGGTTACGTCGAAGATATATTATAATCATTCACTAGTTTATGTTCTACTGTAGTAATTTATTCTTATCCGTCTTATCTGTTGCTGTTTGTTTGAAATGAAAATGTTCTAACACACATCTTACAATAACTGTAAGATGTGTGTTAGAACATTTTTATTTGAAACAAACAGCGGCAGATAAGAAAGATAATAATAAATTACCACAGTAAAACATAAACTAATTAACGATTATAATATATATTCGACGTAACCTTGCTGCATTGCTATGTATATTGGATGACCATGGCAGTGACAAATGACAGTAGTTAAAAACCGATATTCATTGAAATCGATAGTAACTGGTAATAGTCAATCTAGTTCTTAACCAAAAAAATGATTAGCCAATGGATAAAGCTGCTTCTGTAATGCTGAAAATCTTCTCGTCCAAATTAGCACGGAAAATATCGAAAAAACAGGAAAACGCTGATAACTTTGAAACTGTTCACTTTTAGATAAAACATATGTCCATGAGTTGGTAGGGAATCAAAAACTAAATCACATAAAATTTAAATATACAGGGTGTCCCATTTGAAAATAGTGAGGTTTTCCTGTTCAAAGATTTATACCTTTGGTATATCAGATTGAGCACCCTGTATACTATTCAGTAATAAATGTATGCAGAATCGCGGATTTAGATATATATATAAGCGTCGTGTATTATTATAATCGTTTAAATGTAACTTGCACTATGTAAATTTATTTTTTGGAAAAACTTGGATTTTTGAAAAAATAACAGAAAAACTGAGTTTGCTCAGAAACCGTGCAGAGTTTTGATAAATTCATTAGGCAAACATACTTAAAATAAAGTGTAGAATCAAAAACAGTAAAAATATACAGGGTGTTCCATTGAAAATAAAAAAGTTGATAGCCACAGCAATATGACTCACCTTGTATATACAAAGCTATTAAAAAATTAAAATTTGTTTTACACCAACCAACTTTGGTATGTAAGATTTTTTCGTAACTCTTACAGTTTCCAAGATAAGGTACAGGATCATCTTGCGTGGGCCACCCTGTACATAAGATAAATGTATATATGTGTGGATATGATTATACCTCCTGATTAGTTAATTACGTATGTATTTAAATCGATTTCTTCGGGTGTGTTACATAAAGCATTTTTCTTGCGGCCATCAAAGACCCTAAAATATTATAATGCAATAGCTTAGATACCATTTTTGTTTACAGAAGATGAGTTGTTTTTGATCCTAAATTTAAAAAATAGATGTCCACTGGGTTAGACTGGGTGCTATTGTAGGTAGCAACCAATCACCAGCTTACGTTGTATTATATTATTAAAATCCAGTCATCGAGCTAGAGTATAAAATTTATTAACGTTAAAAACTATAGACTGAGCTATAGGATCATTGCAAATTCAATATTTGAACTTGTGGCACAGGTGAGTTAATGATATTATGCACTGCAAAAATTATCATAACTTACTTAACTCACTTGTACCTTAAATAACTATTACCGATCTCTATTGTAGGTTCTGATGTTTAATAAGGTCAGCTGCGGTAATTGGAGCGATGAGGTAACTGAAACTATGCTTAATAGAAACTAAAACTATCGTTAAACGTCTATGAGAATTACGTGAATTTTTATTTTTATCGACTTTACCCTATACACTCTTCCGACTGCGATAATTTCTTAACTATTCCTACTGCAGCCCTAATTTTTTGGAGACATTTTAATTAATATCCTTAGGGCGTCCCAGTTACCCAGAAAATATTATAAAGTAATGTGGATATAAAATATAGACGATGATTCCATTTACCCCAATTTATTGGGTAACTGGAACCACCGGACATGTTTTTAAAAAAATATTTTTAAATGCAATAGTTGGCATTAGAGCTGCTTTATTTTTATATTTTCTTTTGGAAATATATTAAAGTTACTATAAAACAAGGTCCTAAACTTATACTTCACGATCAAATATGAGATAAAGAGTTTGAAGCAAAATAATTGTATATCTATGGACCCATTACCCCAACTGGCCTTAAAACTTAAAGTAAAAAAGCTGTTGCAATATATTTTATGGTCTTGGACAGCCGCAAGAAAAGTACTTTATGTAACACACCCGAAGTAATCGATTTAAATACTTAAGTAATTAAGTAATTAGTAGGTATAACCATATCCACACAAATATACAGCTATCTTATGTACATTAGTTGAGAGGTTAAGGTTAAGAGTTAAGCTGGTAATATGGACCGTATTATTACTAACTAGGAGGTAGCGAATGCGGTTTGTGCCGGTTGACCGTGATCTATGGTGCGCCGGCTGTCTGCAACGCGATCTTTAAAAATTTGCCCTGCCAAAACTATTAAAACGTCCAGCCTGCCATTTTGCATTTAAATACAGATGTGTTCAAAGAATCTGTACAATTTTTTTCAGATTTTTAAAAATGTGACCACACCGATTTTTCTGCATTTTTAAAATATTTCGTTTAGAAAAAAATAAAAATACGTTTGATAACAAAAAATTATTAGGCAGTCCAAAAAGCCCGTCTTCTAGTGAGCAATATACAAAAAAATATTTGTTCTAGGGTAAATAATTTTCGAGATATTTATATTTCTTTAAAGGCGTGCAAGCAGTTTTGATAATTTTTTCAGTTTGAATATTTTCGAAGTTCTGCGTAATTTAGCAAATTGATGAATAAAAGTTATGTTCTTTAGTTGATTGCTACCTCATAAGTGATTTTCATTGAAATCTGTGAGATCGACCCATTTTAGTGATCGATTTCGCATGGAATGACCCCAACTTCATTTTGTGTACTGACGCAATAAAAATTTCCTGAGATACATTACTTAAATATGAACTTTGAAATATATTTATTATTATTAATTTCTGTGCCATTATTTAAAAATATCTATTGTTTCGATTTGGAATTTTAATTTTATAACGATATTTGGACTAATTCTCTTATATTGTTTTAAAATATCATTTGCACAAAATCAAAGTTCTGCGGAATTTAGCAAATTGATGCATGAAAGTTATGTTCTTTAGTTGATTGCTACCTCATAAGTGATTTTCATTGAAATCCGTGAGATCGACCCATTTTAGTGATCGATTTCGCATGGAATGACCCCAACTTCATTTTGTGTACTGACGCAATAAAAATTTCCTGAGATACATTACTTAAATATGAACTTTGAAATATATTTATTATTATTAATTTCTTTGCCATTATTTAAAAATATCTATTGTTTCGATTTGGAATTTTAATTTTATAACGATATTTGGACTAATTCTCTTATATTGTTTTAAAATATCATTTGCACAAAATCAAAGTTCTGCGTAATTTAGCAAATTGATGCATGAAAGTTATGTTCTTTAGTTGACTGCTACCTCATAAGTGATTTTCATTGAAATCCGTGAGATCGACTCATTTTAGTGATCGATTTCGCATGGAATGACCCGTTGTTTAAATTCCTTCAAATTCAATTCATTTAAACTTCACTTCTACTCTCTAGAATTTAGCAGAAACGTTTATTTACTAGCTTATCTGCTTTAACATATGAATACTTTGAGTAATTGGGAACAATAAATGCTTAATACGAGTACATGATTAATTAAAATACTTTCAACTTTTCATTCATTTCAGAATATTGAGTAAAATTGATAGACTTTTATATAAATGAATAATTTTTTATACAGATATTTCAATTACTTTATTTAGTGATTACTGAGAAAATAAATTTTATACGTATAACTAATGTACCTACATACATTTGAATATTATACTAATTTCTGCTTTAATTATAAAACCTGAAGTGATAGCTACACGCAATAGAATTTTATTTAAAGTCCATTAATTAAATATTTGGGAATAATATTAAGAGTAAACAGTGTTCTAAGAAATATAGTACATAATAGAACTATTATTTAAATAATATACATACACAGCAAGTATACAATATTTAATACTTTAATAAAGGTAATATTAATGCATTATTATTTTATTTATAATTTAGGTACTTTATATTTATTTGTTTGTTCCTAATAAACAAATATTTCTTGTAATGTATAATTATTAATTACTATTTGTTTAATATACTTTAAACATAACTTTATTAAATAATTCTAATTTAATCGATGAAGACTGTTAATAAATATTAAAGCATGTGATAAAATAAATACAAAAAAGTATACTGATATATACAGACTATTACGAATGATTCTCTAATTAACATTTGGGACACCTGGTATTATTTACAATGACTTTAACATAAAAATGCAAGTAATTTCATAGTTAAGACATGTTTACTGCGAAAATCGCAATGTTGCGGTTTAACTTCATTATGTACAAAAAGTCGTTTCGAAAGGAATGTGCAGAATAAACATTGCAAATAACTTGCAAGGAAATTATTGCAATTCATTCTTCAAACATTTCGCCGTTATAAATATATAATATACGCATAAGAAATAATAAACTATATTAAATAATAAAGATATGTAATTTAAAATTTTAAAAATTTTCCTGTTTTTGATAAAATCTATATTATATATTTTAACATCTAGAATTACTTGTTTACAAAATTTTGTATTAATTTTTTTTATATATATGACTAAATCACGACCGGTTTTGGCAAAAGGTCAGCGTCAAGTGGAACAAGCAGCTATATAACTAACTGCTAGTTAGTTTAGTTAATCTAAAGCGATTGTAATTTGTAGTTTTTCGATCGAAGCATCAACAACACGAAACCTATCGTGTTCGAATTAGATTATTATTAAATAAATTTTGGTTCCACCCATTTATGCAATTTAAATTCCGTGTTTTGGAATTTTAATGCTTTTGTTTTGTTTACTTTTTAGTAAAGTTAATTAAGTTTGATTTGAAATTAAAAATTTAAATTACTTAATAAAATTTAATAATTGCTAATGCTTTTCATTTCTTCTTGTTATAAATTAATTAATTATTGGAACTTGAAGACATTAATTTTCTAAACACTCATTTCAAATTTTTAGCTTCTTTAGTTGCTATCTTTACATTCATAATTTAAAAATAGAAAAACAGGGAAGTAGATTAAAAGGTCGATATTTTCTGATTTTATATTAAGATTTGAAAGTTTAAATGAGAGTTATTTATAAATCCAAAAAACTCTCATTAAATCAAAACACATTTTTATTAATTTTTGCTGATTTATTTTCATTTTTATAATTTAAAAAAGAGTTTATTATATGAAATTACCAAACAATAATTATATTTAAGTAAGTTTCTCCTACTGTACAATAACGATAGTATAATAATCATTAAGAGAACGAAAATTATAAAGTTATAAATAGTATACAGTTTATTTATTTGCTCGATGAAAGTGCAACATAATTGAATAATCCATGCATAATCGGTTAAATGCCGATATGCATAATAAAATGCTTTGTACAATAATTATAATGCAAATAATAATAAATAATACGACAGAGACGGAAAATATATTTACAGTTGAAAATAAAAGCGTTCAAAAGATATTCAGCTATTGAAATGAGTTTATTCCACATATTAAACTGTTGAGGTGGAAATATTGCTGAGGGTGAGATACCAGGGGTTCAGAGTGCGTAGTTTTGGTTCGCAATGCATGCCCAAAATGGCAACACGGAAAACAGAAGTTTTAGCAAACATCAGTAAACAAAGTTAATTTGCTTGAAAATTTGATTCTTAATTTATAGCATATTTAAAGTTTTTTGAAATTTAAACAGCTCTTGTAGAAATCCGACCCTTTAATATAATATAATTAAAAAGAACGAAATTTTTAGTTTTATGTAGAATTGTTTGAGAGTAATTTTGAAATTATTAAAATGATATTTAATTTTTAAAAACGCTTAATCACGTATCAATTCATTGATAACTTATTTTGGAGCTTATTGTGGAGCTGGAGTTGATCATTATGGAATATGGTTCTAAGGTTCTAACTGTAAACTGTCTTTACAAAATTCTATTTTACTAAAAATAATTGACATTAACATTTTAATTTAATTAAAATGTTTTGTTTAAGTGAATTATAAACTAAATTTAATTTACAATTAGAGAAGCATTCACATTTTAACCCAGAGCAACAGCATTATCAATCAATCAATCAATATACACTAATACAGGTAATTCAATTACTAATAAAACCAAATTTTCGAGTTTTATCATTTTAAGTTTGTTAAAATTCTGAATCCAATTTTTCAAATTTCAAAAGAAACTTTCGGTATTACTAATACCGAAACTTCTAAACTCGAGGTTTTAATAATTCAGACTTTTATAGCTTCAAAGGTTTACAATTTCAAGTTTTTTAGTTTTTAATTCTCCGATTTTTATACGGTCCCAGGTAGCATCGTATATAAATAAAATATTTAATTCTCAATATTTGTTAAACATAGAAAACGACAGATTTTTTAAAAACCTTTGATTTTTAATGCTATATAAATACATACATATTGAACTTACTTTAAATGTCGTTTAAATACATTTTATGTATATACTTTTAATATGATGTATTTGATATAATATGACTATATCCCATAAATATTGAGTGAAGATTCGTCTGACTGAAATCAGCAAAAAAAATAAAACAAAAAAATCATTTTTCTTTAGTTTATTATCAGGAAAAAGCCTAATGCAACATTTTTAAAAACTCTGAACACATATCCTTAAGGTTACATAAAACATTAAACAAAAATTAATACATTACAATAAAAACCACTACCAATTTGTTAAATACATTTTATTATTGATTTGGCACCACCCAAACGTTTATTAGCAAACACCGTCATGTACACTTTATTACGCGTGATGTAATTCAACGGACTACGTCGTAACCCAAACATACACCACGCACCATACACTTTCAACCGACTAATGTCGATTGCCGTAAACAACTGAAATGTTTTTTAACATTGCCCCTTATGAGCCTCAAGTTTAAAAATATAATTATATTTTAACAATAAACCGTTTAGAAACGTTTTATAAAATTAAAAGAAAGTTTTCAGAGGTTTTCACACTTCAACGCACGTTTTACTTTGAAAGTTAAACATTGATGATCTAAGTAATATTTTTATAATCTATAACATACCCTAAATTGGAAATATCTTTTGAAGATGTACGTTAAATATTTATAAAATATTAAAATTTAAATGTAAATTGTTTGCTCAAAATGAAATGTTTAATGTTTATCAAACATATACTTTTAAATATTAGTTTTCTAAACATCATAGAAACATGTAAGACATATATGTTAGATTTTTATATATTTGTCCAAATATGTATAAAATATGCATGATATATCTTTATATATCATGCATATATATATATATATATATATATATATATATATATATATATATATATATATATATTTACATCTGCCTAACAAATGGACGTCCTTTCATATCTAAGTAATTGGACGTCCACCACAACTAATAACGCTAGAGAAGATTTAGTTCGTGTATATACACTATTTTACATAGTAGTGTTACGTGTGCTAGTTAGATTTTTAATAAAATCAAAAATAAATAAGTTAATATACACCGCCATTCGACGTCCGCACATAATACAGTCTTATAACGTCCAGTGTATATCCATATAAATATTTCCGACTAAAGGACGTCCCAGAGATATACACTAATGTGGAATTCGGTATTTTGACGTCCTGCAACGTTGTCGGTGTAAAAGAAACATCTGGCTCTTTCTTACTCTGTTGTACTGTATGTTGTCTTATTCTTTTTCGCTCATATTGAACTTAAGGCGAAACGAATTGTTAAGACATATTTACGACGCTTTAAAAATCTGGTGTTCGTAATATTGTTATGGAAGTAGGGAAGAATCTTTAGAATTTCTTTCTTATGTTATTATATTTCAGGGTATCCCTGAGAAAGTCTTGATTCTAAATCATTATTTAATTTGTTTGTAAAATAGGTATATTTATATTGTAAAATAAAAGTGTATTAACTTACCTGAAATTTAAATTAGTTAGAGATCTTAAAAATATTTTTACTTTAGCATTTTAAAAACAATACACAAGAATACAAGAACACAATGTAATTGTAATGTTATGTTTTTGAAATTGTTATTCAAGATTTTCTGTTATTTGGGTACTTTAATAAGAACTCAAAAGTCAAATGCCATCAATATTTTCATAGTTCAAATGTATAGTTCTTTATAATATTCCAACAAGAAAATGCGGGTAGAATCAAAAGCATTCCCTATAGTGCTTTCTACGTTTCAGTTTCATTTCTAAGATATTTCTGTTTAGAAGTAAGAACAAATATAAACCCTCGAAATCGTTTTACAACCTTTCTGGCGTGTATTTATTGCCTTTCATACATTATTATTATTACAAGTTGGTTCCTTTAAAGCTTTAATGTTTTTTGGAATGCGGAGATAACAAGCTAATAGAAATAATATTCAGAATAATTTTATTCAAAAAGCATAAATTATATTAAACGCATAGTATAATATTGTATAATAAATAGTTAAATCTGTATAACAAAACCAAAAGATTTGCACTATATGTAAAACTTATTAACCACTATTTCTTTATTGACCTCTTTTCTTGTGGGCGTACAATGCTTTTTGGACAGTACAGCTGTAAAATATGTAAAAAATAATGTTAAATTAGTTTGTAACTTTGATGGCGAACTTTATTTCTTCAAGCGAACTTGAATTTAAAAATAACTTACATTTTAGAGTTGCTAATAGAACTGCTAGAAAGCTAATAATAATCTAATAATCAGAGCTAATAACAAAATCAGTACATTAATAGTATTATTTTTTTGAGGGTTCACTTTAGATATCACATACTGTTAGTAATAAGTTACTTACCCCAGTTGAAAGATGCTAACGACAGAACTATTTTTAAAAACTAAACTAAGGTTGTTGCTCAAATAAATCATTTTTTTAAACTCAGTAACCCGGGAACACAAGAATGAAAGGTAAAGACCCGCTATTTCTTTCATTTACGAAATAATTTGATGCACTAAAAAAAATGTACATAACGCGCAGGAATAAAATGTCTAATTCGACTAGTAACATTAGCATTTTACTTCTGAAAAGTTTGCACTAAGCTGAATTTTTGCACACAACAGCCGTTATATGGACTTATAAGTAACATGCAAAAAGTCGCCATCGATATCATGTTCGGTTTAAAAGTAATTCAAGATCAAAGTCATGAAAATTGATTTTTTTCGCGGATATCTCGCTTTCTATTGATCGAAAGATAATTACGGTTATTATGCAAATCGTAAATTTAAAACACAAGAGTTACACAAAATCGCATTTCCTAATCCGTATCCTACAAAATTTTTTTCTAATTTTGATAAAAAATGGTTTTTAAATTTTAAACCAATTCAATCTTTAGATTCATGAATTGTATTGAACATCGAGTAGGTACGCTTAGTTTGCGTTAACTCGCTAGGAAAAAGTTTTTTTTTCTACAGCTGTCAAGAAATGATGACATTTTTTCATTAATATCCGTATGCAAAATGCCACATTTGTTTTGTTTACTTGACAACGTGCACGAAATATTTTTCGCTTCAGAGCGAAAGATATTTCATGAATTTATGCGATTTATGCATATTTGTGCAACATTGTTTCCGTAGCAACAACCAAACTGTCGACTTTGCGCTAAAATAGGAATTTCCGTGTGTTATTCTTTATGATCTTTTCGGTTATTTTAATAACGCTACAAAAAAAACGTTGTGCGTAATTCGTGATCGAAATGACTTTGGTGGTCTCGAATGAGATTTTCGAAAAGACTTTCATTCTTGACCACAAAAGTAGAATTTCGCGCACTAAATACACAAATAACTATTTGCATTCACGAGATGTTTCTGATCTGGGCTCCGTCGCGATCAAAAATCTTACCAAATATCCATTTTCCCTAGCTTATTGTTATGATATATGATATACAATTTTTGACAGTTCTAGAAAAAATACATTTAGCTGTATTTTAACAATGACCGTCATATGCATTCTACAAAATATGATTCACATCTCGTAAGAAAGAAATTTTATGTAAAGGAATCTTTGTAACATATGAAATATGGGTATATTCGTACAAGCCAAAACATGTGCTTGTGTTCCTTGCGAGGCGACGAGGAAAATATACATATTTGAGTGGTAGACTTTTCACTGGTGTCTTTATGTGTAATTCGCAGTAACGAACCATTCAAACAAATTGTATTACAATTACTTGCAGGTTTAGATCGACATGAAAGTATAAGCATTTTGTTACACAAGAGGAAAATAGGGACGAATTAAAAAACTATCGGAGTATTTCTTTGCTATCTTAAATCTAAAAGTTTTTTATAAAAAATATCAATAACCGATTAACACCTAATGGATTCGTATCAACCAGTCGAACAAGTTGGGTTCAGGAAGGAATATAGTACGTCAAATCGTCTCCTTACGAAAAGCACGTTCATAAAGAAGCAAATGAATACCACCTGTCTATATCCTCTGACTTGGTCAACTATGGAAAGGCATTCGACTGTGTTGAAGTTTGGGCTGAGAAACAAACCATGAATAACTGTAGAATAGATTCCCGATAGATTGATGAGGCGGAAGTCTGTAAGATAAAACTTCGTTAGATGGTTTCCCAGGTTTGGGAATCATGATGACCTCTGCAACTTTCCACAATCTAGCACGTACTTTAAATAATATGAAGGCAGGCAGCATTTATTAGATAAGTCAGCTTTGTTTTTAGCCATTATTTCCTTAGGTGAAGCAAGTCTGATCTCATCTTGTTGGATTGGCTCATTTAAATTAGGTACATCTTGCTCTTTATGTTGCTGAAATATTTTTCCTAAATGAATCGCAAAAATATTTGCCTTTTGTTCGTTGTTTATTGCCCACTTTCCATATTTCTGTCTTAATGAGTCAGTCTAAATGATTTTTGAAACTACTAATTATGGCTTTCAGTTTTCAAATCTTTAATAGTGGTCGCAAACATAAGATTTACTTGTAAGCAAAGATAGAAACAAATGATTAATTTTTTTAGGTAAAATATATTTCCAAAGTGATTAAATAAGAAAATCGAGTTTGTTGTATTCAACTATTTTAATTCTAGTTGACAAAACGATACTTATATATATTTTAAACGGTGCATTTAATTTACAAATAATATCGTCAATTTTAATTACTAACTTCCAATTCAATTTTTCTTTGTGAAATGGTTAAATTAGCAAATTGAATTTGTGTTATTTATAACAATTTAAATTTTAACTTTTACAAAAAGAATTATTGTAAACACTGTATTTATTTTTTTAATAATACCGTCAATTTTAGTTAAAGTTATAAAATTTTAAGAGAAAAAAAGAGTACCTAATTTTAAAACTAACAAAATATTTTTAGGTCCAGAAATCTTTATGTAACACATGGATCCCATAATAGTCAAGGCTGATGGTTGTCCCTTTTGTATTAGAAGTACATATTTCTTAAACGTCATGCTTTCATTTGTTTGTACCCACTGAAGAGAGGGTTATAATAATAAAATAACCTTGTTTCCGAAATATGTATTGGTATTGTTACGTCAAACACAAATATGTAGTTTATAGACACCCTTTCAAATATAAGAATAGATATAACGTTATTTAGCAACAAAAGAAAATACCATTTTACTATTGAATTTAGATTATCTGCAATTTATAAACAAACGACGAGAAATTCATATCACCATCTTGTAACTTAGAAACTTCCTTTATGATGTTTTGTCTCTGTATGGTCACTAGACTTGCAACAGCAAATTGTGAGCTTGACAAAGTTTTTAATTACCTTTTTTATCAACTTCTACTGTCTTGAATCTCTTAACCTCTTAACCTTACAATAATATTTTGCTTGAAATCGCTATAAAATTTTGAGCAGCCACAATAATTGTGCCACATTTTCTCTTCTTCGGATCACACATCTCAATAACAATTATAATTGGTTGATTTGAATGGAATTAGCAAGTTAAATTAGCCTATATCTTTGTAATCCTTTTGGTATTTGATTTTGAAATTTGGTTCATATTTTTTAGTTGCTAATGACAATCCTTCCTTGCTTTACATATGTGCTAACAGGCTATATGCATTAGCATATTGATTCAATCTTGTGCTAAACTTTGTAGCAGTTAATGAAGTTTTCTGGGAGCTGTATTGGCCAACACGTTTTTTGGGGCTAATTTTGTCTTTCAGTCTTCCAAAATCTTATTTTTTTCTAGTAGGTAAATACTTTCTAATACTACAATACAAATATATAATAAGATACTGTATCAAGAATATCAATTTAAAAACTAACTTACAGCGAAAGCTTCTCCAAGTTTCTCGCCGAGTATAATAAAGTTTAGCAGTTATCTTCAGGAGTTAATTCATATTTAAATTCTTGATTATGTATATTTTAATGCAATAGTAATAGATTGTAAAGACTATGGTCTATCATAACACAATATTTTAAATGGTGTCTCCGAACTACACAATGTACCTATTTAACTATTGCCCAATACGTATTTCGGTAACGATGTTACCTTTTTCTCGGCTTAAAACCGTCGGTTATGAATTAGAAGAACTAAAAAAGTATATAGTGGGCTTTCGCAAATAAAAAGACGAGGAGAACAATGTATAGAACTAAATTTAGGAATCACATTCTACTACAAGGGAGAGGAAAACGAAGCATATGGAAGCGTAAGATTCCCAATATAGAAAGAACTTGCATTTCAAGTGGTCAAATCTGAAACCATATTCGGCAGAGTCGCTTATATCGTAGTTGAATAAGTTGCTATATAAGGTCAGATTAAAGATGATTTAGGTTTATGCGCTAACATCTGCACACGCAGAAGAAAAAATTGAAGCCATCTAACTAACGAAAGCTTTAGACGAAGAAAAGATAAAACCAGCCATTACCTTAAGTGACTTTAATGCCAAATTAGGATGAAATTTTGGCGAATCCGAAATATTCTAGGTTTTCTTCAAATAAAAGCTAGTTGAAAATAGATGTGGATCTCTCTTGATGGAACGACCCAAAATGAAATAGACTACTTCATCTCAGGTAGTGTATATCGAAGTTTACGTGCTAAGGCTTGATTTAATAAACAAAATAGAAAGGAAAAGACAGTTTAGAAAGTATACAGTAGAAAGTCTAAAAGAGCGTTTCCAGCAAGAAAAAACTAGAAAAGACAAACGAAATAACTAACAACAGACCGAAAAAAGCTTTTAAATGCAGAAACAAAAGTAGCGTGAAAAACTAAATCTATAGCGAAGACAGGATAAGTGATGAAACAAAGAAGTTAATATTTAAATAAGAGATGGGGACATACTAGTTAGTAGAGTGCTCGGAGCCCCGAAACTTACAAAAAACACATTTTGTAGGACTTCGAAGTAAAAATGTATAAATTACATAGAATTGTAGCTTTGGTTCTGTAGATTCTAAAACTGCAACTTGTCAAAAAATTCTATGGTGCAAAAGGGCACTATTTAGAAATTTCGAGTTAAGTACGTAGTTGGAAAATAGAAGATATATGCTACCTCTGTAATACAAAATTGTGTATATTTTTTTAGAGATTCTTATTGATTTTAAAGTCTTAATAAGAGCTTCCGTTTGATGCACGTAAATCGCATAAGTGAAAATTGAGAACATTGAGAAATGAACATTTATGCAGATTTCTCGTTTCAAGTACTGCACAAATCTAATTAAACTCGACTAGTTTTCTCTTTACATCGTTTTATCTCGGGCATTTAATATCTGTAGCATTTGACAAAACATGTATTCTTGTGAAATTGTAACCACGTTTTTTTGCAATTGCGATGGTCTTTGATTTATGAATTTTAAATAAATATTAATCAAGATATGTAATAAAAAGTAAGACATCATTTATTGTGATGTCCCACCGACCCGCGGCCGGCCTACAATCATAAGGCGTTCGCATCTCTCGTCTTACCGCGCCTGCCTCGCATGTAATACATATTTATTTGTCTCTTATCATTTACTAATAAACTTTCATTTTTGTTTTCTGCTTGCAATTATTTGTAACAAAAGTATATTGTATAACTAAAAAAATAATGTGTCTACATAATTAGTGGTAAAGTAACAAATATACATACAGATTAGTATAAGACTGTCATAAAACTGTTCTCTCAAAATGTTTTTGTCACTCAAATTTACAAATAAATTTAACAAAAACAAGCAGCGAAAATACAGAACAATGAAAGTAAAAAAGCAACCAAATTTACCGTAAATACACAGATTGAAACTATTAAAGATCACGTTAAAAGCTATCAGATAATCTTCCAAGATATCTTAATCTATTTCTTGAGATGGAAATGATGGAGTTTCTATAGAATCTTTGCATGATTTCTGTACCATACACCGACTTGATTCAATGGAAGTAAAAGTTTCTTTCGGCTGCAAGTTTTATTCTGCAATCTAAAAATAATTTTTTTTTCTTTTTAAAAATAAATGAGATTGTTTTATTAAACATTTATTACACAAGAAGTGAAACGGAGTTGAATGAGAAAACTATCGGCCTATTTCTTCGCTATCTTAAGTTTTTTTTTATAAAAATATCATTAACCGCTTAACGCCTAAAATGGATTCGTATCGACCAGTTGAACAAGCTTGATTCACGAAGGAATATATCTTCTTCTTACGGTAAGAACGCTCATAAAGAAGCAAATGAATACCACCTGTCTATATTCTCATTCGACTATGTTGAAGTTTGGGCTGTAGCACAAGCCATGAACAACTGTAGAATAGATTCTCGATACAGGCAACTAATTCATAACATCTAATAACATCTATATAAAAGAAAATACAATTGGAACAAAAGACCAGTAGTAACCAACTAAAACGTGTGGCGATTCGAAGGACACAATATCTTCGAAGCTATTTATCCTTGCAACGTAGGGCGCATTTAGATCATTAGATTGTACAAGATTTGTAACAAACATAAAGAACTAACTCGCCTTACATTTACATACGACAAAGTTTTAATTACCACAACACTCAAGGAATTACAAACAATGATCAAGTATCTAGCAAAAACCTCTACAAAGATAGGTTTAATGATGAACATCCAAAAAACAAAAATAATGACAAACACTGAAGAAATTAAAGATAGGGATTATATATCGAATTTCTGCATAAAGACTGCATCTTCGAGTGGGTCAATGAATACGTATATCTGGGGAAAATCCTGAAGCCGAATAAAGAATATCAAGTAGCTGAAATAATTAGAAAAACACGATTGGGATGGGTACGGTTTGGAAAACTAAAATTGATTTTCAGAAATCTTAAAATGCCACAACATTTAAAGGTAGTGTTCAACCAATGTATCTATTTTTCCGATCGCTAGATACGACTGCCAAACCTGGACACTAACTAGAGCTAATAACACATCGTAAGGTTAAAATGGAACAGCACACAACGCAACGCAGAAAAAGATAAAAAGATTTGAAAAAGGCGGCTGCATTACATTAGAAAGCAGCAGCAAAAAACATAAACAATTGACGAGAATGGAGAGGCCTATGTCCAAAGTTGGAACAAATTGTGTAGCAGCTGTATATAAACAATAATTAGAAAAATAAAATTAGTACTTGCATAAACGCTAAATAAAATTGGTTGAGAAATGAGCCCTGCGGCACACCTTAATTTACTTGTAATTGATTTGAACGTTTACACGAACTGATTTACACTCAACGATTCATTGAATAAGTGAACCATTTGTAATCTTTGTTTAAGACTTTATCTTATTAAAATCTTTAATATATTTAGTTGCCGATTAAAGATATAGATGATGCACCAAAACCAATGAAGTGCAATATCGATAGCATTATATTATGGTTAATAGCGTCAAACGCTTCTGTAAAATCTAAAAGAATAAGAGCACGGATTTATTTTTATCTAAATCATTAAAAAAATATTTTTTTTTGATAAAGTAGTTTTACAACGATAATGTTTACGAAACCCTGATTGAAATTCTGGCAAAACATTGTTTACATTAATATATTGTGTATAACCGTGTAGTTATTCACAATACACATGCGTATAATAATCTTTTGCTTTAGTTTAGCAACATATTGTTAATTAAACTTCAGACTAAAAAGTAAGTAATACTAATGCAAGAAATAATTAAGCTGTATGGCTTGAAAATCGAAAAGCTATTGACTTCAGGATTTATGATAATTATTCTTCTATAAAATATTTGAATACGAAAACCCAAAAACAAAAATGAAATCTAAATTTGTTGTTTAGGTATTTACTGTATTTAGATAAAATTTGCGTATCTATTGTAATATTACCTTCTACCATTTCCTACTACGTTTAACGGCAAAATAAATATTTCAAAACATGTGTTAACAGTCAGGTCAGCCGTATCCTGTTACCGAGACAAAGAGACGTCAAATGCACGAATAATATCAAAGTTATCCTGAAATATACAAAAGCGATGTTGCCAGCAAGAATCTAGGTCTCGTGATGGACTCGGACGTCTTATACACGTAGATCCTTCCGTTTGCAATATACTTAGCTGTATATATTTGTCGAATTTAGCGCATCTCGCGGAATTCGTTTGAACTACGGTATACACAATCTCCGGTAAAAATCAGTCATTTGACGTCTAAAACAAATTTTCACCAAACGATACAGGATGCTTTAGTAATCCCAGAAAAATTCAAAGAACAGGTGATACAATCGGACGTCCGGTATACGGACGTCCAATTACAACGGACGTCCAACTGATGGTAAATGCGTAATGTACGGACGTCCATTTGTTAGACTGATGTAAATATATATATATATATATATATATATATATATATATATATATATATATATATATATATATATATATATATATATATATATATAAATTATTCAATGTAAAATAAAGATTTAATAAATATTTTTTATATTAAAACAACATTTAACATTTAAACACATTTAAGAAATATTTATTGTATATAGTATGCTACTGGGAATATCAAACAATGAGCGTTTCATAAATTGATATATATTTTTTTAGTTTCAATCTTTCATAATTTGGATCTAAAAGTTTCAATGTAGACTTTAAATTAGAGCTCTTCCAATCTGTAAGATTTTATTGTTAAGTAATAAAATTAATGATATATTTTGAGAAGCTGCAGCCTTTATTTAAAATATACAAAAATAAATGTTTAAAATAACAAAAAGAAATTAGATTAAGTTTTTTCGTGACATTTGACAAGACATTCAAAGAAACTATTCTAATTAAAATCGCCAAAATTATGAAATAAAATTGGCTTTTAAATTAATTAAAGTTTCAATATGTAATCAAAAGAGTAAATTGGATTTGTAATAATTGAATGAAGTATGAATAATATAATATTATAATTAAATATTAAAATGTTTAGTAGGCATGCTATTTACAGCACGCTCTCTCGCTAAGAAGATGCTTTAAATATTTTATTCAGTAGGTATGCGTTTAATATTGAAGAAAAAATATAATTGAAATAATAATCCTCTTTTATAACTATTTAGACATAATATTATTAATTAATATAAAAATAGTTTCATATTTATAAAATTCCAAATAATATAAATTTGGAAGTTAGAGCAAAAATTGCCGTAAGTCAGCATGTTGTAATTCCTATAATAAGTCTTATTACAAACCAGTTAGGTAATCATAAAGGAACTTAAGTGTGCAATAATTAAAATTTCATTGTGAAAGGTCCGATTCAAGTAGAATGTATCTAAAAGTAACTTTGCATCACAACATTTAGAAGATTAATTTATTTATTACACTACAAAAGATTAAAAAAGAAATTTAAAATAACGGAAGTTCCGTATTACTTAAATACTTATGTAAATAAATACTTTTCCGAAGAAAATCACCTACTCTAAAAGATGATAAATCAACCATTTATATCTAAAGTACTAGAACGTGTTGTTATTGTGCATAAACAAATCGTTGACTGTATTATTAGCGATTTTAATACTTACCCATCAACCAGTAAGATCGAATTTATCATCTAGAGTTGTAACTCAAGGATCCGTCTTAAGACCATTATTATTCATTTTTTATAAGTAAGTACATATATTTTCATACATATCAAGAAATCATGACAACCTTGTAACATTTGCAGGCGATACCCAAATATAACTAGAAAATTTAGTGTTATCTTTCAAGCTTCAGAATTTCAATCTAGTTGAGATTTTCACGCTTCTAAAAACAAGGCTTATAGTTCAGTTTTCAAGTAATTTCAAAGATCTAAATTTCGCAATTCTTTGATAGTGTCAAGTTTTTGAATAATAAAATCTTTAAAGATTTGGAATTTAAAACTTAAATGCTTCAGAGTAATAATTCTGATAAGTTTATGAACAAGTTTTTAGAAGAGGCAGTTTTCATAAATGTCAAGCAGCTTAATGACAGAGTTTTAAAATTTCCACTCTTTTAATTTAAATTTTTAAAATTTTAGAAATTCAAGTTTTTAAATTTGAAAACTTTTAACTTCTTATTTTTAAGTTTCTAGTCATCAGGTTTCAAGTTTTTACAAATTACAGTACTTCGTGGTTCGAGAGTTTCAAACCATCAGCATTTCAAAGTTCATTATCGTTCATTAAAGTTTATAATTTTCATAATGACAATAATACTAGCTTTGGCTACATATCGAAGTTGGGCACTATCCATTCTGCTCTTTTAGCAAATCGCCAGAATATGAAGTATAGAACACCTCCGAAATAAGAGTATAAACACGCAAAAAGAAAACTTTCCATAAAGATAAATATGTATTACATCTATCTGACGATACCATACATACTTAAAATATCCTCTAAATTCTAATATTTCCAAATAACATGTTGTATACCTCAGTTTTATCCGAAAATGAGGAATCTCAAAATGCTATTTCATACAGAAAGATTTATGGCTGGAGAACATCTAAAAATGACTATAGATTAGAAATTTTATACCTTACAGCTTTAATTCATTTACAGATTTTTCAATTATAAATAAAAATCTGAGAAATAGACTTATTTTTCTCAAATTTTAGTCATTTCTTGGTCAAAGGAGGTAGTGAAGCGATCAAGATAAACAAGTCAATGTGTTTCTGACATCGTGTACTCTTTAGATATCGATATTTCCCAATAAAATATCGGATACCTTTATTTTATCCACAAAAATTCAACTTTTTACTGTCTCCAGCCTTACTTTGTAGAACTGCATCATTATGAAATAAAATGATTTATGTAAAGTTTCACAAGATTTATTAACTTATAACCTGTCAATTGTTTCAACATAAAATGTGGCATAATCAAAACTTTTAATTAACCTGTTTATTTATTTCAATACAACGTTTATACGTTGGACATTTCAAAATTAGCAACATGATATTGTTTTGGTCTAATGGAAAATGTAAAAATGAAATTGACAAATTTTAATTTGTTGTAAACTTGTGCAAGCCCGTTATGCTACAACTATACTACTGGGATTGCCAGACGATCATAGCAGAGGTGTGCGGGCAAATCCGACCCCGCCCGTGCTGGCGGACAACGGGTCGTTTACTTAATCAAGCGCGTTTGGACGGGCTTTCGTCCGTAAGCAAAAGATCGGGAGCGGGCGGACATGTGTCTGTAATCAGGCTATAATGATCATGGCGTACTTTGCTTATTAAGTTTCGTTATCCTTTGCGAGACTGACCGTATAATATACTTGTTGCTTAATCATCATCTACGACTGCGGAATGCCGGCAATCCGCCGTTAAATAAAAATCACAAAACTACCTCTTCAGTCGGGTAGTATCTATTCGTACCTGCTGGGTTTGGGAAGAGCGCGTAAGGATGCATTTATACAATAGGCCGCTAAGCGGACCATAGTCCTTGGACATTTTTTTGAAATTAAGGTCTTATTATTTCGCTTCGTGACTGTCAGGAACTTTCTATGTGTATGCACTTTCTACTACTTTTCTAGTCATACCTTTTTTATATTGCTTATTTCTTCACTATTAATTTCTTGTTTGTTATTCTTTAGTATTATGTAAATGTATAATCAAAAGGATCTTGAATTTGTTATATCAGCAAAAATTGTTAAAAAAAGAGTAGGTAATTAAATGCTTTTAGATTATATATTCTTTTTAAAATCACTAATCAACGATTTAATGGTTAATGATAAGTGGGTTTATGATGCATTGTTTCGTTAAATTTAAAACAGAAACGTATACATAATACATATACATACGTGGAGCATAGGTGCATACAACGCTAACCTGTTCAATTAATTTGAAGGCTCTTTCGAACCTTCAATTCGACTAATCAATTAATTTCACTTCTTTGCAAAAAAATGGTTACATATGAAGTGCTAATGGTTTATTTACTGTGTAATCAGTGGCGGATTTAGGCACAAGCGCTTGAAGCGGCCGCTTCAGGCCCCGCAAGTCAGGGGGCCCCACCGAGGCCTCCTGCCAAGGACCGCACTGGACACGCGATACATAACAATTATTGGCGTGGAATTCACTTTCTCGCGAAATGAAACAAAAACGGATTATATCATTCATATCGGTTGACACATTATAGTTTTCTACGAAAAGGCAAGCATAAGTAAAATATTGTAACGGAGTATACTGTTTCACAACAGACTTGCGAGGAATGTATTATCTCTGTCGCTCCGAACACTTGCTTTCTCGCACAATCAGCATCAGCGCGGTCATCAGACTACTATGATGACTATAATTTCTTGAATTAATGGTTTCTGATAAGACGTTCGGTGAAGGGGAATTTTACAACGCTTTTCAACGGGTAAAATTCCTGAATGACTTTTGTCAATTGTTTTTGGTATAGTAAAAGTAGAAAAGTTCCATTGTAAAATAACTGATTGTAAAATAAATGTATTTATGTCCGATTGCATTATAAAGTACTGTTTATTGTATTGTATTGCGCCAGTAAACTGGCTTATTATTGTACTCGTAAAATAAAGTGGTAGTAGTAAAATAAAGTATATAGTAGTAAAATAAAGTATGACAACTGTATATTACATGTCAAGAATAGATGTCAAATTTATAAACTGATTTTTTTTGATAATTAGCCAATTTTAGGAATCGAACATAAAGCTTTGTATGCAACTCTTACATAATCGGACCTTATAGACGCGCCCTTTTTATAGGCCTTGCTCGCTTCGCTCGCTCGGCCATAAACGAGGCTTGTCTATAAAGTCCTACATTATGTACTTGTTACATAAATAGCTATTATGTCCTATTGCATTATAAAGTACTGTTTATTGTATTGTTTTGCGGCAGTAAACTGGCTTATTATTGTACTCGTAAAATAAAGTGGTAGTTGTAAAATAAAGTGTAGTATATTCAGTTTTCCAATGGCAACTGTATATTACATGTCAAATTTTCTTCTGTCAAGAATAGATGTCAAATTTATAAACTGATTTTTTTTAATAATAAGCCAATTTTAGGAGTCGGACATAAAGCTTTGTATGCAACTCTTACATAATCGAACTTTTTAGACTCGCCCTTTTTATAGGCCTCGCTCGCTCGGCCATAAACTGAGCTCATCTATAAAGTTCTACATTATGTACTTGTTACATAAATAGCTATTATTTAATATTTATTAGTGCGTATAATGTTAATTAACGAATAATAAATCAGTTATACCAAAAACCTAAAATTATACGATTAAGTACTATGCCGGCAGAAAAATTTCACTCGATTTTCTTCATTTTGTAAACGGTCTTACATCCAGTGGCAAGTTTTACTTATGTCAAATTGTTATTTTTCTTTTAATGACATATGTCATAAAGTACAATTTAATAAAATACGTAGTTTCTAAATCAAAATGATGTGTCTTGATATAAATTATTTTTTATATTAATAATAAAATCAGCCAATATTATTTTATTTCTATTGAAATAGTTATTTTTGACGCGTCTATGATATTGTGTCATGTCATGAAAAGTCTTTGTTACTCGTCTAAAATTTAAGAAAAATCAGCCTACTTGATAAAAATCGTGCGAGATTTTCCTGTCAGAACAGTACATGTGTCGCAGGAAGATAGTCAAATCCGGAAAACTAACTATCTACCTAGTCATTTACTAAGTGACGAGGCAGATAGTAAATCGAACATAAATCTATATGCCTTTTGATTTTGTTATATGCCTAGGTATTTACTAAATTAAACTAAATTTACTAAATTAGAACAGGCAGTTAGTAAATGGCTTAATGTGCTGTCGGCAAATTAGGTAATAACATGCACATTTCTTCGTAGAACATTTTTTTAGATGAACACTTGGAAAATCTTTACCCTTGCCTAAAGAATGTTCTGCAAAAAAATGTGCATGTTATTACCTTATTTGCCCACAGCACATGAAGTCATTTACTAACTGCCTGTTCTAAACAACGGCATTTAGTAACCTTCATTCAATGAACCCTCTTCATGCCTAGGCATGAAGCAAAATAGTATAGATTTATTCTCGTTTTACTGTCTGTCCCGTCACTTAGTAAATGACTAGGCAGATAATTATTTGCCGGATTTGACCACAGATTATACTTTACAGATGCGAAGCTCGCCTGGTCCCGCCAATCCAAATTTATATAAGCATGCGTGAATCCACCATCGTTTTAGTAGTATTTTAATCAACCTCACTTCTCTGCTTGTTTATATTTTGCGCGTGTGTTTTTGTTGCGTTCAGATATTTTGAATTATTTTGTTAGTACTTTATATATTTTTGCATTAATATTTGATTTGACATTGATATTATGGACATAATGTTACCTTTCTGCACTTACCAATTGATTTGTACAATACAGTATCCATATAAGTATAATTTATTATAATGTTAATAAAAAGTTTTCGATTTTGGTAAATTGTTTATTTTTTTATAGTTTATTATTTTTGTTTTATAGACCTTAATTTATGTTAATCATTGGGGGCCCCAAAAATTTGTAGCGCTTCAGGCCCCTCAAGTGTTAAATCCGCCACTGTGTGTAATTAAATTAAAGTCGCCGTAAATATATTCATATTTTGTATTCTTTTAATGCGAGATTAATATGATGAAACCGCGAACTTATTATAATTTTGGTGTAGTTATTTGATTAACAAAGAGCGGTTCGCCACTCGTTGTACTCGCAATTTTATATTATTGCAGACGCACGGGATCGCACAATCAACTACAGTATTAGCAAGGTCACGCCCGAATTTGTTAATAAGCACCACGGACATCAGAGGATTAAGTGAACATGCTTGCATATCCCGGTCCGTTATTAATGGGCGGGAGCCCACTTATTCGCGCTAAACCAAACAACTGGAGAAGCCTGCCCGACGGCGGGCACAAGTGGTTTCGGATATGCCTACTAAATTGGTCTGCCCGCATACTTCTATTCTGTACTTAACGTTGTGGAAAACGTAATCAAAATGCCTAAAAAAAGTACATAGATTTCTATGCGTCGTTTATACCAATAAATAACAGGCTTGAATTAACAATTAGCCTATTTTTCTTACCTTTTTTTACACTAACTCCCTATATTGCTGATCTTTTGAATCTACTCAGTAAATCCGTGGGAAAATCTGCGCTTACACTCATACAAATATTTCATAGATCAATCATTTTATACCCTATTGATTTTCTTTAACGAGTAAAATTGGCATTCGTCTTGCAATGGCGTGAAGGCAAATTATTGACCCGATCTTTTTTTACAAAACAAAGTCTGAGTCTAAAGGTATCTAAGACACCGTTTATGGTCATTTATAAATCTGTTGAAAGATTGCCACTACACGACCCACACTTAATTAGATGTAGGAAAAGGTTGTTCTACAATCGAACGATTGTACTACATATTGATCGATCAGTGTAGGTTCGTGACGAAGTTGATCATTTGACGTGACTAACCCTGTTTTCTTTTTATTCCCTCATTTACAACACTACTTGTGTTTCCAATGCTAATGTACAATTGGCAAGAATTAAAAACGGCAACTAAAAAGGCAATTTTAAATGTTGTACCTGAATCCAGAGCTGTTATTACTACGGGTGTACAGGTTGCACGCGCACAAAAGCGCTCAATACTTGGGCAACCAAAAACATTAAAGTAAACAACACAAAAATGAATTGTTTATATGAAATAAAATTTAATGGTCTTTTTTAGGAGTCTGAGAGTTTTTCTCCAAACTTCTAGAAAACGATCAAAATAGATACTTAACACCATTGATGACATGAGCAGTGAGAGCATTTTGCACGCAAGAGCTACACTTGTAACGAGCTGGGTTCAATTTGTCAGTAATTGTAGAGCATTCTTCCATCTGCAATTCTATCAAAACGAACGGGGCAAAAACTCCTATTAGATCGAATGATGCGAAAGAGTCTGCGGGTGGTGCTTTCTCATAAACCCACAATCGAAAGTCTGGTCCGCGCCTGTTCGATATAAAACATGGTGTAGAGCAGTGTTTCCAACTGACTTCATGTTGCGGACCAGACGAAAAGTTGCAAACCAGATGGGAGGAAGTGCAGATTTTTTTATAGTAATTCTCGGACTAGTTATCTAAAAATGCCAGACAGTAGTATTAAACGACAGCATATTTTCTGTAAAGATCGTGCGCTTCGCACACGACCGGCGCATGGAAGGAGGAGAGAAAATTCTTCAAAAACTGCCCTTTGAAATAGCGTTTTTTGTATTTTTAATTTATAAAGAATAAACACTTTTTTCATGAACATCTTTACATACTTACATAACATTAACAATTTTTCCAATGCGACCAATTGTATGCGACTGACAGGATTCTCAGAATGAGCATGGTCGAACGTCGACCATGCGCATGCGCGTCGATCATGTAAAGGTTGTGAAATTATGTAATAAATATAAAGAAATTCGCGAACCATTTAAAATTTTTCTGCTGACCACCAATGGTTCGCGGACCACCGGTTGAAAAATACTGGTGCAGAGTATGTGAATTTTCCTCTTGGTTCTTATATAAATTGAATAATATTTAGGAGTTGCACACTTTTATCACTTTTGTAGGGTTCAGCTATTTTTTGCTAGAGAGCTGTCATATTGTGAAAATGAATGCTAGAAAAAATTTGATTACTTGAAAATATGCCAAAAAGGCGAATTCTTGGGTGTTAGACTCAAAAAAAAGTTGCTATTAGTCTGCATCTACCATCACAAGGAGATGAAGAAAACGCTCTCTGCTCCTGCAAACTTCACAAGTATCAAACTGTAGGAAGTGTGGAAGAAAGCAAACAGCCATAAAACGTGAAGGAGAATATCGGAGGTGGTATTCAGAAGTTATACAAGGAATACCACAATTTGGATAAAGAGAAATAAAAAACCACGGAAACAGCAAATATGAAGCGGCAGACTTGGAAAGGTGACCTTGAGAAAGATCAGGAGGAAGATTGAAGATCATATTCCTAGAAGATTCATTCACGGCATTCATTACTGCACAACGAGAGGACAGAATGAGTTTATCAATGAGATCAAAAGATCAATCAAAAGATTGCTCCAAAGAAAGTATCACGTTGTCGTTGATAATTTCTTGATCCTACACTCACGGCTACATGGGACCAAGAGGAACTCTCCGTCTGACAGGCAAGGTTCGCAGATTGCCATCTCTCCATCTACTGTTCACTGGGCTCGAGTAAAGCACAGAAGTCAAATGGCAAAGGACATCTAAGAGTCAGTATTCAAACACTGGGAATACCAAAACTCTGGAAGATCTAGTTGCTGTCGTTGCCACCGGAAACGATTTTGTACATCTGCTTGGAGTTGCTGCTGTCCAGAAAAGTACTGGTAATAAAATGGCTCGAGTCGTGATTCAGGAGCTGATCCGATTCGGCTTACGTGACGTGATCAAATACAGATTCAAGGAGCGTGTTCGATGATTGGAGAAGGAAGTTGGGCGGATTATGTAGTGGCTAGCTTGCCGCTATCACACCTAGAACTAATCTTCATCAATATTCAGATCGTTCGAAAGTTCCAAATCCATTGGAATTTAGTTGATAAGAAGTTATATACAACCATTGTGGAAGAAGAAGAGTCCATACGATTTTCTAGAAGGTCAGTGTGTGAAAATGATCACTGCCTTCCAAAATTTCGAAAGAACAATTCAGTCAAGAGAAGATTATAAAGTTTATACATCTGTCCCTCCTTCTTATAGGTTGGTCTTGAAGTGATTTTAAATTCAGGGCTCCAAGAGCCCTTCAGCAAGCAAGGTGGATGGCAAAGGTCACATAACCATTTAAATTTGGCCTATTCAATAAACAAGTGGAGATGAATAATAATAATAATAATAATAATAATAATAATAATAATAATAATATAATAATAATAATAATAATAATATAATAATAATAATAATAATAATATAATAATAATTACTACAACCCATAACCTAAACCAAGGCCCCAGAAGCTATAAGCTTGTGCGGGAGGGAGGGGGCGATTATTATTATTATGTAGGCCCAATGTGCGGCTGCAGCCGACTTATAGATGGAACAGCGCAAATCCCACATTTGTGTTACAGCTAAGGGAAACTGCAGAAAACCTTAACCAGATCTGCCAGCACCAGGAGTCGAACCCGGGCCGCTTGGGTGAAAGTCCGGCACGCCAGACATTACACTACCAAGGCTGTTTCAAATGATTTCATATATGTCCGCTTTTGTCATGAGACAACTGCCTCATTTACAACTGTGAATCGATGGGCATTATGCCTCTTCAGCCAGGTATCTTAATGGTAGGGGACTCTTTTAGGCTCATTATGCCTCTTTAGCCAAACGTTATTTGAAAATTGAGATCAGTACAAAATCTTCGTGAATTCGATGTGCTCGCCTAGGAAGCCCTATCCCTCGTATGCGACCGTGAAAAATTGGATTACATGCTTCAAAAGAGGTAAATTTTTCATTGAAGAAGAAGAGCAACCCGGATAGCCGCTTTCTGTGTCCGTTTCCGAAAATATGGATGCAGTTTATGACATGATATTATCAGACCGTTGAATTGGGCATAAACGAATATCTAAGGCACTGAATAATTGATATAATCGCGTCTATCATATCTATTTAAACATGAAAAAGGTTTCTCCAAAATGGATGCCCAAATGTCTGAATATTAATCAGAAACTAGCTAGGGTAGAAATCTGTGCTTGGTTTAAAAAAGATGCTGACTTCTTTACCCGTGTTGTTGCTATGGATGAAACTTGGGTACATTTCTGCGACCCAGAAACAAAGCAGCACTCAATGAAATGGAGACACTCAGATTTTCCAAAACCTGTGAAGTGCCCAGTTCAAAAATCTAATGGAAAAGTTCTTGCTTCAGCTTTTTGGGATTGTTATGAAGTAATCATAATTGATTTTCTGGATAAGGGTAGAACAGTAACTGAGAATTATTACTCGATGTTACTGACCACTCTATGAGAAATAATTAAGGAACAAAGACGCGTTACGTTGTCCAAAGGTATTTTGTTTTTGCAACGCAATGCCCCTGCACACAAATCGCACGTTTCAATGGGAACAATTCGTGATTTAGGGTTCGAATTACTCGAACACCCTCCTTATACACCGGATCTGGCTCCCTCCGACTGTCATCGCTTCCTTCAACTGAAAAAAAGCGTGAAGGACGTAATCTTCTTCCAACGAAGAGCTTATAGAAGCTGCGAAGACCTGGTTTGCAGAGCAAGATGAAATTTTTTCAAATGTCTAGGTTCGCTCTAACAAATGTAATCAATTAATTAAGAGGAGATCATTTTGAATAATAAAATATTTTGAGTTTCCAATCTTGATTGCTTCTATAGTAGGCTAAGAATTTTTCAATACCTCCTCATACTACAACATTCTTCATTGCAAATGTTTCGTTGTCGAGATTTAATTTTTTAAAATAAATGTGCTGCTTACAAACAGTTTGCAACGAGGTACTGATAAATGAATAAAGTGCAGTTCCGAATGGCCAACATATTTATTATGGATACATTCCACGCCGATTCGACCAAAGTTGGCGCGGTACCCCCGTAGATTTTTTTTATGTTTTCTTCACGTAATACCTTTTCCAAACCTTATATAAAGCTCAAATATTACTGCCCATAAATACACCGTTCGCGAGATATAGAGGTTTGTTTTTTTCAGTTTTAAACGTACATGCCCATATTCAAATGCTATTTACTCGGCTTTCATACTAGTTAGGAAGGTCTGGTTTTCTGTACTTGAAAGAGAATGAAATGGACTATCTACGGTAATTTTTGTTCGTTTTTCCAACATTTGTAACATAGTATATTATCTGAGCCTTTAACAAATTTTGACTCTTCTCAAAATCGGTTCCATTAATTTTTTCAAAAAGATTACAACTATTGTATGCAATGTTCTTATAATTGTGTTAAAATTTCAATTTGGTATCTCTATACAATCAGAAGTTATGAATTTTCTTCTATAGTCGTGCGAACAAAATGTTCTAAAACGACATGCACTTGTATTAAGAGCAGCAAATGTGACTCTCAAAATGTTTAATTAATATTCTCCAAAAAAATCACAACTATTGTAGGATATACCCTCATCATTGTAATAAAATTTCAACTTGGTATCTCTATAGAATCGGAAGTTAAGACATATTTTCTGTAGTCGTGCGTATACACTTTACACACTGCAACAAGAATTATCCGAGTCCACGGGACACAGTTGAGAGCAAATCTATTGTAGGTATACATTATATCAGGCGCGGATTAACGGAGGGGGGGAATGGGGGAAATCCCCCCCCGAAATTTATAGATAAATATACATAGGATAGAATCAAATAATGTTTGTTTAATTATTATTTATTAAAACAATTATTTTTCCAAAAATTCCCCTCCCCCCAAGTAATTCTCTGGATCCACCCCTGATTATATAATAATACAACGAATTATAATTATTATAATAATCAATTATAATAATAACGAATTATAATCAAACTGGAAACAATCGTTTGAAAATGAATAAGAATTTTCTATACCAACAGAAAGAATAGAATGGAACTTTAGAGTTCTAGGAAACCTTCTGGAGCTGATAAATCGCTGGTTTAAAAATCCTTCCTGTGCTTCAATTTCAATTATAATTTTCAGCAAAACCTACCTTTTTTTAATATTAAGTTTAGCAACATTTGGTTGATCTTTCGTATCGCAAAAGTTGTAGCGAAAACTTATTGCTTTTCAAATGATTGTTTCGAGTTTGATTTGTTAAAACAAAAGTAGTAATAATTATAATTCGGATTATCATATAATATATACCTACAATAAGTTTGCTCGCAACTGCGGCCCGTGGACTCCGGATAATTCTTGTTGCAGTGTGTACAGTGTATACGCACGACTATAGATAAAATGTCTCAATTTCCAATTCTATTGAGATACCAGGTTGAAATCTTATTACAATGATAAGGACATATCATGCAATAGTTGTGATGTTTTTGGAGAACATTAATGGAACATTTTGAGAGTCATATTCGCTGTTCTTAATACAAGTGCATGTCGTTTCAGAACATTTTATTCGCACGACTATAGAAGAAAATTCATAACTCCTGATTCCATACAGATACCAAATTGAAATTTTAACACAATTATAAGAACATTGCATACAATAGTTGTAATTTTTTTGAAAAAAATTAATGAACCGATTTTGAGAGAAGTTAAAATTTGTAAAAAACTCAGATAATATACTATGTTACAAATGTTGGAAAAACGAACAAAAATTACCTTAGATAGTCCATTTCATTCTCTTTCAAATACAGAAAACCCGACCTTCCTAATTAGTACGAAAGCCGAGTAAATAGTATTTGAATATGGGCATGTACGTTTAAAACTAAAAAAACAAACCTCTATATCTCGCGAACGGTGTATTTATGGGCAGTAATATTTGAGCTTTATATAAGGCTTGGAAAGGGTATTACGTGAACAAAATATAAAAAAAAATCTATGGGGGTACCGCGCCAACTTTGGTCGAATCGGTATGGAATGTATCTATGTACCTTTTGCATGTGCAATAAGCTGTTTGTTGTGTCCTTCTTATTCCAAATATAGATGTTAATATTTTCCTGTTTGCTTTTACAAGACCAGTTTAATTTGTTGTTAATGTGTATTGCTAAGAATTTTAAGGTGTCATCATATATGACGGTTTATTGCCGAGTCATTGCTTCATTATCTTTACGCATCTTTTGTATTATTAAACCTTTTAAAATTAATCATGAAATAAATAAAGATTATTAAAAGTTTCACAGTTTTATTAAATACAACCTGACAATATTGTTTCGACAGCTATGCTGTCATTATCAAAGGTAATATAATTATAAACAAACACGTCGCTAAGGTAGATACAAAATAGGTAACTAGATAAAATAATAATAATAATAATCAGAATTAAATATCTAATACTTCCAGTAACGGAGAATTACTGAGCTCAAGTTGTTCATTCATTAAAGGTACCCTGAGTTTGTGTTTGTATATCTCAAAGGCTTCTAAAATGTCTAATTTGCGTTTGTTATTACAAAAATGTAGGAATTTAATATTATTTTGAGGAGTCATTGTGTGATTTTGTTCTAAAAGGTGTTTGGCGTAATTCGATTTTTCAGGATGTTTATTTTTGTAATGACGTACGTGTTCTTTATATCTTATGTCAAAATTTCGAAGTGTTTGTCCAATATATACCGAACTACAAAAAGAACAATTTAAACGGTAAATGCCCGATTTCATGATATCATGTGTTCTGTCTTTAGCATTAAATAAAAATGAAAAAGTGTTAGTGTTGGTTTTAAATGTTATTTTATAATTGTTGGTTTTTCTTAGTATATGTGCAATTTTTTCTGATATTTTGCCAAAATATGGTATAGATATGTAATTTGTGTCTTCTGTTTGATTGTCAATGGGATATATTCTTTTGATAGCTAACCTATAATCTTTTTGTTTAATTAAAGTGTCAATCATATTCAAAATTAAGCTTGTTTTAAAATTTCATCAATTTTACATTGTTGTATTCTGCATTTGATTGTTGTCAAGCTAAGCTACTGCAAGTTTTATACATTTACTCCGTATCTTTCAGCTCATGCTTGAATATGCATATGCACACTAAACTATTTATAGTGAACTCATTGAATTTTTTCTGGCAAGATGATAATGATAAATCGCTGTATACGAAAATCCGGAGCAGTACACAGAAAGATTACGTGCTTTATCTGTAAGAACTAAAATAACTGAAATTGAAACTGCTTGTTACGCTAACTACACTTGGATGCTGTTGTAGATGAAAGATGACATAAATATAGGATTGAAGTCAACTCTTAAAAGAGGATTAATAGTTTCGTCGATAAACGAAAACAGATGTTTTTTTAGATATTTGCTAGACGATCCTTATGTTAGGGTTTGAGAGTAGATATATGAGGATTTTTATTTGAAAGATTTTCTGAATTTAAAAAGTGGAAGATCTAGCAGTGCAGAGTCATATCAAATGTATATAGATTTGACATGATTTACTGGGCTAACAGTGGTAACAATACCTTAAACTGCCACTCCATGTATAATGGTATAAGAATAAATAACACAATAGCAAAACTATGCTTGTTTAAAGGCACTGGTCGTCAATTCGTGTCCTATAGAAGAAGTATTAGAGAGAAAAATCGGAATTCGAAAAAAAAAGAAAACTTAACAACTGACCCAAAAAAGAATAAAAGCAAAAATTCAGCAAATGATAATTGTTCCAGTACAACATCGCAATACGCTGAACAATAACTCGAGGTAACAATTTACTTACATAAGGTGAAGACGAATTTGAGAATACTTGTAAGGTTTTAGTATGGATTTCAAGATACAGTCTTTGTTTGTGTAAATGGTTTGCTTTATTCTTCAAACTTATCGCATATTATAAATGTATGTATTTAAGGTTAGCGATTGCTAATGATTTGCAATATGACTGATGCATTAAATTGCAAAAACGAGGTGCTTTGGAGGGATAAATTGCCAGATTTTTAAAAAATTTAAGTAATGTCAATGTCTTATTATCATCGATTATGTAAAGTTCGTTATGTAAAGATGAAGCGCTTTAATGTACCATTCTATTGTCCGTCTCACGTTGGGACTACAGTGAAGGAAAGATAGCCAATGTATTTCTTATGGGAGTTTGTGCTTCGTTGTTGCCACCTATTTCACTGTATGAATCTATAGAAATGTGGATAAGATTCCAGAAGTTCTAAACCTTTGAAAATAGTAACCGAAAAAGTGTAATCGTAACCATACAAATGAAGCATTTAAAAGAAAGTCTTATTAACATGTGTATTTGTTATTTTGTTAAACATTACTTGGGATTTTTACATCGTACATGTATCTAAATATCCGATATTTTCTTACTTATACTTTTTTGTTTAATTCTTTCGTCCTCAAATTCTTTCAACATAAAAATAACGGCTGGTTAGCTTCTGCATGATCTTTTTAATCTTTTAATTCACAGGTAAATACAGGAAGTCCCAAACGTAATTTTAACGGTAAAATGATTTCATCATGATAAAATCATTCATTTGTTCAACTTGTTTCAAAAGAAACTTGCAAAAACGGAAATTTAGGATTAGCAGCAAATGCAAAGGATCTTAATAAACAATAAACCCTTCTGGATTTTTCTACTTCACTAGTCGGCACTATTATTTGTCACCGAACGCATATAAGCAAATTTCTTAATACAGAAATAATTATTTGGTTTCAAGTTTTGATAGCTTGTGCGTCTATAAATCTTCGCTTAGTTGTTTGGGTTTTATTGTTTGTAATTATTGTTAACATTGTCGTGTTGTTTGTTGTAACTATTCGTATTGTAGTATTACATAATACACATAGTACATTATACATAAGTATGGCGAATATTGTTGAAAACAGAATGGGTTGTGTACTAAAGGTTGGTGAAAAACAGATTTTGTCAAATTTGATAAAATATCGTCTTACTGAGACGCGGCAGTCGTTATCAGTAATTATTCGACAAGTTTGTTCTCAGTACGTCAAGAAAGTATTTCACCTGATGGAATAAAATCTCCAAGAAAAAGAGCGAAGAATAAAAATACTTCAAAATCGCGAAATATAACCTACTGTGATGGAATTAGGAGTGAAATTAGAAGAAAGGTGCACGAGTGTTTTTCGCAAAATATACCACCAACGATGAACAATATTGTAGCAGCTGTAAATGACAATGAAAACTTTCCCAACTTTAGTAGAAGTACGTTGAATAGATTATTACGTGATATGAATGTTCAGTATGTTAAGAGAGGACGACGATCTTATTTAATTGAAAGAGAAGAGATAATTGCATGGCGTCATCGTTATTTAAGACAAATTAAAAAATATAGAGAAGAGGATTACAATATAGTTTATATTGATGAATCTTGGGTCAATCTTGGCCACAGCGTCAAAGTTCAATGGGTGGATATGTCAATTAAATCATATCGGGACGCCTTCATTGGAGGATTAACCACTGATTTGAAAGCTCCCACAAAGCGAGGCCCTCGTTTTATTTTACTTTATGCTGGCAGCAAACAAGGTTTTATAAATGGGGCAGAGTTGACCTTTGTTGCCCAATTTACCATGCCGAAAAATTGAAAAAATACCAAATCAGTCTTGGAAAAAAGAAGAAATACGATCATGGCTTTAGCCAAAAGATATATATTTTGACGATGATACTTGACAGCAGATCTATTGGACGTGGTGAAGGCTTTCAAATCTAATTACGACAAATACATTCTTGAAGAATGTGCAAAAGAATACGGCATTCCAATAGTAAGATTACCTCCGTGCCATTGCGAGTTAAATGCCATTGAATTAGTTTGGGGTGATGTGAAACAGTATATCGCTAAAAAAATACCACATTTAAAGACACAGGAGATGTTCGAAATTTAATTAGTAAAGCGTACGTTTAAGTAACAGCGCAAAAATGGAACAATTATGTTAACCATGTAATTAAAACAGAAGATAACATGTGGTAAATTGATGGATTGATGGGCGATATTGAGCCAATACTTATAAATTTGGAAAGTGATAGTGAAAGTGACGTAGAGGATGAAAGTCATTTGTGTTAATGCTGAACTTTTTACTGTTGTACTTTTATACTCATATTATTTGTTTTCAATTTATCACTGATTTATATAAAAGCAGTACAATTAAAGAAGTGTAGTTTGATAGTATACAATTTGATAGTATACAATAATTTATTAGTTTGAATGTTTCTTTATTTAATAAAAACTAAATAACTATAACTTGTGCTTTTTTATTTACCTAAAATTCAAAAACTCGAAATAAAACGTTTGACTTTTAATAATACTCAAAATTATTAGTTTTGTAATAGTACTGGCGTTAACTCATAAAGTATGGAACTATCGAAATAAATCTTTTATTAAATATTTTTGACAATCCAACTCGAAAATTTTTAACCAATCAAATTACAGAATTTTTCAAATTGGGATCAATGAAATTAGTTTTATAGTGAAAAAACCACTAGTGGTTTTTTCACTAAGAAAAAACCACTTGTCAAAATGAAATGTCAAATTTAATTAAATTAATATTAACTACACACGCTAAATAAAAATTTACTCGGTGGATTATCATGCCGAATACAACTCGTGGTCTAATTTTTTCTTGCAAAATTTATCGTTTAAGACATTCGTAGCTTTTGCTTTTGGAAAATTACACTCGTCTCCTGCGTCGACTCGTGTAATTTTCGTTGCAAAGCTACTCATATCTGAAACGACAAATTTTGTCGGAAAAAATCAGACCACTTGTGATATTATTTATGAGAAAAATCCTCAAACACGTCGATTTTTATCTTAAATGAGACATATTTTAGTGTAATTGTTATTTGCAGATCATCTTTTGTTTCCGAGTTATGGCGATAGCGAAAATATTTTTAAATGGACACCCTATTTTTTATGATGGATTTGGAAAGCAATTTCCGAGATAAGTTAAAAGTTTTAAAACAAAAGTTAAAAAACAATAAAGAGTTCCAGGTTTTAATAAAAAAAATTAAAAACTTATTTAAGAACTGCCATAAATTTAACGCTAAGTCAATTGTTACATGGCTACTTGATTTTTTATCAAGAAGTTTGAAGTCTAGATTTGAACTTTGATTGAATAACAATCAAGAGTTTAATTTTCTTAATAAAAAAATCAAGTATCCATGTAACAAGTGCTTAGCGTTAAACTTATGACAGTTCTTAAAAGAATTCTTTTTTTTTCTTAAAACTTGGAACTCTTGATTGTGTTTTAATTTTTGTTTTAAAACTTTAAAAGCAATTATCTCGGAAATTTCTTAATACAGTATCATACTTTTTAGCATATTTTATCTTAGCATTACATTATCTTTTCAAATCCATCATAAAAAATTAGGGTTTCCATTAAAAAAAATTTCGTTATCGTCATAACTCGGAAACAAAACACGATCTACAAATAACGATTACACTAAAATATGTCTCCTTTAAGATTAAAATCGACGTGTTCAAGGATTTTTCTCAAAAATATTTAATAAAAGAGTTATGTCGATAGTTCCAGACTTTATATGCGCACTACATGAACAGCAGCAAATTTTGAAATTTTGTTTTACTACCGATGTCAGATGAAGTGACTACCTGCAATATAACTTGCTCGAACAATAGGGATTATAAAGGTTTATGCAGTTACAACTACAATATTTAGAAAGTGTTTTTAAAAGTTCCTTGCAAGATGTTTGGCAACCCCGTTGTCCATAAGAACACACACTGTAGTCTCAACGTGAGACGATCAATAGTTAAGACGTGAGTGTCGTCTGTAATAATTAAAGTTAAGGACTCTGCACATTGCACCATGGTTTGACAATATTTTAAGCTATTACGCAGGCACATATTTTTATTCGAATCTATGATGTAATCTTTTTTATCTCTTTGTAACTTATTTTATCCGTCTACGTTGTTTCATTTTCCCCAATTTGTTTCTCAGACATATTCCTTATATGTCATAATGTAGGGTCATAATGTTGAAGAGAAAAAGTATCATTTTTGTCCCAAAATGGCGGAATTTATAGTGAATTTTTATTGTCAACTAAGAAATTGGTACTATTGTCAATTTTGATATGGTAAGTTAACCCGATCTGTATTCTAGTCTATACATTTCTGTGCAAAATGACAAAAATGCATTTTTTGTGTAAATTAAACATACCTACTGTTTTTTACCTCAGCCGCTTTTAACTGTCAAATATCTCTCCTGGAAGTAGCTGTTTAGCATGAAACAACATGACCTCAAACTACATATACTTTCTGTTTATTGCAATTTATTATCGATTTTTTGTTTTCGTGTAAAGCGGGGTTCATTGAATATTATAATAATTTAATAGCTATTTACAATCGAATGCGTTAAGTCGAACTTTACAGCGCGATATCTCTGTTGGAGGCACTCGCTCTACGGTCTCGTGCCTTATTAGTTAAAATAACGCATGCGATTTGTATAAAATGTTTTGACCGACAAGCTTTAATTAATATTTTTTTATAAAATAAATGAAAACTTAAACATAGTCTGCTGTGATTGCTATGTTTAAATTCAAGCAAACGAATATTAAAATTCTCTTCGTATTGTCCGCATTTGGTATTTGGCAATGAATGATTTCAAACGTACGATAAAGGGCGGTGTAGCGATAGGTATGTAGCGAAGTAAATACTACATACTTGTGCGTGGTACAGGGCGGTTATTTTTAACGACAACCACAGAAAAATGTTTAGGTGATTGTCGGACCGACTGCTTAACGTGGCCATGTGATAGCACGGCGAAGGCTTTATTGACGAGAAAAATTCTCTCGCCGGTTCCGCGGCCTGAGTAAGAGTTGGACTGGACTCTTTACTGCGCGACCACCCACTTCGCCCAGGTAACAAGTATTTTGTTACATAAACTTAATTATGGTAACGATAACTTTTTTTAAATATCTCTAACCGCCCAGTATTTTTTGTGCTTTTATCGCATTCACTACTGCATGGTGTGTAAAGATCTAATATATTATTGTATGTGTTGTTGATAATGTAATCAATAAAATCCATTAAATTATATAAGTTATTTATCCAAAGTTAAATACAACCACACATAATAAATTCAATTCTTTTTTCTTTTTTTTGTTTATTATTCAGTCTTGCCAACTTTACTTTAATATACAACACCTTCCCATCTAAGACATTTTTAACAATATTTAAATACATATTTTATAAAACATAATATTTATAATTATAATCAACTTAACTAACTTACATAATAATCATTTAACCAACTTGGCATTGTATTCTTTCTAGTGCTTCTTTTTGGTGTTTTATCTAAAACTGTATTTTTGAATTTTATTTTATTATCATTAACTACATTGGAATTTTTTAAATGAAAAGAGTTTCGTCTGTATAAATGATTATTTTTACTGTCTTTAATTATGTACGATCTAGGGGTATCTGCCTCTTTTACGACTTCTCCCTTATACCATGTATTGTTCTTTCTGTATACAATATTACCTCCTTTTTGAAAATTTACAAATCTATGTGCTTTTCTGTCATAATTCCTTTTTATGATTTTATTTTTCTCCATTAATTTGTTTTTAATATTTTGATTTGTAACTGGAATTAATACATTATCTTTTACAGGTATTTTCGTTTTTAATCTTCTGCTCATTAGCATTTGAGCTGGTGATAAACCAATACCTATAAATGGGATATTTCTATATTCCAATAAAGGTATATAGTATCCTGCATTTGTTTCATTACATTTCTTTAAAATCTTTTTTGCAATTTTCACTCCTATTTCTGCCCTACCATTTGATTTAGGGTAATTTGGTGAAGTGGTGATTATATTAAAATTATATTCATTAGCAAACTGTTTCATTTCGTAAGATGAAAATGGTACATTATCTGCAATTAAAGTATCTGGAATTCCGTGTGTGCAAAATACTTTTTTAAAAGCTAAAATTATTTTAGAACTTGTTTTGTCCATAATCGGGCAAATCTCAATCCATTTTGAGAAATAATCACTTATTATTAAATAAGACTTCCCTCCAAATTCTGCTATGTCCGCGGCAATTTTTTCAAAGGGCCTATCTGGAATTTTATGTTGAATTAAAGGTTCAATTCTGTTTCTGTCACTAAATTTTTCACATATTTCACAATTTTTTACTGTTTTTTCTACTTCCGCATTTAGTAACGGCCAATATACTAAGCTTCTAGCTCGGTCTTTGGTTTTTGTATTCCTAGATGTCCTTCATGTAATAGGCTCAATATATATCTTCTTAAATTTGTTGGTACAATGATTCTATTATCTAAAACACAAATTCTTGTAACAAGCTTTCATTATTAGCTTCACAAATTAGATTTATTTTACCTACTGTGTCAATTTTGAAACCACCATATGCTTCTAATTTAACTTCATTTTGCTTTATTTGTACTTCCTTATCAACTTTAAGTTTATTAAATTTATCAATTGGAAGTATGTTGACTTCAGACCCAGTATCAATTTTAAAAGTAACAGGTACATTTTCAATTATGACATTTTCATACCAACCATTTTCTATTACATTACAATTATCTACCTGAACATTATTTATTTCATAATTTTCATCTAATTCACTAATTTGGTTTACATTTTTATTATTATTTGTTTTATTTTGGCATTTCTTACTAAAATGGTTCATTCGATAACACCTCATACATTGCTTACCATATGCCGGACAAGAATTAATAGCATGGTTATACCCACATCGTGTACAATTCTTGATTTGTACTGCTTCATATTTTTCTTTATTTCTGTTGAATTGGACTTGTTGAACGGGACCATTGAATTTCTTCATAAACGAATTATTACCTGGCTTCGATTGAAGACAATTTTTCTTCTTGATTACATCCACTTGTACATTGTCTTTTATATTGCTTTGAACTCTTCTTGCTTGCTCCTTTGTAATTTCAGTTGTTCTACACATCTCAACAGCTTTTTGATAGGATAAATCTTCAGTACTAAGTTCTTGCAATCTCTTATCAGATATATTTAAAACAATTTGGTCTCTTAGAATTGATTCTTCTTCGATGCCATACTCACAGCGTTTAATTTGTTTTTGAATGTCCTTCAAAAAATTATCAAAAGGTTCACCATCCTTTTGTTTCCTTTGCATAAATACAAATCTTTCATAAACAATATTTTTCCGAGGATTACAATATTCTTCAAATTTACCGAACACTGTTTCTAATGTTAATGTTGTTTCCTCTATTATTTTGAAATTATTATATACATCTAAAGCTTCGTCACCAATTATATTTAATAAAATATTTATTTTCGTTTCTTTATTAAATGCTGTGTAATTCGATGCTTTCATGTATATATCAAAACGTTGTTTAAATTTTCTCCAATTCTCACTTAAATTACTTCCTGAAAGATCTAAGGGATGCGGCACTTTTAAATTATCTATTGTGTTAAATTCATTTTTAATTAATATGTTTTCATTTGTAATTTGTGATGCACCAGGCTCGTTTGTCACCTTCGACTCAGTGGAACTTGTATTTTTACCTTTTTTGTTCGTCATTTTTCTTCAATTAATTTAATTATTTTATTTCTTTAACTTTAATTACACACAAACTTATTGAAAAATTCTTGAATATTTCAAATTCTAACTCATTCGTATTATTTTTATTTCTTGACATTAAAACTTCCATCTCTTATAATTTTTTAGGTTATGTCGGTATGTAGATTTCAATTCACTTTTACAAATTATTTTTCCTTATTTCTCTTTGTTTCTATTAATTCGACTGCGCCATATTGTATGTGTTGTTGATAATGTAATCAATAATATCCATTAAATTATATAAGTTATTTATTCAAAGTTAAATACAACCACACATAATAAATTCAATTCTTTTTTCTTTTTTTTTGTTTATCATTCAGTCTTGCCAACTTTACTTTAATATACAACAATATGGATAATTGTCACATGCGTTTTACAGTTTAGGAGGCCAAAATAATATTTACATATGTGTAATTTTTACCTCCATTTCATTGAAAAGTTACAGAACTTGCGACAGGCGACGTACATAGATTACGGGTTAAATAAAAAGGTTAGGATTGGTTTTTGTTTTCGTGGCGTCTTCGCGACGCTTTTAATAGAAACGTTAAATTCGTTTTTATTAAAGGGGGTGTCGTGCAAATTAATAAATTTTAGAATAAAAAAATCTAAAAACAATACTGAAAACCGCACATTTTTAAGATAACTAAATAACCGAGATAAAGCCACTAGAAGTTCGTTCGTGACGTCACACCGACACGTACCCGTGAAACCTCAATAGTATTACATGCATTTTAGATGCTGTCTGCTCTTCGCGTTGATCGTATTTCTTCAAAAATAGCGTTTAGGTTTTAACCAAAATATACACAGACCCAATTAAGGTAAATGAAGAAGACAAAAAAAGAGAAGATCAAAATCAGTCGAATATTACAAGATAAGTGACCGGTTTCACAAAGCTTGATTAAGTTCTAATTAACTTAATCATGATTAAATTTGAAATCCAGAGATATAATTGGATAAAATCTCAGGTCTCTTAAATGTCAGCCAATGAAATTTCTGGATTTCAAATTTAATCACCATTAAGCTAATTAGAACTTTATCAAGCTTTGTGAAACCAGCCATAAACAATCTAAATTGATGAAATGCGATAATTGTATGCTTATGTCAACTGTAAGGGGATGCATTCGCTGCAAGGAAAATGCTCTTGAAAATGGAGAAAAGTGGAGATAACATGCATTATTCTTCAAAAAACATTTATAAATGTAGTTTTACACTTTTATAGTTTAGTAAGAAAGACGGTAGAAGAAAGACAACGATACTACAATTATTGCGGCATTTAGTTTGTCGCATTTTTGTTTGTTGGAACCAAATCTTGACAAACGCTTTTCTAAAAAATATATGAAAAAAATATGGCTGCCTTATTTAAACCAAAAGTAACAAATATAAATTAGTTTCAAACTACCAATAAATAGGTGTGATAACACAAAAAAATTATCTTGTTCTGAGATGATAAAATCATTCCATGAATTTTATCCCCCTTTTTAAATTTCCACGAATTCATTTTAATAGTAGTTAGTAAGTAAAAATGTAGGTTACATCCTTTCATAGAATACTACTATAATATAGTTCCAAGAATTAGTTTACCCTTTTTAAAGCTCCACGAATTCATTTTAATAGTACCTAGTTTTTAAGTAAAAATGTGGGAAGAAAATCCATCGTCAATTAATTTTCGCATGCGTCAGTTCCCGCAGGCATTTCAATGCTAAAAGATAGTAGTTTTTGTGCAAAAAATATAAATTCACACAATCAATACCCCCGAAAAATAACACGGTGCTGAAAATACAAGTGTTTTACTGATTTTTCGTGATTCTTAACTGACTCCCAGTGTCTCGACTGTTTAATGCAAACAGCTAATATTTCCCAGAGATCTAGTGCACATATCGTGGAAGAAATAACGTGAACTATTATTATAGTGCAAGGGTAAGTCAATATTAATAATGCAACGTAAAAAATGCTGCGCGGTAAATAACGTGTGCATCGCTTATTTAACTTTTCAGCTCACTAAACTCGCTATACTTTAGGAGCCGATATCTACTAAACTGCTATCACTAGAGAAGTGCGGTTTTCATTTTCATTCCTAGAATTTTTATTTTCAAATGATCAATCAAATCAAAAAAAAGATTTCTGCACTACACCGCCTTTAAGCCTTAAGAAATTAATTTAATATTTTAATGTTATCAAAGAAAAGATAAATAGTTATTATTTAATTAGAAATTTCCATTTATCGCATTATTCGTATAAAAGAAAACGTTTGAGATGGGTACCGCAAAAAGTAATATGTGACGCGTAACATCACATTATTTTTTGTACTCGTACAAATACTCCTTGTATGATGGCGACCAGTTCCTGGTAGCAATTCCTACATGGCCTTATACAAAATACGAGGGTAAATCAAATATAAACTGTAATTTTGCTATTCCGTTTAGAATGCAGTTCCGAGGTAGCTGATGTTGTGTGGAGTAGATGTTTGGTTTATGAGGAGTGGGGAGCCCGCCGGATTCTCCCACATCCTTGGCTTTGTCGTCAGTACAGCCATGACCGAGCAAGAGGTACATTCTTCTGTTGCGCAACGGATTATCATAAAGTTGTTAACCAATGAAGGCGTTAAACAGTCAGAAATTTTAACTCGTTTGAAGGCACAGTTTGGGGACAGTACACTGTCTCAGAATCGTGTGTATACGTGGGCGAGAGAATTTAAGGGCGGACGAGAACGTGTTGAAAACGAAAGTCATGATCGACGCCCAAGGACAAGCCTTACAGATGACAATACCCGTACCGTTCGAGAGCTTATTGAACATGATCGCCGGTTAACCGTGGAAGAAATTTCATCAGAAGTGGGTATCAGCTATGGAAGTGTTCAATCCATTATAACTGATCAACTTGGTTTTGGAAAAATTAGTGCTCGATGGGTTCCGAGGTTGTTGACTGGAAACCAAAAACAGGTTAGGTCGGAGATCGCTGAAAGGCTTCTGAATCGATTTCAGCGAGAAGGGGAGGCCTTTTTGCAGCACATCGTGACATGATGAGACGTGGGTACATCACTACACCCCCGAATCTAAAATGGCAAGTAAGGAGTGGCGAAGAAAGAATGAAGGTTGCCCAGTGAAGGCCAAAACTCGGCACTCAGCTGGAAAAGTCCTTGCAACGATTTTTTTTTACTCTAGGGGAATTTTACTGATCGATTTTCTACACGATCAACGTACAGTGAATGCGGCTTACTACTGCCAGTTGTTACGAATGTCATGATTGTTTTACGTGGGGTACCTGTGTAAACTTACCCCCACGTTCCCTTCCAGAAGGAAGTGATTGGGATACGCCCAATTAGCGCGCAAGTTGCATAACCGGCAGTACAGCAATTGCTACCAGATCAGCTCACTGGTCGGAGCGAGGTTGCCTATCCACCCTCTACTAGCTAACTCAGGACTAGTGCCGGAGCAATTGACTTAACACGTTGCTCACCCGCCGGTACCTCGTCCAGCAATAGGACTATTCCCCAGCTATGCGCTATTGCAAAGTGGGACTACTGCCCGATCGAATCCAACCTCAATTGTGGCGGGACTTGGTTTTTTAATGGTTTTGCCACCCCGATCTACCAATTTTAGGCTTGGTGGGCCCTCGACAGAGCTTCGTTTAAGTCTACACGTTATAGACTCCCGGTGTGTACCCGTTTTTGGTGAAGTTGTCTTGATTGTGAGAGGCTATGTATTCGCTTCAACTCTCCTTAAGTGTAATGGCTTTCAGAGCTTCTCCCAATCACTCTACCCGGCTGCAATCCGGATCATATGGTGGTCGGGATAGCTCCTGCTCCTAAGCACATTTACCTGGCGGCCTGCAGTTTCCCATTAGTCCAAAAGCAGGGTAAACCTCACTTCGATTCTCCGCACTTGAGATTCAGTCAAACTGCGGGTTCCTTTGGTGACCATAAATGACCTCGGTCAAGCAGCTGGTTCCGTTGGTGACCATAAATGACCTCGGTCAAGTAGCGGGTTCCGTTGGTGACCATAAATGACCTCGGTCAAGCAGCGGGTTCCTTGGTGACCATAAATGACTTTATCCCAGGCGAGATTCGAATCCGCCCACACCGGTCTCATCTATCAGGGCTCCCCCTGATCGGTATGAGTTACCGTCGAGAATTCTCCCGAATTTCTCTACCACACACTTAATCTGACAGCTTCATCCATTGCCCTTTATAGGGGTAGCAGACAGCCAGTTTTCCCGAACACCCAATGCCAGTTGTTACATAGAATACTATAGTTATTTTTACGTGGGGTACCTGCCTTTGCTCAACCCCCACGTTCCTTCCATGAGGAAGTGATTGGGATACGCCCAATCAGCGCGCAAGTTGCATAACCGGCAGTCGTGCAATTGCTACCAGATTGCTCACTGGTAGGAGCGAGGTTGCCTATCCACCCTCTACTAGCTAAGACGCGCATAGTGACCGAGCAGTTGAAAAGACACGCTGCTCACCTGCCGGCACCTCCCCCGGTTGCGAAAGAGCGGGGCGAAGCACCTCGTCCAGCAATAGGACTATTCCCCAACATGACGCTGTTATCATGTGGGACCACTGCCCGATCGAATCCAACCTCAAATGTGGCAGGACTTGGTTTTTAAGCGGTTTTGCCACCCCGATCTACCAAGTTTAGGCTTGGTGGGCCCTCGACAGAGCTTCTTTTAAGTCTACACGTTATAGACTCCCGGTGCGTACCCGAAATTGGTGAAGTTGTCTTAATAGTGAGAGGCTATGTATTCGCTTCAACTATCCTTAAGTGTAATGGCTTTCAGAGCTTCTCCCAATCACCGTACCCGGTTGCAATCCGGATCAAAGGGTGGCCGGGATAGCTCCTAAGCGCATTTACCTGGCGGCTTGCAGTTTCCCATCTGCCCAAAGGTCGGGATAAACCTCACTTCTAGTCACCGCACTATAGATTCAGTCAAACAGCGGGTTCCTTTGGTGACCATAAATGACCTCAGTCAAACAGCGGGTTCCTTTGGAGACCTTACATGACCTAGGTCATGCAGCGGGTTCCTTGGTGACCATGAATGACCTCGGCCAAACAGCGGGTTCCATTGGTGACCATAAATGACCTCCTCCCTAGGCGAGATTCGAATCCGCCCACACCGGTCTCCTCTACCAGGGCTCCCCCTGATCGGTCAGAGTTACCGTCGAGAATTCTCACGAATTTCTCTACCACACACTTTTTATCCTGACTGCTTCATCCGTTGCCCGTCAGCGGGTTGGGGTAGAAGACAGCCAGTTCTAGGGGTGAACGTCGTGTGGTCTCCCGTCCACCCACAGTTGTTACATAGAATACAAAGTTATTTTTACGTGGGGTACCTGCCTTTGCTTAACCCCCACGTTCCTTCCATGAGGAAGTGATTGGGATACGCCCAATCAGCGCGCAAGTTGCATAACCGGCAGTCGTGCAATTGCTACCAGATTGCTCACTGGTAGGAGCGAGGTTGCCTATCCACCCTCTACTAGCTAAGACGCGCATAGTGACCGAGCAGTTGAAAAGACACGCTGCTCACCCGCCGGCACCTCCCCCGGTTGCGAAAGAGCGGGGCGAAGCACCTCGTCCAGCAATAGGACTATTCCCCAACATGACGCTGTTATCATGTGGGACCACTGCCCGATCGAATCCAACCTCAAATGTGGCAGGACTTGGTTTTTAAGCGGTTTTGCCACCCCGATCTACCAATTTTAGGCTTGGTGGGCCCTCGACAGAGCTTCTTTTAAGTCTACACGTTATAGACTCCCGGTGCGTACCCGAAATTGGTGAAGTTGTCTTAATAGTGAGAGGCTATGTATTCGCTTCAACTATCCTTAAGTGTAATGGCTTTCAGAGCTTCTCCCAATCACCGTACCCGGTTGCAATCCGGATCAAAGTGTGGCCGGGATAGCTCCTAAGCGCATTTACCTGGCGGCTTGCAGTTTCCCATCTGCTCAAAAGTCGGGATAAACCTCACTTCTAGTCACCGCACTAGAGATTCAGTCAAACAGCGGGTTCCTTTGGTGACCATAAATGACCTCAGTCAAACAGCGGGTTCCTTTGGTGACCTTACATGACCAAGGTCATGCAGCGGGTTCCTTGGTGACCATGAATGACCTCGGCCAAACAGCGGGTTCCATTGGTGACCATAAATGACCTCCTCCCTAGGCGAGATTCGAATCCGCCCACACCGGTCTCCTCTACCAGGGCTCCCCCTGATCGGTCAGAGTTACCGTCGAGAGTTCTCACGAATTTCTCTACCACACACTTTTATCCTGACAGCTTCATCCGTTGCCCGTCAGCGGGTTGGGGTAGAAGACAGCCAGTTCTAGGGGTGAACGTCGTGTGGTCTCCCGTCCACCCAGCACGTTCCACAGTTGTTACAGTCGGCAAAAGCCGCCTATCGAAACAAAAGACGAGGCATGCCTATCAGAGATGTCATTCTCCTCCATGACAACGCCAGGCCTCACGCCGCGGCCTTGACAAGGAATACACTGGAAGAAATGGGGTGGGAAACCCTCGAGCACCCTCCTTATAGCCCTGACTTGTCCCCCTGTGACTATTTCTTGTTAGCGCCTATGAAGGAATCACTGGGAGGAAAACGATTTGGAAGCAATGAAGAAGTCGAAGAGCACCGCAATTGGCTTACAACTCGCCCTCAAACTTTCTATAACCAGGGAATACTGAAACTTCCAAATTGGTGGCAAAAGTGTGTAGATCACGCAGGAGACTATATTGAAAAATGTTAAAACAATGATTTGTGTATAACGTTATTCAATAAATGATGGAAAAAAATTACCGTTTTTGGTAATTTGATTTACCCTCGTAATTTTATATTATAGTGTCATATTCGTGCGGCTAAAGAAAAAAAATATCGAGAGTCTTATAAAAAGTGACAAGAACAGTTAACGTAATAAAGCAAAAAGCAAAATTTAATCAGTGCTAGAGAATAAAGCCAGCCACAGAAACTAAACCAGTTGAATTCAAGCGTCTAAGTTGCTAGTCTTTAGAGCCTCGAAAGATCAGTTGCGCTATCAAACACTCAGGTGGGACCGGTCCATTTATTCATTAAGAATAAGAGTATAATAAGTCTCAAAATATTTTATTTATGTATTTTTTTTAATTTCACGCCTACACTACGGGGAAACCAACTGCTAAGGTCATCTGTCCCCCATCTAACATGCAACACGAATACACACATCCATAGTTGAGGTGGCGGAATTTTCCAATTAGAAAAATCCCGCCGCCCCTAGTGGGATTCGAACCCACGACCCTTGGAACACGAGTGATGCAGTTACACCACTCGTCTACCGCCGGCCCCTAATATTTTATTGTTTCCTATTTGTGCTATTTCTACCTTATCGATAATAGTTTTTTATGCTATAAGTGAGTATAGTATTATGATGAGTGAATAATATCCTTAACTCACGTGGCCATACAAGAATTTGCAAAGTATAGTATCAATCAATCTGTAGTTTTTGACGGTAATAAATTCGATACTCTAGCCCAATGACTAGATTCTAATAATATTATGCAACGTAGCTGATGATTGGTTACTATCTACAATAGCAGCCAATCATCATTCTACAGAGACTAAAAAGTTTTTCTACTCACAAGTGAGTAAAGTTTAACTTTAATTGCTTAAAAACATCAAGATAGCGCCCTTTTTTATTTAGAGGTATTGAATAATAGTTATTTATGGTACTAGTGAGTTACATAAGCAAGATATTCTCCACGAATGAAAAATTGGGATAATTTTTCTGAGTGGATAAAATCATTAACTCACGTGTGCCATACAACATTTTATCCAACACCTAATTGTATTTCATAAAAAACATAATTTATTGCAGATTTTCTAAATTATAAAAATAGTATTTCATGATGGTACATACAATAGTAGGTGGCTGTGAAAGTAAAACAAGTAGTTGCTAGTTTGACATTTCTTGGTTTTACGAATGAAAAATAATTTGTGTTTGACGTTTCTTCTTTTAGGTTAAGAGCCCATAAACAATTGCTATGTGTAATGAAGTCGTTCCAATCACTCTTATTACACTGTTGTTGTTGTTACTTGATCGTAACTAAAATATAATATTTAACATTTTCTATATTATAAGGAAGATGCTTATTAAAATCTGAATTTTATATCTGATGAGATTATATCTATGAAATTATTATAAGCATTTTACCCTATAATTTAGTTAATATAGAATTTCGTTTATAAACTATTGTAATAAATAGGGGATATACGGAGGCGGCAGAAAATTCCAGAGCGAAGCGTCATACACCCGCGAGAACATACTAGAAGATTCGACACGCGCCGCGTATATGACGCATCAGGCGGTTAGACGAGGTACAATACACGGGTATGTTCGAGCGTTTGCTAGAACGTTTACATGGAAGAAGGCAGTTAGTATTCAACTGGTGAATTGAAATGTGCTTTGTGTAATTAGTTAGTAATAATAATAATAATAATATATATTTATTCCATAAAAATACAGAATCTCAAGGAGGGAATTCAACAAAGTTGTTCTTCCATTCCCCCCTTGTACAGTAATTGAAACATAAAAAGAAACATGGTCAAACTAGGAGTCGTAATTCAGTAATAATAATAATTTATGATTATAAGAGAAAAGAAAAATATTAATAACATAATTTAAATTAATTAGTGTTCGTTAGTCAGACTGTTTACGATTTGGTGTGTCAATGATGATTTGGTGTGAATTGTTCAATTATAGCTTTTTTGGATTGCTCGACTGATAATGCCTTGAAAGATGAAGGTACATCATTGTAAATCTTTGTGACATTGTAACTAAATGAGCGCTCAAAGAATGTAGTGTTGTGCTTGGGTATAGTCAAAAACCTCTATGTCGCACATTTATGTTGTGAACATCTGTTCTATACCTTATCTTATTGTATAAATAGGGTGGCTGCCTATTGATTATTATGTTATGGTAGAATGTTGCTGTCCGTATATAACGTCGTTGTTTCATGTCTAGCCAACCCGCTTCTAGTAATTTTGAAGATATATGAGCAACATTAGTAATCAAATATATTAGTGAATAAATAAATGTTAAATAATTGTTGTAATATACATAAATAGTTTTAATATAATCCACTTTTTGTTAATATTGTTTGTAAATATCTAGCTTAAGTTCGTTAAACAGTTTATAATTATAGTGTTTTAATCAGTATATGTAAATAATACCGTGAGATCATTTAAATTTAAAATTAAAGTAGGCAGGAATTTTTTTATACGTTTGGTGATCCTGCCAATTCTCTCGCTGTGTAAATTAGAGGTTATGCAATTTTATGTTCTAGATTAAACATTTTGGAGCGTCACTTAGACAATTCAAATCAAACTGTGAAGTGAACAGTTAGTGTTGCCAATCTAATTTAAAAATCGCAGCCAACTTTAATTATAAATTCAAATGATCTCGTGGTATCTCTCTTGCTAATAGACGATTTAAACAGCATTTTTTGTTATTATTTTAAAAAGAACATTGACTTTATTAAACATAGTTGTTATGATCAATGCACATTGGGGAGCCCAACTACAAGATTACCAAATATCCTGTTTTAAATAACTAGCTTGTGGTGATAACAATAAATATATTTGCGGAATGAAACGAAAGGTTTGTTTTCAGGGAGTGAGTTTTTCAAAAATGACTCACGTATAGTGTAACAAAAGAGTAAAAAAACACTTTCATTATTTTTAATGACGGTAGTAAACATGGTATTTATAAAGAGGTGTTGAATATAAGTATTTTATAAAAATTAAAGAACCTTAGTTTGTTACAAAAAGATGGTAGCTGAAGCGGGATTCTGGATTCTTTAGTTTTTACACAAAACGTGTTTTCAAATACATAATAACTATATCGAAGATCAAGACTAGTGTTGGAAAATGCTCGAGCATTTATTTTTGGAGAATATTCCTGGAGCACAAACGAGAAAGAACGAGAATAAACCCTCAAAGGTGAGCAGGACTGGAGAATATACCTTTAACTTGCGAAGATATATCCAAAATAAGGATAATTTCAAAAGTTCTTGAAACATTCTCAAAATGCTGAAAATGCTCGAATGTTTTCTAATTTTCTTCTTCTCAGTTATAATGCTAGTTGTAGTTAATTTGACTATTGACTGTAATGTGTTGAAAAGTAATGTAATAATAGAAAATATTAAACTCTGGGACGTATTCACATCTTATTGTTAAGTTAATAACGTGCTTAATTACCATGGTGACCAATTCTAATCTTTTTCACGTATTAGAATGATTAAAGCTATCTTTTTTCTTGTTGATTTTAACTAAAACTTTAGTTAGAGACGCCTTTAATGTGACATGCACCTTTACGCCTAACGGACACTGACCGCGGACACTATACGCTTAAAATAATTTTTGCTGCTGGACACTTAGCCGGCCGTGGACAATACGCTGACGGTCGGCAAAGTGTCCACCGCTTGCGGTCAGCATAGTGTCCACGGTCGGCAAAATACCCAAAACCGCTAGTCGGCGTAGTATCCACGACGGCCGGCGTCCGGCGTCCAACAAGTGTGCACAAGTAATACATTTTAAAAACTATACAAACATTTGTCACTTTTTGTATAAAGAAAATATAAAAAATTTATATATAAAGTTCATATGGTTCATATGTAACTACAACAAAAAAACAAAAGCGATGCTACCTGGCGGTAACCTAAATTTCTTGTCAATGCTATCAATGGTATAAATTGTGCAAGCTATGCTTATAAATTCTGGTTTTATCGTTTTATTCTCGATTTTTAAGGTTTTTTTGTTTATGCTCGTTTGTGACGTTTGTGCTGTATTATTCTGAAAGTTCTCGAGAATTATTATGAGAACGTTCGCGAACGTGCTTTATTATGCTTCCAGCAGCTACGAGTAACACGTGCACATTTTGCTTGGGCATGAGGTTTAAGATCGTTTAGTTTCGGTTTATTGTCGATTTTTAATGTTTGTTGTGTATGCTCGTTTGTGACTTTGTGCTGTATTATTCTCAAAGTTCTCGAGAATTATTATGAGAACGTTCGAGAACGTGCTTGGTTATGCTCCCCAAGAGAACGTTCTTTTGATACGGTTTTATCATGCGCGAACGTTCGCGAACGTCCTCATCAGCATTTTCAGAACGTTCTTTCATTTACAACACTAATCAAGACAAATTTGCAATTTAGTAGAATTGCAAAATCGTATATCAAAAAATTAAAGGCTATTTAATGGAGTGACTCTTTGCAAACAGACATCGAATGTATTTTCCAAAATGCGAAGGATGAGTTTAACAAAAGGAAACATTTGAAATTACTTTTATTCTACAATGTCAAGAGCGCAACTTTTAATGAAGTTGACTGAACAAACACCCGTTTTAGAACAAAAGTTCAAAATTGTGCCAAAAAATAATGCTACTAAAATGTATTCGATTCGATTCGTATTGATCTTTCAACATATGAGGGTAAGTTTAAGAATTGTTTACAAATTATGTACAATTTTACGATAGCTTACTTGATTCACAACAATAGCGATGATATCAGCGATATGTAAATATTCCCTTACTTAAGGGCCAGCTTTAAATTAGCGGGAGCGCCCAGGGAGGTCATTTTGGCTATATCGGACTTTAAACAATAATCATGCTGAAGCTTTATTCAATCTGGAACAGAAATATAAAAAAGCTGCGACAAAATTACGAAATTTAATTGATTGTTATTCCAAATTATAGATTTGGTTTCATTTCAAAACTAACATTAACAAGACAATGACTTGAAAAAATTTAATCATTTTTAAAAGGTCGTGCAGATCCGCTTGAAAATATTTTTGATCTAAAGCAAAATTCCGAATCTAAAGCTACAGGTAATAATTATCAGTTCGCAAATCACAATTTAACAAATAAGCCGAAAAACAATTTTTAATTAAAAAAAACGTTTAACAATAGTTTTTCAAATCAAACATGCCACAAAAGGTTTACATGCAAATCTAATGAATTCTTTATATTGTAAATGGGATTATTAATGTATCTATAATAATAATTGTTCAGATTACATCAAGCTATCTGTCAACGAAATAATAGATTTTTGCAAAGGGAACAAAGCTAGTTTAAACTGTCGAAAATTGGAACACTGTAAACGCCAATATAACTTATTTGGGCCCTGTCGCAAGTGCACGGCAAAATATAACACGCTATTACATGAAGAAAGTGATTTAAAAAGACGTCTAAAGAGAGAACTATTGTATACTATTGATAGTGTGTCTTATAGTGTTGTCGACAAATATAAATGTACAGCGAGTTTTATTCCCAATAGCTACAATCACAGTTCATGATAAATGTTATAGGGCATATAAGGTCAATACTTTATTAGATTCAGGTAGAAGTAGAATAAAGTAATTACTTTATTTTACTATTTCTATAAAGAGCTACTTTATAGCTATGTCACAAACAGCGAAAAAACTCTATAATGCAGTCGTACATACACAATTTTATTTTATCGACGATTTTAACTGGTTTTGTGAAATACTGAAAGTATTAACTCATTGTTTGGAGTTATGGAATAATGAAATTATAGTTTTCTTGGTATTGCGAAGTTATACTTTGCTGTCCATTTTTGAAACCTTCCCTTTGAACCTGAAAGGTAATATTTTTATTTAATTAAAGTTTCTTCTTGTTTTATTGATATGGTCAATAAGCTTTTTTCTCTCTCTCTCCAAGATAATTGCTATTTAAAGGGAAATCGATCCACACTTTCAAGCCGATGTTTAAGTCTAGTGTCCATTTTGAATGATAGTTTAGTTTGATATTTGAACTTCATAGTTGAAATTGCAAGCTTTACCCTTGCTTGTTTGACGTTAATAACGAATGCATCTTTGTTCCTGTAATTTATTGAGAAGATTCATTAATACTCTTAATTTGGATGTTCTAAAGCTACAATTGAATGTAAGGCATTAACAATGGTCTTGTCCAATATTTTGAATAACTACTCGAGGTAACTGGAAGCCCTTTCCAAAAAGTTCCTAACAACCTTGTGGTCATCTACAACGATACATCGGAAACAAGTTTGTAGACCTAATTTAGTTTATAGAAATAACCAGGTGGGTTTCTTATTTTTATGTAAAAGCGTTACTTAGTTCATTGTATGGGTTATTAGAATTGTGTGTTAGAATGTTCATAAAGTTACAAATTAATGAATATCCATGATACGATAAATAAATTTTTATAAGGCTCTGAATTTAATTTCTCAAGTAACTAATAACGATCAAAATATAAATTACTAAATATTTTTTAATTTAGTTGGAACATTATTATTATTAACTATAATAAGGCATTTGAATAGCAACTGAAGGCCTTTTAATTCATTATCCCTACAATGATTGGATAACGATCTTGTGCGAAAAATAAATAAATTATATTATTTGTGTTATTTATTGTGTAATTTTTATTATGTACTATTTTTGTGTAACAACGGGTGAAGGAATTCGGTCTTTGCATGTTTGAGACTGATTCACTTTAAGATCTAGGACTCCGTATTGTGGAATATTACTGATAATATTTTATTGGTTTGAATCAATCATGCTGGCGCCCTTCTCTATAGCTCTGTGAATTTACTTATGCCCTAATCCACCTACGACCTGCCTTAATTTTAAAGGAGAGAGAGTTTTCAGTCACTGTGTTTTAGCTAAACCGAGGCATAAATAAGTTGTATAATTATTATTATTGTGAAATTGTATGGCAACAAATTGACGATCCATCGCGGTGTTGCCAAGATGTTTTTTTTTTTGGAAATGTTGCCAGCTTTTGTATATTAAATAGGACACCCTGTATATTCTTACTTTTTTGGGTTTCCTGAGTAATTCTACACATAATTTGTACAGCATTCTCGATACATAAGTTCAACCGTTTTCGAGATGTTTAAGATTTTTAACTTCATAGGTAACATTAAATCGAAACCTTTAATTTTTATTATCAATTTTTTTGAAATTGTTGATTTACTAGTTACAAATCACACAAATGTGACATTATTCCTTCTGAATGTGTTTCACAACTTTCTTTTATACGTTTTTCTTCCATGTACCGTGTAAACTTTTCTTTAGTTGTACGACTTTCTAAAAACCAACTAATAGTTCTTTGAACTGTCTATTGTGTGTTATTGGCTTCCTTAGCTACTAAACTGTAATATTTTCTGTTATTTATTGACCAAATACGCCAAGTATCTGATCCTACTAGTACTTCTTAACATTTTGATGTCATTTTGTCAATTATTATAACCAAACAGTATAATTTAGTATTAATTTGTTAGAAAGACAGAGAGCTACTAGTTCCCATAATTGTTTTAAATTTAAAGATTATATACAATGAGCACGCTGGCATAAATTTAAGATAAAAATAATTACAAAAAGTAAATAGTTCTTTGGAGAAACGATTTGGCAAAAAAACTCCTACAAATGTATAAAATTATACATGAGTTTCTAAAACAGGTAGGCAGGTATTATTATTCGGTGTTGCGGTTTTCGGAAACTTCCATAACCTGCAGCCATGACGCTTTTGTTATTGAAGAAGGCATTCTTTAAAACGTTGCACGTCTTACCACAATGAATAATTTCAGACATTTCATAACCATTATGAATTGAATTTCCGTCGTTTGCTCTAATAAGTCTATGTTTTATAAACTGCATACGATCAAATTTTATAAAGAAGCTTCTAATTAGGTTTTCGAAATGGCGGCCGTTTTATATAAAATAAATTGTAAAAGAAATGACTAATAAATCTACATTAAACATACAATCAATTAATAATGAAAAGTGACTAACTACGAACATATATTGATATAATATATTTATTTATTTATGATTACATCCAAATAAACTACAAGAAATGTGAGAAATATTTGATGTGTGCACAATTTATTGCAAGAATTAACAAAGGACAGACAGACAGACTTTCCGAGACACGACACGTAATCAGAAATTTGCTCACATGTGTATTGGCAAATCGTATTTGCTTCCCCCTCTGATTTTAGGAGCTAAATGCATTAGACCAATCACCCCACTTTGTTTCATTATTTCCATCTACCATTTGCAACACTCTGCTTCTGTTTATTATTATTGCTTTTTGAGTTTGCAAAACCAACAAAAAAAAGCAACTCATAATCAAACTAATTAAATTAGGTTAATCTAGTTATTATGAATTAACAACTCTAATAATTTAATTGCACTAACGTACAATTATATCAATCAAAAATCACAATTATATAATCAAATATAAACTTCGTTAAGACAAGCTTACGAGGGAAGATCAGTATTTACGGTCCCTGACATAGTAGGCTTTGCATGATATCGTCACTCATTTTTCTATGAGAACTGTCATTACTAATTATTTGTTGTGTCAAGTTTTGCGTAGGTGCGTGTTGTTCTTTGAAAGTTATTAATAATTAAGCTGGTCGATAACAGACAATTTTTAAAAATGGAAAAAAGTGAAGTCAGAGCGGTGATAAAGTATTTGCAAAAAAAAGGATTAACACCTACTGAAATTCACAAGGATATGACAGACGTTTTAGGGGACTCTGCCCCTTCTTACCAAGTGGTGAAAAATATGTCTCGTGAGTTTAGATTAGGCAGAACAACTTGCGAACATGCGAAAGGTGCGGGACGTCCAGTCTGTGTCACCGTTGACAAAAACATCAATTTGATCCATGATATGGTAATGGCAGATAGATGACTGACTATTCGCCATATCGCAGAAATAACGAACATCTCTTATGGGTCAGTTGAAAATATTTTAAGAAATGTTCTTGATCTCAGAAAAATTTCGGCGCGTTGGGTTCCAAAGATGCTGACCGTCGATCAGAAACGCTCTAGAGTGCTGCATTCGGAAGCCAATTTGGAGTACCTGAAGGCCAATCGGAAGCAATTTCTCACTCGCTTTGTGACTGTGGATGAAACATGGGTGCACCATTTTGATCCTGAGACGAAAAGACAAAGTATGGAGTGGCATCACAGAGGTTCTCCACCTCCACGCAAATTTCGAGTTCAACGGGCGGCTGGAAAGATTATGGCCACAGTGTTCTGGGATGCAGAAGGAATTTTGATGATCGATTATTTGCAGCGTGGACACACAATAACGGGTTCTTATTATGCAGGGTTAATTCCAAAATTGCGCGAAAGCAACGACCGAAAAAGACCAGGAAAGTTGGCACACAAAATTATGTTCCATCAGGACAACGCTCCAGTTCACAAGAGCTGCATTGTCATGGCTGCCATACAGAACGCTGGCTTTGAAATCCTAGAACACCCTCCATATTCACCAGACCTGGCACCCAGTGATTACCATCTATTTCCAAAATTAAAGGAAAACCTGCGTGGAAAAAAATATGGAGACGACAATGAAGTTATGACCGCAGTAAATGGCTGGTTTGAGGAGCAACCGGAAAACTTCTTCCTGAAAGGCATTGAAGCATTGGAACATCGGTGGACCAAGTGCATTGAAGTCCATGGAGATTATGTTGAGAAATAAATAAATAATGTTTTAAAAATTCTTTCTCTTTCTATATCAGGGACCGTAAATATTGATCTACCCTCGTATATACTACTATATAACATCAAATCGTTTATATTTTCACAAGAATATAAAATTTTCATAATATACCGGGTGACCACGAAATGAGGTAACAGACTAACTTTTTTGTAATTAAGCCAATTAATTCGAAACTAAGGTCCTCCATGGTCGAGTGATAGAGATCCTACCTCTCGTTCAGAGGGACAGGGGTTCACACCTCGGTTGTAACTGAATTTTAAAAATTTAGTTCAATCGTGTTTGAGCTCCTTAGGATAAGGTATGAAAGTTGTATGAATGATAAAGTATGGAGGGGCGTAATGTACTTGCTACAATGGCTCCATTACCTCCGTTGCACTCCTATTAGAGTTTGTGTGGAACCCCGACACTGCAAAATGCAGTAAAAGGGGAATGGATTATGTATGTATGTAATTCGAAACTTAAAACTAAAACATATCTAAATGCCCTATTTTAAATATTTTGTATTCTTATCAACTTTTTACTTTTAAATGCAATTATGTATGTTTTTGTAATATTTTTATTTGTTGCAAAATTTGCAAAACATCAATTTTGTCACACACTGACATTTCATTTCACCGAAAATAAAAATTTTTAAATGCTAGTTAATGATAATATAATTTTTTCAAAGTTGGCTTTGAAAACAAAAGAATGGCGAACTTTACTAGTTTTGTCTATACCTCATAATTTTAGTATGACAAAAAAAAGATATTTAAAAAATAAAATAAAAAAATATATATTTTTAATTTTCAAACAGCCATAATTATTTTTTTTGTGTACTTTTTAAATTCTTCTAGTAGACTTTGAAAACAGAATTTTTTTAATAATCCAGTAGTCAGTTATAAAACAGAAAAACAATTTAAAAAGTATTAAAAATAGGTAGGAGTTGGTATTTAAGAAAAATATTTATGGACATTTAAAAACTGAAAAAATTTTGAAAATATTTTTTGCCACAAAGAGCTTTTGAACAAGGTATTAACAAAACTCGTCAAATTTCATCATTCTTTTGTTTTCATACCAACTTAATCTTAACTTAGCCAATCTAATTATAAATAAATAAATATCATTAATTAACATTTTTTTTATTTTGATTTTGATTTTTAGATTAAGATATTATTTTGAATTATTAAGATTTTTTTCCTTGAAAATAAAACTAAATATATTTAATTATTCTATTAGATATCTAAAAACAATTAATATCTAAAACATAATAAAACATGTTTTCTAGTATGATTGTACCTATGGCCAACAACAATACAATGTTACATCATTCGCATTATATTCAAACCTCAGTTCGGAAAAAAGTGACAACATCGCACGTTTTCATAGCATTGGCAACACTGGTAATAGACACAGACAGAGTACAATTTATACAGATCGACATATGTAAAGCAAGATGCACGAACTCCGCTTCGTATTGTATTGTATCACTGCAACTCTATCGGCGTTCGTAGATTAGCCGGTGTATACCAGTTTCGGCTACCGGATCCTGATTCGTGAATCGTGATCTGTAGTCGGTAAATAGGTATGTACAAACATAACCTAAAATTGAAATCGTTTCTTAGGTGTGTACGGTTTTTACGTTTTCATTTCATGTTGCATGATGTTCAAGGGGACTACGTATATTGAAAAATAAGAAACAAAATAACTCACACCCTTGTGTTTTAATACCTTAGGCTCACTTCCCGTGAGACACCCCTCGTATATGTATGTACAAGAAAATTTATTTTACGGGACAATATGGTTATATCGCGGGACGCGGGACAGAAGCTTTGAACGCGGGACAGTCTCGCAGAATTCGGGACGTCTGGCAACCCTGGTATTATTTAATGGATTTAGGGCCGGTATTATAAAACTTTTTACTTCCTAGATAAAATTTACTTTGAGAGTAAATTCATTTGTTCTGTCAATTTCATATGCAAATTGACAGAATAAATTAATTTACTCTCAAAGTAAATTTTATCTAGGAAGTAAAAAGTTTTATAATACCGGCCCTTAGTTTATTAAAAAGTTTAAAGTATACCTATTGAATACGACGATTGAAGTTTCGTGGTTCACGTTATGTATTACAGCGTTGCCACGTTTCGTCGTCGTTTCATAATGTGGTCATAATGGATCTTAGATGCAACTGAACGAATATTTCACTGTCTAATTTGAGTCTTTCAATAACTATATGGTACGATAGGTACTCTAAATTTAATACATATCAATTCATTTATTATTTAATTATATTGTATTAGTTTTTCTTTAAAATGGTACAGTTCATACGTTAGATATAATAAAAATAGCACTTCGAAATAGCAATTTTGAAATAAATTGTCATTGTTTAACATATCTATGTTTAGTAATAGTAAAAAATTCATATGAAATCTTTATCTGCCCGGAAAATGATATTATTTTGCGTGTTCGGGTTTTGCCATATTAAGGTATACTGAAATACTGAAAAAGGAGAGAATAATTTGTGCAATAACCGTCTGGATTGCCTACAGGCATCCATCCAACCGATAGACACAGGAATTCCCGGAAGTAAACTAAAACATTCCAAACAAAACAAACTCAAACTAATCAACCCAAACTAATTTTTCTCGAAAATGTCGAGAGTGAACTTCTCTTGAGTTGGTGGAAATTCTTGAGGAAAACCTTTTCGCAATAACACACTAAATACACACTGTCATCGGTTCGTTTCGAAAGGATTTAGCATTAAATAGTTAAATCATAAGGTGGGGGATTTTGGCCATATCAGAGCCAATTTTATTTCTACTCTGGTCATGTCGATGATTAGATCTTCGAGGTGGATTCATAGAGATGTTCCTAGGCTTCGATCAGTCGGTAGAAGCTCGAGACAACTCTATTATAGTCTTCTTAGATCCTTCGTTTGTCTTTAGATTCTATGCTTATTTAACTTCACTTCCTTCTGTGAGTCTTCACTTCCGTGAATTTTTTCAAAAACTTCCGTTTAGTATGCTTCAAACTCAATTTTCATTTATAGTTTCGTTGATAACATGGTTTTTAATAATACTAGGCAACAAATCTTTTTTGTGTATCAACTTACTGAGTATGTGAATCGTGTTTCTTGTGCCTAAAGGCGACGAAGAATCACTAGATTTTTTGCAAAAATATTGCTTTTGTGACCAGGACTTCACATTTTTAAAATCTCTGAGATTTTAATTCTGGGTGTGCTTTCATTAACGAATAAAAATATTTGTGGCTCTGTGCAAATATTTATTGCTATTTTTGTTTCGTGGACCTTTCGAAACGGCGGTACAGCAAGAACCCGTATTGAATACCCATATCTGCCCTTTTTGTTTGCCGAATCGGCAAGCCGAACCCCCGAATCCCCGCATCAGCAAACTTCACCACAGAGCGTGAGTACTGGGAGTCCCAAATCAGACAGTTAGGAAATATTTGTTAATGATAAAGGTTTAGATCAGAGATCTAAAGATCTTGTCCTCCCTAAGTCAAAGGCAGAGATCTTAATGTCGAGGCTTGGATGTTGTATAAAATTGTTGTAGATCAAAGGAAGAGTCAACCATCGCATTCGGGCTTGTTCACTCATGAGGAGAAGCGCTGCTTCTGCCACGATTTTGACCTTTTGAAGATCAAAGAAAGGTTTGAAGAAAGCCAAAGGTGTCGTGTCTGTTCATCGACAGTTCCTCTGGCAGCTTCACAGCCGTACTCCTTCCCAGCGGAAACATGTATCGGAAAATTTAAATATATCTCGTTTTTGATAAGCCTTTAGGGTGGCTAGGTGAGGTATCCCTGCTGGCCGCCCAGGTGCACTCAAGAAGAACGACTGTCCACATAGAGCAGAGTTTACTGTATAGGTAAACAATATTAAATGGGAGTCATTACTAGAAACCCGTAAAGTTCTAATGCTATCCATACACAAAAAGCTCGATCTTATGGAGCAATTTGTCAAATAATTATACACAGGCATAGTCCACAGGCACAGGGAGTCCGAGGCATTTAATTTTTTTGAGCCTCTTTCCTATAGATGTCGGAGGCTAAGGTTATAGTTGTCGTCTTTGTACCTCAGATAAAAAGTACTCTGAAGTCGGAAGATTTTCTTGAAAAACTCACACCTAAGAAGACAGCCATCTAAAAAATATTTTGTCGAAGTAGTAGAAGTTTTCCTTGGAAGCCATAATTGATGAAGGAGCTGGCAAAGGAATTTCATGAAACAGGATGCCGAATGACAATCAAAGTACACATGCTCGACTTTCATCTGGACAGCTTCAAAGAAAACAGTAGACTACTTCGAGGATTTCGAAACCTGATGCTTTTGAATCGTTTAAGATCATATGATTGTTTTGAAGTTACCCCTACACTCTTCTGTGTAAAAATACATATTCCTTTGTTGCGCAAATATTGTTTTTGTGGTCTTTTTCTTTAAGAAACGTCCCAATCGCCTACCGATGTTCAAATCACAAAAACTGAAAAACTAAACCTATCTTCCAATCCTAATCAGAACAGCAATCTTTTGATCTGCTGATCTTCTGCTGGCTTTAGGCACAAAAAACACCGCCACACCTATCTCCAAATCCATGCCGACTCCGCACTATTGCTTATTGAACCACGACAACTTATATGCAGAACAAACTGTAGCGGGATGTTCATGTGGAGATCACGTACGCACCAGCTTCAAACTAATCACCAAAGTATCTAACTGAAGAGACTACCTCTGCCAGGAATCAGCGTTGGCATGAAGATGCTGAAAGAAAGCTTATTTGAACTGAGATGGAGAACCTACTTTTACGCTTCAAACTTTCACATGTAAAATCACTGCAAAGAACAATTTAGATATGTTCTCGCCAACTGGAAAGGTATGTCTTAACCTTGTAGATGTTTCTTACACTTGTTATGGCTCTTGGCTAAAGTTTTCGTTTGTCAAATTGTTAACCCCGTTATGGTATCTATCCATGCCTTCCTCGCCTTTTAATCTTGTTTCATCTTGCTCCCAGCACCTTTTTCACAAAACTGTTTTCCTCCATTCTTTTGACGTACCCAAAACCATTTAAGTTGATTATTTTCTATTTTCTCCATTATTGGTTATTGTCCTATCGTCCTTCTAGTGTCCTTCCTCACTTTCCTTAAACATTACATTTTTACTGTATTTATTTGAGTTCATGTTTCTCTCTGGAGTATCCATAATTCATTCGCGTAAGTCATTACCGGTAGGGTTATGGCATTATATTTCTAATCAATTGTTCATTATTGTTATAAATAGCTGTCCCCTTGTTTGATTCCTCTTCTCATCACAAATTCCTCGGAGCCTCCGCGTACATTTACGTTCTATCTATTATGTTCTTGTAAGTACTTCTTACCACCCCAATCTAGGCACTTTTCGAGTATTACTCGTTTTAGTGTATCGAAAGTCGCCCTTTAAATCGACGAATCTCTATGGCTCTTTTTTATAATAAATGTATTATTCATTAAATCATATTATAATTGCAAATTCGTAAAAAAAATTTCACTCTGACTGGGGATCAAAGTTAGGTAGCTCGACTTCCGGCCGGACATTCCACCAAGTAAGCTACAAAGACGACGTACAACAGGATGACAATAGTTTTATACAAACTAGATAATGGCAAACACCCAAAGTGTACTAGAAATACAATTAGAATTTGCCTTAAATATATTATTGATTGTTTGTATATTATCATTATTTTTTCTGCAGTTTCTTCTGTTGGAGCATACATTTGAATAATATTCACCTTTTCCTGTAATTCTGAGCTTAAAAGTTATTATTGGCGATACTGTTTGGAACTTTACTATCCTTTTATTACTATTCCCTCTTACTAACTACTATTCCCACAGCTCCTTTTACTTTTTGTCCTGGTTTTACTCCAGAATAATGCAAAGAATAGTTTCCCCCTAGTTTATACTCCCTGATTCCACTCTCTTTGTTCAGTAATTTATATTTGTTCATTTCTTCTATTAGTTTTAGATCATTTCCCCTCACTGAAGTTATGCTCCATGTGCCCATTCTTGTAGTATTTATTGTAAAATCGTTAGCCTTTCATTACCCTTTCCAATGAGGTCGTTCATTAATGTTTCTGCTCCTTTTTTAATAACTTCTGTAATTCCATATTCTTAATTCTTTCCTTTAATTCTAAGTTGTTTTGTTGGGCGCTTGTTGTAATCCCTGTCCAATATATTTTCTTTCTTATTTCCTTTTCCAGTAATTCGATTATTAAAAAATTTCAAAATTAGCAAAGCTAATCAAACGTGATCGTAGTATAATTTCTAGTGAAATAAGTTTGTGCTAAAAACCCAAGTCGCAATAAAAAAAAATGCACCAACTAAATTAGGTTATGAAAAGTAATCTAGAACGGAATTAAATAATTTCTCTTAAACTGTTGAAGCTTCCTTTGAGAAAAAGAGAGAAACGCATCGGACTTAATTTTTTAATTACAGATCTTCTTGTCTCAGGAATAAACGGTACGATTTTTGGCGAAGGGAGAACAAATGAACAAGCTGTGAAAGTTTACTGGGCGGCTGGAATTATAGGGGCAAGACTGTATAGGAGATGGTCTAAAAAGAGGCTAGGGTCTAAATACGAGCTAGGTAAAGCCCCGAGTCTGCTGGGTGCTGCATTCTGGTGGAAATAACCTGAAATGCTACTTTAGAATGAAGTAAGGCGAGGGGAAGACAGTAGGTTGTTAGCAGGTGTGTGGTCGTGACGCGGTACTTCATAACAACTGTTTCGTCAGTTTGAACCATCTTAAAGTTTTTACAGGTATGTCTACTTTATTTTATGTACAAAAATGTATTGATATATGAAGTATTTTGCCAAGGGCATCGGTTTGCTGGTAATTTCATGGTAATGGCTACCAACCTTCAAAACTTTCCTATACAGTTGGTCTAAATACGGGCTATTTTTGGACCACAATATACGGTATTAGAATATTTATTTTGGTTTCAGGATGCCCAGACGTACTCCAAAATACGTTCCAAAAGGGGTTAGAAAGTGTTGGAATGCAGAGGATATGGAGAAAGCCATTGTAGCCGTTCGGGAAAAACAGATGGGAACTTTGAAAGCAGCTAAGACGTTCAGTGTACCTCGCACAACATTGCAAACTTTAGGCAAAAGGCTTAACCTGACTCCAACCCAAGCTGCTGGAATTAAGTTAGGAAGAAAACCCTATTTAGGCGCAGAAATTGAAGAGGAGTTGGTAGCGTACTTGTTGGTAATGGAACAAAAATTCTTTGGTTGCACAAATGGTGATTTAAGACGGATGGTGTTCCAACTAGCACTTTGAAATGATATAGAAACTCCCTTCAAATCTAATGAAGCTGGTAGAGCCTGGGTTGATCTTTTCCTAAACCGGCACACAGATCGTTTATCCCTCCGCAAACAATGTGGACCATCCCATGCTAGGGCTACAGGTTTCAACAAAGAAAACGTTGAAAACTTTTTCTCTCTTTTAGAAGAAGCTTATGCGAAACATAAATTCACCGCTGAAAGAGTGTACAACGTGGACGAAACAGGACTTAGCATTGTCCAAAGCAAAGTCCCTCATGTAATTGGAAGAAAGGGTACACGACAGATAGCAGCCCTAACGTCTGCCGAAAGAGGTTCCACTATAACACTCATCATCTGTATGAGTGTCCTGGACACTTTGTTCCTCCTTTTGTGATTTTCCCCCGAACCAACATGGCTCAAGTGCTAATGAAAGGATCTCTTCCTGGTTCAATTGGCAGAGCTCACCCTTCCGGTTGGGTGCAAAGTAATTTATTCACCGAGTGGTTTTCTCGCTTCGTTGAAAAAGTCAGTCCGACGGAAGATTCGCCTGTCCTGCTAATCCTAGATGAGCACTACAGCCAAGTTAGGAATGTCAATGTCATTGATATGGCTAGAGCAAATAATGTTACCATAATCTCGACAAGACTTTCATGGGACCATTGAAGGCTTTGTACAGCGAGGAAGTAAGGCAGTGGTTACGACATTCCAACAGATCTGTTGACATCTTATGACATCATGGAACTCTTTGGTAAGGTCTACCTCCAAGTCCAGACTGGGGAAATTGCAGTAAACGGCTTTAGGACCACCGGGATATTTCCATTGAACAAGCACATTTTCTCTGACGCCGATTTCGTAGAGTCTGCGATTCAGACAGAAAAATCGCGCAACACAGATCCAACCCCCAATGCACCATCTACTTCGACCACTTTACCAGAAGCTTTGGCCAGCCCTCCTGCTAATCAGCAAGCTCTTACTGGAACATCAATGAAAGTGAGTCCATTTGAAATTGCTCCAGCCCCTACAATGAGAAGAGACTCACTAATCGAAGTCGAAAGGCTGCAGGTTCTCGTGTCATCACTGGAACACCTTATAAAGAGGAGCTGTTTTTGTTTTTGGAGAAGTCTGCGGTCGACAAAAGCAAAAAGAAGTTGATTTGAAGATGATGATTTTGCAGTTCAGGAGCCTCCTCTAGATGACAGTGATAGCGACCTGGAAATACCTCAAGGGGACTACCCGGACAAGGAGGATGCAAGTTGTCTGTTTTGTGAGGGACTTTTTTTCTCAAGATTCAAAGGGAGAACTTTGGGTGATGTGTTATCAATGCAAATTGTGGGCACATAGTGATGGTGCAGGTGCAGAAAAGGAAGTGTACATATGTGACTTTTGTAAATAGACTATCCAGTATCGAAGGTTCATTTCACAGATTTTGTCAAATTTTTTGTTTTGTTTTTTTGTTTCTTCGTTTCATAAATTCAAATATAAATGTGTAACTTGTTCATTATCCTTTAAAATGCGGTTCTTAAAATTCTAAATGCATTGTTTAAATTGTAATACAATTATTAAGCTTTTATTGGAATTAAAATGAGATATTTCGTCCTCCAATGTACTATGTGTATTACTTTGAAATATTTTTAATGTGGCCCATATTTAGGCCATATTTAAAAAATTGAACATCAAGAAACTTTTTTAAAATTCGAAAAAACCAAACAAAATATATTTATTTAGATAATTGAAATTTCTTAGCATAAAGTAAAAATGTTACAGATATACTTCAATTTGTAATATCTAGATACCCTTTAGCTGTTTTGCAATAATTCCTGAAATTAAAATGAAATTGCCCGTATTTAGACCATCTCCTCTACAAGACAAGACGGTCATTTAATATAATAACAAATGGAGATAAAGGACGAAAACAGAAGATCAAAACACAAGATAGAAGAGAATAGTAAACGGAAAACAACAATTGTTTTATGTTTCAAGTGTGTATTTTGGTAATAATGTGATAAATGCAAACAATTAAATCACTTCGTATCAGAATGCACGATGTACAGAAGGAGAATACACTATACTCATTCATTACTTGGGATAACTACTTTAAACATTTTACAAATATTAAAAATTCTACCTCGGAGTGCGCCAATGAGTTTGAAACCTAAATTAAAAGATAAATGAAATGTTAGAAAAATTAAATAAGTAAAGTCGAAGATCGAAGTGAATAGATTCATAGTTTACTATTTAAATGTTATCGAATTTGTTTATACCTTTAAATTTTAAGTGAGATGATGCAAAAGATATTAGAAAGTAATTAAGTTTTTTATCCAACACCTCTATATAAATACCATGTTTACTATGGTCATTTTAAATAAGGAAAGTGATTGTTTACTCTTATGTTACATTATAACCCACGTTGCCCCTAGCAACGTGGGTTATTTTTAAAAAACTCACTCCTTCAAAGATAACAACCAATCACCAGCTTACGTTATTTAATATTATTAAAATCCAGTCATCGTGCTAGAGTATTGAATTTATTACTGTCAAAACTACAAACTAACTATACATTGCAAATTCGATGTTGAAACTTAAATAAAGCGGTGTTGGATAAAATTTTGTATGACACGCGTGAGTTAAGGATATTATCCACTCAGAAAAATTAACCCTCTCGGGCCTGCCGGCCCTCGAGGGTAAATTTCTCGTTCGTGGATAATATCTTACTTAACTCACTTGTACCATAAATAACTATTTTGTAATATATGAGGTGTTTCAGTCTATTACAACGATATATATAAATATCGAGCAGCGTACCAAACTTTTAAAATCAGCAGTTAAACATTGATAAAGGTTTAAAAACTTAAGAGTAATTGTAAATGTAATTTGTCAACGTTTTAAAAACTTTTACATTAGTCTTATTTTATGGAATTGCCAAAGTCGCCAAATTTAAAATCTATTGCAACGAAATGAGGCATAATTGTGTCCTCATTTCGCTAATACGATGGGTTTTGCATCATTAAATTGCCATTCAGCACGACATGCTCGTTATTTATGTATAGCTATTAACAAATGAAATGAAACACCAATGACACGACACGAAATGGTAAGACATCTTTATTGCTGCTTTTTAACGTTTAGCACCTGTTTGATGTTGAGCACAGTATATGTATGTATGTAATAACAGTACATTGATTTTTAATTAATAACACTTCAGAAAGTAATGAGATTTCGAGAGGTAGGTATACTGCTTTCACTTCTTTAGGTAAAATGATTGTGATAAAAATATTTGAAAATGAAACTTTCCGGGTCACATTATCTTTGTCATGGTTCATAAATAACACTGCAATAATTAAAGATTGTGGGAAAATGTCGCATACGTACTATATTGTTTCTAAAATATAGTAAATTAGTGTTAAATAATAACAATTCAAGGGTTTTTAAATTATTTAACTAACTGTAATTGCAAAATAACATATTCATTTAATAATGAAATAAAACTGTTTTAAATGGTTACAAATGTGTAGATATTAAATATCTAAACACCTAATTATGTGGGTTATCTGTTCTGCAATCGCGGTTTGTATATAATTATGCAACTTTTTACAGTCATGAATCATGGTATAGTGCCTTCATAACAACTATGCATTGAGGGTCAGTGAAAGCAGGCATACTTTTCAATCATAACATTTCAAATTAGAAACTAAGATAAAACCTTTTTATACTTTTTATTAATAATGACGTAAATTTCTATAAATTTGGAAATAAATCCTTGAAGCTTGATGAAAACTGCATTTCCTTTTTAAGAACCTGTGCAAAGTAGCCAAAGAGCACTCGATGCCAATATTGTTGTCGTCAAGGTTCATTATTAGGAATTGACATAAGTATTTGAAAATGCTCTGGTCAAATGGGTAGAATGTACATAAATAATTTGAAACATCTCAAATGTATAAGTTACCGAGCCAATTGCAAGAAAATAAATCTAAAAGTAAGCTTGCTGCTTGAATAGCGTTTACTCTACTTTTTCATCGAGCGCATGAAGCAAACAGAACAAACAGCTAATACATGAATACTGCTGAACAAAATACATATGCATATATTTTTACACAATTCCAAAAAGATTGTTACTTCAAATATTTTTCTGCAAACCGACAAACCCAACATCCTATTTTGTTAAACTATTTATTACTTGCGCCTGAATTATCATCATAACAATTACTACACACAATAGAAATCTGATAAAGCAAATATTAACCACTTCATGAATATTTTTTGGAGTAAGTGACAGTGGCGATATCAATATTAATTCTACGCCACATGACATAATGAACAAGACAATGAGATACATGTTCAATCTAAAATAGATAGAGTAGTTTATCACTTGAATAGCAGTAGCAAACAAAATTGTTTAGATATGAGATGATAAGGACAAGATTAAAATGTATCTATAGCCGAATATATACTTTCCGTTAAATTTTGTTATAAAAAAATCTTCAATTTGTGTGACTTTCGTATTAAATTAATAAATCAAGGAGGTTGTGTAAGTTATATTCAACTTCACCTCTCAGTGTATAATTACAATTATTGCTTAATTTACATATTCCTTACATGCGTTGATTATGTGCTATCCGGTTTCTGTTTCTGATAAATTCATTGTATTGCTTGTCGGTACATTTTATCAAAAAAAAGTTGGCATTCACGGAAACATAGTTTAACGTAAATTTACTTAACTGTTGTGGTAACAATATGAGAGAACAATATTTGTCAAGAAATTGAACTTTTTAATTTAAGCTTCGTTATTAGGGCCTATTCTGTATTAATTTATGTAAAATTTTCCCGTTAAAATAGTATATCGAAAAATGTTACAATGACCATTATTCTAATATAAAGGTGAGTTACGCACAGTAGGATTTTTTGTATATATTTTATATTTCATACTATTTTTCCTATTACATGTTAAAGTTACTTTTATTTGTTATTAGAAATATTAAATATTTTGTTAGTAGAAAAACGTAAAATGCAAGTTTGGTAGCACTGACAGATTCAATAAACATTTGACATCCAAATGTAAAATGCCTACCAGATGTAATTATAAAACATAGTTTGCTTTGACATTCCACTGTTGCAAATATACATTTTCCGTAGAATAAAAGAAATGCTTTGAGTAAAAATAATTATCAAATCTTTTACCTCGGTTATTCTCTCGAATATTACATTATTAATTGTATAAGTATCATAGGTTTTTTTTAGTGTAACGTAATCATTTTAAAGTTTAAACATTCATTTAAAGTAAGTTTGTTCATAATGCAGAAATTAACAAGGATATTTAGATCTTGCTGTAGTTTGTCAGAGTCACTATTTTCTCTTATTTTTAAGTATAACTTTAGATCATCTGCATACATGATAAATTTTGAATACGTTATACGATTAGCAACATCGTTTACAAGGAGAATAAACAGTAAAGGCCCTAGAATTGACCCTTGTGGTACACTGGTTATGGCAACAAATTCCTTTGACTTAATATTATACTGAACAAACATACTTTAACAGTTTTGGTAAGTTTTTATTTAACTAATACATTTTAGCTTATTTATTAAGACAAAGTGATCGACCATGTCGAACGCTTTGGCTAGATCGGTGTACACACAGTATATCCGATCACCTTTGGTTGGTTCATTCCATCGGCAATATCATTTGTAGATACGAGGATGGTCTGAAAAGTTTCCGACCTTAACGTGAAGATGGCAGCACTCGTCAATAAAAGCTAGGGAACGTAGTTGTGCATCTTTTGACAGGTACTCACCAAAATTTCAGCCATTTTGGACGCGCAGTTGTTATTTAACAATCGTTTGAGTGAGTCGATGTGAGTGTTTTTGTGAAAATGGAAAAAATCGAGTATATTATTTAATTGATTCCTTTAACACACATATGTGTACTTCAATTATTAAACCCTGATGAAGATCATAAAATTAATCGAAATATAACTACACAGTAAACAGTTGAGTGTAAAATAAAAAACACTAGACCACTATAAAAGTCCAATACATTTGCAGTAAACTATTGCCTCTTTATAGTGGATTGTTATAAAACTTTTGTATAATTTGTTGTCTATTTAGCTTGGAATTTTAGAAAGTACTAAAACTTTGAGTAAAGGTATTGTAGCTTTTTATTCTGTGTGATTATTTATTTATGTAATTTATTTGACTGTTTTAGGCTGGTAAAGCTGCCACGAATGATTAAATATATCATTGTTTTGGAGGGTGATAAATTTACACTAACACTGTATTGAAGTTAAGACGATGATCTACACGAAGATACACATTAGATATTTTACTCTGAATGTACTTTTAGGAGGAACTTTAGAGTGGTCTAGAGCACTCCAGTGTAAAATCCTTTTCTGTGTATATACTAAAAAATTAAAAAGTTTTTAATTGACTGAAAGTACTCAAAAATATTAAATATTTTTTGAAACTATCCGATAACAGAATTATACATAAACTACACATACATTACTATACACAGTTCATATCTTATTTTTTCATGCCTAAAACATCTTTTCATTTAAGCTTCAACCAAACTTTCCACAATCGTATAGAGTTTTATGGAAAGCAAGAAGATCTACAATATTTATCCTTCAGAGCTTTGAATTTTCTTAAGATACTTTTATTAAAAGATATTTGAAAATACAAGGTTTTTAATTAAATATTTTTTTCTGAATATTAGAAACTTTATTTAGAAAATGATAATAACCCTAATAGTACACGCATTTAGTTCGACCAATTAGTACACTTTATTTATGAAATAAATAAAGATTAGTAAAAAGTTTCACAGTATTTTTAAAATATAACCTGACAATATTGTTTCGACAGCTAAGCTGTCATTATCAAAGATAATATAAATATAAACAAACACGTCGCTAAGGTAGATACAAAAATAGGTAACTTGATAAAAAGATAAAAATAATAATCAGAATTAAATAGCTAACACTTCAAGTAACGGAGAATTACTGAGCTCAAGTTGTTCATTCATTAAAGGTACCCTGAGTTTGTGTTTGTATATCTCAAAGGCTTCTAAAATGTCTAATTTGCGTTTGTTATTACAAAAAGGTAGGAATTTAATATTATTTTGAGGAGTCATTGTGTGATTTTGTTCTAAAAGGTGTTTGGCATTATTAGATTTTTCAGGATGTTTATTTTTGTAATGACGTGCGTGTTCTTTATATCTTCATTCATGTGTTCTGTCTTTAGCATTAAATAAAAATGAAAAAGTGTTAGTGTTGGTTTTAAATGTTATTTTATAATTGTTGGTTTTTCTTAGAATATGTGCAATTTTTTCTGATATTTTGCCAAAATATGGTATAGATATGTAATTTGTGTCTTCTGTTTGATTGTCAATGGGATATATTCTTTTGATAGCTAACCTATAATCTTTTTGTTTAATTAAAGTGTCAATCATGTTCGTATTGTAATGATTTGCATGTGCTAGTTGTTTAATGGTTGATATCTCTTTGCTAAAATCTGGCTTTGTTAGTGGAATAGGCTATTTTATCTTATGTGTATTATGGTGACAAGATTCATTTGGTATTGTTATGTCTGTTTGTGTTGGTTTTCTGTATATGGAAAATTCAAATAGATTGTGTGCGTTAATCTTGATAGTTAAGTCTAGGAAGTTTATAACCCTGTTTTGTTCTGTTTCTAGTGTAAAATTTATGTTTTGGTGGGTACTATTAATAAGAATTAAAAATTCATTGATAAACTCAAAAGAACTGTCAAAACAAGCTAAAATGTCATCAACATAACGAAACCAGAAGATAATGTGTTTAGAGAGGTTTAATTCAAATATTTGATCTTCTACACTGTAAAAAATGAGGTAAAATTACCTTGGGAAAGAGGTAACTTTTCGCTATTATTTGCGGTATTTTTACCCTAAAATTAATTTTACCTATACATTTAGTAGTTTTACTATTTGTGGAAAAATGCCCTGTAATTATGTAAAATTATACAAATATAAGTAATTCTACTACATTGAACTGGTTAAAATCACTATCCATAATATAAATTTACATAACTCAGACAATTTTTTCCTTACAAATGTATAATTGCTCAATAACTTAATTCATTTTTAGTGTAATATTAAAGATAAGATGAACTTGAACCAGAATAGTGTAATTTTACCCTTAATATGTTTTTAACCGTTGAGATGCTATTTCGCTGATCGCACTTGTTTGTGACCTTCGTTTCGTGAAAGAATTCAGGAATCCATTATGAACAGTCCAAATAGGCTTTTTGGGGAATGGTCGGAATGGTGTGTACCATTCTTTTATGATTTCGGCGAGGCGTACTCTATCGATATCGAACGAAGTGTCCATTGCTCATTAATATTTTGTTTTTCGTTGTAGTGTAGTGCGGATTTATTAAAGGCAAATATTTACACGTATGACCGAAGATGGGAAGAATTTTATTTTATAGTAGAAGTTAAAAAATAATAATCGGTAAGTACCTATATGTTAAAATTACAAATTTAAACCAATAAAATAAAAATATTTAATTTAATGTTTTTCTAGGATGAATCAAAAATTGAAGAATTCGAAATAAACTAGCATAACTGTAATTGAGAAAGGTACTCGTGTATAATTGTTTATATAATTTATAATTTTTAATTTTCTAGGTGGAATCGAAACTTTATCTGAATGTCTTTGAGAGACCAAATATTTCCGAAAGCCCCTGAAAAGAAGTTCTGTTAATGTCTTATATTTTATATAAGTACATACGTTCAATAAAAATTACTTTGATTTTATTTTGTTTCATACAATTCCCAGAGGAACGATTGAATTTGCAAGTACTTTCGCAAGTCATCGTTACATTCAAGAAGTATTTTCACATTTGTATTTTAACCCTGAAAAGTACTATTGCCATGAAATATTAACTTTGTCATGTAACTTTACACAGGTGTTTTAATGTTAAAATGTAAAATTACATTGAGATTGTAATTTCAATCTGTAAATTTACTTAAAAAGGAAACATTACAATGCAAACTTAATCTAATGTTGAAATTTTTCACTTCCTATGAAAATTACACTTTGAAGTAAATTTACCCCAAAAAATGGAGGTAACATAGTTGCCTCCATTTTTTAGGGTATAATTCACCGGTAATTTTTTAGAGTGTAACTTGTCCATAAATATGTTAGCTAATAGAGGACTTACAGAATTACCCATTTGTTTTTATCTTTTTATCTAGTTACCTATTTTTGTATCTACCTTAGCGACGTGTCTGTTTATATTTATATTACCTTTGATAATGACAGCTTAGCTGTCGAAACAATATTGTCAGGTTATAGTTTAATAAATACTGTAAAACTTTTTACTAATCTTTATTGATTTCATGATTATGGAGTTCCACAAAGTAAGGCACAAAATTTTATTTAATTCAACTAAATATTTAGTTAAATCAAATAAATTTTGTTTTTCTTACTAAATGTTTCGCTGAATTAAATAAAATTTAGTTTGTCCAACTAAATGCTTTCTTCAGTGTACTGCTTATTTAATATAGTATATTTATAAATACTTTGTAAATATGTGTTAAGAATTTTTACAAAATATTGTAACTAAATATTAAAAATGTTTTAATTCAGGCGATTTGCCACCCCTCAAAGAGGAATTTAAAATAAATGTTTAGTTTTCTCTTTTAATTTGATTTAAAATTTTTTAAAAATTTGGAATCGTTTAGTTTCCTTTTATAAACGATTAATCTTGATTTTTTGACGGATTAGAAATGAAATAGCAATTAAAAATTGTTAATTTAAAAATAAGAATTAATTTAAATTTTTCCACTATTGTAAATTACAATTATTTTTAAATTTTTAAATTTCTTTTTTAATTAAGAAATAACAAATATTTAAAAAATGACAACATTGGGATTTGAAACCGTATTTTCGCTTGTCCATAATTGGTTTCAAAATCAGCAAAAAATGTGGAGTGTTCCGTTAAATTTATTATATTTTTCATATTATAAATCAGAGTGCTTATTTTTATTAAACTTTATTGCTTATAGTTTTGTTTAAAAATGATACTTAAAAATAATGGATTGTAAGGACTGTGTTTATTACAACACTATATTTTAACGGTGCTTCCTAACCACATATTGTATTTGTCTAATTGCCAATACGTATTTCGGTGACGATGTTACCTTTTTTCTAGGCATTAAAATACTAATTAATTGTAAAAAATCTCGCAAGTATCATGTGTACGAAATATATAATTATATCGTTATGTATATATACATATAATTAAATATTATATGATTATGGTTAATTTAATATAAAACTTCAGTTTTCCTTATTCAGCTTGAATCTTGGAATCTTTAAGTTTTTTTTTGTAAACGATCAATCCTGGATTTTTTTGAATGAATTAAATAGCAGTTCTGCAAAGTATTTTTTTAAATTAAAAGCAATAAATAATATTTAAAACATGACAACATTAGAATTCAAAACCGTGTTCTATAAGTCTGCGAGCTTTGCACACTAGGCCACATCCTGACTTATAACATTAAAATAAATCTTTTTGTTTTTCTATTTATATTCGGTCACACGTTCTGTCGATTTCTCATGCCATTTTTCTAACCATTTTTAATTTTTCTTTTGTAAATTATTAATATGAATGATTAAATATCAATTAATAAATTTAACTTCTTTTTTCCACCATTAAGATTAAAAAGTCTTTTTTCTCAATGAAACGTAAGAAACTGTTTAGAAAAATGACAACATTGAGTTTTGAAACCGTGATCTATAGATCAGAAGGTACTTTGCACACTGCACAATTTTAAATTAAAAATATAACAAAACATCTTAGATTCACATGACTCGTTGAGTTTAAAAAATCGTTCTACACGACGAAAACTATACAAAATCAAATTGTATGCAACTACATTAGAATCTATATGTTCATGTTTCGAAAGCGATGGAATTGTACACAAGGTTCTACACTGCCCCCAACATTACTTAATAGTTATGTAAAAGATATATCTAAAAGTATTGGCTTATTCTGGAATAGATTTCGATATGTCAGGAGATCTGAAAATAGTTTACATAGTCATTGTTACATAACAATTATATAATCATATTTTTATTGGTATTTTTAGCCGTTATTTGATTGTTTAACTTTAGACTATTAAAAAAAGGTAAGTGAAATCTGTGAAAAATATTTTATAGTAGGGTTATTTAAATTTTTAAAAACATTTTCAGCTTCTAATCTTTGATCACTGCATCTGCAAAACTAGTTATAACAGGCCATATTGCTTTAAAATTCCATTATAGTGTGAAATGTATAAAGAGCCATCGAGTGTGCGAAAGTAGATTTTTATCACTTTGAAAAGATTTTGAAATCTTGAAATATCCAAGAATAAAATTCGCATCAAGTTCCAAAAATATTTCTTAATAATGTAACGAATAGTAAACCCATACACGGCGTCATCGAACATTCTAGATGTATGAGTCATCAACACCTGCATGTATGACTCATCAACGCCCGCATGTATGACTCGTCGACACGACTCATCGACGTGACTCATCAACAGCTGCATGTATGATTCATCGGTTATGTTCTAGAACTTATGAAAGATATAAATTGAGTCGCGGGTAGAAGGAGTTCAGTTAATGTTTAACCGGCGTCGTATTGAAATGTTCTCTGAATAATTAGTAATCGAATGTTAGTGAAGAAATAAATGTTAATGATTGTTATAATATTACATAAATAGTTCTTATATAAATAGCCTTAAATAAATCTGTGAATAGCTAGCATTTAAATAGTTCATTAAGGGCCGGTATTATAATAGCTATTTATGTAACAAGTACATAATGTAGGACTTTATAGACAAGCCCAGTTTATGGCCGAGCGAGCGAAGCGAGCAAGGCCTATAGAAAGGGCGAGTCTATAAGGTCCGATTATGTAAGAGTTGCATACAAAGCTTTATGTTCGATTCCTAAAAATTGGGTAATTATCAAAAAAAAAATCAGTTTATAAATTTGACATCTATGCTTGACAAGAAAATTTGACATGTAATATACAGTTGTCCTACTTTATTTTACTACTACCACTTTATTTTACGAGTACAATAATAAGCCAGTTCACTGCCGCAAAACAATACAATAAACAGTACTTTAGAATGTAATCGGACATAAAAAACTTTTTACTTCCTACATAAAATTTTGCTTTGAGAGTAAATTCATTTGTTCTGTCAATTTCATATGCAAATTGACAGAATAAATTAATTTACTCTCAAAGTAAATTTTATCTAGGAAGTAAAAAGTTTTATAATACCGGCCCTAAAAAGTTTATAGTTATAGTGTTTTTAATTAGTGTATGTAAATTAATATTTCTCTTATGAATAGACGATTTAAACAGCATTTTTGTTATTATCTTAATAAGAACGTTACAATAAGTACGTATGCAGAGATGTAGAAATTATTTTTATTCAAATTCAGCAAGCCTATTTGTAAATTAATGTGACTCACATCCGCTGTGAATAATTGCATCTAATTAGAAATACTATTTATATTGGTTACATTGACCACTCCCTCTCTGTATTATATGCAATTATGTTATTCTTAAAAAACTTCTTGCAACCCATTTAGTTATCCCTTCTTAATCGTGATTTTATATTAGAGACACATCATACCATTAACAAAATAATGTATGCTTATTGTAGATGAAAGTGTACAACTCTTTTATATATGTACTACATAGTAACTATATGGTAAATGTACAACTTTCACGATTGTCCTAGATATATATATGTAGGTACCATATTCGAGACAATAACTAACAATTTTTCTTATAAACCTTTCCATTTTACTTTTCTTTAATACATAAGAAGTAAAAATATTATTGGTCCCAAAGACTTGGAATCAATTAGAAAGTTTGAAAGCAAACCAGGAATTAGTAATCGAACTTGACATCATTCTGAATTAAATGTATCAAATAATTTAATGTGTCTGGCGCAACGTGAGGATGAACAGAATGTTGTTAAAAAACATTGTAGAAAGGACTTCAGTATAATCTTAAGTGTTATAAATAATAATTTTTGGCTTTTAGAACTTCTTGAAAGAATATCGGGGGTATCATCACTGAGCTAAAATATTCCGAAACCATACTTTGGGAATCATACTTTTCATGGATCTCATAAACGTGTACATCCGAAAGACCACGAACAACATATTTTCGCTAAAGAATGTCAAACTGGTCTCATCTTTAATAAGAGATTTTTGCAGCATAATCAATTAGGAAGCAAGAATTTCTGAAATATCTGCGTTTTGCAGGAGGACAGGTGAAAAGTATTGGATAAGAATTTTAGGTAAGTCTGTAAGTTCTCAGTCATGTGACAGATGAAGTCGACACAACTATTCTTGATCATGTTTTCATCGCTTATTCCATACCTTTCGTTTTTTTTATCTGCTACTAGATTATTATCCTGGCAGTCACAATGTCTTAAAATGTCTTGGTTCAAGAATGACGGCGAATGCCTTTTGGTTTGATTGTTTATAATATTGAAAATCTATTGAAATGGGTTTACTGGAGCAATTTGAGGATGGACCGTTTGGTCACTATGAGCTTATGACCTTGTCGACAGTACCATCACATATCTGATTTAGGAATAATTGCTGTATCTTGTTCTGATATTCTTTTACATTCATGCAACCTCAAAAAGTATTAAAGCCATCATTCTACTAAGTAAAAGGGTTATTCAAAACCAACGGCGGCTTGTGCAAACATTAGAGGAACATTTTGTATGCACCAATCGCCACTGCATCCCAAACCCTTATTTCTTCTTAAAGAAATCGGAGTTGTTGGTATTGCATATTCGTGTTTCTCGTGAGTTCACGTATCAGCACACATCAAACATAGACTAACCAAAGAATTTACAATGATAAGTTGATTTTTCAAAACTGTACTTGCTCTTAATTAAAAACATTAAAATGCATTTTGTTTATAGTGACGTAAGCTTAATCCTTAAATTGCATATTTATTAATTGCTCATAAACATGTAAACAACAAAAGTTAATAAAATACATATCTCTGATCAATACCTTCCTGAGCTACAAAGGAAAATTTATGTAGAAAAATATTGTCAAGTACAAGTCTCCCCCACAGGAAAGTCGAGAACGTGAGTGGCAACAAACTCTAATACCTTCGATCGATGTTGCTGGAAACACTGTACACTGGTCTGAAAATGAAGATATGGAAAAGCCCTTTCACTTTATTGTCTCTGCAGTTGCAGTATTAGTATTGTTTTACCGACAAATTATAAAATGCTTTGAGTAAATCTTTTTTACCAGTACTTTGTTAGTGTTGCCTGATTAATTAATTAATTAATTTTCAATGTTTTTGGATCTATTTAGTTTAAAAATAGGGTTTCCTGCATATAATTTTATGTTAATGATATACTTTTAGTTACAATAATAAAATTAAATCAAAACTAAGCGAAAAAGGAGAAATTTAGTAGGAAACTGAAGCGTGGTATAGATTCTCGGGAATACATACCATTTAAGTAGAAGGGTAATTCGAGCCGCCATCTTTAAAACATGGCGGTTAAAATGAAAACTTCTAAATAACTTGATTCGAGTCGTCTATGGCAATTTTAAGCTTCGTGCGGATTTTTTCCTTTATTATTTTACTAAACCCAAACAATTTTTACTCTATAGACTTCAGAATGTTCCGATAAAGCAGCTCATTACCAACAACTTATTTGCTATTCATGGTACTGATGTTGGTTATGAGGTTAGTCGACATTCTCACTGCTAAATAATAGCCCTATAAGGAGGTTGAGTTTTGCCCTTTTGTAAACACCTTTATTTTTAAATTCTGCCTAGTTTTCTCTTTTTCGACAGCATGAGCTGAGCTCATACATATCTAATTAGAAAAAACATTAGAGGAAGAGCGCTTGCCAGTGCTTCTGCTTAAGATTCAATTCTATTACTGGTTTCATTCGTTAAATGATCGAAATAATATTTATATTATACGTTAAAAATAAAGAAGCCTAACAGAACTTGAAGATAAGGAAATAATCTTATAACTTGCTGAGAAGTGAACGTCTCATTGGTGCAGGTCCCCGTTGACTAATACCGTCAGATAAAGGTAGCTTATTACTTTAGTGCGCTATTGCTCCTCGGGCCCGGTGTCTTCTTTGAAGCTTTTTTCAATTACTTATTGGTTCTGTCATAGAATGATGTTTGTAATAATTTTATAGCACACATGGATACAATAACTTCTAGAAATCGGTCAAATTTAAAAAAAGTTTACCTATTTTGATTTATCTATGAAATTATTTATTTCTATTATTTTTGACATTTACTTCACAACTGCCATGTCAATAGATAATAGTTCAAATAAATTCCATTCTGTGTTCTTTTTATAAATGTTATTAAGTAATACTTAAAATAACTGCAAGCACAAGAAATAATAATAGCGTACGCTAACCTAACATTTTCTGTGTACTATGGGGGTCTGTTTAGCGGTGTCAGCGCGTCGTATTTTCTTGACACAGGTGGCTGTGTCTCCATTAGCGCTACTCAAGATACGTCGGCGCTACTCTGTGCAGTTCACAAAAACTACGGACAGTAGAAGTAAATAATTCTATAGATGGTTTTTACATTCCATGGCTATTGCGATCCAAAGACTTTTTGATCATACTATATATATGGCTCCGAGGACTAATAAAGCAGGCAACGCGTTAAAAAGATAGTTGCGTTCAGACAGTTATTAAGGCACCATGACAGAATGCTTGATACCCTTCCAATAAAGTCGCAAGAGAAGGCAACGTGCAATTTCTGTCTCGTTTAATTTTTCTTAGAAAGATGTCGGCTAATGCCTAGGTTTTGTATTTTCATTTCCTATCCGCTCTCTGTACAAAATTCTCTGTCTGTTGCCAAACGAACACTAAAGGCTACGTTGAAATAACTTAGTATATAAGAAAGTTGGAAAACTAAATGACTAAGTAGTGTGGAATTAACGGCCTCTATCTAGTCGTGGTTACTTTTACGAGGTCTAACGAGAAGCTATATTCTCTATTGTGCCTATCTTGATATCAAAAAAGGCAAGTAGCAGATCACTTCCAACAAAAAATGATATCACGTGATATTTCTTTGCTGTTAAATTTTTTTATGATATTTATCTGTGATATTGAATTCATTCTTTGGTGGAGGAGCCAAATACGATCACTAGGGACTATCAATGAAGATTCAATCTAGGATTGGATCGGATCTAATGAGTAAACACACCTATAAATTCAAGAAATAAATTCCAATTGCGACCGTGTAGGTAGAAAACACATAGAAACGCAAGAAACACCTCTCGAGTACGTCTCTAAACTAATCTCCAAATCTAATTTCTACCCTAACTTTGAATCTAACCTTTAGCTTCACCTGTAACCTAATATTTAATCCAAACTCTAACCTTGCCTCTAACATAATCTTTAACATAACCTCTAACCTAACCTCTAGCCTCACCTCTAACTTAACCTGTAACCTAACCTCCAAGCTAACCTATAACCTAACCTATAACCTAAATTCTAACCTAGTCTCTAACCTAACCACTAACCTAACCTCTAACCTAACCACTAACCTAACCACTAACTTAACTCAATTAAACGTCTTTTCACCTCACCTTTTTTTTCAGCACCTGCGCAGATTCCCTTTTGGCTAACAGAGCGAAGCGCCATATCAGTGCGGACAATTGATGGAATAATTAAAAAGATCCATCTTCAAGCATCTAAAATACGCGTACTCATCAATAAGTACAGTGCTGCGGAGTTTCAATCAATGCATTGTTTTGTTCATTCTCTACTAGATAATTTCAGTGCTAACTGAAGATTTCTCTAGAATATGTTGAAAAACTACTACTACGACTCCGAAATTCTGAAACAGTCACCAATGATAGTGTATATAGTAGAGATTTTAAGATTTTTTTGTGTCTCTTAGATATCGATTCTATTAAAAAAAAGGGTGCGTTGCCTTTCTCAGTTTAATATTAATCTCGTTCATCACTATTCAGTATTTAATAAATAAATAGAGACGCAGAACTACTACTTTAGATTTACAGAACTCAAACAGAAATCAACTCGCGAGATCCCAAATCCAAAAAATGAAAACTGTTCAGGCAGTCTGTCATTGTTGTCTTTACTCTGCTACCAATGGGAAAACTCCACAAGCTGCCAGTGGTTACGGAAGTGTAATAGAAAGTGATCAATGTATAATAATTTCTAGCTTTCACTCTTCAAAACAGTGGCGGGATTTGGGTTGGCAAGGGGGGTGGCAATCACACCCCCAATGTTGGGACAACTAAAAATGGTTTTTGCTTAATCATGGTATATTTAAATTAATCAAATCTGATGAACACAAGTTTACCCTCCCCCTACCAATAACAGACTTGAAATCCCGCCACTGCCTCAAAACAATGCTTCAAAAACTAATAATAAAAATAAAATGCAATAAAGTGCAATAAAAAACTAAACATTTGCTTCATATCACATCTTTAATAATTATTAATACTATAGTATAGATCGCATACAGATCGATGGTACTGTAATGCTTTTGGGGATAAAGCACAAGTAAAAGCATAGTCAATGTTAACTGGTACTCCATCGTTTGCTCGTCAGAAAGTACGTACAGTACAACGTCCTCGAGGTTACATAATCACGCATCTGCTTCTCATTCTTGCTCTCCACAATCAAGATTTAATTATGCTGAAGAAGCTGTCGAGGTATTCAATAATATGGGTGCTGGAGTGTCTGCAAATCAGTGGTCCCAGGCCTTCGATAATGGCCATAAAATGTAAAGGCAAAATGATGAAAAAAATTAAACATAAAATCCCCCCAAAATAGATAAGGAAGTTTTATGAGCCAAACATGTTTTGGAAAACAGAATAGAGATATTGATACTGATGTAAACTTTGAATATGAAGCACATGGCTATGTGCTTACGGTACTGTTTCTGAGTCGCGATGTATAGCTTAAGAACCAACAAAGTAGATCCACTAGAATGTAACTTGATAAAGGTATGGAAAAGATGTAGAGTACGTATAGTTTCGACATTGGTCATAATCTTGGCAAAGGTTTCAATTGCCAATGTCTACAGCACCTGCCTAGATTTTTAGAGAATAAAACTTAGACAACAGTTGTTGAATAATCAAATTCAAACTAACTTTAAAAAATAGTTTGTTCCAAAACTCTCATCTATAAAAATTAAAAAACTCCTTTGCATGCCCTGATAGCCTTTTTATTTAAAGGCAAGAAATCATTTATGTGTTATGTTTCAGCTTCAAACATCGCATCGCGTCTACAAAGACAATTAACTACCCCGTGAAAAGAATAAGTTTTGTGTAACTTCGTTCGTAATTTACTTTTACAAAAAGTCGTACATTTTCGTTATTGGTCAGCTTCTGAAATTAAATTAAAAATCGGGATTTCATCAGATTAAAGTCTTGCCAATTCGTTAAATACTTGTCTATCAAAATTCAAAACATCAGGCCCATCAGGGCGTCTCGTTTCTACAGTTTTGATGATTCGTACTTCTAGTTTTAAACCCTCACAGAAAGACAGTTATCGCTTCTTCCTTCCCGTGTGCATTGAATGGTCAAAATCGGTAATGTATTGTGGAGATAAAAGCCACCCCTGTGCGCGTTTTTCTCGGCGTTATTAATAAAAATCATAGTCAAGTGATTCAATTCATCCCTGAAAAATTCACACGTAGATTCAGTAGTATTTCCTTGCAACATTTTACTAAAAGAAATAAATACTACAATTTATTTCAGAAACCTGAAGATATTTCAACAAATCTTTTCCAAGAAATTCATTCGTGGTTATTTACAAGTAATCGCCATTTCGTGTTAATAGCTCAAGGTAAACCTCAACATTTTACAATAAATTAATTCCAGGATTTGATTACGAATGCATCTAGAAAAATGCAATGCAAACAGCCAGTATTAGCTGTTATTAAACCGGAAGTTTTCTAACATTCGGTAATTTCCGACCACCACGGTCGAGTCCAGAGAATGCGACCGAAAGATATTTATCCAGACTCCGAAAATTAACCAAAAGGGTCACACGTGGGATATAACAAAATGGAATGCATTCGAAAGAGCGTTTTTAGTGTCGGTTGCAATCGGCAAGCATCGCGTGACGTCAATAGAAAAGCTTCGGTACCATTGGTTTGAGGCGTGGCTTTCGTCAGGCGGGTCGAAGCTGGCGGTGAAACAAGCCAACATCGGGTAGTATACCTTTATTTGTTACTAAGACAACACTTTGCTCGGAAAATCGAAATTGAGCCGGTTAAAAATTAAAATTTCGCAATTTTGAAAACGGCACCAGGTAGAACACACTTTTCACTGTCGTTCTTGTGAATTTGGTGAAAATTAGACCGGTTTAAGTGGACCAAATGCTACCGTGAAGTCTGGAATATTTTAACATGCAATGTACTATCTCTGGATGTAGGCGATGCGACGTTGTCGGTTCGGTATGGTGCCGTGTTGCCGGCCGGAATGGAACAAGCACTAGTAGACGCAATGTGCTTGAAATTGTTGTGCCCCTGACAGTAAGCTGCGCACTCTGAGGTAACGTGATTTTTGTGTCATTGCTCTCTTTGCCTCTAGACAAACTGTTTTGCATGTCGTTTCGCAACTAACACTAATTGACCTTTTGTAGTTGAATGCTCTTTTGACTAATCTACTTTTTTATGTTGAGTTTACTTCCGTTTTGACACCTCTTATTTTATTATTTATGTTTTATTGACCCACATGTGTATACGAGCTTAAATTTGCTTTCTAGCGCTACACCGATTGTTTCTCCTAGAAGTTCCAGCGGATTCTCTTTTATTTTCCCGCCTGCCTCGATCTTGCGTATATTGCGTAGTTGCTTAAATTTAAATCAATATCGCCTCTTTTGTATTTCTAACTCTTCCAATTAAAAATGCAAAATAATTATACATGTTGTACTTAGCAATTGTAATCACGTGTGGTACATTAATATTAATCATAGTAGGCTTGCCGCAGCGTAAATAAACAAAAGCAACTCGCTGCGAACAACTGAGATGTATATTTACAATATCTCATGTCATGCTCGACAGCGAGTGGTCGTGCATTTCTCTCTTCTTCTTTCACTTCAAAGCCAGCGTTATATAATCGTCTCGCTCTGTTCGTGCGTGCCTCTGTTCCCTTTTTGCTCGATTTGTATAATGCGTCGTGCATCTCTTTCAAATTACTATGTCGGTCCTTTGTTAGTGTATTTGTTGCGAGATCCCTTTGTGGTTCTCTCTCCTTTTACACACGCGGCATCTCAACTGCCATTAGGGGAGGGTTGGTCTTCTATCTTTGTCTTTAGCACGAGGGTTGGATATCACCCTCTCGTACACTTAAAATGAGGGACGCCAGTTAAAAAATATTGCTAGGGGTGCTCGCTCGAGTTGGATGGTACGGAAATTGATGCTTCCACGAGTTCTCTCTGGAAGCATTTTATAATAACGAGAGTTTTTGAAGCTCAATTTTTTTAGGAGGAAACGTTTTGATTTTTATGTCACGAGCGCTGCCATCTGTTCGTCAGGATTTTACATCAAAAAATTCTTCTGAGGAAAATTTTAATTCTTAACAAATGATGTGGCTTATTTACCATAAATCATACTTCAACGTTCAATCTTTACTTAAGGTTAAGTAAAGATTCAAATTTTGGTGCAATTCTTTGAACAAGCCAGTAGTGTTAGTAGTCTTCTTAAGGGTTGTTTTGTTAAAATTCCCCGTTTTGTATTTTTTGGGTTAGTTTGCAGCTGTCGCATTCTCTGACAGGGTAGTATTTCTGGTTGATCCCCACGAACGTAGGAACTTACGCAGCTTGTTGTGTCTTTAATAATTAAAAGGAATTTATGTATGTAAATGAAAGGGGCGAAGCGAAAGATCGATGCGGGGGAGTTTCATCATCGGGGGATTGTTGGCAGCCGCGCATCATGTGCTAGAAGTGCTAGCTTTGCAGAGGATGTGTTTGTCGATATCAAAACTCTCTCCGAGTTTGTTTTTGTTTCAGAATGGATGATGATTTGATGGTTTGATGAGCCCGTAATGAGCTGTTGATGTTTGAATAGGTTTACGTGGGAGTAACTTATTGATTTATAATGTATTGCTCTTTGCAATCACAAGTTTATTTTTAGTTGAAAGTAAAGAATCGTGTAAAGTTTGATAAGAGTAGATTTCTAGAAAGTGATGGACTTATTTTCAAAGTTTGTTTCTGGGTCACTTTAGATAAATATTGGGGTAATCCTAGTTCCAGTCTAGGGTTAATAAACCTATTAAAATCGATTGCTTAGATAGATGGTCTTGAGAAAATAGTACTCCAGATTTAGAAGAAAGAGTCAAATTTCATAGAAAATTCTGAAATAAACAAAGGAGATTAGACCATTAAAATAGAATGGCACCGCAATTATATTTACATTGGCCTGTTTTTTAATTAAAATTTCTATAGCTTTCTCGTAACGCTTGGTGGAGTGTGATAATTACGGTGTTGTCCTAGGACCTCGGAAATAAAAAGCCAGGAACTGTGTATATTGTGCTACCGCGCATTAGTATGGTTTTATGTATTCAAGCTTGGTTACTTTAAATATTGTTTTTATATTTATAGAATCCTTGAGTTACAGGAAGTCGATTTTAAACGCCATTTTAGATTTATTTTAAACAATGGAATGCAAAGGAGTTTATGAAATTATATAGAGATAGCAGATAAGTTATTTCCAAGAACTAGATTCCCTTCCCATGGCCATATACACCATTATATGGAATTCTGTTCTTAAACAATTGAATATACCTAGTGAATCACTAGAAGGTATAAAATTTTGAAAGTGTGGAAATCCATTTTGTATAATTACTTATAATAGATCTACATATTTAGTCTACTTTTACGAAAAAGTATATCTTCGTGATAAGACAGCTCATTTTTAGAAGGGTCTTTGGGAATATATGTTTTTGGAATGCTTCTAAGCAAATATTTTCGAAGACATACTTAAATTATACGAACTTTAGCTCCATGATCACTATGTATATGCTGAATGTGTCCAGAAAAAGTAGCATCATATTAGTCTTGATGTCTTCATTATGAAACCAATAGTGCATGCGAAACAAAGATAAGTTAATAAAACACCAACTTAAGAAGTGTCTGGGCAGTACTAAATACGAAAATAGCTGGAGATAGTAAGTAAATAATGCTTTTAATGCTAGTAGATAACAAAGATCTTAAAGATTTACCAACAAGATCATATGAAACATCATGATTAAATCTTATTTCTGATGGATACCACGAATTCCACGTGTTTTAGTTAGGTCGAAGCTAAATTCAGTATATTCCACTTCTCTACATTCTCATCTTTCATTGGCTAAAGTAAAGTCCTATGTTATTTACTTTATGCCAAGTAGCATGCGCTTGCTTTGAAGATGATGACACTGCATGGTTAATCGTTAGCGAGTTCTTTTTAGATTACCATATCCAGCTTCCAATTGACGAACAGCTCCCCTCTCTCAAAGTCATGAAACCTAACCTACATCCATCCCCTAGGCATCTCTAGTCGACAGTCGCCAATTTTTTGCCAAATTTATCTTTTGGTCAAATTGTGTTCGGCGTGTTAAACTTTCTGCCATTTGACCATTCCGCGTTTTTCTTTTCGACGTTTTGACATTGGGCAATTTGTTTTCGACGTTTTGACTTGCTACAAAATGCATTCTGTTAACATCGGATACGACTTACGAATGCTCCAATAATTGTCGGTAAAGGCGTTTTAAGTGCCGGGCAATCTATTCTACGTCTCAAGCAGCGTAGGCTTGGCTTGATTATGACAACAACTATATGGATAATATTAAATCGTCGTGTGTTCTTATAGATCTGACGTCAACTGACGGACGAATGTAGGAATCTGACTGATGGTTTTGGATCGCCATTACTAAGATGCTCTTGATATCCTGAGTTGACTCCTTAGGAAATCCATTAAGCCAACCTAACTGACCTTCAGGTCACTGAAGACCCCACCTAGTGGTACCAGACAATCTATTCTATATGTCAAGTAGCGTAGGCTTGGTTAAGGCTGACAGCAACTACATGCGTTATCGCCATGAATTCTTCATAGATCAACATACTGACGATCAGCATGCCGTCTCTATCATCATAGTTTTTGGATCGCCCTTACCAGGCCGTCGTTCAGAAGGTCAAGTATCAGATAAATAGAAGCGATACTACAGTGGTCAGCACGGCAGGTGTCACTACCAAATATATATCACGCGAGATATCTAGTATCCAACTGACAAATGGCGTCTTTACCATAGATTTGGATAGCCATTTCTAAGATTCTTACTAGTGATCGACTACCAACGTCTGGCCTAGTTGACCCAACCCCTAAGTAGCCAATCTAAGCGACCTCCAAGTCACTGCAGATAGGGCAGTAGATCCCCCTAGTGGTAGTCTATAAGTCCAGCAGCGTATAGGCTTGGTTTGAGGACGACAGCAACAACTGTGATAATTCTCAGTGAGTCCTCCATAAACCAGCGTTCGCAGCTTCCGATACCAACATATAAGTGACGCATGTTCTGTCGTCTTTAACATGGATTTGAATCGCCATTACCAAGATGCATTATTAGATGCGCCATTATCAGCGAACGTCTACCAACTTCCGTTCTAGTTGGCCCTACTTAGACTACCTCTAAGTCATTGCAGATTGACCATTAGACTTCTCTGGTGGTACTAGGCACCCTATTCTATATGTCAAGTAACATGGGTTTGGCATGGTGGTGATGGTAACGGCTTCGGTAATCATCAATGAGTCCTCCATAGATCCGCGTACTATTACCGATACCAACATCCAACTGATCAACGGTGTGTCGTTTCAAACATTGATTTGGATTGCCATTTCTAAACTGCCTTTACCAGCGAACTACTTTCTGTTCTAGTTGACCTTCCTCAGGCAGTCCAGTAACCAATTTAGACTACCTGTAGGTCATCGTAGATTGACCACTTAACCTGGTGGCACCAGGCATCCTATTTTATATATCAAGTAGCGTGGGCTTTGTATGGGGCTGATGGTAAGGATATTGGTAATCATCAATGAGTCCTCATAGGTCAGCGTACTGCTTCTGATACCAACATCCAACTGACCGACGATGTGTCGTTTCAAACATTCATTTGAATTGCCATTTTTAAAATGCCCTTAACAGCGAACGACTACCAACTATCTGTTCGAGTTGACCTTCCTTAGGAGATCGAATAGCCAATTTAACCGATCTCTAGGTCACGGCAGATTGATGGTACCAGAAAATCTATTGTATATATCAAATAGCGTGGGCATTGCAAGTGTAAGAGTATTGTACAACGTGTGATAGTTCTAGAAAGGGCTTGGTCCAGCAATCTTAGCTATTTGCTATAATTTGCTTCATCAACTATTCAACGTCAGATTCACCGTATGCAATAACGTGCCGCTCTTGAAACTCTCAACTATCTTTATAAGGCTATACACCGTCATTAGTGATGCTAGAAGCTTTGCCGCACGTACCGATGAACGAATGGATTGCGATACGACACGAAAATTGCAAAGAGGGTAGCGTTATACGTTCGCATGTATATACGGGTCACATAGTTGAGTGAACGCGAGTCGGATAGTTACCTGCAATTATTACACCTCGGGCGATTATTCAGGAAATGAAGTGGTAACTAATACGCCGCAGGACACACTTGAATCTATTGGAAACTACATACATTAAACGGGTCATAGATACAGCTTATTGGGTATCTGATACAATTGCAAGGCACATGTTTGGACTAGAAACTTTGTTAAAAGACTGGTTTGCCGTGAACAAGGTAACATTGATACCTAAGTACGTATTGGCATGATCCATAAATACAAAATGTGTTGCTTTTGAGACACCATTTTATCTAGTGAGTCGTGATAAACTAAAAGTTTTTGTAATCTGTAATTTGGTAGATATTAACTGTTCAAAATATCTCACGCTCTAAGGTCGTGGAATTTGATATATTGGATATGATGTATGATTTGATATATTGAAGTATTCCCTGAATACTCTTTCTAGAGATGTGAATGGTGGTGTAGGTACACGAATACCGACTCAAGTACCGATAGTGTAAGAACTAAACAATGAAAGTCGAATAGAACAACTACATAGATATGCGTCAGCAGTGATGTATACCGGCATTTGAATATTATAGATTTCTTATGGATTTAATTAGTTAATTAGGATTTAATTAGTGTCTCTGAGTCTCTATAATTGTTTTATTCTCGAGATTCGACTTTTGTTTTTGAAAGCCCCGGGAATAACGCGTAGTAATTTTACATAACAACCTACAGAGATTCAAATGTTTATTTTTTTAAATTACTTTCTCCCAACGGTTCCTATTTAAAAACAACTACATTTAGTGAAAAACACAGCAGATACATAGTAAATAGATTCTCTTACTATAAAATTATTTCTTTCATCATACAACCTCTCTTGTTTAGTGTTTGTCGACAAATTTTAAATAATTCATAATTTTTACAAAAATTCGTCTGAAGTTTCAAAATAAACAAAGTTTTAAAAACATTAATCCCTTTGTTACTTACTAGAGAAAAATACCTGGTATTGCACACACAACTTTTATTATATCTGGTTTATTGAGTGGTCATAGATATTTCTCGATGTGTTCATCAGCTTTTTAGTTTTCAATGTTAAATCTTGACTGAATTATTTTTAATTCCGTGAATCCCGGGGCAATAACTAAGTAATCGGTAATTAAAGCGAAATAATCGTTAAAAATACAATCATTAGAAATGCAGTCAAAAATCCGGTAAAACAGTTATAAAAGCACATTTTTGTCTTAACGATAAGTTTGTAATATAGTGTAATGAAATCATCTCATCAGATCATTTGCAAAAACTAACAATACTGTTGAAAACCATACTTTAATGTGGATTTTTAAGTACTACAAACATTTTGTTTAAAAATATCACTATTTAAATATATTAATACCCGTTTTTAACAGAATTAAATAGAAAGTACAGATTTACTTAATGAATGACTGGGTGCCGTATCTAACGGTAGCTTCTTGCTGAATAATGCTGGTTGTAAATACTTTGCACCTATTTTGAATGACTGTTAGCTTCATTCAAGAAACTGGATAAGAAAACCACCTGTGTAAGGCAACCATCTTGTACATAACTTCAGATCTAATTAATAATTTGCTTAAGAAATCAAAACAAATCTAACAGCGTAATTCTAAAGTAAGAACCCTGATTGAATACGTTGTATACAAAAGTCCTGTATCTCAGTTTATTTTTTCCGGGATTAGACAACAAGAAAGTAATCCTGGACCATAAATCTCTAACATAAGCAAGACCTTTCTGTCTCAGATTTTTCTCCTGTATGGCTGTCTAGATGTAAGGTGCCCATTTTACTCAACGATCCTAAGAAACGTTGTGTAGAGATATCTGCAGAAGCTGCTTGCCAATCCACCTCAAATACACTCAAATACACTCAAATATTGAATGACAAAAATGTCGTATCTGTTTTTTTTAGTTTATTGCTATCCTTCAATCATATAATGTATAACAACATATTGTAAGTGCACAAGTATTGTTCCAAACTGACATTTAAAATGAATATAATATCTAAACAAAAAGGTATTGTTGTTGATGTTTATCGATATTCATGGGTACAGCACTATTATTACCAAAAAATAAATGCCTTAGTTTCGCACTCAGTCATCCATGACAATCTTACGTGAGAACTTACTACGTACTACAATACACCTACAACTTCCAATGTCCTTAATGAGTATATTCAATAAAAGATAATAACAGTTTACTGAATTAAAACTAATAAAAGAGGTATGTTTTGACTGTAGAACAATAGGCATTAAAAGTCTATAAGTATTTTATAAACACAGGAGGTTTAAAAATTTGAAGTGTCTGTATTTATTGTTTGTATATATTAGTAACATATTATGTGGTAGCATTTACAAAATTAGACTTTGATGCGAAATTTGGTGCTCAACGTGGGAAACATTTACTTCAGCGGGCGCATTTCAACCAAAACTATTTGAGCAATAAAATCAGTACATCTCGTTTGTACAACAGTTTATCATAAACTGTGCAATATCAAATCGTCCCTTACAATACTGGTTCGTGCGAGATGGTGCACATCCTCATCGAACTGAAGAGATTTTTGAAATATGAAGTAATTTCGGAATATCTTAGTAACTGCAATAGATAATAACTGAGTAATTAATTGGCCTCCTGATTCGCCTGATAAAAATCATTAAAGGATAATATTTATAAACCATCAGAATGAATTAAAACAGACTAATCAAGATGAACACCCGAGAAACTTTTGGTGATCACGGGGCAAACTTTGAAAATTTAATTTGTTAACTGCTTCAATAAAATTTCATTTTTACATTAGAAAAACAATATTTTAACATTCTACTAACGTCCAGCACCCGACGTGACTATGAACCTTCACTTTATTAACCTACCCTGTAACTGTAATCAATAACGGAAGGGTTCTCTGTTATCCACTATTACTACATCTTGACTTAATCGATCGATCCCATCCTAAACCTAAACAAGCAAAATTAGATCTGCAATTCAAGTTTTATACATACTTAATATCAAGCTGTTATCTCAAAAATAAATAATCTCAAAGCAATTATTAAAGTTTTATTTGTAATTTTCGTGTTTTATCAGCAATAAGAACTCGTGTACGCGATAAGAACCCAACAATAATATTTTGTTAATTATTTTGGCCCTGAGAAAATGAAAACAATTATTATAATTTATAAAATATAATAATGTAATCCAATTAAATTAATATTATTTAATCAAGCCATAATGAAAGAAATGTGTATAAGGAAATAAACAAGTATAAATGATTTATTGAACAACTAAACAGTTCATTTCAAAAAGGTTTATATAACAACATAATTTTGTCTGCGAAAGAAATTTTAATTTATTGCTTCAGCTGCTGGAACCGTCAAAATGTCATCACGTAATAATATAAACTGCAGCCTACTCCTAATAAAAAGTTTAGTTTTTAATTCTTGTTCATTTCAGTTTAATTCTTGATCATAAAAAGAAGTACATCAAAAAGAGAATTGGTGCTTGAATTATATTCGTAACAGAAATTAACATCATCCTATCGCCAAACTATACGGTATTCAAATTTCAAATATCAGAACTTTTATTTTATTTTTCAGGATTTTATATCAGAATTTCAGAATCAAGGCAGATTTAAACTCATTGACGTTTAGAGCTTTGAAGCATCAGAATTTTAGAGACTCAGAGTTTCTATTAGGTTTTAGAGAGTTGGGATGCTAATAATTTCGGAAAATCTAGTGATTCTTCTCATAGAGTTTCAAACTCTTGGTACTTGAATTGTAAACCTTTAAAGTTGTAGCAGTTTCATCGTTCTAGAATGGAGTACCTTTAGGTCATCCATCAGGCACAAGAGTGAGCCAGAAACTTTTTTACGATGATTGTTACCGAGCATGCTGGATTTTTAGAATTGCAGTTGCCATTGTTCTAGAACTTGACTAGAGCCTTAAATAGCATTTTTATCTCTAGATTGCTTTATTGTCTAGTCCATTACCCGAAAGGGTAATAACTGCTACGGGGTAGATAGTATCTTTCCAGTTTGACTATCTTTACCAATTTTACCGCAAGAATGAATTTGCATATATGCAGGATATTAACGAATGAATGAACTGTTTAATTTCTCTTTTATTTAAATCAAGAAGAACATAAATACATACACTTAAAGAAATTAGTTGATTTGCAATTCCTATCATCACTTTAACTTAAAGGAAAGTTGATACTGTAGAATAGCCATGAAATATTCAAAGAATGCACATTTAGAAATCCTTTTTATATGTCCACGGTTATTATAACTTAATCTTTTATAAAAGAATAATAATATTAATATTCAACAGTTTCTAAAATAAAAAATTCTTTGTGTGAGGATTTCCATTTATAAATTTCTCAGATTTTTATTTTGATTAAGATGGTTATTATTGTCGAGGTTGTAGATAATAACTGAATTCTGAATATGGTGATATTGTAACTTTATTAAACGAAAAAGCCTCTCTTTTGTATATGTGCATAATCAGTGCATTATTACAAGTATTGCAACTAACAAAAGAATATAATAAAAATTCATCTTCATTCATTCATTCATCAATTTGTTTCAAAAGTGGCCTCCTTTATATACTACTATTTCAAGAAACAATTGAATTTTCAACATTCAACATGAAAATACGACGAAAGACGACTAATTTCCACTAACCCTATTTCATTTCACAAATTTTCATTTACAGAACAACTATTTTCCATCTTGTAGATCACAAAATTGCGAATCTGCTGATATATAACATTCGGCATAAATAAAATAGATTATTTCATTTCGTATTTCAAACAATTCTTTATATACCACAATTAGTAATATAAAGTATATCTGGATCTCCGTTGTCAATGATACCGGAGTTCAAGACGTTCTTGATCTCCGTTGTTGTTGGTAACGTAAATAATTTGATGTTGCATTATAGCCACATGCATGCATGCATGCTGCTTTTTATCTCCTTAGTTACGCGTATGATGACACAGACAAGGCAACTTGCTTCTTTATACAATAAATTCGGATGGATTTTAAAAGGGAGAAATTAGGATTGAAATACGAAATAAGATAAAACAACTTATGCAATACGGAGATTGCATTTAAATTCTCGAAGATGTTATAAAGCCTCGGCTGGCGCCTCGGCGTTATACATCTTCTTGGATTTAAAGTATCGCTTGATCTCCTAATTGCATAATATATATTATGCATCTAAATTTTGTTATCGACGGAACAACATTGTATTAAACTTTATTACTAACATAAATTAATAAAAACACTATTTTCCAGTGCTTCTTGTTTATAAAACTATACAATACATCTTTTATGAGCTTATTTTAATATTTTTTTAGATGCTAAAAAAACACTGTGCAGCCCAGATTACATAAAACTATTGCATGTTTCAAAAGCTCAGCCGATAAACATGTTTTTTCACATATTACATATATCAGAACGAACCAATCTTCTTATGATAATTTGTTTCAACCATGTGGTTAAGATGCTACTGATTTCCAATCAAGTCGTAACCCATCAAGTCATCCTAAAGATTCACTCTGATTAATCTAATGTTACCACCAGATTGCTGGTAAACTCTTGTCGTCTCCGATGTCACAGCAGAAAAAAATCAAATCCGACTGAAATATTGCAGTCTAGTCACCAATAAAAATTAAAAGTGCTTTTCTTATTCTGTTCTTGAAGACTTAATGTCCTGAAGGTGCGCAATTCACGATCCTGTGTCATCGGAGGTGTATCCATATGGAACTCAACGAATTGAATGTGCGAATATCACCATAATCTTAAAATTACTATGATCAGTAATAGGCAATATTTAGAATTAACTAACCATTCAGTATTAGGTTAAGAATCAAACCGAACAATAGTGCGATTGTGCATGGAAGCAAAGTGACTAACCGAAAGACGTGATCAAAAACTCTTTCGAATATTCTTCCAATACCAATGTCTTAAGTTTACAGTAATTCATTTTAAGCATTGCATAGTGGTCGGTTGGTCACAGTGCTATTGCAGATCGCTCTTTGAACTAGAAACGATAATTCTATTAATTTGCCCACTAAAGATGCATCAATACCGCCGCCTTCATACTTGGAACATTACACAGAAATTCAAGAGATCTCACTAATTAATGATTTGTAAATCTTTTAAGCAGAAGCACTAGTGGAATTGTAGAGCTAGTTGGTTCAGTGTTAAATAAATTAAAAAATCTCAATAGGAATCGGATATTATCCTCCAGCTTCTGTCATATTTCTAGTGGGTCCTAGATGCAAAAGGAGATGCAACGACGAGCACTCGATCTATAGATTTTGAAATCTACACATTCATTTGCGGTAACCGATTCTATACCGTTTCGTGGTAGAAATATCAAATAATTATTGAGAAAATGGTTCGTTTTTTGGCAACCTTGCTTACTATAGAGCGTTCTGGGGCAATGTACTGATAATCCTAATCAAGTTAACAATATACTGATAAAAGTACACTGGTAGATTGATCAATCAATGAAAAGTACTTATAACAAATCTAGCAGCTTCTTTCAACCTAAAGGTAGTTTTTCAGTGTAATACCAAACCTAACTCAGTTAAATCTAACATTTAACCGTTCCTCAGTTTCTAACTGGTCCTAATTCATAGCCAAAGACTAACTAACAGTTACATTGACACTTTTATAAGACACTAGAACGGAATCGTAACAGGTCCAGCCAAGCTTTGCACAATAACAATGATTTGACAAAGTCAACAATACTTGCACCGTTCAGTAACTAAAAAAAGATAATTGCGATACTCTCGCAAAAAATAGTACCATTTTATAACTTGTATATCATTCAATTATACAGTGAGATCCAAATTGAGTGAGGATGGTTTGAATTTGGCGCCTTAGGTTTTAGTGTAATTCACGTTGTTAGTGTAGCACTATTGAAATATGTTGCGTCAAATTACAGCGGCAACTTGTCACTTTTCGTTTACATTTTTTTTACACGATTTTTTTATCAAGTAAGTTTATTATTTAAAATTAATGAAGTTTATAAGCTATATTATTTTCAGACGCCACTGTAAAATAAAAGAAGGATAAGAATATCCGAAAAGTATTTATGTTGCCAACGTGACAAAAATTTACCGTCGCGGTAAATTCAAACAGTCTTCAGTCATTTTGGATCACCCTGTATATTCAGTTACGTTAAAATGAAACACTATTTTTTCAATTAGTTTACTTTTTTTACAGTAGCACCAACTATACAAAAAGTTAGTGTATTTTAAGACTTGGCAAGTATGCCCTAATATGTATCTATCTTTCTCAAATGCATTAGTAGTCGGGATATAGTGGTTGATGTAGTAGGTGTCTAGATCTTGGATGACGGGATATTGGGATATGACTCTCACGTCGTTATTGGAATAACAAACTGGTTTTACTGAATGAAGCGGCACAGTGATTCTTTGTTTAAATCAACCAAACTTAAAAGTCTACCTATTTTCTGGGAAATCAAAGAGATCACTGCTATTGAAAGTAAATACAAACAAATTGTTCACTTATTTCATCCTGTGCGTTCTGCTTTAAAATCATCTTTCTCTGTCCATAGATACCAGATGCCCCATTATATGTATTTTGACCCTTTATAAACCTATATAACTTTTATAAAAATAATTGAGTTAATGAAATGCGGTGTTCATCGGTGTCTTCTTATTTTTTAAATTTTTTTTGTTTAGTATCCGCCTTTTTTGCCCACTTCCGGTTTAATCGGAAATGACATGACAGCGTATTTTCGGCAACGTTACGATTTCAAATGGAACACCCTGTAGATTCTTTCATAGTTGGAAAGCCCATTGTTTCCCCTTTCCAAAGTGAATAAGCTCTTAAAATGAATACTGCATTTAGGAAAGGGGAAACAATGGACTTTCCAAATGTGAAAGAATATACAAGGTGTTCCATTTCAAATCGCAACGTTGTCCTATATCCCCGAAAATACGCTGTCATTTCCGGTTAAACAGGAAATGGATAAAAAAGACGGATACTCAGATAAAACATAATGCAGAATTATTTCTTTTTAGTTTTGCTTTAGATCAATTTACTATTGTTTCGATTCGATACAAAACGGAATGTTACTTCTGATTTGGCCTTGTACCAATACTTTAAGACCACGGTGAATGTGTACAATCACGCAGTGTGCATCAAAAATTAATAATCCTCCGTATAGACCCCAGGCAAGATCAACTGAGAATTTTTCATAGGAGTATACGACAATAGATGCCAATTTGAAAATGAAGAGCAGTTAAGTGGCAGAATGTTTTAGAAGATTCGCAAATTAGACTTGAGGGAAGAAGGAATAGCATACAGTTCAGTAGAAAAATCAATGTTTCTGGATACTAAGTCCTCAGCAGTAAAAAAGTTTTATGGTTTGAACGACAACAGAAACATTTCAAAAGATCTCCATTTTGCTTCAGTCGGCTTTGGTACTAAAAGCTTCATATAAGAATCATAGATAAATAGTCCAGTGTTACGTGGAGATTGACAGGTATAAAGCGATTTCATTATTGCAGAAAATAAAAAGTCATCATTTCTTCTTAACGTAATGATTATATTGATGTTATTTAATAGTAATCGAGTTCCTCGATACAGAAAGAGACTATTACTTCTATTATCTGTGGTCTTATTAGAGGAATAACGTTGTTACCTTTTTTACTCGCATTAAAAGTGCTCGTTTCACGTTTTACAATCGAACAAATTTCTTAACTCGTTATTACCACACACCTTTACATCATATTTCTGAATGATCTACGGCTTTTGGTACCTTATTTGTGGTTTGACTTTACGATGCCTGGTTAGTTTGAATGGGTATAATAAAACGATTGTGTTCTTGGATTGTCGCCATTTTTCCAGCTTTATTGTGCATTGAACTTGAAGTAAAAGGTGTATATGCATGCAGTTGTTTAAATATTTCTAGTTCATTTGTTATAATTTAAATTAATAACACACAGATAATACTTAATTTTCCTTTTCACTTTTTTGTTAGATTTCTATATGTAATAAAATGATTAATTAAAAATAATTTATGTGCTTACATTTAAATGAGGCACGCATAAATATATATTTAACATTATTGGTCCTCCATGTAGTTATAGTAATGACACATCCTCGGCGCTAAGTATAAAATAAAGCCCTTTTAGTTAGTTACCAGTTTTAAATTGAAAGTAATAAATAATAATTTATTCACGTGACAATTAAAATGGAAAAATTCTAATTCAAACTAACACTCTCCTTCTAGAGTGGCATTAAAATTATAATTTATTAATAATGATTTATTATTGCTTTATTACGTGCATTAAATTAATATATTAAACTAGATCTTTTAGTTTTTATATCCTTAATTAATTTTACTTACAATTAGAAGAAAAACGGTGGCATTGGAGTCTTATTACTTAACCTGGTTTTCTTATTATTGCAAATGATAATAAAAAAAGTTGTCTCAAGAGCGTCATCATTATTATTAATATTATTAATCCTCTTAAGTAATATTTATTGTCCTTTTCAAGCTAATTGCCGTCTGTTGTAAATTTCATACTAAGGACAACTTATAAAATTACTAGGTCATCGCAAGCTTTTTTTTTCTTCTGAGAACTATTATTAACTAAATTCCCTTTTTTTCTTTTAATTAATTAGGTTACATCTTGCACTATTTCAGTACCCGTAACAACAGAAACTTATAAACAAACATTACAAGACCACGTGGTTTACAAGGGTTGGCTATCAGGAGAACAGAATGGAGGCAGAGGTGGGCCGTCCCTTTTCCAATCCCTAAACCACCCTAATCCCAATTGAGCACCCTGAAGTCGTCTTGCTGTGTGTGTATGTGTGCGTGTTTCATCGAGGCCTCTTGTCAAGAACCTTTTGTGTAACTTCACACACACACTCTCTCTCCCTCTTTCTCTCACCCTCCAACAATTAAGTGGAGGGTAGATATCGACCAATGAGGTGGAGTTACGACGGGTTCCTCGATTCATACCTATGTGACCCTTGCTCTCCCTTTTTATTACTGTTATCATCGTCATCATCATCATATTCACTCGGCTTTTGTATGTCGTTTGTAATTAAAGGATGTTTGTTTGGTTTGATTTGATTGTGTCGTAAAGTTTGAAAATGAAATTTACGATCGATAATAATATTGTTTCTTTTTAATATAATTTTATTGTTATTTAAAAGAGTGTCCCTAATAACTCTTATCAAACTACGAAAACGAATACTCTTTAATCCAAAACAAATATTTAAATATCTTCAAAAGATTTATTAACTTGAAAAAGGCTTGTAAATATTGAAAAATTCAACTTTTATAGCCTATTATAGTAGGTTGTTCTAAATTAAGCAGTATCTCAAGATACAATAAAAATGAAGCCTTATTGGTTGGTACACAAGAAATAATAAAAAAAAGAACAATAACTTTTGCTTTTATTACAAGCATTTAAATAACATAATAGGCCATAATATACATATTTATAATTTATATAATATACACAATCAGTATCGATAGTAGGCACACAAAATACGTTTTCAAAAGATTCGAAATGCCTTGGTGATGTAACACCATTTTATGCACCAAACGCCGTTATAAGTAATCTCGATTTTATTATCTTTAGTAAACAATGTCGATAACGATAAGTATAAAATACAACGATCAGGACCGGCTTGAAATTAATATTTATAATTCTCGGCACGTTTGGTTAATTAATTTTATTAGTATTTATTTATTATATTTGCCATGTGAGCGCGAAATTTGGTTTGATTTGAAAAAACTAAGTAGAGTACACCAGAAACAGCAAAGGTGTGCTTTGAGCGATAATAATAGTACCAAAACAGCTTTAATAAGAAACTGCTTATTATAAAACTGATAAATGTAAATTAAACAAATAGACGGTATAAAAAGTACATAGTGGCAAATTCTTTATAATCCTACTTATACAGTCTGTTTGATTTAAAGTGCTCCGCTTTGTAGCAACTTTATTTTCAGTCAGAAGTGGTATAAGCCATATATATTATTAAATGGCATAAAATTCTCTATGTTCTGGTTTAGAAAGTTTTGTATTTACTAAATCGGCGTGAGCGTGATGACGTCATCGGCCTTTTTTTAAATTACATGATAGGTTTTTTTTTACTGAAATGGATAGAGTATTCTGTTCTCTTTTTAACCATCATAAACATTCATACGTTTACACAAGAAAAATTTCAATAAAAACGTGAAAAATGATTTACGACTAGTAGGCTTGATCTATGGATCTCCAATTAATAAATCAGAATTATCTAGCAAGCTTTGGTAAATAACGAAACTTTAATTGTTCTAGTAGCGTATTTGCAAATTTTTCTCTGGGAGGGGGGGTACTCTATAAAAATTCCGATTCAAAATACTTAGATTTTCACATAACATAGATTTTGACATAAATGACCCGGACTATTAAAAAAAATCGGAGGTGGCTCCATTCCGTTAGCCCCCCCCCCATAAAAACAAGCCACTGAGTTATTCTGATGGTTTTTAATTTTCAATTAGGAAAAATTTAGAACAAAACAGTACAAAAATAAATAATCAATAAAATAAATTGAAAAACTTATTTTAGAATCTCCCTAATAGATAGATAGGAAATTATTGATCTATTTTTTACCATGCCAGAAAGTATTAATCATATCATATCGAACACGAAGAAGAAGAATATGGCTATAAGAAATTTGCATCTCAGTTTCGCTATCCTTGATATTTTTTATTGATGTATATTAAATAATACACTTCAAAAATAAATAACAGCACTTACACAGTAGCTTTCGTGGCCAAAGCAAAACTTAAATCTGATATTCTCCATGATACATGAGATGATAAAGTTTTATTTCACTGGTTTATCGTATCATATCGAAAACGAGGGACAAGAATATGACCATAAGAAATTTGCATTTCAATCGCCCTATAGAGGATGCTCGTTTAAAGTCTTTCGGGCGGTCTAGCACCCACGCGCGACTTTCCAATGTTTCTGGCAATCATGGCTTGGTATCCCTTGTGATACAAGAAGTTATTAGAAAATATAATCGAGTGGTAAAAAGTATATCAAGTGACCCATCCACTACTGCGGCTCTCTATCTATTAGCGGAATTCTAAAATGTTTTTCAATTTATTTTATTATTTATTTTTGTACTGTTTTGTTAAAGATTACAGACCATCAGAAAACCTCAGTGGCATATTGCGGGGGAGGGCTAACAGGATGGAGCCACCTCCTTTTTTTAATAGTCCAGGTCATTTAATATGTCAAAATCTAAGTATTTTGATTCGGAATTTTTATAAAGTACACCTCCCCTCCGAGAAAAATTTGTAATACGCAACTGGAACAACAAAAATTTTGTTATTTATCTAAGCTTGCTAGATATTTCTGTTTTATTAATTGGAGAACCAGAAATCAAAGCCTACTAGTTGTAAATCATTTTTCACGTTTTTCTTGAAAATTTTCTTATGTAACAGTATGAATATTTATTATGGTTGAAAAGAGAACACAATACTCGATCGATTTCGGTAACAAAATACATATCATGTAATTTAAAAAAAAGATCGATGACGCCATCACGCTCACGCCGATTTAGTAAATACAAAACTTTCTGAACCAGAACATAGAGAATGTGATGCGATTTAATAATATATATGGTTTATACCATTTCTGACTGAAAATAAAGTTGCTACAAAGTGGGGCGCTTTAAATCAAACAGATTGTATATCTAATAAGTTAGCTCCACTATCACCTTCAATGCTTATTTATTTATTGTCTGGCATTGTACATATTTATTTCTTGAGTTGCATTTGAGGAGCAGACTTTCAAAATGCATTTTGTCCAACAAATAAAATATTTATAATATAATTTATAAAAAGAATAAGCAATTTATTAGCTGTTTCAAATTTGACTCAAAACTTAAGTGGACAAAATGCATTTTGAAAGTCTGCTCCTCATTTGATTTCAAATAATTTTTTATAACCTTTATTTTGGAAAATGATCTTTCATCCGCATAAAAAAGGGTACGTTTAAGAGATTCCTAAATAATTTCGTTAAACGAAAATGAGAACCAGACTTGCACACCCATTTTACCTATATTTTTTTAAAGTATAGATGGCGTTAAACTCTTGTGCTTATTTATCTATTTCTCTAGATTTGAGAAAAGTACCAAAATCGTAGAGAAGTCATACTTAAATTGCGAAAGGCGCGGAAGCTACTTTCTTTAAAGCAGATAAGGTTGCAAAAAAATAAAAAATTGGTCAGTTGCTTATCTGTAACCGATTCAAAAAAGAAAATGAAGAAACGCTCACGTCTTCTGTGGTATATTTTATATACTTGAGAGCATTATAATGCATAAAATTATCTTCTTACAACATATATGGTTTGTACGTGATGATAATTAGCAATGTTGCAAATTTCCCGAAAATTGTTTATGGTTATTTATAATCTTAGCTTAGTGGGCATTACTAATAGAGCAAACCTCACACAATCTGTAAAAAGCAAATGGGGAAGGAACGAAAGGAAAAAGAAGTTGAGACAAATGTTCTTTCCGATTGAAAATAAATTAACCGAGGAAAGAATTTACAATCTAAATTGAAAATAATTGTTTCCTGCAAGAAGCCGTCACTTTTCTACAATAATTTATTTTCGTGTCAAATAAGCCACGCAGCAAATGTCACTTTATTTTCTTTTATTTGTATAATCGACTACCAATCGCTATTTTTTAAATTCATTTATCCTCTGTGCTCTTGTCAATTTTCCAATCGCCAGGATTTCCACTTGATATACAAAGCGAAGAAATATTTTTTTATTCGAGGAAACTGTATCTTTGCACAGATAAGACGGCACAGTATTATTAGAACTTTTAGTAAGTTATACTTCGAATATGGCAAAGTTCGAAAACTAATACAAACTGGTCTGTGCTAAACATAATCGATTTTTCAAGGAAATCATGTAGTAACTACAAGTTTGTGCAGAAGAATAAATATTATAAGCAGGGGCGCCAATTCATAATTTGCTAGGGGGTGGGGGGCAATGACATTTAAAGTGGAAATAGGTATAAAGATTTAGTAGTATTAAAGGCCTTTCGACAAATTCAAAATTACAGTATAAAGAGCATCGTTAAGCGCAGAGAGGAAATATGTGAATTAAATTTTAAAAAGTAAGGGGAGAATGCTAGCCAACCAATAAAAAAACATATATTGGATCATGTGAATAAAATGTAGTAAATGCTTTTACTATACATCTATCTTGTTCTAATTAATTAAAAATCATATATGTTATCTTTTATTAATAGTAGTAAAAGCTTTTGCTATATTTTAATCACATTGTCCATTGATGAATAAAATCCGTTTATTATTAAATAATTAAATTACCCAAGATTATTCTATATATCATTGCAGTTTTTTTATTTACATAAGAGATGTCATAATTAATACATTAATACATAAGTGCGACCGTACTTGTAGATAATCTTCAGAGGGATGACTAAGCACAACATACATTTAAAGAAGTTTGACTACAGGTGTACTTTATCTCTCTCTACTTACTGTACTTTTATTACTCTCTCGTCGGTAAACTTCAGAGGGATGAGTAATAACTTATGTGCAATAAACTAATCCTACAGGATTTCTTATTTTAGCAACTGTAAAAGGACCAGGTACAAAAATAACTTATTTTTGAAATTTGAACAATGCCGCTATACCGTTCATCTGGAACGTATTCTTTAAAGATTTCATAGAGGATTTACATAGGTGTCTAGAAGTAAAAATGTGTATTGGTATTGGAATCAGAGTTTTCAAGTGGTTATAAACTATTTTCTGAGTTAGTTATGTACTATTTTAAGAATAAAGAGTACAGTCATGGTTCACTGACTTAATACTTCTAAAATTCCAATATCCTAGCATATCAAACTTTGGTATTACAAATAAGCAGGGGGAGGTTCGTGCCCCCCCCCCCGCCTGCCCCCTTAAATGGCGCCCCTGATTATAACACTGATAGGGGTTTAAAAACGATATTTTTATACCGGAATGCCGGAGCCTCAGAGAAATATGAAACTGGATTTAAGAAATATTCGAACTGGTATAATCCTCGCTTGTTTCCAGTATACCATTTGAAATTCCTCAGTCAATGTTGGTTTTGCCCGCTGACTCACGAATAATAGAATTAATTTATATTCAGGAGAATCAATCAAAATATTCTTATTTTGAAATTTGAATATTTTTAACATTCAAAAATATAATGGACGAATTGAATCCCGTATTTTTTTGTTGTCAGGCAAATGCGATTTCTTCATACTTTATACGAATCAGTACTGCGGCTCTTGGATTATGAAGTAAACATGCAAACCACTAATTCAGCGAGGCTGGCAACGCAAAAATAATGTCTAATAAAATAATGGTACATATTTGCTGTGGATGTGGAATACCGCCAACTTCGACAGCGAATGGCAACTTTAACTCTACCCCGGTAGACGCCTTCAAATATGCACGTGTTCTTCAAAATTCAAAAACTATCAGAAATGAAGAGCCTATAATACAACTTTTATATGGCATTTTTAAAAATTTTGAATTTTACCCTTTAAAAGCTAAGATTTGTCCAAATTATAATAACTGACATCCACCTCTTTTTTCTAGGTTTATCAAGTTTTGTTTAGTACAGTTTAATGGCAAAGTATCAGATGTACCATACCTACACCTGATTATTTATCATATACCATATTTACGAAACTGTGAAACCTAGAGGTCCTGAAACCTTAAAACCAAAATATGGTAGCCAAAAAAGTCTTAAAATTTTAAGTTTGAGGTTTTCAGTGCATTTAACAAAGTGGCATTTATTGCAAATTTATTGAATAAATTAAATATTACTATCCAAAATAATTTATTGGCGAAGTGAGAATTGGTGTTTTTGAGAATAACGTTTACAACAATATAAGTTTAAGTTATTAAGTTAAGAACGATTATTTACTAAAGGTGCATCAAGTCTTGAGAAGTGAGAAGATTTGAGTCCTGAATTTCTAGAAATCTGGGAGACTCTAGAACCTGCAAGCTGCGAAGCTTTTGAATATCCAACCTGCAAAACTTAAAAACATTGAAACCATCAGTATCTGTAGTTTGAAGTTTTCTAAGTTTGAAACCACTTAAATCAACGCTAAAAACCAGTTGAAAATGCACAAGGTGCGTTGCCAGAACAAACGTAAACTACTAACTAGCATTGATTTTTGATAACTTGAGGACCGTTATGTTGAACATTATAGTAAAGTATAGTAAATTAATAGCTTTGATTGAATGTTTAATGAGTCGCAATTTGTCTAACAAAACCAATATAAAGCAGCAGTATTTAATTAGTCAACATACATAGTTAAACACGTTAATTCCAACTTGTGTAGAATGATTTTGATTTCCGTAGGGAATCACCTTTGATAGCTCAGCGGTTAGAGCATCTGCCCGACACCTTTTTTGACTTCGAGTCAAAATCAACCAAAATGTGACTGTTAAGAAGACGTTTCGGGTCAATGGGTATTTTCATTTCGGAAAATGTCGCTGTATTCCGCCTATGTTCATTTCTGCAACTTTGTAATCAAACCAAAATGTTAACCTTATTATTTATATTTTCTCAAAGTGTTTGTTTCATGTTTATGCTTAGAATTTATTTTTATATACTTCCTTTGCTTTATTCTTTATTATTATACAGCGTGACCGGTAATAGAACGCATTAATTTTAAGGGGTGATAGAAGACACCAAAAGGAACAAAAAAGTCTTATACAACTTTGTTCTAGAACGTACCAGTTTTTCAGAAAAAAATAAGAAAATAGGAAACTTTAACATCATTTTGCCGCGTTAATAATAGCACTTTAAGTATGGGGCTTTGTCGGCAGATGTATCTCATCTATCACAACAACAAACCTTAATAACGTTTTATCCTATCGTATGTCGTTTCCGCGTAAAATTGAATTCTTTTTACAATTACAAATTCATTTTACTCAATTAAGAAACGTGACAACCCTGTAAAAATTGTAAACCATATGCTCCAGTTTACACAAAATGCTGATGTGGATGTTTCTTGAACTTGAAAAAAGCACGTTTTGCTTAAGAATATTTGGGTCAGTGCCTGATTGTTGTATAAATAATACCCGTTTTAGGTTTTTGAACTTGGAATGATTTGTCAATGCACGAGTTTGTTTATTTAATAACAGTTTTTAGTACCATTTTGGAGCGAGATAAGATAAACACTTTGTCAAAAAGCTCTTTAAATCATAGGCGTCCGGTATATCTTGGCTGATTAAATTAATTAAAGTAATAATAATTTTATAGAATTAACTGAATGTCGTATTAAATTAATTGATGTTTTTGAGGAGAATAATTAACGAATTTCAGAATCAGTAATTTTGCAATGGCAACCGGTCACTATGGGGCGAGCCATAACAAACACCGCACATTGAGGTAAAATCCAACTTGTGTAAAGAATAAAAAATATATTGGCGTTTGATTATAAAAAGTTCAGGGCATCTAGAATCGGTGACAAAATTTAAAAATCTTTGTTATTAATAAAAACTTTGATGCTTAAAGTTGTCACTACTTTGAACTAACAATTTCTTGACATTTCTAGGCTGAGATTTAAAATTTAATTACTTTTCTTGTATGGACCTTATTGAAACCAAAATTAAAAATGATAGTATTTGCAGCTACATAACTTAAAAAAACATGAACATGTGTTGTAGATTTTATTTTAAAAAATCCTAAATTGTAGGAGCTTTTTCTTGCTAAAATTCAAATTCTGCTGGAGTTATAAAAAAACGCCCGCATATCCCCGCTTTAAAATTTTTGTTAAAGAAAGAGCCAAAGCATCCTGGTTATTTTCATACAAAAACCAAATCCAACTCGAACCAACTTAAAAAGTTAAAAGCCGTTATTGTAGGTACTGCAAGAAATATTTACCGGTATTATTCGTATTATTCCAGGCATAGTTGTTGATGATGCAACATTGTGTTTTTGCACCCTTTATCACAACTTTAGAAACAACTAAATACCACGCCTTAAGAAGTTGGCTTTTTTAAGTGTTACCATGATCCCTACGTACACAGAATGGGGTTTTCTAATAACTGCAATAAAATTTTAACAAAGCTGAAAGCATTATAACTTATGAGTTATGATGCTTTCAGCTTTGTTAAATTAAAAAAAACAAACAGCATGATTGAAACCTTTTAGTAAAAAGGAGATTATTTACGAATGAAATATTGGCAATTATTGTAAAACGTTATAAGTACGTATTTCTTAAGGGATGGTAATCTCGTTTATAAATGCCGACTTAAAAATATTACCTAAATTCTTAATTGGAAACTATTAATTGCGCTTACTGAATATTGCTCTAAAAATTCCCATAACTTAATACAACATGTTAATTAAAAAATTGCATAATCAGATGCGGTATTGTTTTCGTTAAATTGATTTCTGTATTCCCCCTGTTTTTTAATACGCAATTACAAACGTTTCTTTAAATGGCTTCATTGCACTATGACACTTAAAACAATTGCATTTTTAATTAACCTGTTATTTGAGAGTAAGTATTCATCTGTATATCGCCGCCGCTGGCGTTATTATTTATTTCAAATTAACACCAGAGAAAAGTGCTGCTTGTAATCTGATCTGAACTCATATTTACACAGATGTTGATCATATCCTGACCTAGATTTCTTATTTACTGTTTTTAAAAACCTTTTGTAGTAAAAAGCTATAAAACGTGCTTCATTTAGCTTTTTCAGCTATACAACGGCTGTCATCGTACGTTTGTTTAGACTAACCGATCTTAATTTTAAAACAAGTTCAAGACCTTCAGTTGCAGAATGCGATTATACTTAAGCAAGGTTGCCAGATATGGCAATGGTTTTTTCTAAATTACTCGAAAGCCTATTAACATAGAAAAAAATTATTAATACTTTTTTGTTCCTTTTGATGTCTTCTATCACCCCTTAAAATAAATGCCTTCTATCTCATGACACTCTGTATACTTCATTTCATTTTTATATACATGTACTTCATTTGCGCTCAAGTGGGTCACTTGAAAAATCTGTATGAATCGTCACTTCGACTGCCATTTTAAGGCTGTTACTTGAAAGATAGGATGTTGTGTCGACATATTTTTTCTACGTATTTGATGCTGTATTCGAATTTAAAATTTTAAATCAAACTGTCGAAATTCCATAAAAACCAGACTTATCGATTTTAGTTACGAACTTTTAAGTTCGTTGAAAAAGATGTAGCTCAGAACTCAAAATTTAGAAACTGCAGTAACATTTAGAACACTCAATCTAGCTACTTTTACCTGCACCATCAAACCCTTGGTACCTCCAATTCCAGAACATCTAACTGTTAATTTTCGGAACTCTAAAAAACTGTAAAACTCGAAAACTCATAGATTAGATTTTAAATGAAATCCTATGGTTGAATCGTTGGCTGGTTCAAAGTATCAAGATCTGACCTTAAAATGTGGAATCTTTTAAAAACTTGCAAATTGGAAAAATTTTGAAATCTGAATTTTTGTAGCATTCTGAATTTGATGAGTAAAATCTGAAGTTCTAAAATTCTACAACTTTGAAGATCTAATTCTTTCATAAATGTGAAATGACTCACGATTAATTAATTCTCAATGTTTGTCAAACATTTTTAAATGACAGATTTTTTTTATTTAAAAAATATTTTGAGATTTAATAATATTGTTCAAATATATTTTATTGTATGTCGTTTAATATGTCGTGTTTGGTATAATGTGAATATATCTCATAAATATTCAGAATTTGAAATATTTTGAACTAAAACATAAAAATAAAACAAAAAATTCCATTTCCTTTGATTTATTGTTACGAAAAACAAACTATAAAAAATAACAATAAAACTATAACATTGGTTGAACATAATATGTTATGTATACTTGTATTATGAAAAGCTCAAAACTATTATGAAGAACACAACTTTATATCAATAGGTTACATAAAACACAATAAAAATTAAAAAATTGTTACCATTTCATTTGATTTTGCAAAACGCAAAAACTATTACCAACAAACAAACATGTTCTGCAGAACAAAGAGCCAAATGTGATCACTTTGACCAACGTCTCTTAACATGACATGTATCATCAACGCGAGTAATTAAAGATACAGTTATATATAGTTCACTGCAACGCCGCTTGCCGAAACTAATTTAACAAAAGGACTGGACATTACCGATTTGCATGCTAAACTCAAATCTAAAAATATCATCCAATATTTATATCGCCAATCAACTGGTTCTAATCCCAGTTGTGCCAATAGATATTAGTATGTGAAAATGTTTTCCATTTCAAAACATTTTCCTCCCTTTCGACCACATTTGATGACGATTTTTCATTTTATTTTTTGTTTTTTTCTTTGAACACATATGTGCAGGCCACTGCCATTATATCGTCTTCTATGAACATCTTAAAACCGCCGCAGATAGGTCAAAACTCAAGCTTGTGCGTCTGTATGAAAAATTTAATCAACGTTATTGCCTGAGCGTTGATATCCTGTACGCCCGTGTTTAGGGGGCCTTTAAACATAGTTGAAGAGATTAAAGATTTTATAATTCTTAGAAATTCTGAACGTCCTAAAACTTTTGTGTAAATGTAATTACCTCACTGCGCCACTCTCTTACATTTTGCGATGTTTTATAGCATTTAGTTAGAAAGGTAATTATGTAATATTAATTATAAAATGGCGGATAAGCCAATATAGAGCCATAAATAAGTTTATTAGTTTTTAATAAGCTCCTTGGCTATTTTACTGACGTTTCTCATAAATATTTAAGACCACACAGGATAAAAAACTGTATGCTCTAGCGTGGAGAGGAAGCATTGCACGCGAACTAATAAGTGCCAATTAATATCAAATATTCATTAAAGAGGAAAATACTATCTCCTTTCTAATTACGTATTGATTTCTTCATTTCCCTGACGCCCTGCTGTTTGCTAGTTTCATTAATTAATTTATTGGCGTTAGCGGGAATAGTCCGAAATTGTATTACTAATAGGTATTCATCTGTTTCATTTTTCTATTATCATTTTTATGTAGTTTTTTAATCATTTCCCTATTTAAATGTTTTTCTGTACTGAAATTGTCCGTTTTGTTAATGCAATCAAAGTTAAAAATGTATTTCACGTTAGTTAAACTATTCCACAAAAATGTAAAAAAATTAAAAAAAAGCTTAAAAAAAGAAAAACCATTCGCGTCCGTAAAGCGGGGGTAGCCACTCCAGACGAACTCCTGGCCCTTCCAGAAATTTCTGATACACGATGATTCCATAAAAATTTTATGGGTAAGTGTAATAAAACATAAGCTTAAACGATTTAGGTGACTTCATTTTTCATAGGTGATAACGGTACAAATTTTTGTGGGGTTTATTATTTACCTTACTTAATAATTAAAGGGTTCTGCTAATGATTTTTCCTAAAAATAACAATTTGTAAGTTTAAGTATGTTTATAAAATTGGTACTCTGAATTAATTAATCAAATGTTTCTGTTACATCAATAATAGCATACGCGGTTAAGAAAAACAGACTTGACAGATCTTGAAGTACTGGAAGGAAGGATACGTTTTGAGTGTAGGAATATTGACCAAAGCATCAAATGTTCTTCTTCGTAATTTTCAAAACCGCCTTTATACTCTTTTATAATAATTAGATTTCCCGTTTCCGTCTTAAATCGAACCATAAACTATTATGTTACCATTCCAAGTTTTTTTACTATGAAAGTATATCGGCGCACCATTTTGTTAATACCAAACCTTGATGGTAACTTTGTTTTCTCGGCATGTTATCAACAGAAGTAATGCTCACTCAGAATCTATTTAAATCAACTTTAAGGGACTAAAAATAGTTTTTCATTTTCTGCCATGCGGCGCAATAAAAATATGGATTACGGCGATGCCTCAAGATCGTTTTAGCACTAATTAATAGCAAAACGGCAATGCGACGAAACTAATAAGGAAAATGAGATTAATTTAAATAAGCTTATAGGTTTTCTGTTTTAATAAGTAGATTCATGATCAAGATATTTTTTAATATCTTTGTCATTTCATCTTTGCCATTTACATTGCATGTTAGAATAAGAAATTGGTCATCTTAAGTAATAGGTTTACAATTTTGACGCTGCCCCCCCCCCTTTCTAGACATTTCATCATCGCGCACCTACGTCAGAAACTACGTAATAATTGTCTAGTTGAATGCATTGAAGCAATTGTTAACAGTTTTAGTAAACTGGTTTTATTAACAGTTAAATATTGTAACAAATAACAATTACATTTGATTGACACTGTCTAAATTTCCAATACCTAAATACCTAAATGAACAATATTAATAGTATGTCGACAGATGAATAAATGATAAAAAAGCCATTAGCTTTTAATATAAACTAAAGTTAATAATAACTCTACCAAAACGCAAGATTTTCTCAATTTAAATATTTGGCAGAGAGTAAATAACGGAAGCGGCAGTTGAACATATAAATAGCTCCCAAGTTTCTAAATTAAATTTCCGTTTTGATTGGATTAATTCAACAGAACAAATAAATTTGATTTGTCAGTGCTATAAAGTGGGTGTATCTTACTCTTAAATTAATAACAATAATTATAGTCCCTTAGGGAATATCTTTCAAAACATTATTTAAATATTTTTAAGCAACTAAATAAACAAGTTGTAAAACTTTTACGCAACCAAATTAAAATTGACAACAAATAATTTTTTAAATATCGTACACTATAATATTTTCCTTCCGTTTACCTTGAAACTGTTTTTTCAATTTTTTACAGTAATTTTCATTACCTACAGTTTTCGTCGCTTTTTTGCCGCCTTGTGAAAATATCTGTTTAGTTCGATTATACGACCTTGTGACGAAACTTCCTGTCGAAGTAAATAGCCCTACATTATCAGCGGACGTTTAAAAATTTCCTTCCTAGATGTCGCCAGTATGTCAAAAATTGTATTTTATTTCCTCTTGATTTGATAATGATAGATAATAAATATTATTTTGATAAGATAATTAATCAATTTACGCAAATTGTTTAAATAAATAATAAATTATTGTCTTCATTATTATTTTAAAAGATTTCTAATTATAATTGTGTCTCATTAATTAATTTATTTTTTTTAAAAGGTACAAAAATTCGAAAACACCTGCACGGCTATAAAATTTTAAGAAATTTGTCACTCATATGTAAACGGTCCGTAACTAACTAACGACCGTATAGAAAGAAAACAACATATACTGGGGTAAAACAAAAAATACCTAACCAACAAGAGCTAACCCATCAAACGCTAATTGGTAACATCTATACTTAAACATAAAACATCAAAGAAGGCTCTTTTCATCCTTCACACACACCATAATAAATCACGCTGTTGCGGTCGGCGATGGTTCGAGAAGATGAAAAGAGCGAGAAAAGAACTGAAAGAACCGCGCGGGCGTTTGAGATGAAGAGAAACCTGAAGCTTTTAAGAGGTCAGCGACTATTCGGATTGTGTATATCTACAGCCAAGTGCCCCCAAGGTAAAGGCTGGGTTGCCGTCTTCATCAGACAAGGAAATTTGATGACGGTCATCGAGTAGATTTACAGCAGGTGTAAGTTGGCCGTGGTCATGCTTGTTGGACGCCCCTCCCTTCATAACGCCCACTTCTTTCAAACAACTGACCCCTACGTAATTACCTTTTACAAGTCAATCATTAAGTTGGCTTTGTTTACGTTGCGGTGCGGATTTGTTGGGTCGGTATTATTTTATTATGGAGTAATTTTAATAATTAAGATTCAAATTACATGTAATTAATCTGTTTTGTATGATGATTCATGTGAATGTGTTGTTGTATGTGATGACAGCGGTTACATGGTAGTTAGTAATCACATCCCATAAGCTTATTAATGATGTACCAGCTAATTTTGTTTGATACATGCGTTAACCGATTCTCATCATGACTCTTATTATTAATTGAGAAGTGGACAAACTATTCAGGCACTAAAATATAGATTGCAAATGAACCAGATAAAGCATTATTTAACAATTTTTGTAGTTTAACTAGCTGGAAGAGTTCTAAGTAGCCTCAATAGTAAATATAGAGCAGTTCACTTTAGACAACAACTAATCATGGCGAGGATGATATATTGAATAACATAGAATCAGATAAAGCAACCCGAATGACAACAAAGAACCATTAACATGTTCATACGGAGAAAGAATAGAGCAAGCAAGAAAATGCCCAACACAAAAGCGCATTTTTCCTTTATACCACTGATTGTTTACGTATCTTTTTATAAGAACTGTTCCCACACCGAATGGAGTTTCCAAGTGAAATTTCTACATCTAGACAGTTTTGAAGTTCTGAAAATCAATCACGTTTGGAAGTTATGTACCTAGGACGCACGACTGTCTTGTAAATCTCTGTTCACGATCTTGGAAACGTTAGCACTTTTTTGGAATCAGCTTTCTCTCTGGTAAGATGAGTATGATGGTGTTCGATTATGGTTACGAACGCCCTTTAGTCGGAAAAGTTTTGTTGCATGACTGCTATTTTGGTTTTTTTACGATCGCTTTAGTGCAATATATATTTTTTTTCTTGGTTTTCTATCTATTGGTTTTCTGCAATAATAACACTCAACACTTTGCATTTTTCGTACATGCTACTAGTCTTTTGCAATGTTTTGTTTCTGTTGTGTTTGCAGTGCAAGTTGCAATGATACAAAGAGCACTAGCACTAGTCATTTTTGTAAGTACTGTTTATGTATTGTTTGGTCATCCACGCTGACACTGCTTCACGATTTACTCGTAATTAGCACACGGTATTTTGGGAGTAAACTTTTCAAGATTTCTGGTCACATTATACGCTTGTTTAACTTTCTTTGTTTCATTCCTCCTGTTTTAATTTCTGGATGATTAACAACTTATTTGTAGCTGATATTTGTTCGCAGATTACAATTAGCGTCGTTCACATATCCTTTGCTGTTGTGCACGTTTATTATCTGACTTTATCTTTCACCAATATGCTTTCCCGCTCGCGCCATTTGTATCCACATGCTCTTACCAGTAACGACGTCGCAAATTCCATATGCGTTGAAAACGGAATACTTTTGAAATTTTCATAACTGGAGATTCTGGACGTCGAATTTCGTGATATGTTTTGCAGAAAGTTCGTCAGCCATCTTTTTATCAGTTTCATGTCGGTAAACAGGCGTCGGCTTATACAACACCGTCCGCGCGAGAGGTTGAATCCACATCTTATTTTATTACCGAAGAAGTACTTAGCGATTTTTAGTAACTAGACCTATAACCTCTTAAAGCAGAGGCTAAAGGTTATGCCTTTAGGTTAATAACTGAAGAATCAATAATTGAGTGGCAAGAGTTACTACACTTAGCCTTCACCGATTTCGAAAAAGCTTTCGACAAAATTGACAGCGATGTCCTATGGAAAATACTCGAGGTATGTGGAGTACTCTACACTGCAAACGTGTTTGGATAATTAAAAACTGCGGAATATTGGTTAAAGTTCAATGATGCTACACGATTGAATTTTGACGGACAAGATTAAAATACCAAATGGGGTGAAACAGGAATGAACATTGTCACCGCTAGCAGTTCGCGGGCAGCAATATGTTTAATCACAGAGAAATTATACAGCATTTGTAAGAAAAGATTAATAAATTGAAAATAACAACTGAGAAAAATGTAAACGAATGTGTAAAAATTCGAAGTGCATATAATCGGCGAAGAAGGTGGCTACATAAAAGATGCGAAAACAAGAATAGAATGGACAGATGGACAGATTTAACTCAAAAGAAATGTCAACAAGAACTAAAATGTGCCACTTCTATGCTAGACATGAAAACCATGCTATCGTGCGGAAGCGTATCTTTAACAGTTGCATTATCTTCATAAATTAATGTTCGAGGAGAATATCCAAGCAGCATCTAAATAGCAGTAACTGAGATCAGAACTTTGATTCAGTAGTTGTTACGTAACTACAACAAAATCTATGACTTCATAGGTTTAATTACTCCAGTTCGGAATATTTTAGTAATTATGTATAGGTAGTTATTTTAACTATTTATTGGAACTATGTAGTTCCATTACTTCTGAGTTACTTTTAAAGTATGTGGAACGGTATTGCCACTTAGTATAATTACTTTAAAGTCATTACAAGTTCAAAGTTATGGTTGTAACAGTAACTTGCCCGAAGCTACTTTAAATATTTTAAAACTTTAAAGTAGTAGTGGAAGTTCCTGCCACCTGTCTGAAACCATTGCTTAACCCTTTAAAGTAACGGAACCTTACAGTAGTATGGAAAGTAAAACTTACGTTTTTGCTACGCAGGAGAATCACTTTAAAGTGATTTTTTGTAAACCACTCCATTTTCATATTTACTTGTAAAATGTTAGTAAAAAAGTATTTTTGTTATATTTTATTGCAGACATTATTTATTAAAAAGTAGAGTTAAAGAAGGCGCGTTGTTATTTTTCGATCTATCATCCACACATTTAACAGAATAAATTAAATGGCTTATAATTTTGGTATACCTAAATGACAAAATAATTCATCGCTCTTTGTAGTACGTATTAAGTACGTATTACAAATAAAATAGTAACCAATTTTATGACACGCTCACAGCATTAGTAATATAAAATGATAGAATATTTGTTAAGTTGCAAGAGTAAGAGAAAGCAACCACGCAATGTTTCAAAGAGAAAAGAAGTTCCACGAAAGTAGCAATTACTACGCCGCGACGTTCCCGCTACGTAGCCTAAACGTAACCAAAACGTAGCTGGACAAGTTCCAGAGAGGTTACTGCAACGTATCTGAAACCTACTCAAAAATTGTTCCCCAATTTGGTTCCAAGCACGTAATAAAACCGTAACAATTATGTGCTTGTGACTAGTGGCAAAAGTTAAAAAGTTAACCTGTATAAGGCGTTCATTTTTGTTTAGAGTTCTCTTTTAAAACCTAGTAATCATTTTAACTGAATACGTTATATACAAAAGTCCCGCGTCTCGGATAATGTTTGTCGGGATGCGAGACAATACAAAATTGAGTAATTCCCGAAACTTATGCTTCAGGAATTTCTGAACCAGAAACACTAATTATGTGGGTCTCAAGTTTCTAAACTCCTGGAAATGTACTCAGAAATAGAAATGTTTTTTTTTATTGTGGAATGAAGAAGGACAGAATATCAAAATAATTTCGAATATTTTCGTATAAATGAATACTAATTCTGTCTATTTCTAACTGAAAACTAAACAAAATGGCCACCAAGTGGTTTTAAAGATTAATTACTAGGTTTACTCGTGAAATTTTTGTTTTGCTTTTAACGTTCTCTTCCAAATGAGAAAAGGTCTGCTCCTATACTAACGCACGTCTCTTCAGAAAGTTTGTCTACAAAAATCCAAAAATTCGTTTTTTAAAATCACTAATTCTCTAATCACTTTTCCCACATGTTCCCATAGAAAAATAAGTGTAGTTAATGAAAAGCACAACAGGTACACAAATTAATTCTCATATTTAAAAAGTTTGTTTCTCTCTTTAATTGCAAAACTTTTCCTGTTTAGTATTATCAATTATTTGTCGGCTAGTTTTAAGTCATTCATAGCTGTTATGATAGTGTATTACGAGGGTAGATTGAAAAGTTTCCGGAATGGGCAAGAAAACGCAGTAATTGAACAGGTTTTTGTTTTTATTTTTCAACATAATATCCTTGCAGGGCGATACACTTTTCCCAGCGGTGCTCCAACTTTTTTAAGCCTTCAGAAAAATATGATTTCGGGAACTCTGCAAAATAAGCTTTAGTGGCGGCGATGACCTCCTCATTTGACGTAAAGCGCTTGCCTCCGAGCCAAGTCTTCATGTTTGTGAACAAAAAGAAGTCGCACGGGGCCAGGTCTAGGGTAGTACGGGGGATGCGGCACCACCTCGTAGCCCAATTCAACCAATTTAGCATTGGCGATTCGGGATGAATGGGCCGGCGCGTTGTCGTGATGGAAGAGCACTTTTTTTCGCTGCAAATGAGGCCGTTTCTCCTTCAAAATGCCGTTGAATTGATCCAATAAATCGCTGTAGTATTGTCCCGTGATAGTTCTTCCCTTCTGCAAAAAGTCGATGTGTATCACACCTTGCGAATCCCAAAAAACGGTGGCCATGACCTTTCCAGCAGATGGGACAGTCTTTGCCTTCTTCGGAGCAGATTCGCCTGGAGAAATCCACTGTTTCGACTGCTGCTTGGTTTCTGGTGTGTAGTGGTGGATCCATGTTTCGTCCACGGTCACGAATCGGCGAAAAAAATCCGTTGGATTACGATTTAACAAGGCCAAACACTCTTTCGAAGTGGTCACACGATTTCGCTTGTTGTCCATAGTCAGCAAACGCGGCACCCATCGCGCCGAGAGCTTCCTCATGCCCAAATGTTCGTGCACGATATTTTGCACACGTTCATATGAGATGCCCGTGGTCTCTACTATTTCGCGCAACTTCACTCGTCGATCGGCTAACACGAGATCATGGACTTTATCGACCATTTCTTCATTTGTGGCCGTTTTTGGACGTCCACTGCGTGGTTCATCCTTGGTGCTCGTACGGCCACGTTTGAACTCGCTCACCCAGAAACTAATAGTCGAAAATGAAGGTGTGGATGTGCCATGAACTTTCTGCAAAATATCTCGTATCTCCGTCGCCGTTTTCCCGTCCATCCAGAAATGTTTGATGACTGCACGAAATTCGTTTTTATCCATTTTTGCAAAAGTGCCTGAATTGCTTCACAAGATATCCTAGTAAGCATAAACGGAACGACGCACGTGTCTGAAAATTTGACAGCTTTCCTAAAATAGGTTAGCCTTGACAACCATCATAACAATTTCACGATACGCGCGCCATCTCTTGCCCATTCCGGAAACTTTTCAATCTACCCTCGTATATACCAAGGGACTAAAATGCATCTTTTAATACAGCTTATGAGGTAAAATAAATATACTTAGTCCCGTGGTATCTACGCTATATTTTTGTTACAAATTACAATTAAATGACTTAATTACAAAGATTCCCAGAATTTCTGAAAATATTGTTAAATGTCATTCTGATATTGAACTCTGCAAACACCAAAATCACATAGTTTTAGGATAATAGAGCTGTTTAGGATAACTACTACGAACAGAGTAAAACAGCTACTGTACTCCCTCCTTTGAGGGACTAAAGTAGAACTTTATAACGTAGGTCGTGTAAAAAAGATGTTTTTTCCCGAAATTCAGTTGAAGTTTCAAAATAAACAAAGTTTTTAAAAGTTGAGTCATTCCGGATCATTCGTAATTCTCAAGTTAGAAACACTAGTCTCATTAAGTATTGATCGCACGATGCGATCAAAAGTCGATTTCTGACATGGCGCAAAAGATGAAGAAAGATGTCTGTTTCAATGGAAACAAGCGCAGTAGCACCTCGGTGGATTTCTAATAACCAAATTAAGCTGATAATGAAGTATATCTTTCAAGTAGATTTGCGTTCAGTATATTCATCCGACAACCAGTGAAATTATGCAGAATAATCCTGACGCGTGAGTACCGGGTGACACATAGTCATAGTTTTCTTTGTTTATAAATGGATTTTGATGAGAGTTGGTATGGATATATTAAACGTAAATTCCAATATTAATATAAATAGAAAACATAATACTTCATAAAATTAAAATAGTCAAGAGAGCTAATTGTATTTCGTTTTTTTTTCGAAAAAAAAACTTAAGAAGGCAGTTATACTAATTTTGACCTGTAAAATCCAAATATGTAAAAATATACAGGGTATTCTAATCAAATATCGGAATTTGGGTTCAGTCGACCATCTTTGATCTGCATGACAAATTTACGGAATTTACATCTAATATATCCATACCATATTCCATAAAAAAAGATTTAAGCTTGGCTCTACTCCCCGTGTTACACGGTATAAAATCTTAATTTGGCTTTCTACTTCACATCACTGTTGCTTTTGGACAAATCTATTTGCGGTTGTTTGTTAGACTGTTGTCTAATAAAAATCTCCGATTTGTTTTATATGAATAAAAAAAGCAAAATACCAGGCACTCTAAAATCGATGGAAATCACACCAAGACGAGTAGTACCATTTTTGTTTTAATATGCGCTTTTACTTTCTCTACTTCTTTTTTTGGAATCTTAGCTATGGACAGTTGTAATTTGTAGCAGTTACAGGAAAATTCAAGTTTGCTAATTCTAAATTATTTTATTTCAGATATTACAACAATGGCACCAAACTTACAAAAAAGAATGCCCGCTAGAAAAATCCTAGTAAAGGAACTAAATCCATGCATAACATGTTCCTTATGCAGGGGATACCTCGTAGACGCTACATCTTTAGTCGACTGTCTTCATGTTTGTTAGTAAAACCTTTTATTCCTCTTTTCTTTTTAAATGTTAAAGGTTTAATCTTCTTTCAGTCTGTCGGGCATGTATTCTAAGATATTTCGAAAACTTCAAATTGGCATGTCCAACATGTAATGTACTGTATAAAAAGAAAAACAACCCATGCTTCAGGTGAGTTCTTTGAAAACAAAATTTAAAGAGCGAATTTATTTTAATTATGTACTTCTATTTACAGGTCAGATCCTATTATACAATCTTTGGTCTACAAATTAGTGCCAGGATTGTATAGCAAAGAAGTACAAAGGAGGGAGGACTTCTATAGAAGTACAGGAGTACGTGCGAGCAGTTCGTGTAGTGAGGATAGTGTTTTGGGTGACCTCAATGACGAACATGAGGAATGGGTTAGTGATTTTTATTTATTTAATTGCTTGAATTAATAAGATTATTTTTATTAATCATATAGGTATTGTCAACGTGTGGCGATCAGAATCAGTACCTCAGTCCGGACGATGCGATCTCATTATCATTGGAGTACTATCAGTCTCACTTGGATACAACCGATGAAAAGAATAACAAGCCTTCAGACACCAAAAGTACAAATCTTCTTCAACATCAGGACACTGTAGAGACAAAAAGTGACGAGAAACCAAGTGATTTAAATAATAGTGCAAATTTAAGTGCCGATAAGACACAAAACTGTGATAATAATAGTAATAACAATACTACAACTAATAATGATAATGCCAGTGTCAATAATAGTGAAACTAGCAACGGCCAAGCGAAAAATGAAAATTTCGGTGAAACTGAAAGACAAAATAAACTTAAAAGTGAGAACTCGATGTTGGGCGAAGGTTTAGATACGACGAAAAGGGGCGATAGAAGATATTTACAATGTCCTGCAGCGGTCACGATGTCGTTATTACAGAAGTTCCTGCGGATGAAATATGCACTTAGTGCTGAGCACAGAGTAAGTTTATATTAAGTATTATATTGGGGTTTGGTTATTTTGCCGGGAATAATAAACGGAAGAGCATCCATTTCGTTGTTATCGTAATAACATTAACGCTGATTAACGTTTCCTGTCTTATTATACTGGCATACTGTATGTTGGTTGGCATTGGCAACCTACATTTGCGTGCAAGTATTATTTTATCCAACTTATTGGAGAGTTTAGCTTTAGAAGCGTGTATAAATAGAACCTTCTGGTGGAAGGAATGTTTAGACTACTTACTGCTGGGATTAAGTTGAATTTATGTTAGCAAGAAGGAATTTAAATTTTTTGGGGAATTTATTATTTTAAACAGGAGAATCTGTATAATTTTAAGATTTTTAAATGGTTTTCAACCTGATTTAATCTGTGTTTATAACTTATTTAAAATTCAGATAAAGTATGCAGTTTATGACTTTGTGAGAACCTTAACGTTATTACAGGTGGATATAATACACTCGGGGGAAGTTTTGCCGTCACATTTTAATCTCATGGACGTCGCCTACACGTTTAAATGGCAAAGGGTAAGCTATTTTCGTATTTTTAGAGCTTTATTTATACAGAGTGAATATAAAGTAAAGCATAAAAACATATTTTTTATTACAGTATAAAAAACAACGTAGGAAACTAAAAATAACTTAATTTTGATATGATCAAACTATCTTGTACGATATATTCGTTGCTATTTTTACTTCCTGCGAAAATAATAAGATCTTCAATTGTAAATTATAAAATGTAATACTAATATGTACAAGACTATTTTATTACAATACCAAAATTACGAATGTCAGTAACGCCATTACAATTCAACTGCAATTCCAGTAGTACCTCCAAAAAGACCAAAACAATACCACAGCAATGTCAGTAGTATCACTGTAATTCTACCATGCTGATTGTAATGCTAGTAATTCCAATAGAATGGTTCTAATACTACTTCGATCCTACGAATACTACTGCAACACAATAATACGCTAATAACAACACTATCATTACCACCAAAATTAGATTGCAGTAGGTGCAAGAATATTACCAATAATATCATAGTCTTACAAACTAATTTGTATTTTTAGTAGTACGAACATAATTTGTTCTACTAGTGCTATACAAGATTATTACCAGTAACAGCAACGACGTACCACTCTAATACACTGTAATTCTATCAATTCACCAATAATTGCGATACAAGCGTGCTATCAATTTTCCATAAAACGCCAAAACCGTCACATTCCCACCAACTCAACTATAATAGTTTTATAATTTCAATAATATCAACGTATTCCGATAATACTACACCATTATACTAATGCAATTGTAATAGTACACTACTATTACCAATAATACCAAAATCTTACTACACCAATACCTGTATAATTCAAACAATTCTACTATAATTTCACTATTTCACTAGTATACCACCTCAGTTCTACTAACATCACTGTAATTCCTATTGTATTCTTATAACAATAATAATATTAATAGGATTCCACTAATATCATATGACTATACTAAAGCGTTGCATTGCAAGGTTTAATATCGTTAATGTTATTATTAGTCTCACTCTCGTTGTAATTCTAGCAATTCTGTTGTAATGCTAATAAATCTATTGTGATTGCAATAAATATCAATTACGATTCCGCTAATGCCACATGATTGTACTGAACTAACTAGTACTTGGATCTTTCTATACCAGTACTATTGCAATTCCACCAATTCGATTGTAATTGTAATAGATCTATTTTGATCCCAGTAATATGAATACGATACTAACCCATACTAGTATATAAGAATATTACCAACAATATTATAGTCTTACCATAACAATAATAATATAACATTAACATACCACTACTGAAATTCCAGCAATTATACTGTAATTCTATTAAATAATATAATATATAATAATAATGTTTATTATTACTGCTTATTATGTTGTTTGGAATTACTGTAATTCCAGTGTCAATGCGATTCTACTAATACCACCTCTGTTCTATTAATATCAGTTGTATCGTAGGAAACTACTGTAATTCCAACAATTCTATTGGAATTGTTTAAGCATTTTTATATGGAACACTGACTGCCCTTGCTACAGTTTTTCAGTTTCCACTATTCTCAGCCATCATCATTCGAAAACCTTTATCTTCTGAAATTAAACTTTCAGTTTTCAAAATTAAACTTTTATTTTTCGAAATTAAATTTTTGTTTTCCGAAATTGTTTTTTGAGAGAAGTTGTTTTTTGTTTCTTATTTACACCTTATAGATATTTTAGATCATTACAATCTAGTCAAAACGACCGATGAGCAGTTTAGGTCTAACTTAATCTACTAAGGTTTGTAACTTAAAAGCTAAGGTATACTCATCAGCATTCCTTAGGTTCTAAGCACTTATGATTACCGTGTACACTAGCACTATATTCTGCTTTTTCACTATTCACTCCACTAACTCAAATGATTTAATTCTTCTGAATCCTCTTACTAATCCCATATTGTCCAGGAGCTGAATTACTAGACATTTACGTGATGATAGAATCGGTCTTCATGACTTTTCGCAAATTTCTTTACTGTCTGGTTGACAGTTTCTATATTCAAGACTACCGATGGGGATCACTGTTCAAATTTCATTTTCAGAAATTAAACTTTAATTTTTCGTATAGTTCTAGTAATATCAACTTGTACTTGGATTACATTAATGTAATACAAATGTGATTGACATGAATACCACTGTAATTCCATTAATTATGTAGTATAATCTAATTGTAATTTCAGTAGTCTTCAGTACTGCTAATATCGTTGCAATACAAGAGTATTACTAACAACTATCCCCTTACCTTACCAATAACACTATAATTCTACCAATTATACCGTAATTCTAATAATCTGTAATTCGAGTACCAATGTGATTTTTCTAATACCACCCGATCCTGATAATACTGTTGCCACACAAGAATACTACCAACAATACTATAGTCTTACCATACCAATAGTACTGTAATAATAATAATACCAATCCGACTTCAACTAGAATAACACTACTTTGATTCCAATAATAACCAATGCGATTTCACTAATACCAACTGCATTATGTTAATGCCATTGCGATACAAGAATATTACCAATAATATTATGTATATTCCTACTATACTAATAGCACTGTTATTCGACTAGTTTCACTATTAAATATGTGGCAATTCCAGCAATATTAATTCGATTTTGGCAATACTACTGTGATTATACTGTACCATTGCCATACAAAAATGTTAGCTGTAATACTAGCTTACTATACGTAATAGCTTTTGTCATGCCAGCACTGTTGTAATTTCAGCAATTCTTATTGGAATTTCAGTATTATATTTCTAGTAATATTAAATCTATTTCACACAAATTTTACTTGGATTACGCTAATGTCATTGTAATGCAAATGTGATTATATCTAAGCCTTAACACATGAATACCACTGTAATTTCATCAATTCTATAGTGTAACTTTATTGTAATTCCACTAATCTTCAGTACTGGTAATACCATTGTAGTACAAGAGTATTACTACTAACAAGTATCGCCTTACCAACAACACTGTAATTTCACTATTTACACTGTAATTAGAATTACAAAAAAAGCAATAAGATAGCCTTACCATACCAATGCTACTGTAATTCCATACCAATGCGATTTCACTAATACCGACTGAATTCTGTTACTGTCATTGTAATACAAGAATATTACCAATAATACTATATTCTAACCATACGAATAGCACTGTAGTTCCACTAGTTCCATTATTAAATCTGCGGTAATTCCCGCAATAATAATTCGATTTTATTAATACTTTTTTTGGTTATAAATACTTACTATTATGTAATAGCTTTGACATGCACTTGCAACATTCCATCGATATTATTCTTATTCCAATAATTTTATGGTAATTTCAGTGATAAAAATGCAATTCCACTAATACCATTGCAATGCAAAAAATTACTAAGCATACCACATTGCCACTGTAATTTGACCAGTTCTATTGCTATTCTAATAATAGTGTAACGTTCTTTCTAAAAATAATAACACAAGTGCTGTTTAAATCGTCTATTCACAAACAAATATATTTATTTCTATACACTAATGAATACACTATAAATTAACGCTATGATTATAAACCATTAAAAACTATTATTTACAGACTATGAATTTCTAATACAACATTTATATTCACTATTTATTTTGTAATACACAGTTAATGACTTGCTGTTGACTCCTCTCTTTTATCCGCAATCCGCTTTTATATCCTCATATAAACGCACCAGAAATCGCTGGAACCTTCTATGTATTCTTAGAAAATGCTAGAATAAACCACGTCTGATTTACATGCTTGTGCGATGCGTCATTTTCTCGAAGGCGACAGAACACACCACCTGTCGCTCGAAAAGAGGTTCGTTCCTTTTCTCTCCCGTTACACTGCCCCCCTCTTCAAGTCTGTTCTGTCCCAGAACAGGTTTTATGCTCTGGTTCCTGTAGAACGGGTCATGACGATATCGACAGTCTTCACCTCGACTACACGTTCCATTACGGTAGAAATAACAGTCTACACTCTTCGTTGGCCTTAATGCGGGCTGTGGGTCAAAACTGCAGACGAAGATCTTGACGTCCGTACCTCTAAAGACAACTTCCAGCATGTTTCTAACGATTCTCCAATCCAGCTGGTCCCGCCCACAGCCGAGTTTGGGAACTGCCAATTTGTTAATTCCCCTGGTAAGCAACTCGAACCTCAAATTCCATAGTGCCCTCCACAAGTCGACGTAACTCGGTTTCTGGTAGTAAAACTGCTTGGTTACCAAGTAGTAAATGGATCGGTCATGATCAGGCAAGCGTAAGGATTTACCAACAGAGGGATTTTGTTCTCGAAGTTCATTCAGCCGTCCAAATTTATTTCTAAACACTACTGCGATCCCCCTGGACATACGGAGATCCGCGGAGACACAGTGGGCAATGGAATAATTACCAGGGACCCGGAAGAGATCTTGTTGCATCTCAGTCGTGACTCCGAATCGCGCTTTTCTAGTTCCAGAAAACGCAGCCATAAATTCTCTAAAGGTTGGCTGATCAGCTCCAGACCTTACGGTATTGATAGCCACCTCAGCCTCATCTTCCGGGACTGCGTCATTATTTCCCTCATAGTGCGCCAGACGATTGGAGTGTACCACCTTTGGTTTCCCTCTTGGCAATTTCTGGATGCGATAAATCAAGTCATTTATTCGTTTCTTCACCTGGTATGGGCCCTCCCAATTTCGCTGTAACTTTGGAGAATAGCCACGACGCCTTTGCGGGTTGTATAACCAGACAAGCTCTCCAGGTTGAAACCCTGCTTCTTGGGCTCTCACATCGTACGTAGCCTTCATCCGGTCACTCGCGATTCGACTATTATTTCGGGTTCGGTCGTGAATATCCTCCAACTTCTTCTTTAAGTTGATGACATAATCATTCCCGGCTACCTCCTGCTCTATAGGTGGAGACCCAAATTCCAGATCACACGGTAACCGTAACTCGCGTCCAAACATCACAGACGCTGGTGACTGACCGGTTGTTTCGTGGACCGATGCACGATAAGCCATCAGGAACAGATACAGGTATTGGTCCCAGTCTCGCTGATGATCGGAGACGACCTTGGCCAAATATTTGCCCATTGTCCGATTCATGCGTTCTACCATTCCATCGGACTGCGGATGTAACGGTGTGGTCCGAGTCTTGCGAATGCCCAACAATCGACAAACTTCTCCAAAGAGTACAGACTCAAAATTGCGGCCTTGATCCGAATGCAGCTCCATGGGCACTCCGAAGCGACTGAAAAACTCTTTGACTAGTACGTCAGCAACAGTCGCAGCTTCCTGGTTTGGTAGGGCATATGCTTCTGGCCATTTGGTAAAATAGTTCATTGCCACTAAGATGTATTTATTCCCATCGTCGGTTTCGGGAAATGGTCCGGCAATGTCTATAGCTATTCTCTCCAGAGGACTACCCACATTGTACTGCCTCATAGGTGCTCTTCGCTTCCCCAAGGGTCCGTTGCCAGTGGCACATAGTTCACATTTCCGGCACCACTCCTTCACGTCTTCTTTACAGTTGACCCAATAAAAACGCTCCCTAACTTTCTCCAAAGTCTTTTTCACACCGAAGTGTCCTCCGGAGGCACCGTCATGGAGATGTCGCAATACTGTAGCCACTCGGCTTCTTGGAACCACGAACTGAGACCTAATGGTGGTGCCATCTTCACTCTCCAGTACTCGCTTCAGGAGATCGTCTTCCACCTTCAAGGACTCCCATTGGGCCCAATATGCTTTGAGCGTTCTGTTAAAAGGGCTGACGGCCTCCCAGGCAGGCCTTTCTCCCACGCGCTTCCATTCCAGTACCATTTTTAGTTCGGGATCAGCCTCCTGCTGTCGTTGCAATTCTTCCGGCAACCAATTGTCGTTGACGATGGTAGTCCTTAATACTTGGCAAACCCTCTCTTCCAAACGAGAGCAATGACGGCAATCCGTTGGACAGGGTCTTCTTGAAAGAGCATCAGCATTTCGATGACTAGTGCCCGCTCGATGTTCGGTGTCAAAGTCGTATCCTTGTAATCGTTCGATCCACCTTGCGACCTGGCCTTCAGGATTACGGAATTGTAGAAGCCATTTCAACGCTGCATGGTCCGTCCTCAATAAAAACTTCCGTCCGTACAAGTATTTGTAAAAGTGCTCAACGGACTTCACTACGGCCAATAGTTCTTTTCTGGTCACACAATAATTCCTTTCGGCTTTAGACAAAACCTTACTAAAATAGCCGATGACCTTTTCTTGTCCATCCTGTATCTGAGAAAGTACACCCCCAATGGCCAGATTACTTGCATCTGTGTCAAGTATGAATTTCCCTTCTGTCCGTGGATAGCTCAATATTGGTGCTGTTGTCAGGGCACGCTTCAGCTGTTGGAAAGCTGTTTCACACTCTCCGCTCCAAAAATACTCGCGCCCATCTTCAGTTAACCTTGTCAGAGGTTTCGCTATATTGGCAAACCCAGGAACGAAACGCCTGTAGTAGGTACATAACCCAAGAAAACTACGAACTTGGTGTTTATCTTTCGGTGTTGGCCACTCTTGAACTGCACGAATCTTATCGGGGTCGGCTGCCACTCCATTTTGTGATACGACGTGCCCGAGATATTTGACTTCCTTTCTGAATATGTGGCACTTTTTCGGACTCAGTTTCAGATTGGCTCCACGTAGTCTTCGGAACACTTCCTCTAGATTGTTCAAATGTTCGTTGAATGATTTTCCGACTACAATCACATCATCTAGGTATACCAGGCAGGTCTTCCACGACAACCCTCTCAGGATGGTCTCCATTAGACGCTCAAAGGTGGCCGGAGCGTTACATAGACCGAAAGGCATAACTGTAAACTGCCATAGTCCGGAACCAATAGTGAACGCGGTCTTCTCCCGGTCTTCAGGTTCCATTTCAACTTGCCAATAACCGCTCTTCAAGTCCAAAGTCGAAAACCATCGTGAACCAGACAGGGTATCTAACGTGTCATCGATGCGTGGTAAGGGATAGCTGTCTTTCTTGGTCACGTCATTAAGCTGCCGATAGTCTACACAAAATCTCGTTGACCCGTCCTTCTTACTGACCAGGACCACCGGTGATGCCCATGGACTGCTGGATGGCTCGATGACCCCTTGTTCTTCCATATCAGTAATAATCTTTTCGGCTTCTGCTCGCCTTGCTAGAGGTAGACGCCTCGGCTGCTGACGGACAGGCATAGAGTTGCCTGTATTGATTTTATGTTTTACTATATTTGTTCGTCCCTTCTGGCTATCGTCAAGAGCGAAGATATCTTGGTATCGGTGAACCAAACCCTGTACCTCTTTCACTTCCGTTCTGTTAAGGTCTTCGCACGAACTAGTAACCATACCCACTAATTTTTCACCCTGGTCTTTGGGCACTGGTTTTGGAACATCAGCCATACACCAGGCTACTCGAAATACTGGCACACACTGTCCCACAAGGGTACTCTTCTTCAATGTCACCGGATCCACATTAACATTCATAATTCTCACCGGTACTCTCTTTCCAACCTTGATCAGCGCTTTTCCCACCAGTATGCCACTATGGATCTTCTTATCACAAACAGGCTCCATCATTCGCACACATCCTACCCGAAGATCTCCATCCAAACCCGCCTCGACAACCATCTCGCTTTGACCCGGCAATATCACATCTTCAGTCAGCAAAACCCTTACAACCGGATCTTCTCGTGGGTGCAACGGAAGTTCTTCGTTACCGACCTTCAAAACACCCTCTTTCAAATCCAACGTAAAACCAAATTTTCTCAGGAGGTCCATTCCCAAGATGAAGTCATCAGTGATATCGGCTACCAGCACCTCATGATCACGTTCTTCACTTCCAATGCCAATCTTCATCTTCACCACTCCGCGTGTTGGTATCACTTCACCTGTTGCTGTACGGAGTTGAGTAGTTGTGGGTAACAACTTAATACTTGATCGTAGAACATCAGGGCGTACGATGGATTTTGTCGCCCCCGTATCAATAAGTAGTGGAACAGTTCGGTTAGCAATCTTCCCATCTACGAACAAACTGCTGGTATTGTTCTTCGATGTTACGGCATGGATGGTGATCTCCGGGGCATCTCCACTCAAGGTCAACGTTCGCCCCCTCTCGTCGACCCCTTTTAGTTTTCCGACGGCTGAACTTGTTTGGGTTTAGGGCAGCGGCGTCGTATGTGCCCTTGTTCACCGCAGTTCCAGCAACGGGGTCCTCGAACTTCTTGAGGATTCTTTTTACGGTTCTCTTCCTTCTGAAGAACTCTCATTAATAATTCTTCTAGGCGATCTTTAGAACCTTCTTCTTCCAAAACGGTCCGAACACGTCCGTGACCTCGGGACGCTTGTTTTGCAGCTTCAAATTCTAAGGCGTGAGCAAGCGCATCATCAGTTGTTCTTGGTCGTGCCAGCCTCAATGATTGTTGTGTTTCTCCGTCTCTTAACCCATCAATGAAGGTCTGCACAGCCAGTTGTCCCAGAAATGAATCGGGTGCCGTAGGGTACGCCAATCGGACAAGCCGCGCAACATCGGCTTCAAACTCCTGCAGGCTTTCTCCATTCTTCTGGATACGATTCTTCACTTGCGCGTGATACACTTGTTGAAGATGCGCGTCTCCATATCTCATTTCCAATCTAGACACTAACAATTGGTAATCATTTTCCTGTCCTGCTGGGATTGTTTGCAGGACGTTCAACGCGTCTCCACGCAAAGCCACAGTTAAAGAAACGGCCTTTTCCTTGCCTGTCCATCCGTTGGCCCCAGAAGCCGCCTCAAACTGTTTGTAGTAAGTGGACCAAGGTATCTTTCCATCGAACGTGGGTGGTTTTACTTTTATCCCTACGACAGGACCCTTTTCTTCTTTAAACTGTTTCTTTACTTCATTAAACGGCCTCTCAGAAGTTGAGGGAAACCGTAGTTGCCTCATTCTATCTTCCAGCATTTCGGCCATATCGTCTTTCTTAGTTGTTGGTGGTAATTGCATTTGGGCTATTTTCTCTTCTACCATCTTTATTACCCTATCTTGTTCCGCCAATCTACCTTCCAATAGTCCTAACGCACTGGCATTCTCCAAAAATTCTTCGAAAACTTTATCTTCCAACGCTTTGACATTTTCCAACAATTCTCCTTTAAGCCTTCTAGAACTTTCTTCAGACTTTTCTAGTAATTCTTCTTTAAGCGTTCTAGAGTTTTCCAGTAAATCTTCTTTAAGCATTTTAACATTTTCTTCCAGTGCTTTAGTATTTTCAAGTAATTCTTGTTTAAGCATTCTAACATTTTCTTCGGACTTTCTAGAATTCTCTTCGGACTTTTCCAGTAATTCCTCTTTTAACATTCTAACATTTTCTTCGGACTTTCTAGAATTCTCTTCGTGCTTTTCCAATAGTTCTTCTTTTAACATTCTAACATTTTCTTCGGACTTTCTAGAATTCTCTTCGGCTTTTCTAGAACTTTCCAGTAACTCTTCTTTTAATATTCTAGAATTTTCTTCCATTTTACTTAATAACAAATTAGTATCCATTACGGGTCCAGGTATTTCGAAGAGGAAACTTTCAGGGTCTTCTTGCTGCTCCAAAAGCCATTCTCTTAGCCGATTTATTAACACACTTTTAAGGCCCGTTGTATCTAAATCTCGTTCTTCAAGTTCATGTTTCAAGTCTATTACTTTGAGATCTTTTAACAGTTTCATCACCATTTTAATCGTTTGTTGAAATTATGTTTTAACACCAAAAATTTTATTCTCACAGCACTTTAATTAATTATTACGCGATTTTATTTATTTTAAAACTCCACACCTGACATCACTGTAACGTTCTTTCTAAAAATAATAACACAAGTGCTGTTTAAATCGTCTATTCACAAACAAATATATTTATTTCTATACACTAATGAATACACTATAAATTAACGCTATGATTATAAACCATTAAAAACTATTATTTACAGACTATGAATTTCTAATACAACATTTATATTCACTATTTATTTTGTAATACACAGTTAATGACTTGCTGTTGACTCCTCTCTTTTATCCGCAATCCGCTTTTATATCCTCATATAAACGCACCAGAAATCGCTGGAACCTTCTATGTATTCTTAGAAAATGCTAGAATAAACCACGTCTGATTTACATGCTTGTGCGATGCGTCATTTTCTCGAAGGCGACAGAACACACCACCTGTCGCTCGAAAAGAGGTTCGTTCCTTTTCTCTCCCGTTACAATAGTAATAGTTTTACACCAATCTATTGCCATTCGAGTAATACCGTTGCAATTATATTAATTCTATTTTTAACACACCAATGTCACTGTAATTTTCGTCAACATAACTGTAGTTGAATTAATGCAATTTGTATAACGCCATAGTGTTCTATAACATTACTCATGCCATGTGTTTACGCATACCACTCTAATTTCAGTTAACATCGCTGTAATTCGACTAATACAATCAAAAATATCTAATAATATCCAATGATGTAGTTCTCCTTAATTCAAGTACCATCACTTCCATTCATCTAATGTGTAGTATTGTAATACCGGACTAAGTCTAATATGCCACAATAATATTACAGAAATTCCAGTAATTCCCAACATGAGCAAAATCTTGTATTAACAAGGTCCATATATATATTGCGTTTCTTTAACTTCTTTCACAACAGTGTCATTTTTAATTAACTCGCCCACAACATCAAGGTAACAATCTACCTTCTTTATCTCCTGCGCACTTTTTGTGCTGAATGGATTATTATTGATCAATGATTGTTTTGGATTCTTGTTGTTTTATCTTATTTGAATTGTTTCATTCTTCCGGCTAGATGCTGCCAATTGCCAAATTAAATAATTCCCACTTGGGCCGCAACAAATTGTCTCGTTGGGGGTAGGTGGTTTTCAATGGCCGAAAGTATCAATACCCAAAGCCTTTGTTCCTTTCATACGGGTGAATAAAGAAAGGAATTGTGAATTCTTTAAGAAGAAGAGTAAGCCGTTGGTGAATAAGGAAAACTAGAAGTTCTAGAAGACTTAAGATTTGTCATATTTGACTGCGTAAGTTTTACTTTGTCTCCTGTTGTAGGAAAAGAATGACACTGGATCATCCGAGGGTTCAACCACTCTTCCAAAAAATGTACATGTATTGCCGAAGTCGAGATTTCCTCGCAATCTCTACGATTTCGAGGATTGCCTTCACAATCTCTATAATTTCCAAGGATTTCCTTTACAATCTCTACGATTATAAAGCAACACCTATGATTTCCGAGAATTGCGAGGTGATTTCTAAAATGCGATTTTTTGTTTATTGACATGTGAATGTTTGAAAAGTGATTTTCACGATAGCACCACTCTTACTACATTCGATTTCGACGACTGCGATGATGATTGCGGGATTACGAAAGATTTCGTTTATTGCCAATAAAAAGTGCGTGATTTCTGATGATTTCCTTGTGATTGCTAAGAATTGCGTGCGATTGTCGCCAAAATGTACATTTATTGCGGTGAGTGGTTGGACCCCTCGTGCCAAAATCCAAGATTTCCTCGCAATCTCTGTGATTTCGAGGATTGCCTTCGCAATCTCTACGATTTCCAAGGATTGCCTTCACAATCTCTATGATTTCCAAGGATTGCTTTCGCAACACCCATGATTTCCGAGGACTGCGAGGTGATTTCTAAATTGCGAGTTTTTTCTTTATTGACATGTGAATGTTTGAAAAGTGGTTTTCACGATGGCACCACCTCTACTACATTCGATTTCGGCGACTACGATGATGATTGCGGGCTTGCGAAAGATTTCGCTGATATCCAATAAAGACTGTGTGATTTCTGACGATTTTCTTGTGATTGCTAAGGATTGCGTGCAATTGCCGCCAAAATGTACATGCATTGCGGGGAGTGGTTGACCCCTCGGGATCATCTAAGAAGCTATCGATACATTTCAGTGAGCATTCTTCAAAACTTAATATTGTGCAAATTATGGCCACTAAAATGTCAAGATTTGGCATTTTCTTGCTAACAATTGCTTTTGCCCAATTTACGCGATTGACTTGCATATAGTTAACATTGAAACCAATTAGACTTTATACTGGCCTAATTATACACACAAGTTATAATTGTTTCTAAGTGTTTCGCATTTATCTACAATGTTAAAGCGTTCCGAAGACGTTAAGAATCACTGGCCAAGATAGTGGTGTGCCAAATTAAAAAAACACACCTTAGCTGACTAAGATACTGGAAAATCTAAAACTTGGGCTATCTGAGATCCTAAAACTTGGAATCTGGATATTTTTGAATTTTTAACATTAAATAATTGAAATTTTAAAATCTTTCAATGTTTGTATCTTTAAAATTAAAAATCTCGATGTTATATGAAACTGCAATTATTTGAAAGTACGAAAACCTGAAATTTCTGAACTATTGGAATTCTGAAAATCTGAAACACTAAAATTTAATAAATTAATTGATACTTCAAAGTTTAGATCAAGGTTTGTAATGGGTTGTGCAATTTAAGATCTTGAGGTTCTCTTGTGAAGCAAATACAGCAGTTAATCTTATGTAGATGTTCGGATCATATCTAAAAAGTTTCTTAATTTTTATTATACTTTATATTCACTTTGTATGAGATAAAAATATATTTTATTAGCAACTGGTAGATATTTATAATATACCTTATATGTATAATGTATTTTTAATGTTCAAATTACGTTAGCAAAAATAATAGAAGATAAAACACGATTATGCAATCAACGGAGCTTACAATTACTATAAATAACTACAAAAATAGTAACGACATTGCTATTTGCTTCAGCTATTTGCGGTTGCATTATAATAACGTTATCGTTGGCTTTTATTTTGTATCTAAATAGTCGGCGTGTCGCTTTTACTGATAAGCAAATTGTTCACGTACGTACTATTGAGCATAATAAAATATTTCCAAGTCCTTAAATAAAACAGTTTTCAATGCCTTTTACTGTTATTGTTACATAATAATACGGGATAATAAAATTTCATTGTAGAGTACACCCTGTAGTTACTACGTAGTATTGCACGCGGAATTGCGATACTATTATTATTGAGAGAGAATACTTTTCTATTGTTATAAAGTGTTTCGTGTCGCAGGTTGTTGAACCTGTGGATCCGTAATTTTACTCTAACTTCACGCTAACTGGTCCGTTCGTATCTACAACTTCTATAACCAGAAAATAACACACATACTCGTTACTGTCACACTTAGTTGGTTTTGCTTTAAATTATGTTAGCTTCACGTTTTATATATGGTGGACTTTGAACCAGAAAGTGTCAGTTGCGTTTTCTCGTTAAATATTAGTAATGGATTTCCTTGTTTTACAATGAAGTGTGCAGAATTTGAACATTAAAAATAGAATTGTGTGTGTGTGTGTCAATTTATGATAGTGTTCTTTTGCTGTAATGTCAGTAATTATGGTAACTAATTGGTATTAATAGTGCTCATCCTACTTGGCGGCCATTGAAGTTTGATGAGAATTAACAAAATGCAAACATATTTTAGAAATAGAAACTTGAAAGTTATTATTTTTTGTCTTATCTTTATGTTATTTTCCTAGAAGAACGTTATTTGTATATGTATTTTGTGATTACGTAGAATATACACACATTATTATTGCTGTGAAACTTCTAAGGCAATAAAGCGCTGGAGTACTTAATCACCTACTGATTATCCTACACGTCTCTAATGGCGAATTGCACCAAACGTACAGGATGCACATGTTTCTGTTTAATACAGTTTTCCAAACGTGATAAATTCTCAGCGCTGTATGTCCAGCCATCGCTGGAAAAAACCAGTATTATACAATTTTAGACTTAGCTAGTGAATCCCATCAGATCCAAGAAAAAACATATTCCCCCAAAGCAGCCTCCAATAAAAAAATGGATGTTATGAATTTGTTAGAATGCCTTTCGGACTCAAAAATGTAGTAGCAACGAGTTACGGATCATATGCTTCGAGAAATACAATAAAAAAAATGTGTAACATCTCAACGTCATAATAATATTTTCAGCTTCACTGCAAGACTACCTCGAAAGTGCAGAAGAGATTGTTCACGAGACTAAAAACAAAGAAATTTTAAAATACAACTAGACAAAAACAATTTAAAAAAATTAATATTTAGGGCCATTATCACGGGGCGTATGTCCAAAATCCAGAAAGAAATAAAACGTATTTGCAAAATTAACGAAACCTATGATAAAATGTGAAAAATGGATCAGAAGTAATGCACACCACCGAATTTACTGAAAGTTTTGAAAAATGCAAAAATATATTAACAAGCAAACCAATATCCCCATTTTTCCAAGGAACATATTTTAACATCAGATACTTCAAAACCCATGACAAAATGTTTGAAAAGTGGATCAGCAGTAATGTTCAACATGTTCAACAATATCATCCATTATTACGCCGGTGATGAGCTGTTCAGATTCATGAACAATAACACAAAATAATGAAAGGATATTGGGAACATTTTAGAGACAATAGAAATCAAGAAGATGGAGAATGGCGAAGAAGGTACACTTGTGAATTTGTGATATTTGTTTTGTAAGTGGTGTTGCAACATTAAGAAATGATGCTGTAACGCTATAATAAGTAAAAGCCCATGCAGTCGTTATCAATGGAAAACGTTGTTTGCCAACGATAACTGAGACGAGAAGACACCGCTTAACATTATCATCGATTACATTTTGTGGCCACCCCCACCACCACTTTCATTTTCATTCGCCTCACGAACATTCGTCGTTACAGGTTAGGTAGGAATGGAGCGAGATGCAGTGCGAAAGATCTCAACTTTTAAATTAATTCCACAAAACTGAAGAACGCCCAGTGCTCTGCTTCTCAGGGCATGACCCGTGAGAACATTGAGAATTCAAGCTAGGTGGATAGGATATATAAAGAGAACGGCAGAGCAGAATATGTTTGAATTTAAACATCTCAGCTTCGAAATGGTATTGCTATCCTGCTAGATTTATGATACGAAAATTAGCCTTGGATGTTAACAATTCTCTCCAGGTTTTCACGTGCGAGACTCCGAGGGTCAGATATGTTGAAAGTCGTAATCAAAAATACTGTTCTCTATCGGAGACTATGGTATTAGAGATGTTCTTCCATTTCTATGGTTAATCTAGAACTCATCTTTCACAAAAAGTGAAGGGTGAAAATGTGGAAATTACCTTTAGGATCTCCATTTGCCAGAGTATTAGACATCTGTCTCAATTTTATTTTACTACTTGTCGCGGTGACATTTTACAGATTTTTAATTTACCAACGGCAGGAACAATAAACATTCTATTCGACTTCAGATACCTTCTTCACCCTCCGATAATAATCAATACCGAGTGTTACCTCTTGCCAAGTAATTTCTTTTATTCCTATATATCTGACTTTCGATGCTTGATCTGAGAATCAATCAGTCATTGCCAATGTGGAGACGAAACTGGCACTACTTAAGATCTCCCTTAGCTTTATATCTTAATCATAAAATAACCGTACCAGGGACGGTATAACATTAAATCTTGCCATTGACTTCTGAGATGAGATTTCTAAGCTTCCCCGCTTCACCCATTATCTTTAGCTTCCGATATCAGAATTGACTTTGGCAGCCAAAATCGCTGTTTGAAGTTATATTCAGAATCAATCAAATAGAAGTCATTCTGTGCTCTTGTCTTAAGAAGTTTTTGGCTTTTTATAGCGAGTGGAAATTATCAATGATCGCCAACATGGCAAATATATTCTGCACTGCAAAAAAAGCAATCATGATGAGAAGCTATAGTCGTTGCTAAATGTGGCAATATATTAGTCTTGTCAAGGTTCAGGTTTTCTTTGAAATTAGAACTTCATGACTTTAACAGACAAACAAATTTAAATTGTTCGGGTCTGTGGAAATGGCATTATCTAGATCTACTATGGTTGATATTTGTCAATCTTCTTGTCTAATTGCGGACTAATTCTACTAATGTGCAAGTAAGACTAAGAATTATTCTAAAGGAGAAAGAAACACGGAAACACCTCTGCTTTTGTATCTGAGAACGATTTTTTTTATCCCATTATCCAGAGTACAAATAATTTTCTTTGCGAATATGAAGATATCTTTGGCAGAAGTGCCCATAAATTGGAGGGTTAGAAATGGCAAATCTTTCACACTGATTGAGTAATCATTCGCTTATCAGAATCGAAAAACTCCAGATAAAAACTTTTAAAAAAAACCTGTACATCATCTGCAGAAATAATAAAATAATAATAATAATTGCTACAACCCATAACTTGGAGACCATGCCCCAGAAGCTATGAAGCTTGTGCGAGAGGGAGGAGGCGATTTTTATTATTACGTAGGCCCAACGTACAGCGACTTACAGATGGAACAGCGCAAATCCCACATTTATGTCACAGCTAAGCAAAAACTGCAGAAAACCTTGATCTGCCGGTACCAGGAGTCGAACTGGGCCGCTTAGGTAAAAGTCCAGCACACTAGACAATACACTACCAACACTGTTACAACATACTAGCTCTTGTCTACTGCAAAGGGTAGCCTAAGAGTCTTCATAAAAAACAATTCAGTTCCTGGAATTCCAGCCGAAAACCTGCTCATCCTGGTCTACCGCTTCTATCCTTTTGGTTTGATAGTCTATGAATGATCTGCGTTGACGCCTCCTACCCCTCCCCAATTTCTTTCTGGTATTTTGATTTGCTCCATAGGAAATTTAAGGGATTTACCTTATATACCTTGAAAATAGTTTGATTAAGTTCTTAGTAAGTAGAAAAATGTTTGAATCTTAGTATACCATAAACAATCAATAAATACTGACATCAACAGCAAAAAACACTAACCAGCTAATAAACTGTAAATTTCTAATGTTTCTTTTTTAATTTTTAACAATTTCTCTTTTCCAAAAGACGAAACCCATGCGATTCTTCTATCGCATCTTCACGCCAGCGAAGATCCAACCAATAAAAATCATAAGTACACCGTCATCTGGCGGCAAACAATTACAAGTAGTTCCCGCAAAATCAAACACATCCTCACAACAGGTCCATCAACAAGTACACCACCATCATCACCATCACCAACAAACGCACCAACATCAACAAACAGAAACTAAACATCAAGATACCGCCAAAGAATCGCTATCGAAAGCCGAATCGGAAGCCCAACACTATCGCAACAAAGAAAGACTGATGGCCAATTTGCAATTACAAAGTAAAACTAAAATGTTGGAGAGATCTTCTGAGACTAATCGAAAACACCATCACGAAGACAAAAGAAAGAGTCATGAGCATAAAGAGGAAGAAACCGATTGTGTTTATGAATACGAAGAGCCTGACAAGGATGAAATCAGAGCGTTTGCTGAGAAAAGAGACCGGGAGTGGGCATTACAAAAGCAGTTGGATGAAGAAAAAGAGAAACATCGTAATAGTAAGAAACGAAAGAAGAATAAACATTCTAAAAATAACTTGTTGTATAAAAAGAGAAAACTACATGCCGAAATCACGCCGAGTGAAGAAAAAGAAGAAAGTTTGAAACTTAAAGTAAAATTAACGCCACATAACGGTTATAAACATAAACACCACAAAAGTTCGCAAAGTCAGATTGTGATAGAGCCTCCAAAGCAACCAGAAATGAGTTCTAAAGAAAAACTGTTACAAATGAGGCAAGTTCGACATAAGCACATTTCAACCGAAGATAAAAATAAGACTGCATATCCTAACACTAACACTGAAGAAATAGTAGAAATGCCTACTGTTAAAAACAAAGAAGAGCAAAAACCCCCAGAAAGTCCTAAACCAGAAAAGTCTGAGAGCACCCCTCATAGGTTAAAATCGCCAGAACCAGTACTTAAGATTATCGAGCCACAAAGGAAACCGCCAGAAGTTCCATCGGTTTCGAATAAATCAACCCAAAGTACCAGCAAACCTCTAGAAAATTCCAAACCGACAATGAAAGAATCTCCTATGACTAGTAAAACGCTCAGAAGTGACTTCTCAATTAAAACTAGCGCTACAAAAGAATTATGTATGCAAAAATACCCTACAGTGCAAATAGAGCGAAACGAGCTGACCGAACGTCAAGCTCAAAAGACATTTCTTAAGACATTTCAATCTTATACCGAAAGACTCGCTCAAAACTCAGAAAAGGCCTCGCTCACCCCCAAAGCGCGTCCTCTCCCCCAAAACACCTACCCGGGAAAGAACAGCCAAAACATCAACCACTCCCAGGCCGTCAAATCCTTGGAACAAAAGATTGCGAACTTGCACCAACAATGCACAACAGTAGAAGCAAAACCGGTTCTAAGACCAGAGCCACCAAAAGTTGATAAGAAACCTAATCTGGTTAATGAGAAACCACAGATTTTAAACTCGCAATATTCTTCTTTAGGGTTTACTGTTAGTAAGGTTGAAGCTGGTGTTAAAAGGAAGTTGGATAACGAAGATAACCAAGATAAACGACCTAGCTTGGAGATAACATTAATTAATCCTTCGCCGGTAGACAAACCAAATAATTTGCCACCGGAAGTTAAACCGGTAGCAAAACGACCGCCACCACCAACTATCCCTCTTGACCGAATAAAGAAATCTATGAACAGAATGTCAGGAATCAGTATCATACCTAAATTAACTGACAGGTGTGATAATACTGGAGCATTAGACTTGTCAAAACCTAATAAAAGTGTGGAGATCACACCTAAGCTTCCAGAGGTACCTAACAAGATATTGAATGGTTTAAGTATGATGCCCAGTAGGCCTCCAGAAAGAGTACAAACACCAGATAAGAACATTCAATTGTCTAACTTACAAATGTTGTCTAAAGTGGCTCTGGAACATCCAAATATAAACAAAAACCAAAATCTACCTACACCAAATAAGAAACCTCAAATGCCAAGCTTACAAACGCTAAAAATCCCTGTGCCACAAAACCTAAACGCAAAATCCAATTTGGCCAAATTGCCGAAATTGAACGAAATCAATAAAACACAATTTAGAATGCCAAATCCTCAATTGAGGAATATGAGACCGAATCAAAATCAAAGCGTTAGAAACATACCAAATCCAAGTTTACTGGTTCGTCAGCAGAATCAAAATAGGCTTAATTCTTTAAATTGCAGCAGTCAGAATAGTATGACGGAGAATAAAGATCAGAATACGAAACAGCAGAACAGTTCGAATTCGGACGGAGCGGCGGGTAATAATGCGGTAAAAGTTGAAAATAAAGAGAAAGTAGTTAATAAAGATGAGAAAGAACAGAATAATAAAGTGGTGAATGTAGAAAAGAAAATCAGCACGTAAATGTTTGGAGATTGCTTGAGGGTTTTTGGGTCGGATGGATGTTGCCAGATCTTATATTTTTATGTATGAGTGGGTATTTAAAGAGTTTCTGTTAGTATTAATTATCTTTAATATACTCATTTTAATTTTATTTAAGGCAATTTGGCATTCGAATAGTTTTTAAATTATTATTGCACTAATTAAAATTAAATCAAATTTATTTATTTTTATATGTATTTATTATATTATATATTTTATATCAATTTCTTGCTCTGGAGATTTTAAAGCAATTGAGAAAGTGAGACTAATTTTGATTTCAAATTACAAATCTATGTTTGAAAATATTGGGTTTAGTAATATTCGATACAACAATGATTGTAGATATCAAAAACGTTAGTAATTTAATGCCGAGTATAAAGCCTATCCTTGAATTATTTATTTAAAAAAAATTAATGAATCAGACAGGGTTAATTGGAGGATACATACTCTATGTATGTATGTATGTAGGCTTCTTAATGACACAGTCATGTATGTAAATCACTCTACATAATGCATTTATTTACTGTACCTTGAAGATTGTTTCAAAGTAAATTTCCTTAAAATAACTTTTCAAGGTACCTGGCAACATCGATCTAATAAAAATCAAATAAAATTATAATGTTATAGTAACATTTGCTTTAATAATAAAAATGATTTTATTATCAGTTTTAATTGCACATTCACTTGAAGGTAACTACTATGAAGTTCAATTAGTTAGAAGGCCATACTATTAAGATAAGGGATTTCATTTGCTTGCGGTAAAATAAAAGGAAAAGCTTTAAAAGCTATTTTATGTGACCCAAATAAATATGTGAAAACCACACAGTACAACCTTTCTCTAAATCTTATAAATTTAGAAATATTTTGACTGCTTTAGATATACCTATGTAGTAATTTAGAAAATCTTAACTTATTACATCAATGTAGATAGATATATTTGGATTTGGTTCAGGGACTTTTCAGCTACACTCTAAAATAAAATATTGTAATAGCTCAGCATAACGCGAAGAATGTATACATACTATAACTAAATAATTTTGTAAAGCAAAATGGAAGTGCCGTTATATAAGAATAGGATGCATGTATGTGTACACGTTTCATCATCATTTTCCTTTCTCTTTGTAAATAATATTAATGTAGAATTTTAGTATTTTAAGTATAAAACAGAACAGATCTGATTAAGTACTGTTTAGTTTAGTTGAAAAGAGAAAACATGAAAACATAAAGGCAAGTGTTAGTTGTAATTTAATCATAAAACTTAGAAAAATTCGTTTTTCTTATAAGTTCCTTTCAAACAAGACTTGGTTTTAATATTAAATATATTTTATTATGGTTAGTTTTTATATTATTATTATTATTATTATTAAATTCAGTTTTACTGTTACCTGTTATTATTAGGTTTTATGCTTTGTTTTATCGATATAATTATATACATATATTAATTGTATGCATGTACCTTTTACTCATATCCATTTGTGTATATAAATATTTTTTAATCTTCCAGATGATTTCTTTATGTATTGTGTACATTATTGTTTTCCCCTTCTTCTGCTTCTTCCTGTCCTATTTTATTTAGAAAATCTTACTATATCTACAACAGTTTTGTTGAAAAGAAATGGGAACTTTAAAAAATTGGAATTTTATCATCATATTATTATTAATTATTCGATAAAATTGTACTTATTATGTATTATTGCGTAGGCTTTGTATAGGAAGGAATCACATTATTATATATTATTATTGTAGTATATAGTTAAAAAGAAAAAGTACCTATGGAACGGTAGAAAATATTGTTAGACTGTGTCTTTATTACTGCTAACTCCCAGTAAAAATTAAATGTTTATAGTTATTTGTAGCATGATAACTACACATTAAAAATATCATTCAAAGTGTAGTCGATGTGCTGAAATAAATGTAAAATATGATTATACAATAGTTGTTTTATTTACATAATTTATATTTTAAATTAACATATTCATCAGACTTATAGGCACAGGTAGGTAGGAAAGAGGAAGAAGCTGCAACTTATGACAAATAAATTCCTATTTGAATACTCTGAGCAGTGATTTAGAAATTTTAAAGTAGCAGTGGTGTATAGTTAAGCAACAGTATCAAGGAAGAACGCAGTATTAAGGTAAGAAATATCAATTCATTAATACCTAGCTTTCTTTAAAACTGATCAATGTCATCGGAAATAATAGAACTAAACAGTGTTGAAGAGAACTGAGAAGCGCTCTGTTCTAGAGAACTTGCTCAAAATAATTATTTATGATACAAGAACGAAAACTACAATTTTTCGATACAATCTATACTTTATTTGATTACATTTAACTAATCAAAATATAAACTAGGAACAATAGTACGCTCTTCTCCATTTGATTAAATATTCTTAAAATGATTAAACAAAAATAATCAATTTAGTAATAAAAATTACTTGTCAGAATCACTTGAAATGAGTACAATTCTTCTTAGCTTGAGCATAACGCAACTCAAAAGAAACAAATAAGTATTTTCAAAATGATTATTGAAATGTAATCTATCCAAAAAAAAATGTTAAATTCATTTTGATAATCTTATTGATTTTGTACTCAAAATGAATATATTAAACTCTCGGATAATTTGATAATATATTATACTCAATTTTAAGAATTAATGGTAATGATGAATACATAGTGTCCTTATTTGAATGCTTCGTTCTTATCTGAGCAATAAAATCAATATAAATTATCAAAACAACTACACGATAGTATATTTTAAAAATCATGATAAGTTTAAATTGAGCATATGAACTAATTATCATCGAACAAGAGGGAGTTCAAACGTGTTTTTATTGATCAGACGCAGATGTTCAAGCTTGTAGCAGAAGGTGCATTTGCACACCTAGTTTTAAGTTTTTATTATAATAAAATGACAAGAAACAGCTTAGAGGAACACTGAGAAAAACATTCGTTGTACCAAACAAAACAAACTTTCATTTAACACTTTTCAAACTTTAAATACGGCCAACTAGTTTAGTGCATTGAAGGAACATTATAAAAGCATTAAGTTTTGTTGGTTCACATAATGCACGGAAACAATTAAAACAAGGTATACTTTTGCATTGTAGAAACTAAAATAAAACTTTATATCAATGCATTCACCTGTGTTGAACCAACCGAACACGATGTAAATATAAAAACGCCTGGGTGTTGAATTAAATATTCCTGGTGTTGAATTAAGAAATTAAATTGTTGAATGATAGGGGGATGGGGGATGTAAAAACAGTATCAAACAATATCAATAAAATACAAAAAGTATATTACACATAAACATAAAAACAATCAGTTTAAAAGTAGAATATCGCTCAACACTGCCAAGGAATTGCAAAAAAGCATATAGCAATATACAGCTACTACTAATAGAATGTTACTTTAGTTACGTTTATTAATATTACATAATAAAGGGTAACTAAGAAATCCATTTAACATTTTTGTATCATCATTACAGGCGAAAAGTAATTAGAATTACTATATTAATCGTAAATAGTAAAATCTTGTGATGTTACTTACCTGACAATTGTATACAAATGCAAAATACTACAACTATTATACGATACACCACATTGTAGTCAACTATTTACTCACAGGCGCCATCAAAATCAGCACCAAGTCAGCAAAAATTCATTCTTCTCAATTTTTCGTTCGGTTTAACAAACATAAATTTTAACAGTAGTAACCATAAGGGTTCAAATAACATATATCGATGTTAAATCAACTCCTTAATTTTGTTGATTCTATGCACTCTGTCTCACTCTGTTTAAACTTTTTATATTTTGCACTAACATGTTTTAGTTTTATCTGTACGCATTTAATACATTACTACAAACAGAGTATTTCATTTCTTCAACATTTCAGTGTCTTTTAAAGCTGAAGATCTATTATTGTTTGATTCAATGCAAATAAACTGTCAGTACAAACAATTTAAACACATTCCTTGAGCGAAGTGATTGTCTATACAACAAATATCTTTGTATGGTCTTTGATTAAAGCTTGAAATTACTTGAGTCAAGCGAAATTAGTGTAAGAAATATTATAGGTTGACGGAACCGCTTCCAATTTCTTAAAATCAATAAATGTCTTGTTGTCTGAAACTAAAATTCGTCAACCCAATCAAAACTAATTCAACATATGGAAATCTGTTGTTTTAACAACACCTTTTTTCTCACTGAATGGGGGTGCCCAGAAAATATTGTAGAAACATTTGTCAGTACTTAAGTATGATTTATGTTTATGTCTTAAGAGATATACAATACTATACATTGTTTATCTCTTATTTTTTGTTTGTAGAACTGTCCAACCAAACGTTAGCTAGCATTTTATAAATGAAACTTAAGAGAACTTTAAAATGAGAAGAGCAAAATGTTTGATCTATTCTTCACTTGGATGGAATGGAATAGTTATAATAATAATAATAATAATAATAATAAATCCTTTATTTAGCTCAATTAACTATTTAAATAATAATAATAATTATAATTCAGTGCAACAACAATATTAACTAAAAAAAAACAGACAAAATTATTATAATTAACAAATAAGACTTAACATTATTACAATATTTGGTATACTTATTATAATGGCATAATGACAATCCTGACTAGTAAAAGTTCTAGAATAGATTACTAACAGCTACTGTATAGAATAAAATATAAATAAGTGTATAAAATAAAAATATAAAATAGACTAGATAAGTGTTAAAGATAGTAATAGTAGTTAATGCCGTTTGTTAAAATATTTCATAACTACATTAAATACTAAAATCAATTGTAAATCTATATTGTAAATAAATATATCGATTAAAACATTTGTACCTTTAATTGTGATTTGCTCAACTAAGAATCTCTAGGTGATAATAAGGCCTTAAATTGTTTTAGATTGATTGCATTACGAGTCTCATTCGGCAAGTTATTAAATAATCTAATTCCCTCTTCAAATATTGATTTGCATGTTACTTTTTTACTAACATATGTTACTCGATATGATTCTGCAGTACGTGTACCGTAATTGTGTATGGCATCAGTGCGAATAAAAATGTATTGAAATAGGATGGCATTATGTATTAATTTATAGATAAATATCAAAATATTATTAATAATACATTGCCGAACAGGTATAAATCTTAAAGTATCATGTAGATGTGCTATTGAAGTATATTTATCACATCTTAAAATGACGCGCATTCCGCGATTCTGTAACCTCTGCAGTCTTTGCATTTGCGTTTCGCCGGTTATAAACAAGATAGAACTGCAGTAGTCGCAATGTGGTTGTATAATTGATTTATAAATAACTGTTGTACTCCAAAAAGATAAATTTTGACGTAGTCTGGCCAAAAACGCCATTTTCTTTGCAATTTTCATTATAACATAATCAATATGTTTATTAAATTTTAAATGCTTATCAATGAAGACAGTTCCTTTCTTTGAACAAATCAGTCCATTAATTTGTTACAGTGAGTTCTTATGCTTGTTTTGAATGTAAAATTCAATAAATATATCTTCTTATAGAGTGTTACAAGTACTTATTTCAAGTAGGTGTTGTACTCAAATTGATTCTTAAATCTTCTCAAAACGATAAAGACTGTTTTTTTGTTTTAAGAATATATATAAGGTCAGAGAGGAATAAAAGCAACGTTCAATATGAATATTAGAAAGTTTTGTTATATGAATATATTAACTATTATCGTTTATATAGGAGCTTACTATATAATCAAAATGAGACGCATGTAATTGAATTTAGTATACATTTTTCTGTGTGTAACCTTTGGCAAGCGTATTTTACCACAGATAAAAAAAAAACAAACGAATATATTATAAAGCTGTCATAATTTTTCTTCTTTGGATGCGTCTTTAGGAAATGTTTTGGTTTACATTTATTTTTACAAATTCTTTATAAATTAATATAATATTTATAATTATAAAGGATTATAAAAAACCTAAAATAAAATATTTTTTTAATTTAATAATACGGCAATGAAGTTGAAGCTTGTTTTACGTCATGTATTAATTATTACCTACTTTACCGGTAATAACATGACAAGTAGATGTTACAATGCTCAACAAACCTATATTAAATGATGAGCAGCTAATTAAAACAGTTTTAATTAATGTAAGTACTTTTCAATTTAATATTTGAAAAAATATATAAATGTAGATATAATATCTGTACCCTTTAACAGCATCTTAAACAAGTGTCGAAACAATTTCTTCATGCCAAGGCCGTGACCAAAAACAAATGAAATCCACTCTTGATGACAAGATCAATTTTTCGTCCAAATTTCTTAACACTAAAACATGGTTTTACGTACAACCGAATAAAACAATAAAATAATTACAATACATACAGTGTGTTTCACTTCAGAGATTGACACTCCAATATTTTTATTATTTATAATCAAATCAACCAACTCCTTAAAATAATTTTGTGAGTAATTTAAAAACCCCATTTATTATAGTACGATCAAAGATAAATGCAAAAAATCGAAAAAAATTGACTAATAATTTATGAGAAATTTCAGCTCAACACCCATGATTTTTTTAAATTTATGATAAAATCAATTCCAAATTTTAATTTAATATTCCATTTATTAGAAACCACCGGCATACTACGGCCAAAAGTAAATGCAAATAATTGAAAACAATTGTAGTAGCATGGTGGTTTATAATTATTGGGGTTTTTCATTACCCACAAATTTATTTTAATGGGTTATATACCTGATAAAAATTTGAAATTGATTCGATTATGAATAACAAAAATACAATGGTGTGAAGTGAAACACACTGATTCTTTTATCTATTTATGTTATTGGTACAAACAACCTTCTGGAGCTTTCAATGACTAAAAATTGAAGTGCGAGAAGCACTATGTTGAAATTCCTTGGTCTTTTACAATTTTTTAATGATTTAAATATCCCCATGAAAAGCTTTCTGAATGATGTCAGGCGACCTATGCGGCCAATTAAATATATCTGCACTAAGTGAGATAATACGGTTTGCGAAGGTCGTGGCTTCAGTGAAATTTACTACAGCCACTAAAATCATTTTTCAGAAAAATGGGTGTTCAAAAGTTTATAAAAAATGTTGCAAATTACAGTCGAGAGTAGACATTGTCTTTTTGAAGGCATTTGTTACTAAAGTTTGAACACATTTTTTAAATTAAATTTTCCTAATAAAGTACCATTGGTCTTCTCTTGGTTTTCTAGAATATTTTAACACTTTTTGCACGTGTTGTTTACAGCTCATTTCACTGTGCTCTTGTTTTAGTTCTTTGTAGCATTCTCGCCTAGTCGATGTTATTCAGCAGCTGAATAACGTGCTTCAGTATTGACAACTTCAATATGTAATGCAATATTTTTGTAGTTCTTTTTTACAGAATTAAAGCTATATAGAGGAAAGTGAAAGAAAATCAAAATTAAAAGTTGCATATATTTACCAGCAAATTGAAAAGTTAATTTGTAAAAGCCGTAATTGGTCATCCCATAACCTAAAAGAATACATATTTTAAAGATAAGTACTAAAGTAATAAATATAAATTAAAACTTACCTAATCAGAGTCGTCACTTGTGTTTTCATAAGTGAGGTTAAATATTTTTTCTTTCAAGCAAATGTCAAAGTCGACAGTGCATAGGGATAAAAAGTTTCCCATTTATTAAATTTTCTCATTGTATATTATAGTAATATCATTATATAAAATCCCGGAACAACAAAACACTGAATTCTTAAAAGGAACATATAAAGGAGTTCAGTATTGGTTTCAGAATTAAAGCAGAGTATAATAAAATCGACCCTGAGATAAACATTTTAAAATTTTTTTATTGTGTGATTGCAGATAAAATAAAATCAAGTTAAAACTAAACATCAAAATTCTACAACATCACAATATGTAGGTGTAATAACACAAAAAAATTATGATCGAGCAACCAGTACTGGACCACTTGGAGAATTTTTAGGTTTTTCGAGTTTCATCGCATTTCCCGATGGTTGATGGTTTCCGAAAGGTTTTGGTATTTTATATTTACAAGATTTAAAAAAAAAATCATGAAAATCCCAGTAGTTTCAACCGGTTCCGAGATAACGATCTTTTTTGCCTAACGCTCGTCTACTATAGTTAATAAGTAAAAATATGGGTTAGATTTTAGATAATACTACTATAAAATCGTCCCAAGAATTTTATGCCCCTTTTAAATTACCACAAATTCATTTTAATAGTAGTTATAGTAAGTAAAACTGTAGGTTAAGTTCTTTCACAAAATGCCACTAGAAAATAGTTCTAAGAATTAGTTCACCCTTTTTAAATTACCACGAATTCATTTTAATAGTAGTTAGTAGGTAAAAATGTAGGTTAAATTCTTTCATACAATACTGCTCTATAAAATAGTTCCAGGAATTAGTTCGTCCTTTTTAAATTTCCTCGAATTAATTTTAATAGAAGTATGTAAAAATGTAGGTTAGATTCTTTCGTAGACTACTGTAAAATAGTTTCAAAAATTATGTCCCCCTTTTTAAATTCCACGAATTCATTTTAATAGTATTGAGTCATTCCATACGAAATCGCCTAAAAATTTTTTTTTGTTGCTCCACTATTTTAGATTTTGCTCAAACTGGGTAAGAATCTTCTTTAGGCTTTCAAAGAAGGAAGTCCATCGTCATTTAGTTTTCGCATGCGTGAGTTTCCGCCTGTCCTAATTAAAGCATTTAAAAATCGTCAGTTTTATGCTTTAATATTTTTAGCTGTAAAAATCTTTCTATTAATGATATCTACACCTTCAAGTTAGCATTTCAAAGCTAAAAGATAATAGTTTTTGTGCAAAGAATATAAATTCACAAAATTAATACACCTCAAAAATAACACGGTGCTGAAACGTGTATTTTACTGCTTTTTCGTGATTTTTAACTGACTCCCAGTTGAATGCAAACAGCTAATATTTTTCAGAGATCAAGTGCACATGTCCTGGAAGAAATAAACCTACAATTGACTCGTTACTCGGCCTACTCTTTATAAAAAAAATTGCTGCTTGAAATCTTAAAATTTTAAAAAATCGCAATATTTACGCTATAACATGAATGTGTTGGCTACGAAATAAAAATTATCTAAGTAATTAGTATACAGTGTGGGATTAAAGTATGGAATATTAAAAAAAAGCGAACTCAACCAGTTTTTTAAAAACGCTGAAACACGTCGATTTTGTTTTTAAAAAATACACATTAATATGTGCGATTCACCTTCCGACTTTCATTTGTTTCTAAGTTATGACGTCATCACAAAAAGATTTAAATGACAATATAGATTTTTAATAGTGGAATCCGATAGTGATTTTTCTTCTGTTTATGATCAAGCAAAAAAATCATAAGGTTGCATAACAAAAATTCTGAGAAAAATCGAGCTGAACATTGTAAATGTTTGTTAGTTATGACGTCATCACAAAACATTTAAATGACAATATATATTTCTAATAGTGGAATCCGATAGTGATTTATCTTCCCTTTATGATCATGCAAATAAATCATAAGGTTGCATAACAAAAATTCTGAGAAAAATCGATCTGATATATTAATATATTGATACCATAATATCAATAACATTAAATGTTCAGCTCGATATTCCTTAGCTTCGATATAATATATATTATATAGCTTCGATATAATATTCCATACTTTAATCCCATCCTGTATATACTACAGTAAGTACATATATGTACTACTAAGTAAGTTGTATATAGTATATATATGGCAAACTAACGTATGTATTTCGGGCTTAATTAGTGATTTAGAGCCTTTTATCGTCTTAGCGCCTCCGGCTTTCGCCTCAGGCGCTTAGTGACTCGGTGGGCTCCAAACCACTCAATTAAGCCCCTAATACATAATATACTATTATGTATCAAGAATTTTTGTTAATCTTCCTGTATACAATCGTTTGGGTTTGCTAAATCATCCTTGAAAATAATTAACACCAATCAACCATGGATTGCTTGCATCAAACATATTAATGTTTCTAGAACAGTGATTCCCAAACTTTGCAACTCAATTGGGAGGAAGTAATTGAGATACGCTCAATCAGCGCGCAATTGCACAGCAATTGCTCCCAGTTACTCACTGGTCGGAGCGAGGTTGCCTATCCACCCTCTACTAGCTAACCAGGTTAGTACCGGAGCGATTGACTTAACACGTGCTCACCCGCCGGCACCCTCCCGTCCTCTTTCATACTGGGTCAAGTGCCTCGTCCAGCATTAGGATTATTCCCCCAACCTAGGTCAGTGCATCGGAACCCAGAAGTTCCTTTACCGAGCCAGGGTTGGGACCACTGCCCGATCGAATCCAACCTAAAGTGTGGCGGGACTTCGTTTTTAAATGGTTTTGCCACCCCTATCTCCCAGTTATAGGCCTGGTGTGCCCGCGACAAAGCTTCGTGTCGAGGCTACTGTATAGGGCCCATAAAAGTAGCATCGCGGTGTGTACCCGTTAAGGTGAAGTTGTTTTGAACATGAGAGGGTATGTATCTTCGCATCAACGTCCTATAAGTGTAGGTCTCTAGACGATTTCTGGGAATCCGACGCTGGAACTGACAGCATATGCCAGACCCCCTTACTGTCACCTCCGAAACGCTACCTGGTGGCTTGCAGTTTCTCATGGGTTAGCGAGCGAACTTCCTAACCGAGATAAACCTCACTTGAATCTCCTCCATTCGTCTAGGTCAGACAGCGGGATACTTAGCTCCATAAAAGACCCTGACGTCAGGTAAGATTCAATCCACCCACACCGGAACCTCTTGTTAGCAGAGCTCCCTCCGCAACGTTTTAGAGTCATCGTCGAGAAACACTTTGGTGAAACGTAAACGAAACACCTCGGCGTAACTCTCCCACACACTTCATTCTGATCGCGTCATCCGTTGCCCAGACAAGCCTGGAATTGGGTAGACAACGACCAGTTCTAAGGGTGAACGCCGTGTGGTCTGCCCACAGGCTAGTCTCGAATCTTAGTGCTTCCCGACATCTTCGGGTTAGTCTCGGATACTAGTGAAGTCCGACTTCTCCAGCGACTGCTTGTCCGTTCACTCTGCTCAATTGTTGTGTTGTTCGCAAATCCCCCGACAACTGGTTACGGACTCCAACGCTTGTCTTCAGACCGCACTTTGGAAACCACTGGTCTAGGGTATTCCGCTAAATCCAAAATCGAGGCTATATATAAGCGTGTTCGTAAATTCGCTCTCAGATGGGAAACGTTTTTATTATTGGTTTTTCGAAAAAAAAGTCGCTCTTTAAAAAAGTTCTGCTTCACTTAAAACCTCAAATGCTGCCATTAAAATTAACCTAGTGTATACAGGGAGATTAAAAAAATAGTGGTTTAATTATAATGTTTACATTTTTTTGAATATTTAATATTTCCAGTAGAGTGACTTCAAATTTTTTACCTACCGAAATTTTTCTTGATTTATGCAGTTTTTTGACAGGATCTAACGATTCGGTAAATGGTCCCACAACGATATCTTTTGGCTGCAAAATGATCTAAAATGAACATCTTATGATCTTCACCTTTCTGCTGATAAAGGCGAGTTTTAGGCGTCGACAATGAAGTTATATGATTTAAAGATTTAATATTTTTGTTATTATAATTACATTGAATTCCTTATACAGGTTTTGTTTACCATTACATGGTTATATTTCTCATTGTAGCTTGTGTATCTCAAACTAGGGTTTTATTATTTTTCCATACGTTGATCTTCCTAAATACCAGTCAGGTTTCCAACGCCTCTCCTATGTTTGTGTGTGGTGGGGTTGTCATATTACAGTATAATAACAATCAGTGGTGCGCTCTCGCAAATATGTTCTGCCACTACGTGCGACCTTGTATTCTTAGACTGTTTGGGTGGTCAAGGTTAATTTTAATGGCAGCATTTGAGGTTTAGGTAAAGCAAAACTTTAAAATGGAGAAAAGTGGAGAAAGCATATGCATTATTCTTCACAAATCATTTGTAAGTATAGTTTTACACTTTGATAGTTTAGTAAGAAAGACAGTAGAAGAAAGACAATGATACTACAATAATTGTTCTTCTAAAATGTTTTTTGTGGGATAAATGTTCTTTGGTTGTTCAAAATGTAATTTTTCTAATTCATTCGATTTTGTGTCATAATTTAATAAAGATATGTGGTGCTTTACTATGTCACGCTACTTTGATTAGAGATATTTTGATTGCTGTTGACAACGGCATTATTTTAAAGGTAATGATAGTAAATATAACACCGTAGAAATGCTTGCCATGGATCATGGATTATAGGCATGTTCTTTTCGCGTGGTAGTTTGTACACTAAATAGTCACTAATAAGCAGCATCGGACTGGCGACATTGGGGCTCATCGAGCAAACAGCGGAGGGGGCTCCACTTTTTTTTTGTTAGTAACTTGAACATATGTTAAATCGCTTCAATAACTTAATAAATATTACGTTTATTTTTGCAAAATTATCAAGATTTAGAAAAAGAGTGATACGTAGTGCATTCTGGAAAGTGCTGTTCCAGACAAGGTTCCTGTAGATGAAGAGTCTTGAAAATTAATAGCATATGTTAAATAATTTTTATTATGGTTTGGTATTCTCTATATTATTTGAGAAATTAGTTTTGTCAGTTTTCTAAGATCTTTATTTATTAGTTTATAGTTTCCAGAAATCAAAAAGAAGTTGAATTAACTTTATTTCATTATCACGGTGTTTAAGACCCCTGTCTATATTCAATCATCAATTCATTAACACAGCTAACACTCAACAACATTCCTGTCTTACTTTTGTCCAACAAAATACGCTAAAACAAATTACAAAGAATTAAACGATTTGTAAACTAACTAATAGTTTTAAAAACATAAAAAGATACAAAGCGACAAAAGAAGGAAAATAGTAAAAGAAAAGATAAGGAGTCGGATAAAAACGAAGAAATTAGAAAGAAATGCCAGGAAACATAAGATAAGAAATTGAAAACCATTTGAAGAAAAAGGAATAGAAGAGAAATGGGAATAATTTTACGAAAATGTGTTAGAGTCGGCCAAAGAGTACCGTGGGATATCAAAAATAGTAAAGACAAATGTAAAAAGAACGGAATCGTGGAATAAAGAAGTGAAAAGAATTTTAAAATACCTTAAGTACAAAAATACAAAGAAAAGAGTCAAAAGTCGCAAGTTCAAAATAAGAAATATAGTAAGAACAAACAATAAAGAATCAAAGAATTTTACAACAGAAAAAGGAGTGAAGCAGGGATATGACCTCAGCCCCCTATTATTCACGTTAGTGATGGATGAGTTAATTAAAGAGATAAGAAACAAGATGAAAAAAACAAAAATAGGATACTGGAAGATGGAGGAAGTGAAATTGACAGAATTAATGTTCGTAGATGACATGATCATTTTAGCTGATTCAGAAAAAAACGTATTAAACCAGAAATTACAAAAGTATAGTATGGAGATACACGTGGGCAAAACAAAGAACATGATAAGATCAAGTATAAAGAAAATACATAACGTAAAAATGCAGAGAAAAAGAATTGAATAAGTCGAAAGCTATAAGTACTTAGGATCAGTAATGGAAGAAGATGGTAAGATGGACGAAGAAATAAGTGGAAAACTGGGAAAAGCAGGGAGAGTATATAAGATAATGAAAACAACAGTTCTGAAAGAGAAGTACCAAAACATATAAAAACAGAAGTTATCAAGAAAATAGCAAGATCGACAATACTATATAGAAATGAAACATGGACAATAACAAATAGAAATAAATCAAGTATCTATGCAATGGACCAGAGATTTTTAAGGAAAATAAAAAACAAAACACAAAGAGACATAATTAAGAACGAAACCATCAGAGAACAACTCAAAATCAAACCAGTATATGAAAAGTTAGTAGAAAGACAATTGAGATGGTTTGGTAACCAGAAGAATATATGAAGTAAATATGGATGGTGAGAACTGAAAGGGAAAACTGGAATGAGGAAATCAAAGAAGAGACAGACAGAGAATAAGGTAGAAAAGTATAGAACAGTAAAGTGCATATGGCCTAACTTACTATAGAAAGGAATAGAATCAAGAAGAACTAATGGTCTAATTCTTTGTAATTTGTATATCCCAGATAGATTTGTATATCTTGATAAAGAAAACAAATCGTTATCGAAACGTTTTAATGAATTTGTAAAAAATAAATTTGAGCACCGAATTCCATGAAGTTTTATTCAATTTCAACAACTATTACTAATTATTTAACTTTTAATTTAATTAAAATTTTTAGCAGACAGTTATATACTTGTATTTACGATGTCTGGCTATTCGTCAAGAGTTAATAAAATCTGAATTTTGCAAATTGCTCTTGGGGGCCCACTTTTCGGTCTCCAGGGGGTCCACCGGGCATTTGCCCGGTTGCCCGGCGGCCCAGTCCGACACTGCTAATAAGTGTACATAGTTATGGTTTTGAATTATATTTGCACAATTAATTTTATCTTTCTACACTTTACAACGCTTTCGTTCTTTTTCTTTTCTTGAGAAATTATGAAGACACTGATGGATTTTTTTAAATGTTATTGCACCCAACAATGCAGCAGTTAAACATGTTAACAATAAATTATGCTAAAAACGTACTATTATTATAGTGCAAGGGTAAGTCAATATTAATAATGTGCCGTAAAAAAAATGCTTAGCGGTAAATAACGTGTGGATCCATAGTATGCCTCGCTTCTTTAGGAGCCGATATACTAATTACTATCACTAGGCAAGTGCGTTTTTCATTTTCATTATTAGAATTTTTATTTTCAAATGATAACGAAAAAAAAAGATTTTTGCACTACACCCCCTTTAATGCATCCACGATGCCCATCAAAACTTAACTGTGAGTAGTTTAAATTTCTTTTATGATGCGCAAGTAGGTCCAGATTGGTTTCAGTATCTGTGTATACAATAATAATTTATTATATATGACTATCAGTAGAACCTGCACGCTATTATCAGCGTGCGGGCGTGTAAGTTCTAATTGTTTTATACTCTGCGGGTATTCCTGCGTTATGAGTACCTTTTAATTGATTTTCCAATCTAATTGATTCATATTTTACGAGTTACATCTATTTTGGAAATTTTCAAATAATGTTATTGCTATTTTTGCGTTTATTTTTAATTATTGTGATGATAAACCTTAAGGTTGTCCTGCACTGTAGTTAAAGGTACCCAGAAAATGTAATAGTTTTTGGGACTTGTTTTTATAAATTAAATTCTAGAAAATAAAGTAAAGGACTCTTATACAAATATACAGTAGGCAGTTTCTATATTTTATGAAAATTTGATTCACGTAGTTAAAATAGGTTGATTTAGAAAAAAATTTTTATAATAGTTTTTCTCAACGGGTAATACAGCCAGCATTGTGGTTTAAGTTTATTTTACCAACATGTTATTTTTTATACTAGGCTATTTTTATGAATTTGTTTAAAAGTTAATAGTTATTAAAATAAAAAATGAAAAATAGGCAATCCAATTAACAGAGGAGCTTCGAAATTATCTAATAGTAGGGGCTAACAACTTAAGTAATTCTCCGTTCTTTTAATCAGACAGCCAGGCGACATTCCGTCGGGACAGTATCACTCAGTGGCGGCTCCTCATAAAGAGCCAAGGGGCCATGGCCCTACCATTACAAATTATGGCAACAATATCACAAATCAATCATTGACAAGTCTTAGTTTTTCAAAAAAACAAAACGAACAAAAATTTAGTAGAATGTTCCTCATTTATTGCTAAAACTACAGTGGAAATTTCAATCCGATTGACTAATTAAGCCGTTTAAAAGTTATTGCAATTTAAAGCAAGTGTAATTTTACATGTGATCTTATGGAGATTCGCTCTCATAATAGAATAAAGTCATTTCAATTACAGGAAAAAAAGCTACCCAAATTTTTCAATTAGGTAACTTGAACTCCATAGAACCGATTTTGCAGTTTTATAAACATTCACTAAACGATTGTTAAAAAAAGAAATATAAACAAACCGAAAATCAATGGTTTTTACTTAAGATTTTTCCATATTATTTGTTATTTTCTATTTCAGTCACAATTATTAGTAAAAATTCCTTTTTTTTTTAAATAATATATTCTTTTTTAGCATTGTAACTATTAATTTACTTCGTAAAACGAAGATATTCATGAATTTCTACTTTCCAATACTTTTGCCTCCGAGTGCCGGGCCAGTTTTATCTGGCCCGGCACAATATAGACGGTCATACAGTGATACAGATGGCCTTTGCGGGTGTCTGGCGGTAAGCGGGGACGATTTTCATCAACGTTCGGGCCAGATGTGTGAGTGCACGGCGTTCGTATTTGCTGACACGGCTGACAGTGTTACTAGTTTAGCGTGGTGCGTTTGTTTATGTTTCGTCGGCAGTTGTTATTTTTAAACTTTCATGTACTGTTTTTACTGTATCGAGTTATTGTGTTATTGAGTGTATTTTTTTGTGTTACAAAAAATGAACAGCATCAGTAACCTTTCGAAAAAACAATTTTCTTCGCATTCCTTCGAGGAAAAACTCGAAATAAAGCAATTAGGAAGGCCCATGCCGGATTTGAACCTTTCAAAAACTCAAAATGTTTCTGTCTCTGCTGTCTCTGGTTTTAAAACTCGTACGCGTAAATTTAATCAGAACATCTACTTGAAAAATAGTTGGATTTGTGGTTGTGATGAAAAGCAAACCGTTTTTTGTTTTCCTTGCGTTTTATTCGGAGGAGAAATAACATGGACGAAGAATGGTGTTACAGACTTAGTGCACATCTGGGAAAAGATAAAGGAACATGAGAAATCGAAGGTACATATGAACAATGTTTTTAGTTTTTCTATGCTTGGAAAATCAAATATTTTAACCCAGTTGAACTCAGCACATAGAAACTCAATTAATTATAGAACACAACAAAAAAGTTGATACAACAAATAAGAACTAGATTTAGTTTTACTGGACATCTGTTAGCTTCAAATTTATTTTTATTAGAAAAGTTTGGAGATTACGGCAAAAAATTTCCCGAAAACCTTTTTTCCGAAGTAGTCGGTGCTTATTCTTTTTTGGAAAAAAATAGGTTAAAAACTGAACTTCAGGTTATTTACGAAAGAGAAGAACTGCAATGTGTTTCAGGGGCTCTTTCTCTTTTATCATTGATTTCGCAAGAAGAAATGCGTGATACTTTTCAAGAAACGCGTAAACTTTTGGAAGTATTAATAACAACGCCAATGTCAACGGCCGAAGCAGAAAGATGTTTCTCGATGTTAAAGCGAATCAAGACATTTCTACGAAATTCGATGAAAGAAGAGCGATTAAGTGCATTAGGAATGTTATCGGCAGAAAAAGCTTTCATAAATAATATTGAAAACTTCAATCAAAAAGTTATTGACCGATTTGCAAATCGAAAAGAACGGAGAATGGACTTTAATTATAGTGCCATGTAACTTTTTATTTAAAACTTTAGGTATTTGACATACCTAACAGTTTCAGTTTATAAGTTTTTAATACTTTAACATTCATGTTTTTGTGTGCGTGCTATTTAAAACTGAATTTGTGCAACCTGCCACCTAACTTCAGACTTTGGTGAGTTTAATGAATTTTTACTTTTAATTGAAAAGGGGTGGGGAATATTAGGACGTTGGGCCGAGGTTGGCCCTACCACTCAACATTGGCACGAGCCGCCACTGGCTTATCACTTACAAAATGCATGAAGGGAAATGCAATAAATACATTTTAAAAACTATAAAGAAATTGACTAGTAGCACTAGTAGTAAGAAATCATTTATAAATTTGTTTAATACGTATTACTTTATATTAAATCTACCCCATGATATAAGTATTTATAAGTGTATGGTTTATTATAATTAATTTATAAACCTTGAGAACTAATTACTGTTCTTCTGCTATTCTATATTTCGTAAGTGATAAATACTCGACAATATAACACTTACAAAGGGATATTATTAGTGCTTTTTTATTCGCATCGAGCGAATACAAATTAATAAATTTAGAAAGAAAAAATAATTTAAATTACCGTAGTCGAATAAGAATTACAAAACTTATTTATGAAAATTAAACATGTGTCCATTACAATATAAAGTATAAATTAATAAAATATAGGCAGTATTACAGTCTGTTTGGTTTAAAGCACCCCGCTTTGTAGCAACTTTATTTTTGTTCAGAAATGGTATAAACCATATACAGTGTGGAAATAAAGTAGCGGATAAATTCGATAACTTCGTTAAAATTGTTTTTTTGGAAAAAGTCATCGATATTTTTTTTAAATGACAACCTATATTTTGTATTGTCGATTTCGGTAGTACTTTTTATTCTCTTTTCAACTGTATACAATTTTCAATATGTTACATTTGAAAAAATTGAGAAAAACTGCCCTGCCCTAAAGTTCGAATATTAAAAATTCTTTAAATTTGCAAAATGAATCTAGTCACTTCTTTCTATTACTTAAAAAGTAAAGTGTATAAAAATCGACCATGTTAGATAATAAGTATTATAATTTTTTTTTTGTTTAAAACATAAACACATTCAAGTTGTTTTTTTATTTTGGGTGTTGAGTAATAAACATTGTATAACAACCTGTTTTGTTATTCTTAGCACCTAGTTTCCCGTAATTTTTAGTGTAAACCATTGAGTCAATAATTTTACCTCGACGAGTGAAGTTGATTGTGTTATCAAGTGTTAAAGTGACTTAAGTGGCAATTAGTGTTAATGATACAACCACTACTTAATTGGTGAGTTCGCTCACGAGTATTTTGTTCATCTTTTGAGGGGTGGCTGTGGAATGAGTTGATTTAATGAGAACGTGAGTTATATTGTCGATTTTATTGAGTAGCCACACCCATAGGGTTAGACAGTATTATAAACCTTCTTACTTTACTTGCAATTATTCTGGAATGCTTTTAAATTACTCTAATTGATATCTTTCCTTTTGACTTTATAGAGACCCAGATTTTATCTGATCGAAAAGGCAGTGTTCTGTGCTGTTCTGGGTCTAACTAATCTTTCCTGGTGTTTGTGTTGTCCCAGCATATTTATCTGATCGAAAAGGCAGCGTTCAGTGCTTTGCTGCAGAGCATGTGTGGCCCAGACCTTATCTGTTCGAAAAGGCAACGTTCAGTGCTTTCCTGGGCCTGTTTGTCAGGAGTGCTTATCTGTTCGAAAAGGCAGCGTTCAGTGCTTATCCGACTCAACCTAAAATGTGATGTTATATGTATTTACTTAATTTAAACTGATATAAGACAGTCTTTTGCTGATTGTATTATTCTCTGTGATTTTCTTATTTTATTAGCGATATTAGACAATCCCCATAAGTTGTTACTTTTTAGTTTTTATAGAATAAAACATAGAGCATTTATTGAGTAGTGAGTGAGTGAGTGATCTTATATCAATCTTCTCCTTCTTGGAGGAGCTCCTTTTGAGGTGCGGCAACGTACTCGGGACTGTGTTTTGTTTTACAGTGGTTATCTAAAATCAAGACCGAAGAGAGGAATAATCGGACAAGGAAGTGTTTGCTTACGCAACAAGTCGGTTAGTTAATTATTTATTTTTATTTACCTGTGTCTCTCAAAACGTATCCTTACAACCAATTAAATTAAAAGACCTCAAGCAAAGAATTCGACATGAGATTAGATTAATATTATCTGAAACTCTTCAGAATGTGAGAAATGTATTGTCAGATGGTACAGGGTCGTCACTTTGAACATCTAGTGTAATAAAAACTGTTATTTATGTGCTTATCTTTGTAATTGATGTTATTGTTATTACAGTTTTTTTGTTAATCAATTTAATTTCTTTTTAGTCCAATTAAAATTTTAGATTGTTTTTCTCAACTTTTTTAAACGTAACGTTTTTTATACGGTGACTTTTTTTTCATTTCTCACATTCTGAAGAGTTTCAGTTAATATTAATCTAATCTCATGTCGAATTCTTTGCTTGAGGTCTTTTAAATTAATTGGTCGATTTTTATACACTTTACTTTTTAAGTAATAGAAAGAAGTAACTAGATTCATTTTGCAAATTTAAAGGATTTTTAATATTCGAACTTTAGGGCAGTTTTTCTCAATTTTTTCAAATGTAACATATTGAAAATTGTATACAGTTGAAAAGAGAATAAAAAGTACTACCGAAACGACAATAAAAAATATAGGTTGTCATAAAAAATATCGATGACGTTATTTCTTTAAAAACAAATGACATAACAAGTTGAAAATGGTACAGTATAGCCAACACCACCTATCTAACTAAGGCCTCACAACATATTGTAAACGTCATAGTGACGTCACATGCTAAAGGCAAAACAAACGACAAACAAAAGAAATAAACTATAATAGTATTATGTCAAATGTGTAATTGTGTTGGCTGGTGCATTGTAATTTTTATATGTGTAGCATATTATTAGCTTGTATAATTAATATAATGTAGTACTAATAAAGTAAACAAGTGTTGTGATATTGTGTACCCTGTGCAACGGTAATTACAATGAAAAACACAAAATGCACGTGTTTAAGTTTCCGAAAGACGACAAATCACAAGAAAGTGGATTCATAAAATTCATCGAGAAAATTGTATGCTATCGAATTATTCTGTAGTGAGTTATTAGCTTTTATATGGTTTGCTTTTTACCTATTTCGTAAGATGCTAACAAGTTTTATTAAAGAGTATAATCATTGTTTGATATAACTGTTGGTGCTCTGGCGTCTTAACAGTAGAAATTATACCAAAGAAGGTTTAGTAAATTTAAAACACCCAAGATCCTCGAGACCAATGGGTTTTCTTTACAAAAGCTTCGCAAAAACACATAAGAATTATAAAATCTTTCTGTCAAGTATATCTGTAACCTAACAATCTAACATCAAAATAGCAACTTTAACGTTGATTTTCTGATTATTGTTTACGCGTTATCACCGCCATTTGATTTAAGATTCCTATCCTCCGAGTTATTTTGCACATCCTATTACCATCGATTTAGCCTAACTAGTACAAACATTTTATTTTAAAGATATTTAATTGCAAATACATAATAAACACAAGTTAATATTTTATATTTACGGTAAAATTTTCATACGAAAATAGGTCCTTGTCAAATAAAAACAAATTCTTAATTAATATTATGGGAGATCTTTTATTTTTGGTGGAATAATAAGACAGTCTATTAGTTAAAATTTGAATGCAAAATGAGAAATAAAAGATTCGGGGATTGCCTCTTTGTCGTGACGTCACTATGTGGTTGGTAGACCTTGTTAAGTAGGGGGTTTATAACGACAAGTAATTAAAATCGCTATACCACTTCGAGATTTTTTTCAAAAAACTAATTTTAACGAAGTTATCAAAGGATCCCGCATCAACCTAATGGAAATTTGGATTTCGGTGGAATTGGCTGAATTTTTGATATGTTGTAGCTGGTGGCTTTGTGATCAAAAGTCTCCCTGGGCACAACCCTCAAAAATTAACCGTTTGACCTCCAGGAGGTCAAATTGGGAAAAATTTACAGAAATAGTTACACGACCAAACGTTGGCACGCATGTAAACAGTATTTGACTCAATTAAAAATCACGAAACAGTGGGTTGTGTATATAAAACATATTTAGCAGTAAAATTACATTATAATTAAGATGTCAAAATCAAAATATTATATCAAAAATATTGTGATATAAAATGGCGGACACCTTGGCAACGCATTGGTCAGACTCTAAGTGAAGGGTCTCTAGCTAGAAATATAGCCCTTTTATTTTCAAATAGTAGCGACAACGATTGATCCGATGAGCTGGCCTAGGTAGCTAGATGCAGTGATTCTACTAAAAAGTAGAGTCACTGAATCTAGTCACCTAGGCCAGCTGGTCGATCAGAGTACCGCAAACCGCCGCCATATTGGGGCAAACGAACCACGAAATTGTTCATTATGTGTTCTGCATTGAAATTAATCAAATCCACGTTTACTTTAAAATGTTTTTCTTATTCTGAAAGATCAAACCTCTAATATGTCAAACTCGTAAAACGTGGTTTTAATTTGCCCATTATTAAAAATCACCCTTATCTGCCCCAATATGGCGGCGGTCTGCGTTACTCTGATCGACCAGCTGGCCTAGGTGACTATATGCAGTGACTCTACTAAAAAGTTAGCAAGCACGCCATCTATAAATAATTTACGTACCCCTGCAAGAAGAAATTACTACATCCATGGTGTTGTGGAAACTCTATAAAAAGTTGTTGAAAAATTACAGTAGTATATATCATATTAATATGGTCGTTTTCACAGAACATATATGTCCATTATCAAATTAATGTTAAGTTGTGATTATTTTTGTGCATGATTGATATTAAACCAAGATTTATTGCAAGACGGAATGTCAAGTCTAGTAATATTCATTGTGGCCAACATTGTTTTGGTGCTTTTGCTCCACCGACGAGATTAATCGTTGTCGCTACTATTTGAACATAAAGGGGCTACAGCTAAAAGTTGGCAAGCATGCTATCTTTAAACAATTTTAGCTACTCATGTTGTGTTAAATGAACGATCTAATTCTTCAGTTTCAAAAGCCGTTTTCGAAGTTAAAAAGAATAACTTCTATGTAATTTTAGCATATGTTGTAGGACGTTTAATGGAGCTATTCCTAATAACTTTTGACACTAAAAAAGTTTCTGATTTACTAAAAATAATTGAAATTGTTTATTTGTTAGCTACTTTTGTGTTTCTAAGTTTATGTCCTGACGCGAAGGGGAGGTAGACGATCACACAGAGTACTAAGATCTGTAATATTCCCCGCGTATAAAAAACTTTTTTTTTTAATCTAATAACCACTATAAAATATTGAAAAGAACTTGATAGTCATGCAACATGAGAAAAGCAAAATGAATTTTATACTAGTGGTCTAAACTACATATTTTACTTTTCCCTCGTAGATCCGGGCGACAAGTACTTTAGCATCAACGAGAAAAATGTATCTTTTTAACAACTGACATTTCATATAGGTTATAGAAAAAAATATTGTATTTCACGCTGTATTTAGTAATTGCTCAATAAATAAGAATGGGAAAAGTGTCATTTATGATAGAGATGACATAGGAAAACGTTATTTGCGTATAAACCTGAATCGATTGTAGCAAATACGCTAATATAAGATAAAAAAGTTTTTTAAAGTTTAGTTATAAAAAGTAAATTTTATTGTTACTAATTAGTTAATTGCAATAAGGTTTAGCATAAGTTTTAATTTACGTTTGATTTGTCTTACAATTAGCGGCAATTCTTTAACCCCATTGCGATAAGAAGTTTTTTTGCAAATAATAATCAATATGACTAACTAAAATATTGAAAACGTAGTGCGCGAATGCAGTATTGTATATTTGATTAAAATCAAAATTTAGTACCTAACACAAATTAAACACTACGTATACAAATATTTCTATATTTCTATAAAGATGACCAGTTATCAATTCATCACTGTTTGCCTAAAATAAAATTTTGCGGCTTAAAAAAGAAATAAACATTTAATAAAAATGTGTAGTAGGTAGTTAATATAATCACACAAAAAATATTTGTCTAATAAGCAAGAATTAAACCACGTGTTTATATATTCATCTTATATCCAAGCATGTTTTGGTAACTTAATGAGATAACCGCTATCCGGTACAAAAACATCCATCCCATAATACGTTTTCGACTGCGTTACGTCAGGAAAAATTAAAATTAAAAAATAAATGCAATGTTACATTGCATATAAAAATATAACAAAAATGTTTTTATCCTTCTTAGAACTTTATTAACTCTCTCGTAAAGAAATTTCGGGAGGCCTGCAGGACACCCTTAAGTTGACGATTACCAGAGACGAGCAAAATAGTTGGCCTTGCAACGGAAACCCTTTTATGACGTCATTTTCATTGGCGTGGCTTTAATACTTCTTGTGGATTTCGAGAAGATAACATTTAGTACGATAATATCGAATTACGTTCATTAAAATTATAGCCACGCTACTGAATATTTATTTCTTTCAATGCAGGTAGTCCTAAAACATTGCATCTTTAGAAACCATTAAAAAAAATATCGAATTACATTTAGTTTATACCGCAAATCTAATCGAGACATCATATTTTAAAACGGTTTCAATTTGAAGTTCTTCTTATTAATAAGTAATAATAAATAGAACTTTACGCTCCATAGTGAATGTGATTTTGTGCTTTATGATTTTGATCGTCTCTGTTGATTACATAGCAAATTCAATAAATAAAATAAATAGAAAATAGATAAAATAAATTCATAAATATAAAATTTTTGTTCTACGGTTAAGTTATGTTTGTTTAATTGATTAACTATTTTTAATAATTTGTCAGAAACACAGAATATTTTTGTTGTTAGTTTAAAATAAAACAAAGTAGTAATGAATTATGAAGATTTGTGTTACCTGTTTCTTTTGGTATTCATTCCTTTTCTATAATACGTTAACCTTAAAGTGATACATGTTTATCGGTGTAATATATAACTTTCTGATGAATTATCATTATTACTTTCCATGTTTCAAATTTATTTCCCAACCGTTTTGTTCATGTATGTGTATAAAATACTGTAGTGTTATAATCTATAAAGATTTTATAGTTCTAATCAAACATATTTTATTTTAATAAAAGTTTGAGACTCCAATGATAATAAATTTATTCCCTGTCTATACTCTAATCGAGAGTCTAACCTCTTGTCAATATAGATTTAAATGTTGATGTATGTTTATGGAATTTTTAATATCCCCAATTGATGATACATCTAAGATAAGAAAACAATTTAGAGAGAACGGGGAAACTCAAATCGTCCACCAAAATTTATTTATTTTAAAAGAAGATTATCGCCCTCTAATGAATTAACTGAGAATTATTGACTGTTAACACTATAGTGCAGTGATGGCGAACCTTTTTGAAAAGTGGGTCAAATTTTGTTCATTATTTTTTTTAATACTATCCCGTGGGTCACTAAGTCAGTGGCGTCACTTGGAAGGAGGGGGGGGGGTAAAAAAGGGTACCAATAATTTGGAAACAAAGAAAATTTGTTAACAGAATAACTTGACAGTTTATCCTTTTTTTTGGTTATGACTTTCCAAATCTCTAAAAAAGTTTCCTTTTTGTTTTACCACTTTTACTTTTGCAAGTGAAGAGCAAAAAATACACCATGCCCAGTGGCGCCTCTGCACTGAGTATTTGAATGAACAAGGAATAAAAAAAATCACATATATGTTATGAAATATTCTTTATTAATAAACATAGTTACAGATATGTGTATGTATAATAAAGTTGATAAAAGTATATTTAATGTGAAATCTGATGTTGCTTATTTTCAGATTGTTTCTTAATATTAGAAAATGATAGAAAATCAGTTAGCCAACGTCCACTTGGAAATATTTATGTTTATAAATTCGACAGACATTTATACATTAATTATTTAATATTTTTGATTGTCTGTTCTCTCTTTTATGATATAAAATATAAATTTACAAAAATCAACGCGTGGGTCATTTAAAAAGTCTTCGTGGGTCAGTGTCTGACCCGCTTGTCATAGGTTCGCCACCACTGCTATAGTGTATAAACTCAGTTTATGACCGCCGAGTATGGTTTTATCTTGTCCCCTTTATAACTTTCTTTATTTTTTAAATCTTTTATTTTAGCAATTACCTTAACCTTATTAAGAAGAGAAAGCTGAAGCTTACCTAAACAGACCTTTGATATTAAATCTAATCAACTACTAGCTCCCAAAAGGATTATTTTGTAAGTACTATACATTTAATCTTCTCCACAACACCATTAACACCTCCACAAATTGTATCACCATTACTCTGCTTTATATACACTTCAACTACACTGATATTTTTTAGATGATCTGGTACTACCCTTGTCCCTTTCATTTTATAAAAAATACCCAACGATTAAGTGATAGTCGATTTGTTGTAGCATTGCCTTTGAAGATATCTACTAATAAATTATGTGAATCTTATTTTCAGGCAGAGAAACGTTTTTTGTCCTTAGAACGTAATAGATTAACAAAAAATGAAAGATTTAAAAATCTGTATTTGAATTTTATGACGGAATATATAGAATTGGGCCATATGAAAAAGGTAGATGTTGATTTGAATAAATTAAGTTCAGAACCTCATTATTTTCTACCGCATCACGGTGTTTTACGTGAAGATAGTCTTACAACTAAACTTAGGGTAGTGTTTGACGCATCTGCCCCGACATCTACAGGGTTCTCTTTAAATCATCTGCAGTTAGTAGGTCCTGGAATACAGCAAGATCTATTTTCTATTTTAGTTCGTTTTCGGCAACACAACATCGTTATAGCAGCTGATTGTGAGAAGATGTACCGTATGGTAAACCTTAGATCAGATCAGTTACCTTTCCATTGAATTTTATGGCGTTTTAATCCAAATGAACCTCTTCAAGTTTACGAGTTGCAAACTGTCACTTACGGTACAGCGGCTGCTGCTTTCCTAGCTATTCGCTGTTTATTCCAACTTGCTTATGAAAATAAAGAGCATCGTCCAGATCTCGCTGAAATTATACAGACAGATTTTTACGTTGATGATATGCTAACAGGGGCACAATCGGTGGAAGAAGCGATATATATTTGTAAAGGCATTTATAATATTTTAAGTCAAGGGTGTTTTAATTTGCGTAAGTTTTACTCAAATAACTCAGAAATTCTTAAATTAATACCAGGTAGTGAGATTCCTTCAAAAATTGTAAATCTGGGAGAAAATGAAAACGCAAAAACTCTTGGCCTATTTGGGGTCCTGCTGATGATTGTTTAATGTTCTCCATACCAGCTAAAATAGAAAATAATAATATTTCTAAGCGGTCTTTACTCTCTGATATCTCTCAAATCTTTGATCCTTTAGGGATTTTAAGTCCATGTACTATTATGTCGAAGATATTTCTCCAAAAAATGTGGTTAGAAAAGATATCGTGGTATGAACGTCTCCCGCCACATTTGCTAAAGTTTTGGTTAAAGTTTAGAGTAGAACTTCATCTCTTGAATAAGCTTAGAATCAACAGACATGCCATTTGTAACAATCCTAATAAAATAGAAATGCACGGTTTTGCAGATGCATCGGAAAGCGAGTATGGGGCATGCATATATTTACGGTCAATTGATGAAAAGGGAGATATACATGTTAATTTGCTTTGTGCAAAATCTAAGGTTGCTCCATTAAAACCGGTTACAATACCACGATTATAATTGTGTGCAGCAGTACTCTTATCTAGATTGGCAAACAAAGTTTCAGAATCCTTGAGATTGAAATTGCATGAAAAGATATTCTGGTCTGATTCAACTGTGGTTCTGGGTTGGCTCAAAACGGAGCCAAACAAATTAAAGACATTTGTTAGCAACAGAGTATCGGAAATTCAAGACCTTACAGCATCTGACATTTCGAAGCACGTACCTTCTGAAAGTAATCCTGCTGATCTTGTATCTAGAGGTGTTAGGCCTAGTGCAATACAAAATATTAATCTTTGGTGGTATGGCCCTGGGTGGCTTTTAAAACCAAGTTCTAAATGGCCAAATAAAATCATTTCTTATGTTAATTTACCTGACCAACGTAAAAATAATAGAGCATTTTCTTTACATGTTAATATTGAAGAATCCATATTCAAAAGATTCTCTAATTTGTCAAAATTGAAAAGAGTTACGGCTTACTTATATCGATTTATACACAACACTCAAAAATCTTCTAATGAACGTATAGTTGGACCTCTTACATTGTCTGAACTTAATTCAGCATTTGAAGTTTTGATAAAGCTGGCTCAAAATGAATCTTTTTCCAGACAAATTCAATGCTTAAGAAAAAATAAGCCTCTATTCTGTGAAAGTAGAATTGTTAATTTAAATCCATTTATTGACGAAAATTGTATTATTCGTGTTGGAGGTCGGCTTGTTAACTCTCATTTTACTTTTGAAAAAAGCACCCTATTGTATTATCAAGTCAACATCATTTAACAACATTACTGTTGAAAACTGAACATTTGAGATTGTTACATGCGGGACCTCAGCATCTTTTAGCTTCTATTCGTGATAAATATTGGCCTGTAAATGGCAAGTCTTTGGCAAGAAAAATTGTTCATGAATGTGTCATTTTTTTTCGATATAATTCAAAAATTACAAAACCAATAATGGGCAATTTACCTTCACAACGATTTCAGTCTAAACAGCCTTTTGAAGTAGTAGGAGTTGATTATGCAGGTCCTTTTTTAATAAAAGATAGACAGGTCCGCCGATGTCGCATTTCCAAGTACTATGCTATGCTATGTTTATTTATATGTTTTGTAACAAAAGCAATACATTTGGAGCTTGTTAGTGAGTTGTCAGCAGAAGCTTTCATTATGACCTTGCGGAGATTTACTGCACGCCGTGGTAAACCTTCCATAGTGTTCTCAGATAATGCCACAACTTTTGTGGGAGCAAATTCAGATTTAAGGGAACTGGGTAACTTTATTAAAGAAAATCAAAACAAACTAGTAGAGTCATTTTCAAGCGAAAGTATAGATTGGAGATTTATTCCCCAATGACCCTCGACGCCCGCTCACTTCTTGGTAGGCAAACCGCTTACATCAATTCCCGACTGTGACGTTACTCTAATTCCTGAAAACCGTATTTCGTTGTATCAACATATTCAATGCTTAAAACAACACTTTTGGAAAAGATGGTCTCAAGAATATATTTCGGAATTGCAAGAACGAACAAAGTGGAAAACAACGCAGAGTCAATTAAAAGCAAATACTTTGGTCTTAATTAAAGAAGACAACCAAGCACCCATGCATTGGAAGAGTTCTGGAGGTTCATCCGGGCAAGGATAGTATATCTAGAGTAGCAACTATTCAAATCTCTGGAGGCACAATAAAAAGATCATTTTCTAAAATCTGTCCATTGCCAATCCAAGGTATTTGTGAAGAAAAACAAGATGTTCCAGTTTCAAAAGAGTAAAGTGATTCGCGTTTATTGTTATTTTTTTTTCTTTCTTTCGTTTAAAGGTGAAATCCTTCAAGTTGGGGGGTATGTTATATGTTATGTTTTATACAGTATTGTTGGATTGTCTTTATAGTTATGTTATTGTTGTATGGTTATAGTTAAGGGTTGATAAAATTATTTTTGGTTTCCATGAGAATGGTAAAAAGTGTGTGTACAAAAAAGTCAATAAAATAGTATGTCACATGTATATTGGTAAAGTTTTAATAAAACACAAGATTAGATAAAATTGAAATCTAATCAAAGACATAACAGAAGAAATATTACTTGCAAACAATAACACTTATTAAGAAGAGAAAGCTGAAGCTTACCTAAACAGACCTTTGATATTAAATCTAATCAACTACTAGCTCCCAAAAGGATTATTTTGTAAGTACTATATATTTAATCTTCTTTCTCCACAACACCATTAACACCTCCACAAATTGTATCACTATTACTCTGCTTTATATACACTTCAACTACACTGATATTTTTTAGATGATCTGGTACTACCCTTGTCCCTTTCATTCTAAATTCCAGCTCTTCTGTATAACTTTGTCTCGCCACGAAGTTCTATTCAAAGCTGCAACTTCTCCTAAACCTTATTTTTATCTCCCACAGACACGACTTTTCAGCTTCACCTTCATATTACTCTTCTCTTATCTCAAGAAATAATTCTTAACTCATATTCAAAATGTAAAATGTTTTATATTTTCCATTAATTTTCATATAATTTTCATTTTTCTGTTAATTTCAGCATTTACATGTGATGTACAATTTATTCTTGAACAAAGTTTTGTATTCTAATTTATTTCACAATACCTTTTAAAAGGAAGTTAAAAAAACGTGTATTTTCTTTTTTACAGAACTTTTTGTTATAATCTGTGTTTGTTTTTCCATTAAGGCACCAATTATCGCTTATCTTCCTAGAACAGTGGTGGCGAACCTATGACCCGCGGGTCAGACACTGACCCACGAAGGCTTTTTAAATGACCCACCCCTTGATTTTTATAAACTTATTTCTTTATCATAAAAGAGAGAACAGACAATCGAAAATATTAAAAAATTAAATTATAGATATCTAATGTCGAATTTTGCTCTTCACTTGCAAAAGTAAAAGTTGTAAAACAAAAAGGAAACGTAACCTTTTTAAAGGATTTTAAAAGTGAGAACAAAAAAAGGGTAAACTGTCAAGTTTTTCTGTTAACAAATTTTCGGTGTTTTCAAATTATTGGTACCCTTTTTACCACCCCCCCCAACCCTTCCAAGTGACGCTACTGACTTAGTAACCCACGGGCTAGTATTAAAAAAATAATGAACAAAATTTGACCCACTTCTCAAAAAGGTTCGCCATCACTGTCCTAGAACAATGTATTATCATTTTTCTATAGTTTAAAAGATAGCTACAACTCCTTCCCTTCAAAATTTTCCTTTTTAAATAAAAGTAAAGTCCTATTGTCCAAGATAGCATATACAAAAGCTAATTTGAAAGTACTTTCGCTATTTTATTATAATATTGGTTCATATACAATCGCTTGTGCATAGTTAGATTTCAAAAAAACTTTTTAAATAATTTATAAATCGAATAAACCGAGATTCACGAGCAGTTCCTAGCCCTCTTAAAAGAATGTTGCATTTAAGAAAAAAAAACGGCACATTATTAAAAGAAAAACAACCTGACATTCATATAAAAAGCACTGCATTTAAAATTAAATATTGGTACCTTCTGTTTGAAAGCAGCAGATTTTTTAAATTAATTACAATCTACCATTCAAATAACTTTTATTTTACTTTTGAATTAACAAAACTATTTAAATCAACCTCTGAAATAAGTTTTTGATTTAAATGCACACTACATTGAATCAAAAATTCAAAACACTCTCAAATGTAGAGTTACTTTTAAATTGAAAAAATACTTTGTTGACGTATTTTTGAAAGTAAAAAATTGTGATGTAACCTGCAATTTTTTTAATTTAAATTTTTTAATTTTTTAAATTGTTTTTTGTACAGGTATGATGTTGTACCTGTGCCTGCAGATTAAGGTTACTATACAGGGTGTTCCAGCCAAAAATGACACATTCTAACATCGAAAACTGACTTAAATTGAAATAAAACTTTAAACTTAAACTTAAAATAAAACTTTAACTTGAAATAAATTATGCTATTTTTACGATGCTTTATTTTGGATTAGTTTTTTTAGCTTTGTTTTATTTTTTCCCTACTTCTACAGGGTGTTATAAAACAATTGCCTATTTGTAATATTAATGCGCTATTATACTATTTATAAGTACGATACATGTATACTACATTGCAGTGGCGTGCGGTCCATGGAAGCAAGGGAAGCAATGCTTCTCTTAAGAATTTATTAAAATTAAAAAACAATGCTAACAAAAATAGTTTTATAAAATTATGGTTATCGTTTATTTAAATTTGTAATGTTTAATCACAGTATAATATAATACAGTAGTTTCACTCCCTGGTTTTTTTGTCACATAATTTCTACGCGCATAATCGACTCCGGGCGAGCAGCGCAGTAAATTCTAACCTCTAAATCGTAATGTTAAAGTGTTAACACCACGTGTTTAAATGCGATCGGTTTCCACAGTGTGCTAAGTTTTCACCAAGATAAAAAATAGAGAAATGCCACGATACAAGTTTTAATTAGTTTATTAATATATTAATTAAAGTGTTTTCTGCTGTATAATTTGTATGTAAAAAATTAAAAACTTATAAGCAAAATAAAATATATTAATGCAATTATCCACTTTTTATTAGTAAATGTATATTTGTATTCTTACAATGAATTTTCAAGATAAAAATATAATCCTGGGGTACAGAGCTTTGCTCAAAGCTAATTCACACTGTATAAAAGGTATCACCTATGAATTTTATAAGATTCAAGATTTCTCCAAGGAACGCAGAAGGACAAATAAACTGTTTGAAGCTCTGTAGTTCTAAAAATACTAAATGTTTTAAATATCTGTTTTGCATGTTAGTAATTTAAACATTGAATGTTTGCTTTAGGGTATATTTTATCTAAATAGAGAGCAATTTATGGTATCATTTCAGGTTATATCTTATGTTTGTCGTCCAGTAACTTGATACTTTTGGATTATTATGTTTATTATGATTATTCTTTCTACAAGAATTAAAGAAACAAGAAATTTAAATTTTGAAAACTCCACGTCATTAAATTATTTCTCAGCATTTGTTTTTGTTGGTTTATAACGGAACTTTTGGAAGGGCCGTACAAAAACCATCACTGAAGAGGTTAGATATTCAAATATCCCGCTACAACAATTTGAAATTGCCGCTAGAAAATAAGCGGGCATATCGACTCCTGGGTAGTTGCGCCAAAACACGACGGCGACACAAACATCAAAGAGACCGACACAGAGTGAAACTACTGTATTATATTATACTGTGGTTTAATCAACTTAAAGCTCAATATCAATTCCGTACACCAAAAAATATAATTATTTAGAGTACTATTTTAAATTAGGCTTAATAAACTTGCGCGAAAAGGTAATACCGATTCAAATGTGTTACATTAGGGTGGTCCTTATTTTTCGACTTTTTTATTTCAGTGCGCACCGCACACCACCTAATTTTTTTCCTTTTGTTATAAAAAGAAATTTAAGACCCATTTTGTCGAAATTAAAGGCGAGGAACCCGTGCCGCATCGAGCGCAAAGTGGTGCGTCATGTCGTTGGATGTCACTGCATGCTCCTACATGCAGAAACCTGCGCTATCTTATCTTTTCACCTTTAGTTTAGTGTTGGCTTACATATGACGAGCGGTTTAAGAAGTAATCACGGAAATATTTATTTAGTTGGTGAAGTTAATCACCAGATAAGCGGCTGTAAATTACCGTCTAATATGCAGGTTTTGTCGGTCTTATTTTATAAAATACGCGAGGTAAAATTAACTATCAGTGAAAGCGCAAATTTGGTGGCGCGCGAGTGCTTAATATTTTGGGAAAAGGTCAGGATTCTTACAAGAGCTTTGCCTCATTGTACAAAAAAAATTATAGAGCTGCATTCAGAGTGACGTAGTCTGCAAAAAACTTCCCATAGAACGACGGATACTCACAGCGAACGAGAACAGAAGTTCGTTCATAATTTAAATAATCTCTTTGAAATTGCCCATGCCAATGCCTTGCATGATGCCACGCAAAGATAAAAATAGAAGAAGGATAAACTTTTTTTATTACATCAAAGAGAGCCAGGCCGTAGAGGCCAACTAGGAAGAATAGATTAGAAGTTAGCGAAAAAAGAGGAAAGGGTAAGGATTAGGGTCATGAAAGAGGAGGAAAGACGGGCGACGAGTCGAAACAATCCACAGTTTCTCAAAATTTCGATTGATTCTTCTGGCAAGTCATATAATGAATCGAGTGACCGTGATATTATTCCAAATTTCTCAGGACCCTCTACCAACTCAGCTACAGCTTCTTGTTCAGATGTAAATCTATACAGTAAGATGGCGAACTCAGAAAAGGAGAACCCCGAGACAGATGTACTTAGGCGGGGAAGAAAGTGTTTCATAACTCCAAAACTAGTAGCTGTTCTCGACAGATGTCGACTGAGTCAGAGGGATGCTGTATTCATTCTTGAAGCAGCAGCCGAGGTTTTGGAACACAATGTTAATGATTTGGCACTTAACCGCAGTTCAATTTAACGGTGTCGAAAACATTTAAGAAAACAACAGGCGGAAAGGATTAAAGCCTTGTCATCTAAGACAGGTCGTTTCAATGGAGCTGTTACTCTTCTGGAACCGATAGCAGGAAGAGAGATGTTATTTTTCCCTTGTCGTCATCATATCTACGAACTGGTGTTACGGAGTGTGTTTGAAAATGAGTTACCTCAAGTGACAAGTAGTCCACATATAACATTCTTCAAAAAACTTAGAGAAAAGTGGAACTATATGAATAAAGAAAATTATGAGGATGGGAAAAACTATTTACACGAAGCTTTCAACGATGTGGAAATTGAAGAAACAGTAGCTCTTTTTAAAAGAATATTAGAAGGACAATTGAAAAACCATTATCGTGAACTCATTGAATTGTGCATCATATTTTTGGGAGCAAATGTGGACTGTAAACTAAAAAATAAGGCCGCCTGGAGCGTTGCATCATGCTAGGTGGATGGCTAAAGGAATTTACACATTAGAAATGTTCCTGTTCCGTTCACAATTGCCTCTCAGCGATAGTGAAGTGAAAAGTCTAAAAAATATTTGTTTGTTTGTGGTAAAAATATATGTAAATTCGTGGATTAGCAGTCCGTCGGCGATTAGAGCGCCATACAATGACTTGAGTTTTTGAAAGAATTAAAACATTACGAAAAAGTTAATTCAGGCATTTCTTCAAGTGCTCTAAATAAGTTTTGTCAACATTTATGGTACTTAAATGAAGAAATTTGCATATTATCACTTTTTGATGACAAAGTTTACTATGATACAAAAATACGTGTGGTTTGAAATTTGAAACGAGAAAACTTGGGAACTGACAATGAAAGGAAATACATTATTCATCCTGGTGAACTTACTAATCTGCTGGGTAAGTTCCTTTTGACTTTATTATTTCTTAATGGGCACTTTTAATGAAAATTGTGAGATATCAACGTTTAGCCTTTAGCGTTTTAGATTTAGCCCATTATATAGGTTATTTATTATAATTATCAAAATCTACATCACCTGACTACTTTTCTAATGTCTTTAGTATCATTTCAGGTAAGGAAATGGATGAGTTTATTTCACTCAAAAGCTTGGACCTGTTTAAGAAGTTACATGTTGATTCAGATTTCTTAAATATCGATCCTACTTCCTGGGGAGAAAACAATTCTTACATTAACGCCAAAGAGACCTTAAAGAATCTTCATGTGGTAAATGATACGGCAGAGAGAGGAGTGAAGTTAATGCAAGACTTCAATGGACTCTTAACTGTTAATGAGGAACAGAAAGAATTTGTTCTGCGATGTGTGGAATATCACCGGAGACAGTATCCAGAATGTAAAAAAGGGACATGAAAACGAAAATATCAATAAAAATATTAATTATTTATTATGTAAACGTTTGAGTTCATTCATTTAGATGTATTTACAAATATTTATTGATTAACTTTTTTTTTTATTTAAGAGAATACATATTTTTTAGTCGTTTTCTCAATTATTTAGTCTTATTTACACATTCAAGCTCAATGCGGCACGGGTTAACATTAATTTATCAGAACGAAATTTGGTATTCTATCAAAAGAGGTTGAAAGGAAAAAAAATAAAGGGTTGTTTTGTCCCTCAAATAAGAACCACCCTAGTGTTACATACACTGCATATAAGCACTGATTTCCTTGCTTCCTGCACTTCTTACTTTCGGTAGCGGGCGAGTCGCGGGTGCGTTGTGGGATACAGTTAACATCGTATAAGGTCGAGTTATTTTTATTAGCGTACTCCATGATCAGATGTTTATTATAATTTCGTTATTCGATTTTTTGTGTTTGTTAAATGTTACTTAAGCAATGTAAATATGCGAATGAGACTGTATTTTGGAACATTTTATTATTTAAATTTATATAAGTTGGGTTTTCTTAAAGACAAATAATTCTATTTAGTTTGTTCTGTATGCAACATTTAAACTTGCTTTATCGTCATGACGTCATGACTGCAAATTCAGCTGCTTCGGTGGAAGGTTCGAGTACGTCCGCAATTCGAATCGCAACGATTTTGTTGTTCAATTTGTAAAGTATTAGGTATTGTTATTTGATAAAAAATTTCCTTCTTACAGTTTCGGAGGGAATTATTGAGAAAGGCAGACCAAACCCAGAACTTTTAAATTTAACAACAAAGATTAAAACCCTCACCAGGTATTTTGCTAAAAAAACCGGAAAATCGAATTGCATTAAAGCATAAAGCACATTGATGCATCGATCAGCATCCGTACGGAAAGATTCCGAAGCCGGGTGTCATAAGCACACTAGTCCCGAGTTTTTGCCGACGGAGAATTCCGGAGAGATGATTAAGTACATATGTTAATGATAAACGGTTTATTAGTATTGTTTAAAACATAAGAGACGAGCTTTGAACAAGATTTGTTATTACCTAACTACAATAAAAATATTGATAACAACCTCCCTAAAACTTGTTTTCTTAAAACTGTCACGCTAATCATGCACTTTATTAGGGTATACAATAATAAAATTCATTTGGTTCGTTTTATAATAATAAACAATATTACTTAAATACATTTTTGTCCAATAAACAATATATTAACATAAAAGCAGTTATTTTATATCATAGCGCAATGATTGTTATTAGAAGAGAATTAATATTAATTAGTGTTAAAGTTATTGAAGTGTTTCTAAATAAATTAATATAGTATAGGATGCAAATGCAAGCTTTAATAATTTATTGTAAAAATATTTCTTATAATAATGCCCATAGCATATAAAATAACGAACATTTAAAGTGTAGTAATTTCTAAAATTCCGGATGTGTAAAAGCACACTGACACGACTCGCATCGGCTGGGAAAGGATTTTTGCCGATGATTGCTCTCCAAAGCAATCCCTCCCTGCCTGCCGAAGGATGCGAATTGCTGGCCGATGCCGGCCGGTCAAGTGTGCGTGCTCGCAAATAAAAGCATGTAACACATTCATCGGCATTTTTCCGATCCGATGCTGGCCGGTTCGGGCCGTATCAGTGTGCTTTATGCTTTATAAATAAATAGTAGTACTTTTTTAAATAAAGAATAATAGTCAACAAACTCCATAAGTATAAAAGACGTTTTCTTTTTGCACATTGTGATTAAATCTAAACAATCATAAAAATTTGAAAATGCTTTGTCACAAAAGAACGTTGGCAATAGTTACAAGTTTCGCCACAGCACTTTTTATGCTTCAATCATGTCAATCACAGAATTTCTACTATTCAAAGGGGTAAGGGGATTACAAATCATGCTAAAAATATCTTACTAGGTGGGGGTTAATCAGTATTCAAAAGAGCTAGATGTGCTAAAAAATTACCAATCCGATTAATCATTATAATGTAAAAGAATACTACTGAAGTGTAAAAGATCTTCTTTAAAAGACTTTTAAGCTTAATAATTATACACTGTTTTTTATTGTACCTGGGTGTATTAAAATTTAAATCGTGATTGCTTTCCTAGCCTAAATTTTCGCCGTACGCCACTGCTATGTTGAAGGAAAAATGTAAAGTGCAACTTTAAGTTTTGTTAAACTAAGTCTTTTATATATGTTGCGTTACTATTTTTAGGTTAGGTTAGGTAAGAAGTTATATTGAAGGTTAGATTAGAGGTAAGGTACGTCGTAGATACATACATAAGTACGTATGCATATAAGTAGATAAGTAATAAGTACACAAGTACATACTATTGGATTCATAATTATAATTACACTGAAAAAAAAAGATTAAAATAGCACCATATTAGTCTTGCTGTCCTAGATCATTATGAAAGCAATCTATACTTCTATACTAATAGTATAAAGAGGAAAGATTTGTATGTTTGTAACGAATAAACTCAAAAACTACTGGACCGATTTCAAAAATTCTTTCTTACTAGAAAAAATTACTATCACTACTAAAACTTAAATAATGTAACCCAAGGTGTACAAATGTTAGCCATAAAATGTCTTTCACCGCATGCGCTGCGGAAACTATTGTTGATAGAAAAAAAAAATGTTCTACAATATTAAGGAGCATATCAATATCTACAAAAAACTTCGGGATACCGTATGTCCAACTATTGTAGTTATGTCACTATAACTACTTTTTTACATTTTAAAAGTTGACAGAAATGCCGACCAAAATCAGACCATGTTATCCATACCTTTGTATTAATCCTTATCCAAATAAATCGTTTTGTATTCAAGACTGTTTCAATACCTGTAGATTACTTTTTGAATCATTCAAATAGGACTTTCCATTCAAAAGATATTACGAATTTAAAAATATCAATCTAAACAAAATACTAATAGTAAAATAAACGCCGCCGCGCCGTGGCCGGTGTGGCCCCACGCAGAGCAGCGGCCAACACGGCGTGGGAGGGGGCACCGAAGTGCGGGAGAGGGGCGTGTACATATAAGAGATAGGTATTTCGACTTCATAAGAAAAATATAAATAGTAATTTGAAAAAAAAAACTACTTATGTCCTGCATAAAGATACATTTACTCTACGTTTACCCCAAAATGTTTAAAAATAAAATAATGTCCACCCGTGCGAAGCCGGGACATAAACTGAAGTAGCACATAAACTGAAATGCATAAGCGCAAAGTAAAACTTAATAGTAAAAATCACATAATTCCATCATATCTTGTTTAGTTAGTATAATTTGTGTTAAAAAATATGTCATTTATGGCTGGGACACCCTTTACAGCTACCTGTATCTGCAGGTTATTACACCTCTACTTGTCTTAATAGATAAAATTTGCAGGTATCTGCATAGATATATACTAAATAGAAATACCCGATACAATACTCTGAACCTCCAGATGCATGTTTTGTGTAAGAAGTATGTGATTACCATATTTGACATTGTTTTTACTTCTGTTCCCAAAGGCTTTCCAAAATGAAACTTACACCAAAGAGACACCGCATCTAACTGTATAATAGTATGTATATTCCTATGTATGAAAAATCAAATCTGATATATTAATATATTGATACCATAATATCAATAACATTAAATGTTCAGATCGATTTTTCTCAGAATTTTTGTTATGCAACCTTATGATTTATTTGCATGATCATAAGGGGAAGAAAAATCACTATCGGATTCCACTATAGAAAATCTATATTGTCATTTAAAACTTTTTGTGATGACGTCATAACTTAGAAACAAATGAAAGTCGGAAGGAGATATTAATGTGTATTTTTAAAAAACAAAATCAACGTGTTTCAGCGTTTTTAAAAAAAACGGTTGAGTTCGCCTTTTTCTTAATATTCCATACTTTAATCCCACCCTGCATATTTAAATCCGCGTTTCTTCATAATTGCGCGTGCATAATTGATTACTGAATAATATAGAGGGTGTTAAATCTTATAGATCAAAGGTAAAAATATTTGAACAAGCAACCTTATATTAAAACCTCGTGTGACTTAGTTTTTGATTACCTACCAACTCGTGTATATATGTTATATCTAAGAGTTTCAAAGCTATTAGCGTTTTTCTGGTTCTGTCGATATTTTCCCTGCTAATTTCCATGGAAGATTTTCAGTGCTACAGAAGCAGCTCTATCCATTGCAAATCATGTTTTTACCTAAGAACTAGATTCTCAGCTACTTTTGGTTTCCAAAAGTTTCGGTTATTTAACTATAGCCATTTGCCCGACTTTCTTTTGGAACAGCAGAAGTTCATTTCCAAATTATAGAATTCAGACTAGGTTATGGGTTTACATTTTTGTAACAATGTAGTACAACATTCTCATTACTAGTTTTCATCTAAAAAAAAAACAGTAGGATTCAACTGATTTTTACCCATGCAGAATGGGGTATTTTAAAGAGCTATTATCCAAGTTGTGAACAATAACTGTAAGATGTTTGTTAGAATATTTTTATTTGAATCAAACAGAATTGGAGGACCATGACAGTGACAAATAGCAGTAGTTAAATACCGATACTCATTGAAAGTAATTGATAAATAATCAATCTAGTGCTTAACCAAAAACATGATTAGTCAATGGTTAGAGCTGCTTCTGCAACACTGAAAATCTTCCCATCCAAATTAGCAGGGAAAATATCGAGAGAACCGGGAAAACACTGATAACTTTAAGACTGTTAACTTTTAAATGGAACATATATTCATGAGTTGGTAGGTAATCAAAAACTAAATCACATAAAAATTAAATATACAGGGCGTCCTATTTGAAAAAGGGTGAGGTTTTCCTGTTCAAAGATTTATACCTTTGCTTTGGTCTATCAGATTGAACATCCTGTATAGTATTCAGTAATCAATTTATGTAGAATAAATTATTTATTTTTTAACTTGGATTTTTCAAGAAATAACAGAAAAACTTTCTTTCTCAGAAACTGTGCAGAATTTTGATATATACATTAGGCATACATACTTAAAATAAAGTATAGAATTGAAATCAGTAAAAATATACAGAGTGTTCCGTTGAAAATAAAAAAGTTGATAGTAGTTACATCAATATTACCCAGTATATAAAAAACTATTATAAAATGAAAATTTGTTTTGCACAAACCAACTTTTATATTTAACTTTTTTTCGTAACTTACAGTTTCCAAGAAAGGTACAGGATCATCTAGCGTTGGCTACCCTGTAGTCAACAAAATCTTTCTGAATACACCAGCTATTTTTATACATCATTCTTTGTTTACAATGAACGCCCAGCTGCTTCGGAAACACACGTGCGTATGACCTTAAATTTGAAGATAATTTGTGTTACATGTTCTTGCTTGTGTAAAACGAGATGAAAATGTAAACCAAAATATTATTTGCAAGTTTATTGTAAAAATCTTGTCGAAGATTTTTCTCAAAGTCTTGTTTAGAAATTTTGCATAAATAAATTCTCGTATGTGTATTTTGTAAAACAGCTCTTATACGAGGCGAGGACTTGATCGCCGCGTGATCCAGGATGCATTTTGTATTTTCGCTCTCGTGATTTCTGTGACACAGACTCTTCATTTAATTGTTGAACCTCTATATGATACCAATCCTACCTAATTAAGAGTGCACAGTAAAAAGATTAATGTAAAGTTCGAATATTCCGCTCTAAAAAGTGTGTGTTTAGGTCCACTACAAGTAAAATATCTAATCTGTACTTTTGTGTAACTGTATACCATATTTAACTTTAATACAATGTTACTGTAAATTTATGACACTCTAAAACAATTATATCTTTAATCATTTACGGTAACTTTTTACACTAAAACAGGCAAATTTCTAATAATTTCGGACTAAGATTGTACTCTTCATTTTTGGATCTTTTACTCTACATGGGAAAAATATTGTTTATTTAGAGTGGATTGTTATTCTGGAGTGGGTTCTGTTTGTTTGTTTTTGTTTTTGGGCGAGGAATCAGGATGGCGGAGCATCCTTCGTACCTCATGGTACCGATTCCTATGATCATTTGGCCGATCCTACTAGAATTTAGCCGAATCTGGGGGAATTCCACCCCCAGTAGGGATCTTTATTGTGCCAAACATCACATTGACACGGGACCTACAGATTTACTACCTATCCGAAAAGAAGGCATGTTTTAAATTTTTACCAGCTCGGCCGGGGATCGAACCTGTCGAGTGGGTTCTATTTAGATTAAAACTTAAGAGTGAAAATAGTGTACTATTCCAAAGTCAAGGTCAATAATAAATAAGTGATTTATTTATTTATTACAATGCAAACATACATAAAAAGTATATATACATACAATTAAAACATAAGAACGTACTGAAAAAAATATAAACGAACCCATTTGGGACACTTCTATTTTAGTTAAAGTACTTCGAAATTTTTTTGTTGGTCTGACGATATGGTTGTTCATGTTGCTAGAGTGAACTATTGCTCGTGCTCCATGCCTACTCTCATGAAATTTCTATTAGGAGATTCCTTGCACCACTCCTTGAACTCCACCAAAGTTCAAAATTACTTACTACAATTATGATGTATTTATTCTTTTGTTCTAAGAATTATATATAATTATAATTATTGCTTTTACTTGCCTAATCTTTTAATATCTCTGTTTATTGTTTAGAAATAAAACACTTAATATGATTATTGAAAACAGGACAACCCCAATATATTAATCAATATTAAATAGTTCGATTTCTTGACAATCATTTCTCAACATTATAAATGGATTCTGGGAGTCCGTGAATGGAAGCTTTTTATTGTTATATTCAATATTACTTCTTTTTCTATTGGAATTCACACAACATATGTAATAAGTACAAGCCAATATAACGCCCATTTATAATTCTAAAAAATAAATTAATAATAATTAAATTTCCTATTGTTGCTTTTAAAAAATATTCTGTTTTAGTTTAATTAGGGGTAATTCCATATCAAGTGATTTTTTAAAGGTTTGAACATCATTCTCTTTAATTTTTTTCAAATTTGGGGGACACCTATTATACTCCTAAAGATAAGTAAAAATCTAAAATATTATATTCTTAACACAAGTGGTTCTTGAGGGTGTGCCCTTCTAAAGTGTACAAAAATGAGTGATTTTGAGCATGTTGGCGTTTACGTTTTCCTTTATAACTTTTGATAGAAATAAGATAAAGAAATTAAACAGAAACTGTTTTAAAGTCCATCATTTGGGCTTTAAGATGATGCGACATACTTTAATACGAAAAAAATTGTATTGGGCACCTGAAGTCTTTGACCTTGAATTTTTCAGAAAACATATGTTTAAAAATTCTGAAAGAAATTGGACATAATAATAATAATAAATCTTTATTTATTCTACTTTTTAATTTACATATTTGAAATACATATTTCAATTGTAGAATGGGATAGGAATCAGCTTGGCTGATCTTCCATCCTACCCCAGCCGAGCAGGTAGATCTAAGCTAGAACGGGTCACCCATCCAACTTCTGACCGCGTCCGGCTATACTTTACCCACACGATCATCGTGTGGGTAATAGACTTGCATATTTTTTAAATGTGTGTGCCAAATTTCAACTTGAGATCTCAATGGTAAATTACTAAATTATTTTAACAAAATAGCAATGTTCAGCATTTTAACGTAAATATATTTTTCAATATTGGGAACATTAGAGTTTTCTTTTATGAATGATTATTCTTTGTTCTGCGTAATTAACGTTAATTAACAAGTTTCCGGATGATTTTTTAAAACTTTGCATATTCTTTAAATAATTATGCCTGCCAAATTTCAACTTGAGATCACAATGGGATCATTACTAATAAGAAATTTTTTTTCATGTAAGAATAGGATCATATTCGCCTTGGTGTCCTAGATCATTATGAAACCAATAGTGCAACGCACGTAGCCAGGGTGGGGGGGCTAAAGCCTCCCACCCCGAAGCATATATGCGCCTTTTTTCACTTTCAAGTTTATTGTGTCTAAAAGAATTTTTTTGTAATAATTATATTTGATTATAATATGTTAGCCCCCCCCCCCGAAAGTATATTCTGGATACGGGTCTGAATAGCACATAGGATGTATCATACTATTGTAACGTTCTTTTTAAAATAATAATCAAAAATGCTGTTTAAAATCGTCTATTAATAAAGATTATTTACAATGCACTTAATTAAAAACACTATAACTATATACTATTTAACAACTATTTAAATGCTAGGTATTTACAAATTTATATGAGGACTATTTATATAAATACTATTTATGTATTACAATAATTGTTAACATTTATTTATTCACAGTACATTGCACTATGCTGGTCAAACATTAACTAACTCCCTTCTACTCGCGATCTCAATTTATATCTTTCATACGATGACTCATACATCTAGAATGTTCGATGACGTGTTGATGAGTCATACACGCAGGTGCTGAAAAATCACGTCGATGAGGCGTGTCGATGAGTCATACACGCAGGTGTTATTGATGAGTCATACAGTTGATGACTCATACATCTAGAATGTTTGATGACGTCATATGTGAGTTTATTATTCGTTACACTGCCCCCCTCTTCAAGTTTGTTCTGTCCCAGAACAGGTTTTATTCTCTGGTTTCTGTAGAAAGGGTCGTGACGGTATCGACAGTCTTCACCTCGACTAAATGTTCCATTACGGTAGAAATAACAGTCTACACTCTTTGTTGGCGTTGATGCGGGCTGGTGATCAAAGCTACAGACTAAGATCTTCACATCCGTATTTCTAAAAATAACTTCCAGCAGGTTTCGAACGATTCTCCAATCCAACTGGTCCCACCCGCAGCCGAGTTTGGGAACTGCCAATTTGTTAACACCCCTGGCAAGCAACTCGGTCCTCAAATCCCATAATGCCCTCCACAGGTCGGCGTAACTCGGTTTCTGGTAGTAAAACTGCTTGGTTACCAAGTAGTAAATGGAGCGGTCATGATCAGGAAAGTGTAAGGCTTTGCCAACAGAGGGATTCTGATCTCGAAGTTCATCCAGCCGTCCAAATTTATTTCTAAACACTACTGCGATCCCCCTGGACATGCGGAGATCGTCGGAGACACAGTGGGCAATGGAATAATCACCAGGGACCCGGAAGAGGTCTTGTTGCATCTCGGTCGTGACCCGGAATCGGGCTTTTCTAGTTCCGGAAAACGCAGCCATAAATTCTCCAAAGGTTGGCTGATCATCTTCAGGCCTTACGGTATTGACAGCCACCTCAGCGTCATCTTCTCGATCCGGGACTACGTTATTGTTTTCCTCATAGTGCGCTAGACGATTGGAGTGTACCACCTTTGGTTTCCCTCTTGGCAATTTCTGGATGCGATAAATCAAGTCATTTATTCAAGTCGTTTCTTCACCTGGTATGGGTCCTTCCAATTTCGCTGTAACTTTGGAGAATAGCCACGACGTCTTTGCGGGTTATATAACCAGACAAGCTCTTCAGGTTGAAACCCTCCTTCTTGGGCTCTCACATCGTACGTAGTCTTCATCCGGTCACTTGCGATTCTGCTAGTGTTTCGCGTTCGGTCGTGAATATCCTCCAACCTCTTCTTTAAGCTGACAAAATAATCATTTCCGGCTACCTCCTGTTCTGCGGGTGGACATCCAAATTAGATCACACGGTAACCGTAACTCGCGTCCAAACATCACAGACGCTGGTGACTGACCGGTTGTTTCGTGGACCGATGCACGAAAAGCCATCAGGGACAGATGCAGGTATTGGTCCCAGTCTCGTTGATGATCGGAGACGACGTTGGACATATATGTGCCCATTGTCCGATTCATACGTTCTACCATTTCATCGGACTGCGGATGTAACGGTGTGGTCCTAGTCGACAACAATCGACGGACTTCTCCAAAGAGTACAGACTCAAAATTGCGGCCTTGATCCGAATGCAGCTCCATAGGCACTCCGAAACGACTGAAAAACTCTTTGACTAGTACGTCAGCAACAGTGGCAGCTTCCTGGTTTGGTAGGGCATATGCTTCTGGTCATTTGGTAAAATAGTCCATTGCCACTAAGATGTACTTATTCCCATCGTCGGTTTCGGGAAATAGTCCGGCAATATCTATAGCTATTCTTTCCAGGGAACTACCCACATTGTACTGCCTCATAGGTGCTCTTCGTTTCCCCAAAGGTCCGTTACCAGTGGCACATAGTTCGCATTTCCGGCACCACTCTTTCACGTCTTCTTTACTATTGACCCAATAAAAACGCTCCCTAACTTTCTCCAAAGTCTTTTTCACACCGAAGTGTACTCCTGAGGCATCGTCATGGAGATGTCGCAATACTGTAGCCACTCGGCTTCTTGGAACCACGAACTGAGACCTAATGGTGGTGCCATCTTCACTCTCCAGCACTCGCTTCAGTAGATTGTTTCCCACCTTCAAGGACTCCCATTGTGACCAATATGCTTTTAGGGTTCTGTTGAAAGGGCTGACGGCCTCCCAGGCAGGCCTTTCTGCCACACGTTTCCATTCCAGTACCATTTTTATGTGAGTTTACTATTCGTTAGACTATGATGAACTAATTAAACCTACATTACAGGCCTGTGATGTCTTCAGATAGTAAAAAATGTGAAGTTACCGTGTCATTTCTACATCTTGCTGGTTCTGCACTGACATTTGTTTTACGGCAAATACGAAATATCCTAACAGTATCCTACAAGCAGATTTTAAGCAAAGTATAAATTAAGCAAATTAAGTTATCAGGAAATGCAATTAGCATCTAGTATTCTACATCACTTACTGTATGCCATGCAACCCATCATTTTAAAGGCCAAATAATGGACTTTAAAGCAGTTTTTGTTCCATTTCTTTATCTTATTTTTATCAAACGTTATAACGAAAAACGTAAACGCCAACATGCTTAAAATCACTCATTTTTCACTCAAGAACCACTTGAGCTAAGAATATAATTATGTTAGATTTTTACTTATCTTTAGGAGTATAGCAATTGCGCAAAATTCGATATAAATTAAAAAGGGTAAGTTACAACTCATTGGATCACTTGACATGGAATTACCCTTAAAGTTGTTATAATCATATGAGTCAATGTAGTTATATGACTGTTCACCTGCGAGGGTTTCTTGGTGACGATAAAAAGTTATTTCTAAGGATTTTGCCCTTATATCATTGCAAATAGAAGTTTTAGCACATCAGTTTTACAGTTTTTCTAAATAATTTGTGCTGGTAGCAGCGAGATTGGTTTTCCTGGTTTAAGTATTTTCATTATCACGTCAGCTATTGATTTATTTTTCAAATATATCATATTTAATTTAGGTATTCTAAAATAGTTAGGAAAACTCCAGTTCTCTTGAAAATTTGTCTTATTGCATATTAACTATTTTTATTATTTTTTTGTTGATTTTTATTGATTACTAAGTTTCGTATTTTTATGGTGTATTTTATTGTCGTTTATTTTCGTGTCGAGTTTGAAGATGCTGCCTAAACAGCATTTTTAGTCATCGCTACGTACCAGCAACTACCAGTGGAACTATTAAGCTTTTGCCAGTTTTTGTCTTTAATAAAATATGACAAAAATACTTATAAGTTGATACACATGATAGAAACCATTTTTATATTATTCCTCTTATGTTCTTTTATGTGTTTAAATAAAAGATACTCAATTATTGTCATTAATTAACTTTATTAATATTGAGTAAGCAGGGAGCATTACATACACAATACATACACTGTACAAACTGTGTGTCCTCCAAGCCGACTCAAGTGATACTGACGTTAGTTACATCACTACAAATAAATGTTGCCAACTTCAAGTTACATACATAACAATTCCTAACGCACAATTTGGCACCAATTTGTTATCTTTATTGAAGGTTATGTAGTAAAACATCTAATAACAATCATAGTTGCACAAGTTGCAAATTGATTAATGGCCGACAACATTTTGCAAGTAAATATGGAGATGGGGTAGTTTTCGAAAAATTACTTCGAAGTGATTGTCCTGGGTAGCAAAAACGTAAGTTTTAGTTTTAATACTACTGTAAGGTTCCGTTACTTTAAAGGTTTATGCAATGGTTCCAGGCATGTAGCAGGAACTTTCAGTACTACTTTAAAGTTTTAAAAACTTTAAAGTAGCTTCGGGTAAGTTACTGCTACAACCATAACACCACTTTGAAGTTGCAACGACTTTAAAGTAATTATACTAAGTGGCAATACCGTTTAAATGCACCTTATTACAACACACATAAACAAATTTATATCTTGGATGTTGATGATGCCCTTGCCAGAATATGTTATACAAGAATAATAGAAAACAAACTATAAAAGTTGAATATTTCTCAGTTTGATAACTTTAAAATCCTTTTTAAATCATTAATTCACATTATTAATTTAATATAATATATATAAAAATGAGTTGTTTATGAAAATTATATACAGCATTAATTGATCTTCAAGTTTAAAGTGAGTTCAGAAGTCACATTTGAAAAATGTTAATTAGACTTGGGAGTGCCGATTGTTTTAAATAATGAATTTCGTTATTGACAATTAGCACTAAACTTTGAAAGGTTACAGAAAAAAAGATGAGTATTAAAGAATGTTAATTATATTTAAAATTGGTATTGTTATAAACAATGGTTGTTTTTTTATATTAACTATGACTTAATAAAATATTCATAATGGTAATGTGCCTACAGATTCATTTCAGCAATTTCAGTGAAAATATTAGAGTTAACAAAAATAATTCTATAGTGAATGATTTTTTCACAGATGTTACTACATATTATTTATCACCATTTCAATCTTGACAATCAAGATGAAAGTAGTAGCTATGCATTCTTGTTGACTTAATGGAAAATTTATGATACGAAAAGTATTATTGAGTTTAGTTTACATTTGCCATAAAAGGCAGTTAATTACGGTTATTAGAATTTCATTAATAATTGTTATTAGTCAAGCTAAGGTAAATATACCGTAAAGTTAAATAAAAATTAAAAAAGCTAAATTAATTTCATAAATTTCGAAATTAAATTAGATATTAGTTATTTTTGGATAAATATTATTCTCATCTGTCTAATTGTTTCCATAAATTATTTATTTGGTCTTAGATTATGTACATTATTTTACTAAACACATGATAGTTACACTTTATACAGGTCTGTGCGAAACTTTAATAAAAGTATTCCACGGAGTAAACACGCATTACATCTATTCATTCTGTTTTCCTGATACAAGCAAGACGAGATTCGAAGATATTTGTAGGCTTTTTCCCCTACTATATAAATCTTATGGATTTCGATATAAGCAAAATTCGTAATCGTTACATAGAAAAGTAATAAATGTAATATAGAAAATAAATTAGTGTTATGTAAAAAGTTAATAATTGTTATATAGAAAAATAATGTATTATATATAAAACTAATCAATGTTATAAGGGAATAGAAAACTAAGAAATAGCATATATTAGATGAATAAATGTTGCATAGAAAATTAATAAATTTTATATTGGAAATTAACAGATGTTATATAGGAAAAAGAATAGTTGCTACCCAGTGAAATACGGTTAGCAATAGAGTGCATTTGTTTAGTTCATCAAACTACCAGAATGGCGTTTAAGGCTTATAATAATTGTTATTTCATATTTTACACTTCTGAATTACAATATTAGGACAAGAATTTGTAGAACAAAAATATTTAAAATGACAATATTTTTAAATAAATAAAGATTATTAAAAGTTTCACAGTTTTATTAAAATATACCTGACAATATTGTTTCGACAGCTATGCTGTCATTATCAAAGGTAATATAATTATAAACAAACACGTCGCTAAGGTAGATACAAAATAGATAACTAGATAAAATAATAATAATAATAAAAATTAATAATAAAAATCATAATTAAACATCTAATACTTCCAGTAACGGAGAATTACTGAGCTCAAGTTGTTCATTCATTAAAGGTACCCTTAAATTCATTAAAGGTGAAACTTTTAATAATCTTTATTTATTTCATGATTATGGAGTTCCACAAAATAAGGCTAGAAACAATAAACAATGACAATATTTTATTTTAATATAACAAATATTATTCCTACACGACAAATATTAATTCCATATAACTAAAAATAGTATTATTTTATTTTTATATGTGGGTGATTCAATTTTGATTTAGGGCGATTTAGCAAAATCATCACATTTAGTCAATAAAACGAAAGGTTTTTCAACAGAAAATTAATTTTCGATTTTTAATTAATGTCGATGATGTACTGTCAATTTGTAATATAGTAATAGTATATATTATACATCAGTTATTTTTAAATAAATATAAAAATGAATTAAATATCACTATTCGTAACGTCATAATTCCTAACAAAAATTATTAAAATTAGAATATCAAAGATATGAAAATATCGCTTCATAAAATAATGCTTATTTTTAATATTTTGTTAAAAAAATTAATTTCAACTCATTAATGCATTTTCAATGCATAAAAGAAAGAAAATGAGTTCAAGTAAAACGTTCAGGCAGAAATAATGCTCAAAGGAATGTCCATAATATTCTACCAGAAAATGTTTATAGTGAAACATATAATTATTTATACGTCTTTTATAGTACGCTTTATATAACATATGTAATATTAAAAAGCTATTCTTTATCTAAAAGTAATTCAATTACGTATTACAAGTAAAACAGTTGGTTGTTTACATAAGATATTGTAAGTTTACAAAATTGTCATTGAAACCTCCAAAAAACCGTTAAAATATTAATATTACTATTTTCTTAACTTAAAAAATATTGTGTATTATATATTATATATTAAAATATGTAATATATATGATATGTTATAAAAATATATAAAAAATAAAGTTGATTCAAATCTTTTTTTATCTCGAAAGTTAAAGTTTCGCTAGAATTGCCCATATAGCAAATATCTGCCAAGATTTCATTTCTATAGAACAAAGGTAACATTCTATAAACCGAACTCTTTTTATACATGTTCTATATTACATTTCTATTTACCCGTAGGTCGCTTATTTATTATCCTTAAACTATGTCCAATGTTTTTAGAAATATTTTGAGAGTTATTAAATAATACATGGATAAATAATTAATAATAATCGATTGGCGGAACCGTGAGGGTGATTGCAGGTTTTTAATTTGAAAATAAAACTTTTCATTTAATTTAATTGATTAAGTAAACAAAATTAGCAAACAATTTAATAAAAGTAATAAAGATTAAATATAATATAAATATGAATCATTCAAAACAGCAATAGGAATTAAATTCAATAATTTTGTTTTAATTCAATTTTTACAATAAGAATTTATCAAAAAAAAAACAATATTAATATTAATTTCAAGAAGCTTTCAAAAAAACTTTTTTACGAAGTAGAATTCAGCAACGGCTTTAACTTCAATTAATATGAAATAAAGCTAATTAGACAGTAGAGTCTGATAAAATTGGAATAAAAGCATTATTTCTTTAAAACATTTACTGTTAAAAAGACCAAACTATTATAATATAGTATAATAGTTGATAAGGCAAATAAGGGAAAATTTATTGCACGAATCCAAGTTTATAAACGAGCCGCTTGTGGCGGAGCGAGGAGTGAGGACGAAGACGAATACAATAATGACTTATGAAACGAGTTTTTTATGCTATTTTGTCTATTTTGCACCTTGGAATCACATTTTTATTTAAATCTGAATAAGATATAAAACAGTTCTAATGTGAATATTTTCAACATTTATTTATTATTGTACATACTGCTCAACTATTGGCGTAAGCATATGTGCGGGTGGTTATTCTTTACAGACAGAGAAAGGTATACCACAGCACTCATGCAATAGTAGGACAGGCAACGTGATGCTGAATTTCCTTCTGGTCAGCTCATTACGTCGGCCGGAGTATGTATGCGACGGCCAGACATGCTTGCTGATATTGTTTATCTCGTTACACCTATTCTTATCTATTTTATCATGTAAAAATGATTTAAAACAAATGCGATTTTTATCTTACATTTGAATTGCAGTAAAAACTTTATATAAATTCAATCAAGTAAAGAAAATTTGCAACTCTGTTACCCCCTCTTTATCAATGCGCAGAAAAATCACTCGTACATGTGTCTAATGCTAATAGTTGAGCGGTATGGATGTATGCAAGTTGACTTGCGCATTATAACGCTTTCTAGAGAAATTTGTTTCTTATTATAAAAGTTATAATTTCTAGACATTTTAAAAATTATTAAATCTCATTCATAGGAAGATTAATTAAAAGACACGTTCCAAATTGCACAACGGAAACAGAGAAGAAGCTTTTTAAGGGTATAATAATAAATCGTTTGAAAATTAATAAATTTATTTCTATTGTGAAATTATACCTTCCCTACAGAATAATCAATGCAACCAAGAAAACGAAGGTCATGCAAAATTGCAATAACACAATTTCTTAAGAAAATGAAAGCAAAAAGATGCATACATGTGAAATGATAACCAGAGTTCTATTTATGACTTCTAGCAGGTCACCTTTTATTTTACTGCAATAATTTAGACTGCAGCGTTTCTCAACTTGGGCTTGTGGTTCCTATGGGGACCGCAAAGGCAAGTTTTAGGACCGTGAAACAAGGTCCTATTTAATGTAGACGCTAGAAGATTTCGAACAATAATAATAAGCAAATTGAGTGAATTCGACTTATTATCATCTAGTGTAAAAATAAATTAAGCAACTAATAATATTGCTGATTATCAAGGACCAAGAAAGCCATAAAATGTAACTATGCTGTAATAAAGGTACAATAAAAATCTAGCAATCTCAGAAATGGCGTCAGGCGTGTATATCTCTATTAATGCTGAATTTTCGACAAGGACGAATATAAAAACTATCGAAACAGACTGCACATTTCATCGTCAAAAATGACAGTCAAAAGCAAAATCCAACCCAGAATCGATAAGTTAGTTGCACGGCAGGATGAGGGCAACCATTACTATTTTCAACCTTTTCCTTGTTTTTTATAATTTCCATATTGTTATTTCTTTAAGTTTATAGTGACACATTATTATTGGAGATCGCAGTTGAGGACCGCGAGTAATTTTACACCCAAAATTGGGACCGCAAGGAAAATAGTTTGAGAAACGCCGACTTAGAGCAAATGTAAACCGTGCGTCATTAGTTGAATTGAAGATATTGATACGTATCCTTTATAATACTATCGATACTTTGAGTTCGTACTTGTGCCTAATACATTGATAATGCTATTATGAGTTCAAGTATAAAGAAAACGAAAATCATTTTATAGTAATTTTATAATAGCGTCTCAAAAATATTATAGGTTATAACTTTCATTAATTTTAAATAATAAACTTTACTTGACAGTAAAATTGTCTAACAAACTGTAGTTCTGAAAAGAACTGCGTTATAAAGTAAGAAAATAAGCGAAACAAAACAAAACTTCAATAAAAACCCGGAACAACGTGGTAAATTACAACGATGTAAACGAGAAAGCGACGAGTGGCACTCTAATTTGACGCAACTCATATCAATAGTGCTACACTAAACGTGAAAATATAAGAAATTGAGTTATTATAGTTGACAACCCTTAATTTAAATGGTTGCATTGGGTATTCTTATAGGGAAACCTCAAACAATTTATATACTGCAATATATATACAGTAAATGTAAACCGTGCGTCGTCATGGTCAGTAGCCCGGCTACCAGTCATGCTCATCAGTTCGGCTAACAGCGGGACTGATAATGTGTTGGGTCTTTAACTTTAGAACTAAAAATTGTTCTTAATAACGTTTGGACAAATTCAGTAAATAAAAAATTTGTTTACAATTTTTACAAATTGATATGATAGAAATTCTATTTTTTATAAGTGGTTTTTGAAATTTGTAGGTTTTTTCGGACTCTATAATCTGTGTATAATCTCTTACCCTTATCATCTCTTAAGAGTCTCAGTAAATTGTGTACAGATATTAAAAGAAAGTACCTACCAAGTTATTGATAGGTCTTGAGATATTCTTTTGAGGATTTGTGAACGTTCCGTGCGTAACGTTTCGTGCGTAGCGTTTCGCGCGGAACTCTAAGATATTCTCGTTTCCTGCGTCAATCAGATGAACAATCAAGTTCGGTACTAGTTAATGACTTCTCGTTTCGTGCGCTCACCCAAAATTTATCTGCTGACTTTGAATACTTTTTAAAATAAGATTTCTACATACAAATTGTCGATATTCTTTTCAGTATTTTATTCATGTATTTTTTCACACCAAATACAAAAATTTAAAGTATCTCTAAATTAAAGTTATTTATTTTAGCTGCTTTTAGATCCCAATTAATAAAACGAAAATAATAATGGATAAGTACATATAAATAAGAAATTTATTAGATATTAAGAATAAAAATGTATCAGCTTTAACAGATGGCAATTTACACAACATTCATATCAACACTTAAGGAAAGTAAGGTTTTCCCATATTAATGTTTCTTTAAATCCTGTATATTATGAATTGCTGTTTCATATTGCAAATTTAATTATGTTATGAATTTCAATGAAATTGCAGGTAATATTAGCGGTACATAACAAAGTAGGTATGTAGATCTGTATTATCCATCAATATTCTAAATTGAGTAAAGTTCTCGTTTGTTTTTTAGAGAAATTTGCTTACTTTTTAACCGGCTGTGTGAAGTGTAGAATATTAAAGTTGATATCATACTTGATATTCAGATAAGATCAGGTAAACATGTGCAGGTAATAACGCACGAAATGAGAAGTCATTAACGCCATCATTTTAATTCCCCACGAAACGAGAAAGTTTCAGGTAGATTTTCATCGGCGCACGAAACGCGACGCACAAAACAAGAATATACCCTTTTGAGAACAGCAACATTTGCTGATAATCGCGTGTCATGTTAACAAAATGGTTCCAGAATTTATTTATACCAAGTCAAGCAACATATTCGTTTAAAGAGAAAATGCAAATATTGTATGATTAACGGTTATTAATTTATTGTGTGAGCACCCGCCCATGTTGTTAGTGCCATCAGGAATAACATCATCCTTATATAAAATCATTGTATATTATATAGTTAAAATATTCACAGCTAAATTTCGCAAAGCAAATTTTTTATTACGTCAACTTCCCTCATTTCAAAAACGCGAGGGTTAAGTAACAGTAGGGACGGAAATACGTTGCCATCGTTACACAAGGGTGTGTAATCCCTTTGCAAACCCTACGTCACATTTGTGACGTGTTCTATTCACATTAAGGAAGCCAAAGAATAATAAGAAGACACGCTCGAGGACAACAATAGATTTTAAAATCTGGGAACGCTTATTTAATCTAAATCAAGATACTTTTTCCTTAAAAAAAATGAGGATTTTCCAATTTCTCTTAGCATTTCTAGCCAATTACATGTCGAAAGCATTCTCTTTAATTAGAATATGAGTTTAAATATAACCCCTGTTTATTTATACGCCGATTAATAGGTTAATGGCGATGAATTGGCGGTTGTAATATACATTTTAAGTGTATAATATCAATTGGTTAAACAAATAATAATCCTCATTATTAAATATAAAATGTCAAATGTACTCCTAATATAGTACTTAGCGTAAAGGTTTCTAGGACTCTAGGTAATCATTAATCAATAACTCTTTTTGTTTTGCTAGCGGTCCTCAAACTTCAGAATCTCAATTCATTTTATACGATGGCAAATGTATAAATAAACGTAATTTATATGGATTTTTACAATTAGATAAATATTTTCTGTAATGATTTAATTTACTAATTTACTTTCGTATCCATCAAATTGTCTGAAATCGATTTATAGACAGTACATAAAAGCTTAGACAACAGGATATTACAGTAAATAGCAGATAGCTTCCGTACAAACAAGCCCATTTTGACTTGAGTTGATCGACAGCTTTACATATATAGAAGGAGTCCTTTTATAGATTTCTATGAAGGGAACTAGAGAATATATTAAGACCTTATGTATTTAAATTATTTGTACAACATAATAAGAAATAAGACTGCACTATATCCCAATCACAGAATAAATAATAATAAATAATAATTGCTATTAAATATAAGCAATAAATTTAATTATTTTCACGTGCTTTTTAACAACAAATCTTATTAAACCTGTTTATAACATATTTATTAATTTTGTTTTTTTTTTGATACTATATAAATTTGCTTTAACTTTAAAATGGGTGTATTCGAAGGCACTTTAATGAAAAAGCGCTATATTGGTAGTGCTATAGCATAAATATGCACAGTAAAAAATGGAGTGTTAAATCTTACACTCAAATAACACCCAGAGTGGTTCCTATTTATCCACACTGATGAGTGTAAATAGCATTGGTCTTAAAAGTGGTAATATATATAACAACTTTAACCTTCAATGCAGGTTAAAGTCATGGATTCTTTATGCCTATATTACACGATACAGAAATGAAAAAGACACTAACGAGTGTAAAAATGACAAACCATATTGCTGAGAAAACATTTGTTGACTGTAAAGAATGCACGAACTGAGTGTCAATTTTCCATTCTTTTAGTGTAAAGATTATTGCTTATAATGGTAAGGAACATTTTTTTAATGGAAAAGGAATCAACTATAGTGGTTACAATCATTTATTGGATTGTAAATAACTATTCTATCCGTGTAATTATATACTTCTATTTTTTGGTTCAGATACTTTTTTTGTAATTTAGGATAAAATAGAAAAAAAGTAAAAAATAGTGCACACAAATATTAGTTTTTTAAAAAAAAAAATGCAAAATATAAGTACATTCTAAATCTAAACAATTCAATGTAAATACATATTGCAATGGTCACTTTTGCACTAAAGTGTAAATAATATGAGAACGTGCATTCGATTATAAACTTTGGAGACTCATTGTTCGTCTGAACAAACTACGTCTGTGGTTCTTGGATATCATTAAATAAAACATAAATGTCTTAACGTTATAATAAGATTAGAAAACTCAATATAAAATTGAAATACGATAAATCAAGTTGGAATAGCATATCTTTATTAAAGTATAACAGTTTACAATATTAAATACAAATTAGGATGGTAGGAGAAAGGAGATCTTAGTCAAAGGTCAACCTGAAAAAGAAAATTATGTATATTAGTTAAGGATATTAATGGATAATATGAAAATCAAAACTGCACCTTCAATAATACTGCAAAATTGAAATTTTAAATAAAGAAATTAGTTTATCATAACTATAGTGATAAGCATTGTTATTGAAAGGGCAGTAAGAATGATCATAGAAAGGTGATAATTTATGGTGAAAATAAATATAACAAATAAAATAAATGAACTAGAGGTTTCTCAGAGAGATTAAATAATAATAAGTTTTTTGTTTTATGAATATGGATGAATTTGTAAAAAGTTCTTGAAAAAAAGATTATAAGTTAATAAATATTGAAGGAAAGTCTAGTGTTTTATTAAAAAGGAAGAGTTAAGTGTAAGAGTTGAAAGAAGGAATATAAATTATTAAAATAATACTGAAAAGGGAAACAGAAGAAAATTTAAAATAAAACATAAAGGGGGAAAAAGTTAACACAAATAATAAGTAATAGAAGAAATATACAGAAGAGTGGAAGAACAGTATTTTAAGTGGTTCATGGATAAGTAAAGAACCATAAGGGTGAGACAATTTAAGAAAATCATCAATAATATTTACTGAGGTGTGGAAGAATAGAAGTCATAAGCAGTTCCTGTATCGGAAGAGTACCATTAGGGTGAAAGGCCATTTTCAAGATTCACATAAGATACTTACCTGAGGTGCTGAAGAAGAATAGCCGTAATTAGATTCCGGTCAAAGAAGATAATCACAAGTAACTCATATGAAGGAAGTATAGAGTTTACCTACACATCAAGGACAGATAGAAGAGTTATAAGGTTTGGTGGTCCATCATCAAGTACAAAGGGTTGTCTGCAGATCCTGTACAGCAGTTGTCGGTGTTTCATTGATGAAGATTGAAAATTGTACGAAGCGTGTGTGCAGTGAAAGTGTAGTTATAGAAAGCTTCAAAGGGAGTGGTCTATCAGTTGACCTACCTGGAAAAATATCATTGCAGACGTGACAAAAGGAAGGAAAAATTGTAAGTTGACAGGGTAAGATTTCTTTCTTTCAACATCCTAAACAAAAGAGTGGTAAATAAAGAGATTAAACAAATATTTATTTTATGTTATGCTTACTTGATCTTACATACTTTAATTTGGGAACTGTCATGTATGACATTGCGGGTGTATGTGTCAATGGTTGTCATTAACCCCACTTTATTTAATCAAATTCAATAACCGCAATAAAGGTAAAGTTTTTGGATCATTTAATAAAAGAACCCAAAGTTAGATTATTTTATATATATATATATATATATATATATATATATATATATATATATATATATATATATATATATATATATATATATATATATATTGCAGTGATATTGCATTTAGAAAAAATATAGTATTTTGCCCCACATTAACAAATGCCCCGCGTTGACCGCGACATAAATAAATGCTGTAATATTGGTTAATTAAAAATAAAAATCATTTTAAAAAAATTTTATAATATATATTAAAATTGTGAATAATTGCCGTTTGATCGTAGATAATATTCTATAAAAAAAATGACTGAACTTTGGAAATGCTTTTCAACTTCCCTCTTTTATAAATTCTAATATGATTTGAAAATACCTTTTAATAGATTTAATAATGCAATGGTTATATAAAATTAATGTTACGTTAGTTCTTAACTAACTCAAGTTTACGTAAGAGAGTTGGGCGCCAGTTAAATAACTTAAAATAACAGAATTATATTTAATAAAGACTCATCTCGGGGTGAATGTGGATTCTTGTGGTATTAAAAAAAATATACAAATTGAAATTTAAAATCACTTTTAAAAATTGAAATCTTAATTAATTTTTAACTATTACTAAAATTGTTCAAATCACTTTACTACACTTCACAAACGATAGTCTTTTCTTCAGCAAATGCCAATACAAAAAGGAAATAACTTCCTACCTTTTTATAATATTTCTTCTTCCTTTTTACTATAGATGTCCTCTTTCCCAAACCATTGGCAGAGTAGATCACTTTATGTTGACCCAGGGCTGGTCTCCAATTCCGGTTGACTTTCTTCCTTTTGCATGGATTTCCCATATAATATCATCCAAAACTTGATTTTGGTAACTCACTTTTGTTTATTATTTGCGGGTACAATTTCCCTTGTTCGAAGAATCTGTATTTGTTTTTGTGTTTAATTAAATAAAACACCAATTAATAGTTTTAATCGAAGATTTATTATCTTGCTTACTTAGCAAGTAAATTAACTTTTAAAAGGTTGGTTCTTTATAAACTTCTACACACTTTTACAATTTTACACTTTTACACACAACTTTTTACACTTTCGCCGCATTCAATTCATCAATCAACTTAACTATCTATTGACATTTTTACTATTGTATTTAACACGACTTTACTGCGTCCTTTATTTTACTGACTTTTAATACAACTTTACTGCGTCGTTTTATTTTCCTGACTCCTCAACTTATGATTTTCTAAGCTTATATACTATTTCCTATTTACATAATTATATTACACAATTTGACGTCACCTTACGATCTAATACAAACTGTACACTGTACACTCATATAATACATAATAGCAGATTAATATTCTTTATAAAAGTGACACATCTATTACACAATACTTTTACGCAGTAATAACGATCTATTTACATTAACAAAAAACCTTAAAGAATCACATAACCAGTCGATATACACATTTGAAATTATACATAATTGAATTACATCATAACAAACTTGCGAACAACTGGATGTTACGTATACTTAAGTAATCGGTGAGTAAGCTATTTGATAATAAATAAAGAAACATGTATTATTTAACCTTATTAAAAAGTATACACATTGATTGTATAATCAATGACACACCAGTAACTAACTTAAATTTATTTTTAACTGGAAAAGTTGATAAAAATATTTCAAAAGTGTTAGTATTTAACAAAGATTTTAGATTTTCACAAAATTTTCAAAACTTTCCAAAATTTTGAAACTACCATCCACAGCAATATATATATATATATATATATATATATATATATATATATATATATATATATATATATAACACACAAAATGTTATAATTTATATATTATAGTAGTATATAAAGCATTTAATATTAATATAATAAAAAAGTGAGTCTTACTACTAGGAAATCAACATTAGTTTTGAACAATTATATACTTAGGTACTACATAAACTTATTAAAAAAAAAGAAACGGTTTTACATTTAAATGGTTCTTTGTAAACCAAAAATCTAAAAATAATTTTATTCTATTATTTATCCACAATTCACGTAAACATTATTATTATAGGTATTTACACAATATATTTATGCAGATGATGATTTAAATTACAAAGGATCAACATGGCAGCTAAAACTGTTACATAATGTAACGGGAGAGAAAAGGAACGAACCTCTTTTCGAGCGACAGGTGGTGTGTTCTGCCGCCTTCGAGAAAATGACGCATCGTACAAGCATGTAAATCAGACGTGGTTTATTCTAGCATTTTCTAAGAATACATAGAAGGTTCCAGCGATTTCTGGTGCGTTTATATGAAGATATAAAAGCGGATTGCGGATAAAAAGGGAGGCAGTCAACAGCAAGTCATTAACTGTGTATTACAAAATAAATAGTGAATATAAATGTTGTATTAGAAATTCATAGTCTGTAAATAATAGTTTTTAATGGTTTATAATTATAGCGTTAATTTATAGTGTATTCATTAGTGTATAGAAATAAATATTTGTTTGTGAATAGACGATTTAAACAGCACTTGTCTTATTTATTTTAAAACCCTCACACCTGTAACACCACTGTAACGTTCTTTCTAAAAATAATAAGACAAGTGCTGTTTAAAGAGTGGCCAACACCGAAAGATAAACACCAAGTTCGTAGTTTTCTTGGGTTATGTACCTACTACCGGCGTTTCGTTCCTGGGTTTGCCAATATAGCGAAACCTCTGACAAGGTTAACTGAAGATGGGCGCGAGTATGTTTGGAGCGGAGAGTGTGAAACAGCTTTCCAACAGCTGAAGCGTGCCCTGACAACAGCACCAATATTGAGCTATCCACGGACAGAAGGGCAATTCATACTTGACACAGATGCAAGTAATCTGGCCATTGGGGGGGTACTTTCTCAGATACAGGATGGACAAGAAAAGGTCATCGGCTATTTTAGTAAGGTTTTGTCGAAAGCCGAAAGGAATTATTGTGTGACCAGAAAAGAACTATTGGCTGTGGTGAAGTCTGTTGAGCACTTCTACAAATACTTGTACGGACGGAAGTTTTTATTGAGGACGGACCATGCAGCGTTGAAAGGGCTGACGGCCTCCCAGGCAGGCCTTTCTCCCACGCGCTTCCATTCCAGTACCATTTTTAGTTCGGGATCAGCCTCCTGCTGTCGCTGCAATTCTTCCGGCAACCAATTGTCGTTGACGATGGTAGTCCTTAATACTTGGCAAACCCTCTCCTCCAAACGAGAGCAATGACGGCAATCCGTTGGACAGGGTCTTCTTGAAAGAGCATCGGCATTTCGATGACTAGTGCCCGCTCGATGTTCGGTGTCAAAGTCGTATCCTTGTAATCGCTCGATCCACCTTGCGACCTGGCCTTCAGGATTACGGAATTGTAGAAGCCATTTCAACGCTGCATGGTCCGTCCTCAATAAAAACTTCCGTCCGTACAAGTATTTGTAGAAGTGCTCAACAGACTTCACGACAGCCAATAGTTCTTTTCTGGTCACACAATAATTCCTTTCGGCTTTCGACAAAACCTTACTAAAATAGCCGATGACCTTTTCTTGTCCATCCTGTATCTGAGAAAGTACCCCCCCAATGGCCAGATTACTTGCATCTGTGTCAAGTATGAATTGCCCTTCTGTCCGTGGATAGCTCAATATTGGTGCTGTTGTCAGGGCACGCTTCAGCTGTTGGAAAGCTGTTTCACACTCTCCGCTCCAAACATACTCGCGCCCATCTTCAGTTAACCTTGTCAGAGGTTTCGCTATATTGGCAAACCCAGGAACGAAACGCCGGTAGTAGGTACATAACCCAAGAAAACTACGAACTTGGTGTTTATCTTTCGGTGTTGGCCACTCTTGAACTGCACGAATCTTATCGGGGTCGGCTGCCACTCCATTTTGTGATACGACGTGCCCGAGATATTTCACTTCCTTTCTGAATATGTGGCATTTTTTCGGACTCAGTTTCAGATTGGCTCCACGTAGTCTTCGGAACACTTCCTCTAGGTTTTTCAAATGTTCGTTGAATGATTTTCCGACTACAATCACATCATCCAGGTATACCAGGCAGGTCTTCCACGACAGCCCTCTCAGGATGGTCTCCATTAAACGCTCAAAGGTGGCCGGAGCGTTACATAGACCAAAAGGCATAACCGTAAACTGCCATAGTCCGGAACCAATAGTGAACGCGGTCTTCTCCCGGTCTTCAGGTTCCATTTCAACTTGCCAATAACCACTCTTCAAGTCCAAAGTCGAAAACCATCGTGAACCAGACAGGGTATCTAACGTGTCGTCGATGCGTGGTAAGGGATAGCTGTCTTTCTTGGTCACGTCATTAAGCTGCCGATAGTCCACACAAAATCTCGTTGACCCGTCCTTCTTACTGACCAGGACCACCGGTGATGCCCAGGGGCTGCTGGATGGCTCGATGACCCCTTGTTCTTCCATATCGATAATAATCTTCTCGGCTTCTGCTCTCCTTGCTAGAGGTAGACGCCTCGGCTGCTGACGGACAGGCATAGAGTTGCCTGTATTGATTTTATGTTTTATTATATCTGTTCGTCCCTTCTGGCTATCGTCAAGAGCGAAGATATCTTGGTATCGATGAACCAAACCCTGTACCTCTTTCACTTCTGTTCTGTTAAGGTCTTCGCACGAACTAGTAACCATGCCCACTAATTTTCCACCATGGTCTTTGGGCGCTGGTTTTGGAACATCAGCCATACACCTGGCTACTCGGAATACTGGCACACACTGTCCCACAAGGGTACTCTTCTTCAATGTCACCGGATCCACATTAACGTTCATAAGCCTCACCGGTACTGTCTTTCCAACCTTGATCAGCGCTTTTCCCACCAGTATGCCACTATGGATCTTCTTATCACAAACAGGCTCCATCATTCGCACACATCCAACCCGAAGATCTCCATCCAAACCTGCCTCGACAACCATCTCGCTTTGACCCGGCAATATCACATCTTCAGTCAGCAAAACCCTTACAACCGGATCTTCTCGTGGGTGCAACGGAAGTTCTTCGTTACCGACCTTCAAAACACCCTCTTTCAAATCCAACGTAAAACCAAATTTTCTCAGGAGGTCCATTCCAAAGATGAAGTCATCAGTGATATCGGCTACCAGCACCTCATGATCACGTTCTTCACTTCCAATGCCAATCTTCATCTTCACCACTCCGCGTGTTGGTATCACTTCACCTGTTGCTGTACGGAGTTGAGTAGTTGTTGATAACAGCTTCATACTTGATTGTAGAACATCAGGGCGTACGATGGATTTTGTCGCCCCCGTATCAATAAGTAGTGGAACAGTTCGGTTAGCAATCTTTCCATCTACAAACAAACTGCCGTTACTATTCTTTGATGTTACGGCATGGATCGTGATCTCCGGGGCATCTTCACTCGCAGCCAACGTTCGCCCCCTCTTGCCAACCCCTTTTAACTTTTCCGACGGTTGTACTTTTCTGGGTTTAGGGCAGCGGCGTCGTATGTGCCCTTGTTCACCGCAGTTCCAGCAACGGGGTCCTCGAACTTCTTGAGGATTCCTCTTACGACTATCTTCCTTCTGAAGAACTCTCATTAATAATTCTTCTAGGCGATCTTTGGAACTGGAACCTTCCTCTTCTTCCGCAACGGTTCGAACTCGCCCGTGGCCTCGGGACGCTTGTTTTGCAGCTTCAAATTCTAAGGCGTGAGCAAGCGCATCATCAGTTGTTCTTGGTCGTGCCAGCCTCAATGATTGTTGTGTTTCTCCGTCTCTTAACCCATCAATGAAGGTCTGCACAGCCAGCTGTCCCAGAAATGAATCGGGTGCCGTAGGGTACGCCAATCGGACAAGCCGCGCAACATCGGCTTCAAACTCCTGCAGGCTTTCTCCATTCTTCTGGATACGATTCTTCACTTGCGCGTGATACACCTGTTGTAGATGCGCGTCTCCATATCTCATTTCCAATCCAGACACTAACAATTGGTAATCATTTTCCTGTCCTGCTGGGATTGTTTGCAGGACGTTCAACGCGTCTCCACGCAAAGCCACAGTTAAAGAAACGGCCTTTTCCTTGCCTGTCCATCCGTTGGCCCCAGCGGCCGCCTCAAATTGTTTGTAGTAGGTGGACCAAGGTATCTTTCCATCGAACGTGGGTGGTTTTACTTTTATCCCTACGGCAGGAACCTTTTCTTCTTTAAATTGTTTCTTTACTTCATTAAACGGCCACTCAGAAGTTGAGGGAAACCGTAGTTGCCTCATTCTATCTTCCAACATTTCGATCATATCGTCTTTCTTAGTTGTTGGTGGTAATTGCATTTGGGCTATTTTCTCTTCTACCATCTTTATTACCCTATCTTGTTCCGCCAATCTACCTTCCAATAGTCCTAACGCACTGGCATTCTCCAAAAATTCTTCGAAAACTTTATCTTCCAACGCTTTGACATTTTCCAACAATTCTCCTTTCAGCATTTTAACATTTTCTTCCAGTGCTTTAGTATTTTCAAGTAATTCTTGTGTAAGCATTCTAACATTTTCTTCGGACTTTCTAGAATTCTCTTCGGACTTTTGCAGTAATTCTTCTTTTAAAATTCTAGAATTCTCTTCGGACTTTTCCAGTATTTCTTCTTTTAGCATTCTAACATTATCTTCGGACTTTCTAGAACTTTCCAGTAACTCTTCTTTTAATATTCTAGAATTTTCTTCCATTTTACTTAACAACACGTTAGTATCAATTGCGGGTCCAGGTATTTCGAAGCGGTAATTTTCAGGATCTTCCTTCTGTTCTAAAAGCCATTCTCTTAGCCGATTTATCAAAACTTCTTTCTTTCCATTACTATCCAAGTCCCTCTCGTCCAACTCCCGCTTCAAATCTATTACTAAGAGATCCTTTAATAGTTTCATCACCATTTTGATTGTTTGTTGAAATTATGTTTTAACACCAAAAATTTTATTCTCACAGCACTTTAATTAATTATTACGCGATTTTATTTATTTTAAAACCCTCACACCTGTAACACCACTGTAACGTTCTTTCTAAAAATAATAAGACAAGTGCTGTTTAAAGAGTGGCCAACACCGAAAGATAAACACCAAGTTCGTAGTTTTCTTGGGTTATGTACCTACTACCGGCGTTTCGTTCCTGGGTTTGCCAATATAGCGAAACCTCTGACAAGGTTAACTGAAGATGGGCGCGAGTATGTTTGGAGCGGAGAGTGTGAAACAGCTTTCCAACAGCTGAAGCGTGCCCTGACAACAGCACCAATATTGAGCTATCCACGGACAGAAGGGCAATTCATACTTGACACAGATGCAAGTAATCTGGCCATTGGGGGGGTACTTTCTCAGATACAGGATGGACAAGAAAAGGTCATCGGCTATTTTAGTAAGGTTTTGTCGAAAGCCGAAAGGAATTATTGTGTGACCAGAAAAGAACTATTGGCTGTCGTGAAGTCTGTTGAGCACTTCTACAAATACTTGTACGGACGGAAGTTTTTATTGAGGACGGACCATGCAGCGTTGAAATGGCTTCTACAATTCCGTAATCCTGAAGGCCAGGTCGCAAGGTGGATCGAGCGATTACAAGGATACGACTTTGACACCGAACATCGAGCGGGCACTAGTCATCGAAATGCCGATGCTCTTTCAAGAAGACCCTGTCCAACGGATTGCCGTCATTGCTCTCGTTTGGAGGAGAGGGTTTGCCAAGTATTAAGGACTACCATCGTCAACGACAATTGGTTGCCGGAAGAATTGCAGCGACAGCAGGAGGCTGATCCCGAACTAAAAATGGTACTGGAATGGAAGCGCGTGGGAGAAAGGCCTGCCTGGGAGGCCGTCAGCCCTTTCAACAGAACGCTCAAAGCATATTGGGCCCAATGGGAGTCCTTGAAGGTGGAAGACGATCTCCTGAAGCGAGTACTGGAGAGTGAAGATGGCACCACCATTAGGTCTCAGTTCGTGGTTCCAAGAAGCCGAGTGGCTACAGTATTGCGACATCTCCATGACGGTGCCTCAGGAGGACACTTCGGTGTGAAAAAGACTTTGGAGAAAGTTAGGGAGCGTTTTTATTGGGTCAATTGTAAAGAAGACGTGAAGGAGTGGTGCCGGAAATGTGAATTATGTGCCACTGGCAACGGACCCTTGGGGAAGCGAAGAGCACCTATGAGGCAGTACAATGTGGGTAGTCCTCTGGAGAGAATAGCTATAGACATTGCCGGACCATTTCCCGAAACCGACGATGGGAATAAATACATCTTAGTGGCAATGGACTATTTTACCAAATGGCCAGAAGCATATGCCCTACCAAACCAGGAAGCTGCGACTGTTGCTGACGTACTAGTCAAAGAGTTCTTCAGTCGTTTCGGAGTGCCCATGGAGCTGCATTCGGATCAAGGCCGCAATTTCGAGTCTGTACTCTTTGGAGAAGTCTGTCGATTGTTGGGCATTCGCAAGACTCGGACCACACCGTTACATCCGCAGTCCGATGGAATGGTAGAACGCATGAATCGGACAATGGGCAAATATTTGGCCAAGGTCGTCTCCGATCATCAACGAGACTGGGACCAATACCTGCATCTGTTCCTGATGGCTTATCGTGCATCGGTCCACGAAACAACCGGTCAGTCACCAGCGTCTGTAATGTTTGGACGCGAGTTACGGTTACCGTGTGATCTGGAATTTGGGTCTCCACCTATAGAGCAGGAGGTAGCTGGGAATGATTATGTCATCAACTTAAAGAAGAAGTTGGAGGATATTCACGACCGAACCCGAAATAATAGTCGAATCGCGAGTGACCGGATGAAGGCTACGTACGATGTGAGAGCCCAAGAAGGAGGGTTTCAATCTGGAGAGCTTGTCTGGTTATACAAACCGCAAAGGCGTCGTGGCTATTCTCCAAAGTTACAGCGAAATTGGGAGGGTCCATACCAGGTGAAGAAACGAATAAATGACTTGATTTATCGCATCCAGAAATTGCCAAGGGGGAAACCAAAGGTGGTACACTCCAATCGTCTGGCGCACTATGAGGGAAATAATGACGCAGTCCCGGATCGGAAAGATGAGGCCGAGGTGGCTATCAAAATCGTAAGGCCTGAAGATGATCAGCCAACCTTTAGAGAATTTATGGCTGCGTTCTCTGGAACTAGAAAAGCGCGATTCGGAGTCACGACTGAGATGCAACAAGATCTCTTCCAGGTCCCTGGTGATTATTCCATTGCCCACTGTGTCTCCGCGGATCTCCGTATGTCCAGGGGGATCGCAGTAGTGTTTAGAAATAAATTTGGACGGCTGAATGAACTTCGAGAACAAAATCCCTCTGTTGGTAAATCCTTACGCTTGCCTGATCATGACCGATCCATTTACTACTTGGTAACCAAGCAGTTTTACTACCAGAAACCGAGTTACGCCGACTTGTGGAGGGCACTATGGAATTTGAGAATCGAGTTGCTTACCAGGGGAATTAACAAATTGGCAGTTCCCAAACTCGGCTGTGGGCGGGACCAGCTGGATTGGAGAATCGTTAGAAACATGCTGGAAGTTGTCTTTAGAGGTACGGACGTCAAGATCTTCGTCTGCAGTTTTGACCCACAGCCCGCATTAAGGCCAACGAAGAGTGTAGACTGTTATTTCTACCGTAATGGAACGTGTAGTCGAGGTGAAGACTGTCGATATCGTCATGACCCGTTCTACAGGAACCAGAGCATAAAACCTGTTCTGGGACAGAACAGACTTGAAGAGGGGGGCAGTGTAACGGGAGAGAAAAGGAACGAACCTCTTTTCGAGCGACAGGTGGTGTGTTCTGCCGCCTTCGAGAAAATGACGCATCGTACAAGCATGTAAATCAGACGTGGTTTATTCTAGCATTTTCTAAGAATACATAGAAGGTTCCAGCGATTTCTGGTGCGTTTATATGAAGATATAAAAGCGGATTGCGGATAAAAAGGGAGGCAGTCAACAGCAAGTCATTAACTGTGTATTACAAAATAAATAGTGAATATAAATGTTGTATTAGAAATTCATAGTCTGTAAATAATAGTTTTTAATGGTTTATAATTATAGCGTTAATTTATAGTGTATTCATTAGTGTATAGAAATAAATATTTGTTTGTGAATAGACGATTTAAACAGCACTTGTCTTATTATTTTTAGAAAGAACGTTACAATAAGAAAAAGCTGAATAGACACAACCAGGACTTGTTTCGAAATTATAGTTTTAAAATCTATACATATAGGGTACTTACCTAATTGCACAATATCGTAGATGCATCCTCTTCTATTTTAGCATATTTACTTTTATTGGCCAGTTGAATCTTAAAAATCATTGTTGTCACTTTCAAAGAGAACTAACTACACTCAAACACAAACAGCAAATAAAAGGGCTCACGTCCAATCGTGATTATTGGCGTTGGAGGTGGATGTTCTGACACTCGCGAGGGTTACACCGGTATGATGGCAATCTTTTATTGACACTCTTTACTGCTGTTAACATGCTAGAATAGTGAAATACATTTTTTGAAACATGACTCTTACACTAAAGAGAATATTTTTACCAAATTCAAATGATTTGTACACCAAAAACATTATTTTTACTCATTTTTTTAATTAAGATAACACTCGTAAGAAAATTAGTGCTGCGTGTTAATTTTGGTTGTTATTTCCAGATATTTCATCACACCAATAGTATTTTGTGTCTCAAGGGCAGAAAATTAGCATTTGTAGCCCGCAGCGGACAACTTAGAGCTACAAATGCTTTTCGGTCCGAGTGACATACAAAAATTTTTTGCCTACCTGTTTGAAAGTTTAAAACAGAATTCCAAAAGTTAAACAGTAACGTAACTTATTAGTAAATTAAATAGGCATATGTTAGAGGGAATGAATGAAAATGAAAATAACGCCAGACGTTTTTATTAATTTATTAACTAAATTAACCTAATAATCATTACATTACATACAACATGGCCGTATAGTAAATGTTTACCAGCCGGCTTTACTTGTAAACACTAATAAATAATAATAAAAAATATATAAAAAGACAGTAGCTTGTTCTCGAAGTACAGGTGGTGTACAGCTGAACTTATCGCTTTCAATAATGTCGTTATTGTTGTCTATCATTGTATAATTTATTGAAATTACAATTTTCTTTTTATTAATTAATTGTCACAACCTCCATTTATACATACAATGACACTGCGAAAAAAAACCGACAAATTTATCGACGAAGACATAAAAATCAAAGTTATGATCTAAGAAGCCTAAAAAAATTTGACGTATGTTTTTTATATTTTTAAAGGTTAAGTAAAAATATGTTTGAGATTACATTTTCCGTCATATTCCATTGCTAAAAGTTTTGCGAATGAGTTATATTTTTACTGTTAAAAACTAATGATTTCATTTTTTGATTAAAATCTTTTTAGGATAATGCACAGGAATGGTCAAAGTATCACAATTTAAAAAACAATTACAATTTTTACAGTATCTCCAACTTAACATAAATAAATCGTGCTTTCATCTAGTAGTAGTATAGAGGTCATGTATTTGACATAAGAGGGCAGTAAAAAGTTTGACATAAGAGGCCCGCAAAGAAGCCTTAACTGCCCTGAAAACAGTACATTTAGAAAGCACTTTCTGATCAGGTAGGCGAAAAATATGTTTTTCACCACTACTGCATTTTTTACTGTGTGCTTTATTTGGGACGTTTCAATTGGTAGTGGCGTTACTCACCAGCTCAAATTTAACCTAACTTTTTTATTACTTTTATTTTTCGAAATCGTTTAAAATGGACGAATCTTTGTTGCATCCTCTACAATTTTCCACGCATTCAACAAACTCATATCTGTATTTTACGTTATAATTTATAGTAAATCGTGTGGCGGGCTCAAAGTTTGTTTACAAACAAACTTCAAAACTCCTGCTTGATGTAGCGGTTCAAGTTCAGTCTAAAATAAAACGCTGAATTAAATATAAAGCGCTTTTACAGACTGTCCTAAGCAATCGCTGCGCAATTTTCTCGAGCGGGGCTGTATCGCTTTACAGGTTTCGAACACACCCAATGATGCCGAATTGAACCATAAACGTGTGTATTGATCTTTCGGACTGCTACATTTGTAGAAGCTAAAGCCACATTCAAACAATTTGTATACGCTTGTAATGCGGGGTATGATTTTTAAATTACTTCGATAATATTATTTGCAATAATAATTAATGAAACTCGATGTAGGGCATTCTATACAGACTGATTCAAATTCGATGCTCACTATTGGGATCTCAGGAACCGTAAGAGCTACGAAGAAAGTTAAATTTAAGTTAAGGGGAAAATTCGCTAGTAGAAAAATAATGTGTTCGTATCTGTAAAATAACTTTTTTATTTATGTAAATAATGAGACGGAACAAAAACCAATTTGTTAAGATAGGTTTTCTGTAGGTACCTACGACTCGAATATCTTTACAAAACGTAATCTGTTTTAGAAAAAAATTGCTTAAGTTAGTATATTTTCGAATAACCAACGCATGTCTGATAATCATAAAATTAACTAAATCTCGTCGTAGGTACTTCAACTGACGTTTTTTCTTTCATTTAGTAAAAACCGCATCGTATAGTGCCTTCTACTTTTTAAAATATCTTACATTTACGATGATAAGATACGGATTTTTTTTAATACAATTGCCTAACTATCAGGCGCAATGGCAATAGTTTTCGATGGTAAATTACTCATGCACGCTACACTGTTAAAATAAGTTCACATTATGCGCGGTCTATTATTATTTATGGAATTTTATTTTATTCCTTAATTTAATTTAATTGAATCTTATTTATTAATTTAATTGAAACCTTGATTGCAAAAAGGGTATACTAAGTTGCAATTTTAACAAAAATAAAATTTCTGTCGGAAATTACATGTCATACTAAAAGGTGTATCAACCAGCAGTGTATAAAAACTTTTCATTACATACTAGTAGAAGGTTTTGAAGGTACATATATTATATATGTATGAGATTTTGTTTTCTTTTACTTTTTAAAATAAAATTAAATTGAGATTTCAACTTTTACAAGAAATATAATTACAAGTAAGATCATAAGCAACAATAAGTAGGTACATACCTACCTAATTATTTTCGAAGGTCTTTTATTGGGCGTCCGTGAGGATACTGAGGATCAATCCATTCAGGTAACAAGCACTTATAAAAGAAAGTCGTTAACTCGTTTTTCATTTTTGTTTGCCAAAACAGATCGTCACGATAAATTTTCTCACTTATCATTTCTTGCGGTGTCCATACAACGAATATGCAATAATCGCGGTTCGTAATATGTAACTGTCCTTGTATTTGAAAGTAATAATTATGAGTCCTTTTTAAACAGATTTCACCAGCCCGGTTTTCCAAAAATTTAATTTTCTTTTCGTTAACAGCACTCATAACTTTCCTTTTTGCAGCTGATGCAGGGCATTTGATTTCAATTAATCCGTCTTCACTTAATAGTCCGTCTGGCGACGCTGCCGAAAAGAAATCATCTTTATCAATAAAAAGTCCGCATTGTTGAATTTGAATATTAGATTGCTCTTGAAATTCCCGAAGTGCTACTATTTCATGATCTTGTCCCCATCGTGTAGCGAGATTTCTTTTAAACGTGCTATACAACAAATTTTTTACTATATTTTTACAATGTGTTAAGCTTTTCATTTTACAAATCTGGCCAAAATTAGAAGCTGTTATTCGCGACGATCTTTCTTGACGCCAAAGTAGATTATTATGCTGACCAATTGTTTCTAACTGTATCAGATGTAATTCGTCTTCAGTTTTTTTCATTACTTGTAAAATTTCGTTTTCCTTTAAAGAATATTCTTCTGCTGATAATTGCATGTTTTCTTCCTCTATTTTTCCATATTCGCTATTGGCTGGTGCTGACTGGTAAATCTTCCTTCTTTGTGATTTTTCACTAAACAGTCTCTTTCGGCATTTAACCCACTTTGATTTGGTTTCCACAGCTTTCACGTATTTTTTTGTAAATTGTCTAGGACTTTTACCAACCACCTTTTTATGGATTACCTTCGAAATATGGCCTGGTTCAAAATTGAAAGTCAAAGCAGCTGCTTCGCATCGTGTTTTATAGGAACTTTTTCCCGTAAAGTTAATTCGTTTACCTCCTATATATTTTGCAACTATAGAGTTATAACATTCGGCAGCGTTATTGTGCATATTTTGCAAAAGACTTTCAGAATTTCGCGCTACTCTGTCAGTAACAATCATTATATCTTGATATAAGCCCGAGTCTTTGAAGTTAACAATCCAATTGTTTTCATTTTCATGTTTGGGTCCGTTGCAAAATATGTGGCACAATTATTGTGATCCCTAAAAACATGATGAGGACAATTCAAGATGTCATTTCTCAGCTGTTGTATTTTCTCACTACGAGTTAAAGTTGCATTTGTAATATAAAAAAGAACGGCACCTTGTATACCCGACCTCATTCGTTTGATAGAGTTGTTCAGCGTATTGCGATGTTGTAGAGGAACAATTATCATTTTGCTACTTATTCTTTTTTGGGTCAGTTCTCTTAATTTACTACAAAAATTACGCAGAAGATGGTTACGACATTCGATTTTTTGAATTACTTTCTGCCCATACGGACGAACTTCTGAAAGACGTTTTGTTACACTGCTGTCGCCATCTCAAACCAAATACAAGTATTTCAAATTATACATTTCTATACTTCTTTTGAAGCCCTCTATGATAATATCAGCTTCCATTCCTGTAGATGGTTTGTCCCAATTCTTAAAGCATTTAAGCAAGGGAGCTTCAGAATGTTTTGATTTAGCACGTTTACACATACAACAGTATTTATTTCTAATCCCTAAGAATAACACTTTTTTTGTTTTTTCACCAACAATAACGCCAACTCCTGCAGCTGCATTATAGTTGGTTCTGTAGGATCTTTTACTCCACGCTCCATCTCCTATCACAGTAATGAATGGAATGCCGTCCGAATCAACTCGGCCTTCTTCAATTGCTAAACGGGATTCTATTAAAGCAGCTTTTTCCATATATTACCATGCCGTTTCTTCAATATAAGTAGCAAGAAGTTGTTCTGTCTTTGCATAAAGATTTGGGCCCATCCAAGGAATATCGCAAGTAGCCAACATTTCCTTCAATTGTGAGTATCCTATTCCTGTTGTGATACTTCCTAGAACTGCAGCCTTATTTATATCCATTGCCTGATCATTACAGTCAGTTGATATAACAGTATTAACTCCGCACATCTCACATTGAACAACAATTTTACTCTGCAGACCAATTCTTTGCTCGGAAACCATTTTCAGATGTTCATTTCTACACGAAAACAATCCAACATGAGGAAAACGTATAATGGCATTAAAGAAATTACTAATTTCCACAAGTCTCCTTCCACTGACATCTTCGTGCTGTTTTTGAACATTAAGCACCTCATTTTCAACGTCAGTAGTATAAGTAGGTGAAATTTCCTCTGGGCTGTGGCTACTACTAGTGAAAGTACAAGGTTGATGTGATGGAGCTGAAAGTTGATCAAATGAAGTTGAAGGTTGACTTGTTGAAGTTGAAGGTTGATCTAATGAAGTTGAAGTGTGATCTAATGAAATTGAATGTTGATCAACAGGAACAAATTCTGCTGATTGAACTTTTTGGGCAGACTTTTTAAAACCAGAAAGGTTTTGCATTCTTCTACGTATGCTCTTTTTTCGAGCTGATAGCGTTAATCGCGGCATAATATTAACTACATAAATAAATTGTACGTACAATATGATATATAAGTATTTGTTACACTTCACTACGTTACACTAAAATAGACTACACGATAATTACACTATGCTCTATATTAATACTTGCTACACTTACTTATAAAACATGTAGTATTATCACGAAAACTATACCAGTACTGTTGTTACCGTCGCGCTGTGCTTACGTTCACCGTTGGTTTACTAACTTGGTTTGCTAGGGAAATTCAAGTACAACTCAGAAATAATACTCTTAAAATGATGTATTCACACCAAAACCCACTAAGACGGTACAGCCCTGAAATAGAATAGGGGTGCAATATGTTATTATGTATTTAAGGTGCCTAAATAAACTATAAATGTGTCAGTAAGTAGCCGGTGACAGTAAACAGGTTTCAAAGAAAGGATTAAGGGAAGATTCATTGCGGCTCCTTTTCATTACCCATCCGGTTATAAAACCAAATGTTAAACAAATTTTTAGAAAATCCCAAAATAAGTAGGTAAACCTTTTAGTTTTTAATTGATTTGTTGTTAAAGAAGATTATGGCATTCGGTTTGTTTCTTTGATCTTGTCCGTGTACTTTTTGACATTTTAAATCTATTTTGACATTCGATGAGAGAAGTGAAAAGAAAATGATCTAGCCAAAGAATTTAGAATTCAACCGAATACGCCTTCCACAATTTTAAAGAACAAAGAGAAAATCTTGGAATTCTAACGAAATTGTGTTTCCAGTAAACGTCTACGAGAACCGCGTTTTGGTGAATTAGAAGAATGTGCTTTAAGGTGGTTTAAACAAGTTCGCGATAACATCGCGGTAAATGGACTTGTGTTACTTAACAAGACGGAAGAATTATCAAGAATTTTAAAGATTAACAATTTTAAGTGCAGCAGTGGTTGGTTAAATCGATTTAAGACTGGCGTCTGCCTATGCTAGTACATGTAAACTTTAGGATCCAATTTATAGAAACTTGTATAACCTAGAATGCTGTATTTTTTTATAGCAATATATGACAACATTCTTTCGGGCATGAAGTATTTTCAATCCGTTAGTTTCTTTAGTTTTCAAGAAAAAAAATAAAAAATAAATTTTTTTCGAAAAGATGTCAGGTGATGTCGATTACAATGGTGATCCTAAAATTGCAAGTAACATTTTTTTATGAGTTATATATCTTTCGAAATTTAGTTTTATCCGCATTTCAAGAGTCCAAAATTGAAAGGCGTGGTTTGTTTGTTCGGCAAAAAGCTATTAACTGTTAATCACCTGACGTCATCCAATAATTCATCTTTCTTAGCACCTCCTACCGTGGTGGTGTACGGATAATAAAATTATTATTTGTTGAATGCAAGGTTGAATGATAAGAAACGGTGAAAACCATAGGCGTGCGTATAATATGTTTTAAGTAAATTAATAACAGAATTTGAAATATAATTTTGAAATAATAATTCATTATTTTTTTTATCAGTTGATTTAGTCGTGATTAAAGAACATAACTTAATACTTTCCAACATTATTTGTATTCTTTAATAATGAAATATTTGTGAAGAGGGCGGATAATCAGACTTCAAATTAACAAATTTTCTGTAATATGCAAATGTACAAATGTAGTATGCCAATCTGCGGGTTCGGTATCCCGTACAGAAACGAAATATTTTTTCCAAACCATACATTATTTTGTGTACAGATAATTTTATACACATGAAATAAATAAAGATTATTAAAAGTTTCACAGTTTTATTAAAATACAACCTGACAATATTGTTTCGACAGCTATGCTGTCATTATCAAAGCTAATATAATTATAAACAAACACGTCGCTAAGGTAGATACAAAATAGGTAACTAGATAAAATAATGCAATTTACATTTAAATCTTTATATATTATAAATGCTTAACGTACATTTTCAAAACATATTTCCAATTTAGGATATACCTATTATCTAGATTATATAAATATTACGTAGCTCACCAATGTTTAACTTTTACAATGAAAAATTAAAATGAGAACTTTCTTTTCATTTTATAAATCGTTTTTATGCAACGGTTTGTTGTGAAAATATAATATGTATTTTTAAACTTCAAAAAGTTCATAAAGGGCAATGTCAGTTCCCTTTGTAAAAATAGTTCAAATAAATATTCACTTAAGATTTATGGGACATATTTATATAATATCAAATATGTACATCATATTAAAAGTATATACAATAATATATATTTAAACAACATTATAAGTTCAATAGTTATATAATATTAGAAAATCAAATGTTATCTAAACAAAAAAGTCTACCCTTTTCTAAGTATGACAAATATTCCATATTGGCAAAAACGTATAGCATAATTGCTCCTCGTAACGATGTGTATAAATAGAAAATATATATGGAAACCACATACTCAAAGAAATTCTGCTACTATTGTTGACAAAACAATTAACATTCGTCAGTACGATTAGTACAATTAAAATGCTTTAACAAATCCTAAATAATTGTTAAATAGAACAAACTAAGTTTCCTATTTGATTACCTACTTGAAAACAATTTTTCAATTTTACAAAATTTTTTGTCATGTTGGATAAATAATATTTATTCAAATTTTGCTTTGTTGTATCGGTAAGAATTTTATTAAAGTTTCGGTAAATGTTTGTCACGCATTTACAACATACTTGTTTTATTTTTGTTTTATTAATCTTTTTTATAATAAATGTTAAAGAACATTATAATGTATTTAATTTACTAATTTGCGAGGAACTATTCTATCACCCTTCGTGGTAATAATAAGGTTCGGGTGTAATTATGTCACACCGGAACAAACATTAGGAGAACAAACACTTATTATGTAGCTAAATACCTAATCTACAATAGAATTAACAGTTTTAATTGAAGATATTTGACTTCATTTTTAAAATATGCATTTATTAGTTTGTATTCTTTAAATACAATAATTTATACTAGATTTTCCAAATTCTATGCATTGCTCTATGCATATCTTCTAGATATTAAATAAGAATCATGTAGTTTACAAAGCATACAATTTCACTAGTACCTATCATTAGCTAATAGTCTTCAGAAAATATTATTTATAATATTTAGAACCCTGTGGAAAACCGTTTTCCATTTTTTTTAATGTTATTACGTATATATTATGTTTTTATGTCTGATCTGTTAACTAAGTTTTGGCGGCCTCTTACCGTTATATGTCTTATTGTATAAATGTTAATTGTAATTAACATTGACAAACTACTGAAGTAAATACCTACTTGTGCGTGGTATAGGGCGATGTTAATATGTTTAACGACAACCACGGAAAGATGCTTATGTGGTTGTCGAGACCGACTGCTTAACGTGCCCATTTGATAAAACGGCGAAGTGTAATGAGGCTTTAACGTCGAGAGAAGTATTCTCATCGGTTCCGGGGATCGAACTCGGGCCGCCTGAGTAAGCGTTGGACTCTTTACCGTGCGGTCATCCACTTCACCTGTATAATATTATTATAGATCAAGGAATATAACAATTACATGTTTTTAAAATCTAGAGTTAAATTATTTTTTGGACAGGTCTTGTAATAATACTCTTCAACAATTTCTTAAAACTTAGTCAAATATTTGTTCATTATGTTAGAAAATTTTATAGCTTTTATATACCGGAGAAGTGTTAAATTTTATAATTTTGCTTTACTATATTGACTTTTGGTTGTTGTTGATCAGGGCCATGTTGTCTTCAAGCGGAAAAACTTATTCGTGAATTATTGCTCTAATAATTGTAATTATTAATCAAATTTCTTGCCAGTGTTTCTTAATATTTTGTGTTTTCTACTTGTCTGGACTTGTAGAATGTAGAAGAGTTGCCATTTCCGTAAGGGATCACATATGATAGCTCAGCGGTAGAGCATCTGTCTGTCAGGCAGAAAACCCTGGATTCGATTCCCAGTCGGGGTGATAGTTTTTCTACATATTTATAAGATCTTAACATTTAAATTAATATTATTGTAGCATTTAATTACACGAAATCCCTCAACTGAATTATTTTTTTTATAATTCTCTTTTGAATTAAGTTTCATTAAAATTTGGTGTTTTCTTAATAATCGCCGTATTTTTATATGATTCGGAATCACAAATAATGAGAAGATTAATTGTGGTATATTCACATCTTTATTTTATTAGGCCATATTAATTATTATTATAGTCACACGCCTGCATTAGACCTGTTTCAATTTCATATAACAGATTATAGTGTATTTCAGTATTTCTCTTCAGTTTGCGCAGAACATTAGAGTTCGTGAATAGCACCTGCAATTTATTTCGTTTATATTTGGGTATCGCATCGAAATAAACGTACATGCAGTGGAAGTTAATATACGAGGGTAAATCAAATATAAACGGTAATTTCTTTTCATCATTTATTGAATAACGTTATACACAAATCATTGTTTTAACATTTTTCAATATAGTCTCCTGCGTGATTTACACACTTTTGCCACCGATTTGGAAGTTTCAGTATTCCCTGGTTATAGAAAGTTTGAGGGCGAGTTGTAAGCCAATTGCGCACGTGCTCTTCATTGCTTCCAAATCGTTTTCCTCCCAGTGATTACTTCATAGGCGCGAACAAAAAATAAAGTCAGGGCTATAAGGAGGGTGCTCGAGGGTTTCCCAGCCCATTTCTTCCAGTGTATTCCTTGTCAAGGCCGCGGTGTGAGGCCTGGCGTTGTCATGGAGCAGAATGACATCTCTGATGGGCATGCCTCGTCTTTTGTTACGATAGGCGGCTTTTGCCGACCGTAACAACTGGCAGTAGTAAGCCGCATTCACTGTACGTTGATCATGTAGAAAATCGATGAGTAAAATTCCCCTAGAGTAAAAGAAAACTCGTTGCAAGGACTTTTCCAGCTGAGTACCGAGTTTTGGCCTTCAGTGGGCAACCTTCATTCTTTCTTCGCCACTCCTTACTTGCCATTTTAGATTCGTGGGTTTAGTGATGTACCCACGTCTCATCACAGCCTTTCAGCGATCTCCGACCTAACCTGTTTTTGGTTTCCAGTCAACAACCTCGGAACCCATCGAGCACTAATTTGTCGAAAACCAAGTTGATCAGTTATAATGGATTGAACACTTCCATAGCTGATACCCACTTCTGATGAAATTTCTTCCACGGTTAACCGGCGATCACGTTCAATGAGCTCTCGAACGGTACGGGTATTGTCATCTGTAAGGCTTGGCATTGGGCGTCGATCATGACTTTCGTTTTCAACATGTTCTCGTCCGCCCTTAAATTCTCTCGCCCACGTATACATACGATTCTGAGACAGTGTACTGTCCCCAAACTGTGCCTTCAAACGAGTTAAAATTTCTGACGGTTTAACGCCTTCGTTGGTTAAAAACTTTATGATAATCCGTTGCGCAACAAACGAATGTAACTCTTGCTCGGTCATGGCTGTACTGACGACAAAGCCAAGGATGTGTGCGAACCCGGCCGGCTCCCCACTCCTCATAAACCAAACATCTACTCCACACAAGATCAGCTACCTCGGAACTGCATTCTAAGCGGAATAGCAAAATTACCGTTTATATTTGATTTACCCTCGTACATTTTAAAAGTTTCCTTTTAGATTACAATTTAAAGTATGTCGTCAAACCGCGACACTATCAAGCAGTAAGAAAAAACTGTATCAATGAAATTGTAGTCATTGTGAAACTGGCTAATTTTTAAAATTACGTACAATGTCGCAGCAAATTTACGCAAAGAATTTTGTAAACATCATAACAATATTTTACTAATACTAGCAATCGATGACAACGGCTGATTTGAACGGCGTAGATAAAATTAAAAAAGTATTTAACATTCCTTGTTTTAACGTACAAGCTATTTATAGAGAAATCCGCCAACGAGAAACTTCTGATACGACGAGTCAACAGCAAAAGATTCAATTAAAACTTGAAAAAACCCGCAGAATTCTTATGGAAAAAAGCTTTCACTAGACTGCTCTGAAACTTTGGTTAATCGATGCGTAAATCAAAAGTTTCACTGGCTACAAAGTCCAAAAAGTTATGGTTTTCGAATTACAGCCGTTTGCAGTAAATAAAGCAAACATTGTCAACTGTCACAATTGTCATTTTTTGAATAAACACTGTTTAGTTTTGAAAACATTTAGTTTTTCTTTGCAAAATATGTCCTTTACCCCTCGGAAAAAAATTGACAGTAAACCTCTTGACATTCATTTTTTTCCAAATCTGATCATGTCAATTAAATTTGTAGTTAATGCAAGGATCATCATGCCGTTTGAATTTGTAATGAATTTTTGAAAACATGTAACGTTGAAATTCACAACCCATTGATTGTTTGACGGTCACTGTTTCCCAACCAAACCAAGCTTCCCAGTTAGTTTGGTTGTCACTGGTTTTCCTTTCCTCTCTTGATAGTAAATTCGCGCCAGCGCTGTCAAGCGCATTCTCAATGGTGCAGTGGATATAACAAAATGGTGGGCTGGCATTAGATGTTGAATGTGAGATGAAATAGAAAATTGGTTGGATATAATTCGCTTTAGCTGAGAAAATCTCGCATCTAGCAAAATGATCATTTGATTGTTTACATGTGATCAATCGTCAATTAGACGGATTAGGTTCTAGTGTTTTAATTCCGATAATAAGAAATTTTTGGGAATACACGTCAGCAACAACCTAAGCTGGAAGGCACATGTATCAGAAACTAGTAAGAAATTATCCGCATCCATATACACTATTAGACGTTTAAAAAGGGTAGCTACTTACGAATGTGCGAAAACAGCATATTATGCTAATTTCCATTCGGTGGCATCGTATGGTATCATCCTTTGGGGCATGTCTGCAGAGGCCGGCATCATCTTCAAATTGCAGAAAAGGGCAGTGAGGTGCTTGTGCAACCTAAAATATAATGAAAGCTGTAAAAACTCGTTTTATGAAAATAGAATACTTACCATTCCATCACTCTACATACTTACCTCTGCAACGCATGTTCATAAAAATAAAAACAGATATAAAACTAATAGTGAAAATCATTCGTATAATACCCGTAAAAAAGAGCAGCTAATAATACCATTTCATAGACTGACAAAAACCCAGCAAACGGACTATTGGTGTACCAAAATATATAACAAATTGCCAGAAAAAATGAAAACCCTGCCAGAAAAGCAGTTTCGTAAAGATCTAAAGGAGATCCTGTTAAAGCAGACCGTTTATTCCGTGGAAGAATTTTTAAACTGTGATTATGTTAATTAAATTGTATTATAACTGTACTATAATTATATTACATTTAAATCTCTTGACGAATAATGACAATCAGAGATCATTTTAATATTTTTCTTTATGTCTAACGTTCCATGTAATTTGTTGATGGTTAATAAATTTATTATTATTATTATTATTAGTCTTAACCATTTAGGTAAACCTTTTTTATTTTCCACCAAGTGCTAAAATCTCATTAAAATTTTAGGTGACATTTTCCCTATCAGTTGCCTTGAAGGAATCGTGTAATAAAAGACCTTTCAGTTTATCGAAAGGTAAAATTCTGTTCAAATATTTAAAATTAATACCACATACAGGGTTTTTATTTTCAGGTCTTTTTTCTTTTTTTTTCTTTTGGGTTTCGTTGCTCGTCGTTTTTTTTCTGTTCCTGCTCCGTTGAGTTTGGGTTTAATTTAAAGGTCTTCCCCTTTGGGTTCGTACCTGCATACATACGTACAGGATTGTATGTAACAAGAGTATACCGGAGGGTGAACCCTAAGCAAGGCTTTTAAACCGTACCGTATCATCCGTGGATCATCGAATGGTGGGATATTTGTTTGAACTGTATGTATATATCACTTACAATAAATTTATAAATAGCATTAAAAAATCGTTGTAAGATGAAATTAAATGTAACCTATAATGTAGTAAGTGATTTATAATATTTATAATATAATATTATGTAGTTGTGTAGTATGTATAATGGGAAACCGTAAATAAATTACTACTATTATTATATATATATTGTGTCATTTTATCTATATGTCTATATATTTATAAAACGTTTATATAATTTATTTATTCATGCATGTTAGTTTTAAATACTAGTTAAAACGAGATCTCGAGTAGTGAAATTATCATAGGGTAGTTTTTAAGATTTACAACCAGCTGTGATACAAATCACCATTCTGTTAATTTTACTAGACATTAAAATCCTTAATCAGTATAATGACTGTTTATAATTTGCATTAAACAATAAAGCCCTACTTAGAACGTTTACATTTCGCTACATGTTTGTGTTTTATTTATTAATATTTATTTATTGTGTGGTTTTAATATTTGCTTTCCAGCTTGTCACCTGTAAGTGTATATGCACCGTACGACCAAAATTGCGGAAGTTGTCTATATGTTAGTAAAAGATCTATTTCTTCGTTTATCTAAGAAGTTTGAGGCTTTAGTAATAAGAATTGTTTTAAAACGAAGTGGCGCTTGTTTTTTTTATCTTGTATATCTTATATTACCCCGCCCCTCTCCGACTTATTGGGGTTAGCCGGCAAAAACTAAAGTAGTGTTATTTAGGTCAAGCTGATACTTCCAGCACAGCTATATTTTGGTAGGTTTGGTATTTATATATATAAAAGTAGCCTTTGTGGTTCTGTAGGCTATAAACATCGCCCAAATTGTGTGAGTACTGTACATGATTTAACATTACAGATTTGGCTACATATATCGAGTTAACCCTTAGCAGACTCTTCAGTTTTTAAGCCATCGGATATTGACATTTTATTGTGCGGTGATGTATTTGCAAACATAATATTAGATGGTCGCATTGATGGAAACCCTGATGTAGCACTTTATACAATCTTTGGTTAAGTTTCAATTGGTCTCGCCTCCAACTTAACGAACCAACATATTAAACTTTCTTTACACCTCTTTTGAGACATCTTCACTTGAAAACATTGTTAAGAAAATTTGAGACGTAGAAAACGTTCCTGTCATAATACCTACGTCATCCGAAGATAACCTGCGAACAACATTTTCAACAAAATGTAAAAAGAGATATTTCGGGAAGGTTTATGGTAGCTCTTTCTTTTCGTGAACCATCGCCTATTTTTCCAGGCATGCGCAGTCTAGCTGTTTTTACGCAGTAGAACGTCGTTTATCTCTTGACCCGAAGATTACCTAGAACTCGGCCATATGGCCCGCATTGATAAACCTGTTTTGCCGATTGTTCTTCTTTTATTCCGCACCACTTTGTAATTAAGCCGAGAAGTTGTAATACCCGTCTTAGAGTGGTTTTCAGCGCTAGTGCTAAGTTGCCCAATCAAAAGTCGCTCAACGATTGCTTATTTTCTGAACCTAAGCTACAAACAGACATTTTCGCTATCTTATTAAATTTTCGTTTGCATGAAGTTTGTTTTATTGCCAACATTCGCCAACTAGTTTTCGAGTTTGATCGTAAGTACTAGCGCATTTTGTGGAGATTCTCGCAATGCGGGCCTATAGAAGAATTTTTGCTTCTCACTGTAGTTTACGGTATTTAAATAATAATAAAGCTGTTTTTATTTAAATGCCTTTAGAGACGGAAAGGTACAAAAATAATTCTTAACTCCATTTGTGGATCAATATTTTGGTTTATTTGAACATTGCTGACGTTCGAGCTGTTTATCAACACATTTTCAAAGTTAATGGGGTCCACAGACTATGGACGTGAGCGTAGGTTTTCGTCCGGGACCTGAACCGGGTAATGACGCAATGTACAAGTTTGCTGTAATTTGTTGCATAAATAAGTTGAGCTTCGAGGTGGTTTGTATAATAAAATTATAATATCGTACTTCGTTAAAACATTTTTATCACAATGAAAGACATTATTGACTGCATAATACTAATGCCAACATGCTTCTAATTAAAGAATTATGAACTCAATAATTATTCTTTTATTTTTATATACACGTTTTAAAGAAATACAATACGTATAATTTTATTAAACAAACAACCTCGAACCCCAACTTGTTTTTTCAATAAATTTCAGCTAATCTAAACGTCCGGACATTTTCCGGTTCACGTCCCGGACGAGAATCTAGGTTCTCGTCCGGGACTTGAACGCGGACCACAGTGTGTGCTGGGTTTAAGATACAACATTATTATTCACTATTATAAAATTAACTATTAAAAATGAACAATTATTAAACAGGTTTAATGACTTACCAATTCAGGTTGTACGAATGTAGTTTCTTTGCATATAAAATTAAGTCACTTAATGCTTTGTTTGAGGCAAAAGAGGCAAGAATGGGCTTCGAATTCTTCGGAACTCCCTTCTATTTTTCCTTAATCCTATCTCAGTTCTAATCCACTTTCATTGGATACGAATTCTGAATTCCTAAAGGTTTTGGGAATGGAATGGCATACCTCATAAGATTATTTTTCATTTTCTGTTAAGCCTTTAGAGCGCACTTGCACCAAACGACATATTCTATCCGAATTGGCTCGTTTTCACATTCTAAACGAACTGTTTATCCCTTTCAATGACGAATAACTTCAGTCATTTTGTTAAATAAAATACCAACACATCTTACTATGATACTTAAATGAATATGCATTTATAAACATTTTAGAGTAAACAAAATTTTTATGTAAATTTCTATGACAATTCTGTAAATAAAAATAGAATTTTTTAGTTCAATTCTGATATGGCATTTATTAATCAAAAGTTTTTAACCAAAATTTGTTTAAAATCATGTAACTAATGCCTGGTTTATACAGTCACTAACAACTAAAAACTAATCACTAAGAATTATCATTTAATAACTAAGAAAATTTTACCGGTTTATACATCAATTTTAAATTCATATTTACGCGTGCGCATAACTATTGCCATGTGTTCCCAATACGCGCGTATTGGCTAACCTGCTAAGGCAGACGCGCTTGCAATTGTCGTTAAATAATTATCAGACAAATTAAAATTACTTTAATTCATAATTCGTAGTTAATGATAGTTATTAGTGAGTTGTAGAAACCTATCTGAGTAAACACCATCTTTTAATTCTTAGTTGTTAAGTCGTAGTCGTTAGTTTTTAATTGTTAGTGACTATAAAATAGAGATATAAATACCGCTTTTATAATTTTTAGTTAAGTGAATACTTTGTTCTTACGAATTATTTTAAAGAAGGTAGAAGTGCATTGAGATTTCGTGGAACGAAAATATTAAACACAAATGTTTAAAATTGATACATTCTACAGTCTACGCTTATGATTTGACATTTCTAACCTCAAATATTTTAATAACCTCATACATTTTTCCGACAATTTTATTTTGGAATTTGTTATCGCTATATAGTATATTAATTTTAAATTCATTTGGTTGCCATAAAATTTGGCTGCCACGGCACACGGGCAACCTTCGCACACCGCTGGGAACGTCCCTGGCTTGCCTGTGTTATCCAATATTCGTCTACCTTGTCTTCTATTTGCTTTTAATTTTGCTAGAGTAAGCTGCACGGATTTTGTGCTGCTAGTGTAAGGGGCTACGCAGAAGCCTATTATTTTTGCATTTTTTATCCTTTTGGTAAATATTCTACTGTTTTTTATGCTCCAAAAGCAAAGTGGGTTTGATAAACAAACGTTTGACGATTCCTAGGTTGGAATTACTAGATTGTATTATACTCGCAAAACTTTCGTTACTTCTGGATAATTCTCAGGAAAAAACTCAGCTTGATAGAATAAATCCTGTCTAACTTCCGAATTGCTTGCTTGAATTGAATCTTCTCCGCATCGTTCAACAAGAAAACAATATTATAGGCATCCCCTTAGAAAGCTTTTCATCTTTGGTAAGTATCCAACGAATTTTAGCATACATTTTACGGTTTTGTTATAAATTCTTAAATATTTGGATGTCTTAAATATATTGAATATATTGGAATTAAAATCGGCAATTTTAATTTTAGTCAAACACACGCCTTTGTCTATAGCCTTTGCCAATGAATTTTGATTTAAAGGTTTTTCTAGGCAAGGATAAGATTTTAAGGGTCGGTTGTCGTCTGAAGAGGCCAAACTAAATTACGATTAATAAACACCCTATATTGTTTCCACCCTTCTGCGCAATAGCAGGTTGACGGATCTTTTGATTGACTATGTACATGAAAAATATTTATATGCCGGTCTGCGTACTACACAATTTTTTATACGTTATAAAACCTTTTTTAAATACGGGTAGGTATAGATTTTCTAGGCCCCGTATAATTACCTATGGTTGCCTATTTATTTGTTACGCCACCAAGGCTATACATTTCGAATTAACTTCTGAACAATATGAATGAACAAAGTTAAATAAAATGGACTGTATTACAACACAAAATGGGAGCAAACTGTTAACTGAATGTTGAACGGACTTACCTGACGTCTCGATGAGCTTCTCGACGATATAAGGATGCTCTATCGCCATATACTATCTGAACTAGCGCCTTCAATGACTGACCAATGCACAAAATACACCACAAGCACTTATATTTCCAAATTATCAGCAAAATTATGCACACAAAGGTAAAAGTAATGTTTTGACCTCTTTCAAATTTCAATTGTTTTTTTTCGAAGTGGCTTTTATGTAGCCCACTCAACAACAAAAATGTACAGAATTTTGTATTCAAAGCCGAACATTGCAACCAAAAAAAACTAACTAAAACAGCTATTGGTCTTAACAACTTCTGATCTTTCGATAATTTTTCTTTTGGGGGCAAAACTGTAAAATACAATGTTGTTGAACAAATGAATCTATATATTTAAAACACAAGGCTGATTTTTGTTGCAGTTCGTTTGGGAGTTCTACTAAGCCGATTTACGCTTTTACTCTATTTAATTCTTTTCTTATATCGAAACTCTCGTTGTGTCGATTAGTCAACACTACTTTTCAATATTTCTTTAAGTTTTATATGTTTAAATAAATAAATCTAAAATGTTTAATGCGAGACGCACGAAATCGGACATCCATTAGCAGCGCCAACCTCCAGCATGTCAACTTTTGGAACTATTCACGATTATAAAAGTTTGCACGTTTGTTTTGTTATCAGGTTGTGTAGACAAACCCGCATTAGTTGAAAATCTCATTTTTTTTCTTATAAACCGCATATGTATTAATAACAAAATGCAATAATAATAATAGTCTATATTAGTATATAATATTTTTATAATTAATGAAAATTGTATTACTTGAATATTTCTTTCACTTAGCTTTTGTTAGTTACATATATCGTACTGTGTATTCATAAATATTTCTGATTTGCGATTTATTCCTGTAAATACTTTATATTAAATAAATAAAACCATAGAAAGAAAGCAAATTGTACAAATATTAGGTGATGGCAATTGTTTATTTATAATTGATTTATATCGAACTTTATTGTATAGGTCAATTATTATTTTTATTAATCCATATACTTAAAATACAATTCATTTTTGTTCCACTTCGTCTACGAGTTTTACAAGACCGATGTACTTTATTCTTTTTTATATTAATAAAGTTTTGACTGTGTAGATTAGTCAACACTACTTACTTTTTATTTTTATTTAATTTTTATACTTTTAAAACCTTTCTTTTTTTAGTCTGTGCAGTTTTATTTTGCGATTTTTTAATTATTTATATTTTTAATTTAAATGCATTATTTATAATCGATGCATTTTAATATCCCAAGGCCGACTGTCTGCTTACAGCGCTTGCACGCGTGGACACGTTTTGGAACTAAATATCCTCTCTATACCTGGTTACTATGCCTCCAGCAGTTCTCAGTCGAGTTTCATAGAATCTGCTGTGGAGCATTTTCGCGAAATTCAATATGTATTACTGTGTCTGAGTGTGCATTTTTGCGGATTGAGATATTTGATGAAAAAGCAGAATAGGAATATCTACGAACTAATGTTTGAATGAAAATGACCGACAAAGTTTAGAATGCTGGTATTAAGTATATGATATATGAATTCAATGTAGAATTTTATGGTAAGAATGGGTGAGTAAGTCGGGGGAGGAGTCCGAGGGGGAGTTAGCTAGAGGGGGTAAGTCATAGTGAGTGATAAGTCGGGGTCAAAGGTATACCGGGAGAGGGTAGGTAAATCTGAGAAATAGATAAGTTGAAGGCGTAAGTCGGAAAAAGGAGTAGGAGAGGGTAACTAAGGGAGAAAGGTGGAATAAGTCGGGGGTGTTTGTTAAATAACATGTTCAATAACAAAAGTTCGTCTGAGAATAGTAAGCTTAGTATTTGTGGTATACTAAATAGTAATATTAAACAATCACTCTTGGAAACTCAAAGAATTATAAACACGCAACGAACGTTGTTAAAGCAATCCTTCAATAAATTAGCCTTTTGACAGTCGATGCTTGACGAGGTTTCCCTAGTTTACTATAAATGCTTATGCAATCAAAGATTTCTATAAACAGGTAATGCAGTGTTTCATAATTAATAAATTCAGTAAATGAGATTCCCTTTTATATTATCTTTCGTTTATTCCGTTAAGAGATATTTCCATTTTGCATTAGTACGTTTTATTTAGCTTTAAATTAAACCAATGCAATGTAACTAATGTAAACCAATGACTTGGAATAACTGGGATTAAAGATATTGTGTGTTTCTTTATCTTATCTCTTATCTGTTTCTTGCGGTAGTTCTTTATTTTGTATAAAACACTAACCTTAAAGTGGAACATTGAGTCTACAATTTTAGAATTACGATAAATAGAATATTAGAATTGTGCAAGTGTCTTCAATTTTAATTTTTAATATAATTACAAAATGTAAGAATGATCTTTAAAATAAAAAGATAAAAGTTTTAGGAATAGAGAACTACTGGATCTTGGTTGTTGTATCACTAGAAGAAATAGAGATTTATCTGATACATAATATAAATAAATTTCGATAATTTCAGGAGTAGTAATATTTACTAACTTATTGGAATACAATTTTGAAGAAGATATTTTATCGTTTTCATCAGTCAATTTGTGCTTGTTATCAACTTGCATGTTCATATATCGTTACCGTGTTAATATAAAGGAAATGGCAATCATGAATATTAAAAAAAAAATAGGTGAATTAACTTGAATGTACAAAATATAATAGTACAATGAATGAGTACAGAAAAACGAATATTTAGAATTGTAGTTGTGCACGAGCTTACAACAATGAAGAATGAACACGCTCGATTTCGCTAGCACCTTCCTACCTACGTGACTGGAATTGCAAATAATGTAAATTTCTTCCTGTTATTTTTTCCATACTTAAACGCGATTATGCAAATTCAAATCATATATTTAAAACTAACCTTGTTATTATGACTGTCATAAATAATCCACGCTTGCGAATTACTAATATTATAATATATTATTAGATTGCGTCTGTTTTCAAAGTTTAAAAAACAACTACCATATCCCAAGATTATTCCCACAAACTACATATCATTTTTGAAATGCTTAGGATCTGCTAATTGTAGAAAAATATTTATTGAGATACCCTACTAAAGATACTGTAGTGTTTAGAAGACCAATGTGGTAATACAGGTTGCTTGTGTGTGGTCTTGTACACTACTTATATGTTATCTCTTGTAGAAGACAATAAAAGACATGTTTACTTCTATGAGATATTTATTTTTATTTTTGTTGTTGATTACTGTTGCCATGGCAATCACTTAGCATGCAATGCCTTCTTGAGGTAATATGTATGTAATATCATTACAGTACTTAGAATAGAAAGGCGTTCCTTATGCAAGCTATGTATGTCTGTAGGATATTAACGTTTCATGTCACTTCTAATCATATCAAATTCGATTGAATCTATATTATGGCTGACTTCGAGGCTAACACAAGCACCCTACTATCCATTTGTTTTTCTAGAGTCCTCTGACGTTGAAAGCGTATTGCTCGGAAAACACCGAACCCAATTAAATATTTTAAAAACGAGTAAATAGTAAATTTATTTCTACATACAAAAGTAAAATATTGTATTTCTAAGTGATATACTTTTGTTTTTATCGGCCAATACGTAATAAAAGGTATCCCTGTTTATGGACAACAGCTTCATAATGGTTGGAATTGATCATTTTAAACCGTCCTTAATTACCGTAGAGCTGCAAAACAACCGAAGGCCCTAAAAAATATTTATTATTAATCATTATAAGTATTCAGGTATTATATGTACTAAATGTACTAATAATACATAATTATGAATAATATTTATTTTTTCTAATTAGATTATACTACATAACCGCAGAACTAGTTAATAAACGAAATAAATGTAGAAATGAATGTTGATACTGTATACAATATACGTCTATACGTTGCGTTTTGAAAGCGCTCTTCTTATTGTGTATCTATCAGTAAATAATAAAATTTTAATAAAACCCAATCTTAATAATAGATATTGGTATATATTTTTGTTGCTAAAGAGAAGTTTAGTTTTTCTATCTTGGCTCTTACGTCATATCATAGAGAATTTCCTAGCGTGCTGAAGGAAGATGTTTCTACATCGTATTGTCATAGGTATTATTTGGCATATACTATAAAGAATGCACTCACTGATAGAAAAAAACAAGACGCTAGATGGGTTGTCTAACTTCTCTATCAAAATTATGATTTTGAGAAAATCATCTTTCAAAAAAGCTATAAAAGGATGTATTCTAGTGTTAACATGCGCACTAGCACACACTAGGCAGTAAAATGATATTTGTAAAGCTGATTTTCCTTATAGAATTTAGGTAACTTTACCTGATAAAGTATTTAAATTAGCTTGAGGCCAAATTTAGGCAAGATTTAACCTAAAGCAGACAAGGTGTGTTGTAATGGGGGTATATATAGGTATTTACTGCCTTACCTGAGTTTATTTATAAGAAAAAACTATGTTTCAATTTAACGAGATTTTCATATAATTCATTAATTTCATATAATGTAAATGTTTTAATGCAGGATTCTGATGTAGTTTCTTTAAAACAGAACTGAAACTATCTTGAATGTTGGAGGTTTGCTTTTTGCAGATAATATCAGCGGAATAAAATAAGTGTGATGTCTGCACTCTTTAATAATTAATACTATTACTGTTAATTACCTTAAATAGGATTTGGGATTTATTAAATGAGTAACTGCAGAATTCCAATAATAAAACATCTTTTAATATCTTGACCCACGTCTTTATTGTACGACCTTCAGTGCAAGAGAGGGTGTCGCTATCAGAGTTGCCAACCTCTGCGCATGCGAATTCTTCTAACTTTTAAAACTATATACAGGATAATACATAAATATATCACAATACTTTCCCCTTAAAAACAAAATGAGCAATTACCAAAGATATGAAAATTACAAATACGTAATTACATTTAAATTTTCTTAAACTAAAAAAATATCAATTTTTTAATTGGTGATAACTTAAAAATTACATTATAATTTTTATTATAATACTATTCAATCACTGCTTACTGTAATTAATTACAAAATAATCTACTTAAAATCTATACCATATCGAGTTGGTTTTTTAAGATTCCTTTTATTATCTGGTACAACATTTTTCTCCTCCACCGGTGCTCTCAATTCTACATTATGGTTAGGCGAGCTTTTCTGTGGGGTGCTACTTAATTTTGTTGGAAAATGCAAGGGTGGCAAACCCTTTTACAACTGATTGCAATGCCGTTTCCACATTAAATTGAAATCAGGTATTTGTACCAAATAATTGCAATTGCCTAGTTTTTTACAAATTATTCCCTTTATAAATATGACCTTATTCAAATTTCTATAGTCTCTAACGTAAACGTTTTCTCCATTTCTAAAACTAACCTCTTGTTTTCCTCTGTAATACAATTTATGCCTATTTTGAGCTTTTAACACATTTTTCTCTACTTCTGTTCCCTTATTGGGTAACAAAATATCAAATCTAGTCCTTAAAGAACGATTAAACATTAAAAATGTAGGCGTAGCACCAGTGGTACTGTGTGGGCTGTTTCTATAATCAAGCAAATACCTACACAGGGCTAAATTTAAGTCAGTGCCATCGACTTTATCTAAAACTTTCTTTAAATTACTTTTTACTAATTTAACCGCATTTTCTGCTTGCCCATTAGAAGAAGAGTGATAAGGGGAACTGGTTATAAATTCGACGCCATTATTTATTAAAAAATCTGTAAACTCGAATGAAGTAAAATATGCCGCATTATCTGAGACCACCGTTTTGGGTATACCAAACCTAGCAAATATGCTTCGTAAAGTTTGTATAGTCCATCTGGAACTAGTAGTGTGTGTAACTTCTACTTCAATCCACTTAGTGTACGCGTCCACAATTATCAAATAATAAAAGTATTGTGATATATTTATGTATTATCCTGTATATAGTTTTAAAAGTTAGAAGAGTTCTCATGCGCAGAGGTTGGCAACTCTGATGGCGACATTCTCTCTTGCACTGAAGGTCGTACAATAAAGACGTGGGTCAATATATTAAAAGATTTTTTATTATTGGAATTCTGCAGTTACTCATTTAATAAATCCCAAGTCCTATTTAAGGTAATTAACAGTAATAGTATTAATTATTAAAGAGTGCAGACATCACAATAAGTATGAGCGATTATGCCTCGTATACAGAAATAATGTGTTTAGCTTTCATTTTCATTTTGTTGATATGTGAAAGTAAGTAAATAATGTTTTTTGCATATTGATTATGAAAGTTGACTTTTTTTTAACGAAAAATCCTAATGAAAGTAGCACTTTTTTTAATTATTTTGTTTTGCATATTGATTATGAACTTTAACTTTTTTAACGAAAAATCGTAATGACACTTTTTGTTATTATTTTTTAATTATATTTCTAAAACAACAAACTTCAATCTTCTCGGACATTATTGTACTATAGAATACTGTGTTTTTCTGATTTTTCTAAAATTTTGTATGAATGCATAAATTTTAGGACAAATTTCTCAACTTACAGTATGCAAAAAATTTTGTGTACAACACTTTATGAAAGTCGCTTTATTTTCGAAAAGAAAGTATGACTTTCATAGCTAGTTGTGCATTATATGTACTATTGTTAGTATATAAGGTTTAATTTTTTTAATATAGGAAGATGTAAAAAGGTAATTTTAAGTAATTAAATTAATTTTAGTTATGTAATAGTTGTGTAAAAAATAAAAATGAGATGTCATTGACATTCAATGGTAGCCTTATTTTGCTATCGGAACATGAATGCAATATACCAATGGATGGGGAATTTTCTAAGCTACCATTTTATCTAATTAGTTAAAATTCATACACGATAATTTGGTTATGTTATAAATCCTTTGTCAAAGTTCAATTGTTTTTACCAAGATTTACTGTAGTTTTCGTTTTTTTGCAAAAAGTGCATAAAAGAGCGACAATTTTTGTAACACATTCTCTTTTATTTTACAATTTCGAAACAGCGCACATCTGTTAAGAGCAAAAAATTAAATTGTAAGGTTAGGTTGTGAGTTAAAAAGAAATGTAAACAAACATGATGTCATAATTTTTAGGTTATAATTTTTGTAAAAACGTCAAAGTGTTTATTATTCATCAAAGTTCAGTGAATACAAGTGTTTTTAATAATAACATCATAGGCCGGCACTGGTGGACGAGTGGTGTCAGTGCATCACTCGTGTTCCAATGGTCGTGGGTTCGAATCCCACTTGGGGCGGCGGAATTTTTCTAATTGAAAGATGGACTATGGATGTGTGTATTCGTGTTGCATGTTAGATGGGGGACAGATGACCTTAGATGTTTGTTTCCCCCGTCGTGTAGGTGTGAAATTAAAAAATAATAATAATATCATATAACTACAATAATAACAAGTGCATTAAATTTTTTATGTGAGATTTTAAAAAGAAATGAAATTTTCTTTATTGAAAATTGAATTATCAATCTTCGTAACGTTGGGATGTTGGAATGCACAATTTAAACAAGTTTGATTTTAAGCAGTTTGATGTTAATTTCGATTTAGTAAAGCTTTTTATTTTGATATAATTAAAGGAAGTGTTTGACCTTATTCCTTCATTTTATTGTACAACCTTATGGAAGCAGAGAATTGCTGATTTATAACGATACAGTTGGCAAACTGTTGGCGCCAAATACTTGATTATTTTAAAAGTGAGGTATTTAGATTTAGTTTAAATAATTTTAGTAATTAAGTATTCTTTTAATGCCAAAACTATTAGTTCTCAGATTAGCATTATACTGTTTTGGGATATATATTTCAAAGTTTATGGTATCTAAAGTTTATTTTCTTTTATTTTAAATTTTTGTTTGTGTTCTTAATTAAATAAATTTCTGTCATTTTAAATTAGAAAAATTGTTTGATATTTGTTGCATATTGCTATTGTTTCTAGATTGATATAATTTATTTAGTTCCCTATTGGAGTGACCCGCCTGAGAATAACAATTTTGTGAAGAGTTTGATGTTTCACAGCAAATCTTATTTAGCCGGAGCAATTATCCTTAAATTATTAAGTACAAGCATTGTGTTTTCATTCATGTGTCTCGGTATTCGGCGAAACAGCCAGCGCTACCTAGCGCTGGATGACCCAAAACTTGAATTCTTTTTTCGTATTTCAACAAAAGAAACAAGTTACTAAAGCTTACCCATTAGGGTAAGTAGTTGGCACCTAGTATATTTTAAAAGCAAAGGATAGAGCATAAGCCAGTTGTGCCACTGCGCATCCCAAGGTCACACGAAAGTTTTAGTTTGATGGACTGTAGTAGGGAAATATTTCCTAAAAAACAGAAATTTGAAATATCTCAAAAACCTTTGGAGTTTACATAAAAGACATTATGGCAAAATCGATTGTGAATTAGATCAACTCCTAAAGGAAGTACACCGACTTACTCGTCACTCTGTATAACATACTTTGCATTGTTTTGTAAATTCCACTTTTATTACTCATTTCTGTTAATACAAATTCTGTATTTAATACATTAATTTTCAATTTAAAATAAAGAACAACAAAAATAATAAGGTTATGTTTTCTTTGTTTACGAGTGGGCATCAAATTATCCGTACGATTTCCGTGAAATATTTATGCAGTTCATGACTTGGCCAACCGAATTAATAAAACTTGATTCATACAAATGTTTGCGTAACGTAGGGGTAAAGATTCAACTAGTAATAGTTTAGAGCCTTTCATTATTGGTTTTACGTTTATTGAAGCAGCATTTCATGATTTTAACCAAAAACAAGCGACAGCAGATTTATAGATATTTGATACAAAGAACCAAATTATTACTATTATTTAATGTGCAATTAAGCATTAACTAGTTAAAACTACCAAAAATATTTTATTGTTATTATGTTAATTGTGACAGAGCGAACGACTATATTTCAGGATTATCGGTTGCAAGATATTAAACTTTCGTTTATATATACTAGTAGGCTGGCAACTAAGTAATAACTGTATTTGTACGGTAATTATCAAAAAAACAACAGAATGATAATAAAATAAAATAACCATGGCGTTAAATGAAACCATACAGACGTGATCATTTGCTAAGGGAATTGCAAAAAATAATACTATTGCTTATTAATAACGTCTTCATTTTCTGAAACCGATAAACTATTGAACAAACCACGAATATTATGAATCATAACAAACCTTAGAAGTCTTAAAATTTTCGCTCTACGAGCTTCATCTGGGGCAGTTATGATACTCATAACATTCCTAGGTAGGTTAATACTGTATCAACTAACAAATCAGATTTACGGTGTCTGGTAACCAAAGAGTCTTGGTTAGTATCTAAACTAAACACAGTTACGATTTAACAAATAAAACCATATATAAAATTAAATTAAAAACATGATTAAAAATAAATCATTGAAACTACTATTTTTATACAGGAATGATAAATAATAAATACTCTATATCAACAAATACTTTGGTATTTTTTATATTCATTTTTTATTTTAAAAGTCTCTGTTTCTAGCCTTTTCAGGTATCACAATACGTCCGCGAAGTCGTACCTACTCACACTCAGTGAGTCGATCAAATACTCAGTCCGCTACCGCGACACTGCGGATGACGAAATTCCTGTGTAATTACATTATTCTGGCAGTAAGCGTCAGGCTATTTCGATTAGTGTCGCCTAGATGGGTTTGCAGACCCAAAATGGATGCTTTAAAATAGCTACAATTCGTGCAGCACACTTATTAGTATCTTGTTCACTAGCGTCTAAGGATTCTAGTCAGTAGGATACACTGTGGCTATTTCTACCACTTGTAATTATTGTAACACTTACCGCGTGCCTGTGAATTAAGAAATAATGACAATAAAATCTACAATCAGTCTAGTTTAAAAAACTTTTAAACACGTCTATCAGTATTTAAATAGCATGTAACTTAAACCATTAGTGGGCGTTTTTATGCAAGTTGAAACTATTATTTCAAACTTAGTTTTTTAATTACAATAACAAATATTAATAAATAGCGAAAGAATTAAAACTGATTAGGTAAAAGTTTCACAAATTTATTATAATCTATTATTATAATCAAATTTATTAGAACGTTAGTGCCTTAATACAGAAACAACTAGTTTTTTCTATTTTGAGTTGGTTCTTGTCTGTACTATTTAGGAGATTTTAAGTATTACCTTATAACCGTTGAAATATAAAATTACAACTGCTAGAAATAGCCACAGCGCATGTTGGCGGTTACGTGGTCTAGACGCTGGTTAACATTTATTCATTATCCAAGCGAAGTGTGACCTAATTATAAATGTATGCAAGATAATCGCCTCGAGCGGAGCGCCCACGAATGCAGGTGCAGTATCACAACCACGGCCACGTGTACGCATAGCAAGCAGCTGCAGTACTCATAACTCTAAAAGGAAGTCACGTAGGCACACGGCCACGTACGGTCAACTGAAGGATTTCACTCCCACAGAAGGAGTATATAAAGACCAGAGCTTTGTGGGACAGACCAGTCTGAGTTACGACGGGCTTGAAGATAGAAACTGTTTACCAAGGTAAATGTTTACCTTCTTTCAAGCCATACTCACCCAGAGAGCCGTAGAAGCCATGATTACTGTTTACTTCGGCCTTTCTGAACATCATTATTACCAGTTTTAAGTTGAAATTGTATAATAGTATTTAAGTGATTATTCAAGTGCATATTGTGTAAATTCACGACGAATAAATATCTTATTGTACATAACAGTAAACTGTGTTCATTTTGTAACTTGGACTCCGTCTTTTAAATAAAGTACCATTAAAAACGCCTTTCTTCGTCAAGAAAAGTCAATTTTAAATAGATAGATATTTAGAATTTTGAGAGATGCAGAACACCCAAAAATATTTGGCACGGACCGCCACTGATTTTTAGGTAATTTCAATCTATTAACTATTCTAACTAAGTTTCTATTATTAGATTTGCTAATGTTTTTTTAAATAAGAGAATTTACATATATATTATTATTTTGATATTTTAATTCTGATAACAACTTATGAAGATGTAAAGACTGTTTATAGAAAAATAAACCTGTTTTTTACAAAAATTATACGATTATAGCTTATTTTTATCTCTCTGACTTTGTCCCTTGTTAACAGGACTACCAGAGCGTTTAACTTCCGGGCTTATTTACTTGTTGATTGTAGATCGGACGTCATGGTAGGCAGTGATTAATTTTACACTTCTACAAAATAATCATTTTTAAGTGCTTTTTAATTACTTTTATAGGTAATTTCAGAATTCTACAAGTAGTTCCTAAGTAATAAATACAGATATTTTTCGGTAAAAATAAAACAATTGAAGTTACAGGGATATTCTGGAAAAAAGTTTATTAGCAAATGGTTAACCACACAAACGCTAAACTTCATCCTTTCAACAAGGTCTTTTGACACAATAAAATATAATTTTCGTATTTCATTTTCAAATGCTTTAGGAACAGCATTTCATTAAAGATACCACAAGGTACAAGGTAAAGATACCACACGGTAGATACAAAGGTGTAGTGGAATTTTATCATAAATCTGAATTTGTTTTACTTACATTGCTGCATTGGTATGGGGCAATTGAAGAAATAATAAAGTGGGATAAATGATTCGTTAGTTGAGTATAGAAAATCAATATGTATTAAATTGTTATTGTGTTGTGTCGTTTTGTCTTTCAATAAATTATAAGATGCCATATAAACTTTTTATGTAGTATAAATACTATTGGTAATTTTATTTCAAACTTTAAGAATTAAAATATCTGTGTAATTATAGACAGTACTGAAAGAATACTGTAGCAAGCGTCATGTTGGTAGTTCGGTGATTGTACTATGTTGTAAAGTTTTGTTGATTTAAGAAAATTATTTTGTTTAATCAACAAAGTTCTTGTAAAATGATTTATTAATTAAATTAAGTGGATAGGTAACTATTTGTAAAATACACGGGAATGTTATGTACGTATGTACTTGTGTTCCCACACGTACAACAACACGGCTTGTAAATAAAGAAGGGATTCGCATTTCTAATTTTACGTTATGAATAAATTTGATCATGAACAAAACGGTAAAACTTTAATCTGAAATATTATTAATTAATTTATTAAATTCATAAATATACTTACAATTTTCATAAAAAAACCAAAAATAGTAAAAACCGTTTTAATGAAAATGTATTTTAAAGTAACGTATAATGCGAAGCACACGGCAAATATGTTCAGCCAATATCGGACCAATGTAGATTGGCGTACAACGGCCGCCAATATTGGCCGGTTTATTCAACATCGGCAAATTCTATGTGGGCAGTATCAGTGTGTGCATTTTCTAATTAATTCAAACCAGATGGATTTTTCCTGTCAAACATCTAACATTTTTGAGAATTTGCTAGTGTAGAAAAATCCTCGGGTAAATTGATCAAAAAGTAAATTAGTGCCTTGTGTAGGATTTAGACTTCTTTTATTTTTTTCTATTTGCATAACATTTAATCGTGCTTTTACACGGTATACAGAATAATTAGGGTTTCCACAAAATCTAATAATAATTGAGGTAAAAAGATAGCAAAGAGTACAAATCTGTAATAATAATAACTGTTTGTGTCACGAGAGGAAAGGACACTTTCCTTCTAATTTGCACATATGATTTTTGTTCTATGATTAGAAGTTGAGAAAGAAATGTCAAAAAACCTAAATCTTACTAAAAATGAGCATCTAGAATTTTTAATAATTTTATAAGATTGGAAGAAAATTTTAGTAACTTTTTCATCCCTGCTTTTTATAAAAAAAATTGTTTGAAAAATAATTTTTAAAAATGAATCTTTTCAAAATGAGTTTTTGCAATTTTGTATCGATTTTAATAAGCGTTTTTAATATTTTGATCAAATAATTTAGATAAATTGCAATACGCATTATTAGGTTTGTCCATGAAAATTACGAGCAGTAACACGACTACCAGATTTTCTTTCTGACAAACAAAGAAATGGAGCGTTAAATTTGCTTTTGCTCGGTCTATATCATAGAACCACACATAAAGAATTCCGCTGTTCTATAGCAGAAATGATTCAGAAAAAATGGAAATCAGTTCTTCCTGTAGTTGTGTTCTTGTTTTACTTTTTAACATCGTTAAAATTGTGTTTTTCAGTAAATAAAACCATAATCGGTTATCAGTCACTATTGATAATAATTATCTCTTTTTTTAAGTTCCATCAAGATGAATATCGCGTAATCAATGAAAGATGTGTCCTTGCTGGTTATAATAAGAGTTATTTCGATAATGTGACGTTTGCTTTATCGCTTATTAATAGGACTACAAGAGCCTTTAATTTTCGTGCACGTCTACTGATTGATTTAAGAACAGATCTTATGGTAAAAATGGCACGTAAGATATTTAAATGTTGAAATTTTAATTTTTGATTTTAGCTCACGGTGCAGGTTTATAAATTTTTAAGTAATGAATATAGGTACTTTCCCGCTAAAGTAACCCTTGATGTATGCAAGGATCTTCTGCAAAGAGGTTTGTTTGGTTTTGAAGAAATACAGAAACATACAAACGCTAAACGGTGTCCACTTAAAAAGGTACATTTCGTCCTATTTATTATTATACGCCTCCAAAGATCGAATTAATTGCAGGGTTGGTACCATGTTAGTAACTTCACCTTCGATGATTCAAAATGGCCTCCTCATTTGATATATGGGAAATATAAAGGTGATTTAAATTTTTATCATCATTCCAATTTTGTTTTGGAGTTGGAATGGTATGGAAAAATTGAAGAAATAGTAAGATGGAGTAATTAATAAAGTGGGGGACCTGTGACAGATACGTCCTACATGCGTAGATATTACTTGCAAGATTATTTTCACTGCATGTTGATTGATTAAATATTATACTGAAATATAACTAATATACTGTAAAGGTGTTTTTGTTAATTTGAGTTTATACGACTGCGGAAGTTAGGTCTATTCTAAGCCAATCTACTTTCCTTATTACATATTACATTTGCCACTGCTATGTTGTGGATATATATTTTGTATACGTTTATTTTTATTTTTAAATTATTTTCTCGTTTCATTTTTGAAAATTATTTTTAAGGAAAACATAGACAAGGACATTTATACGCCTAAAATGGCCATTCTGGGCTATTTACACAACATAAGTGGGCCCGGTAAGGCAACAAGAGCTGCAAAGGTAAATACCTGAGGTTATGTTGTAACTAACTTTAATTTTACTAATTTTAATTCTTTCTACGTGCAATTCTCTATCGTTGCAAAGACCACCCACCACCCAGGTAGCATCATATATAAATGAAATGGTTAATTCCTAATATTTGACAAGCGTAGAAAACGAAAAATCTTTTTTCTTTAAGAAACATTTGATTTTAAATATTAAGTTGTTTAAATATATTTTATTGTATATACTTTTAATATGATGTAATATGATTTTGATATAATATGAATACGTATATCCCATAAATGACTATTTATGGGATAGAGTGAACTCTGAAAGAAACAAAGAAATAAAACAAAAAACTTTTTTCATTGATCTAGAAAAATATAAAAAAGTAATACTTTGCTCAGCCTAATAATTATAATGTAATATTACGTAATATTATTAAAAACTTATAACACAAAGTTATATGCATAAGGTTGCATAAAACATACAATAAAAATTATTACAGTCGAATAAACTCCACCACCAATTTATTAAATAAACTATTTTATTTGGTTTGGCACCACCCAAACGTTTATTAGCAATCAAACATTACTATGTAATTCCAACGGATTAATGCCGACTGGGACCATAGAACCAATATTGCCGCTTATGAGCCTTAAGTTTAAAAATATAATTAAATTTTCACAATAACCCGTATAAAAAGGTTTTATATGAAAACAAAGTTATCGCATGTATATATCACATGTTGTCCTATGATATAGAGGTTAATAAAATACAGGCTGTGGCGGTGGTAACACAGTGGTGCATACAATATATAAACCACCTACCTTTGGTTGTAAAATATATGATTGCTCCGTCTAATTAAGATTAGTTGTGCAGCATATAACTCTTTAAAAAAATTGTGACCCACAGGCGGGTTGCTTCAATAGGGCACTAATAAATTATATAGATCTAGGAACAATAGTACTATGCAAGAAATATAAAACAAACTTTCTAATTTAAAATGACAGAAATTTATTTAATTAAGACCACAAACAAAAATTTAAAATAAAAGAAAATAAACTTTGGATACCATAAACTTTGAAATATCAATCCTAAAATAATAAATTGCTTTTTATGTGAGGACTAATATTTCTGGCATCAACAATTCTACTAAATTTAAATACCTCACTTTTAAATAATCAAGTATCTGGGGCCAACAGTTTGCCAACTGTATCGTTATAAATCAGTAATTCTCTGCATCCATATGGTTAAACAATAAAATGAAGTGAGGTCAAACTCCTCTTTTAATTACATCCAAATAAATGACTTTCGTTGTGCTTGTTTAAATTATGGTTAAGTTCATAAATTTAAATGATTATATTTCAAATTCCATTCCAACATCCAAACGTAATGAAGATTGATAACTGAATTATTTAGCTTTTTTATACCCTTTTTGGAAAGAAAATAAATCTATTGAAAATTTTGGTAATAACAATTGAACTTTGACAAATTAGTTATAATATAACCAAATTATTGTTTATAAATTTGAATTATTCTTTAAACTGATTAGATAAACAGATATTTAGTTTACGAAATGCTCTATCTATTGGTATATTGCATTCATGTTCATATTACAAAATAAGGCCACCATTGAATGTCGATGACATATCATTTTTACACAACTATTACGTAACTAAAATTGACTTAATTACTTAACATTACGTTTTTACACATAACTATCTTGACAAAATTAAACCTTATTTACTAACAAACATTATTTACATACTTTCAGATATTAACAAAATGAAAATTCAAGCCAAATACATTATTTCTGTATTTTATTCCACTGATATCATCTGCAAAAAGCAGCCCCAACATCTGTTTCAATTCTCCACTTTCAATTATGTTAAATAAACTGCATCACAATACTCCATCAAACATTTACACGAGAACTGTAAAATTTTTACATAGAAGAAAAATTAATTATATGAAAATCTCGTTATCTTCAAACAATTCTTTCTTATAAATAAACTCAGGTTTGGCAGTAAATACTTGTATATACTCCCATTACAACACACCTTGTCTGTTTTAGGTTAAATTTAGCATTAACTATGGCCTCAACTTAATCTAAATGCCTTATCAGGTCATCGTCTCACATCGTTAGCTGAACTAAGAAAAATTACCTAAATTCTATGAAAAATCAGCTTTACAAATATCCTTTTTTTAACTATTGTTTGCTAGTGTGCATGCTAACTAAAATAAAACCTTTTATAGCTTTTTGAAAGATAAATTTTCTCAAATTAATAATTTTGAAAGTGAAGTTAGGCAACCCATTTAATGTCTCGTTTGAAAATTCCTATCAGTGGGTGCATTTTTTATATTGTATGCCAAATATCATGAGAATATGTTTTACATATTTTAATTCCAAAGTTAAACATTGATGAGCTACGTAATATTTATATAATCTATAATATTTATATTCTAAATAGGAAACATTTTCTTGAAAATGTACGTTAAATATTTATAAAACCTTACACTCAAAACGAAACATTTCTAATGATACTAAATTTTATGTTAAGTTCTATCTGTATAAAAAATGTTGATTAAATATATACATTTAAATATTAATTTTCTAATCTCATCTAATATCATATAAATAGAGGTTAGGTTAGCAGAGAAGTAGGATGAATTACATATTAATCTAGGCTAGGTGAAAAAGGTTGTATGGTGTTAACTAGATTAAATTAGAGGTTAGGTGTATAAGTTACGTTGGAGAACGTTGCAGTTTAACTGTTTAACCTGGGTTAAGTGATAGTTTTGTTAGAAGTTAGAATCGAAAGTTAAACTAAGGAAACAAACTGGAATTAAGTCTTTAACGAAATCGTGGAAGGCAACTAAATCATATCGCAGTTACAAGGCTCGAAAACACTTGGTTGGGATGCTAGGTTAACTTAGTTTACTTAGGTTAGAGGTTATACTGTGTAAGTAGATAGATTAGGTTAAAGACTACGTTAGGTTCGGCTAAAGAAAAGGCAAGGATCTCAAAACGATTAGATTATATGTTTAGGTTGTAAGTTAGCTTATAGGTTATGTTAGATGTTTGGTTACAGGTTAGGTTATAGTTAGGGCTACGATTACCACTCTAAGAGATCAAATTATTCCGACTTTTGTATTACTTTGATGTACAATCGTTTCCTATGATTATCAATAATCAATACTTACTATTTAAAAATGACTACTCTCATTTTAGGTAAACAGTATTAATAAGTACATTTATAAAGTTTTTCAAATATGTTCAGCAATGTACACCTCAAACAGCTATTTTGGGTATTTTGGTCAATAACTAACCTAAACATCTGCAAATCATTATACATTATTTATGATGTAATTTATTTTGAAATTCATTGAAGTTCATATATACTAATTCATAGAAACTCAATTGATTGACGGTATTCATAATTATTTTATTTAAAAAAATAATAAGAGCTCTAATATTCCTATTTTCATCTACAGCGTCAAACCAATAGCAGCCAAAAAAGTACTCGAGTAAATAAACATTTTTTAGACAAGTAAAAGGTGCCTTGAACTAGACCTCGAGAACAGAGAAAAGCTGCCACTAGCTGTAATCCCAGTAGAAGTTACAGTCATGTTATAGGTTAGGTAATAGATTAGGTAATATGTTAGGTTATAGGCTAAGTGTTATAGGTTAAGTTTTAGCTTAAGTTATAGGGTAGTTATATATAGCTTATAGGTAGACTAGGCTGTCTATAGGTTAGCTTAGGTTTAAGGTTAGGTTAGACCAAGTTAGGAATTAGTTGGAAGTTAGAGTTTACAATATAAGTTAGGTTATGTTCAAAGTTAGTTTAGGTTAGAAGCTTGGGTTATGCTGTAGGCTTTGTTAGGTTAAATTAAATAAGAGGTTTAATAAGATTTAATAAGTTTATAATTTAGGTGAAAGGATAGATTAGGATGAAAAGGAGATTAAGTTACAGGGCTAGGATAAATAATGCATTACTTTAGTTGTTACGTTGGGTTAGGTTAGGTTGGTTTATTTTTAAGTCAGTTGAAAATATAGTTAGAGAAAGCCTAAACATCTGTACAAGCAAACAACCACGACTTATTTTCTTCAAATATTTATCAATGTATTGTAGGGAAGGTTAGTGCAGAGTTTTTGCCTTGAGGATGAAGATGAGTAGATCCACTTTTGTCAAGTAGGGTTTGTTTCTACTGTGGTGCTCCTTTCTGATTTGTTATTTGATAGTATGCAATAACATTGTATGGCCATTGCCAAAAATGGAGATTAAAAGACATTCAGAGGAAACTATGAAAAATTAAATCTGAGTACGTTATGGAAATGTTGTATGAGCTACACCTATACAAAAGCAAAGTTTTGGGACAGAAACCGGATATCTTGAAAAGATCTGGAACATCAAGTTCGTGCAGAGCCCAGATAGTAATCTATATTTTTATCACGTTGTACTCACAATATGAACATACTGTTTAGTTGAAACTGTGCAACATACATGAACAAACGCAGAAAGCTTCTTAGAATTTGAAACTTCTGCTTGAAAGTTCTGAAAGTGGGAATATCTGATGACTAAGTCGAGGGGATAACTTCACATCTGGTAATGATTATTATGATTGTTTGTATTGCAATGCGTTTTTTTTGGTAGATTAACTAGTCATTTCTTGTTTATGAATTAGTATTATGATGATCAGTTATTTAAAAGGCTGTGGCTTAATGCCTGCTGCGACTAAGTAATTATTTGCTACAGACTAAATTAGATATTTCGAAGGATAACTGGATTGTTTATTCAATAAGTATTTCATCTCTATGGAAGTTGAAAGAACTCCAATTTAAAATAATGTAATGCAAACAGCTAAATGGCATATATTTAAATCACATAAGTTAATGGTTGATACCAAGATGAATTGCCTCTTGGGTAGTTAATTATACAGTGTTGTGTAGTACAATATACAAAGTTTGGGCGTGACCTTACCGATTACAACCAGTGATGAATCATTGTTCGTAATTTTATATGTAGTTATAGAAAGGTATACTAGTCCTTATCGAGAACTTCAGGAATCTGGAAAGATGCTGATGTCTATTGACTTTTAAGTCTTGATTTTTGCTTCACCTTGCAGATATATTATTTGTTAGTCTATCGTCTATACTGTGTTTGTATGGACCAGTATGGAATAGAATACCATTTTTGGGCCAATCGGACTTTTTGGATTAATTTCATTTATCAGGACTAGTCAGGTTTAAAAATTCTGGATACTGTACAACTCTAAAGTCACTCAAAGTTTCTCTGCAGTTCTTTTTAGATTGAGTATTCCATGAAGAATTTTCCAATAATCAAACGTGTTCCTCAACACCTAATAGCTTAAAAACGAATACTTTATATAGTAAGTAATAAAGATGTTTTGAAGTATTCCTTAAAATATGTAAACTCATTAACATAAAACAGTACAAACATAAAAATAACAAAACAATTTTTAATCCATTATGTAATATCAGATCGCTACATATCACTAGAAATATATCAACTAATAATTTGTTTTGTTTTTGGTACTTTTTTTGTTTTGATACAAAAATATTTGAATCTTCTTACGCATTCAGTATAATTAGAATCGACGTGGACCATACATTTTTAGATGTGGCTATGGTTCTCTTTCTGATTTTTGTGTTAATTCTTAAAGGTTGTCTTTCAGTAAGTAAATTTATTTTATTTATTTTAATTATTATCATACTATAGAGATTCTTTATTTTTATTTACTTAATTATATGTGGCATTTTCGTTTATAATTTTCCATTTACAAGCAGGTATTAATATGTTTCTGGCCTAGTCTAGAATCTCGTTCGAGGTAAATTTTTGTCTTTTTGAGACTTTTTGTGCTGTGAAAATAGATAATAGTCCAAAGGTTGAAATCAAGATAATATGGCGAGACTTGTGTACTAGGGCGGGCCGAAAAACCTAAAAAATTTTTTTTCAAGTCACCGCGGAAAAGTTGCGAATTTGGGAGACTAAAAAGGGTTAAAAAAAGAAATAAAATCGGTTTATATCTCCCAGTCGAGCATGTGCTCTAAAGTTTTCCGAAATTTTGCAAAATTCACATTTTAACTATAATTTTTAACATTTTTAAATTAGCCTCTTCCCGAATGTAATAGCTCAAATTCTTACGTATTAGAATCACAGAAAATAATATCTAAAATAACATCTTCCGGTCGCGCATTGCCTTCAAAGTTAATGAAATGTTGAAAAAAAATTACAAATAAAGGTAGATCACAGTTCAAAGAAAAAAATACTAACAACTTACATGTTTTTTTTTGTTTTCTTTATTGAATACAAGTTTAAATGTTTAAAAACAAATTATTTTAGACCATCAGTAATATTTATACTTCAACAGATTTTTTTATCGAAAAAACTAGTTTTTGTGTGGAGAGTTGTAGACCAAGAAAATCGTGTTGAACAATTGAACATCTCCGTTTTCACTCATTCCTAGCAGAAGGTACTTTAAAATCTGATTTATGGGCGAAGTTAGGCATGGTTGACCTTGACAGCAGAGTCGTTCTGACAAAAACCATCCCTAGTCTCAGCTTTTCCTTTTCCAGAGGCTTCTGTCACGAGTTTCACACATCGTTCAACTGCCTATGTGTGAACTGGAAATGTCTTCAATGTTATAACCCAATTAGGGACTGAGTCACTTTGAATATGTGATTTAATCTCATCGTCACTGATATCTTTTAATAATGGGGGAGAAGATAAATCACAGTCCATCCAGTTAATTATTTCCGAGTAGTCTTGAGCCTTGAAATTGTGTTTTGGCGGCATGAATGTTCTGATAGTTGTTCTCTTTTGATCTAACTGTCTCGCCTTTAGAATTCGTCGAAGTCCGAGCTCTCTTATGTGTTTTGTATTATCTTGTGTCATGGCTGACATTAAATGTTCTTGATGAGCGAAAAAGCCATTTCGTTCGATCACAGGGTCGACAATAGTAGGTAAATCTTCAGGCAGGTACCTTGAAGATTGTATTGATTGGTACACAAGTTTTGGTCCCTCTGTAAAGTATTTACTTGTTTTAATACTAAACCACATTGGCATGTAGGACTTCAAAACAAATACAACTATTTCTTGAAGTTCAGTTGTGGGACTTTCTTCACTTACGTACAATCTGAGAGTTCGATTGGCTGTTGTCAACCACTTCGAGTGTGACAAGGGACCTGGATCTCGTACAGCCAAATCCTCTTTACAGTTTCCCGACTTTATTGCCATGGACATATCGAGTAGATATTGGTGATCCTTACTTAGTATATTTCTGTCTATTGTGGGTATCTGACAGCCAATACTCTTGAAGCCAATCACTGGACGTTTTCAACAGCCACTTAGCTTTTCACCAATTGGCCCTTTCAAAGATTTCGGACCCGTTGATTTACCGTCTAGGTATTGAAACAGATGCCGGAATGGCAGTTCATTGAAATGGAGAAGGCAAACTGCCCATTGTAACGGTTTCCCCAAATGTATTTCGATTCTGCGAATCAGACCGTTTTTCCAACCTGTATTGACAGCATTGCCATCACATCCTATGACAACTAATTTTTCAAGAGAAATACCACGACCAGACAGATAAGAAATAATAGAAGCGACAATATTTTCGGAACTTCCAGAAGTTGGAGTAACATGGCCAATGTAAACTGAACCAGGTTCTTGAATTAGCGAGTAATGCTCTTCCTTTTTTACTCTACGGAACCTTTTAGAATGAGCTAGATCTACCACTAAGATCTTCCTCCCATCCAAATAGAGACCTTGTAGTGGAAATTCATCAGATTTACTACACAATTCAGTCCTAACATTTTGTTTTTCTCTTCTTGTTTTTTTTTGTCTATAATGTGGGAGACGTCAGAATCGGTAATTAATCCAACGTCGTGCAAAACACTTGATGCGATTGCAGCGGTAGAGCGATCAGAAACTCCATAACGATCGCTCAGTAATGCAGTAGATTTTAGCTGAATTCTCATCTGCCAATTATTATTAGAGGAAACTCTTTTTGGCTCTTTAAAATCTGGGTCGGTATCGCTATCTTTACTAGAAGGATATTGGTCTTCATCGTCAGTTTCGACAACATTTACATTTGAATGCAAGCACGAGGGTTTCAGATCAGATTCAGATTCATCATCCAAAGTCAAATGGCTGTCACGCGATCTCCTTACCAATGATTTATTAAGTTTCTTTGTTTCAGACCGTCTACCCCTCCAATTTTTCCTATTCCGTGTACTCGTAATAAGTAAACAAATCTTAGCTCAATAGCAGGTATTTTATTTGATTTTGCTCAATCACAGCTGACAGTTATATCGCATTTACATAAATCAGGGGTTTTGTTACAAATGCATTTAACAACAATGGGGCATTTGCAAGCTGCTACGTTAAAAAGCAACGAGCATTTTTGCTTAAACTCGTCAGTTTTCTGCTTAAACGAATCTTTATTTTTATCGCGTGTATATGATTTTCGTAGGCTGTAATATTTATCATGCAACGCATTTATAAGTTACACGATTCTCTTATCTGTAACCGTTGGGATAGATCCTTTCTGATATAAACCAATTATTTTGTTAGCTACTGTACTGGCAACTTGTGAAAAACTGACGCTGTTATTATTAACTTTAAGCGCCAAGTCGTATCTCTCCTGTGAACAACACCGAATCACGTCCTCACCAGTAGGAAGCTTGTTTGATGAAAAATCTTTAGGTGAACCAAATAAAGGGCAATCAAATATCTGTCTTGTAATGATTTTAGGTACAGCCATAGTATATCACCGTTAAGTCACAAAGTTACACAAAAATGTCATAACACAAAACCAACATTGAAATAAATGCAAATGCCAAAATAATAAATGGAAGAGCGAACGAACCACACATCAAACACGAGGAATAAGTGCAGCCTGACAGAACGTTAACGAGACAGTGGTAGGTGGGAGGAGCGTCGTGGTCGTTGACCCGAGCGATTTACGACGAGCGCGAGAATTTGTTAGATTTGACAGCTGTTGCGCGAGCGGAATACCTTAACCTATTTGAACTATTCTTTTTTCTAAATCATTATCGGTTCGAGTAAGAGTCGACTAGAGCTATTACATTTAAATATTGACAAGTTAAGTAACATGAAAAATTATCGTAAAAATGTGAATTTTTTCAAATATCGGCAAACTTTAGAGCACATGCGCGACTGGAAGATATAAACCGATTTTATTTCTTTTTTTACCCCTTTTTAGTCTCCCAAATTAGCAACTTTTCCGCGGTATTACGACTTGAAAAAACATTTTTTAGTTTTTTCGGCCCACCGTATTGTGTACAGGTGCGTTACTTCAAAAAATGTAGAATGTTTTCCACAATTTTGGCTCGAAGTTTTCTCAACAAAGGCAGTAATATCTGCCCGTAAGGGTTATTTGTACTGGGAAATTCTTCTACCTTTATCTCAGGGCATGGAAGCAAGAATTCTGCTTCTTTTGGATCGAGAAGTTTCAACTCTTTGTAGTTTCTTTGGTCTCTGATCATTTCACCACATTGGAGAGCACGTGTAAATCGTCCATTTTTACATTTTTCCGACATAAAAAGTTACTTTATGTTATTTCCATTTCACCGGAACTGACCTAGACTTTTGATTTTTAAATAGGACACTCTGTATATTTTTAATGATTGATTATTGATTTCAAGGTTAAATTTTGAGATCAACAGTGCTCTAACTGTAACTTTTTGATAGGTCGAGTATTTTTTCCGAAATCTTAATTCAGCATCTAGTGTGCCATGAATCACCCAAAAAGCTTCCTTCTCGGTTCAATAACAAACGACAAATATTGTTCTACCGTCTCGTTTTTCCGACCTAATAAGCCTTTTTTCAAATGGCAAGAGGGTAGCTCGTTACGTTAATAAAAAACTAGATTTTTTTTACGAATTATGGATGCCCCTAACATGAAACTTAGCAGATATTTTATAAATGAAAAATCTGGACTTCGGTCAAATGATTATTCTGGTTATCCATGAAAACATAAACGCTTTGAACGTAATTATAGCCATTCAATGCCATCGTCTCCTTTTTCGGTATTTTTGTTTTGATGGCTAACTAGACTAATCGTTTGATTCTGAGAAAAATGACTTGAATAAAAAAAATATTTTTGAATGTTTAAGGTCATACAAAAATTAATTTGTTGAAGAAACCATAGAACAGTATTTTTCATTTATAAATTATTTTTGAGGCCAAAAAGGATGCGTTTTAGGGTAATTCATGATACACTAGACATAGAGACAACACTTTGGAAAAATGATCCGATCTGTCAAAAAGTGTTAATTGGGGAACTTTTGATCACAGAATTTAATTCAAAATCACTAAAAATATATAGGGTGTCCTCCCAACTTCCAGTGAAATTGGAAATGATAGAAAGTTGATCCTTATGTCAAAAAATGAAAACAGACTTCTTATGCTAGCAAAAAACAAAGGTTTTGCAGGAGGAAACCACTTTCGAAAAACACCCTGTATACCCAGTTCGTTATGAACAATATGGAAAATGAAAATGTCCAAAGTCGTCTTTAACAACTTTTCTATCCCATTTGAAATGCCACGACCCAATACCAAGGGCGTAATCTGCTATTGTTGACAACGTGTCGTCATAGATTTCGTTGCCAGATAATCCCATCCAAGGAAGTGTGGTTACAAGAATCACAATTCGAAAACGACTGTACCTTTTAATGGCAAACTTTGCATTTGTCTTTGTAAAAGTTTGTGCTTGCTTTTATGGTAAAACCATTTGCTTTTGTTTATTGGAAATGACCAAGGTTAGCTACTTATCAATATCTCGTCATTTAAGTAAAAGTAATCTCTTCATTTAAGAAAATAGGTCTCAACTATATCGCTTCCTCTTTTACTTACAAAAAAATTTCTGAATTGAATACTAAGTGAATAAAAGTAAAAAAAATAAACTTTCTTCTTTTTTTAGTTCTATCAAAATGAATATCGCCTGATCAATGAAAGAAGTGAAATTGTCCGTTACAATAAACGTTATTCTGATAACGTAACGTTTGCCCTGTCTCCTTTTAATAGGACCACTAGAGCTTTCAATCTACACGCTCACTTGCTTGTTGAATGTGCGTCAAATATTACGGTTAGTAAGCCTGAAATATACAGTGTCACGAACAAAAAAGCTATTCATATTCTAAAACTGTTTTTCTTGTTGCAGGTCGTTTCTCAGTTTTACAAATTTTTAAGCAATGAATACCGATATTTTCCTGTACAAATCAGTCTTAATCTGTGTGAAGATATTCTAGAAAAGGGTTTATACGGATTTGATGAGATTACCAAACACACAAACGTAAAGGGGTGTCCTTTAAAAAAAGTAAATACTATTGAGCGTATTAATTTATTATTATTATTATTATTTATTCGGATTCATATAATGACTAAATAATCTCCATGTTAATGCAAACTTTGCATCTTAGGGATGGCATTACGTAAACAACTTCATACCTGATTACACAAAATGGCCACCGCATGTCCCTTATGGTAAATATAAAAGTGTAGTGGAATTCTATCATCAATCGGATTTTCTTTTGGAGTTGCATTGGTATGGGAAAATTGAAGAGATTATAAAGTGGAAGAAATAATTACTTCAGAATAATATTCTTAGACTTTGAGTTTTGATTTAAGGTTTTACCGAGTTGTTGTATTTTTATTGATTTAAGATTTTACTGAGTTGTTTGATTCTAAGTGTGGAATAATGGTTTCACTTCGTTTCTAATAATAAATCTTGAGGTGTCTGCTTGCTTTTTTGTTTTTATGTACCTTGATCATGTCTGATTCTAAATAAATCACAAACACTTTAATTGTCAAAGAAAGTATTTGTACTACAAGGAGAAAACGTTGACGTTTCATGAGCTGCACATATGATCATTTCTATACTGTTAGGATCAACTGTAATCTACTGCTAAAGAATTTGCAGATAAATCAATTTTTAATAAAAACAAATGAAGTTTTATAGTAACTTTCTCAGTTGTACCTTTTATACCTCTATTCTACTTTTCCTTCCAAGGGAGATAAAGTGAATATTCTCCTCTCTAGGGAGACAAAGTGAATACTTCTCCTCCCTGGAAGGTCAATGAACTATTTTAACTTTTAAAATTTAACTTCCTGGGAGCCTACGCATATGTAGGCCAATATTTCCACTACCTACCGATACTCAATTTGAGGGTGCTTAGACAGAGTTTAGGCTTACACGACCGGTTCATTCAAGTTGTAGTCAAGAACTTGGACAATTGTACCAGGAAAGATTGGGAAACGCCTGCAACTGGAAGTATATCTACTCGGAAGTATGACTACATTTAGGATGGGTCGTGCTTTAGAAGCTTTACCATAATTAACTCCAAAAATACGAGATTTAGCAAATCGATACTCAGTGACAATCTTTGCAATGGGATGCTATTTAAACTTTTCAACTACCCATTGTAAACGGCTATATATAATACTTGGCTATACTTGAAAAAACAGTTTTTTTTATCTGACTCCAAATATCTTAAAAATGCTTTTACTAAATATTGTAACCTAAAGCTCTAGATATTGGGAATGCCTTCAGTAAATGAAGACCCCCTTGTGCATTTTATAAACATTGCAGGAGTCAAAGGCTGAAAGTAATTTGTATTCTCTGTTGCAGTTATAAGTGGAAGTTAGGCCGGTTCGGAACGGCAGAAAAGATTTTTAGCACCTACGAAATTTGTACCATTGTCACTGTAGGTAACAACAGTTTACCCGTGGGTTAAACAAAAAAACGTTCCAAAGCTTGGATGAATGCTGCGTGTCTAGAGATGCTACAAGATTTAACCAAAAATACATTTGTAGAGAGCACAAGTAAAGACAATTCTCATTGTCTTCTTACCATTTCTCAATAAAACAGGGCCGGCTAAATCGACTACAATCGGTGAACACTTTTTTATCTTGAACTGTCTGTACTGGTGGTGGTGTTGGCTGTACTGCACAAGGTTTTCATGAAAAGCGTTGGCAGGTTACACATTGACGTATAATTCTGGAAGCTTTTCTGAAATTATTGAAATTCTTTTCTCTCTAAGCTTGAACATTAAAAAGTGGGTCCCGGCGTGTCTGCTATGGAGATGAACTTCAGGAATAAATTCTCCCAAAAATGGTTGGTTACTTGGAAGTAGAATAGACCACTTAAAATCTTCTGTGTCGTTGCTGTTCACAATAGCAGTTTTCACGTACCTTAATAACCCGCCACTCATCGTTACAACCGCAAGAGATTTCATCTTGGGTAGTTCATTGCGACATTGGTGCTGAATAATATTAAGGTTGGGAATTTCATGAGAATCCTTTCTTGGACATTGTTGATTTTTGCATTGGTTATAGCGTCGTAACCAAAATGTAAATGGTGTATTCAGCATACCTAGTGACTATCTTCTCTTATTTCAAGGTTTTTTATTTGTAATCTTGGTTCAGTTCGGACAGTCTTCCTTGTCCATACGCAATGAATACATAACCAGACCTTTTGTAACCTCTAGAAGTTAGAATAGCTTTTCAAAATGCAAATTGATTATTTACCTTGAAGATGGACTTTTTGACCTTTGGCGATCTCAGACGTATTTGTACCCGAACGGCTACATTGATTTATTATAATTAGCTAACCTGATTAGTTCATTAGTTTGTATTACTTATTCTTAAACTATTTTAGCTAAAGTTCATATTTACTCAGTTCTGCAAATCATAATTGCATTTATAATAATATATATATTAAAACGCCAATTGATCTCGGGAACGAAAGATCAAATTTACGCGGCGACCTAGATATAAGCTAGGGGCAACGAGAGAAGCAAAATAACACCAAAATTATGGTTCCTACTTTTATGGTTTCTGAGATACAGAATTATTTTAATATTAGAGGCTTTTGTATGGTTTTTGTCTGATTGGGATGATCGTCAAAAAAACTATTATTTCCCCTCCCGCCCAGCCCTTTTTCAGAGTTGGGAATTTTTTTAAATTAACTGCGTTAATCTGGCATCTCAAACATGGTGAATCGAAAATGATTTTTTAATCATATTTTAATCAATATTTTATAATTAAATTATCGCGCGTCGTAGGCGCTCGGACCCCCGATTTTAATATATTTATTTAGGGTTAAATACCCTTTTATTATCTAGCCCAGCACTTCAACCCCTGGCCTCTGACGACGACGCTATCAACTGTAATTTATACTTACACTCTAAAAAATTACCGGTGAATTATACCCTAAAAAATGGAGGCAACTATGTTACCTCCATTTTTTGGGGTAAATTTACTTCAAAGTGTAATTTTCATAGGAAGTGGGGAAATTTCAACATTAGGTTAAATTTGCATTGTAATGTTTCCTTTTTAAGTAAATTTACAGATTAAAATTACAATCTCAATGTAATTTTACATTTTAACATTAAAACACCTGTGTAAAGTTACATGGCAAAGTTAATATTTCATGGCAATAGTACTTTTCAGGGTTAAAATACAAATGTGAAAATACTTCTTGAATGTAACGATGACTTGCGAAAGTACTTGCAAATTCAATCGTTCCTCTGAATATTACTTACATAGGTAAAGGAATTGTATGAAACAAAATAAAATCAAAGTAATTTTTATTGAACGTATGTACTTATATAAAATATAAGACATTAACAGAACTTCTTTTCAGGGGCTTTCGGAAATATTTGGTCTCTCAAAGACATTCAGATAAAGTTTCGATTCCACCTAGAAAATTAAAAAATTATAAATTATATAAACAATTATACACGAGTACCTTTCTCAATTACAGTTATGCTAGTTTATTTCGAATTCTTCAATTTTTGATTCATCCTAGAAAAACATTAAATTAAATATTTTTATTTTATTGGTTTAAATTTGTAATTTTAACATATAGGTACTTACCGATTATTATTTTTTAACTTCTACTATAAAATAAAATTCTTCCCATCTTCGGTCATACGTGTAAATATTTGCCTTTAATAAATGCGCACTACACTACAACGAAAAACAAAATATTAATGAGCAACAGAATGAACACTTCGTTCGATATCGATAGAGTACGCCTCGCCGAAATCATAAAAGAATGGTACACACCATTCCGACCATTCCCCAAAAAGCCTATTTGGACTGTTCATAATGGATTCCTGAATTCTTTCACGAAACGAAGGTCACAAACAAGTGCGATCAGCGAAATATTAATTAAGGGTAAATATTAAGGGTAAAATTACACTATTCTTGTTCAAGTTCATATTATCTTTAATATTACACTAAAAATGAATTAAGTTATTGAGCAATTATACATTGGTAAGGAAAAAATTGTCTGAGTTATGTAAATTTATATTATGGATAGTGATTTTAACCAGTTCAATGTAGTAGAATTACTTATATTTGTATAATTTTACATAATTACAGGGCATTTTACCACAAATAGTAAAACTACTAAATGTATAGGTAAAATTAATTTTAGGGTAAAAATACCGCAAATAATAGCGAAAAGTTACCTCTTTCCCAAGGTAATTTTACCTCATTTTTTACAGTGTAAGTTTTCAGCTTAGGGGTACGTGCGGACAAGGGTTACAATTGGCGGCAGCGGTGGGATACGGTGGGACAGTGGCGGCTCCTCATAAAGAGCCAAGGGGCCATGGCCCTACCATTACAAATTATGGCAACAATATCACAAATCAATCATTGACAAGTCTTAGTTTTTCAAAAAAACAAAACGAACAAAAATTTAGTAGAATGTTCCTCATTTATTGCTAAAACTACAGTGGAAATTTCAATCCGATTGACTAATTAAGCCGTTTAAAAGTTATTGCAATTTAAAGCAACTGTAATTTTACATGTGATCTTATGGAGATTCGCTCTCATAATAGAATAAAGTCATTTCAATTACAGGAAAAAAAGCTACCCAAATTTTTCAATTAGGTAACTTGAACTCCATAGAACCGATTTTGCAGTTTTATAAACATTCACTAAACGATTGTTAAAAAAAGAAATATAAACAAACCGAAAATCAATGGTTTTTACTTAAGATTTTTCCATATTATTTGTTATTTTCTATTTCAGTCACAATTATTAGTAAAAATTCCTCTTTTTTTTAAATAATATATTCTTTTTTAGCATTGTAACTTATTAATTTACTTCGTAAAACGAAGATATTCATGAATTTCTACTTTCCAATACTTTTGCCTTCGAGTGCCGGGCCAGTTTTATCTGGCCTGGCACACCGGGCCAGTTTTATCTGGCCCGGCACAATATAGACGGTCATACAGTGATACAGTTGGTCTTTGCGGGTGTCTGGCGGTAAGCGGGGACGATTTTCATCAACGTTCGGGCCAGACGTGTCAGTGCACGGCGTTCGTATTTGCTGACAGGTTACTAGTTTAGCGTGGTGCGTTTGTTTACGTTTCGTCGGCAGTTGTTATTTTTAAACTTTCATGTACTGTTTTTACTGTATCGAGTTATTGTGTTATTGAGTAGTGTATTTTTTGTGTTACCAAAAATGAACAGCATCAGTAACCTTTCGAAAAAACAATTTTCTTCCCATTCCTTCGAGGAAAAACTCGAAATAAAGCAATTAGGAAGGCTCATGCCGGATTTGAACCTTTCAAAAACTCAAAATGTTTCTGTCTCTGGTTTTAAAACTCGTACGCGTAAATTTAATCGGAACATCTACTTGAAAAATAGTTGGATTTGTGGTTGCGATGAAAAGCAAGCCGTTTTTTGTTTTCCTTGCGTTTTATTAGGAGGAGAAATAACATGGACGAAGAATGGTGTTACAGACTTAGTGCACATCTGGGAAAAGATAAAGGCACATGAGAAATCGAAGGTACATATGAACAATGTTTTTAGTTTTTCTATGCTTGGAAAATCAAATATTTTAACCCAGTTGAACTCAGCACATAGAAACTCAATTATAGAACACAACAAAAAAGTTGATAAAAACAGGTATGTTTTAAACAGAATTATAAACTGTATTCGATTTTGCGGTGCACTGGAATTAGCTTTGAGAGGACACGATGAATCCGATGAATCGGAAAATAAGGGAGTATTTCGGGAATTAGTGAATTTTAGATCTCACTTAGACAAAGATTTAAAAGATCATTTTAACAAGTCAACAGTGTTTAAAGGAACCTCAAAAATGATTCAAAATGAGTTGTTAGAATGTATGCTTGACGTTTATCATAAAGAAGTGGCTAAAGAAATTGAAGCAGTCGAATTTGTTGCAGTTATTGCTGATGAAACTACCGACGTATTTGGAGAATTTCAACTTGTTATTATTTTACGATATATTGTTGGTGGAAATCCAGTGGAAAGGTTTTGGAATTTTGTAAATCCTTCAGGGCATGATGCGGCTTCAATTTCGGATTGTAATTTAAAAGAAATTGATCCATTAATTATTGGTACTCCGAACAAATTAATAGCTCAGAGTTATGATGGAGCATCCGTTATGAGCGGAGGTTTAAATGGTGTTCAAAAAATTATAAGAGATAAGTACGCATCAGCTAACTACGTTCATTGTTACGCTCATCAAATGAATCTCATACTGAGCAGTGCAGCATCAGTGAATAAATCAGTTCGAGTATTCTTCGCACATTTATCTGGACTTTGTTCATTTTTCTCAACTTCAACTCAAAGAATTAAAGTACTAGATGAAATTGTTCACAGGCGATTGCCACGTTCCTCACAGACCAGATGGAATTTTCATTCTCGAGGAGTTAATACTGTTTATGAATACAGAAAAGAACTGATAGATGTCATGGAAACATTAGAAAGCAGTGAACATATTAAGTTCGATTCCACAATTGAACAAGCTGGTGCCTACAAACTTCGACTGCAGAACAAAGACTTTATTTTTTGGTTAACAGTTTTTCATAAAATAATGCCACATGTGGAAATAATTTTTAAACAATTGCAGAAAAAAAAATACCGACTCAGTTAAAATTAAACAAGATTTACAATATTTTGAAAATGAAATTCAAAAAATACGAGATCAAATGGACCAGATCGTTGAAACTATTGATTTAGAGTTTTCAGTCAATGAAACACTTCCCCGAAAGAAATCTCGCACTCTTGTACCGCGTCCGTTAGAGAAAAAAAGAGAAGCAATTGAAATATGCGATGTTATTATACAGCAAATAAGAACTAGATTTAGTTTTACTGGACATCTGTTAGCAACAAATTTATTTTTATTAGAAAAGTTTGGAGATTACGGCAAAAAATTTCCCGAAAACCTTTTTTCCGAAGTAGTCGGTGCTTATTCTTTTTTGGAAAAAAATAGGTTAAAAACTGAACTTCAGGTTATTTACGAAAGAGAAGAACTGCAATGTGTTTCAGGGGCTCTTTCTGTTTTATCATTTATTTCGCAAGAAGAAATGCGTGATACTTTTCAAGAAACGCGTAAACTTTTGGAAGTATTAATAACAACGCCAATGTCAACGGCCGAAGCAGAAAGATGTTTCTCGATGTTAAAGCGAATCAAGACATTTCTACGAAATTCGATGAAAAAAGAGCTATTAAGTGCATTAGGAATGTTATCGGCAGAAAAAGCTTTCATAAATAATATTGAAAACTTCAATCAAAAAGTTATTGACCGATTTGCAAATCGAAAAGAACGGAGAATGGACTTTAATTATAGTGCCATGTAACTTTTTATTTAAAACTTTAGGTATTTGACATACGTAACAGTTTCAGTTTATAAGTTTTTAATACTTTAACATTCATGTTTTTGTGTGCGTGCTATTTAAAACTGAATTTGTGCAACCTGCCACCTAACTTCAGACTTTGGTGAGTTTAATGAATTTTTACTTTTAATTGAAGAGGGGTGGGGAATATTAGGACGTTGGGCCGAGGTTGGCCCTATCACTCAACATTGGCACGAGCCGCCACTGCGGTGAGATAATTTTTCCTTGGGGATCTAAAAGAAATGCTAGGTCTCCAGGTTTTAATGTTAATTCTTTTGAATTTTTATTGTATTGCAGAGCTTGTTTGCTGGCTGCTTTTTGCAGATTTATCTTAGTTTCTTTAAAGACAGTATTAAGCCTTGCAAGTAATTCGGCTACGTAGTTGCTGTCGATAGCATAATTAATTTTTCGTGATTTTAAAATTTCTTCTAAGGGTAAAAGAGGATCACGACCAAACATTAAGTAGTAAGGTGAAAAACGTGTAGAACTGTGGGTGTTAGTGTGGTACGCTAATTGGAATAATGGTAACCATGCTTCCCAATCAGATTGATCCTTTGAGATATAATGAGATAAGAAGTCTTTTGAAACTCGATGAGCACGTTCTACTGCATTAGATTGAGGATGAAAAGCACTTGTAGTAATTTTCTTTATTTTTAATTTTTCGCATAGAGATTTAAAAAGTTCACTAACGAAGTTGGTTCTTTTGTCTGTTATAATTTGCTCTAGAATTCCAAATCGAGCAAATACATTGTTCACCAGAACTCTCGCAACTGTTTCTGCTTTCTGAGCTGGTATAGGTATGACTTCTAAACATTTGGTAAAATTACATTGAAACGAAAGTATATATTTATTACCATTAATTGATGTTACGAAAGGACCCCAAATATCCATGTTACAACGTTGCAAAGGACGTTCCAATGAAGGAAATTGTTTTAAAGGCGCTCTTTTTAAATGTGGGTTGGTCTTTCGCTGATTATAAGAAATGCAGCTAGACACATAATTTGTAATATCTTTTTGCATGTTTTGCCAAAAGCATTTTTGCTTAATGTAGAGTGATGTTTTCTCAATGCCTACGTGCCCCTTTAAAGCTGAATTATGCAAACTATATAACATTTCGCTAACTAGTGTTTTTGGAACTACTAGTAAGTCGCAAAACTTTCCATTTTTCTTCTTATATAGAATCTTGTCTTGATCTAAATAAAATTCATTATTTTCACCATTTTATGTTAAATCTTCTTTTGCTGAAATGCAAAAATCGTCTTTTTGTTGCTCTTGATAAATTACAGTTTTATCCAGAATTGGTAATAAGTCTGGTTTACTAATGGTGATTTTAAAAATCTATTTCGATTGGTTTCTTGGATTATTTTCTTTGGTGTTTAATGTTTGGGGATCTTCGTGTAAATAGTAGACGAGTATTTTTATGTTTGTATTTTTAAAGATATATTTAATCATGTCTCGAACAGTTTCCCAATTTAAAGAATCTAGTCCACCAGCAATTTTTGGTATTGCGATGGTTTTTTCCTGAAGTTGAACAGCTTTTTCTTTAAAATCTTGAAGTGTTTACCAAAGATTCTCATATGAAGGTTTGTGATGAAATTTCTTCTTGGTAATTGTAGTAAATGTTTCTTTTAGAGAGACATAAAAATGCTGTTTCTCCTAATTTTTTCCTTTGTGCCAATAGTTGTCTTGTTGCGCCAAATTTCTTTTTGAATTCTAGAGCAATACCTTGTCCCATTCGAAAATCTTCTGAGACGCAATGGGCTAATGAGATGTTTTCATTGCATTTCCATAAATTTCCTGCGATTTCGTTGAAATCTTCGTTTTCTATCTTCTCAACGTTTCTGATTTGCAAAAATTCTTTAAAAGTGATCATACTTTTGTTTTCTATGCATCTGCATTTCCATGTTGCTTTCTGCTACGATGGATAACGGTAAAATTGTATTCAGAGAGTTTTAAACTCCATCTGGCTAATCTTGAAGCCGGATCTTTCATAGATAAAAGCCAAATTAAGGCTCTGTGGTCGGTGATGACCGTAAATTTTCTTCCATGTAAATAACATCGAAATTGTTGAATTGCGAAAATTACAGCTAAACATTCTTTTTCTGTTACGCTATAATTGAGTTGAGCTTTATTTAATTTTTTGGATGCAAATGAAATCGGTTGAAGAAATCCGTTTTTTTCTTGACTAAGGATTGCTGCTATAGCTCCTTTGGATGCATCGCACTCGATGAAAAATTCTTTTGTAAAATCTGGATACATGAATATACTGTCGTTTTCTATGGCTTCTTTTAATGTGTTAAACGCTTTTATGCACTTATCGTTCATATCGAATGTGACATCTTTCTTCGTTAAATTTGTCAAGGGTTCAGATATTTCTGCATAATTTTTAATGAATCTTGTATACCATCCAGCGAGTCCTAGGACTTATCTGATTTTCTTTACAGTTGTTGGTACAGGAAATGATTTTAATGCCTCTAGTTTATCAGGATCTGTTTGAATACCTTTTCCTGAAATAATATGCCCTAAATATTTAACTTCTGGTTTAAGGAAAGCGCATTTTAATAGTTTTAGTTTAAGGTTTGCAGTTCGAAGACGATTGAAAACAATGCTGAGCTTCTGTAGGTGGTTTTCAACACCTGTTCCGTTGTGAATGATTATGTCATCCAGGTACACCATACACATAACTTTCGGCAGTCCTGAAAGTGTTGCGTTCATGAATTTCTGAAATGTTCTTGGAGTATTAGTAGATATGCTAAGAGAGTTCTGCGACAAAATCCCATGTATTTTCTTATGGAGGTCCGTTTTACGGTTCAAGGTCATCCGCGAAATTCGAGGCTCATTTGCATATCATTCGCGGGGTCATTAGCGGATCATTTGCATATCATTCGCGGTGTTATGTATGTATCATTAACGGTATTATTTGCATATCTAATTAATTTAATTCGCGGGGTCATTAGCGGATCATTTTTTATATCTCGCCGGGTCATCTGCATATCTCATCTCTCTCTCCTCATTTCCAACTTGTCATCATTTCCCGCTGAAAGATTTGAATTCCTAGCGCTGCTAATGCCATCTATCGGTGACGTCATATGATCGGTATAGTAGATTTCTATACGCCTGTAGATAGGCAACCCGCTATACTTTTTTACAAAACCAATGGAGCCAACAGGGTTTGAACCGGGGACCGCTCGAATGGTAGCCAGCCAATGCATCCACTACACCAACGAGGTAATCTATTAAAGCACTGTAAACTGGTTATAAAAAAAAATTGTTGACTAGCGACCACGTACTCATAATATAATACAATTAATTTTAGGTATAAATCTAAACGTGATACATTATTATTACTAAATTAATTTATTAAAATAAAAATAACTCAGAACTAAATTATTAATATCAAGAAATTTATTTAAAAAAAACATTTCAATTCTAAACGTGTACAGGAGTTATTTATAAAAATGATTTCACGTATATTTGATTAAATCCAATTTATTTAAAAATAATTCCCGGAAAATATTTATAAATATTGTACATTAATAATATTAAATCTTTAGGATTCCAAAATTATAAGCCAATTATGATTATTATCATGAGTCATTGAGATGAGACAATTATTAACCTTATATGAGCCAATCGTGAAGAAACTCAAGAAATTTTTCTTGATACATCTTAAATATAACAATTTGAAAACTATATACAGATATTATTACTACATGAGCCCCGTAACATCAGTCGATCCGCGGCTTTTTATATCAATACAAACTAATTAGTCGTGTTGTTTTCAACATTCTTTAACACTACTTTCAACCATAAATAAACAAACGTTCTTACGAATGACTGAAAGGAATTTAAATATTATAAATAATTTGTTAAGAGATCAAAGCTACTGTCATAGTTATAAGTTTAAGCGATAACAAAATGTCCATAGCTTAACCCCGAGACCACGGAGCTTGTCTTTTAAATTACTGCATACGAGTTATTTCTAAAAATGCTTTCACGTATATTTGATTAAATCCAATTTATTTAAAAATAATTCCCGGAAAATATTTATAAATATTGTACATTAATAATATTAAATCTTTAGGATTCAAAAATTATAAGCCAATTATGATTATTATCATGTGCCATTAAATGAGATCGGTAAGGTAAAAACATGACGTCTTGATTGTAAACGATGATTTCTCCATTGCTAATGAATTTCCAATTAGCGGGTGTAGAAAGTTAAAATTCAAACATGAAAAACTATTGGTTTAATCGAAATATTTTAAAAGTTGCCGACGGCTAATTATTATTTAATAGCAACCATAAATTTCTGAGTAAATCTGTTTGGATATTTCCTGAAGCCTAAATCAATTTTGTTTGTATTAAAATCTAGAAATTTCAGAAAAACGGTTTTAAAATAAATTGTATATAGTTATACATTGTGAAATAAAAAAATGCAAGAATAAAATACGTACACGGATTAAACTAAACTATATATTAAGAAATATTAATTACGGCTTTATAGCATCTTACAGGAAAAAGATTACAGTCAATCAAGATCACAACACATATCATTAACAAGATATCGTAAATAAATATATTATATATTGAAGGTAAAGACATGAGTATATCCATCGTTTGACTAATGTCTATTTATTAAAACAAATAAGTTATGAAATGAAGCAGGGAGTCTATTCAATGAACATTGCCTAATACTTTTATGATTTTTCTAGCCTATAGATCAGCAGTTAGAAACACGGGCCTGCTAAATGCCTGCAATTCACCTACCCTATCAATATGTTGTACAATTTTAGATATGTAATGTATACGTTTTGTTTCTTACTTAAGTCTATTTTGTTTGTATGTTTGTAATATTTAGACATTTACGAAAATTAAATCAAGCTGAACAGCAGATTACTATTTTAAATTTAATAGATCATACGAATTATCTTACCCTGTTCTTAATTACTGCTTTGTATAAATTGTACATTGTTTGTAAATGCTCTCTGAACTAAAATATTCATATATGAGAGAAATGTTATATAAGTCAATACAGCCCTATAACTATCATTTATTGAGCTATACAAAGAGATTTATATCTACGCTAAACTAAAGATTAATAGAAGTATTGCATTCCTGATATCATAAGATAACGATAAAACACATGATTATTCTTAGACTAAGGTCTAATTTAGGTAGTCAAAATCTAGGTAATCGAATTGTAGGTACATATCATGATGTGATATCATACAATTATATTCTAGTAAGAATTGTAATAAAGTCACTGCTATAAATAACATCATTCTTTATCACGATCATCTATCATTATCAAAATCATCTAATGTCATGCAGAGTCAGCAGCTAGCTCCTAAGTTCGTATATGCGAGAAACTCTCTACCCGCTCTGAACAATCAATTACAAAAACTGGATGAGTTTCGGACGTATAGGTAGATAATTCCAAATTTTAATCCGTTTTCATTAATGGGTAGACCTAACATAACATTAGTTTTACCGTAGGAAGAAGAAGAACCGCTCAGAATTGCTCTACAGGAAACAGTCTGACACTAGGTTATTCAGATCAAATATTACTTACAAATCGGAAAGGATATCTATGAAACTCGTGCTGAATTAAATGTAGGAACCTGAATGCGTGGCAGCATCCGTCGCTATTGTATCAACCGTTTCTTCGCATAGCTTTTAGTTTATCTGTGAGAAATTCTATTTTATTTAGTACATAAGGCGTAGATTAGATTATTAATCTACCCAAAAGATTCACCAAACATGGACCTGCTAAATGCCTGCAATTCACCTACCCTATCAGTATGTCGTACAATGCAAACATTTAATATTATTATTAAAATTTTATAAATAAAAACGATAAAAGAAGTTTATAGTTTTCATTTATTTTTATATTAAACATATACGGTAGCAGGATCTAGATCGATGTATACAAATTCATATATGACAGAAATGTTATGTATCTCAATACATACCTAAAACGTATTCTTCGTATATTCAGTAAGAGCTACCCATTTTTTCTAGACATTCGAATTTTGAACAGCTTAATAATATGTTTTCTCATTTAATCATAATTAAGTTGACTTATTGTTTATACACCATATAGATATTCGTAGCATCTAAAGTAAACTCTTATTTAAACGTTATTTTACAATATATCATACATTTCAGCAACTCCGAAATATGAAGATATGTAATAATTTACTATATACTTTTGTAGGATATTAACTCGTATAATTAATACTAATTTGTAATTATCTTCGATACCTTCGAAATATAAGTCTATAACATATCTACCCAAAAGATTCGCCGACAAACTTACTGAAGATAAAGTGGTCGATCTCAACCAAAAGATAGCGAATACAACTCTGTCTCTAGGATTGGTTTACCTAGGTAAAATAAAGACAGAAAGATATCAACTGTATGCTGACTATATGTTCATCGAGACGAATAAGGTATGAAATGTAACAGGTAGTCTATTCAATGAACATTGCCTAATACTTTTTTCTGATTCTTCTTCTACCCTATGGATCCGCATTTAGAAACATGGACCTGCTAAATGCCTGCAATTCACCTACCCTATCAGTATGTCGTACAATGCAAACATTTAATATTATTATTAAAATTTTATAAATAAAAACGATAAAAGAAGTTTATAGTTTTCATTTATTTTTATGTTAAACATATACGGTAGCAGGATCTAGATCGATGTATACAAATTCATATATGACAGAAATGTTATGTATCTCAATACATACCTAAAACGTATTCTTCGTATATTCAGTAAGAGCTACCCATTTTTTTTCTAGACATTCGAATTTTGAACAGCTTAATAATATGTTTTCTCATTTAATCATAATTAGGTTGACTTTATATAGCATTTTTCAGGAAAACCTTCTTCAGAAAAACCCTAATGATTATTTAATTTACATAAAAAAAAAAATTTAAAACATTTGATTACACAATAATCCCATTTTCGATACCTTCGAAATATAAGTCTATAACATATGTTTGTAATAGGTCTTTATAACTTTCGAACACAGGGTAGTTACCTCTTGCAAAATTTACAGTTATGAGAACCCTGAAAACTTAACCTGGAGAAATAAATCAGATAAATAATTTACTTTTATTGAAACGATAAATTTGCATACTAATATATGAAAATAATATAATGTATAATGCCTGATAAATAAAATTGAAATTATTCTTATTCTTTTACAATGAAATGCGTTTTGAAAAAACACGATGAAACGTTATGTATATTAATGCAGGAGTTCTGTTAACGCATTCGTTATTTAGAGATTCACTTATAAGTACACTATCTATTTAGCTGATTCAATAAAAATTTCATTATTTTTAAAATTCCTAACGAGGGACCTACTGATAAGCGTTATATTATACCAGGTACGTATGATACTCTACTGCTGATTGCATACCTGATGAACGCAGTTGTATAAAGTAATATAGGATATACGTTACAGAGAAGTTTAATTTTCCGTGCAACAAATGACCTATATATATATTTTATGTACAATGCTGACATTAACATATTTAGCGCATACCTGTTGAACATAGCTCTACAAAGTAATATTTAAAAGACTTAAAAGGCTTATATTTTAGAGATCGGATACAGGCGCATATATTCCTGTATATTACCTCTAAATTTTACTTTAACAATACATGTAGTCAGGTTTGGCGTAAATAACAATTAGGGATATCAAAGCCATACTAACTGAACGCTAACATAATATGCTCTACAGGTCAAACTCAATTAATTAACCCTGGGGCTATACATCCTTAGACTAGAAACAGTCTTGAAACAAAAATGGCTGAGTCCACCCTGTTAGACAAGAAATCAGAGTATGGGCGTGATAAATAAAACATATAAAGTTATTTTACAAACATTTATTTAGTATACATAACATAATACAAGAATATAGATCATAAGTTGTTTTCTATGACGACTGTTGTAGTTCTACGGGCCTCTGAGTCGTCGTATGCCCTCGCAGCAATACTAATACGTATAAAGTCCGATGACTGACTCATTGGAACTGTACCGGTAGCCCTTTCCTTGTTCAACTCTTCGTTACTATCACAGTTGGTAAAAGAGGAATCACATTCATCAATACCCAAATGCATGGCTGAAGTCATATCTTCTTCTTCTTCTTCTGTCTCAACGATATCAGTAGGTCCATTTGCTTCCTTTACCAGAGCTGTCTTTACAACATTTGCGTTATTATGTACGTTTTTTAAATGCCTTTTATAGCTGTCGATGCGTGAAAGATATTTGAAGCAATTAGAACACCGAACTTTGATTGATTCGTGAACGCTTTTAATATGTCTTTTTAAGTGGTCACGACGTGAAAAAGTTTTGACACAGCTAGAACACTTGATTCTGTTTGAATCGTGCTTGGTTTTTACGTGTCTCTTGCAAGTGAATGGCCTCGCGAAAGACTTGAAGCAAACCGGACACTGTATTTTGCAATCCTGTCGACCAGAGTCATTCTTCTTACATACGTCGTTAGCGTGCTGCTCCATTTCGACTAATGAAGGAACAGGAACACTACCCCACCTATTTATACTGATCGACCAGCGCAATCGGTTGTTCTCGGTTATAATCGTAAGCGCTCGGAGCAATATGTATGCTCGAGAATGAATCGTAGGTTCTATCCTAAGTGTATGTAACCCGGGACCGATGTCCGTACATTTTAAATTATCAAACTTACCATATAAACATGAATATTTACTACATTTGCTTTAATTCTTGTTCCCTCCCTACCTACCTACCTACCGTAAACAATATGACATATCTGCGTCTAAATACAGTGAACGAAAGTACTAGAGGAACTTAATATCTTAGATCACGGCTGTTTCTGGATACGTGATTTCCTCTTACAATATCTATAGTTACGAGAACCTTGAAGACTTAGCCTGGAGAAATAAAACATCGTCAGTTTAAAAGAAATAAGTCCGTCGCCATATTTAAACGTTATTTTACAATACATCATACATTTTCAATAGCTTCGAAATACGCAGATATGTAATAATATACTATATACTCTTGTAGGTTATTCAACGTATCTATAGTAAACTCTTATGATTAATAATAATCTGTAACCTTATTGTTTTTTATTACATCACAGGTTAGAGCGTACGAATATAAATTAGGTTAGATTAGGTTAGAGCCTACGAATACATTTTTAGGGCAGAACGTAGGGAGCAGAGTAAGTACAAAACAACATACTTTCATACAAGAACGTTTATTGATACGAGTAGTTTCGACGCTACTTAAAACATAATACATAACTTATATATATATATATAATATCTATTAAAATAGTACATTTCGTATACACTAATAATGGTACTACATACCCGACTATAAAGTAAACATGGTAAGTATACTTTAAAAGAATAGATAGTAAATATAACTATATCTAATTATTTTATAAAATACTATGTTAACTAAGAGGTTATATACAGAATATATACGCCTGTATTCGACCTCTAGAGGGTTCATAAGACTAGACTAGACCAGACCAGACTAGACCAGACCAGACCAGACCAGACCAGACCAGATCAGACCAGACCAGACCAGACCAGACCAGACTAGACTAGAGTATTATAGACTGTAAAATCATGAACAATTATACCACCTGTAATATAATAGAGCTTACTTGATATTTTAAAATTAGTGGCTGAATCTAATTATTACAGAAATTCAATTGTAGAAACTGAAGATGTAATCTTTAAAACATCTAAAGTTAGAAGTTTTTAGTAGTCAGGTTAGATTAATAGAGGGTGTTATAATCAAATCGTTTTTAGAAACTATTTGTTTTGTAAGATTGGCTCCGTAAGGAAAAACAACATAGCTGTAGTCTTGATTTTGAAATTGAGATAGCTCGGGACAAAACGATGAATACAAAGTTTAGAAGTTTATTTCAAAATTCTGTGATAAAAAACATTAATTCTTCTTTACTTTAAAACCCAAAATTGCATGATAAATCAATATAATATTAATATAAATGATTAAATTAAATGAAGCAATCTAGGTTAGACCCCAAAAATTATATTAAGGTTATAGATTTTAGACTCCGGTTGTTGCAAAGATTCAAGAATCTCTATTAAGATTAGTTCATAAAACATTTATTAGGTTAGAGCATGTAGCTACTTACAAAAAAAAAAAATCTCTATTAAGATTAGTTCATAAAATATTTATTAGGTTAGACCATTGTAGTTACTTACAAAATCGTCATTAACATTCGAAAAACTTACATATAATATTAGTTGGGTTACAGTCTACGAATATATTTTAGGTTAGATTTAGATCGCGCGCGACCTAAATCTAACCTAAAATATATTCGTAGACTGTAACCCAACTAATATTATATGTAAGTTTTTCGAATGTTAATGACGATTTTGTAAGTAACTACAATGGTCTAACCTAATAAATATTTTATGAACTAATCTTAATAGAGATTTTTTTTTTTTGTAAGTAGCTACATGCTCTAACCTAATAAATGTTTTATGAACTAATCTTAATAGAGATTCTTGAATCTTTGCAACAACCGGAGTCTAAAATCTATAACCTTAATATAATTTTTGGGGTCTAACCTAGATTGCTTCATTTAATTTAATCATTTATATTAATATTATATTGATTTATCATGCAATTTTGGGTTTTAAAGTAAAGAAGAATTAATGTTTTTTATCACAGAATTTTGAAATAAACTTCTAAACTTTGTATTCATCGTTTTGTCCCGAGCTATCTCAATTTCAAAATCAAGACTACAGCTATGTTGTTTTTCCTTACGGAGCCAATCTTACAAAACAAATAGTTTCTAAAAACGATTTGATTATAACACCCTCTATTAATCTAACCTGACTACTAAAAACTTCTAACTTTAGATGTTTTAAAGATTACATCTTCAGTTTCTACAATTGAATTTCTGTAATAATTAGATTCAGCCACTAATTTTAAAATATCAAGTAAGCTCTATTATATTACAGGTGGTATAATTGTTCATGATTTTACAGTCTATAATACTCTAGTCTAGTCTGGTCTGGTCTGGTCTGGTCTGGTCTGATCTGGTCTGGTCTGGTCTGGTCTGGTCTGGTCTAGTCTGGTCTGGTCTAGTCTAGTCTTATGAACCCTCTAGAGGTCGAATACAGGCGTATATATTCTGTATATAACCTCTTAGTTAACATAGTATTTTATAAAATAATTAGATATAGTTATATTTACTATCTATTCTTTTAAAGTATACTTACCATGTTTACTTTATAGTCGGGTATGTAGTACCATTATTAGTGTATACGAAATGTACTATTTTAATAGATATTATATATATATATATAAGTTATGTATTATGTTTTAAGTAGCGTCGAAACTACTCGTATCAATAAACGTTCTTGTATGAAAGTATGTTGTTTTGTACTTACTCTGCTCCCTACGTTCTGCCCTAAAAATGTATTCGTAGGCTCTAACCTAATCTAACCTAATTTATATTCGTACGCTCTAACCTGTGATGTAATAAAAAACAATAAGGTTACAGATTATTATTAATCATAAGAGTTTACTATAGATACGTTGAATAACCTACAAGAGTATATAGTATATTATTACATATCTGCGTATTTCGAAGCTATTGAAAATGTATGATGTATTGTAAAATAACGTTTAAATATGGCGACGGACTTATTTCTTTTAAACTGACGATGTTTTATTTCTCCAGGCTAAGTCTTCAAGGTTCTCGTAACTATAGATATTGTAAGAGGAAATCACGTATCCAGAAACAGCCGTGATCTAAGATATTAAGTTCCTCTAGTACTTTCGTTCACTGTATTTAGACGCAGATATGTCATATTGTTTACGGTAGGTAGGTAGGTAGGGAGGGAACAAGAATTAAAGCAAATGTAGTAAATATTCATGTTTATATGGTAAGTTTGATAATTTAAAATGTACGGACATCGGTCCCGGGTTACATACACTTAGGATAGAACCTACGATTCATTCTCGAGCATACATATTGCTCCGAGCGCTTACGATTATAACCGAGAACAACCGATTGCGCTGGTCGATCAGTATAAATAGGTGGGGTAGTGTTCCTGTTCCTTCATTAGTCGAAATGGAGCAGCACGCTAACGACGTATGTAAGAAGAATGACTCTGGTCGACAGGATTGCAAAATACAGTGTCCGGTTTGCTTCAAGTCTTTCGCGAGGCCATTCACTTGCAAGAGACACGTAAAAACCAAGCACGATTCAAACAGAATCAAGTGTTCTAGCTGTGTCAAAACTTTTTCACGTCGTGACCACTTAAAAAGACATATTAAAAGCGTTCACGAATCAATCAAAGTTCGGTGTTCTAATTGCTTCAAATATCTTTCACGCATCGACAGCTATAAAAGGCATTTAAAAAACGTACATAATAACGCAAATGTTGTAAAGACAGCTCTGGTAAAGGAAGCAAATGGACCTACTGATATCGTTGAGACAGAAGAAGAAGAAGAAGATATGACTTCAGCCATGCATTTGGGTATTGATGAATGTGATTCCTCTTTTACCAACTGTGATAGTAACGAAGAGTTGAACAAGGAAAGGGCTACCGGTACAGTTCCAATGAGTCAGTCATCGGACTTTATACGTATTAGTATTGCTGCGAGGGCATACGACGACTCAGAGGCCCGTAGAACTACAACAGTCGTCATAGAAAACAACTTATGATCTATATTCTTGTATTATGTTATGTATACTAAATAAATGTTTGTAAAATAACTTTATATGTTTTATTTATCACGCCCATACTCTGATTTCTTGTCTAACAGGGTGGACTCAGCCATTTTTGTTTCAAGACTGTTTCTAGTCTAAGGATGTATAGCCCCAGGGTTAATTAATTGAGTTTGACCTGTAGAGCATATTATGTTAGCGTTCAGTTAGTATGGCTTTGATATCCCTAATTGTTATTTACGCCAAACCTGACTACATGTATTGTTAAAGTAAAATTTAGAGGTAATATACAGGAATATATGCGCCTGTATCCGATCTCTAAAATATAAGCCTTTTAAGTCTTTTAAATATTACTTTGTAGAGCTATGTTCAACAGGTATGCGCTAAATATGTTAATGTCAGCATTGTACATAAAATATATATATAGGTCATTTGTTGCACGGAAAATTAAACTTCTCTGTAACGTATATCCTATATTACTTTATACAACTGCGTTCATCAGGTATGCAATCAGCAGTAGAGTATCATACGTACCTGGTATAATATAACGCTTATCAGTAGGTCCCTCGTTAGGAATTTTAAAAATAATGAAATTTTTATTGAATCAGCTAAATAGATAGTGTACTTATAAGTGAATCTCTAAATAACGAATGCGTTAACAGAACTCCTGCATTAATATACATAACGTTTCATCGTGTTTTTTCAAAACGCATTTCATTGTAAAAGAATAAGAATAATTTCAATTTTATTTATCAGGCATTATACATTATATTATTTTCATATATTAGTATGCAAATTTATCGTTTCAATAAAAGTAAATTATTTATCTGATTTATTTCTCCAGGTTAAGTTTTCAGGGTTCTCATAACTGTAAATTTTGCAAGAGGTAACTACCCTGTGTTCGAAAGTTATAAAGACCTATTACAAACATATGTTATAGACTTATATTTCGAAGGTATCGAAAATGGGATTATTGTGTAATCAAATGTTTTAAATTTTTTTTTTTATGTAAATTAAATAATCATTAGGGTTTTTCTGAAGAAGGTTTTCCTGAAAAATGCTATATAAAGTCAACCTAATTATGATTAAATGAGAAAACATATTATTAAGCTGTTCAAAATTCGAATGTCTAGAAAAAAAATGGGTAGCTCTTACTGAATATACGAAGAATACGTTTTAGGTATGTATTGAGATACATAACATTTCTGTCATATATGAATTTGTATACATCGATCTAGATCCTGCTACCGTATATGTTTAACATAAAAATAAATGAAAACTATAAACTTCTTTTATCGTTTTTATTTATAAAATTTTAATAATAATATTAAATGTTTGCATTGTACGACATACTGATAGGGTAGGTGAATTGCAGGCATTTAGCAGGTCCATGTTTCTAAATGCGGATCCATAGGGTAGAAGAAGAATCAGAAAAAAGTATTAGGCAATGTTCATTGAATAGACTACCTGTTACATTTCATACCTTATTCGTCTCGATGAACATATAGTCAGCATACAGTTGATATCTTTCTGTCTTTATTTTACCTAGGTAAACCAATCCTAGAGACAGAGTTGTATTCGCTATCTTTTGGTTGAGATCGACCACTTTATCTTCAGTAAGTTTGTCGGCGAATCTTTTGGGTAGATATGTTATAGACTTATATTTCGAAGGTATCGAAGATAATTACAAATTAGTATTAATTATACGAGTTAATATCCTACAAAAGTATATAGTAAATTATTACATATCTTCATATTTCGGAGTTGCTGAAATGTATGATATATTGTAAAATAACGTTTAAATAAGAGTTTACTTTAGATGCTACGAATATCTATATGGTGTATAAACAATAAGTCAACTTAATTATGATTAAATGAGAAAACATATTATTAAGCTGTTCAAAATTCGAATGTCTAGAAAAAATGGGTAGCTCTTACTGAATATACGAAGAATACGTTTTAGGTATGTATTGAGATACATAACATTTCTGTCATATATGAATTTGTATACATCGATCTAGATCCTGCTACCGTATATGTTTAATATAAAAATAAATGAAAACTATAAACTTCTTTTATCGTTTTTATTTATAAAATTTTAATAATAATATTAAATGTTTGCATTGTACGACATACTGATAGGGTAGGTGAATTGCAGGCATTTAGCAGGTCCATGTTTGGTGAATCTTTTGGGTAGATTAATAATCTAATCTACGCCTTATGTACTAAATAAAATAGAATTTCTCACAGATAAACTAAAAGCTATGCGAAGAAACGGTTGATACAATAGCGACGGATGCTGCCACGCATTCAGGTTCCTACATTTAATTCAGCACGAGTTTCATAGATATCCTTTCCGATTTGTAAGTAATATTTGATCTGAATAACCTAGTGTCAGACTGTTTCCTGTAGAGCAATTCTGAGCGGTTCTTCTTCTTCCTACGGTAAAACTAATGTTATGTTAGGTCTACCCATTAATGAAAACGGATTAAAATTTGGAATTATCTACCTATACGTCCGAAACTCATCCAGTTTTTGTAATTGATTGTTCAGAGCGGGTAGAGAGTTTCTCGCATATACGAACTTAGGAGCTAGCTGCTGACTCTGCATGACATTAGATGATTTTGATAATGATAGATGATCGTGATAAAGAATGATGTTATTTATAGCAGTGACTTTATTACAATTCTTACTAGAATATAATTGTATGATATCACATCATGATATGTACCTACAATTCGATTACCTAGATTTTGACTACCTAAATTAGACCTTAGTCTAAGAATAATCATGTGTTTTATCGTTATCTTATGATATCAGGAATGCAATACTTCTATTAATCTTTAGTTTAGCGTAGATATAAATCTCTTTGTATAGCTCAATAAATGATAGTTATAGGGCTGTATTGACTTATATAACATTTCTCTCATATATGAATATTTTAGTTCAGAGAGCATTTACAAACAATGTACAATTTATACAAAGCAGTAATTAAGAACAGGGTAAGATAATTCGTATGATCTATTAAATTTAAAATAGTAATCTGCTGTTCAGCTTGATTTAATTTTCGTAAATGTCTAAATATTACAAACATACAAACAAAATAGACTTAAGTAAGAAACAAAACGTATACATTACATATCTAAAATTGTACAACATATTGATAGGGTAGGTGAATTGCAGGCATTTAGCAGGCCCGTGTTTCTAACTGCTGATCTATAGGCTAGAAAAATCATAAAAGTATTAGGCAATGTTCATTGAATAGACTCCCTGCTTCATTTCATAACTTATTTGTTTTAATAAATAGACATTAGTCAAACGATGGATATACTCATGTCTTTACCTTCAATATATAATATATTTATTTACGATATCTTGTTAATGATATGTGTTGTGATCTTGATTGACTGTAATCTTTTTCCTGTAAGATGCTATAAAGCCGTAATTAATATTTCTTAATATATAGTTTAGTTTAATCCGTGTACGTATTTTATTCTTGCATTTTTTTATTTCACAATGTATAACTATATACAATTTATTTTAAAACCGTTTTTCTGAAATTTCTAGATTTTAATACAAACAAAATTGATTTAGGCTTCAGGAAATATCCAAACAGATTTACTCAGAAATTTATGGTTGCTATTAAATAATAATTAGCCGTCGGCAACTTTTAAAATATTTCGATTAAACCAATAGTTTTTCATGTTTGAATTTTAACTTTCTACACCCGCTAATTGGAAATTCATTAGCAATGGAGAAATCATCGTTTACAATCAAGACGTCATGTTTTTACCTTACCGATCTCATTTAATGGCACATGATAATAATCATAATTGGCTTATAATTTTTGAATCCTAAAGATTTAATATTATTAATGTACAATATTTATAAATATTTTCCGGGAATTATTTTTAAATAAATTGGATTTAATCAAATATACGTGAAAGCATTTTTAGAAATAACTCGTATGCAGTAATTTAAAAGACAAGCTCCGTGGTCTCGGGGTTAAGCTATGGACATTTTGTTATCGCTTAAACTTATAACTATGACAGTAGCTTTGATCTCTTAACAAATTATTTATAATATTTAAATTCCTTTCAGTCATTCGTAAGAACGTTTGTTTATTTATGGTTGAAAGTAGTGTTAAAGAATGTTGAAAACAACACGACTAATTAGTTTGTATTGATATAAAAAGCCGCGGATCGACTGATGTTACGGGGCTCATGTAGTAATAATATCTGTATATAGTTTTCAAATTGTTATATTTAAGATGTATCAAGAAAAATTTCTTGAGTTTCTTCACGATTGGCTCATATAAGGTTAATAATTGTCTCATCTCAATGACTCATGATAATAATCATAATTGGCTTATAATTTTGGAATCCTAAAGATTTAATATTATTAATGTACAATATTTATAAATATTTTCCGGGAATTATTTTTAAATAAATTGGATTTAATCAAATATACGTGAAATCATTTTTATAAATAACTCCTGTACACGTTTAGAATTGAAATGTTTTTTTTAAATAAATTTCTTGATATTAATAATTTAGTTCTGAGTTATTTTTATTTTAATAAATTAATTTAGTAATAATAATGTATCACGTTTAGATTTATACCTAAAATTAATTGTATTATATTATGAGTACGTGGTCGCTAGTCAACAATTTTTTTTTATAACCAGTTTACAGTGCTTTAATAGATTACCTCGTTGGTGTAGTGGATGCATTGGCTGGCTACCATTCGAGCGGTCCCCGGTTCAAACCCTGTTGGCTCCATTGGTTTTGTAAAAAAGTATAGCGGGTTGCCTATCTACAGGCGTATAGAAATCTACTATACCGATCATATGACGTCACCGATAGATGGCATTAGCAGCGCTAGGAATTCAAATCTTTCAGCGGGAAATGATGACAAGTTGGAAATGAGGAGAGAGAGATGAGATATGCAGATGACCCGGCGAGATATAAAAAATGATCCGCTAATGACCCCGCGAATTAAATTAATTAGATATGCAAATAATACCGTTAATGATACATACATAACACCGCGAATGATATGCAAATGATCCGCTAATGACCCCGCGAATGATATGCAAATGAGCCTCGAATTTCGCGGATGACCTTGAACCGTAAAACGGACCTCCATAAGAAAATACATGGGATTTTGTCGCAGAACTCTCTTAGCATATCTACTAGTATTGACTAGTCCAAATGGCATTTTAGTGTATTCATAGCGATTTCCTAATGCTGTAAAAGCTGTCTTTGGAATAGATTCTGGAGTTAAAGTAATTTGGTTGAAAGCATTTGTAATATCCAGAGTTGAAAATAGATTTGCATTTCCTAAATTATCTAATGATTCTGTTAGCCTAGGTATAGGAAAAATTTATTTTTTGGTTTTGTTCAGTTGCCTATAGTCTATGCATAGCCGGTGTTTTATTGAACCGTCAGGCAATTTCTTTGAAACCATAACTGTTGGTGCGTTCCATTCCGATGTACTTGGACGTATAGTTCTACTTTTAAGTAATTCATTTACTTTTTGTTGAAGTATTTCCTTTTGGTTGTAGGGAATGGGGTACTGATTTTTCGATACCGGTAAAGAATTTCCCGTATCTATATGATGTTGAACATCAACAATCCTTCACCTTCGTCGAATATATCTCTGTAATTGGCGAGTAGTTGTAGAAGTAATTTTCGTGTTGACTCATCTAAATGAGATAAATCAAATTTTTTATTAAAGTTGCCTTTATCCCTTTGTATTGAAGGTCGGGTTGAAAGTTGATTAATATTTCCTGGTTGCAATCTTTCTGACGTTATGACTTCCGCTATGGCAAGTTCTTCTTTCTTATGGAGGGTAATGTCCTCACATGTCAAATTTAAAATTCGTAATTGAATAACAGGTAGATTTTTAGTTACTGTCCTTGCCACAAAAATTCCATTGATGAGTGAACTACTTGGTTCTAGTAACAAATGGTCGCCTTTTACTTCTTTTTTTAATGTTGTCGAAATGTTTGTCAGAATATGCTGGAATAATAGTATCTTCTAATAAAATTGTTGAAGTATTGCTGTTGTTGCAATTTGGAATTATGATTTCTTCCTTCTCTGGAAATATTTTATTACAGGTTCTTGACCTACTTTCATTATGTTGACCTATAACGTTATCAAGTTGATGTAGGTCAGTTATCTCGACTCTTTGCTGTTCTTTGTAAATTTCTAAAAAGGGAATATCATCAGGTTCATCTTCGATGATGTATCCATTTTCAATAATGGTAATTTCGGGAATAATGACTTCATTATTCATTTTAGGAACTCTATTATAAGTATTATTCTTATGTTTATGAACTATTTCTTCATAGTTTTCAGTTTCGTTGCATTATCCCGCTTCATTATTGTATATTCTGCAAAATTTGCTTTGTTTGTTGATTTGGTACCCTCATGTGAACAATTGCAAAAATATTCTATTTTTTCATGTAAATTATACATTTTGATTTTATAGCCCCACATTTCTAGGCAATTTTCTCCATATCGTTGTATGGCTTTATTATGGTACAGAAAATCTCTTCCGAGTATGCCTTGAGCATCTACTTTTAGTGAATCATCACATATTATAAAATCATAAGAGCACTTAATTTCATTTTTATGAAATCCCACTGTTGCGTTTATACAACCAATGACCCCGATCTGATGACCTGAAGCATCTGTCAATTCTATGTGGCCATGTTGTCTGGATATATGTCCGGAGACGACTCCACACTTTAGAGTGCTAACCTGTGCACCACTATCGACCAAAAACTTTGTAGGGTGTTGGTACTTCTGCCAATGCAAGTTTATCTTGTAAATGATTTGATTTTCTGTACTGTTTTTGCTTCTTTTACTGCAACTTGTTCATTCCGCAAGCAACTTGGGTTGCAGTTACCTGCGGGTACTCGTTTAAAGAATCTTCTTCGATTACGTTTATATCTTCAAACTGAATACTGTGGACATTTTTTGGTCCAATTCCTCTATCTTGATGTCTTCTTCTATTTATGTTGAAGCCCTTCGGATAATTTCCCTGTGCATTTGAGATCTGCGGTTTGGGTGTAGATTTAGAAGTCTGATACCCTGGATTGTAAGTACGATTTGCACCATTGTATTGATTTGTGTGCTCCTTTGTGGAAAAGAATTATTTTGATGAGGTGAAAATGTATTTGTAAAAGTTTGCTTTCTTGTAGCATTGGAATTATTTCCAATAATAGGTCGATGCCTATAATTTGATTGTCCATAATTTGTTGAGTTCTGATATCTATTTATTGACAGGTCCCTCTTTGGTTTAGTTCTTCGGCATTCTTCACGTGAGTGATTTGACATGCGGCAATTTGAACACCACTTTTTCTTATTTATGGACATCATTGATAATTTATTTGTTGTTCCATTTAGCATCTCGTCACACAATTCGTGTTGTAATGCGATCTGCTCTGCTTTGTCAATTGTTAAAGTATGTTCGGCTACTAATTTAGGTAATATTTGTTTCTTTAAATCTCGTCTAATACCCATTTGGAATGGAATTTAAAAGGATATCACTATTCTTCTTTTTAATACCTCCTTTTTGCTGCTCTGTTGCCGTTCTTAAATCTTCTTCTAGCATATCTTTAGCTAAAATTTTCAGTCTTGTAATGTATTGTGCTACGGGTTCATTCATCCGTTGATAACATTTTGCTAAGTGGAGGGCTGATTCACCAGGTAGTTTTTTGGGAGCAAATTTGTTTGTTAATTTATCCTTGAAAATGGCCCATGTGAGAGTATTATCACTGGCTAATTCAGTATCGTAAAAATTTCTAGCTTCACCTTCTAAACGGTATCTCACTATTTTAAGCCTTGTATCGGCTGTCCAGCCATCTAGTTCTGCACGCTCTTCAATTTCTTTGAAGTATTGTTTTGGCGAAGTTTTGCCAGAATAACCTTTGACGGTAATAGCAATCATTCCTAATGACATGTAGGGCTGATTATGTAGTTGTTGAAGTTGAGCTGCTGGAGGATTTTGCTGTGTAGCCATTGTGTAAAAATTTCGTTTCACAAATTTTTTACACTAAAATTTATTAGCACTAAATTAATACACTTATTCGTATTTTTTTCCCACAAAAATTCACTTTGTATTAAACACTTATTAAAGAAAAGTGCATGTAAATGTAAATGCTTAAACAAAATTGTTTTAAGACAAAAGCACAAACATAAGATTTAAATAAATCTGTAAAAGAAAATGTAAAATAATACAATTATTTACATACAGATAATAAAAATAAATCTTCGTTGATTGTTGGCTGTAAAAGAGTAGTTAGTTTTAATAAAGAATAATATATCGTAAAATTAAAAAAAAACTTTAAATAAATCACCAAAACTGTAGTGACGAAAAAGAAAAACAATGAAATCTGGAAATAAAACTGCTTTAACTGCTACTTCCACTATGTAGGTTGGTCAAGCGTGTGCAAACTCTAAAAAAGATTTTTTTCGTTCCGGTTTCCGCTGGCACAAATGTGTAAAAATTCGGTTGTTTTTCCTTCGAAGTTACGCTGTCACTAATATGTAAAAATTTGGTAAAAATTCCAGTTACCGCTGCCACCAGTTGTAACCCTTGTCCGCACGTAACCCTAAGCTGAAAAATTAAGTATAAATTACAGTTGATAGCGTCGTCGTCAGAGGCCAGGGGTTGAAGTGCTGGGCTAGATAATAAAAGAGTGCACTTACCTTATAATTTCGCTTTCTTACAGAAAGGGAGAGAGGTAATCCAAATAATATAAACACAGTTTATAGTTATTAATTAAAGACGAGTTTATTTATTATTGTTAATTAAATTAGTAAGTCAATTTATAACATAAATTATTGAAGTTTTATTACTTTCACATAGAAAGAAGTAATATATTGAATTTAAATAATTGAAAATTGAAAAATTATAAAACTTAAACCGAAAGTGAGTGCCTTCTTTCTTGAGGACCTAATCAGAACTGACTTAAAGAAAAACCCTATGTAAAAATGTAAACATTTGGAAAACAGTTTAGATGACAAAACAAACTTAATTAAATTAACAGTGTACGTGTGTTTAATAAACTCTAAGACAAGACTTACCTTCTTTTGATTAATATTAGAAAAATGCAATTCTGCACGCCTTGCAGGACGTTGCCTTATCGCATATGAAAGAATAAAATATAGAATTTCAGAGTTTTAGCAAAACGGAAATGTTTTACGTTTTAGAATTTCCATTTCCCGTGGGAAACTAAATTTTGCAATTTCTTCATTTTAGGTATGCAAAAACTAAATTTTAAATTTTAATAAGTTGTATCTTTGAGTTTATTCAACCCTAAATAAATATATTATTATAAATGCAGTTATGATTTGCAAAACTAAGTAAATATGAACTTTAGCTAAAATAGTTTAAGAAAAAATGATACAAATTAATGAACTAATCAGGTTAGCTAATTATAATAAATCAATGTAGCCGTTCGGGTATTTAACCCTAAATAAATATATTATTATAAATGCAATTATGATTTGCAGAACTGAGTAAATATGAACTTTAGCTAAAATAGTTTAAGAATAAATGATACAAACTAATTAATTAATCAGGTTAGCTAATTATAATAAATCAATGTAGCCGTTCGGGTACATATTTTTCACAGGTTGACTCAAATTCTTTATTTGTCTTGGTCTTATGCACCAAGTTCATTAAAATCTATCGGATGCAAAACATGCATCAAGGTGGTTTCATGTCCTTTTTAAGCAACGCGATTGCTTTTAGAGCTTCAGAGTTTCAAAATCCCAGGGTTCTAGGTTCACAGTTTCAAGAGTTCCGGAGTTTAGAAAATCCAGAGTATCATAGCTTAAGACACCCCAGTTGTCTGTTTCGAAATTTTACTGATTGGTAATGCAAGAACGCAGAAGCTTAAAAAAACAGAGGTTCCAAACTTTCAGAATCTCAGTTTCACAGGTTTAACGTTTTAAAAATTGAAGGCTCTAAAGTCGTGGTACAGGGTTTGAATTTTAAATACTGGATAGGAATACACAACGGATGCACTATAATTCCAGATTTAACTATTCCATTTTTTCATTCTAGGACTTCTAATACCAGGATTTTCTGCCTTTGTGTTTTTGGTACCGAAATTTTAACTCCAAGAAATCGTTTTTTAAAGTAATCGTTTACAAGGAAACACATTTATCATTGCCAACATGAAACAGAAACAAACAAAGATGTCATTAAAGCGTATTTATAAGTAAAATACTGGAGATTAATTTCAAGTATTAAAAACCTGAGTGAGTAAATAAAAACGGAATGAAGACCTTGAAATTAAAACTCTGGGACTTTAAGATTTTAAAAACCAATTTAACTGATAACAATTTTTGGAAAACGTACAACCATTTTTTAAAGTTGCGAACTTTCAAGATGTCAGAGTTCAGTTCTTTCAAATCTTTAACATTTTTAAGCATATTCTTGAATACTTAAAACGTTCAAAATTTTAATAACAAAGAAAATTTTAATAGCAGAGAACTTTAGAAACTCAGTTTTTTTATATTTTAAAATTTTTAGTCTTCCAACGACTTTTCCAAAATCCCAATTATTACGTTTCCAGTTTTCAATAAGTTTGTTATTGAAAATTGAGAAAAGTCACATGAAGAAGAAGGTTATTTTAGAAGATTTTAACTCGGTTTCAGACTTTCATGGTTTTATCTGACTAAAAAAATCTTTGTTTTTAATATTTCAGTTTTAAAGTGTTTACTGGAATCTTAAGATTTTCGCGTTTGAAATTCCAAAGCTTTTAATAGTCAGCTGTAGAAATCAAGATTTGCGGATTTATGATTCGAAATTTTAAAAGTTTCAGAAGTAAGTTTTTATAGAGTCCAGAGAATAGCTCACTGATCTTATGGGCAGTAACTTCATGGCATTTTCTTGAGTTTTGCATATGTTGTAGATACGACCAAAGACGCAAATTTCTTTGACAATATTTCGACCAGTATTCAAGGTCAAAGGTCATTGTCCCCGAGAAGCATATCGTCGGGAAGATTTCATCGAGAAGGTCAAGGCTATGTTGCAAGGCTATGTAGCAACGCTATGTTTTATGATTCCATTACAATACCTATTGAGTAACATATAGTTGAAAACGTCTCATTCAGTAGGTTAGTATATATTATTATATTAAGATGGATGTGCGACTATTTCTGTGATCTCGAGGTTACGCCTGAGGGTATATGTAGAGATGTAGACCATACACGATTGTACTGGCAATCTGCGAAAGCGGTAAGCTTCCGGCGAACATTGGTTACTGGGGCAGTTTTCGTTTAACTGGGAAACTGCCTGGATAAATAATGTGATATCTAGAAGCTTAAGCAGACAGCAGACCTTTGAAGCGGGTTGCTACTTAGAATGTGTTTAATGACACCGTATGACATTGAATAGAGATCGATAGGTCAGCCTTACGTCCAATGATCCTTTTGCTTCTTCGGCTGAGAATTAGAAAAATTTATTTAAAATCACCGCTCATAGGATACCTGACACCATTTAATCTTTTCGACGTTGCTTTTGAACCTGAAAGTGTATAGTTCTTTCGTTTTCGTCTTTTTATTTACCTTCCTTACTTAGACATTTTAGTTAAGAGAGTTTTTTTAATGTTTTGCTCAAGATATGAAACGCCACATGAAATGTTAAATTACCCGATTTACTGGTATCCTACACGAAAACAAACTTAATCGTCCATATAATGGTGCGTTTAAAAAAATTACCTTAATGCCACATACACGTTAATGTATTTATGTAGTAATAATATACAATCTGATTTTGGCAGTATTTATTTTTAATAATATGTAGAACCAGCAGTATAAAAAAACTAGAAAAATATATAATCCTTGACGAGAAATATAATGCCACCGTTACAAATAACATCAGTTATCAAAATAGGGTGTTATCTGTGCTAATCTATCTTTATTTTGGGTATCTATACTTCTAGATACGAAAACGTATGTAAGCTTAGATTTTATATCTAGATGTAGTAATACTACAAGTGCAAAATATGATCATATTAACAATTCTGTTTTCGTTACTGAGTATTTGTTTTGGGGTAAGTACCAGTGGTGCGATTTGGAGTAGGAGCCGAATTAGAGTAGAGACTGGATCGGATTCGAATCCGAATATCCGAAGAGTCTCCGAAAGTTATCAATTTATCTGAAAAGTATTCAAATATCGGAAGCGAATCGCAATTCGATGCTAACTATTCGTTAGTGTATAACGAATCTAAATAATTGAAACATGCCTCGAAACTAAACAAATGGAAACTTGAATAGAGTGCTAAATAATACTGCGCTAAATCAATATAAAGCATAGAAACTAGTAAAGTTTTAACAGTACAAATGACATTAACATTACATTAACAAACAGTTATTAGTTGATATGAATTGACATGAATGAACTGGAAAATGGAGATCAAGAAGTATTCCATTGGAGTAAATACGTACGTTGATTTAATTTGGAAGATAGATCGAATCAAACAATAGATAAATTTCGTACGTCGTATACAATTTGAATATGTATAAATTCTGGATACACATCGGATGTGTCGGATAAACATCAGACTAATATAGGGTTAAATTCTGATAAATTTTATATTTCGGGTTCGGATTTTAAGATTAAGTTTCGAATCCGGATGGATCGGATCGGATATGACTTCGGATTATGTCGGATGAGATTCGAATAAACAACGTTTCTTAAGTCGCACCTCGACTAATGTAAGTAAAACATGTGCAACTTGATGAAACAAGTTTGTCCTAATCTGATCCGTTCCCGTATTCGTATCGAAGTATCCCAATCCAAATGTAATCTATTATATGTATATGAATTTATATGACATCCGATTTCCGAATTTTATTTGACATCCGAATTTTTTCCGATATCCTAATTTTATTCAATATCGAAATTTGATCCTATGTTCAAATTTTATCCTACATCCGAATTTTTGTCTGACACTCGTTTTCTATCCGATATCCGAATTTTATTCCACATTGGAGTTTTAATTCGATATCTTAATTTTATCTGATATCGAAGTTTTATTCGACAACCCATTTTTGAATTTTATCCTACATCCAGATTTTTACCTGACACCCGATTTTTATCCGATATTCGTATTTTATTCGGGACCCGAGTTTATATTCGATATCCTAATTGTATATGATATCGAGGTTTTATTCGACACCCAATTTTTTACCTGATATCCGAATTTTAACAAGCATTTAAATTTTTATTCGATATCCGAATTTTATCCGATATCGAACTTTTATCCGACACCCGAATTGTGTGGGGATGGGACCATTCGCCGTCGCCGATTGGCCATCGCCGATTAGCCGTCGCCGGTTCGCCGTAGGTCCAGTTCGCCGTCGGGCCGATTCGCCGTCGGCCCGATTTACCGTCGCCAATCACTATTTTATTCAGCAATTTCTCTTTTGGGAAGCGATATAGCCATTTGCTGTATTAAACAAATATATTGAAAAAATGTTCAAAAACTTCTGAAACTCTAATGCTTATGTACATAATAACTGTATAACCGTTGTCCATAATAAGGACGTTAGTAATATTTGAAAATAAAATAATTACAGTTAGACTATTAAACCATAATACTCGCATTAGCGACTACTGCCCATTCATAATCCTTTCTAACGAGTAAGATAAAAACCCATTAGAAGAGGTAAATTTGTGCAATAATTAATGCATACAAATTTAAATATGTAACATATTAACGTATTAACCTTTAATATTTTTGACTTTTTTTTTTTTAAATCAAATAGTTCTAAGGAAGTTATAATAATTTCAACTTTTCAAGCAAAACTTGTCCTTTTCTATTGTATATATGTATGTATCAGGATAGGACATTTTAGCATTAGTTTCAACAGTCTTTTTTAAAACACATGTTTGTCATAATGATCCTACTTTCTGCATCTTTTGTAAATCTTTGTATATATTTTTAGTTAATAGTTTTCAGGCATTAGCACAATAAACACGTTTAAACTGTAGCTGGTGAATTTTATTTAATATTAATAATCACCAATTATATGGGAGCTTTTTAATCATTTCGAACCGACGGTCAAAGTTCTATAGGAGAATTTGTCGATGGCAAATGTGCCGACGGCGAATGTGCCGGCGGAGAATCGTACCAACGGCAAATCGGCGATGGCGAATCGGTGACGGCTAATCGGCGACGGCCTATTGTCCTAGACCCAATTGTGTCCTATATCCGAATTTTATTATATTTATTATTTATATTAGATATCCGTATTATTATATTAGATATCTGAATTTAATCCATAACCGAATTTTTTTCCTTACTTTATTTAAATACTTACCTTATTGTAATTTGTATTTGCTTGTCGAGTTTTATACTTTGTTTGTCACTTTCAACAAAAAATCAGCAAACAGAATGATCAATGATCAATGATGGTTTTTTAACAATGTACATACTTAGAATATACCACATGTGTAAAGATTCATCGAGTAAAGTATAAAGTTTGCTTAAATAATTGATTCATAAGCATTTTTAAAATTTCAGATTTCAGTCTGTACCCATCCGTCAAGAATCGTTTACTCACTTAACTATTTAAGTGAAAATACCCTGAAAATACAATTTTGAATGATAAAAATCTGACAATAACGTCGTCCTTTCACAGACGACCTTACGATTTATTAAAGAATATTGAAGGCAATAACCATAAAACTGCATACATATACATACATACATAAAACAATTTAAAATACACAAAAACAAAACCTAAGCAGCATCTAAGTAGCAGTAACTGAGATCGGAACTTTGATTGAGTAGTTGTTACGTAACTACAACTAAATTTATGACTTTATAGGTTTAATTACTTCAATTCGGAACATTTTAGTAATTGTGTAGTTGTTAATACTATTTATTGAAACTATGTAGTGCCGTTACTTCTAAGTAACTTTTAAAGTATGTGAAACGGTATTGCTACTTAGTATAATTACTTTAAAGTCATTGCAACTTCAAAGTGGTATTATGAATGTAGCAGTAACCTGCCGGAAGCTACTTTAAACTCTTTAAAACTTTAAAGTAGTACTAGGAGTTCTGGCGATCTGCCTGGAACCATTGCTTAACCCTTTAAAGTAACGGAATCTTACAGTAGTATTGAAAGTAAAATTTACGTTTTTGCTACCTAGGAGAATCACTTCAAAGTAATTTTTCGTAAACTACTCCATCTCCATATGTACTTGTAAAATGTTGGAGGCCATTAATCAATTTGCAATTTGTTATTAGATGTTTTACTAGATAACCTTCAATAAAAATAACAAATTGGTGCCAAATTGTGCCTTAGGAATTGTTATGTATGTAACTTGAAGTTGGCAACAATTATTTGTAGTGATGTAACTAGCCAATCCTGGCCCATCCGGCTTGGAGGACACACATCTTGTACAGTGTAGGCATTGTGTATGTAATGCTCCCTGCTCACTCAATATTAATAAAGTTAATTAATGACTATAATCGAGTATCTTTTATTTAAACACATAAAAGAACATAACAGGATTAATATTTAATTGGTTAAGGTTTTAATTAAGTACGTATTACAAATAAAATAGTAATCCATTTTGTGACACGATTACAGTATTAGTATAGAAAATGATATAATAATCGTTAAGCTGTAAGAGCAAGAATTGGGTAACCACGCGAGGCGATGTGTCAAGAAGAAGAGAAAAGAAGTTCCACAAAAGTAGCAATTACTACGCCATCACGTATCTGCTACCCAAAAATTGTTCCCAATTTTAGTGCCAGGCACGTAATGAAAACGTGGCAGTTACGTGCTTGTGACTAGTGTCAAAAACTTAATAGTTCTACTGGTAGTTGCTGGTACGTAACGATAACTAAAAATGTTGCTTGGGAAGTGATCAAAATTCTTTTAATACAGACCTTTCAAGCAATAATTAAAATTAAATATAAAATAGTTATAAATTCGAAGTTAATGAAGATCATGAAGATAAATCTTTGACGATAAGGCCTTCATAGTACCTTAAAGAACTACATTACATATAGTTCTTAAATTATGTGAAAACCGGCAGTTGACTGAATCAAGCACATTTTGTATCTAACTGTAGTTGGAAAAGTAACAAACGACTGGATGTCCTTATCGTTATCATTAGTATAAGCTCCTGATGTATAATAAGCATAAATAATAAGCAATTTGGGAAATTCTTAATAACGATAATTTAACTATATTTTATAATCTACAGATGATAATAGTATATAATCTAATATATCGAATGTTTTTTTAAATTTGACGTAGAAGGCGGCTATGGGTAGTTGATTGTGAACGGATCTTGATCGTATTATAAATGTCATAAATGTCAAAACGTTCAAATACAAACCTCTGTCCAACCGTTGATTGACAAGTTTGTTTTCACGTTTTTGATTTTTGTATTCTTTTGTCACTCCTCCAACGCCTAATAGAGCTGAACTGTCTTTTTCAAGACAACTTGGTAGCTAATTTGTTTGTGAAGGTAAGAAAAACATGAAAATAAAATCCTAACCTAACATTTCAAATTTTTGATGGTGTGTAGGTTTCTCATTAGAAACAAAATGGTTTTGCTACAGGAACATAAGATTTTTATGGTCGAATCATATTTTCGTAATGGGCGGCGAGTAGAAGGTGTTTGGCAGTACTCAATTCAAGATTGTTATGAGGAATTTCAACAGCAGTTTCCAAACATTGTGATTAGTTATAACACTTTTCGATGCTCGTTGAACCATTGCATTGGTAATTTTCGTGAGACTGGATCTGTTTTACGGAAAAAAGGTAGTGGTCGACTTACCAAACGAACTGAAGAAGTTGTTGAAAATGTAAGGCAAGTTATGGAAGAAGCGCCTCGAACTTCATTAAGACGGTTGTCTCAACAAGTTCAGTTATCGGTCACTACTTGCCATAAAATATTGAGAAAGAATATTCACTTATATCCTTATCGTTTGCAAAGTGTACAGCAGTTACAGGAATCTAATTTTGCTCCACGTGTTGAATATTGTCACTGGTTTCAAAACACTTTCAATGACGACTTACTGGACTGGAGTTTTTTCACAGATGAAGCGTGGTTTTATTTAGAAGCATATGTCAACTCACAGAACATGAGACTATGGTGTTCTGAGAAACCTAATTTCTTTGTCGAGGCACCACTTCATCCTCAGAAAGTAGGAGTTTGGGCCGCTAACGTATGGAATGAAAGTTTTGAGACAAATTGTGATATTACTTTTTAACTATTAAAAATAAAGCGATCAACTTAACTTTGAAAATGGAGAAAATATCAAGTGTGCTTAAAAGTTTGACGGGTATAGTTTGTCAAAATAGTTCAGCAAAATGTCATATAAACTAGAATTGCGAAAGGGCATATATAGTTTAGTAGGACGCATACCTACTCGTGATATTGTGAACATTTATCTAAATGAAAATATTTCTCGAGCAACAATTTATCGTGCCATAAAAGATTGTACTGAAGGTAATCCATGTCAGAACTTACCTAAATCTGGCCGTCCATGTGCTTTGAGTAATCGTAGACGCCAAGAACTAATTGAAGCCACAAAAAACAAAAAGGGGATTTCCCTTAGAAAAGTGAGTCGAAGATTTCACGTTTCCCACACAACTGTGAAGCGAGAAATCATCAAAGGTAATATAAAATACAGAAAAAGGCAAAAATGTCCAAAATATTCAGCTGCACAATTGGAAAAAATTCCAAGACGTTGTAGAGCGCTCAGACTGCGACATTTTGCAAACGAGTCATTTTGGACGACGAAAAGTATTTCACTCTTTCTAATTCAGAAATCAAGAGAAATGATGGTTTCTATACCGATAGCATCCAAGACGTTCCCCTTGACGTAAGATATAAGAAAAAGGCAAAATTTGAAGATAAGATCTTGGTATGGTGTGCCATTTCCGAAGCGGGGATTTCGACACCCTTTGTTGGACGTGTACGGGGTGAAGCAGTGAATGCTAACATCTACACTCGAAAATGTCTTCCGAAATTGTTACAGTTTATACGGACAAATCATAACAACGATGATTTTATATTTTGGCCCGACTTGGCTTCTTGTCATTATGAAAGATTAACGCAGGACTGGTTAACGCAAAATAACGTTCCATTTGTTCCCAAAAATGACAACCCGCCAAACGTCCCTCAGGCTCGTCCGATAGAGAAATTTTGGGCTCTTCTTAGTAGAAAGGTGTACAATGGAGGTTGGGAAGCCCAAAACGAACAACAGTTGAGGAGAAGAATATATCAAAAGCTCAGGGAGTTTGACTTTGTCACTATCCAAAGCCTGATGAGAGGCATCCGAAGAAAATTACGGATAATAGAAGACCATGGGCCGCTGGCAGCTATGTAATAGTTTATATGTATCATTTAATAGGTTCCAAAGAATTTTGCATTACAATTATTTTAAGAAATCAGTTCTAGTTTTTATTATCTGAAATAAAAATTTGTCTCAAAACTTTCGTTCCATACGTTATTTCAAGGCGAAGAATAATTGGCCCATATTTTTTTGACGGTATGAGGAAAATTGTAATGATTATAACAAAAATTATTGTGTTACAATTTCAGGCACACTAAATGCAGCAAGATATCGCGAAGAAATTTTGCAACCCTTTTTTGAAGAGCTTCATGATGACGAACTGAGATTTGGTTATTTTGTGTACTCTGTAGGACAACAAATGAAACTTTAAATTTGATAGAGAATTTTTTTGACAGACGAATTATTAGTCGTAACACTCATACACCTTACCCTTCAATATCTCCTGATCTCACACCGTGTGATTTCTTTTTATGGCCATACTTGAAAAACTCTATTTTCCAACGGCCACATAACTTGGATAAATTACGACAGCGGATTATTGAAAAAGTTAATGAAATTAATTACCATCCCAACATGCTGATGAACGTTGCAAATGGAATGCATCGACGAATCCAAATGTGCCTACATGAAGATGGTGGACATTTTGATTATTTGTGATAACTTTTTCAATTAAATTGTAATAATTAATAATAACTGGAGAAGTTTCAATTCAAAATTACAAAAGTGAGGTTAGATGTGAAATATAATATAAATACAAAGATTAGTTAAAGTTTCACAAGTTTTATTAATATCTTAACTTGAAAATATTGTTTCGACACTTTATTGTCAGGTTAAGATATTAATAAAACTTGTGAAACTTTAACTAATCTTTGTATTTATATTATATTTCATGATTATGGAGTTCCACAAACTAAGGCTGGAGACAGTAAACGCTAGAGGTTAGATGTCATTTTCTGGTTAATTCACAATCGACTATTCACAGCCTACGTTGACGTCAAATTTAAAAAAACACTAGATATAACTGTATACATGGAAAACTATACAAATGAATTATAGTAAAAGCTTTCTAAAGTCTCCTCTATACGTTGCAGTATATTCAACTTATAATCGCAGCAATATAAAGCAATAGTCAAATCAGCCAAAGAAAATTGTGTTCGATTAGAATCTTTTTAAAATCATTTTATTATCGAAACCACACCAAACCAACGTTGCCAGTAAAACTAAAATAAACTGGGTTCTACAGATTAACTATTAGTGAGTGGTTTGTAATTAATTATTTGTCGAATAAAAATTAAATAAGAATTTCTAATAAATACACCTTTGACATCTCAAAATCAAAAATAACATCTATTGGTCTACCTCAAGGATCCGTTTTAGAACCATTATCATTCATTCAACATATACATTCGATTTTTGTATATCAATTAAGCATGACAATAATCTATGTATTAGCTGCATCACAATTATATATTATTAATTACAGAAAAAAATTGATGGCATTATTGTCAGGTAATATACTTATTTTCACAGTTTCGTGCATAACTCCCAAACTTTGTAATAGATTTAAGAAAAACTAATAAAATTTAGTAACAAGAATTCCAACGTAGGTGGTCTAATATAATAACAATAAATACCCATTGCCATTGGTATAAAATAAAAATTTAAAATTACTAATCTAGTAGTAATAATAATATTCTTAAACAAATAAGGTAAAAGAATCGATTGAACCAAACTTGCCGACTTTTATGTGCAGGAATTCAGCTTTGCCTTGGTATACAAAAACAATCAGCTAAAGTACACGAACAAGGCGAGGGAATTGTGATTGAATACTATCCACAGTGGCTGTAGAACTGCGAGCCGTAAACAGGTTTCTTTGTACTGTTCCGAACCCGACAACGGGGGGCAAAGAGCGAAAGACATGTTCACATGGTATTAAATATATTTCAGAAATTATTGATGATTATTAAATGTGAAAGTTTTAAAATTCAGAATTTTCCATTGTTCAATAACTGATAATGATTGAATCTTAAGCATTTTTATCGCCGCCTTTTATTTAATTAAATACTATGTTAATTATGTTCTTTTAGTGATACTGGAAAATGTTAATTTTAGTTTCAAACGGAAAGTAAACATTTTAAAAATTCTCCAATTTAATATTCAGGATTAACTAGTTTCCAGTTTAAATAATTATTTGTAGCATTTTAAATTTAAATTCTTAACAATAATTTTGTATATGGTAGGCTTTATTGTATAAATAACACAATTTAAGTTAAGAACATTAAAATTAAAATCAAAATGGGGTTTACATACGGATCTATCTTGAACCAGTCTTATTTGCTTCAATATTGTATTAACTATTTAAACATTACATAATCTTTCAGTGTTTTAACTTCGATTGTAATTACACTAAGGAATTGTTTAATAAAAAACGTGTGTAGAACATTAAAACAGAACTGAAGGACATGAATTGTCGTGGTTCGTACATTAGGTACATCTTACAGCTTAGCACGACTCTTAATCTATGAAAAGAAGCATCCATTTGAAGAATGAAAAACTTTTAAACTTTAACTGTTTTAAAAGAATAAAAATTAAATTATAAAATTGCTACTTTTCGGGACTAAAACTCAGAATATGAGACTTCAGAATATTGAATGTCTGCAACTAACACATTATTTTATAATTGTTGGTTTTTCTTAGTATATGTGCAATTTTTTTCTGATATTTTGCCAAAATATGGTATAGATATGTAATTTGTGTCTTCTGTTTGATTGTCAATGGGATATATTCTTTTGATAGCTAACCTATAATCTTTTTGTTTAATTAAAGTGTCAATCATGTTCGGATTGTAATGATTTGCATGTGCTAGTTGTTTAATGGTTGATATCTCTTTGCTAACATCTGGATTTGTTAGTGGAATAGTTAAAGCTCTGTGTACTAATGATCTGTAGGCTGCTATTTTATGTGCTTTATGGTACAAGATTCATTTGGTATTGTTATGTCCGTTTGTGTTGGTTTTCTGTATATGGAAAATTCAAATAGATTGTGTGCGTTAATCTTGATAGTTAAGTCTAGGAAGTTTATAGCCCTGTTTTGTTCTGTTTCTAGTGTAAAATTTATGTTTGGGTGGATACTATCAATAAGAATTAAAAATTCATTGATAACCTCAAAAGAACTGTCAATCTTCTGGTTCCGTTATGTTGATGACATTTTAGCTTGTTTTGACAGTTACTTTGAGGTTAACAATGAATGTTTAATTCTTATTAATAGTATCCAGCAAAACATAAATTTTACACTAGAAACATAAGAAAACATAGTAGTTGATATTTAATTCTGATTATTTTTATTTAGGTACCTATTTTTGTATCTACCTTAACGACGTGTTTGTTATATTCATATTACCTTTGATAATGACAGCGTAGCTATCGAAACAATATTGTCAGGTTATATTTTAATAAATACTGTGAAACTTTTTACTAATCTTTAATTATCTCATTAAAAAGCTAAAGTTCTATTATCAGAAACTACGCAGCTCAAAAAATTTAAAACCTCTGAAAGAATTGAAAATTAAGAGAGCTTGCAGCTTTATACATTATTTATATTACTGAAATCTGAATGCAAACCTAAGGCCTAAAAAAGGCTAAAATTTTAAAATTCTAGAGCTTCGAAACTTGTTACGGTAAAATTTGATATTTGGATTTTTGAGGATTAAAGTTCAGTTCCCTAGATAATTTGCAATCAGGAATACCTGCTAATACTTTTCTAATTACAAATCGAAGTCTTTAAGAATTTTAATACTTTTATTTAAAGCCCCGAAAACTTTAAATTCAGAAATTAACATTTAAAACAAAAAATGTAGACATTGTTAATTTTAAACACTTTGATGCATAGAAATCTTGAAACTTCGAAACGTCGAAACTTGGAAAGGTCAACGTACGCAGGGACGGCACTAGCAGTTTCGCCGCCCTGGGCAAAAAGGTAAAATGTCGCCCTTTTATACCAAAAATTAAAAGAGATAACCTAAAGCCTTCCCACGCTTAGTAGTAAAATAAAACGAGAGCAAACATTTTGGTATTAAAAATGTTGAAGTTTTGATTTGCTAAAAATACAAATTCCTTGATTTATGATTTTGGCACTAAATTGAAATTAAGGTTGCACAGAAAAAAAGAAAAGACACAAATCTAGTATAAAATTATAAAATGCATATATTAAAAAGATAGTAAAACAAATTATAGAACCACTAAAAATAAAAACCTAATTATTAAAAATAAAGTTAAAGTTAAACTTAAAAGTGTTTTTTCTCACTTTTAATTCTGATAATTTAATTCATGTATAAAAAATCCCATAAGCCGCGATACATTTGTCACTTTGACATCGGATAAAGTTAGCCCTAACTTTGCATCTGGATAAAATGTGTTTAAACTTCCATGGCTAACTTTCTCGAACCTGATTATTGTTTTTAATAATTGTCATTTTCAAGTTAATAAATGTGTTCTTGACTTCTTCATAATTACCTAGTTATTCCTTTTTATTATTCATTAAATTATCTCATCGAATTACGCTCGAGGTTTTTTTCTCCGGGATAAAATTGATTTTTTAAACTATAATTTGGTTTCTTTTTGGTAAACTGACTCTACAAACCACCAGATAAAAAAACTCGTCCTTCGGACTCGTTTTTTTATCGTAGGTGGTTTGTATCGTCAATTTACCAAGCAACCAAATTATCGTTAAAAAAATCAATTTTATCCGGACAAAAAAAGACCTCTCGTGTAATTACAGTCGATTATTTCATTCTACTTCGTTTTTGACCAATCGCAAGGCTTTATTTTTTGGATTACAGCGATAATTCGATAATTTTTTATTGTCCTTTTCGACTGTTTTTATCTTCGTGACAACGCTGAAAACTAGTGTCACATGTGTCCCATTTTTTACTTTCATGTCAAATACTAATCTTTATGTTAATAAGTAGATGCTTAAATAAACAACTGTATCATGAAATAATCTTACCGAATTACATGCTCGTGCTTCTGAAATTATCTGTTGTAATACTCAAGTTGATTAAAACGCAACACTCGTGTCATTTTTTGACAAATTTCCCTCCGTTGCACGTCGGGAAATTAAAACGTCAAAAAATGACACTCGTGGTTGCTAATCAACGTTCGTATTACAAATCGATAATTTCGAAGCACTCGTGTAATTACAAGTGAGAATTTTTTTATAATTTTTTTGACATCAATTTCTTAAGCTAGCTCATGTTCAATGGCTAATGTTGCCAAGCCGTTTATCCGATCCTCGGTAGTTGTAGAGCGGAAAAATTGTTTAATTAACTTTAATTTGGAGAAACTTCTTTCTCCACTTGCCACACTTATTGGGAGAGTAAGTAAGATTCTTAAAACTATACCGAGATTTGGAGCAAAATCCAGTTTTGAAATGAATTTTAAAATCTCGATTGGACTTTCTTTTTTATTTAGTAAGGCCAAAACCGATACTATCTCATCTGCCAGGTCCAGCGCGTTTATATCTGATGAAGTCCCATCAGTTAACACTATTTTTAGATCTTTACAATATTTTAGTAAGTCGTTTTGAGGGGTATCTTTTAAATCATAAATATTGTATAAAAACCGGAAATAGTTGCTGTGGGTACTGATAAAATCAAACCTGGATTCAAGTGCATTGATAGCTTGATAGCTAATGTGAAAAAATAAAACTCTGCCTTATATTTCAAAGTAGGATCTTCTATCGGATCATCTAGTGCCTCATAGTCAAAATTAACATTCCTTCTTCGAACTCTATGACGTGGCTGGGTAAGTTCAAAATTAGCTGGTATGTCAATTTCGTCGGCGAGTTCTCGAGCATCGCAAAGCATTTCATTATAGTCCGTGTCCGATCTAAGATCCTTGAAAAAATCTTTCATTTCAATTTTTCAAGAGTTCTATAGCAGATGGTAAGTCATAGTCTTGTGTCTGCAAGAGCTTACTTATTGGATTGATTTAAGATTTTGAACCAAATTACAATGGAGCATAAGAACTTAAATTGTTTAACAAAACTTAATAGTCCACAAGCCCAGAAGTCCAGAAGTTGTCAATCTCCGAATTATTACAAACAGCAAATAAAGTATCGTATATCCCTCCTAATTGATACCTCAGTGGTTTTAATGCAACTATTCGGCTTTCTCAACGAGTATCACTTAGGGGTTTCAAAGTTATTCTCTGAACATATTTTATTAATATGGTCCATCAAAAAGTTGATGAGGAAAAAAATAGATATATTTTTTGGACCACATTAAAAAAATTGGCGGTTTCGAAGGATGCCTTTGCCATGTCATTAACGACAAAGTTTAATGAGTGGCTACTACATGGGAGGTAAAATGCTCGTGGATTTAACGCTTTTATTCTAGATTGTACTCCCGATTTATCACCTCTCATGTTTGCCCCATTATCGTAAGCCGCCCCCCTCATATCCTGAAAATTAATCCCAATGTTTCAAGTCTTTTAAGTGTTAGAGTTGAGAGTTCAGAACCCGTCGATCTTTCAACCGGAAGAAAGCCTAAAAAGCTTTCATTAATTTTAATGGAAACCTCATTGGGATTGGATTTGTCAATGGATACATACCTTACTAAGACTGTCATTTGCTCGATCTTGCTGACATCAGGAGTACAATCTAGAATAATTGAATAATATTTAGCTTTTTTAATCTCGCTAATAATGTGAGATGTTATATTTTCACTTAATAGAATAATTATTTCATTTTGAATATCTTTTTCGAGATAGTGGACTTTAACTTCCTCTTTTTTGAACACTCTGCGGATATGCTCTTCCATTACTGGATCAAACTGAGCAAGTATTTGAATAATTTGTAAAAAATTACCATTACCGAAATCGTAAAGTTTGTCACTTGTACCTCGGAAGGCTAAACAATTTTAAGCAAGCAATTTTATTGTTGAAACAATTCGTAGAAGCACCTCGTACCAGTAATTTATCTCTGCGGTAATGAGTCTTTGTGAGTGACTGTCAATCGTTTTAGACTCCGTACTCTAAAAATCTAAAGTCAAAAATCTTGGATTGAATTTAGTCAAAGAATACAGTTATTCTTTGACTAAATCCAATCCAAGATTTTTGACTTTGGATATGGTTTTTAGAGGTTTCATGTTGTTTTAAAGTCTCAGCGAGGTGCTTCCAATCTTTAAAACCTTCAGTAGAAAGAGAACTTAAAATAGAACCAAAAAGTTTGCAGCAAAAGCAATAAACACAGTTTTTTGCAATTGAATAGACTAACCAGTTACGCATCACTTTTTACTTGTTACGAAAACTGAAATCCTTTAATGGTTGAGGTGCTCCTTCTTTTACCAAAAAATATATTTTGGCTTCTGATAAGCCAGTTGGCCAGGAACCCGGATCTGAATTTATTATCGTAGCAAATGTCGTCTCTTCTTTGGATTTCCCTGGAGTAGGCTCAGTGGACGTTCCTGGAGTAGGTTCTTTGGATGTCCCTGGAGTACACTTGAGCAATATCTAGCTTGATTGGTAATGATTTCATAATTAAGATTTGAATCAGCTTCTAATATCTCTGTGTCGTCACCGTTCCTTTTCGTGCATTGTAGGTAACTTAACAGACTTCCAGCCTGTTTTTGAATTTGGACTTGCTTTTCGACCATTTTTCTTTAGTACTGAGCACCCGATAATCTTTTACGTCCATCAGACATTCTAAAAACAATTAAGAAAGTGTTTCAATAAAAAATAATTGTGTTTTTTTTAAACGAAACAGAGGTGTTTTCGAATATTTTTCGAATGCTTCAAGGCGAGATTTTGTTGGCTTTGTTTAGGGTAAATTGTTAAAAAACGGGTTCTTTTTTAAATCGTTTAATTAGATTTAGAATATTTACTGTCAATGTTACCATAAGCCGAAAACATATTTTTCTGAACAACTACTTTTTGCTTGGACCCATCGATTTTATTTTTAATAAAGGCACTTTTGCTTATTTATGTTAGGCTACATGCCCCAAGAAATAATTTTTATTTCGCTCATATTATTTTCGAAAAAACACGTCGTTGTAAGAAGAATTATAAACCTTTCAAAACGAGGTGCCACTTGACTCGCTTTCTTTATCCAAATAATAGGGGTAAAAATTACCCTTCATATGGGTTGATAAATATAAAAAACAAAATAAAAAGAAAAGGGACTTCCTTCAAAACAAAGCCGACGTGTACGAGCAAAAAGTCTAAATTTAAAGATAACATGCTTAAAAAATCCTACTGCATGAAAGACCAAAGTGGCCAAACAATTGAGGGATTTTAGCGTTTTTCCAAAAGCATCCTGTAGAAGCTATAATAGTAGATTACTTACCGAGGCGGGAAGTAGAACATTACGCGGAGAGCAATGTTGCTGCCCGAGGCGCGAAGCGCCAAGGGCAGCAATTGCTCGACGCGTATTGTCTTCCCGCCGAGGTATGTATACTATTTTATTCACAATCGTACATAATTATGTTCTTTAATTGATGCCTTATACTTGATATATGTAGGACACAACACCAGCGTCTTTATTCAGGTGGCGATAAAATGACAATTGCTGCAACAATTGTCAAAGTAAATTCGTGTCACTACTAAACCAAATTTAATTACATTGCTCCTAATTGCAATTTACACGATTTAAAATGTCTGATAGTGAAACTGATGTAAGTTGCACACCACCGGAATTGCGAGAAGTTGCTAAAAACAGTGACTGACTGTTTGTTACCTGCTAAAAGTAAAGATAGATACGAAAACTTCTGCCATCTGTTGAGAATATTTAGAACGAGCAAAAGGTAAGTAATGGATATTACTAACCAAGAGAACTCATTACTAACCAAGAGAACTTATTATTGACTATGGTGTATAATAAACTACTTTCTAACTTTTTAAACGTCAATAATGAACACATTATGTATCGATTGTGAATAAAAATATTTGTTTAGAAAAGCTGCCTATTTTTTAATTATTACCTACTCACCTTACTTTTACAACACACTTTATGACACAATTTTCAAAAACTCACGGCAAATAATAATTGTATGTAACGCGCTCTACTTCACTAGTCACCAACCTGTAAGGCAATTATTGCATAAATAAAACAATCGAACTGCCTCTTTTCCTTTTATAATAGTAGCGTAAAAATCGTCTCACAGCTTGTCATGAGTGGTTTTTCGCGACCCCATACGCATACATGTTCCGACAAATTAAAACACACGGTAAAGAATTCTTTTACAGCACTTTGTATGTGTGCCCATTTATTTAAATTATAATAAAAAAGGTCATTTTTTATTTTATACATTTTTACGCCATTTTAAGCGGGAGTTTATTATGCTTGTGAGCGGTTTCCTTGAAATATTTTGATATTTTATCTATATTGCTCTGTATTTTTGGTTCGGTTTTGGATTTGGTCTTTAATACACGAATACTCTACTCATCTTTCAAAACGTGTTTTTATTTAAAAACTACATACCTCAACCTTCTTATGTCGTTCTCATGCTTGAGGATTTTTGAAGTGGGTGGGTACCTATATTTAAAAGTTCGTAAAACATATTAAAAGCAAATTTTATTAAAATTCCACCTTTTAATTTTTCATAAGTATTCAAATGAATCTTGGATTAATCATTTTCTTCATAAACTAGTTAATTTTACAGCCCATTTGCCGTCTCCTAAGGTTACCGCCCCAGGCAGGGTCCCGGCTTTCCAGCCTCTAGCGCCGTCCCTGGAACGTAGAGATAAATATTGAATAGTTTGTATCTTGTTTGCGTCGTGGAATTCTGAGATTCAAGAATTTTAGAAATTGCCGACAAATTTCACAACGAACCTTTGACCTTTGAAGGTCAAAAACTTTGAAACTTAAAATTAAAGCTTAATCAATCTCTATAGCTTACTAAACCCGAGCTGTGGAAATTTGGAATTCAGTAACTTACCAAATAATGCTGAATATTTGGGAAATAAAATTTTCCATCCTCCATATTTGCTATACTGAAATTTCGTAAATCTTAAAATTGTTAAATTCAAATGTTTTATAGTACTTATTTGATCTTAAAAGTTTATAATCAGCGAAATTTAATTATTCACAATTAAATTCAATTCAATTCAATTAGTTTCTTTAATTACTTAATTACCAAAATAAACATAAACAATTATATTAAATTTTCAAAATTAAATAAACAACCCATCCTTTTAATGATGGATGGATGGACCTAGAACAACAATGTTCTGCATGTGGGAGTATGAGAAATATAAAATTGTCAATATGGGCTATGTGTATACATAGACGTATCAATATGATTTAAGTGTTTTTATAAAATTAAAGAATAAATGTAATAAATAATTTGTTACCTACAAAACGGGCATAGACGAGTTGCGCTTATTGTTAATTATTTTGATAATCCCGTAGTCCACTTGCGCCGGAACCATTTCAGGCACATAAAATATTAGGGCCGACTTGCGCTTGTTGCTGACCCATGAGAGCTCAGCAGGTGATACCGAGAAGTATTTTCACTCCATATATCCCAATATCGGGATGGGGAATATAAAAACTTTTATTAAAATCTGAATGAAAAATTCACAATTAGTTGTTCTTGTACTACAGCTTCCGCACAGCACACATTTTTGGAAGAAACTTTGAAGCCCCAATATAGTACTTAATTAGCTACAAGATAATATTGCGTTAACCTTGAATCGTCGATTAAAATGCTATTGGTAAAATCAAATGCAAATCTGTCTACACCTGCTTCTGGTTTTAGAAATGTCAGTCCCATTGTCCATCTTAAAATATTTCCAGTGACTGAATCAATGAGTGGATCATTTGATGTTTACAGTTGTGTCGTGACTGTTTTATTAATTTTTACAAATTTACATCTATGTAACTTCTTACAAAACTGAATATTAATAGAGGGGTGGTTTTCACCGCCATTAGAGGTGGTTCTTATCACTATTAGTGCTGTTGAAGTGAAAGAGATTATAAAGAATTTTTCTGGAATACTAGTATATACCTAAATCGATTCTACAGCCATTGGCGCAAGTAGACTATTCGGATTAACGGGCCTTTTCGGCCATCCGGATTAGTACAGGTAATATCGGCGCAACTGGGATATACCCGTTACTACATTTACTTATTATAGGAATGTTTTTATTTTGGGTAAAGTTTAATTTATTGGTTCGAATGCGTCACAACTAGGTCCACTGCGTCACATTTATCAACGTTACTAAGTGGACTTATGACTTATTGGACAATTAGCAGAAAATTATGAATACAGCAATATCTAAATAATAATAATAATAATAATCATAATAAGTTTATTATCCAACAGTAGCAAATCTACTAATTACAGGATAATCTTATTTTAATACAATATAGGTACCAATAAGTACATGCAATACAACATATAATATATTAATAATAATTAATAATAATAATAATAATAGTAAAGAAATTAAGAATAATTATAAGATGATAACTTGAATATAAGATAGTTAATTACTAAACAAAACTTAAAAAAAATATTATATCAAACAGATTTTAAAGAAAAATAATTACTTAAGTAGCTTTTTAACGAAATTAAAGACACATTGAAAATATCAACATTAGAACAATACGTATTAACTTAATACACTTATACTATAGTATAATAAATACACTTATTCGTTAGTAGATGGTTATTTCGGTATAATTTTAATTCATTCGTATCCTAAGAGCTCATTAGATAACAATTATTATTATTTATGAAAATATTTCCGTGACTTAACAGACATGCAGTTTACACAGGCAGTCACCAATGCATCCGTTCTTGCACTTATAACTCGAACATTTGATTTTAATTGACAAAATTATATCGTGAATCAAAGCACTAAATTATGCGTTATCCAACTTGAAGTTTGTTAGTTTCCCATTTTGGTTGCTTTACCTTTTTATTAGCATGGCACAACTTAAATTGTGTGACACAGCGGAAAAATATAGGGACAATGTTTAATTACAGATAAAATGAAATTGGGATAAAATATGATTTACATATATTTGGTGGATCATAAGAACAACAAGGTTAAATACAGGTAGTTTATTTATTTACTTCTTATTGAAACCGTTATTTTTCTTGGACTGTTTTTGAGCATGAAGTATATCTGGGAGCATGGGATTTTGTATAGCAGCAGGAGAAAAAAAATGCCATTTCTTCATATTGTTAGCATGATTTTTTTAATCAGTAGTATAAAATGAGTTTGGTATATCTATACTATTAATGTGTATATACGATAAATAATATAAATTATGTATTGCAATTACTACATTTACAATATACAAAAACTCTAAATTAGAAAAATATCTATTGTCTTAAATATAAATGAGTGCGAGGCGATAAACAAATTAAAAAAATTATAAAAAATGCTTTATCTACGACCACTATAAAAAATTACACATTTAGCATAGTCTAGTAACCACGAAAATGACTCATTGCTCACAATTTCTAAACTGAACGGAAGCGACGGTGAGAAATGATATCGCACGATCAGTAGTTTTATTAAAACGCCATAGATGTCAGCACATGCAATATTATTATTATTAATTATTTGAAATTAATTAATTATTAAAAATTAATTATTAAAAATTTGGCAAATAGTCGAAAATAGTGTGGCTGGTAGGTTACAAAAGATGTCAAATATACAAGATTTTTCCATTAAGACAAGATATTTGAATTTTTGATGAAATCGGAAGTCCGGGAGCCATTTTGTCTCTACCTGTCAGTAAATTCGAAATTATGCCTAATATCTCCGTGCCAAATTTCATACAAATCGATTTCTAGTTATTGGAGATTAAAGCTTGACCTTAGTCCTATTGTCACCCGGTATAGACAGTATAGGATTTTTAGAAAACCAGAGTACAAATAACAAAGTTTGAAAACTCGTATAGTTAATAAGTCTTTAAGTTTTCCATATTTCTAAATATTACGGATTAATAGTTTAAAAGTGTCTTTCAGTGTACTTTTAAATTATAGTATACATTTTCAAGAAGGTTTATGTACATCAACTAAACTCTTTCATTCACATTCGTGTACAAGAATTCAAATGTTAATATTCTAATTGATTACATTTAGCAACATAACATAATTAAAAATGATGCAATAGCATGAACTATGAAATGTTGGTAATATTGTCGTTAAAGCTTTTCGGCAGATTTATGATTTCAGGTTTGAAATTAAAGCTATGCAATGATCGTTACGGCGCGGCGTTACCTGTTTTCTCTTTGTAAATTTAAATTAAATAAGCAGGAATACTACGCGTAGGGGCGCTAAAACCCTAGTCGACCCTGCCCACCATACTTCATGGCCATCCTCGATGAAAACAATTTGTGATCTTGTCACAGTTATAATTATAGTAAGCACCTGAATCGTTGAAAGTTAAATTAGCATTTGTCAAATTAATTTAAAAGAAGTTTATTAAATGTAAGCTAAAATGGTTTAACAAACTTTCAGGGTAGATAAACATTTCTATAGTAATAGTGAATTTATAACTAACTGTTACAGTTACAGTAAGTTGTTTTTTTGCGTTATTAGACAAAATGGCCGTTGCTTTCGTAAATTTTCTATAACATACTGTCCTTCTATTTAAATTGTATAAGCAGATGTGCCAAACAAGAAACAAAAGAAATTTTTAAAACGACACTATAAAATGGCAGGTGAGGCTTGCAGCAGAAGTAGGAAGTAATTTTCAAGCGTTCAACTTTGGAACGTGAGCGTGTCCAGCACAATGAATGATTGAATAATATAATTATGTTTTTTATTTCAGATGAGTTTAAATTTACACTTTTCTGTTTTTCTTGATTAAACCAAGTTGTCAAAATAAAAGGTACACATTTTCACACTTTATTTATTTTAAGTTAGTTGGTTTATTTTTTCTACGTTTTTGCTCTATTGAAATCAGAAATCAAAATTATGTACCTTTATAGATTTACGGAATAGCTCTTATAAACAAAATTATTTTATGGAATATTCTCTTGAATGTCAAAAACTATTTTTTATTCGAAAGAGTTCCGATTTTACCTGTATGAAATGAATTCACACTCTTGGTGAATAACTAAATTGCTATAGTTTTATGTAAATCTATTCAGATTTAAAAGAATTGAAGCGGTAAGCAACCATTTGAAATATGACTTTTCTTTAAATATGATTTAAAATAATTGTTTAAATTTTACTAGAAGGTTAGATACTTTAAGGTTAGTTAACTATGAATCATTCAAATAATCAAAGCTTTTTAAGTAATTTAATGTAAATGTAAATAATAAAAAAAATCATAAAAATAAAGATGCTGTTTTAACAGTTTAATAACAGAGAAATATTAAAGATAACAAAAATCTAAACTTATTAAAACTAAAATTATGTACTATTAATAAACAAATTCCAAACTAATTTACACTATTTAATTAACTAGATTATCATTTGGAATACGCAGTTATTTATTTTTACTGAAGGTATGTCTGCTTCATATTGCGCTAGGCACTTCTAATTGAATGAAACTCTTCTCGTCCGGTGGTTGTGTTCATATCCCGCGATGTCGCTCTAAAATTAACTAAAACTTTTCTGGTTAGTTCCATATACGCGGTGTTTTCCCCCCTGGAAATCATTTAAACGTTTTGAGAAATACATAAATATGCATGTGACACTTATGAGCAATTGCAGGTAGGATTAATGTTCCGGAGAGGGGTAGGGTGGGTAGAAAAATATATAAAAATAAAATTACATAATCGTATTTATTGTCAAAATAAGGTTTACAACCAAAAATTTAGGGCCTAGTAATAATAATAATCGCCCCTTCCCTCCCGCACAAACTTATAGCTTCTGGTGCCTGGTTTCCAGGCTATAGGTCGTAGCAATTATTATTATTATTTTATTTATTTTTCACGGATTTCTCCGGTATTAAATAGTAAGAGAAAGAATAATTCAATTCCGTTCTCTTATCCCAAGAACTTCCGAACTATGCGACAGGTTTCCAAAATAACTGCTTTCTGAATGATGATAAGCAATCCAGCAGGTAATTTTAAAGCATTTATATATTTTGAAAATTAGCTTGTGACAACACCATCAGCGTATATTACCACAGGTATTATTTTTACATTATTTAGTCCCCATATTCTTTTTATTTCTATCGCTAGATCTTCATATTTATTGATTTTATTTATCTCCGTTTTCTTGATATTATGTGATAGTGGTATAGCTATATCTATAATCACGCCAAGTTTTTCTTTTTTTCAATGACAAAGATGTCAGGACGATTGTCTGTCACTGCGCGGTCTGTAAGTATTTGTCTATCCCAATACATTAAGGTATGTTCATCTTCTAATACTGGTAAAGGGTTATATTTATAATAAGCAGGAGAATTTGTTATAAGTTTGTAGTTTATTGCTAGTCGTTGGTGAACAAGTTTAGCTGCTAAATTGTGCCTGCCCAGATATGCGGTTTTTATTATTATTATTATTATTATTATTATTTCTTTGTGTTTCACCTTACTGGGTATGTTTAACTGAATGCGGGAGTCAACTCCAAGCATACAGTTTTTTTTCTTTCTCTTTAAACTGTTATCCCATTGAAGAATTCTCTGACAATAGAGGCTGTCTTAATTAAAATGTTTTCTTGAGCATATACCATTATATTTGGGTTCATGGATAGTTTATCAATTGCTGCAGTTGTTGTTTTGGGAATTGTGCCTGTTGATGTTATAATTATTGGCATTATTATAATAATAATTATTATTATTATTCTCTGTTATTATTTTCACGTGATTTTGATTCTTATACGGTCGTTCTATTTTAACGGGTATTAACCAAGGTTAAAAAGAGTGTGTATTGATTACATATGGATATTAAGGAATTTTCTTACAATATTACATGTGCCCAGAGCAGCTGACTTTTGCATAGATAAGTATAAATCAGGTTTAAGATGTAGAAGCTTTAGTGAGTTATGTATTTCTTTTGGTATAATTGCTGTGTCTGATATTACTATTGGTATGATGTATGCTTTTTCCAATTTCCATAGTCTGATAATTTCCGCCAGAAGGTCTGTATAGTTTTCTTTTTTTTTTGAAATTGTTTTTTGTAGATTTGCAGTATTAGGTATAGCTATGTTTATTATGTAACCAATTCTTTCCCTCTTATTGATCATAGTAATATCAGGTCTGTTATGTTCGATGGTTTTGTCTGTTAGAATAGTTCTGTACCAATAAATTTTTGTGTTTTCATCTTCCAAAATTCTGGAAGGCGTATATTTATAGTGTGGTTCAGATTCCATAATAAGATGATTTGTCAAGGCCAATTGTTGATGCGCTATTTTTGCAACGTTATCATGGCGCTGCTTATACTCTGTATGTGACATTATTTGGCATCCTGAGATAATATGTTGGATACTTTCCGGGGCGGATTTACATTTTCTACAGGAATCATTTTGTGTATTATCTTTAATAATGTATTTTTTGTAACATTTGGTGTTTATTACCTGGTCTTGTATAGCCATAAAGAAACCTTCAGTTTCCGGAAATAATCCCGCCTTTGATAACCATGCATTAGAAGCATTTTTATCTACAATATTTTGGCTTAATTCATTGGGAAACTTTCCATGAAGTGGCTTTCGTAACCAATTATTATTATTATTATTTTTATTTTATCTTTTTTTCCTCAGAGATTTATCTGGACTTTAAGCCAAGAATGCATTCCTTAGGCCTGCTTGTCTCGTTTTAGGTTTGTGGTGTGATGTTTGACACTTTTCTCAGTATATGTGCTGTCCCTAAAAGAACGCTCTTCTGTATGCTCTGGGTGTGTTGCTTTCCAGGTATCTGCTTTATATAATTATTATATTTTTTCGACACCGTACCCAGAGCTCCTATAATCACTGGTATGATGGTTGTTTTGCAATGCCACATTCTTTCTATTTCTATTGCTTGGTCCCGATACTTTAACAGCTTCTCAGCTTCTTTATCGTGGATACGTCGGGTACCGCAACATCTATTATTAGACAGGTTTTTTTTTTTATTTTTTAATACAATGTCAGGTTTATTGGCTCGTATTTCCCTGTCCGTCTGTATCTGTTGGTTCCATAGTATTACTATGTCTTGTTTTTCTTCCATCTGCATTGGCTCGTGTTCGTACCATTTATCGCATACCTCGATCCCGCATGCTTTACTTATGTTGTAGTGGCTATTACAGCATACTTGATCATGTCTTTTTATGTATTCTTTTTGGGACAATATTCTACAGCCTGATACGATGTGTTCTACTGTTTCATCGTACTCTCCACACAGTCGACATTTACCATCTGTTTGTTGGTGGAGTATGTTTTTTTGCGTAGTACTTTGTATTAATGACTTGATCTTGTGCTGCTACAATTGTACTTTCTGTCTCGCCTTTTAATACACCTTCTGCAAGCCAGTTGTAGGTTGCTTCTTTTCTGGTCATGGTCTCACTTACATTTCGCGGATATTGCCCGTGCATTACCTTGTTTTGCCATGCTGCTTTAATTTCGTTTGCAATGTCTCTTTTTATTGCATATTTCTTCGCGTTGCTCGAAGTCTGTTCCTCGTTCCTATCTACCTGAAGATTTCTTTTGAAGTCTTCGGCTTTTCTGATTATACATTTACTGCTGGGCATTTGTTGGTCTTGCCTGTTTAATATATCTTTGTATCTGTCTTCATTGTGTTCTTGAATATATTCCGCGATATTAATTATTGCGGATTTATACGCTCCTGTAACCTGTATGAGCCCCCTACCTCCTTCCTTTCTTGCTACATACTAACGGTTCACTTCAGCTCTTGGATGGTGTAGCTTATAACAGGTAAGTAGTTTGCGTGTTTTCGTATCTATATCTGCAAGTTCTTTCATTTTCCAATCCAGTATTCCAAAACTGTATAAAAGTACCGGTACCGCCAATGATCCAATTGCTAATATTTTATTTTTTCCATTTAATTGCGTTTTTAGGATCAACCTTACTCTTCGCCGATATTCCGATATTAGTCTTGTCTTCATCTGGCTTTCATCAAACCCGTCGTGTTCTGCCATCCCTAGGTATTTGTAAGTTTCTTCTTCGTGCAGATTTGTAATTGTCTGATCTGTTATTAGTTCAATATTTTGTTTTCTCAGTGATTTACCTCTCACTATTGATAGTTCGGCGCATTTGTTTAAGCCAAATTCCATTTTGATGTCTCTACTAAATACTGCAACGGTGTTTAATACGTCAGTCAGTGCTGTGTCGTTTTTCGTAAAGATTTTTAGATTATCCATATATAATGAACGTGTGATTTCTTTTCTTCAGATAGAGGCGTCATGGCAATGCAGAAGATTAACGGTGATAAAGAATGTCCTTGGAAAATGCCTCGTTTAATATTCACCTCACCTATGTCTCTGGTACCCTGTGGTGAGTTCATCTTTAAGTTAGTTTTCCATAGCTTCATACTTCTTGATAGAAACTCTACTAGATGGTTGTTGACCCCCATCACCTTCAGCATCCTCTCTATCCAACTGTGGGGTACGCTGTCGTAAGCTTTTTTATAGTCAATGTATGCGACACTCAAGTTCTTTTTGTGTCTTTTACAATCTTCCATTATCATCTTAGTAAACAGAAGTTGATCTTTACATCCTTTTGTACCTGAAGCACATCCTTTTTGTTCGAATGGTAGTAAATTATTTGTCTTGAGGTGGTTCGACAATCTATTCGCTATAATACTTGTTAGGTTCTTGTAGATGGTTGACAGACACGTAATCGGTCGAAAATTTCTAGCATCTTGCGTATTTTCTGATTTAGGGATCAAAAAGGTAATTCAGGTGATCAACCACTCTGGAATCAATTCCGAGTTATCGATAATATTGTTATATTGTTATGCTAAATGGCGGTGGATCGCGGTGAGCTTTTTTAACCAGAAATTTGGAATTCCATCTAGCCCTGGTGCCTTCCAGTTGCCCGTGGATTTTAGGCTTTTAGTTACTTCATCTTCAGTAATTTATTCCCAATTCATCTCTAGGTTATTTCATTGTTCATGTCTTTTTATCCACTCTGCGGTTTCATCATGTTTTACAAATGATTCCCACAAATCTTTCCAGTATTGGACTGTCTCTTTGGAATCAGGCAGCTGTTCTATTTCCGCTTGCGAGTCATTTAATTTTCTATAAAATAGTTTTCTATTCTGTTCAAAGAGTTTATTGTACAAATATTGTTTTCTTCGTTTTTCATAGCGATTTATGCGTTGGGCTTTAGCGTCTATCTTCTACCGCAGTAATTCTATAGTTTCGGTTATCTTATCTTCATTATCTATTTCGTATTTTCTATATATGCTTATTATTTTATTTATGGCGTAAGGTCCGATGTTACTTTTTCTTGCTTGTATTGGTAATGATAGGTCTTTTCTGTATTGTCTTATCTGTTCCTGTATCCTATCTTTCCAATTTGTTTTTCTTTGCTGGTTTTGTACCTTCTTAGTCTTTGATGTTCCTAATATATTTGTAGTAACTGTTAGAGCTGTAGTGTATACTAGTAAGTTTATTTCCGTAAAACTACTGTTTTCCATTTGTATAATAAAACTTATTGCTTCATTCGTTATTTCTATTTGCTGTTTCACTTTCTTTGTTTCTATTTTTCTAATTCTATTTTTCTAAGTCTTGGTCTTTCATGCATTGGGAGTTCTTTATACTTATGCATTTCTACTTGTATTTGGTCTACCATCCGTCTGACCTCGTCTGACATCTGTATGGTGTGTTCAGCCTCATTAGGACTGAATTGCGGCTCTATTACTAGATCTTGTTCTTCTGGGGGCATCTCAATTTCATTATCCCCTCCTCGTATATTTCGTTGTATCTCATCCATTTCCATAGGTGTTAGTTTATTTTTTATTTATTTATTATTTTTAAATATCACAGATTTGCTGGTTTTATTATTATTATTATTATTATTTCGTTTTGTTTCTCGGTAGTGTACCGGTCACTGATTGGCACGGGTGCATAGCACCAAAGTGTTCAATCTGTCGTGTTGAGAAATTTTCTAGTTATGTGACATGTTGCGAGTATTACCGCCTTCTGTAGTTCAATATAGGTGTTTCTAGGGAGTTCAAGTTTTTCAAGAGATGTGTTAAGCTCTTTCGGAGTTACTCCTGTAGAGGAAAGAATAATTGGAACTGTGTACTTCCTTTTGTTTCCACATTCGTCTTATTTCTATTGCCAGGTCTTCATATTTTCGGTGTTTTTCTCGGCTTGTGTTGTTAAGGTTTTTTGTATTCGGAACGGCCACGTCTATTACATATGTTTTACGTTGTATCTTGTTTACCAGTACGATATCTGGTCTATTACCTTCTACAGTTTTATCCGTGAGTACTGTTCTGTCCCATAGGAGTTTGTAGCTTTCATTTTCCATTATACTTGTTGGTGTATATTTATAATAAGGCGTACTACTTTCTAGAAGTTTATATTTGAAAGCAAGCTTTTGGTGTATGATTTTTGCGACACTGTTATGTCTTGCTAAATACTCCTTATTACCAAGAATAGTGCATCCTCCTATGATATGTTCTGTAGTTTCATGAGCTAGATTACATTTCCTACATTTGTCGTTAACGATTTCTACCTTCATTATGTATTTTTGGTAGTTTTTAGTGGGAAGCACTCGATCTTGGATTGCGATCATGTTTCGCAATATAGATCTCCAACATTTAACCACATGTTCGACGATCGCTTGTCGACAGCTTCGTGGTTAATGTCACGATGATGTCTTCCGTGAATCTCTTTAGAGGCCCATTTTTCCAGAATATTCTCTTCGGTTACAATTGGGAGGGAGTATTCCCTGTCAGATAGATTTACAGGCGTATATCGTACATCAGCATTCACTATAGTTTGGTGTAGATGAGAATCTATTTTTTATAAAAGTATTCTCTGATGGATTGAATCTGTTTGTTGTGTGAATTCTCTAAGTGTATTATTGCTCTTCCTCCTTGTTTTCTGGGTAGAATCGTTCTTTCGATGGAAGATTTCGGGTGGTGGCAGCCAAATCTAGTCAAATTTGTACGAATCTTTCTTTGCAAACTGTCTAGTTCCGTTTTGGTCCACTTTAAAACTCCCAATGAATACGTTAGTACAGGTATTGCAAAGGTGTTAATTGCTTTGATCATATTCTTCGACTTGAGTTCTGATTTTAGAAGCGATTTTAGACGTTGTGAAAAAATCTGTGTTAGCTTAGTTTTCATTGTTTTATGTTCAATGTCTCTAGCTTGCTCGATCCCTAAATATTTATAGGTTTCTTCATTTGTCATTTGTGTTATCCCTGGTGGTATGGGGTCTTCGTCGTTGTGAACAAGCTGTCCTCTTTGTATATAAACGGACTTGCATTTGTTCAATCCGAATTGCATTCTTATATCCGTACTATACCTATCAACAATATCGATCATTTGCTTGAGTTGTGTTTCGTTTGCAGCGTACAATTTAAGATCATCCATAAACAGTAGATGGGAAATTTTGCATGACGCTTGTTGGTGCTTAACTAAGAACCCGTACTTGGAATTGTCTAGCAAGCGGCTCAATGGATTGATCGCTAGTACAAACCATAAGGCGCTTAAAGCGTCGCCTTGAAAGATGCCTCTGTTGATATTTATATTTGGGACTTTTGTTGTCTTTTCGGTAGATTTTATAATGAGATCCGTTTTCCAACTGTTGATAGTAGAGCGTATTAGCTCTATTAGCTGTGGGTGTACTTTATAATGTCTTAATATGTATAAGAGCCATGAGTGGGGAACGGTATCAAATGCTTTTTGATAATCGACGTACGTCATGTATAAATTCCTATTCTTCTTTTTCGCTTGATTTAGTACGACCAAATCTATTATTAGTTGTTCTTTGCAGCCCAAAGATCGTATCCTACAGCCTTTCTGTTGTTCTGAAATTATTTTGTTCTATTTAAATTATTTTTCCGGCGAAACATCCTCATCCGCTGTAGCTTCATGTTCTTCGTGGCTACGCTCTTGTTCTACGGCTGTTGCTTCTTGGGGCAACTCGTTGACCGTGACCGCGGCCCGCCTGTTAACTCACGGTCACCGTCTTGCATGCTGTCATCCCCAGCAACGGCTCCAGGAATGCCCCGACGTTCCTCGGGTAGCGGTCTTATAATTCCATTTCTAAGTCTTCTCTCCATTTTAGTGGGTAAAACAATTAATATTAATATTAATATTAATATTGTTGTTGTTGCTGTTGCTGTTGCTGTTGCTGTTGCCGTTGCTCTTGTTCTTGTTGCTGTTGCTGTTGCTATTTCTGTTGCTGTTGCTCTTGCTCTTGCTCTTGTTGCTGTTGCTGTTGCTATTTCTGTTGCTGTTGCTGTTGCTGTTGCTGTTGCTGTTGCTCTTGCTCTTGCTGTTGCTGTTGCTGTTGCTGTTTCTGTTTCTGTTTCTGTTGCTGTTGCTGTTGCTCTTGCTGTTGCTCTTGCTATTGCTCTTGCTGTTGCTGTTTCTGTTTCTGTTGCTGTTGCTGTTGCTCTTGCTCTTGCTCTTGCTCTTGTTGCTGTTGCTGTTGCTATTTCTGTTGCTGTTGCTGTTGCTGTAGCTGTTGCTGTTGCTATTTCTGTTGCTGTTGCTGTTGCTGTTACTCTTGCTCTTGCTCTTGTTGCTGTTTCTGTTGCTATTTCTGTTGCTGTTGCTGTTGCTCTTGCTCTTGCTGTTGCTGTTGCTGTTTCTGTTTCTGTTGCTGTTGCTGTTGCTGTTGCTGTTGCTGTTGCTGTTGCTGTTGCTCTTGCTCTTGCTCTTGCTGTTGCTCTTGCTGTTGCTCTTGCTGTTGCTCTTGCTGTTGCTGTTTCTGTTTCTGTTGCTGTTGCTGTTGCTGTTGCTCTTGCTCTTGCTCTTGCTCTTGCTCTTGCTCTTGTTGCTGTTGCTGTTGCTATTTCTGTTGCTGTTGCTGTTGCTCTTGCTCTTGTTGCTGTTGCTGTTGCTGTTGCTGTTGCTGTTGCTGTTGCTCTTGCTCTTGTTGCTGTTGCTGTTGCTCTTGCTCTTGTTGCTGTTGCTGTTGCTCTTGCTGTTGCTCTTGCTGTTGCTGTTGCTGTTGCTGTTGCTGTTGCTGTTGCTGTTGCTGTAGGTATTGGTATTGGTATTGGTATTGGTATTGGTATTGGTATTGGTATTGGTATTGGTATTGGTATTGGTATTGGTATTGGTATTTGTATTGGTATTGGTATTATTATTATTATTATTTGTTGTGTTTTCACGCATTTTCTTGGGTTTACTATCATACAGGTTTAAAAAACCAAAGTAATGATAGTTTTAACTATTGAGTCTCCTGGTTATTTAAAAATCTCCTGACGATGTTACACGTACTTAGTATCACCGATTTCTGCATTTCAATATATATTTTTGGTGGTAGTTCTATTTGGCGCAGTGCTTGGTGAAGAGTGTGGGGGATTAGTCCAGTCGCTGATATGACTATCGGTACAATGTTGACCGTTTTCACATTCCACAACTGCTTTGCCTCAAAAGCTAAATCTACATATTTAGTTAGTTTTTCGGTATGTGCATTTTGTAGATTAGTGGTGTTAGGTATGGTTACATCAACAAGGAAAGCCCGACTATTACTCTTGTCAATAAGTGTAATGTCAGGTCTGTTATGCCCTATAGTCCTATCAGTAATGATACCCCTGTCCCAGTATAACAGCGCTTTGTCGTTTTCTAGCATTTTTTGGGGCTCATATTTGTAGTAGGGATTATGTTCATTGACCAGAGCGTAATTCTTAGCTATCTGTTGATGAACTATTTTCGCAACATTGTCGTGTCTTTGCTTATAATTTGACTGTGCGAGTGCCTGACATCCTGATGTGATATGATGGATATTTTCAGCTGCAATTCCACATCTTCTACAAGCGTCATCCCGAGTTCCATCTTTTATGTCATATTTTTGGTAATTTTTTGTGTTGATTACCTGGTCTTGAATTGCACACATAAATCCTTCGGTTTCTGGATACAGTCCAGCATGGGTGAGCCATGCGTTTGACGCAGTCTTATCAACATGCGGCTCACTTAAATCATGGGCATGTTTACCATGGAGTGCTTTTTCTGACCAGGCTTGACGTTTTTTCTGATTGGTTACTACAGGTAATTCTACATCGTTAGCGAGGTTTAGCGGAGTTTATTATTATTATTATTATTATTATTTTTTAGCAACACCTTAACAGCATCTTAACAACAACACATTAAGTAAACTTGAACTTTCTATTTAATTATATTGAAAAAAGGTTGTCCTCCGGAACTTTCTATATTAGCATAAATCTCTTGATTCCTTGTGAACACAGAATACATTATGAGATGGTGCTAATGAGGAAGACATTGCCAGAGAGTCTTTTCAGTTTCTGTTGTGTAGTGCTTAGTGCAGAGGCGGTATACAACAAATTTGATAATATTTTTGTACTCGTAGATACAAGGTAGTTTTGCTACGGCTACCATCGACTGTTTTATTTTATATGGAAACCCTATATATTTTTACCATTTGCGATTCTACACTTTATTTAAGTATATTTGCTTAATACGTACCATTAACAGGAAAAGGATGGCTGCTTTGGGAGATGTCGTAGAATAATAATGGACACAGTATATCCCATAAGAGTTTGTACTTCTTTTTAGGATAGGAACATTTTATAGTACGTATAGAGAATTATAGAAATTTCTAATTGTATAAAAATCTAGGTTTTTTTATTATGCGGATTTTTTAAGTGATGGATTTATTTTATTTTTCTCTGATAATTGTTAGTTCTAATCACAAGTGCGCTACCAATTAATATCATCAATCAATTACTAAGTAGGTATGGCTGTATGTATCTCTTTTGTAGATGAAATTTCATTTATGTGGATTGGTTTATTGTGGATATAATCTCTTCAGACAATTTTATCTTTCTTCTATTAAATTTTTTGTGGCTATTTTTTTCCAATACTAACAAATATTGAAATGCTGAACAGCGGCTTCCCAACTCGTGAATAAATGTGAATAAAGCATACTATTGGGTATATCAGATATAATTTCTTTAATTACCGATCGAAATATTATGTCAATATCATTTACAAAATCTTTAGTTAGTGCTTGAAACGGGTAAATAAGTTTAGGCCAAATAGAAGTATTTAAAGCATGAATCTTTGATTATCTTAAGAAATGAGAAGATACAAATTTATGTAAATTTTTGTGTTTTAAAAACTGCTTATTGTTTGATTTATCAAGTGAGGTTATATTTTCATTTTCAAAAGAAAATAGTTCAAAAATAAGTTGGTCTTTGTTCACATTAATAATTTTAATTTTTGAAGTATTTAAGGGAAGTCCAATTTGCTGGAAAAGGTCACGTATCATGTAGTATATAGTATCAGCATTGGTTTTTTATTTTTAGCTACAGCTACCGACGCTTCAGCAAAACCAAAATCTGAAACCGATGGTAACAGGTTATTTATTTTATAGCCAAATTCTTTTTGGACATATACTTCTGGGTATAATATGATCAATTGGTAAATTAAATAAAGTAGGTGAAAGAGGGAACCTTAAGGGACTATTAATTGATTTTTTTGTTTTTTTTTTGCCGTTTCAATTTGCGTGATACGAGGGTCCAGCTACAATTATTGAGAATAGAGAAATCTAGTTAACCATGCAAAACAAATTGTTGTTTATTAAATAGTGCATTATTTTATCTGTCAATGTCAGTTTAGTTTGCGAAATTCGGTTGAATAGTATTTGAGAAATAACTCATTGAATAAGCTTCTGTTATCGAAAAAATTAAATTGTCACGATAGAACTTTCGGATAATGATCTACTATGATTTCAAGAAAGCCTTAAGCGCGTTTAAGTGTAAGGAAAGCTTGAAATCGGCGTTTGGGGATCTCGCACAATCATTAGCTACGGTTTATAGGTGGTATAAAGAATTTGAACTTGGTTGCAACTCGGTTGTACACAGAAAAGGAGCTGGCCCTCCTTTCACTGCTGTTAATCCCGAAAATATTGCTGCAGTGAAGAAGATGGTGGAAGAGGACAACCGAATTACCTATGCCATGATCGAGTCCAAACTGAAGAGTGAATCCTAGCAAATGGGATCAATATTGCACGAATATTTACATTTGAAAAAGGTTGTAAGTCGGTTTGTACCCCATCATCTGACAGATTTACAAAAAGCAGAACGTGTTAGGATTTGCCAACAAACTTTAGATATGTTGAATGCTGGAGGCCATCAAATTATTAGTAAAATTGTTACTAGTGATGAAACTTACGTACCGTTTTTTGATGTTCCTACTCGCCAAGAAAGCCGAATATGGATACATAAAAATGAGGAAACTCCTAAAATGGTAAAAAAAACAGCGAGCAATGAAGAAAGTTATGTACGCAGTATTTTTTAGAAGTACGGGTCTGGTGGCAGCAATTAAATTAGCAGAAGACAGTTACCGCTAAATGTTATGTTGAAAATTGTTTGCCTACTGTGTTCAGTAAAGTGCCAAGAAAGGGAATCATGTTACATCATGATAACGCATCGTTCCATACAACAGCGGTAACTCTTCAGTATTTAGCTGAAAACAAAATCAAAGTTATAGAACATTCTCCTTACTCATCAGATTTGTCAACGTGTGACTTCTGGCTATTTTTCGAGATCAGAGAACATTTGCGAGGGAAAAGGTTCCAGTCAGAAGAAGAGATTCATAGTCTCTTATTTTGATAGTATTCCTAAAGACAGCTGGCTGAACGCTTTTAAACTATGGAAGGAGAGAATGGTTAAGTGTATTATTGTGAACGGCAATTACTTTGAACATATTTAAAATAAAAATTCTGAAAACTTGTATCAATCTTTCTATTCTCAATAATTGTAGCTTGACCCACGTATTACCTTTAAACAGTTTTAAAATACTTTTAAAAAAATTAGTTAGGAATAGGATGTGATATTATTGTAGATACTACTTTTCCTACATAGCATGAATTAAGTTTTTTGCTTGAAACCTTATTTAAATGTAAAAGTTTGCAACTACAAATGTTGGTGCCTTGTTAATATCTGCTAAAGATGATTTCCTAACACTTTCAGTGTCCATAACCTCATCGATTGCTGCTTTTCCTACTTCTTCTTCAATTTCCTAATTACCTTCCTCAATTGTGTTTGACCTGATGCCCTCGAAAAGTCATCACATGATATGTTATTCTTCCTTTTGTTGTTTGTTTAGCATCTACTCCACGTATTTCTTTTAGTATATCAATTACTGTAATAGAGATATCGCGAGCGTTACTAATGTCACTCCCTTGTTCAAAGTGTGGCAGGCGCCCCAACACTTTGTATAATGGAAATATACAACAGTTCCCAAAAACTGCTCTTGTGTTTTGTGACACATTTGCTTTATCTGGATATATGAAACTATAGAGCTTTTTTAAATGTCAGGAGGATTCTTCTTCGGCAATGGTGTATACGTCGCCAATAACTCTATATCGGCCTGTAAAAAACTACTTACATCCAGTGGTTGCAGCAACTGGGTCGAATTGGAGGTAAAAAGCAAAGCTCTGCGTTTAAATGTTCCTACTTACATGCATGATTATCCTAGGCTTTCCCCCTCCGCAGATGTGAGCTTTTGCAGCTAGGTAGATTGATACAAGTAATCCAAAATGGGGTGTTCTTCCAGTTTTTTCTAAAATAACGCATCAAATGTTCGTTATACGTTTTTGTCAGTTTTTGTGAGCAAGACGCCCACCCGGACACTACAGTAGTTGCAGGATAAAATTTCTTGGTAGCACTGTATGGAGGTAAAAGTGACGATACCTTGAATGGCTTAAGATTTCAGCTGTTTGCAAAATCGGTTGTGAAAACCAATTTTAATTTGGTTTTACTACCTCCAGCACTAGAAGCTGCACACCTCCGTGCAGGTCCAACTAACAGGGCCCCCCTGTATACTTTTAAAGAACCAAAAAAAATGGTTAATGATTTGGGAGACAATTTAAATAGGCAGTTTTTCTTAAAAAGGGGACTCTCCGGATTGCTAACTGTATGTCGTTTAAATCACTTGGTAAACTTATGTAAAACCCCAAAAAATTAGAGTTTATGCACGGAGAAAATTGTTGTGGTGGATTAATCTTAAATCGGATTACGTCATCAGAAGTATTATGTAAATAAAAAGGCAATGGAAAATTTATGTACAATAGATTTAACAGAAAAGTATTAACATAAGCTTTTTCTTGTTCTGGTAACATATTTTTTCGATTCTACAACAGTATAATATAACCCAGTAGTTTCACACTGTGTCGGCGTCTTTGATCTTCGCGTCGCCGTCCGGTTTTGGCTTAGCTACCCACGAGTTTATAAGTCCGCCTATTTTCTAGCGGCAATCTCAAACTGTTGTAGGGGGATATTTGAATAACTAACCTCTTTAGTGATGCTTTTTGTACCTTTGCGAATTAAATATTTTCTTATCGAAAACGACCGTTTTAATAGTTCCGTTATAAACCAACAAAAAAATGCTGTGAAATAATTTAATGACGTGGAGAAGTTTTAGAATTTAAATTTCTTGTTTAATTCTTGTAGAAAGAATAATCATAATAAACACAATAGGCAATCCAGATTGCAGTCAAAGTATCAAGTTCCTGGAGGACAAACATAAGATATAATAACTTATATAGACTAACTTAGTAACTTAGTAACTTAGATATAATAATGGTACCATAAATTGCTCTCTATTTACATAAAATATATGCTAAAGAAAACATTGAATAATAGATATTTAAAACATTTAATATTTTTAAAACTACTGAGCTTTGTCCTTCAGCGTCCCTTTAAACTATCCTGTTTTGGATTGGCCTATAGATTTATTATATTTAGGGCAATTTTACAATGTCATATTAAAAGGATTCACTAAAACGCTAGTGTATGTATGTTGGACCAGTAGATAGAACTAAATCTAGTATTATTAAAAGAGAAGTTTGAATGTACTATTGATTTCATAATGATCTAGGACAGCAAGGCTAATATGATGCTATTTTGTTTATTTTTTTCAGTGAAATGGATAGGATAAAATTTTACAATAATTACGAAATGAACAGTAGTATCGTGGCATATTTCTATTTTTTTAAATCTTGATAAAAACTTAGCACACTGACTGTGGAAACCGATCGCATTTAAACACGTGGTGTTAAGGTCCAAGTGTACCCAAAAAATTTAACAATAACATACATTCAAAAATTCTAAACAAAATCACAGTGGATTTACTTATATTGTAAATAACTATACCAAATTTAAAGAAAATCATTACAAATGGGCCATTTAGACACCCCAATAAATCTTAACCATATGATCAATAATCGTTGTTTTTTCCAAAATAATATAATAATGTAATAACTTTGGTTTTAAATTAATAATTTAGGAATGTTAAACTTGGTTACCTAACTTGTTTTGAAAAACGATGTTTATTAATTAAATTATTTCACATTTTTGACGTGAAAAATTAATTTTAGAGAAACTGTAGATTCAAAGTTAACCAAAAAAATACCACATAAGTCTCATAGTATTTGAACTATTTTCCTAAAATTTTAAGCAAATCGTATGTATAGTGACTAAATTATTGCTAGAAAAACTGTTTTTTGCCAAAAACCTGCTTTTTTCGGCAAAAACACGTAATAATTTAGTCCCTAAACATACGATTTTCTTAAAACTTCAAATAGTTCAAAAACTATGAAATTTAAGTGGAATTTTTAATAACTTAATTAAAAAAAATTTTTCCAAAACAAGTTAGGTAAGCAAGTCTTTAGCATTCCTAGAGTATTAAATTAAAACCAAAGTTATCACATTATTAAATTATTTATGAAACAGCAACACACGTTTTTCTGGATACACTTGTACCTTAACAGTACGATTTAGAGGTTAGAATTTATACTGTGATTCTACCAACAGTTCTTCGTGCTTATTTTATAGAACGTTATGTTAGTATTACAGGTAACTGTGTTTAATATTCATTTTATACAGAATTTCAAGCTCTAGTTATCACTATCACTTTTTGATTTGATACGTTGTTTTTGACTAATTTTGGAAAAACTTGGAAAACACCCCATTTTATGCACTTTGTCCTTAAAGGACCCCGCAGAATCTTTATGGAAAATGACTTATCAGATTGCTCTGAAACTTTGCTGAAAGATAGTTTTCGATGTCTATATCAAAAGTATCAATGGTCACAAAGTCCAAAAATTATAGTTTTAGACTTACAGCCGTTTGAAGTTGACAATTCTTGCACCCGGCAGAACCTTATGGGCAGGGCCGGATTTAGATTTGATAAGGCCCTAAGCTATTTGAGATATGGGGCCCTTTATAATTTCGGATATTATATATCAGTGCCAAATACGATTTTCGGATACCTAGAGGGTATCCTTGGGGCCCCCCAAGAAAGTGGGGACCCTAAGCTATAGCTTGTGTAGCTTATACGTAAATCCTGCACTGCTTATGGGAAGTAGTTCTTGGCTAAAATTGAAATTGAAACTTTGGCAAATGATTGATTGATAATAAGACTTGAAAGTATAATTATTATTTTCGTGAAAGTTATCACATTCGGTCCTCCATATTTTATATATATTTTATATAATATATACTAAAAAATACTAATTTTAAATACCACATATTGCTGAACTCAGAAAAAAATATACTTTTCATTTCCAGCAAAATAATAAGGGGGTTCCATTTAAAAAAAAGTCGATGACGTCATAGGCCCCAACAGTAGTAAACTAGAAAATTAAGATTGACGTCCATAAAATCCACAGGAAAACAATAAAATTGACGTGTCTGAGCTTTTTTTCCAAACAGTGATAATACAAAAAATATAAATTTTATTCCTTACTTTATTTACACACTGTATAGGTAAAAATTATTCACATTGTCAAGGGTTACCAAAAAAGGTGGCCCGCTTGAGATGGCATGACCCCTAAATATTTTTGCATTCAATAAATTGTAGAATATTACTACTGTATATTCAATACAGGTTGATTTTTACTAATTAGCACCTTCAATTTTATTTCTTCTTATAATAATTATTGTTATAAAAAGATCATTCAATGCCAAATCATCACAAAAAATGAACTTTCTAACCCGACCATCTCACATTTTCGTGATATTTGGTATATAGGTTGGTAGAAGACATAAAGCAACTTACGTATAAATAAAGTTATAGCACTTACTCAGTGACACACGGTATTCATACAGCAGGATTGCAAATATGATAAAAAATTAAAATTTACGCTTGCAAGGTGAACAAAGACAGTTGGTAACTTTGCTTCTAATCAGAGTAGAACTTTCATATTAGGCTTGTTTTAAAGCTAAATGGGCATAGGTTCATAAAAAATTGTTGTATAATAAAATATTAAGTTTTTCATTTCAAGGTCACATGATGTAACCCTCGATCTTGAATGTCTAAGAAAGTGAGTGTACCTTCAATTTTTTTAGGAATATAATGTTATACAGTTGCACGCAGTCTCTCTCTTTGGTTAAATTTTTCTTTTTGGGAACCCTTTGGGAACAGGAGTAACAAAATTGTTAAATAGGGTAGTTAAACACACTTCTTGCACAAAGCATGCATCTGGCAGTTCGGACGAAAGTATTTTATCAGGTATTTAGTACATATTATATCTTCACTGATATCTGCAAACCCTGATACAATACTCTGGTCTGAACTGCTAGATGCATGTTTTGTGTAAGAAGTAAATTTTTTTAAGCCTGCTCTTAAAGGCTTCCCAAAATGAAACTTACACTAAAGAGAGATTGCGTCTAAATGTATGTAACATATTGCAATCGTAAAACAATTGAAGGTGCACTTTCTTAAATATTCAAGGTCAAAGGTCACATCATGTGACCTTGAAAAACTCAAATAAAAAACTCAATATTTTATTATAAAACATCTTTTTATGGAAACTATGCTCCTTTAGCTTTAAAACAAGTCCAAGATGAAAGTTCTATAACAATTAGAACCAGATTTATGAATTGTTGTTCACCTTATAATTTTATGTCACGTTTGCAGGACTGCTGTATGAATGCTATGTATCACTGAGGATTATAACTATACATGCGTAAGTTACTTTATATCCTTTATCATTCTACCAAATTTTATGAAAATCTGAGGTGGCCGGGTTGTGAGCGATGATTTGACATGGAATGACCCAATATACGATTGGAGTAAAAATCTTAATAAAACTGCTGCAAGCAAATTGTTATCCAAATCTAAAACGATGCACGGACTGAGTCTTGTTCCATTGTTTGCGAAACTAATATTGTTAGTATGGAAATGGATGAAAACTTTGTACCAGATCTTAAACCGGTCGAAGCGCTATTAGATCATTACGTCGCAGTATCATTAGCACTAAAAACAATTAAATCTGAAGATCCTAGTGCCACAGTATAAACATATACAGCACATCCACTCGCGTGTCGGCAAGTGTTGACACGCGAGTGTCGACTTGTGTCGCGAAGTGTCGAACTTAACGACTTCAAAGTTGAAGTCGTTAAGTTAGCTTTGAATATCACGCACAGTAACGATAGGTCGACGAGGCTTGTGGATTGTCACCGTCTGCCTATGCAGTAGTAAACAACAAGTAGGAACGTATTAGGTAAAATTATATTATTGTGGCAAAAAAATTTTGTAAAAACTGAAAACTGAAAAAAGAGGAAATAGAATTGTGTGTGTGAGGAACTAGAATTGTTAACAGAATTAATTGACGCCTTTGAACAATTAGTTTTTATTAACTTAACATAGCTACAGACATAATTCGCCATTTACAAAAAAGTTACAAAACTAAAGCTTAGAAAATTCTTTATTATAATAATTTTGTACTTTGAGAACTGGCTACCAATAAAACATATTATACAGTGTGCGTCTAAAGTCCGTTCCACTTACTAATTTTTGAACCACCTGGTATATCGCAACGAAATTTGGAGGGCTTAAACAGGAGATAAGAACCTAATTTTTTATGAAAAAATGACAGCTAAAAGTTTCAAAATGGCGGCTGAGCGTCCTCTTGAATTACTTTTCTAAATAGAACACCCTGTATATTATTCCGTTTTCGAAATCTGCTCATAATTCTTAACATTTTTCTCTAATACACTTTACTCCTAAATTTAATTGATTTCGAAATATTAACGTTTGAAAAGTGACATTCCGGTTTAAAATGAAGTATGGATTTTGCGAGGGATTTTGGCCACTTCCGGTAAAACATTTTTCTAAGTAAATTTTATTTGCAAACTTGATTGATAGCAGAATTCGTGTCTTTCTTGGATTTGAAATTAATTAAAATGTCACTTTTCAAACGTTAATATTTCGAAATCAATTAAATTTAGGTGTAAAGTGTATTAGAGAAAAATGTTAAGAATTATGAGCAGATTTCGAAAACGGAATAATATACAGGGTGTTATATTTAAAAAAGTAATTCAAGAGGGCGCTCAGCCACCATTTTGAAACTTTTAGCTGTCATTTTTCCATAAAAAATTAGGTACTTATCTCTTGTTTAAGCCCTCCAAATTTCGTTGCGATATACTAGGTGGTTCAAAAATTAGTAGGAGGGAACGGTTTTTAGACGCACACTGTATCTAAATATTACTACGTGTGGAACTACCAATTTGTTAATGCCCCTGGTAAGTAACTCGGTCCTTAATCCCATAAACCCGCTACAGGTCTGCGTAGCTGGGTTTCTGGTAGAAGCCTGTTTCTTTACCAAGTAGTAAATAGAGCGTCCGTGATTCGGCAAGTGTAAGACTTTGCCAACAGAGGGATTTCGTTCTCGAGGTTTATCCAGCTGTCCAAATTTATTTCTAAACACTACTGCGATCCCTCTTGCCATGGCGAAGGACCTCGGAGACACAGTAGACAATTTAATAATCAGTCCGGTGTTTGGTCCCTGAAAAATCAGCCATAAATTTTCCAAAGGTCGGCTTATCGTTTTCAGGCCTTACCGTATTGACAGCCACTTCAGCTTCATATCCTGATCCGGGACTGCGTCATTATTTCCCTCATAGGGCGCCAGACGATTGGAGTGTGCCATGTTTGGTTTCCCTCTTAGCAATTTCTGGATGCGATAGATAAAATCATTTATTCGTTTCGTCACCTGGTACGGGCCCTCCCAATTTCGCTGTAATTTGGCGAGTAGTCATGACGTCTTCATCCGATCACTGGCGATTCGAGAATTCTTTCGGGCTCGGTCGTGAATAACCTCCAACTTCTTCTTTAAGTTGACGACATAATCATTCCCGGCTACCTACTGCTCCGCTCTAAATTCCAGATCACACGATAACCGTAGCTCGCCTCCAAACATTACAGACGCTGGTGACTGTGCGGTTGTTTCATTAACCGATGCACGATAAGCCATCAGGAACAGATGCAGATATTGATCACAGTCTCGTCAGTCATATGACTTTGGCGAAATATTTGCCCATTGTCCGATTCATGCGTTCTAACATTCCATCGGACTGCGGATATAACGGTGTGGTCCAAGACTTGCGAATGACCAACAATCGACAGACTTCTCCAAATAGTATAGAATACGGCCGTGGTCCGAGTGCAGCTCCAGGGGCGCCCCGAAGCGACCGAAGAACTCCTTGACCAGTATCTTTACTACCAGTCGCGGCATCCTGCTTTGGTAGTGCATATATTTCTGGCCATTTGGTAAAATAGTCTATCGCCACCAGGATGTATTTATTCCCATCGATCTAATCGGTCTCAGGAAATGACCCAGCAATGTCTATAGCTATCTTTTTCAGAGGACTACCCCCATTGCACTGCCTCATAGGTGCTTTTCGTTTCCCCTTTTCGTTTCGTGTTACCAGTGGCACATAGTTCGCGTCTGTCACGTCTTCTTTACAGTTGATCCAATAAAAACGATCTTAACAGTCTCCAGAGTTTTCTTCACGCCTAAGTGTCCTCCTGAGGCACCGTCATGGAAATGTCGTAATATTCACTGTTGCCACTCGGCTTCTTGGAACCACGAACTGAGACCTAATGGAGGTATCATATTCACTCTCCAGCAGTCGCTTCAAGGGACTGTTTTTAACCTTCAAGGACTCCCACTGGGACCAATTCAGCATTCTGTTGGAAGGGCTGAGGGCTTTCCAGGCAGGCCTTTCTCTCAATTCGGGACTGGCCTTCTGCTGTTGTTGTAATTCGTCTGGCAACCAATTGTCGTTGATGATTGTAGTTCTGAATACCTAGGAAACCTTCTCTTCCAGACGAGAGCAATGACGGCAATAATTGTCATTTCAACGCGGCATAGTCCGTCCTCAACAAAAACTTCCGTCCGTAGAAGTACTTGTAGAAGTGCTCGACAGACTTCAGATGTTCGTTGGATGGAACAACCCTCTCAAGATGGCCTCCATCAGACGCTCGGAGGTGGCCGTTACATAATCCGAAAGGTATAACCGTGAACTGCTATAGTCCGGAATCAATGGTGAACGTGGTCTTCTCCCGGCGTTAGATCACTAGTTAAAAAAAATTATATTTACCTTATCGACGTGTTTGGTTTTTATTTATATTCATATCACCTTTGATAATGACAGCTTAGCTGTCGAAACAATATTGTTAGGTTATAAATTAATAAATATTGTGAAACTTTTTATCAATTTTTATTTATTTCATGATTATTTAAGGAGCTCCACAAAGTAAGGCTCGAAACAGTAAAAGATATGAATTGCTCGATCAATGAATACAAAGTTTCTGGAAGCGGTGGCACGTTGAGTACCTACACACATTACAAGCCAGGCAGGAGTAGAACACGTTCATCTACTTGTTGATGATGGTGCTCCACCATTACACTAACCTCTGGGAATAATACAGGATGTATCTATTTCCTGGAAGCAACTGGGCGATAAGAGTAACCGCAGTGGAAACTAAAAGCGGGCTATATAAAGGCCACTAGTGAAACTGTGCCTTTTGCCCAACCAATAGTTGTGCAACTTAGTAGAATTATTATTGTATTTCTGTATAGCAATATGTAGACGTATGTACAGTATCGGACACAATAAAATTGATTGTAACATCTTACACGTATATAACACTAAATAACTCTTAATACTCTTTCTTGCTAATAAATTATATCCATTTTAATTAAATAAAGTTAACAAAAATTCGAAATTAAATGTAATTAAACACGGCATAATTACATTGACTGTTAGAAATTCTTCAAAAAGGACATCTAATATATTTTTTTATATTTTACTCAGTAGCCTTTGTTAGTGATAACCTGATAACATCCTGACAGTGTTTGGGCATGGAACCTATTAAACTTGAAATAATCTCCCCAGCTACAGCATTCCAAGCAGATGCAATTTATTGAAATAATAGTTGTTGATTTGTGACGTTTTTCTGTCGTATATTTTTCTGAACAATCTCTGAAATGATTTCTATCCGATTTAAAGCAATAGACTGAGGTGGTCATTTCAAAACTTGAATTTTATTGTCCACGAACCATTTTCTCACAAGTTTCGAGGTATGTTTGCCGTCGTTATCGTGCTGGAAAATGAACCGAAGAGGCATTTTTCACTTTGCATAAGGAAGCGCAACATGAAGGAAAGAAACCAGCTAAAAAACCGCTTTTAACACAGAAAAACAGAGTTTGTTAGAATGTTGTTTGCAAGGAGACATGTACAGTGGGCGGCTGACGATTGGAGAAAAGTATTGTTTACCGACTAATCTAAATTTAATATTTTCGGCAGCGATGGCTTGCAGTTTGTACACTGTCTATAAGGGTAAAATACTAAACCCGATGTATGTTGAAACAACTATTAAACATGGAGTAGGTAAAGTAATGGTTTGGGGTTATTTTTCGAGTTTTTGGAATGGGTCCCCTTCACAGAATAGTACGAATAATGGACCGTCATTGACAGTATTGTAATATACTTGAAGATGTCATGCTTCCTTGTGCAGAGTAGGAACTACCTCTTCGGTTCATTTTCCATAACGCTAATTTAATAAGTGAAATATCTCTAACGTACTACAGCACGGCCTCCTTTGAGAGCGTGAGAACGTGAACGCGACGTGAACGTCCCGTATACGGCCGTTCGCCTCTGTAGTTCCAAGCGTTATTTCTGTTTTGAAGGGGGAGCCACAATACAAAAGATTCAGGTTGCGTGTTATCGATCTCTCTTTGAAACTATTACATTGCTGCCCGTTTGCGAATTGTCAAAGTTGTTAATTAATTATTTTATTTATCTGGTTATAAAAATTGACAAACGAAAAGAAAATTCAACAGAACAAACAAAGCTATCTGTAGAATGTAGATCAGAATTCAAATACTTCAGTATTTAAATTTAATGTGACATGAGAGAATACCCAACCAGCATCTAAGTAGCAGTAACAGATCGGAACTTGATTGAGTAGTTGTTACGTAACTACAACTAAATTTATGACTTTATAGGTTTAATTACTTCTATTCTGAATATTTTAGTAATTGTGTAGTTGTTTATATACTATTTATTGGAACTATTAAAATTAATTAACCGTAATGAAATCGTAGCAATTACGTGCTCGTGACTATTGGCAAAAACTTAATAGTTCTACTGGTAGTTACTGGTACGTAGCGATGACTAAAAATGCTGCTTGGGTAGCCGGCCATACACATAAAGGCTTCTCTGCAAATTTTATCCGTCACAGTTTAAGTCCGCGCTCTTCCGCGGACTTGGTGTGTAACAAACTAAATCTTTGTTATCCCACTAATGTACAGACATGTTTGCAGAAAAAGCTGACGTAGTTAATTTTTCGCAGATAAAGCTGTGTGTTAGTGGTTGAAATCTTCCGACTTATCTGCAGACTTGGCCAAAACTGATAACACTGATGAATGTTTTTAGTAGAAGTCTCTTTAACGTTTTTGGTGATACTTTGTACTGTTTCGTTACATTAAGGGCCATTCCATGCCAAATCATCCAACAGCTCACAACCCGACCAGCTCAGATTTTCATGAAATTTGGTGGGATGATAGGGGATATAAAGTAACTTACGTATGTAAACTATAGCCTTCAGTGATACACAGTATGTATATAGCAGGGTCGCAAACATCATAAATTTTACGCTTTTAAGGTGAACAAAAACAATTCATAACTCTGCTTCTAAGTATTGTAGAACTTTCATCTTGGACTTGTTTTAAAGCTAAAAGAACATAGTTTTCAAAAAAAAAATTGTTAAGAGAGTTGGAGAGAATTAATGTTTTGACTGTTTGTTTTATGAATTCTATCCGACTCTATTTACATTTGTTGCCTTGGATACTAAATCTTATGCAAGGCAAAGATATTAGATAATTTGATTTTTGAATTTTGGTCACAGTACAACGCACTTTTTTAATTTGACGTCGAAGGCGGCTATGGGTAGTTGATTGTGAACGGATCTTGATCGTATTAATAAATGTCATTGTCAAAACGTTCAAATCCAACCTCTGTCCAATTTTCAATTAAAATTACAAAAGTGAGGTTAGATGTCATTTTCTGGTTTATTCACAATCGACTATTCACAGCCTACGTTGACGTCAAATTTAAAAAAACACTAGATGGAATCGTATATCAAAGTGCTTAATCCTCTACGGTTTTAACTAAAAAAAACGAATTTTAAAAGCTTGATGACGGTTTATAAAACACTTCAATTTAATTCAATGTTATTGTTTAAAGTTAACATTTTTAGCTGGCATAGAACTTAACAATGGCTTTATTAAACCTCTCAATTATGGTATTTTCGTAGAGTATTCTTAAAAACCATTTTAGCTTCGACTATTTAAACGACTTCTGTACATTGTCAATTTATAGAAACACTAAATTACTTTAATTTAATTTAACAGAATGGAATGGTACTGCTTTGGCTCGCTGTAAAACAAAATGAAGAATCATCTAATAACTTACTGAGGACATCCATTTACTGTAAACACATCTTTTATGAAAGTTGACTAAATTAATTCGCATTGTTCGAAAAGATTGTACTGCATTTTTGGTACTATAGAGTCTTTAATAAAACTCTGCCATCCCTGTTATACAGTCTTTAAAGATAACACTTATAATAAAAAAATCAGTATAGAGCCTTGTAGCATTTTTCCTTGGAAGGATGTTGGATACCTCCTAAACCTTATACTCTCCCATATCTTCATGCGGTCAAATGAATTTTATTTGATTCCATCACATTCAAAAAATCCTACCTAAAATAAACGACATGAAGTTTCTAATGGCTAAAAAGCGTAATTATGTGGATATCCTTATCGTTTATGCTTTAACTATAGATTAATTCTATTATACCCATAAAAAAAATAAAAATTTAATTGAGTGGTAATTCAGAAAGATAATTGAATAAGAATTGTTAAAACAATGTTCACAATTTTCTCTCGTTAATCTCAATTAATTGTTAAAAAAAACGCACCAAAAGTTTGGTAAATCCTATCTAAACAAAATGTAGTTCAAAGTTTTGCAAGGATTGTTTATGTTCAGAAATATCGCTTACCATTTATAATTCAACCTTTCGAATTTTACCCAGAACAAATAACTTTTTAAAACTTTCACTTCTCCCCTACCTTTCTTTCATTTTAAAATGTTAAATAAAGAATAGAAGAGTTACATAACCTCCATATAATATGATGTTTCCCTGTTAGGTATTATAAGATTTTTTTATTTTTTTTATGTAAAATAAAATAGTGAACAGTATAACTTTTTTTTAGTTTTAAATAATTCTCGATTTTCAATTATTATTAGTGCGTTATATTTATATTGCTTTATAATTACGAATCATTTCTTTAAATTGTATTTCTACGTTCGCTAACAAGAAGTGCAATAAATTATAGAATTACTAGTAAGAAAAAACCTTAGAATATTATTTAATAATAATGAACAAAAAAGAAAGTATATGGTAATTAATCAAGTCTGGGAAAATGTACAAAAAAGAAATTCAATTCCTGTATTTAATATCTTTGTAACCTCTTAAGAACCATCTTTTTTGTGTTGTTTTTATGGACATCCTTTCATTTGTTGCTCTTTATTTTTAAATACTTTATAAAATTGCATATCATTCTTCCATTTATATTTATAACATTATAATTCAAAATAGCATTTATTAAAATAGATCAATTTTTATTTATTTGAACATTTTCCCAAAACACTATTTACATAAAGAACATAAAATCAAGGAGGTCTGCGACCATGAAAAACAAGAGGGCTTGCCCGGTAGCTGATATTTTTATTCCATTGGTAGATTGTCTCAGCCAATGACACCAGATCTAGAGATACGAGCTTCTGGTTGGGCATGACGTTTATCCTTGAAATAAAAGAGGTCGTTGATCTATACAATTCTATTTCAAATTTCGATTAGAAATTTTTAATAATTATTACCAAACAGGTGAATGAAAGATTTTAAAACACAAGGAATTTTATGAATATGATATTAAGAAGAAACTTAAAATTAAATAAATGCACTTAAATTAGTAATACGCAAGGAACGACGCTGACATCTGTAGTTGGGTAATTGAACTTGAATAGTTTTCAAGCGCAGTAGAAACGTGATGCTTTAGTTAAGAGTGGGAACTTGTTGCAGTTAATTCTAGCAGCGAATAGGTGGCGCTGGCACTGGGAAATCTTGATTTGTTTAAATCGTTTAATTCCAAATAGGTAAAATAGTTAATAAAATTAATACAAGTTAAAATCTTTTTATATTTAAAATAATTTAATGCATTTGTCAAGATCATTAATTTTATTTTCACAAAAATGCATACTTAATATTTTTTTTAATATATTATTTGATTGTATGTATAAGATGTTGCGAAAAAATTGTTTAAATAGTTCAACATAATAATTTAACAAAATCTATTTCGTATTTTCAAGCAATTTTCAACTTGAATGAACAATAAGGCAATTCGCACTTGATATATTGATGTAATAAACAAATAATAATAAGATTCTCAAAAAAAATCTAATAATTCTTTTCCATTTTTTTATACGAATATAAAGTATGCTGTAGTGGTGTGTTGTATTGGGCGAGGTGTGCAATGCAAACTTCTAGCGGTAGACCACAGCTATTGTGAACGAGCCACACACTTCCCGCCTTTAATGAGGTTCGTGCGTTCAGTTTATAACAAAAAGTTGCGTTTGCTTCGCTCCAATACACATACTCAAGTCATTCAGGTGATTTCAGACGATCCTTGGCTTTGAATATCTAAATACATGTTCGTTGGGGAATCCCCCGAATACAACAAAAATTACCCTTAGAAGAAACAATTTAAGCAGCACGATTATAAATTTAACAAGCATACACTAATTTTATTTTTCCTCCTAATTAAAATGCTTTTAAAAAATTTAAAAGTTAATCAAAGTTGCTTTTAAGAGATACTCGTAACCAAAGTCTGCCCACCATAGAGATTACACCCAAATGACCAGAAGCTCTCTTGGTAGGTAAATTACTTAAAAATCTCTCGTAGGCGATAAGCTTGAATGATTGTCAATATGAGTAGGCCATGAAAATATTACTTAACCTTCTATAGAAATAACATGCACAGCTTCATCTGCCCGACTCTACCGCACAATATTCATTCTGTCGTAAAATTAGCCCTTATTTTATTTTATTTATGCTGATAACCACTTATTGAAAAGTGAACAACACAATCTTATTATTATTATTATTATTTCTCTATCATCTTAATTTGTTTTTGCGCTTATATAACAGAATTCTAGCACAGAAAAAAATGAAATCATCATCACCATCTCCTTGTTCGTTTTCGTTTAATTTTAAAATCGAACAATGTACTGCTTGCTATACAGTAGGAGGAATCCCCCCGAAGCTCGATAAGGCTACTTAAAACTCATTAGGGTTGATATAATTACAAACAAAAGCCTGCGAATGACTTCTATACTTGAGGAGCTCTGGGTATCATTAATAACAGCGATACGTTGTTATAATAAACTATTGTTGGGAAGTCATTGTGTGCATGTCTCCAAGGATGTGTTGATTCTAGGGATAATTAATAACTTGAGCGCCTCGTTATTATTATAATAGTTAGTTGCGACACGGTTGCGCATTAGCGGTCTTATTTTCTAGCTTAAATGCACTTTGTGTTAAATGCGTTTTGAGCAAAATTAAACTTGCCAAAAAAATCACCGCTTGTATGAAAACGTATTACAGACAAAAACATGTAATACGTTCTTTTCTTTTTCAGGGTGTTTTTCTTAAAAGTTACATCTGGCTATTAGGTATTAATGCAAATACTCTTTGGAAACCAACAATCACACTAAAAGATTCTAAACAAAGCAGACAATAAAAGTAGTCATAATTTGAGGAACTGATATGTGATTTTTAGAAAAAAGGTACTACAGTGGAACTTCCCTAACTCGAACCTCCAAGGGACCGAAGAAAAAATTCGAGTTACGGAAAATTCGAGTTACAGAAAAATACATTCAATTACGGATTTTTCATTTATTATGTAATATGTGTTATGTTATGCATATACAATACACAAAATTATGTATAATGCTCAAAAGATGATATAAAAAATTGTGAAAAGAATTTGCTATTTAAAAAAGTCAGTAATTTTTTTCTGTGTTAAATTAGTCCATTTTTCCTTTTCTACAAAGTCTTCCACCAAATTTAAGGATCTGTGTATCGGGTTTGGAACATTTTCTCTGGACAAAACAAAATTTCTAACGATTTCAATAGCAGAACACGTTTGGTCAAATGTAGGAATTGCAACAGTTACTTCATCGTTATCATGCTCATCCTCGTCTGAGTCTGAAATATAAGTGTAATATTTTTTTATTTTGCTAGGTTCTAGCAAAAACTTACTTCGTTCATTTGGAACAAGATTTTCCATGACACTTTCTAATATGTCTTCATCTGTTGGAAAACCCATTGTATGCACGCCATCATCAACATTAACATATTCTTCAAATGTGACTCCTTCCATTGTCATAACATTTTGGTAGGAAGCCCAAAACCCCTGTAACTCAGCTAGAGGAAGATCGTCTTCCTCATCCCAGTCATCAATTTCCTCTTCAATTTTAGCAAACCCTGCTTTTTTGAAGCATTTGGCAATTGTTTGTGCTGTGACATCGAGATACCACGCTTTATTCAAATCTCTAATTGCGTCAAGTAGTGATACACTTGTTGGAGTTGCCTCTTCCATATGAGCCAAAATTTTCATTACAATCCTTTTTCTGTAATACCCCTTCAGGTTTTTTATAATACCCTGGTCTATCGGTTGTAAAAGGGCAGTAAGATTAGGAGGAAAATATTCCAGCTTAACGTTTTTTAATTTTGCTTGAACACTTTTAGGATGCGCTGGACAATTGTCAACAAAAAGAAGGATTTTCCTTTTTTGAGCAGCAAACTTTTTGTCCAACTTTAGGAACCACTTCTCATAAATTTCGCCTGTCATCCACGCTTTTTTGTTGTACTCGTAATCCACTTCAAGTGAATTGATTCCCTTAAAACAACGCGGATTTTTTGACTTACCGATAACAAGCAATTGTAACTTCTCAGTTCCACTCATATTGCCCCCAACCATAACGGTAATTCTCCCCTTACTGTTTTTGCCACCTTAAAAATTTTGGCCCTTAAACGTTAGGGTTTTGTTGGGCAAGCATTTAAAAAATTTCCCGTTTCATCTGCGTTAAAGATGTCGTTCGGATCATATTGCCTGATTAAGTCAGGTAAGCAGTTTTTTTGCCAGTTATCACTGACTTGAAGGTCTGCAGAAGCACTTTCGCCACACACCGACTTTTGGACGATACCATGCCTTTTCTTAAACTTATCTAACCATCCCACACTAGCTAAAAAGTCTTCACGCCCCAGGGCAGCAGCGAATTCTTTAGCTTTCTCCCTAATTAGGGTTCCAGAAAGAGGAACATTTTTGTCTCGTGCAGTAGTAACCCATTTAAGCATAGCATCATCAATATCACTATTGACACAACTTGCAAGCTTTTTCCGTTTGCTGTTAAACTCACACTCATCTCTGTTTTCTAAAAGTTTGTTCTTATTTTTTAAAATGGTTGATAAAGTATTAGCCGGTATCCCAAATTCTTCTGCAATGTCTTTCTTTTTCTTTTCACCTTTTTCCACTTCAGCAATTAATTTCAATTTGTCCTTAAGCGTCAAATATTTTAAATTTCTCTTTGACATTTTGGCTTTTGCAGCAGTCTGTACTTCCATGCTAAATTTGTATGTGTAGCACTAAAGATACAAAGCAACTGGGTGCTCGCAGTCAAAACATTTTGCTTGTTGCACAATTCCATGAAAGGCAATAAAATATTTCCCGGAAAAATTCGAGTTAGGCTTGGCTACGCGCTAAATATTGGTTTGAATATTAGAAATATTCGAGTAACAGAAATTCGAGTTACGGAGATAAAATTACACTGAAATATTGTGCAGACTTGATTATTTGCAAAAAATATTCGAGTTACAGAAAATTTCGAGTTAGAGAAGTTCGAGTTAGGGAAGTTCCACTGTATAGAAATCTTTAATATTGTTAGGGTAATATTAATATTCAGGTTGTGGTATGTGTTAAAAAGTTTTCCATCCATCCATTTAAAATATAATCCTACTCAATACTACTATTGCACAAAGCGATACGCGATGAAATGAGCAAAATACAACTTTTAAACTTCAAAATAATTATTATACAGTCTAAATTAGCATACTTTAAAGCAGCTTCGGCCAAAACTTTAAATACGTTGCTAAAAAGTTGTAGATTCTACAGTAACTTTACTAAAAACTTGGAAGACAAATTACTATATTCGATATTTTATTCGTAATTTCAATTATCCAGTAAAATCTAGATTCTAATATTTTAAGTGTAATCTTTCAAGTTTTTAATGCAGAAGCAGAATATATATATATTAGGGTGGCCTTAAAAAAAAGTCTTTTTCTACAAACAGGTGGAAACGATCCCAAATGATGAAAAAAGAAAGTGCAAATTCATTTTAGCGCTTTTTTAAACTTAAAACTGTGCCACAACGGACTCGAAGTTGTGAAATTTACTGAGAAATATTGTTTCAATTTAAAGTATTTTCATAGAAAAACAAAGATTAATTTAATTTAATTTTAACGAATTTGAAACTTTTTACTTCAGAATCATCTAAAAAAGAATTGAAACATTATTTTGAATAGGAGAAAGTCAACGTCTGACTTAAACAAAAAATCACACGCTAAAATCGCATTTTTCAAAAAAGTCGATTGCGGCGAAGAGAAATTTCTTAAGGCCACCCTAATATATATACTCGCGTTTCATCCACCACGTTTTACTACATATTCACCCTCTACCGAAAAATTACTTAATTAACAGAAGCGCGCGCTCTACTGATTTGGTGAACCGCAACGATGGAAGCACAGCCCGAAAAGCTTTTAAAGAATTCTTTCAATTTTACCAACTTGCTGGGTGTAAATGTGAATTTGCTGGAAAGTTTTAAAAATTCTCATTGCTCTTTCATGTCAGTTACCTTTAACCCAGGGAAAGTATTCGTTATTATATGTATGTGAATATAATAGGTATCTTATATGCCATCAACTATCCATATAGTTTTGTTACATAGAACATAAATTATCCAGCATTGTCCACTTTCACTATGAATGAGCCTACAAATAAATTTGAAGAAATACCTATACACTTTCTCATAGTCATAGTAGAAAAATCCAGAGCCAAGAGTGGCCAATCTTAGTGATATGTTTTATAGAGCTATGGTTTCTTCCGATTTTGAAATATCTCAAATGTAATACTAAGCGTTTACTTCTTCCCCAAGCAGATCTAGATTTGCTGGATATTGGATGAAATAGAAATTTCAAAAACAGATTCTGATTCAGATTTCGCATAACTAGTATTCTTTTAATAATGAAAAACTGTATCCTCTATATTGAATTTTATGTTTTAACCTTCTTTTCACCATATCTAGAGTCAGTGGCGTAACTACGTCAGGTTGCGCGCCCCTGCGAGACTTACGTTTGCGCTCCTCGTATATTATACAATGATACGTACGTTGTTAACTGTTGTTAAAATAAAATACGCAATAACTAATAATATAAGTTATTACCTTTTCATTTGCCTGTATCTCTTCAACGAACTTTTTTTATATGATTAATGAGGTTTATTCAATTTTGCCTCACAATCCATGTTTACTTACTTCTATACAGACCATTAACGCAGTTGTTTAATAAACAAAAAAATAAAAATTGTATTCCTTTAGCGGTTTAAAAATTTTATTTAGTTCTTTCTTGAGGAAATAGAGCTTCCATAATCTCCTCTACCTTCTACCATTGCTTCTTTTACTTTTCTCTGATACCAGTCATCTCTCTTTCTAAAACCTCTGTTTCAGCAATTTCTTCTTGTGACCAGCCTGAACAACTAGTTTATTACTTTTTGAATGAGAAAATGCAGGAAAACATCTATTAAAATTTTTTCGAATTTTCCGATTATTTATATAACATTATCTCGTTGTTATGATTACAACCCAATCATGACGATGCGACAATTGTGATTGTCTAAAAGCATTAGATCTCGAGCTTTTCTTGTAAGTTAATTTAACTATTAATGATAGGACCAAAGCAGAAGATTTTATAAAAGCAAAATTGAATAAACAGTTTTATTACACTCGTGAAAATTAATCCACCCGCGCATGCGTTCTGGAGGCATTACACTATACGCTCATTAAAGCTTTATTTTAAACGTTTGTATAATAAATAACTATTAACACCACTTATTAAACAATAGTGTCCTAACATAACCGAATCTAACCCAGTCTAACCTAGGTTTAATTTAGGTTTGCGTTATTCATTAATTCATACGTGTTTTAATTTAGTTTTTGGTTAGATTAGGTTAGGTGAGATGAGGTTAGGTTAGATCGCATGCGCATCAAAACATTCATTTTCATGTAGGGTGGTGGAAATAACATGCATGGCTATGGCTTCCCTCCCAAAAAGGTTTTTGGCAATTATTTCGAAAACTACTGCTCCCTCCCCCAAATCTCACTTTTGTTCAGCTCGATGAGATGCATCGAATGGTATATAGAATGTGCGGATGCAAGTGGCGTACCTAGGCTGGAAAATAGCGATACATTTCTCCGAAGATTATTATCAATTTGTTGTCGATGATCCAACAAGTCGGCACATTTATTTTCAAGTTTTTAAACACGTTTCAAATTTGATTACAATTTACAAGTACACCACGAAGCATGTACGACGAAAGTGTTTTAGTTATTGTTAGCGTCATCGTCAAATCAGATAAATAATCACTACTTAATAAATTACTTAATCTTATCTAAACATCTAACATTATTGTAACCCATATCCTGTAATTATTTTGAGCAACGTATATCTATAATTCCCTTTTATTGTTTTCAGATAATGTTTTTTACCTTTAATGCTCGTTTTAAAATTTCTATTCCCAACGAAATAAAAGTTCATGAATGCAGCGCCCTTCAGAGGGTTGCGTTCCCCCGCGTCGCAGGGTCTGCGGGGGCGCTAGTTACGCCACTGCGTAGAGTCCACCTTTTATGCTAACATGGTGAAATCTTAAAAATTTCGAAGCCATACTGGATCCGCCATTTTGGATTGTACATCTTTAACTTCAGATTCTGTTTTAAAGACCTTGAAAATCTTAAGACATCAAATTTGGTGCGATTTTTTAAATTTTAACGCCATTCTAGATACCCCAGTTTGAACTTTTAACGTTAGTTATGAAATAAATAAAGATTATTAAAAGTTTCACAGTTTTATTAAAATATACCTGACAATATTGTTTCGACAGCTATGCTGTCATTATCAAAGGTAATATAATTATAAACAAACACGTCGCTAAGGTAGATACAAAATAGGTAACTAGATAAAATAATAATAATAATAATAAAAATTAATAATAAAAATCATAATTAAACATCTAATACTTCCAGTAACGGAGAATTACTGAGCTCAAGTTGTTCATTCATTAAAGGTACCCTGAGTTTGTGTTTGTATATCTCAAAGGCTTCTAAAATGTCTAATTTGCGTTTGTTATTACAAAAATGTAGGAATTTAATATTATTTTGAGGAGTCATTGTGTGATTTTGTTCTAAAAGGTGTTTGGCGTAATTCGATTTTTCAGGATGTTTATTTTTGTAATGACGTACGTGTTCTTTATATCTTATGTCAAAATTTCGAAGTGTTTGTCCAATATATACCGAACTACAAAAAGAACAATTTAAACGGTAAATGCCCGATTTCATGATATCATGTGTTCTGTCTTTAGCATTAAATAAAAATGAAAAAGTGTTAGTGTTGGTTTTAAATGTTATTTTATAATTGTTGGTTTTTCTTAGTATATGTGCAATTTTTTCTGATATTTTGCCAAAATATGGTATAGATATGTAATTTGTGTCTTCTGTTTGATTGTCAATGGGATATATTCGTTTGATAGCTAACCTATAATCTTTTTGTTTAATTAAAGTGTCAATCATGTTCGGATTATAATGATTTGCATGTGCTAGTTGTTTAATGGTTGATATCTCTTTGCTAAAATCTGATTTTGTTAGTGGAATAGTTAAAGCTCTGTGTACTAATGATCTGTATGCTGCTATTTTATGTGTATTGTGGTGACAAGATTCATTTGGTATTGTTATGTCTGTTTGTGTTGGTTTTCTGTATATGGAAAATTCAAAAAGATTGTCTGCGTTAATCTTGATATTTAAGTCTAGAAAGTTTATAGCCCTGTTTTGTTCTGTTTCTAGTGTAAATTTTATATTAGGATGGATATTGTTTATAAGAATTAAAAATTCATTGATAACCTCAAAAGAACTGTCAAAACAATTCTAATTCTTATAAACAATATCCATCCTAATATAAAATTTACACTAGAAACAGAACAAAACAGGGCTATAAACTTTCTAGACTTAAATATCAAGATTAACGCAGACAATCTTTTTGAATTTTCCATATACAGAAAACCAACACAAACAGACATAACAATACCAAATGAATCTTGTCACCACAATACACATAAAATAGCAGCATACAGATCATTAGTACACAGAGCTTTAACTATTCCACTAACAAAATCAGATTTTAGCAAAGAGATATGAACCATTAAACAACTAGCACATGCAAATCATTATAATCCGAACATGATTGACACTTTAATTAAACAAAAAGATTATAGGTTAGCTATCAAACGAATATATCCCATTGACAATCAAACAGAAGACACAAATTACATATCTATACCATATTTTGGCAAAATATCAGAAAAAATTGCACATATACTAAGAAAAACCAACAATTATAAAATAACATTTAAAACCAACACTAACACTTTTTCATTTTTATTTAATGCTAAAGACAGAACACATGATATCATGAAATCGGGCATTTACCGTTTAAATTATTCTTTTTGTAGTTCGGTATATATTGGACAAACACTTCGAAATTTTGACATAAGATATAAAGAACACGTACGTCATTACAAAAATAAACATCCTGAAAAATCGAATTACGCCAAACACCTTTTAGAACAAAATCACACAATGACTCCTCTTTTGAGGTTATCAATGAATTTTTAATTCTTATAAACAATATCCATCCTAATATAAAATTTACACTAGAAACAGAACAAAACAGGGCTATAAACTTTCTAGACTTAAATATCAAGATTAACGCAGACAATCTTTTTGAATTTTCCATATACAGAAAACCAACACAAACAGACATAACAATACCAAATGAATCTTGTCACCACAATACACATAAAATAGCAGCATACAGATCATTAGTACACAGAGCTTTAACTATTCCACTAACAAAATCAGATTTTAGCAAAGAGATATCAACCATTAAACAACTAGCACATGCAAATCATTATAATCCGAACATGATTGACACTTTAATTAAACAAAAAGATTATAGGTTAGCTATCAAACGAATATATCCCATTGACAATCAAACAGAAGACACAAATTACATATCTATACCATATTTTGGCAAAATATCAGAAAAAATTGCACATATACTAAGAAAAACCAACAATTATAAAATAACATTTAAAACCAACACTAACACTTTTTCATTTTTATTTAATGCTAAAGACAGAACACATGATATCATGAAATCGGGCATTTACCGTTTAAATTATTCTTTTTGTAGTTCGGTATATATTGGACAAACACTTCGAAATTTTGACATAAGATATAAAGAACACGTACGTCATTACAAAAATAAACATCCTGAAAAATCGAATTACGCCAAACACCTTTTAGAACAAAATCACACAATGACTCCTCTTTTGAGGTTATCAATGAATTTTTAATTCTTATAAACAATATCCATCCTAATATAAAATTTACACTAGAAACAGAACAAAACAGGGCTATAAACTTTCTAGACTTAAATATCAAGATTAACGCAGACAATCTTTTTGAATTTTCCATATACAGAAAACCAACACAAACAGACATAACAATACCAAATGAATCTTGTCACCACAATACACATAAAATAGCAGCATACAGATCATTAGTACACAGAGCTTTAACTATTCCACTAACAAAATCAGATTTTAGCAAAGAGATATCAACCATTAAACAACTAGCACATGCAAATCATTATAATCCGAACATGATTGACACTTTAATTAAACAAAAAGATTATAGGTTAGCTATCAAACGAATATATCCCATTGACAATCAAACAGAAGACACAAATTACATATCTATACCATATTTTGGCAAAATATCAGAAAAAATTGCACATATACTAAGAAAAACCAACAATTATAAAATAACATTTAAAACCAACACTAACACTTTTTCATTTTTATTTAATGCTAAAGACAGAACACATGATATCATGAAATCGGGCATTTACCTCAAAATAATATTAAATTCCTACATTTTTTGTAATAACAAACGCAAATTAGACAGTTTAGAAGCCTTTGAGATATACAAACACAAACTCAGGGTACCTTTAATGAATGAACAACTTGAGCTCAGTAATTCTCCGTTACTGGAAGTATTAGATGTTTAATTATGATTTTTATTATTAATTTTTATTATTATTATTATTATTTTATCTAGTTACCTATTTTGTATCTACCTTAGCGACGTGTTTGTTTATAATTATATTACCTTTGATAATGACAGCATAGCTGTCGAAACAATATTGTCAGGTATATTTTAATAAAACTGTGAAACTTTTAATAATCTTTATTTATTTCATGATTATGGAGTTCCACAAAATAAGGCTGGAAACAATAAGCAAGATTTTAACGTTAGATTCAATTTTAGCGATCCCGAGAACTTTTACAAACCTAGTCTTATTCAAATATGGTATAATTTTTAAAACCTTGCGCATATTGGATCGGCCATTTTAGATTTTGAATCTTTAATGTCAGTTTCTGTTTTAAAGACCTCGAAAACCCTAAAACATCAGATTTGGCGCGATTCTTTTAAATTCCAACGCCATTCTAGATCCCCCAGTTTGAACTTTTAACTTTAGATTTAATTTTAACGACCCCGAAAACTTTTACAAACCTAGTTTTATTAAAATATGGCAGAATTTTTAAAACTTTGCGACATACTAAATACGACATTTTGAATTTTGAATTCTTAACGTCAGAGTTAATTCTAGCGTTCTGAAAAACCCCAAGAATCCAAGATGCTAAGTTTTATTCAAATATGTATATAGTGAAAGTTTTTAAATCTTGACGCTATATTAGATCCTCCATCTTGAATTTTGAATCTTTAGCGGCAGATTCAGTTTTAGTAACTGTAAAAACTCTAAGCCACTAAATTTTAAAATTCGGATGTTTTATGGTATTCATCATTCTGAATTTTGAAATGAACGAATGATGAATGAATCATGAATCATTCGATGAAATGAAAATTGAAACGTTAGATTTAGTTTTAGCGGCTCAAAACCTCTACATACCCAGTTTTATTCAAATGTGGATGGATAGATTTTTCAAATTTTAAAGTATTGGGTCCGCCATCTTGAATTTTGAATTTTTAACCTCAAATTTAATTTTAACGACCACGAAAACCCCAAGACACTAACTTTTATTCAAATATGGTAAGATCTTTAAAATTCAAACACCATCTTGGGTCTAAAATTTGGATTTTTATTGTCAGATGCACTTTTAGCGACCTCGAAAACCCCCTACATACCAATTGTTCAAATGTGGTTCAATTCTTTAAATTCTGACGCCATATTAGATTCGCCAACTTGTATTTTGAGTTTCTCACGTCAGATTCAAGTTTAAAGACTTCGAAAACCCCAAGACACCAAGTTTTATTTAAAAAATTGTGAAATTTTACAAATTTCGACGCTTTATTGTATCTATCATTCTGAACTTTGAATTTATAACGTCAGATTCAGTTTTAGCGACCTGAAAAAGCCCTAAATATTCAATCCAATTTCTGACGAAAATTTGAATTTAGGCTATGCAAACGCGATTGGCCGCGGCTTTTAGTCCGCTGTGTATCAATGAATTCTTTGAATTGTCATGATAATTCGGTTTTTGACGAACGTTTTCCGTCCTGCCTTTACTTGAAGCTGATCTTTTTGCAAAATTAGTACTACTTACTTGCCTTGATCATTTTTATATAAGTGACTCACTTTAAATAATTGTACACCACTAAAATTTAAAATTTAACTATTAGTGGCGGCGCTACAACTTATAAGCTGGGTGCATACTATACCAATATAACATATCAACAGCGGCGGGGGGGGGAATGTTTCCCCCATCCCCTCGCTGATTAAAATGATCTACAAAATATAAATAATTTTGAAGATAATGCTTGCTTGCATTTCTAATAAAAATATAATTTTTGATAAATAAGTTTTCATGTCTTTCGATTTTAATTCTACAAAAAGTATTCAATTTGACCATGAGTTTTCGAAAAATATTTTTATGATTTTTTCTCTCTTGTTTGATCTTCTATTAACAGTAGTGATCGTTAATTATTTATTATTATTATGGAGTTCCACATAGTAAGGCTAGAAACCATGAACAATATTATTTATTTATTTAATTATAATTACGTCAATTATTCTACTGTGTGGATCTTATTTTACCATCACAAAAATTTATTTTGTCCTTCTGGTTTATTTATGCTTACTGTTTTTACTACCTATACAGTTCAAGGGTTTCTTCCCAGTTTCTTCACATCTTGGCTTGATATTAATATATTGTTAATTTATACGCAGATATTTATTTTATGTTAAAGAGTCTCGTTTTCTGCATTAAATAGTGTAAATTAAATGTAAATACAGCGTGGAAATAAATGATTTTCATCAAGTTCCCTTTGGAATTTTTTCACATGTAAATTTTTCTGTACCGCTCTACTTTTTTTGATTTAGTACTAAATTAGTTCTGTCAATAAATCAGCCTTGGTAGTGTAATGTCTGGCGTGCCGGACTTTCACCCAAGCGGCCCGGGTTCGACTCCCGGCGCTGGCAGATCTGGTTAAGGTTTTCTGCAGTTTTCCTTAGCTGTAACACAAATGTGGGATTTGCGCTGTTCCATCTATAAGTCGGATGCAGCCGCACATTGGGCCTACATAATAATAATAATCGCCCCCTCCCTCCCGCACAAACTTATAGCTTCTGGGGCCTTGGTTAAGGTTATGGGTTGTAGTAATTATTATTATTATTATTATTATTATTAATAAATGAAATCAATCTGTCAAACAATTCATAGAATTTATTGAATTTATTTAATTTTGAGGTTATGGTACTGCCTTCTCTATTTTCGTAGAGCGGCACGTCGTGCTTTTACATGGGGAATGCAATGGTAACTTGATGATGAAAATCATTTATTTCCACCCAGTACTTCTGATGCTTACGTTTATTGAAAATGTATTGGGTATTTTTAGTTCAGAACTTAGTTTATGTCGATTTGTAGTTGTTGTATTTAGTTGTTGTAAACATTTCCGGCTCATTTATTTCATTTCCCTTTTCTAATTGAAGTTCTTGTGCTTGTTTAGGATTATTGTAATAAAGATATTTCTTTAAGGGGGGAAAGTGACTGTATAAAAATACGCTATGCAGAGTCTTTGAATTTACATTATTTTAAGAAAGAATATATCATAGATTGTGTATCCAATATTAGAATCTTGTAGATCAAAGTATGAACTAAATTTTCATAAAATAATTATTAAGATTTGTTCGAAAATAGCTAAATAAACATAAAAACTGTAACCATAAGTATAAATATTTTTTCTTTCTTAAAACTAAAATATCTCTTTATAATAATTTGAAAGTACTCGAGTAGTTCACAAATTTAATTGATAAAAGTTTATTTATAACAACAATAATCATGTTACAGTTTCGGTTACCATTATTATCTTTTTTAAGCAGTTTTAGTGAACAATAGTTCAGTGACTTTGAAAAGGATGGCGCTGTAGCATGTTTTTGCTGTATTTTAGTATTTTTAATTTTAATTCACAACAGTGGTTATTAATCTTCGAATACACATTAAAATTTTTAAATTGGTTTACGTTTAAACGAATACATTACCATAACTAGCTTACAAATATAACTGACTAAAATTGAGGCGATACCGAAGTTTTAATATGAATTCTGTAATATTTATACAAAATACATATACACCTATGGTTTCGTAGTATAATCTTAAAGGTCTGAAACTGAACTAAATGAATGAATGTTTTGTACCAGTAGCGACGTCAACTGCAATTTTTCCTGCAGTTTCTCAATTTCCAACCTTAAAGTTTGGTTATTCCGTACATTTGATTATGTATTATCCTCAAACTGCTCATTGTGGTTCGACGGCTGTTTTCGACATGTTTGCTATTCATAGGAACGAATTTTAACATATATAGTGCTGTGAAGAGCCTGTTTTAAAGATCTACCTTCAAGTTTCTTATCTGTGGATATTATCGCTTTTTTGTCTTTTTGAGAAACCTTCGTTTTTACGAAGTTAAATAGGGGAGAGTCTGGAACAGTGGCCACCTTTTTATAATAACATCAATAACAACCAAAATTAAGCCTTTTTTATAGAATATGTTTGCATTAGATAACAAACACTGTTTTTACTTCTACACCATTACATTGTAGAACTGAAAAAATAAAATTATAACAAAGATTTTGGAGTTGGAAGAATTTAAGATAAAAGTGGCCACTGTACCTACAGTGATGGTACAGTGGCCATTAGAGTATGGTACTGTGGCCACTACTGTGTAGGAGATGGGGATAGTAAAAACAAGTATAGGTACATACGGTGTGTTTTTTGTAAACGATAATATAGGAAATCCAATGGAATTTTATCATTTTCCTCCCAAGTTTGTACCCTTGCAAATGTAAGTAGAAATTTTGGTATCAATCGAAAGAAGAATTCATTTTACGTCAAAAAAATATTAAACTTTATGAAGAAAACCAAAATCTATTTAGAAAAATACTTAAAAAGCTTATTGATTTACTGCTTTTGGTAATAAGCTGTTAAAAAAGCTGGAAGCTATGTATGCTGATTGGTGTAGCGGTTAACGCTTTAGATTCCTAATCAGAAATCGCGGGTTCAAGCCCCATCTTCGTATACTTTTTTTTTAAATTGTATTGCTTACTAATTATTATTTTTAGAACTTTATTACAACGATTATTAGTTTTATGCCCTTTTTTTATTTGCCTTTCTGATACGTAGTTAAAATTGTACAAAAAGTAACGGTAAACCCCTGTAGCAAAAATATCTACCTAATAAAAAAAAAATAATAATTGTAATAATGTTCTAAAAATAATAATTAGTAAACAATACAGTTTAAAAAAAAGTATACGAAGATGGGGTTTGAACACGCGATTTTTGATTAGGAATCTGAAGCGTTAACCGCTACACCAATCGGCGTTCAGTTTCCAGTTTTTCTTTATAGCTTAATACCATAAGCAATAAATCAATAAGCTTTTTTAAGTAGTTTTCTAAATAGTTTTTGGTTTTCTTCATGAAGTTTAATGTGTTTGACGTTAAATTAATTCTTCTTTCGATTGATACCAAAATTTCTACTTCCATTTGCAAGGGTACAAACTTAGGAGGAAAATGATAAAATTCCATTGCATTTCCTATATTATCGTTTACAAAAAACACACTGTATATATAAAGAATAATGATTTATTTTGTAAAAAATAATTGGTATTAAAAGAAAGGCAACTTAAATTTAAAAACCAGCCAAAAGCTAACAAACTTTATACATAGGTAAATTAATGGAAAAACAGATTTGCTGTTCTAGTAGTGCCGCCTATTTTTACAGGTTGAGATAAATAATGTACAAATCATCAGGAACATCTAGGAAATAATATCTGAAATAAATAAAATATTGTACTAAATAATAGTACAGTGACCTATATATCAAAGAAGTGGCCACTGTACCTACATTTAACATGGCCACTGTACCATCAACTACATGTTTTTTAAAAAAGTAGGAAAAAACAAAAACTACCCAACCCAACACAATCAAAATATTATTTAACCAATAAATATTTACATGTAGTAGGTATAAGCGGTCAACGCTAGTTCCTTTCGACGTTTGTTTATTTAGCCACTAACAATTATTTCACTTGCCTGTTGTATTTCACTTCAAGTACACAATTTCAGGTTGAGTTTGTTTTAAAATAAAAATCTTGAGATTTAAATGGAAAAACTTTGTTAATATACTCAGTGTCCTATTGGTACATTCTGTGCTAGATGGTAGCACCTAATCTTTATAAATAAGAAAATGGCGGGAAGGTGGCCACTGTTCCTGCATGGCCACTGTTCCAGACTCTCCCCTACTTTCCCATTGGTCATCTTATAAAATTTCTCGACTCTTTTAATATTTATCAGACTGATTTTATTGACTATTGTTACTGTAATTTATTGCTCTTGATATTTTCCCTCCGTCAATTCTCGTCTTTTTATTTAACAAATTTTTCTAACGTCATAATCCAATCATATATCTTAATCTTAATAAATCTATGTAGATAATGCCATTGATATATTTTATCTGAGTGATCAAGTATATGATGGAGCGATACATAGAGGTCAGTCGTTAAGCCCAAATTGAAAAAAAAACTTCATCCAATCTATCCAGATTAATTGAACGCAACTAATCTGTATCAATTTATTGGAAACTTTAAGAAGACGTTCTAGAAGTGACAGACAGCTAAATCTTTTCAAATAATTTCAAATTTTCTGCCAAATCCTATGGGCATGTCACGCCACCTAACATTTCCTAATCTCTTCAGTACCGGGGTCGGTACCCGACTGAAGCTGAAAGTGCCATAGAGACACTAAAATTATGAGGGAATCCACCAGTGATGTGTTCCGCAATATATTTGAGAAAGCAAAGTTCTTTATGTAGGATCACGACATTACTTTGAGAGTTGCAAGGTTAAATAAAAGCAATTATAGCAACCTTTCGCTACAGTAGATATACAATATACATATTAAGGTGTATCGAAAAAAAACTTCTTCTGTTTTATCAACCAAAAAAGGTTACTTTCGAATTAAAAAATAGCTTTGACAGTAAAAATATCCAATAAAAAGATGGTTTAGGGTACCTTTAACGCCAAACCTCCATTTCTGCCTATTGCTTAGCATTCTAGAAATATAGTGGTTAATGGGTAAAAGGCAAATTCTTCGGAGGTCGTTTTAACTGAATTCTTCCTTTTGTATGGATGGTGACGACTCTTACAATTGCATCTTTTCCCGGCTGCACTTCTGTTATTCTTGCTAACGGGCAGTTATAATAGTCCCCTTTCACAGGCCATGAAGGCCCATTGGGGTGTATAGCAGGGTAGGCTGATATTTCTCGAGCCATTCGGTACTCAAGGGTGGTAAAGTGGCGGTATTTACGTACCGACCGCCTATTATTACTCTAGGAAATGGTTTCCCGGGTACTCATTTTCACAGGCTGAGTCGACCTGGAAGTCTTAGATAATTTAAAAAAGCCAATGTATTGTCCCTGGGATTCGAAACCAGGACCCTAAGATTGGTAGTCAAGTGCCATACCCACTGAGCTACTAGGGCTTCATGGACAGTTACTAGGTGAAATATTTTCGTTTTTCAAGAGAACTACCTCTCCAATATTTTTGTTACAATTAGAAAGCAATCATTTTTTGCGTTATTGCTATCTTTACAAGTATTCTGCCGACCCACGATTTCCAGAAATCTTTTTTTATTTTCTGTTCTAAGTCTTTCTCCTAACCATACGATGCCACTGAGGTACAACAACGAATGTTGGCTTTCCAAAAAACTTTTCTTGTTTATTGCTTTGTTTTCTTGGAGCCTGCTGACCTACTGAACTGCTGAAGTAGTAAACGATTTGTAATTATTTATTTTTTCTGCACTAGTAGGTCTTTCGTATTTGCAGAGCATGTCATCAATGTTGTTGCTTCTTGACAACGGTGGTCCACTCCATCATAATTTGTTGATTAATAATCAATCTGGAGACTGAATCTGATGGATTGTCTTTAACTGGATTTAACGCGGTTCCAACACTCGCTTCCTAACTGTTGTTGAGTTTCTAAAACTTAAATTGCTACAAATGGCTTCCATTTACTTGACTTGTTTAGATCTATGCCAAATCTGTCATTGACCCAGGCGTAGATAGAAATGTTTTCCATTTGTACCGTTGCGATTACTCGTTTGATGATAGATGGTAATAAAGCCGTTGCATAAAGCTTCAGTCTGGGTACAGTCTTTCTCATTTTGATCGGTGCTATTTTTGACTTGGCTGTTAGTAATGTAACATGTGTAGCTGATGATGTGGTAGTATCGACGTATATTACTGATCCGTATGCCTTTTCGGATGCATCATCGAATCCGTGTAATTCTATCATTTGATTGGTTTTGTACCGCAATCACTGAGGAATGAGAATTCTTCTGCTGTAGGTAAATCTTGCTGACAATCGTTCCATTTCTTGGAAACTTCTTCTGGTAATTGTTGATCCCAAAAAAGTTATCCAACCCAAATTTCTTGCATTAATAAGTTCGGAGAAGTTGGTTAATTGTTGATCATGCTGGATGCATGCAATAAGTTGCAACAAGTTCACTTGTTGAATTCATCGATTTGTCAATTAAACCTTACAATATCCACCCTATGTTCATTTTTGGACTTAACAACCCTCTGATTGATTTCTGTATTCTTTCTAAAATAATGTCTATAACTGTCAGCACCTATTAAAACATTGATGGGTCGTGGAGTTTTATATTCTATGTCGGCTAAAATGTAGTCTTTGTCTTTGACTGCACTTCTTGGTTAGATGTTTGTTAATTTCGAGAGTATGCATGAGTAAGTTGCCGGATGATTTCGACATAAAGTTTTTCTTTGCATGTACCTGAGTTGCTTTTCCAAAGGCCTGCATAGATTTTAATTCTTGGAAGGTCAAATAATTGTGCCGCTTTATCCGTTATGAAGGATGCATGTGAATCTGGGTCGGTTAATGAGCGTAAGAGTCCATAGGAGCTTTCGTTAGTTTTAATTTTCACGAATTACGAAGGGCGTTACTAATAGGATTTCTTGGTTAGATTGATTTTTTTACCTGTACCGTTGTTGAATATTTCTTTAGTTCAGGTTGTGAAGCTATTACTGGATTGTCCTTAAATAAGGTTTATCTTCATAATGCAGGAGAATGTGATGATACTTCTTGCATTTCATGCACCTGTATGTGCTCTTCCACTTTTTCGTATCTGCGTGTTTTAAACAGTTTATGCAGAGTTTTTGATGTTTAACAAAGTTATAGAGTACGGACGGAGTAACTGAAGCAAATCTTGAACACTGATTTAAATTATGGTCGTCGTTGCAGTATCCGCATTTTGGCAGACTTGTAATAAATTGCCTTTGATAAACTCTTCTTTAGGGTGTTTCAAATGCCTTACTGTTAGTTTTTGCCTTGAATTTAGGACATCTAGCGATTGTAATCGTTTTTCTAGGAATTGTAAAAGTTCCGGTAAATGTTGAATGCTTCTTGGATTTTTCAATAATTGTTCGTAGAGTTGACTTGCTTCTCTGTCGATTTGGCTACGAAGTGTGCAATTTGTGCACCCTATGTCGACGTGTTTATGTCCATTTTGGTAATTGCAGGTAAACTTTCGGTTATTATATTATCCACGAATTTTGTAAATAATATACTTTTATTGTTGTAACGATAGTTTGGCGCTGTAGTTTCAATCCGTCCTCTACCAAAATGCGTTTTTGCCACTCTTGAATACATTATTTGGTTTCTTGGTAAATATTTTTACTTGATCGAAAATTTTTGTTTAATGTATTGTGGTCGCTAGGAAGCGTTTGTAAAAGTTCTTCGTCCGATTCCGTGAAATCATTTCAATGTTGCTGTAATCTTGTGTACCGAGTGTTGAAATACTCTTGAAGTTTTTTTTTGCTCTGCTAGATTATTCTACATATTGATGTTGATTTTCAGGCACTTCGGTAATATTGATTCTTGCGAAGATATTGAATTAAGGTACCCAGGGGTCGACCAAAACTTATAGGGCAAGGTAGGTTCGAAGGACCAAATGTTACAACGTAAAAATATTTCGGATAGTATTTTACCACCCTAACTTTGAAAGTGATACCTCGGTTTTTAAAGAACTTAGTTTGAATAAAATATTATTAAAGAAAACAAAAAACAAGTTTATTAGTGCATAACAAAACAAAATGTGAGTTTGGTCACAAGCATTAGATCTCAAGCACCCTACTCAGACTCAAGTAGAGAATTAAGACATTAGTACGTATATGCCACTTGGTCTTTGTACGAGAAATTTACATACAGTTAAAAGTTGTAATAATGCAGTATATAATGGACATACAAAATTGCTTGCTGACTTATGACGCCAAATTTGGTAGTCCACTTCGAAAGATGGACAGTTTTCAAATTAATTATACGGGCATGCAATAACTTTTGACAAAATTTTCTTGAAAATACCTGAAATTTTACCTTTCAATTACAGACCATTGGTTTGCTGACAACGATGTACAATGCAAATGCAACAATTATTATTAAAGGAGATTTCCGAGGTAATACGTAAAAGCTTTTTATGTAGTTTATTTTTCTCAATTGAAAAATATTATATATACATAATCTTTAACCCCTTATTACCTTTCAGTGTCGAGGTGCCGGGCGCACCGTACCGCAGAGTTGATATGTGGGTAGGAGACGATATAATCCACTATAACCACCCTGCCGCCCGCAGTCTAAAAAATATTATAAAAAATGTAATTATACTATAATATGGCAAGCAATGCCTAAATATACCAATCTAATTCTTTTTAATACATATTTCATTTGTAGATATTACATTATATACATATTACTATGAATATGTAGGATTAAGAAAACAGATACCAACAGACAAAAGACGACTGGAATACAACTCCTTACCTTATAAAAATGTTGTAGTGAGTAACATTATCCCACTACATTGAAATTCTCTCAAGCTTTGGGTCGCTGATGTAGAATATTTTGATTTAGATTTTTATCTAAATCATCTAAATCAAAGCTGTATGTTAAACAAAACAGATTACACAAATGACAATATACATAATAAAGAACACAAGCTTTTTATTTATTAAAAAACTTAATTAATCACATAAAAAGAAAATAAAAGAACAAAATTGATATCAAATTAAATTTTGAAGAAATTTAGAAATAAATTACTAATTACAAATGCAAGCAAGTCAAATTAACTTATTATTTAGTAACAAATAAAAATAATATTTAAATGGATAATGGAAATGAAAAGATTTCATTTCTTTTATTGGCATACCTCAACGTAAATTACTTATGTAAATTTAAAAATATTATCTAGACCACAAATCTATTTTCTACAATTAATAAAATGTAGGTATATAAATTAAACTAAATTTTGATTCAATAACTCACTTTTTCTTTTTAAATTTGGCGTGACATATATCTCACATCTATTTAGGTGCAAGTTTATTGACAAACTCGTTAATTGGCTCTCATCGGATCCAAACAATTTTGTCAAAAATTATTCTGACATCGCCATACAACAATCGAATTACGAAAATATTGATCGATTCAAATATAATTTCCAGACCAATTGAAAACCAAATTATCGTTGTTTATTAAAAAGGAACCTTCTTTCAATTAAATAAATATGTAAGTATAAAATTTGGCACTTTTTTAGATATTTCCAAAATTAATTTAACATTGACAAGGTTAAATAAAATTATGAATGTTATTATTTAAAAGTTAAAACAAACTGTATTACACTCGATGAACAACTATATATTCAAAACACAGTTCAAACAAAATGATCTATTATTGATGTTTCACATAACCTTACTTCTTTATTATTTTTAAAGTTGAATTTTAATCTTACAATATTAATTTTTGTAGCAGCTAGAAAAACACACTTTGTTCCTCTGATAGAGGAAAAAAACAAAAAATCTTGACATTTCGGATTTTTTATAACCCATTTAATATTATTTATAAACTTTCATTACACAATTTCACAATCTTACATTCCTTTCTCCACAAATCGAAACATTTAATCATTAATAATTTATCTGAATGTTTTTAGATGTCAAAAACTTTGACATACAAGTCGAATCGCATGTTTTAATTGAACGTTAGAAAAGCGCAGAATATCAAACATGTTTTTATGTGATTCCATCAACAAAATCCAACCTTTACATTAAAATGTGTATCCATTCTGTGGTTATGTTACTTTACTTATTTCCACTAAAACAACTTATCAAAAAGATTTAAAATTTTGAAAATTCAATAAGATTGGAAAATAAACATATCTCGTTAACATTAATTTTATGTTACAACTATATTTTAACAAATAAGTTGCTATACATTTGCAAACATCTTCAATACAACATATTTTGGCTGTTATTACAGATGATTTATAACATTGAAAATGAACTAAACTTGTTGAAAAAATGCATAAACAATTCCCAAATCGTTAAGTTATGAGAAAAAATATCTATTTTCTATGAAAAACAGGATTTTCACATATCCTTTATCTGCTTAAAGAGTTTTTTGTGTGCATGTTAGTGTAAATTAACTAAATTTTTTGCATAAAGAAAATCTTTTTCAACCATTAAATCGGGTAGTTGTAGAATCGCATAAAATCTGTTCATGATAAAATATCTAATTTAATATACCTTATTAACATATTAAATTTTATATTAATTAATTATCAATTAAAGAAAGGTTTAAGGAGATTGAACACCTCCTACTCAACATATATATTATCCGAACAAAATATTGATGCTAATAGTCTAGCAGCTGAGTCAGCTAGTCGTTTTTCCTGATGATAACACTTATACAGACGAAGCTATGAAGGATGCAAATGAAAATCTAAAACCCATCGTATTTAATAATTGGCAAGTGCTCTTATTTTATGGAATGACCTATTGAGATGGTTAGTTTTTTTCTACTTGATGAGTTCTGTTTGATGAATTTCGTGAGAAATAAAGTATCTGCAAAACAATAACATTTTGGAACATGCGTTATTTAAATAGTACAACTTATAGTATTTTTGTTAGTATAATTTCCTTGCTTCGATTTCCATTATTTGAGTAAGTACATAAATAGTTATTACAATTTGCTAAAACAACTTTTCAAATATTCCAATGTGCCGCCTCTTAGAAAAGTGCAAAACTTTCCTCCTTTCACATTCTTTTCAGGATTCACCTAGCGTTCCGCTTCTGAACAAAGGTGCACCGGAGTAAGTCCAGGTTTTTTGCGTTAATTAAGGCCGAGTCTAATACGGGTTTTTGCCGCTACACATGACTGAAGAGCGGACTACCCTCGCTTCTCCTGATAACCGTGTCATTAGCTAGATGCTACCTCTGTTACACCAGAACTACTTAACAATTGTGTGTGCTTGCTTGCTTGCCTTGCTGCAGGAATATATTCGCAAAAGAAAAATTGCCTTAGGTATTTCTTTGTGAAAAGAAAGAGTGCCCCGCTCTCAATTATTCTAATAGCCGATGCGGTTTAGTATTGTATAAGAAAAAGGGTTATTTGGAAATTCGTACATGAGTAAACCCATGTGGCCAAGGTTATTGCCACGTAGTTACGATAGATTTTCAATTTGATAAGGTTTATTACTGTCACGTATTCATATCTGGATACAGAAAATAAGAAAAAAGTCACTTGAATAAAGGTAGGTCTCTTTGTCACGTGCGAAGAACCGCAAGAGGAGCTGCTAGTATTAGAAGGTAAAGCTAGTTCGTAGAAATTAGACAATTTGTCATATAAGTCCACTTTGTCACTGCGTTGCCGTAAGATATGGGGTGGGTGATTTATAGAAACAAATCACAGAATCCGCGTCTGGGGAGTTAGGGACGGTGGTCAGCACTGTGCAATAACTCATGCGACCAACATATCTACACCCACTGTTACAAATCTTCTTATATGTTGCCAAATGTCACCACTTAAGACCCTGTTTTACATCTAGAGGGATATTCTAAGGAATCGCTTTATTGTTAAATTCCCTTCTACTCCTTTTTTTTCACCTCAACAGTCAAATTTATTAATAGAGCGGCCCATGTATTGTAAATATCAAACTTGATTATTAGAAGTCTCCAGTTTGTAATTATTGGAAAAATAACAAAACCGTTTTGTTTGGTGTCCTGCCTGCAAAAATTTTAAGGGAATTAGAACGTCGAGATATGTAAATACTTGTTAAGGGTAGCACAAGGAAGATTAGAGTGACATTTTGTTTTAATCGTGTGTCACAAAACTGTTTCGGGGGGAATTAGAACGTCTGTCCGGGGATTACTAAACACTGACATGGAAAAAATACCTTCAGGATATTTCTAGATTTGAGATTTCCTTATGTATATTTATTATTTTTTCTCGTGGCTCTATTTTAGAATCATAATAAAGCAAATAGACAGTTAATAAAACGGTTTTTCTCCAAGTGAGAGTGGATAAATTTGTAATTTTTTTATTAGACCCTTAGAATATTTTAGATATCTTCTCTTTCGAATTACGAGTATTTATTATGAAAACTGTTAAAATTGTTAATTTCTAATATTTCCAAAACTGTTAAAGAAAAAAAATTATTGACTTTTAATAAAATGGTTTTTCCCCAATTTGTAATTTTTATGATAGAAGCTCCAGAACTGATTAGATGGAAATTATTTATTGTCAAGATTATTATTAAAATTTTAGAAGACTTTTAGTATGTATTTGCAAAAGAAAAATCTTTATTCAAGCTAATGGAAACGATTTTTGTGTAAGCGCTCCTCATGTCCTGTGTTTCCAACTAAAATACAACAAAAAATTGTATTCGACAGAAAAAAAACTGGGAAGGCGTACTGATGTTTTTTGGGGAGTGAAAAATGAGCCGGAGCCTGCCCGGATCTTCGAGTCTCCGGACTGCTCCGGAAAAATCTAGGCCAGGAGCGTACTTAAAAAATGTCCCATTTACTTTTAATATAATTCAATATTTAATTTTTCTTTTTCAACTTATTTAGCCTTGTGCAGTTCTTGAAACTTAAGTTATTCATTCTGCACTTACTGCAAATTATTTAAATTCCCATCCATCCTCTCATTAAAGAGATTTAAATTATTTCCATATCCTCTCGAAAAATTTTATACCACAGGAAGTACATAATTAATGATTAACGGACTTAATACGAGGCATCAAAATTAAAAGTCCATCCCTGAGACATAGCCTCTCACACACACAGAAAGAGATCATAGTAACCCTAAAAGCAATACATCTACTATTTATGTCAAACACTGCAAACCTCCAAAAACGTTAACACTCCATCTTTTTCCCACGAATGCGAATTCGACAAAAACGAGAAGTAAAATACGCGACGTGACTTAAAAATCCCCCTAAGTTTTAACTTCCTTCCGGTGACTAGTCGCACAGGGAAATTTATTTTGTACTAACTATACGTTTACTAATAATATATTTTCTGTGTTTGTTTTGGATGTTACTGTATGTTACACCACCCCGAAGATTATTTCTCTATTATCTATACATTTACAAAAAAATCTTTTTGATAAAATATTTTATTGAAAATACAAGTTTTTCTCAAAAGCAACATTTAGTGCTTTCAAGTATGAAAACCCTAAAAAAAATTGGAGCAACCCAAAAGGAAAAAAAGCCAACAAAACTTAAACAAACAACTAGCAAAAAGGGCGAGTAAGGCAATGATTGAGCCGGCATCTTAATTCAGAGAGATTAATGCGATGTCACCGACATTCCCAACCCTTATGCATTCCTAACCTCCCTCTCTGCACCCCCTGTCACATCATCACACACCCCTATGTAGTACTAATATCACCAGTGGCTGCACATTTTCGAACGCATTTCCTTTTAGACTTTCAAAACAATAAAATTAACAATACAAATGAACCCTTTCAATACAATCTGAAAAACGTCCGCTACAAAACTTTTACAGCTATAATAGACGTATTTCTCATTTTAATTTTCCCGCCAAAATGCAAACAATTATTTTTTTCTAGATTCTGGAAAATTTCAAACTGACTTGTGACTGCTATCATTAGTGCGTGTTTTTTAAAAGCAAATTTTTACCCCCAATAAAATCTACACCCCTGATAAAAGACGTCCGTTATCAGACAAAGAGTCGCCTTGTGCTGACGTGGAAAAATCGCATCACAGCATAACATTGACCGCGCAACGACATCCATTGTTACGTCATCTGACAGGAATTTTTTGTGCGAAACTACTACTTTTGTTTGCTTCTTCTTCCTAATGAAAGCAACTATCAGTAATTTTGTTATGCTCTGCTGCCCAAGATTATTCGGAAATTGTCACACAAATTCCTTAAATGAAGGAGGAATTCTCTTCGAAACTATTCCTAGAAAAGATGTCTCTTCTTTTTAATTTGCAAAAAGTAAATTCTTTATACATTTTATTCAACTTCCTAATATTGCTTTAATTAAAGTTTTTTTAAAAGGTAGAAAACTTAAGAGAAGGAAGTATTCATAAAGAATTTTAGTAAAAGTAAATATTTCTCAAGTGTTAATATGGTGCAAGTAATTGTGGAATTCCCAACCGCTATTTATAAACTAAATTAGATTTATTAAACTTACAAAAAAAAAGTAGGAAATTAAGTGCTCGAAACGTTATTTGTCACTTACAAAATAACCTGCGTGAAATCGCTATGAGGTTTTTATTCATTCTTTAATCCATAGACTAATTTCTGAAATTTTTTGGAAAATTATTCGAAAGAAACTCCAATAAATCTCGTATTTTCAAAGTTCAGGGTAGTTTCAAAGTTTTAAAGATTAAAAACTTTATAGCTCAAAGTGTTAAACATTTGGCGATTTCAAATTTTAGATTATTAGTTGCTCAATTATTAAACATTTAAGTTGTTAAATTCTTAGTTTTTCAATTATTATTAAACTTCTAAGTTGTTTAAATTTTTATGTAAATTAAAATTCCAAAATAGTAGGTATATTACAATTTTCGGATGCCTATAATGTACCGATTTATTTTACAGTCTTTATGTTTCAAAATTCTTTGCTCCTATTTTTAAAATCGAAATCTTAAAAATCTCTGTCTGTCTTAAAAGTTTTCATCGTTTTAGAGTTTTAAAGAATATGACTTTTAATTTTCTTAAATTATAATAAATATAAATAGTTTCGATTTTGTGGCGGTTTGTTTTACTATGACAAGGTTGTTTCGTCCTGTTTTAATTTGTTAGTACTGTTTTCTTGATGAATAGAGTTCAGAGGTTTTCTTCAGTGGCTTCACATCTTGGTTTAATATCGAGATCTTTATTAATTTGCTGATTCGCTGTTATTTACTTTATTTTGAAGGACTTAAAAAAGTTTTGACATATTTTAAAGTAAAAAAATGTTTTTGGGACACGCCCCCTGAGGACTCAACTAGTGTCAGGCGATGTCGTTTTAAAAGCCAAGTTACATGTACCAAAAGTTCAATTTTAACTCTACGGAAATCATTCGTTTCATTAACCTCAATGCCAATTAGTGACCTTTCAGTGCGCTCCGCACCTAACCTAACTAAGCGTAACCTAATTTAACATAACCTAACCTATTTAAAAGTCATTACCAGACTATATCCAGGGTGTCCTGAGTTAGAACGCATTAATTTTAAGGGGTGATAGAAGACCTCAAAAGGAGCAAAAAAGTCTTAATAATTTTTTTTCTATGTTAATAGGCTTTCGAGTAATTTAGAAAAACCATCGCCATATCTGACAACCTTGCTTAAGTATAATCGCAGCTGGGTCTTGACCTTGTTTTAGAAAATCAAACAAACAAACTGATGATGACAGTCATCGTTTAAAAGTAACAAAGCAGATTAGTCGGGGACTAGTTCTATGAAAATTGTAATCCGAACTGTTTCCTAAACAAAATTTGTACGTTAAAAAAAAGTTGTATGTTAAAAACACGCTGATTCATAACAAACCAACTGTAAAAATAAAACAATAACTGACCTACATTTTATATTTATTTATTTCCGGAATATTTTCAAAATGTCTTGACGTATTTGCTTTTTCTTATTAAAGAATACCCTTTACACCGAATGCACCTTTACACCGAAAGGTAATTAAGGTTCTGATTATAATAAAATAATTAAAGAATACTATCTTATGTAAAAAAATTTGATTAAGGCACCTAATTACCATAAAATTAAAGATTTCTTAATGTAGCCAAAACAAGGTGTCAACAAAATCCCTTAACCTAATTACCTAATTTAAATTAGATAAATCTTCTCTTTAAAAGATATTCTCTTATAAAATCATTAAAAACTGTTATTAAATAAACAGCAAGTTGCGAATTGCGTTATTGGCAAATTATTATTTTAAAGTTCAACGAACTACAAGGATAGGTATTATTTACAATTTTATTATTTTAACATAGCTGTGATCAGGCATTGACCCAAATATTCTTAAATTGCAAGGTTGTATAAGCAAGACGTGCTTTATTTTCAATGTCAAGTTGTCCAGATCAGCTTTTGTGCGTATGTCTAGCAGATTTGATTACAAACTTTACAGGGTTGTCACGTTTCTAAATTGAGTAAAATGAATTTTTAATTGTAATAAGAATTCGATTTTACGCCGAAACGGTATACGATCCGATAAAATGGCATTAAGGTTTGTTATTGTGATGTTGAGATGGATCTGCTGGCAAAGCCCCATTCTTAAAGTACTACTATTAACGCGGCAAAATGATGTTAAAGTCTCCAACTTTCTTATTTTTTTCTGTAAAAGTGGTATGTTCTAGAACAAGTTGTATAAGACTTTTTGTTCTTTTTGGTGTCTTCTATCAACCCTTAAAACTAATGCGTTCTATCTCCGGACATGCTGTATGTAACCTAACCAAAAGGTCTTATTTCTTTTTTACGACGGGAATGTTTATCTAAAACGACCATCTTGGTTTGGAATGACTAGCTTTCTACCTTGAAACTTAGTCCTAAAGAAAGGTGAGTTAACAAGAAAGTCTCCATAGACATTTTTAAGACCCCAGAATACTCGCGTAAGTGTTATTATTGACCCATGAGCCCCTTTTAGTAGGAGACGGGGGAATGGTTGTAGAACAAATATATGAGCTCGAGGCTCGAGTGTGTATTTCTTATATATTTAAGTCAGTCAGATCAGCAAAAAACTTGCATACATGGTTTTATTAAAGTATCGTTATTAGTACTCATATTTATAAGGGCACTACGTGCTCTTCTATATGTCACTGAATATTCATTATTGTTCTAACACTAGTTCACTGATTACTTTGAGTTTACTAATCACTTTGTGTTCACTAATCACACAGATTTTGTGCTATCTGTCTCTTTAATCTGCAGTTGAAATTTCTTTGTCCTAGGTTGCAGAATGCAGCTCAAGTCGCTCATTTTTTGATGCCCAAGTATTTGTTCAATTTCTTATAAACCAGGAACACATTTGTAATTATGCGTATAACTTTATTTTGGGATGCTTGAATTTTATTCATGTTCATTTTAGAAGTTTGATGCATATTGGGCAGCAGTAAGTAATTAGTGGCCGTAGGATAGATTTGTAGAGTAGAAGAGAGCATTCTATTTCTAAATGACAACTTTCTGTTCAAGATTGGATACAAAAGGGCCAGCCTCGTGTGGCTCTTATTTAACTTTTTATTGATGTGAAAGCGCCATTTAAGTTGCGTATCAAGGTAGGCTCCTAGATATTTAACTGCAGTATTTTCGATTCCACTCAATAGTTGTTTGGTTGATTATTAAATTAGAGGTGCTGGGTTTTTTATGGTTCTGAGGGTGAATATTTTACATTCGCTTTTAACGGGATTAGATTTAACTCTCCATTTGCTGAACCACTCAGTAAAATTACCGACTGCATTTTGTACTGTTGCTATTGCCCTTGGTTGTTTTTCGCGTTGCGTAATAACCGCAGTGTCGTCAGCAAACATTACTATATATAGTTACGAGTTTGGCGCCACTTGAATGTCGTGTGTATCAGTTGAATAGTAAAGGACCTAATATACTACCTTGTGGTACTCCAGCTTAGAAATTTTTGAGGTATAGAATATGTATTGGTGGATTTAGGTTATGTGTTAGTGATGACTTCTTTTGTGCAAGAGTTGCTTGTTGAATGCCATCCTTTATAGTCTAAGATCCGTTATTGATGTCGTTGAGCACCGACCGAGTAACCGAATAAAATGTATTTTTTATGAAATAAAATATGTTAACAAAAGTAACGTAGATGAGTTGCCTAAATAAATTTGTTCAAGAATATTTTTAATTAAAAATTCAATATTTAATTTTTTTAAATACTTTCACCGATCTCGTAACCAAAAAAATTAATACTAATTGAAAGTGCAAACCCTATAGAAGACACAGACATGGGGTTGCTTACCTTTTTCTGTTCAAGGCTATACAGTTGCCAAGTTTAAATAAGTGAATTGAAAGTGATACCTTCACCGATCGAGTAACCAAATAAATTATATGTCAAAATAAAGCTTATTTTTTTACGATAGTATAAGGTTGCTTGCAAAAAACCGTTCAAGAGTCAGGGTTGCAAGGGTTTAAAATTTTTAAATCGAAGCGTGCGAGAGAGAGATAGGCCCATTCTATTCAGTGCGATAGAGGGGGACGCAGAATGACAGTTGCTCACACTACGTTCGTCGTTTGAAATTGTGCGAGAGAGAGGGTCTATGCGTACTGTCCAATGCGATAGAAAAGGACGGGGCATAGCAACTGGGCGCCCCTCTTGTGACGTATGACAGAGAGTGCGCTTGCTCTGTGCGGTTGAGCGGTTAGTAAACGGCAAGCGTTGTGTTGGAGCAACTGACAATATAATCCAAAATATTTCTGAGACGTTTTTTTTTTGAAGAAAATCGACTTGTCTCCCGAAGTAATAATTCAGTATTGTTGAAAAACATTTTGTTAATCATATCTTTTTTTAAACATTTGTTAATAATATGACTATTCTTATATCTTTATAATTACGTTTTTATTTACATATTTTTAAATATGTATACTTAAAACTTTTAAAGATAATGATTTCATTAAAAAATAAAATTATGTCATAGTGTTTTCTTTATTTTTATTGTAATAACTGCAGTATTGAACTAACCAAATATGAGTATTTTTATCATATTGAGCATATTGATTTTGCATGACAAATTAGAAAAATAGAAATTTTTGTGATAGAGGTATTGGCGCTAAAAAAAACGTTCCGTATATAATATCAAAGTGTAAATATTTATTTTAAACATTTAAAGCATGTTAGTGATATATACTTATCTTAAAATTTTTATCTCTTTTAAGAAGGAACTAAAATAAATAAAATAAATGTGTCATCATTGTTTCAAAAATTTAACGCATACAATTTTTTTTGCAAATTTCCGATATATTTTTTTTAAATTAATTAATATTAAATTGAAAAATTTGTAATAAAAGAAAATTTTTTTTAATAAATTAATATTAACACGTTGACGGACACTCGGACATTGTCGTGTACGCGTGATGTGGCACTGAAGTATTTTAACCGATAAGTAACTTAGGAAAAAACTCTCTGTAGCTACGTGTTACTGTGTATATAAAGAATGTGATTTTATACAAAAAAGTTCAAACGGCTATGGCCGTCGATGCCACAACGTAGAAATTTTTTTGTACCATTTATGACACAGGCGGCCATAGACGTCTTCTTTATTTTACAAAAAATATTTTTATTGTGCTTACATAAGTACATATTTATTGATGCCACAACTTAAAGCATGGTGCGGGACACAAGGGTGGGTTCCCAGGACAGGACTCACATCTATATCTTGTTTCCTTGCGTTTGTTTCCTATAGTACATTGTCTACATCTCAGGAAGATATGGGCCTTCTTGTAATTATCGGGGAGTGGGATTTCCTCCAAAAAGTGTTGTTCATTATGTTTTGTTTTTAATTTCTTTTGTGTTTTTATGAAGTGTACAAAACTACGACCATCATCGGCATCTTCTATCTGCATGAGAGATCTTACTACAGCTTCTCTAAATTCAACAAACTTTATCTTTTTTGTACGTATACCAGCATTATACAAAAAGTAAGCGTTCCATACCGCTATATCTAAAAGGTGAAATATTACTTTTTTATACCATCTAATGGTTTTGCGGGGACAACTATAATAGCTCATCATTTGATCGCTTCTGTCAATTCCTGACATATGTTGGTTGTATGCATCTATTTCGCAAGGTTTCAGTTTTTCGACCCCATATCTATTTCTTATAGTGACAATTCTAGGCTGATATGCAGTTGTAATGGCCTGTACATCGCGTTTATCCTTCCATTTGCTCACATATATGCTAACGTTTTCTTTTTTTCTCCATACATGTTCCCCCTTTCTAAGTTTCTTTTTTATGACAACTGTAGGATTGCCTCGTCGGTTTGCTCTTAATGTTCCGGTGGTGTGGGTTTTATATGTAAGCAATTTGGCCGATAAAGACACACTATTATAGAAATTGTCCATGTACACATGATGGCCTTTATTTAGGTAAGGTCTTAGAAGCCGCAGCACCAGCGCTTCAGTTTTGGGACCTTCTTCTGGTTCTTTGTGGGCTCGTCCTTGGTATATCTCTAAATTTAAAATATAACCATCAGTTGTAGTCAGTGCGTAAAATTTGATACCGTATTTTGCCTTTTTATTTTTTATGTATTGCCTAAACACTAGGCGTCCTCTAAAGAGCAACATTGACTCGTCCAAAGATAATGATTCGCAAGGTGAATATACAAAATTACTGTTTTGAATGATTAAACCCAACAATTTTCTGACCTTGTGAAGACGGTCTTGAGGGTCAAAATTGTTGGGTGTAGCACTAAAGCATCTTAAAATTTGTTCGAATCGGCGTCCACTCAAAACATGTAAAAAAACGGGGTGGTAGTACAAGGGATCATATGTGAATAACTTCCTAATAACAGGTATTTTTACCATCCCTTGAAGTAAGCAAAGGCCCAAAAATTTATCCATTTCCTCCGCGGTTACAGGCTTGAATTCACGTGATCTACTATTTCTTGTTTTAGGACGCATGGTATTTACAAGATTGGTACCATAACGATTCGTGCACTCGATTAAAAAAGTCATAACCTCGTCATTCCATATTTGACGAAACACCTCCTGGTGACATATTTTCAATCCCATCAATTTTTATACCGCTTTGAGCAACGTCAAAATTGAAATCGGGAATATCAGAATAAACTTCTTCCCAAACGTCGTCTTCACCTGCCGCGTGGTTGTTATTTTCTTCTTGATTAGAATTGCCTTGGTTTGAATTCTCAGCTTCTGATGTCACACCACCAACCTCTTCATCTTGCTCATTTTGCTCATCGCTCTCTGACTCACTGGAATCAGGAGGTACATAATCCAAATCATCAAAGTCTCCATTATCACTGAATGGCTCGGGTTCTGTATCATCCTCTGTTTCAGTTAGAGGCACGTCGCTATCACATTCCTCAAACCAACGTAACAACCTCTGCTCTTCTTCAGGGTTCATTGTTACCTACTTCCCAGATCTACAATAGAATACACGTGGTATATTTTAGGTTAGAAAATATTCAAAACTTACATCGTTATAGACGCAAAATTATAATGAAACTTAATTCACAACATGTATTTATACCATACAAACACAGAATATCAGTACACACTTCAGTTAGACTGGTAAAAAAACACTACAATTACATCCACGTGCTTTGCTTATGTCAAAGACGTTTCTGTTTGTTGGCTTCAACCTGTCACGACAACGACGGCTATGGCCGCAACCGGGCAAATCCGAGCGCTTGATGTGACACTCCAACAGAATTACACACTAAAACGACGTTCCAGAACGTTGCTGGCGTTATAACGTGCTCATGTATCAGGACGTCGCTAGACGTCGAAAACTCGGGGTGTCACATAAGTCCCAAACGCCAAAACGTCTCCAAACGTCGCTGTCCGTCAACGTGTTAAAATTAAAAATTTAAATGAACAAAAAAATATTTCATAAGGGTATTGTGTTATATTGGACAGTACGCATAGACCCTCTCTCTCGCACAATTTCAAACGACGGACGTAGTATGAGCAGCTGTCATTCTGCGTCCCCCTCTATCGCACTGAATAGAATGGGTCTATCTCTCTCTCGCACGCTTCGATTTAAAAATTTTAAACCCTTGCAACCCTGCCTCTTGAACGGTTTTTTGCAAGCAACCTTATACTATCGTAAAAAAATAAGCTTTATTTTGACATATAATTTATTTGGTTACTCGATCGGTGAAGGTATCACTTTCAATTCACTTATTTAAACTTGGCAACTGTATAGCCTTGAACAGAAAAAGGTTAGCAACCCCATGTCTGTGTCTTCTATAGGGTTTGCACTTTCAATTAGTATTAATTTTTTTTGGTTACGAGATCGGTGAAAGTATTTAAAAAAATTAAATATTGAATTTTTAATTAAAAATATCCTTGAACAAATTTATTTAGGCATCTCATCTACGTTACTTTTGTTAACATATTTTATTTCATAAAAAATACATTTTATTCGGTTACTCGATCGGTGCTCAACGACATCAATAACGGATCCTGTACTATTAAGTTATCACTGATTTTGTTCAGAACGATGTCTATATTTTCTGCGCTATTAATATTTTTGGGATTTCTAGTTTTACATTGAGTACCTTCTCAAGTTGTCCCCAATCTATTATTTCATTTATGAGTGTTGGTATTGGAGGTGTAAACTGAGGCTGACTTGAAAAGGACATTAAAACCGAGAGGTTATCCGGTTTTATCAGGTTAAAACTATCTGGTTAAAACAATTTATTATGAACTCCTTAGTTCCCCGAATTAGGGTACAGTTATTTTAATATGTATCTTATATAAACGTTTTAAAGCGCTGGAAAGTCACTACATAACTTCACTATCACAGTGGTCGAACTTGAAATGCCATGCGGTCGTGGTCAGACCGCAACTCTCGAGTTTTTATGGGCGATTACATATGATCCTGCTGTCACTTTTCCAAAAGTGTTTATTTGATTCATGACTCCACGCAGGAGGTGGAAGAATGGCCAGAAGTCCTATCTGATCTCGACGAGAAAGTTTTCACTCTCCAAGGTCTATCGTGTATATAACCCTGTTGTCACATTTTAAAAAGTGCTACTTTCGACCCATAAACCCCTTATGGGGAAGGGAGTTGTATAGTAACCCAGTGTGACTTTTTGCAAAGTGTCATTTTTTAGGGACGACTGCCACCGTAAAGGGAGGAGGAGTGGCCAGAGGTCATATTTGAGATCTCCAAGGTCAATTACACGTAGTTACGTTGTCACTCTTTCACTAGATGGTCCCAATGCCCTAGTGAAAAAGCATACCGGAAATACTGTCGGACAGTTATGCAGTAAAAGTTTTACACATTTCTGTATACAGGGTTATTAGTATTAAATTTTTCAAAAACTGAATGTATGTTATTTTCACCTTAAAGTGTTCATTATGACTACTCCTTGCGTATATTCAGTATAACTGGTTCAATTAAACAAACCAACTGTACAAAATTTTTAGTTTTTGTAGTGGCCAGACCTACAATCAATCAAAATTACCAAAGTGGCTGTAGCAAGCCATTTAATCCCAAAACGAATTGCATTATAATGAATTTGCCTAGTTGTGTTATTACACTGAACATACCGGTTCAGGTAAAAGATATAATTGATTTTACAAAACAACTATTTGGTTAAATATAAAATGTTAGAGATGTTAGTACAGTTTCTTTAAAGTTGGTAATTTGATTTGTGTTGTTAGGGATGTTTATTGCAGTTCTTTAAGTTGGTAATTTGATTTGTGTTATTTTGTTTTAGATATTGATGAAAAAATGTAAACAAGAAGCAGCTAGCTATTTTTTGGTCTTTGCTTTTATAGTAATTTCCTTCACGTAAGTTCATTTTTATTCGTTTTATTTATGTTGATTCTAGTTGTATGACGTGAATTTTATATTATTTAATTAATGTAAAACCAAAATCTCTCGATTGAAACTACAGTTAAATCGAAATCTAAATGATAACTAAACTTAAAAGGAATCGTATTGATAATTCATAATAATTTGTAAATTTGTTCTTTTTGAAGTGTAAATATTATTAAAAAGCAATGATTAATTAACGTTTGTAGTATAGTTACAGTTAAACTGGACATGTTATACGTGCCTTAAATACGACTACTGTTTTCTGTGAATCAAAGATTTACGTTTTAACTATTTAAAAATATCTTGTATAAACACACAACTGTACCAACTTGTTAAAATGATTTATTGATTTGTTTTGTTTATTGTAATCAAAAACTCATTGTAATTCAAGTAATAATCATTTGATCACTTATTGAACTTATTTCATCTGGGCTAACTTATTTCAAGGAGGTTTTTACAGAATTAGCCTTTTATTTTGTGTCAGTTTAAATGAATACATTACTATATAATCATATTTAAGTGTTCTGTTATTTGTGTTTATCTTTTAAATTATTTAGAAATTTATTAAATGTCAAGGGAAAGAAAAAGTATCATTCACACTATGGAATACTTACCGCCCTAGATTTATATGAATTCAGGTGTACTTAAAGGTATCAACTTCACTAACTATTGAAATCGTTCAAAACAAGATAGCGAATGTTTAAACTGAGCCACAACAGTGTCATTTTAATAGAGGCCTTTCTTTGATGTTAAATCTTAAAATCCAGTTAACAATTTAGCATATTATTATTTTGTAAATTTTATCACTGTCGTAGAAGAAGCAATGTGCGATACGCGTTCGTAGTCTTTTTTTATCATAAGTGTGGATTTTGTTAAACTTGTCTGCGCCTCGTTAACAAATCGGAGGAGGACATAAACATAAGTAACTATTGTAAAAGTGAAATAAAATGATGTATGGTACACTGAAATTAAAAAAATTGTAGGTAACATTAAAATTTTTGCTTTCAAAAATGCGCAACAAAGTATTTTTTAAATTTTAAAGTAGCTCTACTTTTGAGAGTGTTTCGAATTTTTAATACAATGTAGTGTGCATTTAAATCAAAAACTTATTTCAGAGGTTGATTTAAATAGTTTTAATTTAAAAGTAAAACGTGATTTGAATGGTAGGTTGTTTATTAATTTAAAAAATCTGCTGCTTCTAAACAGGAAGTACCAATATTTTAAATGCAGTGCTTTTTATATGAATGTCAGGTTGTTTTTAATTTAATAATATGCTGTTTTCTTTTTAAATGCACCATTATTTTAATGACGTTAAATGTACAACACTGCTGAATTGAATGTATTATATTCTTTCAGTAAAAGAATGACTTACTCTTATTAATGCTTTATTAACATCACATTACACTTAGTACAAAAATAAAAGGTAAGAATCTTTTATTATTGAAATAAAACAATAACTTCCTCAACTTTCAGGTTTTTAAAAATTCATATAGTTCAGGCTCTCTTTGTTAAGGTTCCTTATATACAATAATTTCAATGGCATCATTTATAATTTATTCAAAACGTTCTTATTGAGAACTTAGCACTTGCAGTAACATAAAACACTTGTTGCGAATTTCTTTCCATTTTGTTCGGTACGTAAAACAACGAATGACCGTATGTATGTTTTAACGATATGTGAATGAGAATGCTGACTTAAATTTAAAAAACTCAAATTAAAAGAATTGCTGTCAAAACAAAACCAAATACTTACTTTATTTCAAAAACATTTATTTGTGCATGTAACAACTTATACTTTTATTTTAAAACACCCCTTGAATTAAAACCCCCTATTTGCTTTAAAAGTATTTAAATCATTTCTATGTATAACAAGAGCACGTACACTTCAGTTCAAAGATTTTATAAATAAATCAAAAGCAAAGCAACTTACAATTGAAAAATATGCCTTAATAAGTTTTGATAAAATGAAAGTAAAACATTTTTATTTTAAATACCACCCCTCTTTAAATTTAATATACCTGCATTTAAAAGATTCAGCATTTAAAAGAACTTGATTTGCAGTTCAGAGAAGGAATTTATTATTAACATAAGAATAAAATGAATTTCAAATTAAAAAATCAGTGAAAGTAGTAAACAAAAGCAGAATCTAGCCATTTCGTTTAAATCTACCTGCATTTTCTCAGCTCTAAAGTAAATGCATTTATTTGAACGTTGAAAGTAGAGATTTTTGGTATAAAAACTGAAATTTCTTTTAGTGTAATGTTACGTAAATGTAACGATTTATCTCATGGTCGCTTGATTTCTTACCATTCAGAGCACATATTGCAGCTCATTATCTTTCAACATTCGGATGGGTACTTAATGATAAAATAGTAGAAAGGGTTAATCAAATTATATAAAGAGAAAAGAAAATGAGTGTTATATCATTTTGTCAAAATTTTATTATTTTACTACAATTCCATGCGCGTCCAAAAAAAAATAAAAATAACTGTCGCCTGTAATTATTCAAAAAACAAAAAACCTAAAATGTCGTAAGTTATGTTGAACTTCATTACAATTAGAGTGAAGTAGGCGCTTAAATATGTCTTGTAAAGTATTCTGGCGCTTTATTTAAATGACTATGATAATTAATGCAAATCCTGCCCATTTTGAAACAATATGACGGCATCGTTTAACATTATGCGATATTAATTGCGAAAAGCCATTATTATTACGTCATTAGCACTTTGTGAACAGCTTTCATGAGAGTTGCTTTAGCATAAATTTGACTTTATTTACTAAATTAGTTTTTGAAATCATATACTACTTATATTCATTACCATTTTAAATTAAAAAAAGCGAGAGGAAAAATGTTTATATAAAATTTTAGTTCTACTACTACATCGTTCCCCGTCTTCCCTAAAATACGACCTCTCTACAAAATTAATTTATACTTTGGAAAAATGTTTTTTTCTTTCACATCTTACCAAACGCAACGCCCCGATACCCTCATTTGATTAGTTTTGTAATCAATGCCACCCCTTCGAGCCAAACTCAAACTCGCTTGCTCCGGAAAGGGGCGATTGTTAAGCTGTACGCTTGATCGAAAATTTCCGAACGGATCGCTCTTTATACACAAGTGAAATTTAAAAAAAGCCAATTCTTTCGAACCGTAATTGACTTTCGATTTCATTTAAGTGTTTAAATTAATAGTTGCCTAATTTGAAACTCATTCATTCGCAATCAAGTAGGCTGGAAGATTTTAGGGTAGAATTAGTTTTGCGGATCTTTGCATTAATGAATTAGTATAACAGAATAATTCTGTCTTCTCTGTCAAACGCCATTGTCCCTTAAAATTCAAAATTCAAAAAGATGGCAAGAGTTTAAAGGAAGTTTTTTTTTCAAACGAGCGACGACGAAATACTCCCTACGTCGCGCTAATCCTAATAAATCATCCACCAGATGGCATATTTTAGCATTTCTAATGCGATTGCAGTGACGGCTAAGATATATCGACAATATATGCACTTTAAATCGCATCTAGTTCGGATAATCCAAAAGTAAACATTTTTCCTTTAAGAAATAATAAAAATCCACCATTCGCTCAAATTTATTTTACTGAAGAGGAAAATTTCTAAAAGGCTACAAATCATGGAAAGCAGACCGTTTAACCAAATCACGTTAAAGTTGTTGTATTATAGTTACAACGGCATTTAGAGGGGGCCAAATATATACGATAAGAAATGGACGGTCCTTATCGAAAGGGTGAAAGAGTGGAGAGTGGACGTTTTGGACAAAGGGTGACCGGCCACTTAGAATATGAAGATTTGATATATTACACCATTTACAGTCATTTAACCGGATTATACATCTTGCTAGCAAATGCCCTTTGTGTTTTAATCTAGTTAGCTTGGAAATTCAGAAACAAAACACTTTGCTTGATGTATTGCGGCTCTCTGGACTTCTTTTGTGTCTAATTTAGTCGTTACTAATATATAAGTGTTTTTTGATTTTTCTGATTTTTTTTACTGATAAGTTACTTGTATATTAGGTACAACGGGAGAACATGTCCACATCGAATAGTAGGCTTTTATTTTTAAACGTGACTCTGAAGTATTAGAAAAACCGAAAAGATTCTTTTTTATATAAAAGAAGCCCAAAATGGTTAACTTTGTGAATAGTCTTTTAAATAAAAAAATCCGAGTTTTTTTATTACAGTTTATTTGAAAGAGAAAGACTGAAGATAATTTTGGCATTATTTTTGACGATTAGAAATCTAATTAAGGTAGTCTCTTATCTAAAATATATGAAAACCTCCCTTAAAAAATTGGCATATAGGAAAATTAAGATTTTCTTTATTGTATTAGAATATTACAAGAAAATTCAAATTCAGTCGAGAAACAAAGAAAATATTGCAGAAGTACCTAGTCTACAAAAAACAGTTTAAACAATATATACCATTGTCGTATTTAGGGGGGGGGGGTATTGAGCTGGCTATCATTTATGAGCCGAAACCGCGGTTTCCCGCAAAAACCCGTTTCCCGTAAAAACCCGTTTCCCGTGTAACTCCACCCCCCGAAAAAAAAACCCGCGCCACTGATATACATACTACATTATTATGAAGTTATGTATAATAAAAAATATTACAAATTATTTCTACTTTTTAAAGGAGCAAAACTCAAAACACACTGTAAGAAAAATTATAAGTTATTGAAAATTAATAAATAAATCATAAATTAATAAATAAGTGATTAATAATAATGTAACGTTGTTTCTAAAAATAATAACACAAGTGCTGTTTAAATCGTCTATTCACAAACAAATATTTATTTCTATACACTAATGAATACACTATAAATTAACGCTATGATTATAAACCATTAAAAACTATTATTTACAGACTATGAATTTCTAATACAACATTTATATTCACTATTTATTTTGTAATACACAGTTAATGACTTGCTGTTGACTGCCTCTCTTTTATCCGCGAATCCGCTTTTATACCGTCATATAAACGTTCCAGAAGTCGCCCGAACATACCATGTATTTCTAGAATACACCAGAATAAACCGCGTCTGGTTCACATGCCCGCGCGATGCGTCATTCTCTCGAATGCGATAGAACACACCATTTGTTGCTCGAAAAGAGGTTCTTTCTTTTTCTCTCTTGTTACACTGCCCCCCTGTTCAAGTCTGTTCTGTCCCAGAACAGGTTTTATGCTCTGGTTCCTGTAGAACGGGTCATGACGATATCGACAGTCTTCACCTCGACTACACGTTCCATTACGGTAGAAATAACAGTCTACACTCTTCGTTGGCCTTAATGCGGGCTGTGGGTCAAAACTGCAGACGAAGATCTTGACGTCCGTACCTCTAAAGACAACTTCCAGCATGTTTCTAACGATTCTCCAATCCAGCTGGTCCCGCCCACAGCCGAGTTTGGGAACTGCCAATTTGTTAATTCCCCTGGTAAGCAACTCGATTCTCAAATTCCATAGTGCCCTCCACAAGTCGGCGTAACTCGGTTTCTGGTAGTAAAACTGCTTGGTTACCAAGTAGTAAATGGATCGGTCATGATCAGGCAAGCGTAAGGATTTCCCAACAGAGGGATTTTGTTCTCGAAGTTCATTCAGCCGTCCAAATTTATTTCTAAACACCACTGCGATCCCCCTGGACATACGGAGATCCGCGGAGACACAGTGGGCAATGGAATAATCACCAGGGACCCGGAAGAGATCTTGTTGCATCTCAGTCGTGACTCCGAATCGCGCTTTTCTAGTTCCAGAGAACGCAGCCATAAATTCTCTAAAGGTTGGCTGATCATCTTCAGGCCTTACGGTATTGATAGCCACCTCAGCCTCATCTTTCCGATCCGGGACTGCGTCATTATTTCCCTCATAGTGCGCCAGACGATTGGAGTGTACCACTTTTGGTTTCCCCCTTGGCAATTTCTGGATGCGATAAATCAAGTCATTTATTCGTTTCTTCACCTGGTATGGACCCTCCCAATTTCGCTGTAACTTTGGAGAATAGCCACGACGCCTTTGCGGGTTGTATAACCAGACAAGCTCTCCAGGTTGAAACCCTCCTTCTTGGGCTCTCACATCGTACGTAGCCTTCATCCGGTCACTCGCGATTCGACTATTATTTCGGGTTCGGTCGTGAATATCCTCCAACTTCTTCTTTAAGTTGATGACATAATCATTCCCGGCTACCTCCTGCTCTATAGGTGGAGACCCAAATTCCAGATCACACGGTAACCGTAACTCGCGTCCAAACATCACAGACGCTGGTGACTGACCGGTTGTTTCGTGGACGGATGCACGATAAGCCATCAGGAACAGATGCAGGTATTGGTCCCAGTCTCGTTGATGATCGGAGACGACCTTGGCCAAATATTTGCCCATTGTTCGATTCATGCGTTCTACCATTCCATCGGACTGCGGATGTAACGGTGTGGTCCGAGTCTTGCGAATGCCCAACAATCGACAGACTTCTCCAAAGAGTACAGACTCGAAATTGCGGCCTTGATCCGAATGCAGCTCCATGGGCACTCCGAAGCGACTGAAAAACTCTTTGACTAGTACGTCAGCAACAGTCGCAGCTTCCTGGTTTGGTAGGGCATATGCTTCTGGCCATTTGGTAAAATAGTCCATTGCCACTAATATGTATTTATTCCCATCGTCGGTTTCGGGAAATGGTCCGGCAATATCTATGGCTATTCTTTCCAGAGGACTACCCACATTGTACTGCCTCATAGGTGCTCTTCGTTTCCCCAAGGGTCCGTTACCAGTGGCACATAGTTCACATTTCCGGCACCACTCCTTCACGTCTTCTTTACAGTTGACCCAATAAAAACGCTCCCTAACTTTCTCCAAAGTCTTTTTCACACCGAAGTGTCCTCCTGAGGCACCGTCATGGAGATGTCGCAATACTGTAGCCACTCGGCTTCTTGGAACAACGAACTGAGACCTAATGGTGGTGCCATCTTCACTCTCCAGTACTCGCTTCAGGAGATCGTCTTCCACCTTCAAGGACTCCCATTGGGCCCAATATGCCTTGAGCGCTCTGTTAAAAGGGCTGACGGCCTCCCAGGCAGGCCTTTCTCCCACGCGCTTCCATTCCAGTACCATTTTTAGTTCGGGATCAGCCTCCTGCTGTCGTTGCAATTCTTCCGGCAACCAATTGTCGTTGACGATGGTAGTCCTTAATACTTGGCAAACCCTCTCTTCCAAACGAGAGCAATGACGGCAATCCGTTGGACAGGGTCTTCTTGAAAGAGCATCGGCATTTCGATGACTAGTGCCCGCTCGATGTTCGGTGTCAAAGTCATATCCTTGTAATCGTTCGATCCACCTTGCGACCTGGCCTTCAGGATTACGGAATTGTAGAAGCCATTTCAACGCTGCATGGTCCGTCCTCAATAAAAACTTCCGTCCGTACAAGTATTTGTAGAAGTGCTCAACGGACTTCACGACGGCCAATAGTTCTTTTCTGGTCACACAATAATTCCTTTCGGCTTTCGACAAAACCTTACTAAAATAGCCGATGACCTTTTCTTGTCCATCCTGTATCTGAGAAAGTACCCCCCCAATGGCCAGATTACTTGCATCTGTGTCAAGTATGAATTTCCCTTCTGTCCGTGGATAGCTCAATATTGGTGCTGTTGTCAGGGCACGCTTCAACTGTTGGAAAGCTGTTTCACACTCTCCGCTCCAAACATACTCGCGCCCATCTTCAGTTAACCTTGTCAGAGGTTTCGCTATATTGGCAAACCCAGGAACGAAACGCCTGTAGTAGGTACATAACCCAAGAAAACTACGAACTTGGTGTTTATCTTTCGGTGTTGGCCACTCTTGAACTGCACGAATCTTATCGGGGTCGGCTGCCACTCCATTTTGTGATACGACGTGCCCGAGATATTTCACTTCCTTTCTGAATATGTGGCACTTTTTTGGACTCAGTTTCAGATTGGCTCCACGTAGTCTTCGGAACACTTCCTCTAGATTGTTCAAATGTTCGTTGAATGATTTTCCGACTACAATCACATCATCTAGGTATACCAGGCAGGTCTTCCACGACAGCCCTCTCAGGATGGTCTCCATTAGACGCTCAAAGGTTGGCCGGAGCGTTACATAGACCGAAAGGCATAACTGTAAACTGCCATAGTCCGGAACCAATAGTGAACGCGGTCTTCTCCCGGTCTTCAGGTTCCATTTCAACTTGCCAATAACCACTCTTCAAGTCCAAAGTCGAAAACCATCGTGAACCAGACAGGGTATCTAACGTATCGTCGATGCGTGGTAAGGGATAGCTGTCTTTCTTGGTCACGTTATTGAGCTGCCGATAGTCCACACAAAATCTCGTTGACCCATCCTTCTTACTGACCAGGACCACCGGTGATGCCCATGGACTGCTGGATGGCTCGATGACCCCTTGTTCTTCCATATCAGTAATAATCTTTTCGGCTTCTGCTCGCCTTGTTAGAGGTAGACGCCTCGGCTGCTGACGGACAGGCATAGAGTTGCCTGTATTGATTTTATGTTTTACTATATTTGTTCGTCCCTTCTGGCTATCGTCAAGAGCGAAGATATCTTGGTATCGGTGAACCAAACCCTGTACCTCTTTCACTTCCGTTCTGTTAAGGTCTTCGCACGAACTAGTAACCATACCCACTAATTTTCCACCATGGTCTTTGGGCACTGGTTTTGGAACATCAGCCATACACCTGGCTACTCGGAATACTGGCACACACTGTCCCACAAGGGTACTCTTCTTCAATGTCACCGGATCCACATTAACGTTCATAAGCCTCACCGGTACAGTCTTTCCAACCTTGATCAGCGCTTTTCCCACCAATATGCCACTATGGATCTTCTTATCACAAACAGGCTCCATCATTCTCACACATCCTACCCGAAGATCTCCATCCAAACCTGCCTCGACAACCATCTCGCTTTGACCAGGCAATATCACATCTTCTGTCAGCAAAACCCTTACGACAGGATCTTCTCGTGGGTGCAACGGAAGTTCTTCGTTACCAACCTTCAAAACACCCTCCTTCAAGTCCAATGTAAAACCAAATTTTCTCAGGAGGTCCATTCCCAAGATGAATTCGTCAATGATGTCAGCTACCAGCACCTCATGATCACGTTCTTCACTTCCAATGCCAATCTTCATCTTCACCACTCCGCGTGTTGGTATTACTTCTCCCGTCGCTGTACGGAGTTGAGTAGTTGTCTGTAACAGCTTCATACTTGTTCGTAGAACGTTAGGGCGTATGATGGATTTTGTCGCCCCCGTATCAATGAGCAGTGGAACAATTCGATTCGCAATTTTCCCATCTATGAACAAACTGCTGGTACTATTCCCTGATGTTACGGCATGGACGATGATCTCTGGGGCATCTTTACTAACAGTCAACGTTCGCCCTCTCTTGCCAACCCCTTTTAACTTTTCCGACGGTTGTACTTTTGTTATTTTGGGACAACGCCGTTCTACATGTTCTTGTTCGCCGCAGTTCCAGCAACGGGGCCCTCGAACTTCTTGATGATTCTTCTTACGGCTTTCTTCCTTCCGAAGAACTCTCAGTACTAACTCTTCTAGGTGATCTTTAGAACCTTCTTCTTCCTCCACAACGGCCCGAACACGCCCGTTACCTCGGGACGCTTGTTTTGCAGCTTCAAATTCTAAAGCGTGAGCAAGCGCATCATCAGTTGTTCTTGGTCGTGCTAGCCTCAATGATTGTTGTGTTTTCCCGTCTCTTAACCCATCAATGAAGGTCTGCACAGCGAGCTGTCCCAAAAATGAATCGGGTGCCGTAGGGTACGCCAATCGGACAAGCCGCGCAACATCGGCTTCAAACTCCTGCAGGCTTTCTCCATTCTTCTGGATACGATTCTTCACTTGCGCGTGATACACTTGTTGAAGATGCGCGTCTCCATATCTCATCTCCAATCTAGACACTAACAATTGATAATCATTTTCCTGTCCTACTGGGATTGTTTGCAGGACGTTCAACGCGTCTCCACGCAAAGCCACAGTTAAAGAAACGGCCTTTTCCTTGCCTGTCCATCCGTTGTCTCCAGTGGCTCCCTCAAATTGTTTGTAGTAGGTGGACCAAGGTATCTTTCTATCGAACGTGGGTGGTTTTACTTTTATCCCTACGGCAGGAACCTTTTCTTCTTTAATTTGTTTCTTTACTTCATTAAACGGCCACTCGGAAGTTGAGGGAAACCGTAGTTGCCTCATTCTATCTTCCAGCATTTCGGCCATATCGTCTTTCTTAGTTGTTGATGGTAATTGCATTTGGGCTATTTTCTCTTCTACCATCTTTATTACCCTATCTTGTTCCGCCAATCTACCTCCCAATAGTCCTAACGCACTGGCATTCTCCAAAAATTCTTCGAAAACTTTATCTTCCAACGCTTTGACATTTTCCAACAATTCTCCTTTAAGCCTTCTAGAACTTTCTTCAGACTTTTCTAATAATTCTTCTTTAAGCGTTCTAGAGTTTTCCAGTAAATCTTCTTTAAGCATTTTAACATTTTCTTCCAGTGCTTTAGTATTTTCAAGTAATTCTTGTTTAAGCATTCTAACATTTTCTTCGGAATTTCTAGAATTCTCTTCTGACTTTTCCAGTAATTCCTTTTTTAACATTCTAGAATTCTCTTCAGACTTTCTAGAATTCTCTTCGGACTTTTCCAATAATTCTTCTTTAAGCATTCTAGAATTCTCTCCCGACTTTTCCAGTAATTCCTCTTTTAACATTCTAGAATTCTCTTCTATTTTACTTAATAACAAATTAGTATCAATTGCGGGTCCAGGTATTTCGAAGAGGAAACTTTCAGGGTCTTTTTGCTGCTCCAAAAGCCATTCTCTTAGGCGATTTATTAACACACTTTTAAGGCCCGTTGTGTCCAAATCTCGTTCTTCAAGTTCATGTTTCAAGTCTATTACTTTGAGATCTTTTAATAGTTTCATCACCATTTTTAATTGTTTGTTGAAATTAATTTTAACACTAAAAATTTATTCTCACAGCACTTTATTTAATTATTACGCGATTTTATTTATTTTAAGACACCACACCTGACAACACTGTAACGTTCTTTCTAAAAATAATAACACAAGTGCTGTTTAAATCGTCTATTCACAAACAAATATTTATTTCTATACACTAATGAATACACTATAAATTAACGCTATGATTATAAACCATTAAAAACTATTATTTACAGACTATGAATTTCTAATACAACATTTATATTCACTATTTATTTTGTAATACACAGTTAATGACTTGCTGTTGACTGCCTCTCTTTTATCCGCGAATCCGCTTTTATACCGTCATATAAACGTTCCAGAAGTCGCCCGAACATACCATGTATTTCTAGAATACACCAGAATAAACCGCGTCTGGTTCACATGCCCGCGCGATGCGTCATTCTCTCGAATGCGATAGAACACACCATTTGTTGCTCGAAAAGAGGTTCTTTCTTTTTCTCTCTTGTTACAATAAATAAATAAGTTATTAAAAAATAAATATCTAAAAAATACTAATATTCTACTTACTTGTACTACTACTTGGCTTGTACTAAATTTTTAAATATTTATTTATACCTTTTTTCAGTTGCGAAACTTTTAAATAATTATTATAACCGCAAAAACAAACTGTAAAAAATTACATGTTATTGGAAATTAATAAATAAATCATAAACTAATTTTTTAATTATTATAAATTAAGTATATAAGTCATTTAAAATAAATACATATAAAAAATTGCTAATATTTTTTACGTATTTAAAAATATACTAAATTTTTAAATATATAAATATATTTCTATCTCTCTCAGTCGCAAAACTCTAAATTATATATCTACCTATTCTGAAAAAAATAATCTATAAAAATATTAATATTCAAATTTATTTGAACTTTACTTTCGTTTTTAGCTGCAAAACTTTTCAGTGATTAGTATTTCTAATGGCAATTACATACATATTGATATAATATTTTGATGGAGCTAGATTAATATATATTGTTGAGAACAATAAACCCTCCAACACTTGATGAAAGATGAACGGTTATAGATTCCAAAATAAATTTATTATTGTTGAAATTCACAAACACAAAATCATGGTAAAACAGTCTGAAAATATACACAACTAAATATAACTTACCTTTATCAAAAAAAAATTCTCCGGCTATAATTTCTAAACTGGAAAACAAGTTCCATAAATGCATGAGACGAAATCAGGCGGGTCGCCAATTAATTAGGAAGCTATTGAAATTAAATCTGTAAAACATTGTTATTGAACCAGACACAAATAAATACACAAATAAATTTCTTTTTAAACATTTAAATGGATAATTTTATTTATAAACACACAAAACAAATAAAAATGTAAAATTCATTGGAGAGAAACGAAAACAATTATTAACATCTTAAATTTAAATTAATTAAACAAACATGGAACAAAATCAATTAAATCTTGGTGTCAAATGGATTTAACAAAATAAAAATTAAGAGACATTCTAATTCTCTTTGCCCTTTTTAATTTTTATTTGATTAATCCAACAATCTTAAATTACTATTAAAAAAATAAAAATTGAAAATTATTTTAAATTTTAAAATCATTTGGGACCACAAAAAAAATTAATCACCCTAACTTGAAGGTTAGCAGATTCCTGTTATAGTTGGTAAAATTACCTGCTTATTTCCATATCATCCTTTAAATTGTTTTTTATTTGTTAGTTAATGATTATAATTATTAAAGGTGAAACATGTATCTTCCATGACATGAGTACATAAAATAATTCGGTTATTTGCAGCAACATTCCATGACCTTCCTTTAATTCGTTCGATTCAAAATAAAATTCCAAAAAGTTCCTTTGATTTATGAGATCAGTCTGTACACCAAATTAACACTTCACTTTTTGTTTGATTTCATTTTTAGTGTACTTTGATTGTTCATTATAATTATTATTAATTATTAAAAAAATTTAAAAACAAGATAACATTTGTCATAACCTCACTTTGTTGACAGTTAAGTGACGTAGAATCCACCAACATAACCTCAAAATTTTATCAAAATAATCTACAACCTCACATGACTTCTCCTCTGTATGGCATTTCAAGAGAAAATAACTAAATTTTGTTACTGCTTTTATAATAATTGGAGAACAATTGCGAATCGCTAGTGATTTTCCTAGTTAGGAACTAGATTAATTTAGTAAGTTACTAGAAACAAAAAAGTGTTTTTTACACTAAAATGTTCATAACCACATTGTTAATAATAAATTAAACTAATTGTTTAAACAAATGTTATAAAACGAAAGAGGAGAATTTCTACTTTCTAACAATACCCAACATTAATGTCCTGATGCAAAATTAACTCCAGGATTCAATAACAATCATCTTGATTTTCCTCACAATCATTATTTAAGAAGAATTCAAATAAAAATATTTTAACATCTTGCTACAGCCTTTTCTTATCATAAAATTAATTCTTTAGATCTTATCAAACAAAAATTACATAAATTTCTACACCAAAATTATAAGGGAGTGTATTATGTTCCTACCGGTGGGTAATAAATTTCTGGAAAAAACGATAATTTTAAATAATTTTTCACCTACCGCTTTACAGATTTGTTATATTGACTATCTATATAAAGCTTAAAGGAATTGTACTGTCTGATATACAAAAACAAAAACAGATTTTTTTCTCAAAGATATGTAAATATATTTTGTATACTGTACCTATACCTAAAATAATATATTATGGAAATATTTTATAGTATAACCAAAATAAACGACTATTATAAGGTGACCAGACGTCCCGCTTTTGGCGGTACAGTCTTGCTTTTGGTTCACTTGTTCCGGTGCCCACAAATTTTTCAAAATGTCCCGCTTTTCATGGATAATCATGATTTGACGAACATAGACAGCAAAACAGTTACATTACGTTTATTGGTTAAAACAATAAACGTAAATGTAAACTTTTTAATTAATTTTCTCCTAACTTCTAAATTGCAGTAAACTATATTTAATATTGGTATCCAACGGATTTATATTTCTTTTCAAAAGCTATATATCATTTATTTTAATTTAATTTGACTGTGCCAATTATATAAATAAATATCGCACACTTTATTTGAGTTTAAATACAAACGCTGAGTTAACATTAATTACAAGAAATAACCGTAGCTGCATCTATATAATGCCAATCACACTTATTATCAAACAAAATTAAAATCTGTAAAATAGGGGAAACCCACTCAACTAACTACAGCTGTTCTTGGCAATGACAAAGACATGAAAAAGATGTATTTTTTACGTATTAATTTTAACGCGCGAAAAATATACCGAGAGACACGTAACATATTACATTCCATTAAGCATCACTTTGGAATATTAATTGTGGTATGCAAAAAGGATTAGAGGCACTAATTTTTATATGAATTTCTATTCCAGCGCTACTTGGGCAAAAGCATCTGGCTACCGATAAGCATAAACTATATGTAAATGTTGCTGCGTCTTCTTCTAATTTACAAGATTTTTCCGTAAAAGTAATTTCGAAAAAGAAAAGCAGTTAGCGTTAGCTGAAGGACTGTTTGAATTTTATACTATTAATAAAAACCAGAGTTTTCGGTCAATGTATTGCACATCTAAAAATCATTCAAAAATTGTTCGAAAAGCTTGCTTAATAAATTATTTATGAAGGAGAGCATCCCTAATGTATCGCCTTATCGATTCTGAAGAAATCTGGCCACCATAGACCACCTTATTAGCATTTATAATTAACACATAACCATTTTTTTTAATGAAACCTATAACAACACATGTTAAAAGAAATAAAGTAAGCAACTGTTACATTTTGCTGATTTTGTCTGACAAATCTTACTGCATTCTAGTTTTGAAATGAGCATGTATAATTTAATTAATTTAAAAATATGTCAAAATGACTCATGTATGTAGTTACGTTACAAAAATGTATTCGTGATTAAGTTTTGTTGTTGAATTACGTTAAGTTTTGGTAGGTGAAAAATGATTTAAAAAGAATTCACCAACGAAAGGTGAATTTTTAAAGAAACACAAAGCACCTACCGGTAGGAACAGTTTTTTTCAGAAATTAGTTACCTACTGGTAGGAACATAGTACGCTCAGATTTTAACATTCTAGCAGACCATGCTGAAACGTTACAATTTTGGGATTTCAAAGGCCTAAACCTTCTCTTAAAAAAGTTGCCCACTTTGACCTTTTAGTGTCAAAAGCACCCCAGAACTTGCTTAACAACATTGCAGTAAAACATTTTAGTTAGAAATTCAAATAATATTTATAAACATCCATCCATTTACTATGAAAAATCATGAATCGTCAAAGAAATAGAACATTTTCTGGAAATTCAATAATAAAAACTGTAAATAAAGTAATAAATACTTGTTTATACCTTTAATAATTTTCAGGTGAAAACAGGCCTTAAAATGGCTTCAAAATATGTAAATGTTTTCATCAACCTATCAACCAACGACATAGGATCGTCCATCATGAAATTGAGTTTGTGAAATTCAAGTGAAGAATCTGTTTAAAATTTATTCCTTCTTAACTCACAGTGTTGTAGTGTGTATCCTTCATAAATTGAATCTAATTTAAGTAAGTTAAATCTATTTCTTTTAAATTAAAACTTCAGTCGCCTGTCAGATAGGCAACACATCCTGCATATGTGCATTTCTGCACTACTCAAATATGTTATATCATAACAGATTGTAACAGACAAAACATTGTAATTAACCGATGCACAAATATATACAACACCTTACTTTGTATTGGTTCTTGCTCCAGCTTTAAAATTATTTATTGCTAGGATAAACTTTAATATTCCACAGAATTGAGACTCTCTCAGCTCGGGTCGCTTTGAAAATCTCTAAGTTACAGTTTAAATTAATACACAAATAAATTTTCATATAACAATAATAAAATTCCTTATTTTTATTGAACACAATTAAACACAAAAATAGCGACCAATCTGAAAATCTTTTATTGTGATTCAAAAGACTGATCTTTACCATAATTAAAAATATTAAATTCGCGAATTACTTTTTATTGACATTAATATGCATCTGCCTTGTTGTTTCTTATTTTAAATTTATCAATCCCAAAATTTCTTAATAGATTTTTATTTAGGGATTCATGTAATAAATAATAACTTCATATTTTTTTTATTTTAACTATAAAAAAATTATGTTTAACTTATAATTTGTTTAAAATTTTCTTTTTCATTGGTATCTTGCAATCTTAAAATTAATTAAAGTTTAACTTATTAAAAACCACGGTTTAATATTTTAGTTGTTTTAGAATTTTTACCACAAACGTGTTCTATCTCTATATTTTAAAAGCAAAGCAAATTGTTACCATCTCTACATCCATTTCCAATCAGCTACTTTCACCCATTTACATCAACATAAAATGCCAAAAACTAAGATTCTTGATCGATATTTGCAATTATCCAAATTCATACAAAATATTATTATATAGTTGAATTACAATATCACAAATATTATTTGTGAACAATCGGTCCACAGTCCAAACTACCAATACTTTTGAATAATTAATATTTTCCCTTCTTTGAGAAATTAACTTTTGATGTTATTATTGTTTTAGTTTTCACTTTTAAACAATTAACTTTAACACTTTATTTATGTTGTTTTAATCCTTTTTTTCTTTGATGTTTATACAAAAATTTAATTTGAAGCGCTCCAGAGATCCGTGTTCTCCTTTGGATGGTTCAAAGCTACTTAATTGTTTAAAAAATGGCTTTCTTTGTATACCTTTTGATAAAACAATTGAATTTTTAACATTTAACAAGAAAAAGACTTTTCCAAATTTTCAATTTGCCAATTTCCCAACACGTCTTTTGTCCAATCAATCAATCAATATTTACGGAATATATTTTATCATATACATCATATTAAAAGTATATACGATAAATATATTTTAGCAACATTCTAAGTTTAGTATTTATATAAAATTAAAAATCAAATGTTTTTAAATAAAAAAATCTGCCATTTTCTATGTTTGACAAACATTGGGAATTAAATACTTCATTTATATATGCTAATATCTGGGTTAGGTAACATCTAAGTAATGAGGTAAAATATTGTCTAAGTGGTAATCGAAAACTGTTGTATAGATATCAAATATTTATAATATACAAAATAAAAAATATATAAAAAATGAAAATCTACACTCTCTGAACTAATATGATTAATATTAATAATGAATAAAGACCTACTGCAAATTATATCTACAGAAAAAAATACACGATTTTAAATGTATTTGTCATCGAAAATTACAACAGTAATTCAAACCAAAATTCAAATTACTTATATTTATTTGTATAGAAAGGCCCTCCGTGGTCGATTGGTAGAGATCCTACCTCTCGTTCAGAGGGACAGGGGTTCAAACCTCGGTTGCGACTGAATTTTAAAAATTTAGTACTATCGTGTTTGAGCTCCTTAGATTAAGGTATGAAAGTTGTATGAGTGATAAAATATGGTGAAGCATATTGTACTTGCTACAATAGCTCCATTACCTTCGTTGCACTCCCATAAGAGTTTGTGTGGAACCCCGACACTGCGAAATGCGGTAAAAGGGGAATGGATTATGTATGTATGAATGTATGTATTTGTATAGAACAGGAGTCGACAAACTATTTCGTATACGAATTTTAAAAAAGTTATCAAAAGCTTGGCGGGCCAAGTATTGTAGTAATGGCGAGTGTATGAGCACACGAACTGTCGACACACACGTAGTGTACGAATGAGAAAAACCAATGACGCATTTATGTGCGCCCGCTCGATGAGGGGTTCTTCCCATTCTCTATAAATATTGTAAATTTACTTTCTTACACGTGTATGTACGCCGTTCGATTAGGGATTCCCCAAGGCCCGTCGCTGCCAATGTGTTTGGTGTACAAAATAATAAAATTCAGCGCGCTGCCTCTAGATGCATACCTCATCATAAATCAAAAATAGATCTTTGCTATTTATGCCATTCAAATATCTATGTACTAAACAGTAAAATAAGGAGACTTAAAGAAAATTCTTGATGGGAAGTGGCTTTTCACGGGCTGCACAAAATTGTCTCGCGGGGCGCATTGGGCCCGCAAGCCGTAGTTTGCCGACCCCTGGTATAGAGAATAACGTAGCATATTTTACATTTCAAGTTATGTACGGACACTGATATTGTATTACTTTTTAAAGTTTAAAAACTTAAAACCATTTTATTTTAATAACATATTTATCCGGGAAAAACTAATAGGGCTTAATAGTTATTTATGTATTAAGGGCATAAAAAAGCTTTTATGGCCAGAAACGTTATTTCTAGCTAGGCTAGGCTAGCAAAAGGCTGTAGGGCCATAAAAGCAAGTTATGCCCGCTATACATAGTTACACTATTTTATACACACATTAAGTTTTTATCTCAAATCTGTTATTGTGTAAAAAATATAATTAAATGAGTACGTAGGTACATCAAGCTGCTGTGCATATACTTATGTGCTTATACGAAATACGTTACTATAGTTACTATTCCAAAATATTTAATTTCAGCTTATTTTCATTGGTGATAAGTTTACAAATTATATTAATAACCAATCAAGTTCTACAAAAACAGTTCTGATATTTAATTGACTTTTCTTTATTGCCCGTCGGACGATAAAGATGCCCTTGGGCCATAAATAGACGGTTATGTATAGATAAGTTTAGCAATAATAGTCTAATTATAATGTATCTGTGCATAAAGTAATTAATATAGTTATCTACTTTGGTAAAGTTTTTAAAGTTGACAACAAAACATTTCAATTTGTTTAAATTTTTAAATTAGTGGTAAAATACTCATATGGTGATTGGATGTTTTCAAATTTCGCGGGCATTATTAAACAAATCCAAAATGGCTGCAACATCATTAAGTTGTTATACTTGTATCAATATTTTATATTTATTTATATTAATACTGTGACATCATGGAAACCCTAATTAACTTATTAAAACATGTCATTAGCAATATAATGAAAACATGACTGCTAGGTATAAAACAATTCGTTTCTTAGTTATATTTTTTAGTTTGAACTTCTTATTCGCCTTTCTTCTTAGTTCCTATTAATATTTTTCAAAATACCGTCCACATCTTTTATTAAGTAATTGATATCACATGTATGTATGTCGCCAGTATGTTTTTTCTAGTGGGCGTCTACTTCCCATGGATATATTTTGTTCTCTTTTCCAATTTGCAAATTGACTGGCCAACTTAGCATATCTAAATAGATAGATCGATGATTACAAAAAACTTGTTCTAATTAACTACTTTATATTATGATAAAACTTCGAGAAATTGCACAAATTTGAAATGTATGCGTTAACATAACAAACATAAATTTCTTCAAAACAGCGAAGAAGAATATTTACATAATGTAGATCATAATTGAAGTTAAAAATGAAATAAATCTAAATGAATAAATGAGGATAAAAAGTATAGACAAATTTATATTATATAACGATCAAGGTAAATTACGTACACAAGAAATCATTTAAATTGTAAATTTACTTTAACATGTAAATCTCTTCATATTTATAACATAATTATAATTTATAAACTAACAAACTACTATACAAGCGGCTTCAAAATAATAAAACACCCTTAATTAAACGGTTGAGCTCGATTTGCTGCATCCTTTTGCACAAACGTAATCCTTTCACGGCCTGTAAGCACGTTTTAAGAGCAAACGCCGAGCATTTTAAAGCTCTTATGGTTAATTATCTTAAATCGGTTTAAATATTATAATAAGACTAGGCCTTAAAGATAGTTTAAAATGTAAAATAATAACGTGTAATAGCCTTCTCTATTAAAATACGGTGAACAAGCCGGAAGGGTTTCTCTGACAATATAATAATTTAGCGAAACTTTGTGCGCGAGAGAGGAGGAGATCGATTGTTCGGAGAGAGTTGCATTATATTACTACGAGCAAGGGATGTGGAATCTTAAACAAAGCTCAGGTTTTTTTGGCTGTAAAGTTGGTGGTTATGATTAACGATAGACGTTAATTATACTTGACCCTTGTCCACCAACACTGAAAGAAGGGGTGAGTGAGTCGAGATGTAAAGTGGCTACTCGGAAATAAGCCATTATCGTCATGACTTAACTTATTACTTTTACATTATTTGACATGGTTTAGAAATTAAATTACTTCAATCGTTTAGGGCTAAAGCTATGACGAAGAAAATTTATATATTTCCAAACCATTTAGGAACCAATTTTCCATGTACATATATATTGGGGTTATAAAATATTAAATTTTATTAATGTGGACATCCAAATGTGAAGTGTATAAAAGCTGATTCTAAAATGACTAAACCTATCCCAAAGTATTGATCAATATTACCTAACTACTCTGATATTTACATATTTATTACAAATGGCAGTATACATCACAGAAATGAGTCTTACTAAAATGTGTACGGACTAATATCAGTGTACAAATAAAAGCTTCGTAACAAAGTAAACCACCGGTTTGGATAATTTAAAAGACTTTTTGTGCAGTGTTTATAACTTTAGCAATAGAAATGTCCTGATGATCGTTTGAAGTCGTTAGCTGGTGTTTAGATTCTATATTTTGTCTAGGATTGCAAGCAATGACATAGGCATAATTGAATATTTTACTTAGAAAGAACAGTGCTATCGACTAAGTATTAATCATCTTTCTTGATGGTCATGGTATTTTTTCTCTTGGGAATCTCATCTGTTTCATCTGCACAAGAGCCATATAGTTCTAGTGACTTTTAGTGAGTTTTAATGGGTTGTTAATTTGTATATGTTTATCTTAACTTTATTGCAGAATTTTGGTACCCGGTGATGGTGCAGATGTTAACGATTTGGTATTAAGTCATTATACGAGATTATTACCATTAATTACAAGGTCAAGCAACTTGAAGAGCTTTAAATTATCTACAACCTAAATTTAATAGAATAGTACCTAGTTAACTGGACTGTAATTAACCGAGTGTTAAGGTCACAGGGCTAGGAAGGATAGGGGTTATTTAGTCAGGGTATTTTAGTATTGTACAAGACGCAAAGCAGGAAAAATGCTCTGGCGCAATTTGAGACAAAGCATTTTGAAATAAACCCTCATTTTAATTAATTTTTAGGATTTACTGTAACTGTCATAAGTATGACTGTAGGCTGTTCCAAGTTTGGAGGTTTAAATCTTCTTTTGGACGATAGATGCACCAATTTCAATGAATTTTGATTAGAACTTAATAAAGTTGTTTGCAAACAATTGTTTCAACTTTCAACAATCATTCTATAGTTAGGATTATTCTATACGTAGGATTACGATGACCCCTAAACTACTACTGTCTACAATCGGTTTTCAATATGTGACTATTCAATATCTCAAACCATGAAAGCTTAAAGGTTTGAAATACTGGAACTTTACGCTGCAACAAAACTACTATGAAGCTATTAGGACTGTAATAGTTATAAATTATTATTTTATATTTATTATTTAAAATTAAAATTTGCAAGCTAAAGGTGCTTGTTTATATCTCTGAATGGGTGCTGCTGGTATCCCCAACCACCCTTATAATTTTTGTATGGTCGTTTTGTTAGAAACTAAATAAAATCCATAGAGAAAACAGTCCAATCAGCCAGTCCACGAAAAAAAGCTTGAAAAGCGAAAACCGCACAAGAATAAAAAAGGTCCTGAAATAATAATATCCTAGCGATAATCTACCACTCTATAAGATGTTTGAGTGAACAGAAAGCGAAGCTGAGTAATTATTTCTAGTCATGTAGCCCCAACTAAGGGTGTGTTTCAGACCAGGTAATATGGTAAGGTTACTGAAAAGACGTGTCTATAGTTCGTCTAAAACCGAGTATTTTGCGTGCCAAAGATATGCAATGCTATCTTTATGGGAATTCACTCAGATGTTGCAATATTTATGCCGTGAGCGATGGCCTTGTCTATCTTTCAAACTAAAAGGAATATAGGAGATTTCAACAAGTTCACACGTAAAACTTTATGCAATTTACAAATCTCTTCTGCTAATAATCTTACGTAATACTACACGTTATTTGTTTCTAATAGTAACTTTATTAGTAGCAGTAATATAATAAAATGCGCATTAAATGAACATTTGCTTTTGGTACGCACAATAATTATTTATTTTAAAGCTTAAAATAATTCCGGAAATTTTGGCGAACTGTCCGATTTAAAATTTGATTACCTATCATGTGTCCCTGCGGTAGGTAAATTTAGAAAAGTATCCTGAATTCAATACTTATGTGTATACACTTATGCTGCAGTTGGAAAATGACTTTCTAATTACTGCCATAATGAGTGTAAGGAATTTGTAATTTCGGTTGATATCAACTGCAAATACTTTCTTCTAAGTTATTCAGTAATTAAAATGCAATGTCAATAATTCTGGTACAGAATATGTTTAGTAGAATCCTTTATTTGTTCTTCGGAGTGTGTTAACATTTTCGAGTTGCAATTACTTGTACCGTCTTGGGTGTACTGTTACTGTTTTGTTATTGCTATTATTTCTTGGTGGCTGTTGTGATTTGTTTGCAATTTTTATTTTCTGTTTTGGTTATTGTTATTTTTGACGCCGGATTTTAACCGCAAAATGAAAGAAATTGTTAAACATAAACGTGGAAAATGCCTGGGACCTTCAGAGAAGCAGATGCTAATGAATATTATGAACTATCATTTTAATCAGGATAATAATGATTATGTATCAAGTGTAATTAGGAAAGTATCAGAAATGAGTGGTGTTTGCAAATAAGACTCTGTGACATGCTCTCATTACAAAAAACGGATTAGGCTGATAAGTAACAGGTGTACGTTTATTTCAATACAAGTTTCCACATAAGTATGGCATCAATGTCGTGCATAACACCTGTGTAGAATACTTACTTTGAAACGAACTATAGATGTGTTGGTAGCCAATGTCGCCTGCCAGTGCTTAACCTTACTAAGAGTTATTTTCGTTGAGCTTCTGCATACCAGCGTTTACTGGTATGCATTTATATTAGTAAAATTCGTTTACGCATACGTGGTGTTGCACGGAAGAGTTTATTGCATCAGCACATCCGGCAGCTTTAGCTATTTATAGATATTATTCACTCTGCTCTTGAGCACAAAGCTAGTTTAAAAAGCTTCGACAATATCTTAACATGAAGCAGATTTCATTTGTGACAATATAATCTTTATTATTTAAATACTTTCATTTTTTTTGCAGATTAAAACCTTAAAAAAATACATTTTTGATTGATTACATTTTTGATACATTAGCACATCCGATATCTAGCGCCGCCCATGAAATACACTCATATTAATCTTTAGGGTTGTTCAACATTTAAACAGACAAATTATCAACGTTTATCAGAACATGATGATCAGTGAATTGAGACACCGGCAGTTACAGTCCTTTCACGCTATCTTGCAAATCTCGTTTAGATGAAATATTAATTATATTAAATGATTGTTTTTTCTCTTACTTTTGTGTAAAAATAGTTTGCTACCGCTAAAAGGACGAAGAATTCTGAACTAACTGTATTCAACAGTCATGTTACATATTATATTACATTTAGGAAAACGGACGTGCAATACAAATAAATACAAGAAACATTTTTATATACGAGTATATGAACGGTTAGACGAGTTATTTTAAGAAGCTTATTTGCAGACGAGATAAACTCGACTCTTGGTAATTACTTCTTAGCATACGGGTCAATCGCGACAAAATAGCTTAATTAAGGAAATATTAATTATACGATGCATTTCATTCACGCGGACGTTATTTTAAAAATAATATACCCGGTTTGCCATTTTTGACATTCTTGTAATAATTATACGTGCTTCCCTTAATACAAGCGCAAGTAATCTTGTAATCCAAATATGGTTGTAATAAAGATGCCCTCATTATAATCTTTATTCATATTTTCGTACTTGGTGTTAAAAATGGAATTTATGAAATAGATATTATGAAGTGTGACCGTAGCGATTGGTGGGAATGTCTTTGATTAAAGTTGTTGCTCTTGTAATGTTGATTTTATCCATTTATTGCAGGATTTATCTATATTCGTCTACCAACATTTCGAGCAAAACATTAAGCTCTTTTATGACACAGTCCAAACCTGAAAATCGTTCTTAGTCCGTTGACTCAGGTCACAAAACCCTTTATGTTTATTTCAAGAAATTATCTAACATAAATAATTAATACAATCAAACACTAGCGTAATTAGAAATATGAATTATCTTGAAGGGTGCTTGTACTTGAGGAAATTGCAGTAATGTGGAAATGAATTTTATATGTACTACTTTCTATGTTATGTGTGGAGATGCCCAGAGGACCAATAACGCCAACTGTGTCTATTTACTTAGTCATTTAAATAGCTAAACATAACATGTTACTCTTAGAAAATTGGGTATGAGATAGTACAATCAAATAACCAACACTTACAACCAATTTTAATTGCGGAAAGTTTGTCCAAATTCTATGTGGATTGGATAGTAAAAGTTTGACGGTCACGTTTAGGAATTCTGCGTAAGTAGGGAAGTGCCATTGTTTGTATAGATATTGAAACAGATTCCGGCGTCAGATTGGTATCTATCTAAACATGTTGTTTCTGTACATTGCGGTGCGCTTATTTAGCGCGTCGCTTACTTTCATTAGTGCTGTCAGTTCTCACTGATGGGAGCGAGGTTATCTTCCACCCTCAACTAGCTCTGAGCTAGTGCCAAAGCTATTTACGCGCTCAACCGCCGAGGTGAGTGAATCTCTTACCTATAATCCAGCATGCAGATCATACCCATCGAATCCAACCTAAGTGTGGGCTGGGCTGGGACAATAACCCTACCTCAATGTAAAAATGTTATGGGCCTGGTGTGCTTTGCAACAGAGCTCCGCCTGCCAGTAACTAATAGCACAGATCCTACGGTTACTACCAAGAGGTGGAGTTGTCTAAGATGTAAGAGGCTATATATTCGCGTCATTATTCTTTAAAGTAATAATATCCGAAATAACGTTAATTTTTTATATGCTCCAGGAAACGACAAACGCATTTAAGGTCGACTGAACTACTTATATTGTTAGCTCAACGACCATTCACACTAAAACACTCGAGCTAGATAGTTCTAGAGTTCTAGAATAGCAAATCCACCGTTTTGACTTTCCGGACTATAAGGTTTCCCGTAAGCTAGTGGTCAGAAGACCACCGAATGGGAAAGGCTACCTGGTTTTCCACGCTGTATCCAGACTTAAGCAGCAATTGTCATCCAAAAAATGGTGGAGACCCAAGATCAGCCCAGATCTGCAGTCAAAATTTTTGCAGTCAACGTGTTGACTGCAAACATTAACCCTTCTTCCCCTGCAAAGCTTCAATATACAATACTAACGGATCATCTAACCTCGGAATTTTGTCGTCGGGTGATCTTTATTAAATGTCCTCGCGTTGATTGAAATTCTAATCGTTGCCTTTCTTCATACTCCAGACTGTTAAACGTGGACCAATTTCTGCCAAGATTTCTTATTCAACTCGTCTGCACACGAGAATATTCTATGGATTCTGAAGCTACCCTGTGTTTGGCGGAGTAAAATATAAGCATTATTTCCAAATCCCTCGAGAAATACTCTTTTTATTCCAAGGATATCCTTGCCGCTCTTTGTGCTAAACGGCTATACATAGTATATTATTCTTTGTTTCAGAGCACATAATACACAGGGTGCTCCGTTTAACGTTCCACACCCAGTCATTCGACTAAGCTTCGACTATCGCAATGAAATTAAAAGGAATTTGTATATTTTGAATTCTAGTTAACGAAACCAGTATTAGAATCCATTTTAGAACATTTTCTAGTATCGGATATGACGGTACCACGATTTCTGTAAATGGAACCATTAGGTTTTAATATGCCAGTCGATAGAAAGTGTGATTCTGAACAAGAAGGTTTAGGTTGTGTAGGTCTAAAATGAATAATAACGAAGCTAAAACCAATTAAATGGTTTTGTCCCGGTTAAGTTTACACTCAATGATTCGGACAAGCTTGTAGCTGGAAACACGGTACAACGGAATAATAGTATAACAACGGAATTAAAGGAGTTTGTATATAACAAAAAGGTTTAGGTTGTGTAGTTCTAAAATTAATAATAACGGAGCTAGAACAAAATAACAACCGGTTATGTCTTGTTTAGTGTTCTACACTTAATCATTCGGGCAGGCTTCTGACTATCGCAATGATGTTAAAGATATTTTGTATATTACGACCTCTACTTTACTAAACCATTATTAACGCCCAGTTCAGAACATTCACTGGTACCGGATATGACGTCATCACGAATTCTTCAAATGGAACCATTAGGTTTTAGGTATGCCAGTCGATAGAAAGTGAAATTTTGTACAAAAAGGTTTAAGTTGTATATAGTTATAAAATTAATAATGACGGAGCTAGAACCAAATAACGGCCGGTTATGTCCCGTAAAAGGTTCTACACTCAATAATTCGGGCAGGCTTCTGACTATCACAATGATGTTATAGATATTTTGTATATTTCGACCTCTAGTTTACGAAAGCAGTATTACAACCCATTTTGGAATATTTGCTGGTGCTAGATATGACGCCAGCACGATTTTTCTAAATTAAGCCATCAGGTTTTAAGCATATTTTTTCTGAATAAAACAATGTTATGGTACCATTGGAGTTGGTACGAATTAACGGGTTATTATGCATTTTAGACCTGTGGTGCTTCCATAGCTTTCTATTCAGAGTCACATTTGCTATCGATTGGCATACCTCCAGTCTAACGGTCCCCTTTAAGAAATCCTGATATCCGGTAGCAGCAAATGTTCAAAAATGGGTTCTAATAGTGTTTTTCTAAACCAGAGATCGACATATACAAAGTCCTGTTAGTTTCATTGCGATAGTCGGAAGCTTGTGCGAATGCGTTATTATGCATTTTAGACCTATCTATGGTATCTTAATACTTTTTTAATTAAAAAAATCTTGGTGACTTGAAATCCGGCACCAGCAAATGTTCTAAAATACGTTCTAGAACTGGTTTTGTAATCTACAGATCAAAATATACAAAGTCCTTTTAATTTCATTTCAATGTCCAGAAGCGTGCCCGAATGATTGAGTGTGGAACGTTAAACGGTACTGAACCACTAATTGGTGATAACCCACTAAAACCCGATGGTTCCATTAAAAAATTGATGACGTACCAACAAATGTTCTAAAATGGGTTCTACTAATATTGGTTTCGTAGATGTTTGCCCGAATGATTGAATGTAGAACTTGAAACGGAACACTATTTACGTATTCATACAGTGTATTTATAAAAGCTCCTGGCTGAATGAAAGCCAATTCCAAATTCCAGCAGGATCCATTCTTAAAGGCAAATCTCCAGGAAGACCTGCTGTGAGTGCTGAAACTATTGAAGAAGTGAATCAAGTAATCAAAGAAAATTCACGAACATCCGCCAAATATTAACTTAAACAAATACTTACCGTGCAATTGTTAAAAAACAACTGAAATTCTATCCTTGAAAAGAACAACCGTGCCAGAACTTAGACCACCAGATTTTGACGAATAAAATATTGTACCTGGTTTGAGAACAATATGAATAGTGAATTACATATTGCTTTTTGTCTTTTTTTACGCATAGTCCAGTCAAATTAGGAAAAATAGCGGAAAGTTGAGGTAAATCTTGGATTTTTGCATAGGTCTTATGGGTTGTTAAATAACCTCCTAAAAGTCGCCAACTTGCCAATACTAAATTTTCATTCAGTGTTTGGATAGTAGTGTCCCGCAGAAGGCTTATTGGCCCCATATTTGATACTGTCACTACACAGCTATAGCCATTTCTTCAGATTAAATTAAAAATAACATTTTGTGTTTAATATTTTTTTTGAAGTAGAACTCACCAGTCAAGTAATTTCATTAAAGTACTTTTTTGATCAGAAAAAGTTAAAAGTAAAATAGACATTAAAAATTTATTCTTCAAAATCTCTTTAAATCACATTTATTTACATATATTACAATAAAGGTTACACTTTTATACAAATAGTTACAGTGATATTGTACTCATGAAATGAATTTGTTTATGACACCTAACATAATTTCTTAACTAAGACTTTTTAAAGTCATAAACAAATATGTTAAATTCAATAAAAGATAGCATAATGCTATTTATTTATAAGGACCACTTTGTCCTGCTGGACCAAATTTGATACCAGAACCTAGAATGTTTGCGCCACCGCCAATGGATCCTCCGCCAATTCCAATTCCACCGATTCCACCTCCATGACCGCTGCTTAAGGTCCTAATGAATACGTTTTCGTTACCCAGATTTGACACAGGCACGCCAATATGAGCACCATGAAGTCCTTGATTAACAGCTGCTTCCGCATCATGTTCATTCTTGTATTTAATAAAGAATACCTCTGGTTGGGCTTGTTTAACACCCAGAGATGATGGAACTGTGATGGAACCACCGTGTTCTTGTTTCCTTTGCAAGACGTAGATTTTAGTTCTATCGATAGCTTGAGATGGAGGTGCAATAACTTCAGGAATAACACCGCCAAAGCTGGGTGCTTTAACGAAGATAACTTTGGTATGTCTTTGTGATGATGGTTCAACATAGACTCGGAGATGGGCTGCTTTCTCATCATCGGGAGCAGAATAGAAATAAACATGTCTTTGATCATGGTGTAGATTTCCACCACCAGAATAGCCGCCGCCACCACCAGAATAGCCGCCGCCACCTAAGATGCTTCCACCGAATGATTCTATTCCTCCAGCAGAGAGACCACCATGGAAACCTCCAGCGAGACCAGCAGAGAGATCTCCAGAGAGAATGCTAGAGGATTCAATTGAACTCGAAATGCCAGAGATGAGAGGTCCAGAGGATCCAATTGAAGAAATTGAGGATCCTATGCCGGGGAGGTAACTTCCAGTAGGTACATCATCTAATTTTCCCGGTTTGGGAGCGGCAAAAACTGCTGCTGTTATAACAGAAAGAACCTAGAGGAATATAAATAATAGAAGATTAATAAACAAATGTTATGTATAGAATATACTTACTAAAAAGGATTTCATGATGGATCTTGTTGTTTGATCGACAATGCAGATGTGATGATTTCAGACTATCGAAATCGTGCTTAAATACTTAGCATCCCCACTAAAAAGATGCAGAATCAAATGTTATTTCAAACTAGATTGCATTGTTGCGTATTTATAAAATTTACATATTCAAATAATTGTGTGTTAACCTTTTAAAGTTTATATTAAAACATATTCATAAGTGCGCCTCACATCATGGTATTACCTCCCAGGAGATAAATCTATTCGATTTTGGCACCAAAGATCAAGAGTTCAAACACATTTATAGATTATGAAACGATATTATGTATTTCAAAACGATGTTCATCCTTGTGTAGATTTGTAACAAACCAAGGCGTCAGTAAAAACAAAATGAAGATTGACATATTTAGTTTGAAAGGATTTCCTAATTGTACCCTATTACATAGATAACATTCTATATATAAGATAAAATATTGCTATGGACCTACTTTGTTGTTTTTTTATGCAACACGCTACCGGATTTATATTTTACATTTTTCAAATGGTACGTTACGAGATATAAAATTAGAATATTTACTCGAAACCTATAAATTGTTAGAATGTTGTAAAGAAAATAAATAAAGAATCTGACTTTTTAAATAATCATATGCGTTTTCACTTTTTGATTCTTGATATGCAATAATTATGATTTGAATAAATTAATAAACATCATCTATCGTAAAAAAATACATTAAGCATTTTGCATATACATCATGTGCTAAATAATGTGTTATGTCAATATCAAAATAGGTTTTACTGATAATGATTAAATTCAGGTAGATGATTCTATTTGCATAAATATAAAATAAAATACTGTTATAGAAGCACTATACGGAAACTTGTTGAACTTTCACCCTGCTTACTATATAATATCTACTGTATATAAACCTACATTCGCAAAAAATCCTGATAGTTGTCAAATACCACTTTCTAAGAAGAGTTGCACCTGATAATTAGCAAATTCATACAAATGTAAGTAATACTTATTGCAAGTAATAACTAATATTGAAGAAGCTAATATTGAAACTGATATAGAAGATAAAGTGAAGCATTTAATGGTAGCAACACTGTATAAAAAGTTTAAATAATACGAAAAATAGACCTAATTAAGAATGTTTCCACAGTTTAATTTGTTTAAAATACTTCATTTAACACAAAATACTCTTATAAGTAGACTAATTAAAGTTATTTACAAAAAATTGTATTACTTGATTTTATTCGTAATATATTCCCATACTATTTAAATTCAGATTTTAAACAGAATTTAGCTGGAAAATCATAAAATCAACCTTTATTCTCATGTTACAATAATTGTAGAATATTATCTAAAATTCCTTAGAGTAAATCCAGAGTGGAAGATGTGTAGAACAAATAGTACACTGGTTTTTGACAAAACATTTTTAATTATTTTCAATATTTACGTATAACAAAATTCGTATCTGAGATATAAATAACAAACATTTAACAATTAGAAAAAATGTAATAAAAACAGAATTTCTTCTATCTTCGTTATCGCCTGACTTCTCTACGAAGGTTCTCTACCGTCCTCACCCAAGCAGCGTTTTTAGTCATCGCTGCGTACCAGCAACTACCAGTAGAACTATAAAGTTTTTGCCACTAGTCACAAGCACATCATTGCTACGGTTTTATTACGTGCCTGAAACCAAAATGGAAAACAATTTTTGGGTAGCAGATACTTTGCAGTAACCTTTCTGGAACTTGTTCAGTTACGCTTCGGTTACGTTGAGGCTAAGTAGCGGGAACGCGACGGCGTAGTAATTGCTACTTTCGGGGAACGTTCCTTTTCTTTCACACATCGTGTCGTGTCGTCGCTTTTTCTTTCTCTTGCAACTTAAAACATATTCTACTATCATTTTCTATACTAATGCTGCTATCGTGTCACAAAATGGATTACTATTTTATTTGTAATAAGTACATAATAATACATAGAGAGATGAAATGTTTGATTATTTTGTGACTCCTATACTACCAAAATTATAAACGAAAAATATAAAGATAGATGGCAAAATAACAACACTTTAACCATATTTTTTAATAAAAAGTGTCTTTAGTAAAATATGACAAAAAATACTTATCAATTGATACACATGATAGAAACCATTTTTATATTATTCCTAAGGAACAACTAAGAGGCATCAATTTGTTATTTTTATTAAAGGTAATAGTAATACATTTTTAACAATTATAACAAATTGCAAATTGATAAGGACCTCCAACACTTTAGAAGTAAATACGGAACATTTTTGGAAAAATTGCCTTAAAATAATATTAACTATAAAATGCATGTCTAAAGTTTATGTCACTTAATTACCAGTAACGGGAACTAAATAAATCCTACTTTCAAGTGACTCTTACTATAAAAAAACGTCAACAGTTTCGTAGCCATTTTGTAGTTCCAAATGTCACTGCAAAGTTCCCAGTAGAACTTTAAAAACCTTTAAGTTTAACCTCACATTTAACTATTAACATTATATTTTATACTGCTACAAAATAATAGATATTGCATATTTTAAGGCTGTGATAATCAAAGAAAAAGGAGGAATATAATACTATTACGATATATTAACCTGGGTTTGGGGAGCGAAACCACCCCGGTTATGATGATGATTGATATTGATAATTGGTTAAAATTGATTTAAATTAAGAGTACAAACAAAACATAAAACAGCCAGCTAAAATAATTGTTGTGAAGCTTGAATCTTACTACAACTGAGACTCAAAAGGCGGGTTGCTTTAATAGGGCAATAAATAAACATGGATCTATGAAACATAATTAAACTACATACAAAACAAAAAAATAAACCATAAGTTTTTTTAAAATTGAAATGACAAAATTTATTTTACACAACAAATGAACAAACAAAAAAACATTAAAATAAATAAGAAAAAAAATAAATTTGGATACCCTGAATCAAATAAAGATCAATCCTAAGATAGTATAATGCTTTTTATCTTCAGGAGTAATATCTCTATCATCTTTATTATCTTAAGTACTAAAATTAAACTAATTAAATACCTCAAAATATTTAAATAATATCAATGTATTGGCGCCGTTTCAATTATCAACTGATGTAGCAACAAAACAGAAATCATTTGCCTTCCATACGGTTTATAACTAAAATGGTTTAAATACAAAAATTCACCTCTCTTCATATAAATGTCCAAATTAAATAGTATAAATAAAAATTATTAAAGGCCAGATATTTTCTTGAGATTAGGTTAAATTCATTCAATAATTAAATTGATAAATTCCCTTCCATAATCCAATTTACAACGAAGGTTGATATTCTCGAAACCCATACAAATTTCCTTTACGAAAAAGAAAAATTACTCCACTAATAAAAATTTACAGCACTGAATATTATTTCAATTAAAAGTAAATACTATTAAAACATACTAATTAAAGTCAAAGAATTTCAACAAAATATAACCTAACATTTTGACGTTTGGAATTATTTACATTTTTTTAATTCACAACATAACCTTTAAATTTTACAATTTTGCTCTGGGGATATGTGCACTGCTTGAAAGATCTAAATTTACAAAGAGTTTGTCACCAAATCGCTCACTGTTTTTATATCCTTTTAAAAACACGAATGTTTTAGTGAGATTTTTGGTTGAAAACAAAAGACAAATTCGAACTAAATACTACATAACCACATAATTGTTTAAACAAATTCTATAGATAGATACAGGAAAAACTCTCTTGTTAATGATATAAAATACTTGTACTAAGACAAAATAATAAGAGGGCTAGAACTTGTCATCCAAATCATTTAAAAAATGCATTCAATTAATAATTAAAAATTAAATTAATTATTTAAAACCGCCTAGTTACGTCTTCCTACTAAATCCATCCCTACATCCTAATTAACATTATTTACATATTTCTAGATATCCAAACTATAAAATAACAACTAAATTACGTAATTTCAGATTACCATGGTAAAACACGGAAATTTGAATTTTCAAACCAAAACATGATCTATAAGAAACCATCCCAACATTTACTTTTATTTCTTAGTTGTACCCAATGAAATATTTCAGCCCATAAGCTTTACAATCTTAGAGAACAACAAAATTATAATGAAATGATCAAATCGTTAACTTGTAAGAAATTCTTTAGAAAATAAACCTGCAGGTAAGGTTATAAATACTTGCATACATCTTCAGAGCCATGCACCTTGTATGTTTTAGGTCAAAAGAAGCTTGAAATGGCTTCAAATCCATATTTATGTATAAAATTAATAAAATCGATAGAATTTAACTTTTTTCTACCTAGTGTGTTCTAGAGTGTTTCTTTATTAAATGAAAACATTTTTCTTTAGTTTCATTAAAAAGATTTAATTAAATATTATTCCCCTGGAGATTATGCAACTCAACAAACATGTTTATAAATGGGGTAGCATAAATTCCAAAACATACCAAAAATCATTACAATACATTAAAATCCACTTAAATCCACGTAATGGAACTACACAGTTCCAATAAATAGTAAAAGCAACTACATAATTACTAAAATATTCCGAACTGAAGTCATTATATAATAATTACTCTTTTATTTAAATTACAAATGTTGCTTAGTGGTTTTCGTAGCATGGCTCCATTAGACAATTGGTTGTCTACGTTACCTGTCTTTCCACCTTTTGCTGTACAAACTTTTGCGACACGCCCTTTACACAAATTTTCTGGACCCAATGGATCTACTACACTGACACCACTTTATTTTATCGTTTCAGCTTCTCTATACATTTTACTTCTTCTAGCTAGAAATGGCATACACATACTCAATTAACTATCTATCTACGCCAAAAGAAAGCAATTACTCTATATGGTGCTTGACAGTTTGACATAAGATTCAAAGTCTTTTTCTTCCGTTACTGAACACGATAAGGCAGCATAATTTGGACCAATTAAAAAATGATGGAAGTCAGATAAGTCAGTCAGAGATCTTGAATTTATCATGATCATTAGATTGTATGAGACACTTCCCATGCTTCCCTCTTTATGTGGAACTAGTGGAGTAACGAAAGTTCATTTAATGTTCTTCATTGTACATAAATTTTGAATTTAGGTTGGATTCAACGTCTGAAGGGCTTCTTGCAGTTCCTTATTTGCAGGTTTGAAGTTGTGCACATTGCCACTGTACAATTCTTCTGAAAAATTGCCACGGCAGCGAAATTTGCCAAATTTGTGGTTAAATCATATGCAACTTTAAAATCTAGTGACCATGCACGTAAAGATAACGCCATATCTTCCATAAGTTTCCACTTTCCAACAATATAAAGGTAACTGTCCTGTTCGGGCCTCTGCCCGCTTTAGTAATTATTCTAATTAATAGAAAAAATAATTAGTTGGTTTGTGCATATAATCAAACTGTATATGTATAATGTATATGTAGTTTTTAAAGTTTTATATGGAATCACTGAGATGACGCACTGCGTATTGTAATAAATTCACGCAGGTGTTCAGATAAAACATTTGAAGAAAATTTAAAAAACATAGGATTTTTCAGAATAGTAAATATATTCTTATAGTGCACATCGTGCTTCGTGTTTAGTTATTTCTCATATAGTGTTTTGCTATTCTCCAATTAATTTCAAAGCAGAAGTTCAAATTATATTTTAGACTCAATCTCACGAAATGGTGATGAGAGTCTAACATTATTTTAAGGTGGTTTTCCTTTCTCTCTATCCTATTTTTCCGCCGCCAACTACATAAGAAGAGAGAATCACCGTTTTATGGGCAAGTACTCAAAATTTTATGATTTGATCTTTTGTGCACAATATCAAAGAGAAAAAATTGAAATAATATTTTATCAATATAAATTCCACCTATGGATTGCAATTAGTAATCATACAGAAAACATTTGGTCACTTCTCACCGCATTTTTGGTTAACACCAGCTGGCGAGTTTATGTTGATAAAAACTGGTTTTATAGATTTTGTTATTACCTAGAAAAATTAGAAAAATCATACATTTTATGTAGTAGATTAAATAGCAATTTTACATTTTATGTCTGATAAAATATTGATAGTGTGCATTTATACGCAAGTAATATACAGGGTGTCCATCTCAAGTGTTATCTGCATTTTACTAGTTATATGTTGTTCAGTGTTGTTACAACACTTCAATTATTGATTTCGCTGTTAGGTTTTATATTTCATATAAATATAGGTTATATAACGTTGAATTAATCATGTCGGTTGCACAGGAAGAGAAACTAGTTGCGTCAATTTCAAAAGACGAAAAACGATTAGCAGTTCTTGAGGCTAGAAAGGAAACATTGTTTCCGCGTTTGCAGCGGATTTATGACGTTAGTAGAGATGTTAGTAGCGAAAAAAAGTTAGCACACTTCAAAATTCGTTGTCAGACGCTGGAACAAACTAAAGAAGAATTTTCAAATATCTTAGATTCTATTAATGAACTTCAACTTACAATTGATCCCAACGCGATCCGAGATCTTGCTGCATTAAACAGCTTTGATGAAGTTTATTGTCATATACGGGCTGTAGCAGATGAGGTTTTGAAAACAGATCCTTCATCTAGAGAACGTCCCGAAAATAGTTCGAAACGTACCCCAAAGTTACCTGAACTCACATTGTCAATATTTTCCGGCGATTTTAAAGAATGGCCAATTTTTTATGAATGTTTTAAAAGCTTAGTGCATGACAACCCTGATTTAACAGATGTAGATAGAATCAATTTCTTAATTAGTAAGTTATCAGGACCCGCAAGAAATGTGTGTCAAGGCCTTCCTCCGATAGGTAGCAATTATAGCATTATTTGGAATGCTCTTATAGAAAAATATCTAGATAAAAGAAAACTCGCAAATTCTTATCTAGATATAATTTTTGAATTTAAAACATTAGTATCGGAATCAGCCGCTGCTTTAAATCACTTTATAGATAATTTTCATTCATCTATAGCCGCACTTAGAAAACTAGGAATTGTTGACTTATTAGATTATATCTTGGCGTATATAGCTTTGTCCAAATTAGATTCAACTTCTCGAAAAAGTTTCGAGACAACTCGTAAAAGTTTAACCTTACCAACTTATACGGAAATTATAGACTTCGTGAAATTACAAGCTCAAGCTCTTGGTAGTTTAGGCTCTAAGAATTTTAGTAGTAGTAAATTTTCTAGTAGTAATCAGTCAAAACAGAAGACTGTACAATCCTTTGTGGTCAGTAATACAAGTGATAATTTAAAGAAATGTCCAGCATGTTTGCGACTTTTAGATCATTAACTTTTTCGATGCCCCAAATTTCTAACACTTACTCCAAACGAACGCTATGTTATGGTGCGCTCAAATCATTATTGTTTGAATTGTCTAGCATCACATAAAATAATAAATTGTAAATCCAAAACTAATTGCAATAAGTGCAACGGTAGACATCATACGTTGCTACATTTTCAAAAATCGTCTGAAGTGACTAGTGGTAACAATAGTTTGCTTAATAGTGGCCCAAATACTAGTGGTAACATGGATAGCCCAGTGGTGGATAATGTTACAAGTTTATGTTCAACTTCTTCAACATTAGTTTCTAACACGACAGTTTTGCTTTCAACCGTTGTGGTTGATGTAGTGGATAGTGAAGGTAGAGTAAATCAACTCTGTTAGTAGATTCAGCGAGCCAAGCTAATTTTATTACTATGAAATGTTGTAGAAAATTCAAATTCAAAGTTCAAAATTATCATTTGTCAGTTTGTGGTTTAGGTAACATATCAAGTTCCGTACAAGGTCGTACCAGTATAGTTATTTCTTCTACAGTAGATCCTCTTATAAAATATTCTATTGACTTATTGGTTATTGACAAAATCTCGAATAAACTGCCAAATGTGGAAATTAATCTACATTCTTTGCAATTTCTAGAGAATTTGCCCCTAGCAGACAAAACCTTCCATACCCCTGGAGATATAGATGGTATACTAGGAGCTGAAATCTACGCTATTATTGCAGGTAGCAAGAAAGTCATGGGTCCTCTAGGCTTTCCAACGGTTTTAGAAACATCATTGGGATATATTGTCGTAGGAAAAGTTCCAACGGAACAATCATCCGGAGACATTTAAACTCTTTGTTCTTTTGTTGAGTGTTCTCTAGAGACCCTGTTTCAGAGATTTTGGGAATTAGAAGAAATTTATACTCCTATCATTAATCCTGACGATGAAAAATGTGAGACCATCTTCAAGGCTACAACTACACGACATTCTGATGGTAGATATACCGTAGCACTACCTTTTCAGAAAGATGCTTCCCATTTGGGTGACTCATATAGTACAGCTCATAGACGATTTCTTTCTTTGGAAAAAAAATTCAAAACCTCTCCTATTTTACAGCAAAAATACAATGAAGCTATGTTAGACTATATGTCGCAAAATCATATTTCCAAACTTTCTAACAATGAGCCTATATATCCTGGTTTTTATATACCACATCATGCGGTATCAAAATTAGACTCCACTTCTACACAACTTAGAATAGTGTTCGATGCGAGTTGTAAAACAGACTCTTCCTATTCTTTAAACGATATCCTGTACGTAGGGCCCAAGTTGCAGGTCGATATTTTCATTATGCTTTTAAAATTTAGAATATTTCCGATAGCTATGACCGCCGACATACGTCAAATGTACAGGCAAATCAAGATTTGCGAATCTCACAAATGTTATCAGCGTTTGCTGTGGCGATTTTCTCAGGAAGAGTCACATTCTGTCTATCAGATAAATACAGTAGCATTTGGTATTTCCAGTTCTCCCTATTTGGCATTGAGAACTGTTCATCAACTAGCTTTCGATGAGTCTGAATCATTTCCTCTTGCAACCCAGTCGATTGTAGAAGACATGTACATCGATGACTGCTGTACTTCAGTATCTAGTTTAGATTACGCCCGTAGGTTATGTTCTGAGATGATTAACTTATGTAGAGTAGGAGGATTCGAACTAGTTAAATGGTCTAGTAATTCAGAAGAACTATTAGATCAGATCCCCGCGGAAAACAAATCACCGAGAATAATTTCGTTTGATGATGGATTGAAGGTATTAGGACTTCAGTGGAATCCAATGTCGGATACACTTTTTTATAAAGTTAATTTGTTAGAAGCTAGTATTTGTAGCAAACGAATAATTCTTTCAACAATAGCTAGACTATTTGACCCTCTAGGTATAGTTGCTCCAATAATACTGACTGCAAAATTGATAATTGAAAGTCTCTGGACGTTGAACTTGGATTGGGACGACAGTCCCCCCCTTCTTATATAGTAGAAAAGTGGAATGCATTTGTATATGAATTACCACAGATATCAAATTTAAAAAGACCTCGTCATATAGGCATTGTTTCTGATAGTTTGAATTATTGATTGGATTTTCAGATGCTTCTCAAAGCGCATACGGCGCTGTAGTTTATTTACGAACTGTCGCTAATGGCAACGTAACAGTCAGTCTATTATGTTCGAAGTCCAAAGTGGCTCCATTGAAAACAGTGTCCATACCTCGTTTAGAGCTTTGTGCGGCACACTTGCTTGCAAAGCTCATTCATGTAGTTTATAGTCAGTATGAATCTAGAATTCATATCGATAGGATATTAGCCTTATCTGACTCTACAGTCGTCCTCCAGTGGATTCATTCTTCCCCTCATCGATGGAAGACTTTCGTCGCCCATCGCTTAGCAAACATTCACGAGCTTTTACCTTTAGGAAAATGGTTTCACGTTAGTAGTGAAATGAATCCAGCGGATTTAGTTTCAAAAGGACAAACTCCTACACAACTCGTTGGCAATTATGTTTGGTTCTCTGGACCAGACTGGTTGAAATTAGATATGGAAAACTGGCAAGTTCAGTCTTTCTCGCAATTAGATAGTACTACTTGTCTTGAAGAGAAGTAGTTTCCTTGGTAGCAGTCGAAGACGCTGAGCCTAATTCATTTCACACATTGATAGAAAAATGTTCTAGTTGGCTTAAGTTACTTCGAACTACAGTATACATACTTAGATTTTGTAGAATTCTGAAAACTCGATTACATATAGTTGCTTCTGATTTACAAAAGGCTGAGCACACTTTGATAGCATTAGTTCAGAAAACCCATTTTTCAGACACTTTCCGCTTATTAGCGAAAAACAAAGAATGTTCTCAAAATTTGCGGAAACTTAGACCCTTTCTAGATGGAAATCTGTTACGCGTAGGTGGCAGACTATCTAATTCCGATTTAGAATTTAGTCGACAACATCCTTTACTGCTTCCCAAAAGAGATCATTTAGTGGAACTTTTGGTAGATTACATCCACATTAAAAATCTTCATACAGGCCCTAACCTTGTCTTGGCCTTGTTAAGACAACATTATTGGATTTTAGGAGCCAGAGATTTTGTCAGAAAGCGGATTCAGTCTTGTAATGTTTGTTTTAAGTTCCGCCCAAAACCTACATTTCCTCTTATGGCTGATCTGCCAGCTTGTCGAGTGAGAGAAGCCAAACCATTTCTTCATACTGGTATAGATTATGGTGGTCCTATACGCATTTGTATTAGTCGTCGCAGAGGGACAAAGACACAGAAGGCGTATATATGTATTTTTGTATGCCTGGTAACAAAAGCTCTTCATCTAGAACTAGTGTCCGATCTTACTACTAACTCATTTATGATGGCACTGAAACGATTTTTAGGTCGACGTGGACCATGTTCAGCACTGTATTCTGACTGTGGAACTAATTATATAGGAGCGAAATCTTCCTTAGGTGATCTTTATACATTAGTTACTTCCAATGAATATTTAGATCGTTTTCATGGTGAAATTTCAGAAAGGAAAATCGAGTGGAATTTTAATCCACCTTCCAGCTCGCATTTTGGGGGTGTATGGGAGGCCAATATAAAAGCCGTTAAAACACACATATATAAAGTTGTTGGTACCCAAACTCTTACCTTTGAAGAATTAGAAACCTTTTTGTGGTCTGTAGAAGCAATCTTAAATTCTCGCCCACTTTGTATTTTAAGCAACGACCCGAGTGAACCCCAAGCACTGACACCCGCACATTTTCTTAACTAGACGCCTCTGAAGTTCTTGCCTGTTCAAGATTTTCATGAGGTCCCGATTAACCGTCTGGATAGGTATCAATTGATATATCAGATGATCCAGGCATTCTGGCGCCGTTGGCACTTAGAGTATCTCTCCTCTCTACAGGTGAGAGAAAATGGGATACTAAATCCACAAATATAGTTCCAGGCAAGGTTGTTATCATAAAACAAGACCATGCGCAACCTTTGCAGTGGCCCCTTGGTATTGTAGAGGAAGTCTTTCCGGCCGCTGATGGTACGGTTAGAGTAGTGTCCGTGCGCACTAGACACGGAATTTGGAAGAAACCAGTAGTTAAGGTATGTCCTCTTCCTACCCAATAATTTTTCTTATTTTATTTTATTTTTTCTAGATCAGATGATTTTCCCTGATCAAAATTTATTTATGTTCTGGTATAGTTTCTTTCAATTGGTATAGTTTCATTGGTTAGACTTTTCTATTTTAGTTTTTCTATACGTTTTGTTCACAAACAGGAACAATAATAGAAAATAAATCTTTTATTTTTTTGTCGCTAAAGTATTTTCTGAAAATTATGTTTTTCAGCAGGAGGGGTATGTTCGGGCCTCTGCCCGCTTTAGTAATTATTCTAATTAATAGAAAAAATAATTAGTTGGTTTGTGCATGTAATCCACACTGTATATGTATAATGTATATGTAGTTTTTAAAGTTTTATATGGAATCACTGAGATGACGCACTGCGTATTGTAATAAATTCACGCAGGTGTTCAGATAAAACATTTGAAGAAAATTTAAAAAACATAGGATTTTTCAGAATAGTAAATATATTCTTATAGTGCACATCGTGCTTCGTGTTTAGTTATTTCTCATATAGTGTTTTGCTATTCTCCAATTAATTTCAAAGCAGAAGTTCAAATTATATTTTAGACTCAATCTCACGAAATGGTGATGAGAGTCTAACATTATTTTAAGGTGGTTTTCCTTTCTCTCTATCCTATTTTTCCGCCGCCAACTACATAAGAAGAGAGAATCACCGTTTTATGGGCAAGTACTCAAAATTTTATGATTTGATCTTTTGTGCACAATATACATTCCGCTCATTATCAAAGAGAAAAAACTCAAATAATATTTTATCAATATAAATTCCACCTATGGATTTCAATTAGTAATCATACAGAAAACATTTGGTCACTTCTCACCGCATTTTTGGTTAACACCAGCTGGCGAGTTTATGTTGATAAAAACTGGTTTTATAGATTTTGTTATTACCTAGAAAAATTAGAAAAATCATACATTTTATGTAGTAGATTAAATAGCAATTTTACATTTTATGTCTGATAAAATATTGATAAATAGTGTGCATTTATACGCAAGTAATATACAGTGTGTCCATCTCAAGTGTTATCTGCATTTTACTAATTATATGTTGTTCAGTGTTGTTACAACACTTCAATTATTGATTTCGCTGTTAGGTTTTATATTTCATATAAATATAGGTTATATAACGTTGAATTAATCATGTCGGTTGCACAGGAAGAGAAACTAGTTCCTATTTTCCCGCCGCCAACTACATAAGAAGAGAGAATCACCGTTTTATGGGTAAGTACTCAAAATTTTATGAGTTGATCTTTTGTGCACAATATACAGTCCGCTCATTATCAAAGAGCAAAAATTCAAATAATATTTTATCAATATAAATTCCACCTATGGATTTCAAATAGTAATCATACAGAAAACATGTCCCATTAAAGGTACATCTGGAACACATTTTCGAATTATCCATTTCAAGTAATGTTTAAAAACATTTTTCACTGCCTGTATGATATTCAGAATCCAAACTTTTTCTCGCAATTTATGACGATGACGATGACGATTTCATATCCTTGATGAAATAAAATTTCACGATAATACTGAATTATTAGAATTGTGTTGACATATTTTCTATCTAGAATCGCAGAATTCTTCGAACGTTCGCACCCGTCAATCAAATTATTTTCTTCCTTTCATTTCGATATTTTGATTTTTATCCTGGTACGGAGAAAGTGTGCAGTCTGCTTTTCGTTTTGATAGGCAGCTCATTTTTCAGTCTTGTAATCTTCATAAAATGATTCCAATTGCATCTTTTTGGCCAATAACACTTCAGCTGTGCTCTTAAGTTTCCTGTTATCTTCATTTCCTTGCAGTTATGTATAAATGTATATAGACGTATATATGCCGTGGTTGTTAATAGTCGGTCCTATCCACAAAAACCCTGGAACAGAAGCGTCCCTAAGGTCGTTCAGCCGGACGTATGACCGAGGCCCCGAGGTCTAGTCTTTTTTATTCCTAAGCATTTCTATTATCTTTATTAAACTCTACCTACTCGACACCCGAGACTGGCTGTTACCGTCTCAACCATTTTGCTCCAAGTTTAAATACTTCGAGTGCTGAAACTGTCGTTTACATAGAGTCTGAAAACCTCCATAAGTTTTTATTTAAATCGATACACGTGCCTCACAATCTCACAATCTGCCCTAAGACAATAAGAGAATTATTTAATGCTATGAAACGTGTGGCTGTTTTACAACAAAGACTTGACAAAAAAAACTACGCTATAGTTAGTAAATAAATTCAGCGAGTAACATTTGTATTTACTTGAAGGGCATCATACTTTTGAGTTTACAAAAACGAAGTCCTTCATTATTGTCCATTTGCTGTAATATTTCTGATAATTCTCTATATTGGCATCCATAAAATTTGCAGTACAATACCACACTGATCTCGTAAACATCTAGATGTCGGGTTCTGTTCATATTACGAAATAGAAAAGTCCGCGAATGGTTCGAACATACCTTACTTAGTTGGCAGTAACCAACCCACAAGAGTTTTGCACTGTCTAAATTTAATCATAAAATCTAACTGAGTACAGTGCAACTATTTATGATCCAAACATATTAAACATATTAGGTGAACTAAAATGTTTATTATTTATTGTGGTTAAACGCGCGGTGGGAAAAAACGGGCTATACATCTTGCATGTGTATGCGGTTTGACCTCTTCTAGCTTCGGACGCAGATTCCCATTTCGATTTTTTTTGTTTATGTTGATTATGCTCATTTGCGCTTCAGAAAGTCCTCAAGAGTTTTTTATGAGACCATTCGCTAATGAACTCGATTATGCTATGTACCATTGATTTCATAAAGAACTAGGACAGCAAGGCTAACATGATGCTATTTTATTCATTTTTGTCAGTGTAAATGCATAGGATAAAATAATAAAAAATAGCATCATATTAGCCTTGGTGTCCGAGATCATTATGAAACCAATAGTACGTACATTATGGGTGTACATCTTGCATGTGTATTATGTGGTTTAATATCGTCTAGCCTCGGTTTTAAAGCCCGATTTTGCATTTTCTCATTTATGCTGATTATGATCTTTAGTGCTCCTTTATTTTGAGAGTTCTTTTTACGAAAACATTTGCGAAGGTGCTCGCAAGGAGAACGTTCTTTTGGTATGGTTTTCTAATGCGCGAACGTCCGTGAACATTCTCAACAGCATTTTCAGAACGTTCTTTTGTTTACAACACTACTTATAAGTCTTTGGAGGTTATTAGCCTCGAACCATACCTGTAGTACTTGGAGTTGAATTCATATTCCATGAGGAATCTATTAGAATTATAACGGTTAGAAGCTTCAAAATCTCGTTACAAAGTGATTTGAATTTCTTTAATTCATATACAGACACTCTATCTCAAAAATTGTAGCTAAAGTTTATACTTCTAGATAAAGTTTTTCCACTCTGCTTTCGCCTACGTTAATCTCTTCCTTTCCTTTCGTTTATTTTTGGTACGCTTTACATATTTAAGACCAACATCTCGTCGATGATGAATAGTGCATTTTTAGATATTTTGTTTATACTTTTCTTTTGTAATCGCTAACTTTCGGGTTTTTGCGTAGTTCGAAACCCCATGCTAGAAATTGGTTCTTTGCTGCGGAAGGGTAACCTTTCAGTTCTTTTTTTGAAACAAGGGGCCTCACGCTACCTTCTCTCAACCTCTCATGTTTATTTTGATCGCCTGAACTGTGATGTAGGGTGTCCAAGTATCTGATACTTGGAGACTCTAAAACTGTGCAACTTTGAACTCCTAACTTTGAAACTTTACGGAATCTGTGGTGTTAAGTAACCATTTAGAAGTTTACGATTAGAAATATTAGAAACTTCAAAATTTGAATTGTTGAAACTTGTGACTTTTAAAATATAAATTTTTAAAAGTTTTGAAGTTGTAATTCAATTGAAAGTTTAAATCCAGGGGCTTTGTAATTCTAAATCTAAATTTTTGAGTCCACAAAGTCCAAGGCCAATAATTATAGAAATATATAGCTGAAATAGGCTTTTAACATAGTTAGTTTAAAACTTTCATTACCAGAAAGTAAAATTAGTTAAAGAGAAGAGTTAAAAGAGTTAGAAGTTAAAATTATGAAACTGTTGAGAACACTTTGATATATTATAATTTTAGAACCCAAAAACTGTAGAACTCTAAACTTTAAAAGAACTTAAAAAACTTGAATTCCTGAAACCTCAAATGAAACCTGTCGAAGACTATAGTGAATTTCTCAATCTCTACATATAAATGTGAAATGTCATATAAATCTAAGACTTCAAATATGGCGAATATCTGATAAATCTAGAATCTTAAATTTCTAACCCCTCGCTGGGTCTCCGAAATCTTTGAGTTTCTGGAATTCCAAGGCTCTAAAGATTGAAAGGACAGGTTTCAAAATTCTGAAGTTTGTTTCAAATTTAATGACTGCAACCATAACATTTTAGAGTTGTTAATCTTGAAAGTTCAAAAAGATTACGTAGTTCGCCTATGAGCCAGATAAACTACAATAAATTGAAGGTGATACGATTGATATGATAGTTGGTACACAAGTACCGATCAGTTATCAGGAGGTCGCTGATTTCAAGGTCTCCTTTGTCGAACCTTATCTTCTGACTACCAATAAGATTAGTAGCCTATCTTATCGAATACATGGGTTCTGAATATCATAACCGTCTTTGGCTGACCTACTGCTGCTAGCTGTCGAGATTTCTAATTGTAAAGATCTAGACTAGGTTAAGTTTGAAGGTCACAGACTCGGAGGTTTTGGAACAATACGTACATTCCACGCGTATCATTAATTAGGTAAATGATCATATTGAATTGTTGGGACTCCGAAATCTTGTTACAAAGCGTTATCACGTCGCTTGCTTGTTGAAACATAAGACCTTCAAACCTCAAAGAAATTATGCCGATTATAAGAAAAGTTAATAATTCTAAATCTAAAGCACATTTCAAATATTAAAGTCCTGAAATTCAAACACATTGGAATTCAAAAAATTTAAAATATTGCAAATTAAAAACCATAGTTTTAAAATAATGTAAGTACATAAATTGTTTTAAAATTTTTAAAACGTAGTTCTCTAAAAGTCTCAGAATCTTAACTACAAAAGTTTGAAGTCTTGAAAGTATGAAAGTTTCAAATTCTAAACGTTAGTAAAAAAAATTAAAACATGGAACCTCTGAAACTGGTAACTTGGAAACATTAACCATCGAAACTTTGGTAGTCAACGCGTGTTAATATTAAAAAATTATGTAGAGGTAGGAAAGCTTCAAGCTTCAAGTCTTTAAGACTTTGAATATCAAATTGCATATTTGAAACTCAATAGAAGCCTCAGATTTTGTATGTGATATGAAATAGTGGAACTTTGAACTCGTTTTTAGAACTGTAAAATGTCGAATTGATGAAATCGTCGCTGTCTAAAGGCTCTTAAACCGTAGGACTTGCAACTGAAACTTTGAAGATGAGGCTCAATCTATAGCTGATGATAGATGAGGCTTATTTACCAAAAAATTTGAAACGTTGATACTTTAAAACTCTGAATTTCTGAAATTATTATGTTCAAAACTTGCAAACCTTTTATTTCCGAAATTTTGTAAATCGGGAACTTAAGAAAGCTGGAAATTTGAAATCCGTAAAAATTAAAGATTATGGAATTTGGGAAATACTTAACTTTTTTTTTACAAAATTTAAACTATAGATATTTGATACAGTGTAACTGTAGAAATTCAGAACTACTTAAATTTAAAAATTTTATAAATTGAAGACTACGATATTCAATGGATGGAAACTGAAAAGTTTAATGCTATAACCTCCTAACTTTGAAACATAGAAATTAAAAATTAGTATGTCTGAGACTTTCACACTCTGAAATTTCCAGTGTTTGTAGGTTAAAACAGGATTGGGTAGTTAGAACGTTTTTCTTCCTGAAATGTGGATGCCTAAACGGTCTTCTCCAAATAGCACTCTGAAAAGATGTCTAACCAGCACATAGAGCATCAGGATACCCGATGAAATGGCCAAAATACAACTTTCTTTCAGAAAAATAATAATTATACAGTTTTAAAGTAGCTTTGGCCAAAATTTTAAATGCAATGGTAAAAAAATTAGATGCTACAGTTATTTTTCTTAATACTTTGAAGAAAAATATTACTACATACACTCCATCTCCAATTTTATTTTTAATTTTAAGTACCAATTAATTCTAATATTTTAAGTGTTTTTTATGATTTTTAAAGTAGATTCATGTAGCATAATCACGTTTTTTATAAATAAATTACATCTATTATAAGTTATATATTTTATAGTAATTGTAATATTTTATAAAATTGATACATTGATGTGTTAATAATTTAATACACTTGCGTTTTATCCTCCACGTTTTACCACATATAAACTCTCTATTAAACAATGAATTAACAGAAGCGCGGGTTCCCCTCACAGTGAGCCAGAAGATTTGGATCACTGACTAAATGTCAGAATTTTATTTGATATGTATGAAATTACGTACAAAGTGGTTTTTAAAGTCACCAATTTTGAATTCGACGTCAAAATCTAAAGATCCAAAATGGCGGATTTAGTATGGTGGCCAAAATAACAAAAATTCGACTTATTTGCATACAACTTTGCATCTGTGGATTCTTGAGGTAGTTGATTTCGAATTTGATGTCAACATTTAAAAAAATTCAAACTGGCTAATTTGATATGGCGGTTATAATGATTGAAAACTTGATACCTTCGAGGTTTTCGGGCTTGTTGATTTGGAGTTTCATGATAAAAACAGTTTTCGTTATATGATTTTATATTTATAATTTTTGTCATAAAATCTCAAATCAACTAGTCGAATAGTCGAATTTTAGTCATTATGACAGCCATATCGGTCCACCAGTTTAAATGTTGACATCAAATTCGAAATCAGCGACCCTAAAAACCACTTTGTGCAAAATTTCACACAATCCAATAAAATCTTGATTTTGGCAACGGAGCCAGGTCTCGTGGGCAACTGTGCAGTAATTGTACTGGAGCTACAATTTTTAGTTTCAATCTTGTAATATCTTCTTATTTGTGCAACTAAGTCTAGTTATATCATAACATTTAAACATATAAACGTTTTCATAGAAATTTGTAGTTTCAGGATGAAGATCAAGGACAACAACTACCATGTGAAAGGTAAGGCAATTATTAACTCATTTAGCGCAAATTATTATGTCTGATTTTTAGAAGGGGACACTAAATTATGGTATTAAAACTTTGAATCTTACCCCCAGCAACTCCAATTGTAAAATGTCAAATGAAAATCTAGTCTTTGTGACAAATTATTTTAAAAGGTATAAAAAAGGAAATGTTTAGTGAAAAAAAATTGAAATCGGGTCACAAATTACTGAGGTATGGGACAGTTCTTAACAGCCCTCCTTATTAGTATTAATTTCAGAGAGTTATTAAAACATTTTAACTGGACCTCTTCATTCATACTCACCTATTTTTTATATTATTTTATGCTACCCAAACATTTGAACACCAATCCCTTTTTTGAGTTGCCTCATTTGAATGGATATTTAAACAATACAATTTTTCGAAAAATTGAAATAGAAAATAAAATTATAAAATAAAGGTGGCTGTGGATAAAGCGTGAGTTAAAAAACATTTGCCAACAGTCTGATGTTAATATCTCAAATAGATTAAAAGAAATTAAATAACTGTGCCTTATGTCTAAAAAAAACAAATGTCCCCTTCCAATGAATGGACAAATTGTTTTTTTGTATAGGTTTGGAGATATTTAATTAAGGTGAAAGGTTTTCAAATGAACACACTGTATAAATTACTTTAAAAACTACACAAATAAAATACTATGACATCTCTATTTTAGGTTGTTATAAAGAGTTACTGCTTTAAAAAATGTGGTTTCTGCTCACAAGGTTTAGATTACGCATCTTCAGTCATTCATTAATAGACCAAGTTTTTTGTCATTATTATTCATGCAAAATGTTATTTACGATTCTCTTGTTGTTGTACTATTCATAGAACTTATACATCATCTGTTCCTAGTAGTATTCCCTACTGCACTGTATTTAATAACTGTTTACCCCCCACTGATAAGGACTATAGTAAATTTGTCTGCGATTGTCCGTGTGTAAATTATAGCATAAACCACAAGAGGGCAGTGGAAGCAAGAAAATTTAATTAATAAACGTTATCTGTGAATGTAAGAAACCCAGATTTATGTCCTTACTATCTCTGTCTATCCGCTTGACCGTTACTGGTTTTATTATACAAATTACTAATTATGGAACTCCTACATGCTTTTTAGTTTAAATTAACTTTAAATTCAAAAATCAATTTTTAATATATTAACTAACAAATTTAATTAAAGATGTGAAACTATCATCAGTTTTTTTTTCTGTGATTATTATAAAACACCGAAAGGTTTTTTCTTGAAGATTTAAAAATGAACAAGAAGCATAGAACGTGCCAATCTTTCTAACCGTCTCTTCTTTTTATATGCATCAATATATACCAGTCATTCAAGTCATTCACTTATAGACTTTACGATTTTAAAACAGGTTATGGGAAACCATAGCGAATTTAAACAAATTGACTGTACTCACACTTTCAATTATTTAGAATTAAGTTTTTTCTATGCATATATGTTATATTCTTCAATATTTCTCTTTTTTAAAATTGTAATTCATTATTTAATTTATGACTAATATAATTTTTTTTATTATTGCAAAAATCAACTCTTAACGTCTTTCGTTGCAATAAAGAAGTAATGAAGCATCAGTAAGGGGTTGCAGTTAAGACGCAGTTGTTAGCACTAGGAGGCGATATTTCTTTTCTCTGCAGGCGACCTATGTTGCTCATTGTGGCGTGGACACTTTTAAAGGGGATGATCTTGAAATTAATTCTTAGGGTTGAACGATAATAAATGTTGGAAGATAACTATACTAGGAGTAGTTAGGAGAGAGAAAGTCCTAAACAATGATAATAATAGTAGGTTTGCAGGAATATATTTTCTTGTTTATTATGCGTGTGTGTTCATGCATGCGTTTGCTTTTCGGGGGAATGGATAGAAAAGATTAGAAGATTTAGCGATAAAATTGTAAAAGTGAAAATTAATTTTTTTGTCATTTAGTTCTCAGTTTCTTCCTGTTGAAATTAATTTGGAAACATGCTATACAACTTTAATGAAAGACGTTGCATTATAATGGTTATTTAAAATAAAACCTTGTAAAAAGGTAGGTTTGAGTTTGAGAATATATGCAATAATTATTTTTTCTACTTCCATTTCTATAGTAAAGTAACCCCAATAAACATTTATATATATAATAATAATCACAACATTACTTTATAAAAGCTGCGAACACCTGTGTAACTTCAGGGTTTATAAACCATATAGTAACAGAAACGTTTTCATTACCACTATATAACTTCTTATATTTAACCGCATTTCTAGTAATAAAATGTAGTTTTGCATTTGTTGCGGTGTTGGTAATATGTCGGTTACCAAATTTTCATTACTTTTCCCATCTCACTTCTTTTTCTCTGTTGACACTTATTTGTAATATTATATTGCCGACGTTCTAACCTTCTCTCTGACTATAGTTGACATTTTATCTTGATCTTTTGATAAAATAATAATAATAATGGACGTGTGATGTCAAAATGTTGTCGTTGCAAACATAAACAAGTTATCCTTAAAAACTAAAGGGACACTTAAAATATCCAGTATGTAATAATAAATTTTAATTTACCGATTAATTTTTTAAACGTTCATTAAAAAAGTTCGATAAGAGTGGTCATCTTTAACACTACGTTAAATGAATGATAATTTTGAGCTCAAGTGTGTCAAGTTAAACATTTAATTTTAAATCATTCCTATTAAAGCATCTCTGTTTTTTTCTAAATTTTATTGGAGACTTTGGAGGGCTACATACATATCTTCAGTACTTCTTTGTGCATATGGAATCTGCTATTTTTGTTTGATTCGCAATTATGAATCACCCTGAATATATCATTAAGTAATATAACGTTTATCAGAGAGTCGTTTTTGGAGTATTTGGACATCAGTTTTTATTTTCCCACACCTGCCAATTAGTCGTCAATCCTTTCATCCTACAACAGGTGTTTCCTGACTGGCTAGCGGTCTTTATAAGGAGTCCCGTTATATTTAAATTTATAAAACAAAATATCAACCGAAAATTATTGCTAATTTTTGGGTCCGACAAACGTTTGCTAAACAGAAAAATATCAAAAATCTCCGGTACTTACACGATACGATTTCTGCAGAAAACGTAACATTTAAATTAAGTCTTGCAACCATGTAAGCGTACAATTATACCAAACCAAATGTAATATCAAAGTTTGTATATTTAACACATAACCTAAAATTTACGAGAAAATATTTTATAATTTACAAAAGTTTCAATCGGCAACAACAGGTAACAATACTTTGTGGATAATAGGTTGTAGTCTGTCCGTCTCTTAAAGGTATCTTCGACTGGTTAATAGACACCTCATCTTTAGATGCTTCTCCAATGGTTTTCAAAGAGTATTAGAATAGAAGTCTAGAGAAAAGAAATTCTGTAATTAAAATGTTTTCACCATAACCTAAGACCTACCGAATACATGGTTTCAGCTACAAAAATAGAAGTCCGAAAGGGTACAAGTTGCCTCTTGTGTTTTAGCTATGGTTTTCATATAAAAACAAGAAATTGATAGAAATAAATCTAATAAAAAATTTTTAGTTTCAAGATATATGCGAGATTGAAACTTTGCAGTTAAATCCCCGTTGATGAAAATGGGTGTCCAATGTATTAAAAAGTTCATCTACCTGCAAGTAAATGTTAACTAAATTTACAGGAGATATTTAAACTTCCACCCGCTTAAAAACCTGAAAATGGGAAATTATATTACACAGCATACACACTACTACATGTTCCAAAAACATGTAACAGCCAAATTGGTATAAGAAAAAATTATTCTTTCCAAGGATTTCCAAGAAAAAAACAGTAATAACAAGAATTTACCAATCAAGAATCTCAGATCTAAGTAGTATTACCAAATATGGGGCAGCCAATATTAGAAATGACAAGATTAGATAGTAACACAGTGGGGAAAAGTATTTTAAGAAGAAATGGTTTAGATTAAACACAAGACTTGAAATCGAAATGAGAAGAAGCCAAAAAAAATATTATAACCCTTTGTATGATCTTTTATTTATGTCATTTAAAATTGTACTAACGAAAGAACCGGGACGATCGATCTTCTTCTTAACAATTTGGAAAATCTAGTTGAAATGTACCGCTGTTGAAAAATGAAATGAAAAATCTGTTGAAATCTATATTTAAATTACAATATTCAACCAATATCTAGTTTTAAAAGTAATTAGCAACAACACTATATAACTCTACAAATATTAGTTTTATAATGGGGCTATAACTATTATAAAACAGTTTTATAAAATGGTGATGGAAATATGATGTCTATCACTTACAGTAATATTATAAAACTCTATATCCTTTCGATACTTTTATATATACTTTATATAACCAGGTTATTACCATAAGTAATGAAAAATGTTGGGAAGTCAGTTATTATTGTAGCAAGTAATTTATTCATCTATACAATTATAAACTTCTACGTATGTATGAATCTGAAACTTTAAATAAGACTAAACGTTCAAAACTTTCAGACTTTAAGGTAAAAGTGCAGGGTACAGATTGAAAACCGCGCACACCTTTGATTGAGGCATGAAGTGAAACTTGATATTCTGCTGCTGAAGGAAAAGTTGTAAAACACGACTTGAACACTCAAAAATGACAATGTGTGAGATTTACAAGTAATACTTCAAGACAGACTGTTTCGAGGTTATTAACTCTACTCAGATGTCGCATTAGTTATTTCACGATACTAGTTTTATTCATCGGCTAGTATATAAAGTCGTATTGATGTGTGTGGGTTACTCAGGTAGTAATTACAGTGGGTTACACTTTGAGGCAGAGGATACTCCTGAACGGCAGCGACACTGTTGAGGACTGGGTGGGTTCCTACAGCTGAAACTTTATGGCCCAGGAATATGAGCTTCGATGCACGCAGAACACATACGCTTGCATTTACTAATATGCCATAATTTGGCAGTCGAGTAAAAAAGATACGGAGATGCACTTCACGTTCTTTAGAGTCGGAACTGGAAACCATAATATCATCTATGCAGACAAAGCAGAAATCCAATCGTTGAAGAACTTCAAATTAAAGAAAATAAAATAAATAACTAAATAAATGTTGATAGCGATGGTCAGTATTGTGGATTTCTTATTATATCATTATACCATTATGGTCAGAAAGGTAATAATTTTAAACTACTCGGCAAGCGGATAGATATTGAATCTTCCCTCTGTACGAGGGTCGTTTTTGCTTAATTGTTCTTGCAGCTGCAGATTTTGTATTTGTAACTGCTTCAGTTGCCGTTGTAGTTCGTCTATATGCGAATGAAATTATGAAACCAACGCAACAAATATTATAATGGTTTACTATGAAATAATACGCGGCACAAAACCGAAAGAAAAAACCCTAACCTAACCTAACGCAACCTAACCAAACCTAACCTAACCAAACCTAACCTTACCTAACAATCCACATTGATTACTTTGGTGAGTATCACCAAACGGTGTGATGAATCTCAAAACCTCATTTTCTACTAACCTAACTGGGTCATGAAACTCATCAAAACGCCATTGATTTCAATGTGCTCTTAATTTTCAATGAAAAAAGTTTATCACATAAACTTTTAACATAGAGAGCAGAAAGTGGCATAACTTTTGAACGGGGCGCTTCCGCATCTTGTCTTGTGTCATTAGACTCAGCTTGTCAAGCTGCACCGAAAGCTCCTTTCTGGTCGCTAAAGTAAATCTCAGCCTTAGTTTTATTTGAATCTGCTTTTTGTTTATGAAGTCACAGTTGTTTTGTTATGCATTTAGAGTGTATGTAAATAACAATAAATTATTTACAATGAAAAATTACTACTAACCTTTACAAATGCAAAATGCAAAAAAAATGTCTGAAACGGAAAGGCAGAACTGATAAATTCAAAGTCGATTTGTATAGATAGTCATATAATCCGCAAAAAATATTCGGGAGAAATGTTATTTAAAGAAAATGTCGATGGCGTCAGCCAAAAAACAAGGATGACGTTATTGACTTTAGAATGACGTTAAAAGACCAGCAAGAATTTAAATTAAATTACGTGTTTTAAAATTTTGAATTTGTTCCATATTTTATCAACACACGTATACTACTCTATTTCTACATCTGATATGAATAAATAAGAAGTTAATTGAACATCTTGACTTAGGAAATTAAGGAAATAACTAAAGTACTATATACAAGTAAGTACTATAATACAACATCTAGTCTGCTCAATTGTGCGTTAATAATCATTGCTACAACCCATTACCTGGCTAACCAGGTCCCATAGAGTCTAAAGTTTATGCGGGTGGAAGTGGGCGATTAATATTGTTACGCAACAATAAACTTACAGATGGTATACACATAAATCCCACATCTGCGTTACAGATAAGGAAAAACTGCAGAAAAACCTTAACCGGATTTGCCGGTTCTGGGAGTCGAATCCGGGTCGCTCAGGTGAGAGTCTAGCATGCTAGACACTGCACTACAAGACTATTTATCTGTTAATTGATCTGCTTGTTTGTCTTATACGAGTATTTGTTTCTTTATTTATACAACCTGTAAGCTAAGTGAACATATTTTAGTGAAGAGGGGTAAATTATTTGAGATTCTGTTTAGACTCGGAATTACTTGGTAACTAAATATGTAACCCTAGCTGGTCTCCGAAACGTGAGTTAGTTATAGGATTACTCAAATATAACGATTGGTACATGGAATCCAAGAATGTTTTACGTGGAGCGCCTGTCGTTAGACTTAATCCCCACGTTCCTTCCAGAAGGAAGTAATTCACATACGTTCAAGCATATGCTTGGCACGTACTCCTAGTTGCTCACTGGTCGGAACGAGCTGCCTATCCATCCTCTACTAGCTAACCAGGTTAGTACCGGAGCGATTAACTTAATACGTGCTCACCCGCCGGCACCTCCACGCGCTCTTTCATACGGGACTAAGTGCCTCGTCCAGCATTAGGACTATTTTCCAACCTAGGTTCGGTACATCGGAACCCTCTAGCCCTCTGTAATGCCTTCAAAGTTCCTTCACTAAGCCTTAGTTGGGGCCACTGCCCGATCGAATCCAACCTCAGATGTGACGGGACTTGGCTTTTAAGCGGTTTTGAAACCCCGATCTCCCAGTTATAGACCTGGTGTGCCCCTGACAGAGCTTCGTTTTGAGGATACTTTATAGGGCCCATTAAAGTAGCATCCCGGTGTGTACCCGTTATGGTGAAGTTGCCTTGAACGTGAGAGGCTATGTATCTTCGCATCAACGTCCCTTAAGTGTAGGTCTCGTGTCGTCTCCGAAAGGCTACCAGGCATAGGCAGATTCTCATAGGTCAGCGAGCGAACTCCCTGACGGAGATAAACTTCACTTGATTATCCTCCATTCGTCTAGGCCAGACAGCGGGATACTTAGCTCCATAAAACACCCTGACGTCATGTGAGAATCAAACCACCCACAACGGACCCTCTTGTTAGCAGAGCTTCCTCTGCAACGTTTTAGAGTCATCGTCGAGAAACCCTTAGGTGTAACTCTACCACACATTTCCTTCTGATTGCGTCGTCCGTTACCCAGACAAGCCTGGGATTGGGTAGACAACGACCAGTTTTAACGATTGGTACAGTGGAATCGTTATCTTTTGATGGAGTTGCTTACAATCTTTGGCTTTTCTAGCTTTTTTTAATCAAACAACCACCGACTGCGACTTAATTGGCTATGATCTTTTTCACGCTATACCTTACGTTAACAGTTTTATAAATTCATTTTAGTACCTTTTCTCTAATCAGGGGCTCTTTACAATTTTGCTATGTGCCTGTGTTTTAGCTTCTAGTATAACTCTTTATAAAATTATAAAATAACTGTAAATTCATTATGTAACATAAAAATATTAATTACGCACAAAACAACTTCTTCATTTTTTATTTATTTGTTCATTGCGTCTAAATAAATTATGTATCAAGCATCAAAAAACGCGTCTGAAACTTCTAATGTAATGTAACAAAGTTAACTAATGATAGAAATGGAAAATGTTAGCCGAAATTGAACAAATACACAGGCAGCAATGCGTAGAGAACCATTATCTATCTCTACAGTCCTCCCCAATTCATCAAGAAAGATTGGCGGCGTTAATTTCGTTCGGATCATTAGGTAAGCCCTGTGTCATCAGGCTGTACGTCTACAAGACTCCTAGTTAGCCCTCTCGCTAATAGTAGATGAGAATGAGGAGAAGAAGTCGAGATGAGCAAAGTAATTTTTAGTTACATTTTCAGTAGAGCGTCAGAAAAGCCTAAGGTGGGGGGAAAAGAAAATTTCTTCCGTATAAAACGATTTCAGAATTGCATAACAGGTCATAAATGCATGCATGCAGTGGTGGTGACGATGACAAGGGCAGTAGCAGTAGCATCGGAAAAGGCAATAAAGAGAACTAAACCAAAGTGTTAAACAAGATTTCCTTTAAATGACACCCTGGAGTGCGTTTACGATCATATAAAGCCCCTTAAAGCGATCAAACTTTGTTATGTTTTATACCATTTCGACTTTCTTATACCCTAGATTTTCCTCTGTTTATTTTAAGGAAGAAAGTGTATGCATTCTAGTTAAAAACAAATTTCATCCGATTCTTGCATGGAGCAAAATCCTGTTCGTGTTAAAAAATAAAATAAAAATAAATAAACTTGTGAATGAAGGTATGAAAGTGATCAGTCACGTGCTAAAGTCAGTTTAGATTGTCTGTAAACCGCAAGTTAAAATTTACTTGGTCACTTCTTTGCCGTTAGTGTTGCACTGAAATTTCTTCTTGAAACCTTTTTCGATTGCTCGCTTTAACGACTTCAAGGTATGCAACTGTATTGAGCAAAAACTAAGCCTTATATGCACGTATGCACACAATGATTGGTTACTTGTAATCCTTGTATGCTTGTTTAGCTACTGAACAGGAAAGATATCGACGAATATAATAAAACTTTAAAATCTAATAACTTATTGCGTAAAAAATATAGAGAAAAAAATTAAGCGTAAGTTTCCTTAAGCGAAGTTATGATGTTACTAGAACTACGGGCGCTGCCAAATTTTATCCCCAAGAACCGCACTAACCACCCCATAAAATATATTGCACCCCTATTAAAATAACTGCCGCCAGTATTCTACATTTAACATCTCTCTCTCTTTATCAACATAACGTCAACAGGAAGACACCGCGTATTTGCGGCGCACGTATTGTTTTGATATTTTGATATACGCACTAAGGTGAAATATTACCCCTTAATTAAATATTTCTTCCCTTGATATTATTAAATTAATTCAATGACGCAATAAAACTTTATTTACGTAGGAATTATTTTAAAAATTTAATCGCAGCTTCCGTTAAACTAATCCACTACCAAAAATAAACTTAACAAACGATTAGTAATAATTAAAATGTCAAGAGTACTGTTGATATCAAAATACCATTCCACATCCCGTCCCCAATTAAAAAATTATTACTGAAGAACTGTTTTATTTCAAATGTCCCCGAAAGTAATGTAAGTGTGTAACAGGGAACAGATGTTCTATATATTTTATCTCTCTTTTTAGTTTTCAATTTTAATTACTTTTTTCCCTGCTAGTTTTATTTTTTGCAATATGCATAAGATAATGCATCAAAAAGGAGTTGAGAAATTAAGGGCCCCTACTATTTTATTTCATTTACCGGAACGATTGCAATCGTGTATGTGTGTCTGTGCGTTCCTTTCTGTTCCTTCCCTTAATGGATGGGAAGAAAATGAGAAAAATCGTTAAGAAAACGTGAGTCACTGTTATAATTGCGAAAATTCGTTCAGAGTTATTATTGCTTTATACAGTTAAAAGGAAAACGTATGCGCATAGACACGTCAAACTTACGTATATTTCAAATTAAAGTATATACAGATACTTATATTATAAAAAAAATTCATTTTAAATCAAAACAGATAAAAAACCCAACCTAATCAAATAATGCTACGAATAAGAAATGGAATCCAGCAGAACAATTAACTTTAATAAAATTTTAGCAAATAAACAAGACACTGCTTTAACAAGCGTTAAAATTTCAAGTAAAATTTTCATAAAACAATTCACAAGTTCAAGAGGGGAAAAAAATCAACAATAAATATGTTGTAAAAAGAAGTTTCATTACGAATTCAAATTGCCAGAATTATGTACCTTAAAGGCAGGGACGGCGTAAGCTTTTGTGAGGCCGGGAAAGCGCTTGGCTTAAAAAAACTTCTAAATAAATTATTTATTAACACATTATTACACGTTACAATAGGATTATACAGTATCATTTAGTTATTTACGAAGTACGCGAAGTACCGTACGTTTATTCGCGCATTTTTCGAAACACGAGCGACGAAGGATGAAGGGGAAGATGACTTCGCGCATCGAGTTTTGTACAAAATTTTTTGAAACGAACTTTAACAATAAAAAACATAATTAACCAAAATCTGTAATATTGTTTCGAATTGAAAGTAAACTTAAAACAAGTAGCAATGGCATCCTCTTGTTGCAAATAGATGGCGCTCGCACATTTGTTAGTGTAGAGACCCTTCAATTAGAGTCTAGCCTAGGCAGTCATTTTATATCACAATACGTGGCGTCAAATTTGAAAACTGGTGTCATTTTAACGGGAAAGGCCCCAAATTTGGAAATCAAAAATAAAAAATGCTTAATCACCATAACAATGAATAATAATTATATTAAGTTTCTATGATTGTCAAATTGTGTAATTTACAATTACACAATTTAGTTAGGTTAGTTTAGGTTTAGATTAGGTTAGGTTAGGTTAGGTTAGGTTAAGTCAGGTTATGTTAGGTTGAAAAATTTGAATTTGCTTCTGCATAGCATTTTGGTAAGGTAGTGGCGTTTGTGTGGAGGTTAGGTCGTAGCAAACAAATTTGGAAGCTTCGGGGCGTTTGCTCCAAAAATGATTTACAGATTCGGAATCAGCATAAAATTTCTGTTAAAATGACACCTCGTCAAGAAGAGATTGGTGGGGAAATTTTGTTCCAAATTTTATTATTATCAAGTCAAATTATTTTTAGGGACCCTATAAGGGTCAGTGCTTTTTGCATCTTTTTGAAACACGAGTGCGCAAATAATACGTTTGCGTTTAAATGTTACATTCGCAAAATGTCATTTTGAAAGTGGCGAATTTAAAAAATTATTTCTCTTGCCTTTTTCAATGCAAAGTTTTTAATTAGTCAAAATTTATGTAGGTTGAATGGCGGGAGTTTGCTTTGTCAGTTGTTTTTGACACGGAGACATCGGTGTGACTACAGCCAAGGTCCGTAAATGTATAAGAAAGCTTAGAAATATAGGTCGTCGCAATGCCGCCATTTTTGCGCTAGGTTTCTATACGGCTGCTATTGATGCCGACACAATTGTCATACGAGGCGAGTGACTTAACACTTAGCACCAAATTGTACATAACTGCAAACAAGTCGAGTTGTCGATTATTCCTGCTTCCTGTTAATCAACATGTTCCGCCATTTTCGCGCTAGCTATATAGTGGAAGTGTATGAGATGACCTATGTTTCTAAGCCTGCTTAGACATTTACGAATCTTGACTACAACAGCAGAGAAAGCGCGCGTATTTGTAAGTTGTAACACGGCGCTTTAGTATAATGCGTGGTGCCGTCTAAAGCGCGGGGTCGGATTCTGGGGAACACGCTGAACCCGCCTCGCGCCGGCCCTGCTTAAAGGTCTACAGTACGTAGGAATTTATGATCACTAAAATAATTTTCGCTATATAGTTCTCATTTAGTTATTTCTTAAAATGTTAATACTCTATACTTGAACCAAAATAACGAGGAAGTTCATTTTATCTTCGTGCTTTACTCGGATTTGAAGAAAAACTATTTTGCATGGAAAAAATCGTACAAGAAAAGCAGAAAAATCAATCGATTTTAAAAAATTCTAAAATATTAACTAAGCGTGATCTTGAAAAATTACGAAACGCGCGTTGGTAGCTTATTAATTAAACTTCACTTTGCTTTTTGTTTCATCAATTAATAAGATCAAGAGACGAATAATTGCAAATCAATGCTCTTTGGATTTTTAGTTATTATTGGTGTCAAAAGAGACCACTGCGGCCACTACATTTGCTAAATACCAAACTTGGTTCAGCCTACTCTAGAGTGGGTAGGTAGGTAGTCATGCAGTTCCGGTAATTGCTTTTAAATAAAATTATGATATAGTTATTTAATATATTTTATAAATTTCAATTTAACAATTCAATTTTAAAAGATTTTGTTTGCGGGGGTGATTTGTATGCAAATGACAAAATATAATAAATATTTAATGTTTTATAAATAAACAATTTTTTTATAAATATAATATTTATAAATTTATAGTGATATATTTTCAATTAACATAAATATCCACAGTTTAAACAATGACTATAAAATTGAGGAATACTAATTTATGTAATTATTTCTTTTCATAAATAATATTTTTATAAAAAAATAGTTTATAAAACTGGTATTAAAACTCGGGAAAACTATAGACCTTTAAAAGTATCCAGCTTTTGCTTTGAAATATTTTAATATTCATCTGTGAATGCCGTGCTCTGTTGTAGAGCGTTAGCATTTGCTTCCTATACTTGTGTGTACAGTTAGTTGCGTAAGAGACTAACGACTAAGAGACTCGGGTTCGAACCCCGGCCAATCTATCATCGGATTTTTAAAAATCGCTTCTTCCTCGGAAGGCAATGGCAAACCATCGAGGTATACTGTGCCCAGAAATTTTTCCTGAAATTAATAAAAAATCCAAGCACTATTTACTTGGGGTGGTTCGAAGTCCACCTTCGGGTAGACCCGATACTTGTGATTTTCAGTATTAAACGATGTTAATTATCGCGAATTGGTAGCTTTAAACTGATTCAGTATTTGAAAGAATTTTCAAATAATAGATAAGATGCAAAGTATTAAAACTGAGTTTTTAAAATTTTAAGTTTCAGAATTTAGAAAACCACAATTTAAAATTCTCTATTTCTACGGATGACAATTTCAAAGTTTTTGTTTGAATGTCACTTGCGGAAAACTTTAGATTTTATCACTTGTATTTTTAAATTTTATAATTTTAAATGTATTGAGCCATTACTAATTGAATGCGAATTATAAAAAAATAGACGTTACTGCTTGAATATATAAATAGTATGTTAATATCCTATATACAAATGCCGGTATTTCATTTTTTTACTTACATTTTGTCTTGCATTTTTATATCTAGCAATGTACTTAACTCATTAATATTTAATTAATACGTATAACTCTAAAACTTAATAAGATATTAAGAATGTAATTAAAAAAGTAAAGACATTTATGTTGAAAAACTGTATTGTGAACTGATAAGAAAGAAACCCATGCGTTTAGTCGTGTATAAAGTTTAATATATAATCTAATAATCAAACAAAATCAATAATCAAAACCAATGTTTGGACATGGGAAAATTGAAAGGCTGGCTGATTCGAATTGAACGATAGTGCATATCGCGCATTCCGCGAACCTCAAAGGTCAACCTCCTCAGATAAAATTAAATATTCAATAATGATTAAAAAGACTTAAACCACTGCATTTTAGCAGGTGTCAAATTCATGTTCTAACACGAATTGCAATTACCGTAACCAAACAACAATTATAATGGTTTATTTGTTAGACTTTTTTGCAAAAATGTGGGTAGTAGGATGAAAACTGTCACTAGGTACATGAATTTACGGTGGTGGTTTTAGACAATAATGTCAGTGAGTTTACTTTTAAATTGCAGTTCATTGATATTGAATAATAAAAGAATGTGTTAGACAAATAAAAATCAATTAAATTAGAAGAAATAAAATATTATTGATTGAAATATGCAATTTTTGGCATGTCACAGTACGTAACGCATGTGACCTTATACGTATTCGCCTTCAAGATATAAATTGATCATTAAAAACATCTTTCTCTAATATTGTATAAATGATCAACTGGTAAGTTTTTCATGAATATTTCGCAGAACTACTGCAAAACTTATAATTACCTAGTATTTCATGTCTCCATTTTTCACTTGTATGTATCGCACGTTTTAGCTTGATCTGCTTGCAAACAACATCAGATTTAAAAAACAAATGTATTTTTATTAAGAGCAAAAAAATGTATCAAATTAAAAGTTTAGTTGCTTAAAAATAATTTCTGGGGATTCGCTAATTATAAAAATGCGTCGGAACGCGTCACGGTACGTAACCGCTGAATACGCGACATGAAAAATCAGTGCCGCTTTGTTTGCAAGAAAATCTGTTAATTCCGTATTCCTGTTAATTGATCGTTAAGTTTCCCAAATATCGGAACACAATTTCATGCGGAATGATTCTAAATTAAAATAAAGAAATCCTTCAGAAACAACCTTAGTAACATATAAATAAGCATTACATTAATAAAAATAACATACAAAAAGAATTTTTCATACATTCATTTATTTTACATTGAATATCATGAAATAAAACAACAATTGATTTTGAAATAAATAAAGATTATTAAAAGTTTCACAGTTTTATTAAAATACAACCTGACAATATTGTTTCGACAGCTACGTTGTCATTATCAAAGGTAATATAATTATAAACAAACACGTCGCTAAGGTAGATACAAAATAGGTAACTAGATAAAATAATAATAATCATAATTAAATATCTAATACTTCCAGTAACGGAGAATTACTGAGCTCAAGTTGTTCATTCATTAAAGGTACCCTGAGTTTGTGTTTGTATACCTCAAAGGCTTCTAAAATGTCTAATTTGCGTTTGTTATTACAAAAATGTAGGAATTTAATATTATTTTGAGGAGTCATTGTGTGATTTTGTTCTAAAAGGTGTTTGGCGTAATTCGATTTTTCAGGATGTTTATTTTTGTAATGACGTACGTGTTCTTTATATCTTATGTCAAAATTTCGAAGTGTTTGTCCAATATATACCGAACTACAAAAAGAACAATTTAAACGGTAAATGCCCGATTTCATATAATGTGTTCTGTCTTTAACATTAAATAAAAATGAAAAAGTGTTAGTGTTGGTTTTAAATGTTATTTTATAATTGTTGGTTTTTCTTAGTATATGTGCAATTTTCTCTGATATTTTGCCAAAATATGGTATAGATATGTAATTTGTGTCTTCTGTTTGATTGGCAATGGGATATATTCTTTTGATAGCTAACCTATAATCTTTTTGTTTAATTAAAGTGTCAATCATGTTCGGATTATAATGATTTGCATGTGCTAGTTGTTTAATGGTTGATATCTCTTTGCTAAAATCTGATTTTGTTAGTGGAATAGTTAAAGCTCTGTGTACTAATGATCTGTAGGCTGCTATTTTATGTGTATTATGGTGACAAGATTCATTTGGTATTGTTATGTCTGTTTGTGTTGGTTTTCTGTATATGGAAAATTCAAATAGATTGTCTGCGTTAATCTTGATATTTAAGTCTAGAAAGTTTATAGTCCTGTTTTGTTCTGTTTCTAGTGTAAATTTTGTATTAACAGTATCCACAGTATAAACAGTATCCACCCTAATATAAAATTTACACTAGAAACTATTTGAATTTTCCATATACAGAAAACCAACACAAACAGACATAACAATACCAAATGAATCTTGTCACCATAATACACATAAAATAGCAGCCTACAGATCATTAGTACACAGAGCTTTAACTATTCCACTAACAAAATCAGATTTTAGCAAAGAGATATCAACCATTAAACAACTAGCACATGCAAATCATTATAATCCGAACATGATTGACACTTTAATTAAACAAAAAGATTATAGGTTAGCTATCAAAAGAATATATCCCATTGACAATCAAACAGAAGACACAAATTACATATCTATACCATATTTTGGCAAAATATCAGAAAAAATTGCACATATACTAAGAAAAACCAACAATTATAAAACAACATTTAAAACCAACACTAACACTTTTTCATTTTTATTTAATGCTAAAGACAGAACACATGATATCATGAAATCGGGCATTTACCGTTTAAATTGTTCTTTTTGTAGTTCGGTATATATTGGACAAACACTTCGAAATTTTGACATAAGATATAAAGAACACGTACGTCATTACAAAAATAAACATCCTGAAAAATCGAATTACGCCAAACACCTTTTAGAACAAAATCACACAATGACTCCTCAAAATAATATTAAATTCCTACATTTTTGTAATAACAAACGCAAATTAGACATTTTAGAAGCCTTTGAGATATACAAACACAAACTCAGGGTACCTTTAATGAATGAACAACTTGAGCTCAGTAATTTTCCGTTACTGGAAGTATTAGATATTTAATTATGATTATTATTATTATTTTATCTAGTTACCTATTTTGTATCTACCTTAGCGACGTGTTTGTTTATAATTATATTACCTTTGATAATGACAGCGTAGCTGTCGAAACAATATTGTCAGGTTGTATTTTAATAAAACTGTGAAACTTTTAATAATCTTTATTTATTTCATGATTATGGAGTTCCACAAAATAAGGCTGGAAGCAATAAACAAAAAAAAACAATTGATTTGCTCAAGTGATGTTGATGGTGTAGATAAAATAATAAAGTATTATTCTCTAGATAAATAAATTACATAAAAACAAATAAAATTTATTAATACCGAACTTAAACTTTATAAAGTTTATTAATAGTAAATTGTTATGCGTTTTGAACTGAATATTTTAACAAATTTATTTTACTCTAGTAGGAGCATTACAAAGATCAATCTAGATATAATTAATATTGCAAATTATTCTAATTTAAATAAAATTACAGTTAAAGTTTTAGTTTTTAAACATTAAGTTAATTTCGCGTTTTAATAACATTTTAATTCTGTAATTAAATCTCTTTGTACAATAAAAGCTGAAACACTTAAAGACTGTCACTTACGTTTTTATTATTCAGCCTATAAGAATAATAGTTTAAATAATGACTAAATATTAATTCCTGTTTTTCATTGCTATTTGAGCACATTACATAATAATTGTGGTGTTTTATCTTCTTCAAGATTGAGATATCTCTCTGATCCGAAGATTATCTTGTTCGCCGTCAAAATTGGTTTCAGGTTCTCGTACTCTTCTTCCCCATCTTCTTTTTTCTTAATAGTTTCTTCTCTAGTCTTCTTGATTGTTCTTTTCTGTACTTTGTACGTTTATGCATCTTCAGTGCGTTTGTTTGATTGTTTGTGATGTATCTTGCATATCTACATATAGATTACATATGAGATATAGATATGAGCCGTTTTGTATGTTGACTGGTGTTTGTAGATGTGCAGGAAGCAAGAGAAACCTTCGTAGACGCCTGTATCTAGCCTAAAAGACGTTTAAATGGAAGTGTAAGGAGAACATCCAGTACCAAAAATTTGACAATCTTATGTTTTGAAGGTAGAAGAGGAACACTATAAAAATTTGACAAATTTTTATAGTGTTGGAGGTTAGGTTTGATTAACGACGAGAATTTTATGAAGTTTGAGTTTAGTTTTTCTCAGTACTTCGCTTTATAAGGTAAGGTTATGTAATTTTACATTCTTTAGGTTAGTTTACGTCAATATCCAACGTTTTTAAGTTAGTTTATATAAATAATAACATAACATTTTTTATGTTAATTTACATGAATATGTAAAGTTTTTAGATTAATTTATGACATTTTACCTATTTAGGTTAGTTTACCTCATTTTAAGTTGGTTAGGTTAGTTTATGTCATTTTATTTCTTTTTTTGTTAGGTTAGGTGTCGTTTAAGTTTAGTTATTGCGTTATGATGGGTGATATTGACATGAAACATTTTGTATGTTGTTACGTGCACTCTGTCGATATGCAGAAAACAAAAAAAAAACGTTTATGACTGCACTCGCCGCCGTTCGGGTTAGTAAGAACAAATAATTTTCAGTTTATAACAATGTATTGTTCTCAACGATCTCAACTTCCAATCGATAATATATGTATAATAATTAATTCTATTATTTACGGCCTAGAACTACCCAAACCTCTATCCAAAGTTTCCCTACAGATTATGCAACAAAATTCTCTTCCCTTCTTCTCAAACAATTTTCTTCGGAATTGAATCCTTTTAGTGGTTGTACGCTAACGACGGAAATCCTCTTTTCGGAATTTCTATTTTGATTAGCTTGGTCGTTAGGGTTGGTTTCTATCTCTATCTTTTGAAAACGCCAGTGGGTATCCAAATTGTATTGCGATTCCATACAATCGTTTTGCCTCCAGCTGGTGTCTGGTGGAGTGATACAGACAAACTTAAAGAGCTGTTATACTTGGCATGTGGTCGCCCGCGTTCCGGTACTACGAAGTCAAAATATACACATCTTCGTGGTATGCTAATTTACCTTCGATCTATTGAAGCTAAATGATTGAAAATAATCGTCAACTATTTGAATTATTGTAAGTAATCGTATATGTATTATATTACTTAATGGTGGATTAAAAGCGACACTTTTTTGCAAGGTATTATGTTTGCATTGCGCAGCGTAACCGAGCAACTTGCGAGTAAAACAAGTGTAGGCTAGCAACACGTACATTTATATGTTAGTAACATAGATCAGCAACTTTAATGTCAAATAGTGGTATTCCGTTTGGAAATAGTATATTATGGGACAAGTGGTTGAAATAAAATTTGAACGTTGAGAGTGGTTTTTTTCAACGAGCGACAGCGAGTTGAAAAAAGTAACTCGAGACGTTGAAATTTTATCAGCCACGCGTTCCATATACTATTTTTTCTTCGAATTTTTAGTAAATTAATGCACTTTAGAAGAAAATATTACATTTAAGTGACAAAACATGACATTAAAGTGACATTTCTCTTGTCAGCAATTGAATGTCGAACAGTTTGAAATTCAAAATCGCGGTAGTCCGATAATTTCAACCTCTAGAGGTTGAAATGCGATTTCAACCATTGTTATCGATTGCAAAATGAGTGATTTCAATGTCATGAGTAGAAAAAATCTTTAAATTTCAAGTCAGTTTTAAAAGAGACATTTCGTGTGAATTGACAAATGCCTACTTTAATTATGGCTTTTATTTAATTAGGTCGAGTGGATTTAACAACTGTAGACTAAAATACCGTCTATTTGTATCTTTTTGTAACCTTTGAACGTTCAAAGTAGCATGAAATACGTGATTTAGCATAGATTATTGCTTTTATTTTATTCTAAGTGACATCCTAGTAGCACAAAAGATAAACTAAACGACTACTCAAAGTTTTGCTTGGTGAGTACATATTACATAAATGACAATAGTTATAAGTAACAAATATTTACCAAGGACTAGCGTCCAAAAATAAAACAATACACATATAAAGGTATAATAGTTGACCTTTACTATGAACGACAGCCTGTAAAATTAAACATAAGATTTACTCTGAATACCAATCAATGCCAGAGCTATAATATAATATTCATGTACAATAAATATATTTTGAAAAATTCGTAATAAATATGCAACTCTGATCTGATAAATATGCAGCGCCGTCCTTTGGATTTTGAGGCCCCGGGTACAAATATGGAGTGGGGCCCCCAGTAAATAAGAAAGTGAATAAATAAATATACAAGGTGTAACTAATATAACTAGAAATCTCTTAATGAGGTGTAGCTGTAATAGTAGATTTAGAACAATGCATCAACTTTATTGTTAGTAGGTACTTCCCATAACAAAATGCTATGACACTCCGCTACTGTTTATCTTGAAGTCTCAAGAAGTGTTAGCATGCTTTTTATTTTGGAAATTTGGTGCACTTTTTAAAAGTAGGCTTTAGCTTTGTGTATAAGAACGTGCATCAAATGCCGGTCTCTCAGTCTATTTTACTAACGCATAAGATATATATTGTGTTGTTGATTAAAATAAGGTAGCTCGGTGCGGGGCCCCACTAGCTCTCGGGGCCCCGGGCATACACCCGGTTGACCGACCGTAGGGACGCTTCTGTAAATATGCAACAATGATCGAGGCGCAAATTAACAATAGAGCCACAAAATTATTGGAATCTAAGAATAACGGTGGGTAGGAACAGTTTTACAGGTAAATATTAATAACTTAAGCTGAAAATCACAACCCAGAGCTCACAATCAAGAATTTTTCATATATTTCAGAACAAATGATTGTCAATACGGCGCCTTATCGGCAATTTACACAAGGCACAAGAAAGTGGTAGCTTACCAGATGTTAACTAAATACAATAAGAAAATACAGATTTTAAGATCAATAGATAAAAATAATTTTGAACAATATAAGTAGTAATTGCATTATAAGACTTCAGGAAGATCATCGGTTTAATACTTACAAAAGGTTCCAACAATTAGATATGCAATGAATTACCAGGAGCAGTAGAAATAAATTACGGTGAGCATGTAGCAACAACGCTTGATTTTTATAAACCAGGCTGCGATTCAGGACATTTATGCGCCAACGCCAGTGTATAGCGTGATATTAAAGTAAATTATTAAATTTATTCCAAGTAGTCTTAAGATGTGTAATTTAATCTTATCAGGTCTTGGAAGTTTAGTAAAATTTATTGGCTCAAATTAACTTTTAGCATTAACAGGGTTAAATGTTTATGATGAGATAACAAATATTAGTAATAACTGTAAGGGAGCTTCTTGGCTCCGTAGCTAAATTTGTAAGGGTTTCTTTCCGGGTTCCAAGTTGCTTACGAATGGTGCTGGGTAGTTTTCGGCAGTCGGCGGTAAATCTCGGCCGACAGCTATTTTAACGTGGTAAGCTCCACGGTTCCGGATAGCTACTAGCAAGTAAATAGTTACTTTTACAACTCCTGGCTGTTAATCGGTCTTAGTGGCTCCGAGTTCCGGAATGGAACTGAACAAATGTGCTAGTGCCATCTCTTATATAGGTGCTCACAGAACACGGGGGAAATGGTAGGAGAGAAACGGCGTGCTCTTGCTCGAGTCGGCGGCTTATCCGAGCGGCTATAGATCACAACGTACGATAAGCTTTTTTGATACATTCCACGCCGATTCGACCAAAGTTGGCGCGGTACCCTCACAGACTTTTTTATATTTTGTTTACGTAATACCCTTTCCAAGCCTTATGTAAAGCTCACATATTACTGTCCATAAATACACTGTTCGCGAGATATAGACGTTTATTTTTTTCAGTTTTAGACGTACATGCCTATATTCAAATGCTATTTACTCGGCTTTCGTATTAGTAAGGAAGGTCGGGTTTTCTGAATTTGAAAGAGAATGAAATGTACTATCTACGGTAATTTTTGTTCATTTCTACAACATTTGTAACATAGTATATTATCTGAGGTTTTAACAAATTTCGACTTCCATTAATTTTTTGCAAAAAAATTACAACTATTGTATGCAATGTTCTTATACATACATACATACATAATCCATTTCCCTTTTACCGTATTTCGCAGTGTCGGGGTTCCACACAAACTCTTATGGTAGTGCAACGGAGGTAATGGAGCTATTATAGCAAGTACATTACGCTCCCCCATACTTTATCACTCATACAACTTTTATACCTTAACCTAAGGAGCTCAAACAAGATAGTACTAAATTTTTAAAATTCAGTCGCAAATTGTCTTAAAATTTCAATTTGGTATCTCTATAGAATCGTGCGAATAAAATGTTCTGACACGACATGCACTTGTATTAAAAACAGCGAATGTGACACTCAAAATGTTCCATTGATTTGCTCCAAAAGAATCAGAGCTATTGCATGATATGTCCTTATCGTTTCAACTTGGTATCTCAATAGAATTGGAAGTTGAGACATTTTATCTATAGTCGTGCGTATACACTGTACACACTGCAACAAGAATTATCGGAAGTTCACGGGACGCAGTTGCGAGCACACCTATTGTAGGTATATATTATACTAACAACTTTTGCGATACGAAGAATCAACCAAATATTGATAAACTTAATATTAAAAAGGTAGGTTTTGCTGAAAATTATAATTGAATTTGAAGCACATGAAGGATTTTTGAACTAGCGATTTATCAGAAGGCATTCTACTCTTGCTGTTGGTATAGAAATTCTTATTCATTTTCAAATGATTGTTTCGAGTTTGATTTGTTAAAGCAAAAGTAGCAATAATTATAATTTATTGTATTATCATATAATCAGGGGCGGATCCAGAGAATTATTTGGGGGGGGGGGCGGAATTTTTGGAAAAATAATTTTTTAATACAGAATAATTAAACAAACATTATTTGATTCTATCCTATGTATATTTATCTATAAATTTTGGAGGGGGAAAATCTTCCCCATTACCTCCCCTCAGCCGTTAATCCGCGCCTGATATAATATATACCTACAATAGGTTTGCTCGCAACTGCGTCCCGTTGACTTCGGATAATTCTTGTTGCAGTGTGTAAAGTGTATACGCACGACTACACTAAAGACGTCTCAACTTCCGATTCTATTGAGATACCAAGTGAAAATTTTATTACAATGATAAGGACATATCGTGCAATAGTTGTGATTTTTTTGGAGAAAATTAATGGGACATTTCGAAAGTCACAGTCGCTGTTGCTAATAAAAGAGTGGTTTCATGTCGTTTCAAAACATTTTATCTACGACCACCATAGAAAGTTACATATTCCGCACAATCTAGTAACCGTGAAAACGACCAATTGCAAACAATCTACAAACTCAACGGTAAAGTATGTGAGGAAGGAGTTCTCAATAATAAGTAGTTCTATTAAAACGCCATAGATGTCACCACTTGCAATATTTATAATATTATTAATTATTTGAAATATAAAATGTTATAAATTTTAGATAAAGGTTAATTTATTTTGTTTAATTAATATTTTACATTAAATTATATTTCGAATGAAAATCCATCTAGAAAAAAAACTAAGGTCAGACCCGGGGAATTGAACCCGGATCGCTCGGTTAGTAGCTACAGCGTAACCATTGAGCTACCGAGACGCCTTTCAATGATGTTTTTTCTCATTATATAAAGTTACAATTATTGTTATTCAATTAAAACGTAAAATTAATTAATGTTTTACATTATTATATAATTTTTAATGTAATTTTATTTATTATTATTGCTAAATTACAATAAAACATTGAAAACATTTATAATTTGCTACATAATGCGAGAATATTTGACATTTTGCGCAGAGGTTAATAACCTTGACAATTGAATTGTGATTTTTGTACATATAAATTATTTTTTGAAAACGAGTACATAATTATTTAGCTGTAAGTACTAAATAGTAGATTGACTGAAATTATACAAATTGTAAACGTATTATTACTATTGTCTTTACAAATTTAATGTTTACTTTTGTCGTTTTTAAAATTCTAGATGTATCATGAGTGAATCCGATGAAGGATAATTGGGGTGTACACTCGTACACCTCCAAACATCGTAGAAGCGGCTCACATTACATCTCTTAATTTATTGCCAAATATTTCACATAAAAAATATGAATGCGAGTATAAATTCTAGGTTAAAAAACTTTCTTAGCTGTTGGTGGTTTATTACTTTTTTTGTTGTCGTAGATAAAGTATAGTGTGTAACGCGTGCAAAAACACCAATTTCTCACTTGTGTGATTGCGGCATTCGACTACGTCTCATGCAGCAAAATCTTCACACTCGTGAGAAATTGGCACTTTTCTGCACTTGTAACACAATATACTATTGTTCGCACGACTATAGAAGAAAATTCATAACTTCTGATTCCATAGAGATACCAAATTGAAATTTTAACCCAATTTTAAGAACATTGCATACAATAGTTGTAATTTTTTTTTAAATTAATGAAACCGATTTTGAGAAAAGTCAAAATTTGTTAAAAACTCAGATAATATACTATGTTACAAATGTTGGAAAAACGAACAAAAACTACCGTAGATAGTACATTTCATTCTCTTTTAAATGCAAAAAACCTGATTTCTAACTAATACAAAAGCCGAGTAAATAGCATTTGAATATAGGCATGTAGGTTTAAAACTGAAAAAATACACCTCCATATCTCGCGAACAGTGTATTTATGGGCAGTAATATTTAAGTTTTATATAAGGCTTGCAAATGGTATTACGTGAACAAAATATAAAAAAAATCTATGAGGGTACCGCGCCAACTTTGGTCGAATCGGCGTGGAATGTATCATATTTACTACTATACCCATAACAATTAAATAAAATAAAGTAATTTCGTTGCATAACAAAGAACACAAACAACAATAAAACAAATAGAAACAATCAAAAGGCTTCAGAGGGATAAATAAAAACATCAAGTAGGACTTATAACAAATTAAATAATTAATCTACCATGACTATAATAAACGAACTAAATGAAGAGTGTATGAATGAAATAGACTAACTGTAGATAGGTAATAGGGATAGCAATTAAATAAAGCGTTAAGTCAAATTGAACAATAATAATTATTACAACTCCAAAGGTAAAGAAAAGTACAGAAAAAATCGAATAGATTCGGGCGATTATTAATTGAATTTATGCATCATTTCTGTTTGTTTATTTATTTATAAATTTTTTTAAATTTATTTATGCCTTTGTGTGTAAGCTCGATCTTAAGAAAAAGGTAAGTTGGCTATTTCTTTTTGGTAGCGGAATTACTATGTAAGTATTGTCCGTCAAATGCTTGGCCGGCGGAATGCGTAGATGGGGAAAAGAATGAGTCTGTGTTCGACAAAGACAAAATGTAGGAAGTAAAGAGAAAGTACAATCTGTGGTGCAAGTGTTTTCAACTCACAAAAAAGGTGTAAATTGGAATTTACTTTAGCGATACAAATCTTTATTATACCCTTGTGTAAAATTATCAACAATCCAAAAATAAGACTTTTCAGGTAGAAGGATTAAAACTAACGAATTTTTGTGATAAAATCTTAGCGTGTTTTATATATTTTATGCTTTTGATAGAATGTACCGATCTGTACTAGACGAGAAAGTTAATAAAAATATTAAGCGTATCCAAACTTCGCCGGCTAAGCTGAACTTGTCAAATTGTATTTACGTAACTCTGTCGGATCCCAGAGGCATGGGTCGTTTTAAGAGCACTTTAAACTCATCTTAAACTCATTCTACGCTTCGAATCGTGTACATATTAAATTTCAAGTCGTGAAATAATTTATATTTTATATTCTTATATAATATAATAACTTGATGTATTTCCTAATTATTATTGATTAAAAAGCAAACACTTTTGAAAGACATACAGAAGCGATAAATATTGTCTATTCTTTTAGCTCTTTAAATCATGTGTGAGCGTGGATGTAGGTTATCTAATATTGAAAGCCCTGTTATGAATTCCACGGGAGTAGATTATGAAAGATGGGAAGTTTTTTAGACACTGGTCAAATTCCAGTGGATCTCAACATTAAAACTAAAAAACAACTTTTATACCCTTTTTACTTTAATCCTACAAACCCAATTATCCACAATATGGTTATATTTTCAAAACAAATGATTTTGTCGTTTCTATGAATTAATTAAACAAAACATTACTGCAGTTAATGTAGAATGTGTACACTAGAACAACATTTTGAGTATCTTCTTTTAATATAAAAGTGTAACCCCAAGTGACCACCACCGCAATGCAACATCTGCTGCGTTCAAGCTTGGAATATATGACCTATCAAAAACTATTCTAGTCCATTTCCAAATTTACACCCTTATCATGATCGCGGCCATTCAAATCTCTTTAGATTTAGCTTTTGATAAAATATAGAGATGCTGTTCAAAAATTAATTTTAACTTTTTTTTCTTATAATTTCTTAAAATTTAAGTCACTTACAAAAATATATTTAATATATTTTTGTAAGTGACTGAAAAAATAAATTTCAGAAATATTCGCTTCAAGTTTGGTTTCGTAGATGGTACATCAAACTTTAATATAAATATTTCTCACGACTTTGAAAGAACATGTGTTACCAAAGTTTTATCACTTGTATAACAAGCACATTTCACATGTGCTGCTACATACATGTAAGTTTCATGAACAGAAGATTCAAAATGGCATCCAGATAAACTTAAAACACACAACAGCAGCATCACATCCATCTCTGTTTATTCTTTTACATACCATCAATTAAAACGGGTTCCACTTTTATTCTTAAATAATAAATTGATAAATTAATGCATAGTGTATTAATTGAGAAGTAATTAACATTCTTGAAAACTCGTGTTTTAAACATAACTGGAAACTATTTGATGTCAACGTCATGCTCGATATAGCAATAAATAATGAATAATTTATATTATGGAGCTTCTAATTATGAAAGTATGTTACATAAATAGCTGACAGTTAGTCTACTGGTGGTGCTATGGAAAAGAAAAGTGTGTAACAAACAGAAAAGATCAGCAACGAGTAAGGCATTTAATTATGAAATACTAGTGAGATGCAGTTGAAAATATGATAGTGATTGATTTATAATGTAGATTTTAACAAAAACAGTGCATCATTTCGATCAATAAACGCAATAAATTGCATGCAACCAATCAAAGAACAATATTTTGTGTTTGCCAATCCCCACAAGCTTTACTCAAGCAGTTGAACAGGTAGTTTTGAAAATGAATTTGTATTACAATTTCAACGGAATTATACAAATCAAAATTGTTTAAACTTTCTGATGTAAACAGAGTCATGCTGGTTGCCTAAGTTAAATGTTAAATGCTAAAAAGTTGTTTTTGAGCACCTAAAGAATCAAGTTTTACAATATCTAATTTTCATATAAGGATCAATGAAAAATGAATACTCGCCGATACCGTAACGAGAGTATTGAAGTGCCGGTGGCGGGTGTTAACCCTCACGCAAAATGCAATTTAAAAAGAATTCTGTAATACATGCTGAAATCGTTTGTTAGATATCACTATTAACTCCATCATAATGAGACATTTATGTGTATAAATAAGAAAAATAATGTATGACCCTAAATAATGAAGCATTTTTAGGGATTAAAAGCTGAACAAATTAATACAAATTTATGTTGAATACAAGAAATATACTCCATTATAAAATTTAAATAATTTTAACTGACTGGTGGTCATAACATAGTATGCATTAATTTAGTTCTAGAAGAGTTTATTGGGAATAGTCCGAACGTGCAGCCCCTCAAATCGAGGATTGCATTACATATTCGATTTTCTTACCACCCGGTTTATCCGCTCCAGAATAATTGAGAGTATCTGAATAATTTTTAATAATAATATAAAAATTAGGTTATGCACGGTATTCAAATATAATGGAAAATAAAAGTCAATAATACATATTTTGCTATGAATTAATATATTTTAATATTTTCTAAATCAATCATTTAAAAGAAATCACAAACATTATTATTATTTTTTAAGAAAAGACATTGACAACACCGTTCTCTTTTTTAAATATAAAACGTTTACTTTAATTTAAGGTTAGAATCAATGAGAAAAATATTACAGTAAGATTATAAATTTAATACAATATTACTTGTATTATTTCTTATTATAACAGAAAATATGTTGTGAAAACAAAACCGCGTGTTGAGGACAGGCAGGCATCGTGTAATTAGTATGGCTTATTATTTTTGTTTCTTTCTAATAATGGTGAAGGTATGCAAAACGCCAAAGTTGAGTGTCGTGAATAAAACTACTCTATTTGAATCTGTGAATCAATCAATCAATTAAGTAGTTTCATAATTGCAGGACCTATGTTTAAGTTAAGTGTTTGGGACCAATGTCAAATGAAGTTGAATGATGTTAAACATGGAACGTTTCAGATATTAAATATTTTAGAAAGTTTAATAGAACATAAAGTAACCAGAACATTGAACGGTTAAATTATTAAAACATTCGAATTCTTAAATTTCCAAGTCCTGAAATTTTAATTAAAAATACTCAGACTTTTGGAATTTACAGCTTTTAGGGCTTTGCAGTTTGCACTTTCAATTTTAATTTTATTTCCACAGTTTTTAAACTTCAAAGTTTCGAATTCTTAACTTTAAGAATCCTAATACTCTTAAACTAAACCACAGAATTTTTGAATTTCAAGTTTTATTGTTTAGAGATTAAAGCTTCGACTTTTTTAAATTTCGGGGATTCAGGCTAAGCGTAATAAACTATCACAAATTAATATTTTTATTTCGAAATATCAGAAACTGAGATCTTAAATTGGTTAGTTTCTATGAAGCTTTTAGCAGCGTTTCCTAGCTAACTGACAATAATGTTACTGTAAAACGGAATGATTTTACTTGACTACCGCTCAAGACGGAACACCTGAATTTTAACTTAATTAAAACTACTACTACTAAAATGATTGCCTAACCTAGTATATACAAAATACAATACGAGAAATCGAAGTAATAGAAATCTTAGTGTGACTTCAAAGTCTCAAATATGAAATTGCTAGGAATTTTTAATTTTAGAATTTTGAAATTTTGATATTAGGAATTTAGGTCATTACAAAATGAGAAAGCACAATCGACGATCGCGTTCGTCTTCTTGGATACCATCTTATCATAATGGCGTATTTTTTATATTTTTTACCTTTATTACTAGTGGGAATATTCAAATAGTAGTAAAATTTTTTTTTTAAGTTATTGGAATTACTTTTGCCGTAAGTTTTAATTAAATTAATTTCATACTGAGGCAATAAATAAATATTGTAAATTGAAAGGAATCAACAACTTCAATTATGTACCTATATTGATTTTGGTTACTATGTCAATTGGTTACATTGCAGTTTGTGCATAGTATGTAAATAGATTCATTTTCTTTTTACTGTCTTCAGCCTTACTTTGTGGAACTCCATAATCATGAAATATAATATAAATACAAAGATTAGTTAAAGTTTCACAAGTTTTATTAATATCTTAACCTGACAATATTGTTTCGACACTTTATGTCATTTATCAAAGGTAGATAAGATGGATAAACAAACACGTTGCTAAGGATAAATTCATACAGAAAATAGGTAACTAGATACAATACATACAAAAACTAAATATCTAACACTTCTAATAAGGGAGAATTACTAAGCTCAGTTTGTTCATTCATTAAAGGTACTGTGCGTTTATGTCTGTATATTTCAAAAGCTTCTAAAATGTCTAATTTGTGTTTGTTGTTGCAAAAATGTAAGAATTTAATGTTGTTTTGAGGTGTCATTGAGTGGTTCTGTTCCAAAATGTGTTTGGCATAATTCGATTTTTCTGGATGTTTAAGTCTATAAGAGTGTACGTGTTCTTTGTATCTTATGTCGAAATTTCTAAGTGTTTGTCCAATATAAACCGAGTTACAAAAAAAAACAATTCAAACGGTAAATGCCGGATTTCACGATATCTTGTGTTTTGTCTTTAGCATCGAATAAAAATGAAAAGGTGTTGGTGTTAGTTTTATAAGTTATTTTGTAACTGGTGGTTTTTCTTATTATAGTTGCAATTTGTTCTGATATCTTGCCAAAGTATGGTATTGATATGTAGTTTGTGTCTTGTATTTGAGTGTCAATTGGAAATATTCTTTTGATAGCTAATCTATAATCTTTTTGTTGAATTAAAGTGTCAATCATGTTATGGTTATAATGGTTTGCTTGTGCTAATTGTTTGATGATTGAAATTTCTTTATCAAAATGTGATCGTTTCATTGGAGTAGTTAAAGCTCGGTGTACTAAAGATCTATAAGCCGCTAGTTTATACATTTTATAATGACACGAATCGTTAGGAATAGTGACGTCTGTGCTTGTGGGTTTTCTGTATATGGAAAAATCAAATTCATTGTTTGTATTAATTGTAATAGTTAAATCAAAAAAATTAATAGCTCTATTTTGTTCTGTTTCTAGTGTTAATGTGATGTTTGTGTGAAGACTGTTAATAAGAATTAAAAACTCATTGATAACCTCAAAAGAACTGTCAAAACAACCTAAATTGTCATCAACGTAACGAAACCAAAAAATAATGTGTTTAGAAAGATCTAATTCAAATATTCGATCTTCCAAATTATCCATAAATATGTTTGGTACTGTTAATTATCCATAAATATGTTTGGTACTCGCCGCCACGCGGCTCGTTAAGCAGACTTATACTCGTATTACAAACATCGACATTGTAACACTAGTTGTACAATATACTATTAACTATTAATTAAAAGAACTGCACTATATTTCATTATTTTTGGTGTGGAAAATATCGGTTTATGGTAATAATGAAAAAAAATACGGTAGCGTGTCATATAGAATAGCAATGGATTAATTATTCCGCAATGAAAAGGATATGGTCTTTCTGGATTACTTAGGGTTTACCCAGTTTTCAATATTACCAGTTATAAGTCTTAATCATAGAGTTGAATAAGATATACCAAACACCAAAAAAAAAGGGTAGTCCGTATATTTCTTAATGTCTTATCATAAATGTATCTTTCTCGGCACTTATCTGGAAAGAATCCAACACACCATGCAGGTCGCGCTGTCTCCACTAGAGTAACCTTACAGCTGCTCTCGAGCAAAGTAGCGGTAAAGAAGGGGAATTGGAGGAGTACTTCAATGGTACCAATAACAACAATAGGTAACGCAATAAAGGGAAACTTAAAGAGAAACCCAAAACCAAGAACCCTAAAAAGAGAAAAATGAATTTAACATAAAGTCAATACCTTTAACCAATACCACTTACCTCTCAGTGAGGGTTTATGGCTATAGACAAACAGGCAATTGGAAACAATAAACGGTTTGGTTAATAACGTCGGGAGATTATTACTTCAACTAGAAAGAACTAAGAAAATAAGAAATCTTATTTTTCGTGTATTTGATAGAAATGTAGTACATTGTTCAATTCAAAATCGTAAAGAAAAGTGGGACTTTGATCGTTAGCAACACTTTTCTTCACGATTTCAGTTAGCACCACTTTTCTTCACGATTTTGGATATTTAGCGACCATTAACAATTAAACTTTATACATTTTAATTATGAATATTAATAGAAAATGTACAATTATTTAAAGTATTAAATGTTATCCCAGAAGATGCCGCTATTGATCTAAAATCTGGAACTGCGTGCAAAGGTCTTCGCTTGATTGTTGAGTCAGAAAGAACAGAAAGTTCGACTTCGGGATCGCCATAAGGAGCCAAAAGTTGTTCATCTTCAACTGATTCTACATTAAAGAGTTCTTCTGTGACAAAATGGGGTTTATTGTGAGAATTTTGCATGGGCATTTGATGGGTATACACCCTTGAGTGTACAGACATCGGCGTGGGCCGTGTTCCTCTGGAAGTGGTAGAAATTGGTTTAGAATTATTATTAAAAGCGGGTGTTGACTGTTGGGAAATTTGGGGGTTTGGGCGGCAGTTGGGTTGACTGTCCTCTGGAATGATCGGAGTTGTATAGGGATCTGAGCTGTCTTATCAGAAAAATTATTAAATTGTGGGCGAGGGGTTTGATTTTGGTTGAATAAATGATTACGTGAATGATGTGGTTGGTTGTGCGGTGTATTTGTAGTGTTATGCTGAGTAGGTCGTAATGGTTTCCTATGGGAGTCATGGGATCGACGAATAAATTCGCAGTAGTCCCACTCTTGTTTTCTGTTGTCGTAGAAATGGCATTTATTTAAGCATTCTTCAATGGAATGCATGTCGAAATGACTTAAATAGCTTCGATATGTTTCTAAAAGACCTATTTGAAATGTTCGCAATGCTAAATTATTGTAATCAAATTTTTTGAAAGCTAGGAGATTCTTATCTTGGCAGTGCAAAGAAACATATTGCATTAGGTCATTAAAAGCCTTTAAAATACGAGTATAGTACTCGGTATAATTTTCGTTTTTGAATTGAACAGTTTGGCGCAAAGCAGCTACTAAAAGTTCTTCGCTTCTTTGGTCGCCATATTTTTGAAGTAAAGCATTTCTAATATCTTGCCAATTAAGCGCGTTTTGATAGGCAATATAATCCCTTGCATCACCTTTTATTTTAGACCTGATTGAAAATTCGACAACCTAGATTAAATCTGGAGTTAATCGCCCTTGCAAATGATTTACTAAATTATCGGTTTCATTAACAAAAATTGATAAATTGCTACCTGGGTAGTATTCGGATATTGCGTTCATTAATAATTGAATTTCATTTTTGTCAGGTACAGAAAGAATTTGTTGTTGTATGCTACCCTCTGGAGCATCAGAAGGTGGGGCACTCGGATTTGTGTTATTAGTTTCGTTTTGCATTTTATTTGAGTGACCAAAACATAATTTTGGTTGTTTTATAATACTAGATTTTAATTTGTAAAAATCAGCTATTTGGTTTTCTAAATTTTGTGATTCCGAGTCGGAATCGTCAAAAATTAACTCAGCCTCACTGTCTGAGGAGTCACTAAACATCTAAACTAACACTTTCTAAGCAATCACTTAATATTTAAGGATAAGACAGACAAAAAGGCTTACCAAACCAAGAATTGAATGTCTTAAAGGTAGGCCTGCCTCCTAGATGAACTCCTGGTCCTGTATTTCGTTTTCGAGGGTTGCAGCGGTTCAGCGTTAGGGAAGTGGAATGTAGTTGAACAAAATGCTGGTCACCAGTAGCGGAATCCTTGTCCGAATTGGAACAATTTGGTGTAGTTTCGCACGAAGACTTGAAAGTCACCAGCTTGTTTTTCACTGAAGATAATTTTCATTAATAGATCACCAACTGTTGCGAAAAATGTTCACAGCGCCAATTATGTTTATTGTTAAATAAAACTCGAAAAACACTTAAGTTTTTATTAATAAGCGAGAAATGTTGTAAGTTACAAAGGTTTACGTATAAAGAACTCTAACAGAACTAAAAATGAATTTTGTCTTTCTAATATTTAATAACTTTTGTTAATTAACTGTCAATTACAACAAGATTTTTGGAAAATAACAATAGTTAAAAGAATGTTGAAAACACATTAATAAAAATGAAAGTTACTGTTGAAAACACATTAACTATTAAGAGAGAAATGATTTGAAAAAGTTACACTTGTTTATGTTTTTATTAAGTATTTAATTATTGAACGGATATTAGTGATTCTGAGATTATTGAGTTATATGAAGATGATCTCATAATTATATGAAACATCAACTATAGTTTAAATGTTCCAAATTCAAGCCACATACGTTATTTCTTCATGCCCAACTTTGATGAATTCTCTTTGAATCACGTGTCACTATGAACCGTACTACAGTGCGCTTTATTAAATGCAGAACAACCACCTGAAAGGTTGCTACAGACGCTACAGTTTTAAGATGTGATGTTCCGACGTATTTTTCAATCCAATAATAAGTACTAGGCCGTTAGCTATTAAGAAATCTTCTCGGACATAATTTCCTGTATTAATTATTATCCTAACTAATCTTCTTTACTCGATCGCATAATATACCGCAGAAATGACCTTACTCAACCGTTAGTTTTGCACGCTTATTACATACATGAATTCGAACGTCCAATGCAAATGTAATACTCAGAACTAAATAATTCAAATCCCATTACGTTTTGGTACCCAGTAGTATTAACTGTGACACGTCACGATACTTTCATTCATTCTTCAAAACGAACTAATTATTATGATACATCATAAGAATATATGGATACAAGGAAATGCATCATTACATTTATGTATAATGTGGTTACAATTTACAAGCCGGAGGCATTTAAAAGTCAACAACATTTTTATTCATAAAATAAACACGCCAAGTTCGTATATAACAACGTTCACCACATTATTTCAAGCGTTGCTGCCTGGTAATAATTGCGCGGTTTCTGGTATATTCTTAATGACTTTTCTTATAAACAAACTCTACTTAGAAAAAATTAATTAGAAGAAATCGAGTAGATAGCATCACAAAAACAAGAATTGTCACAATTTTACATCCACCGGTGAGACTTTACACTCTTAACAATTAAAAATATTTCTAACCGAACAAAAAGGCGCGAAATCAATTTAATCCGAACGAAAAACCATCATTAAGTAAGTGTACAGTAGGCATGTGTTATATGAGTATGTAATGTGCACGCGTTTTAAAAGAATTTTGCAAATTATATAATGTAAATGTTATTTTAGTATCTGTCTCGTTTCATGCAACGGTAAATGCGTTATTCTATCTTTATTTACTATAAGTCACATAGCGTACACTTGGTTTGAACTGAACAATACCATTCACGACTCGAAAAATTGATCCACTTTTTGCTAAATCTGTGCAGATTTGTCTGTCGTTAAGACTGTAAAAAGACTGAACAATACGTGGTGGTTAAGTTTATAGCGAGAATTTTTATTGTTGGTAATATCGATCCTATGCAAGAGTAGATTTTGAAATTTGTGTTTCAAACGGGTGGAATATCAACAGCAATATCTTCTTTTTAGAAGTAGGAATTTAATCTAATATGACAATTTAATAACAAAATCTACTTACATATTTTAATCTTGTTTATTGTTTCCAGCCTTATTTTGTGGAACTCCATAATCATGAAATAAATAAAGATTATTAAAAGTTTCACAGTTTTATTAAAATATACCTGACAATATTGTTTCGACAGCTATGCTGTCATTATCAAAGGTAATATAATTATAAACAAACACGTCGCTAAGGTAGATACAAAATAGGTAACTAGATAAAATAATAATAATAATAATACAAATTAATAATAAAAATCATAATTAAACATCTAATTCTTCCAGTAACGGAGAATTACTGAGCTCAAGTTGTTCATTCATTAAAGCTACCCTGAGTTTGTGTTTGTATATCTCAAAGGCTTCTAAAATATCTAATTTGCGTTTGTTATTACAAAAATGTAGGAATTTAATATTATTTTGAGGAGTCATTGTGTGATTTTGTTCTAAAAGGTGTTTGGCGTAATTCGATTTTTCAGGATGTTTATTTTTGTAATGACGTACGTGTTCTTTATATCTTATGTCAAAATTTCGAAGTGTTTGTCCAATATATACCGAACTACAAAAAGAACAATTTAAACCGTAAATGCCCGATTTCATGATATCATGTGTTCTGTCTTTAGCATTAAATAAAAATGAAAAAGTGTTAGTGTTGGTTTTAAATGTTATTTTATAATTGTTGGTTTTTGTTAGTATATGTGCAATTTTTTTTCTGATATTTTGCCAAAATATGGTATAGATATGTAATTTGTGTCTTCTGTTTGACTGTCAATGGGATATATTCTTTTGATAGCTAACCTATAATCTTTTTGTTTAATTAAAGTGTCAATCATGTTCGGATTATAATGATTTGCATGTGCTAGTTGTTTAATGGTTGATATCTCTTTGCTAAAATCTGATTTTGTTAGTGGAATAGTTAAAGCTCTGTGTACTAATGATCTGTATGCTGCTATTTTATGTGTAATGTGGTGACAAGATTCATTTGGTATTGTTATGTCTGTTTGTGTTGGTTTTCTGTATATGGAAAATTCAAAAAGATTGTCTGCGTTAATCTTGATATTTAAGTCTAGAAAGTTTATAGCCCTGTTTTGTTCTGTTTCTAGTGTAAATTTTATATTAGGATGGATATTGTTTATAAGAATTAAAAATTCATTGATAACCTCAAAAGAACTGTCAAAACAAGCTAAAATGTTATCAACATAACGAAACCAGAAGATAATGTGTTTAGAGAGGTTTAATTCAAACATTCGATCTTCAAACTTCTTTTGAGGTTATCAATGAATTTTTAATTCTTATAAACAATATCCATCCTAATATGAAATTTACACTAGAAACAGAACAAAACAGGGCTATAAACTTTCTAGACTTAAATATCAAGATTAACGCAGACAATCTTTTTGAATTTTCCATATACAGAAAACCAACACAAACAGACATAACAATACCAAATGAATCTTGTCACCACATTACACATAAAATAGCAGCATACAGATCATTAGTACACAGAGCTTTAACTATTCCACTAACAAAATCAGATTTTAGCAAAGAGATATCAACCATTAAACAACTAGCACATGCAAATCATTATAATCCGAACATGATTGACACTTTAATTAAACAAAAAGATTATAGGTTAGCTATCAAAAGAATATATCCCATTGACAATCAAACAGAAGACACAAATTACATATCTATACCATATTTTGGCAAAATATCAGAAAAAAAATTGCACATATACTAAGAAAAACCAACAATTATAAAATAACATTTAAAACCAACACTAACACTTTTTCATTTTTATTTAATGCTAAAGACAGAACACATGATATCATGAAATCGGGCATTTACCGTTTAAATTGTTCTTTTTGTAGTTCGGTATATATTGGACAAACACTTCGAAATTTTGACATAAGATATAAAGAACACGTACGTCATTACAAAAATAAACATCCTGAAAAATCGAATTACGCCAAACACCTTTTAGAACAAAATCACACAATGACTCCTCAAAATAATATTAAATTCCTACATTTTTGTAATAACAAACGCAAATTAGATATTTTAGAAGCCTTTGAGATATACAAACACAAACTCAGGGTACCTTTAATGAATGAACAACTTGAGCTCAGTAATTCTCCGTTACTGGAAGTATTAGATGTTTAATTATGATTTTTATTATTAATTTTTATTATTATTATTATTATTTTATCTAGTTACCTATTTTGTATCTACCTTAGCGACGTGTTTGTTTATAATTATATTACCTTTGATAATGACAGCATAGCTGTCGAAACAATATTGTCAGGTATATTTTAATAAAACTGTGAAACTTTTAATAATCTTTATTTTCATACATATTTTAAGTTTTTTGGATTGAACGTTCTCGAATTTTAGATTTTCAAAGCTCCAAAATTTTAAAACTTGAAAGGTGAATGAGTGAATTACAGATGTTTAAAGTTTTAGAAATCTAGTATTTGAAACAATTCCTCATTTAATGTTTGAATCTTTTGCAGTTTAAACATTCAGAGTATATAGAAGTTTAAAGATTCTAAAACTTTGGTGTTTCAAGGTATCTAAAATTTAAAGGTCCAGAAGCTTTCAGGCTTAAAGGATCAGACACTTAAAAAACTTCACAAGTCTCAATTGATTAGTTTTTATTTTTGATAACAAAAGATTCGGTGTCTACGTTTAATTTAAGTTCTAAAATAGATATTACATATATTCAGTGTTTAGAATTTTAAAGCTTTATAGTTTCTAAATTTCAAAACGTCAGAGGATTTTAAGTCTTATAGTTTCATAGCTTAAAGTTTAGTAATTTCAACTCAATAACATTATAACTCAATAACATTATAAGTTGGAAATATTGAAAGCTTCCAATCTTAGCAGCTTTAAAATTTTAAACAATGGATGGGAAAAATGCTAAAACTTTTGAGTTTGTAAGACTTGTAATGTCACTTTTTAGCAGGGTAATTTGATGGGGTGTCTCTTCAAGACTTCGTTTCGTCATCAAGGTTTCGTGTTCATCTTTTTGGCCTTTTCTGACTATAAGAGTCGAATATTTTTCCTTTCGTTGCTTTGGGTGCAATTTATTACGTAGTTCAACTTTTAGAAATTCTACTTATTTTTGTTTTTATTTTGTTTATTTAACAGGCAGTTTCCGGATTGTCGCGTTGTTGGATGCCCCACACGCTAGAAAAGCAGTTTCTTGCTAGGGAAGCTTTTCTTCATCAACCTTTCTTCTTATCATCTCCAACCTCCCGTCAATTTTTCGGAGGGTCCCAAAAAGCTTCGCGTCCACGTTGTTTGTGTTGTATTTGTCTTCTCAGAGGTTCCGGTCATTTATATACCGATTGGAAACATATATGCTTGGCGTAGCGATATATATATATATATATATATATATATATATATATATATATATATATATATATATATATATATATATATTGGGCGAGGAATCAGGATGGCAAAGGATTCTCCGTACCTTATGGCACCGATTACTACGATCATTGTGCTGACCCTACTAGAATTTAGCTGAATCTGGGAGAATTCCACCTCCAGTAGGGATTTTTATGGTGCCAATCGCATTTCTTTATCGCCTCTGAACGCTTTTATACCCCTATACCAAGCCCATGCGTTTCCATTCTGTAGAATCAAAACTATATGAAGTAAATAATATAGTAGAAGGTAATAATATAGAAAATACTTATGTAGGGTATTCTGTACCGTATTATGTAGTAAGGTAAATAATATACAATGTAAAAGTACAAAAAACCAATAATATAGAAAAAAAGTTTACAGTAGTAATTTTATAGAATAACAAAAATATAAAAATATAAAACCAAATACATATTTGGTTTTAATTTTTAAATTCTATATTATTTACATTCTATAAAATGTCTTTTCAGTATTATTGCATTCTATATTATTTATGCTCTATATATTTGATTCTACATAAATGTCGGTTACGCCCCTCAGGCTTTGGGTGGGGTAGCTTGATTTTGGCGTGCTTATATAATTTTCGATGCCTTATCTACGATAATGGATTTTTTGAATTGTGTCAACTGGTTTGGACATATTTATAAGGGATGGTTTGGTTGCAGCCTTTGAACGTATTGCTATTAATTGTGTTTTGGGGAATTGGGTAAAACTCTCCTGTGTACTACCTACTCTCCATTTGTGTCTTGTAGTAAAACGGTTATAGTAAGTTGCGTTTGTCTTTTCTATTGTCTTGAGTAGGGTTGTGTTATTTAAATTTGGTTATTTAGGAAATTAATAGTTTTTTATACACTTTGTATATTGTTTTGGATATATATTACAAATTTAAACCAAAGGCTAATTTATTGCTTTAATATCTTTTTTATGAGTTAAGATTCTTATTTGCGGAGTTTTACATTAAGTGTTGTTCAAATTTCTTTTACGGATAACTACAAGTTTTCTTGTGTTGTCCCAATAATACCATGTATAATCAGGCTTGTCTTATATTTTAGTTGTTGGAAGAATTTAACTGCATTTTGTTAGTGGTTGGTTCGTTTATTGTTTCAGTTTCACTTATTTCCATTTCAAACTCACAGAGTGGAGAATGTCATATTTTAATCAATTGTGTTAGCCGAGTGTTAGTAAGTGAGGTTAGGTTTATTGTTTTGAGGACCACTACAGGGCTTTATGTCTTCTTATTGACTTTTAGATATTTATTCTTACTTGTAAATAGTTATGCTTTCTCTGTATCTATTTAAATAGCACTTTTTAATTAAAAATAGTATTTCTAATGTTTATATGAAAACTTTAATTAAATTATTAATTAAAGACACCATTGTTAGACCTGGAGGACCTTAGAATGGTATTTACCTGCGCTTTGATATATCGAAAAATAAGAATTTTATATCTGGAAGTCGAAATAGAGGACGGTGTTGGTAATCATCAAACAACAGATGAAGTAATCTGGAAGTGCTCACCTACCCTATCAATATGTCGTACAATGCAAACATTTCATATCATTATTAAAATTTTATAAATAAAACGATAAAACAAGTTTATAGCTTTTCATTTATTTCTACGTATTCATCATATATGAAAGAACGTACGGTAGCAAGATCTAGAATGCTCCTACCCCTCAGAAGTGAAGGTCTTCAGCAGCTTCAGATCAGCAAATTAAAAACTTGATAGAGTCAACATCTAACTCCGAATGTCATACAGAGCTATTAACTAAATCATATACAGCTTTTGCTTAATTGTACGAATAACTCGTTCGATTATTGAAGTCTTAATCACGGAACACGTAGAGTAATGATTTATGTTGTATTCATTCATTAACTTTAACTCGATATATACAAATTCATATATGAGAGAAATGTTATATATCTCAATACATACCTAAAGCGTATTCTTCGTATATTCAGTAAGAGCTGCCCTTTTTTTTTCTAGACATTCGAATTTTGAACAGATTGATAACATGTTTTCTCATTTAATCATAATTAGGGTCAAGTTGAATAGCAAAATAAAGTACATAGAAGTTAACAGGTTAAAATAGAAATTCATTTTGCTACTTTTATATGTGCTAAGTAATAAACAGATATTTCGAAAATTTTATGCATTCTTGAGAGAAGGGGGTATAATATTTAACACACACTGTAGAAAACATATCAGCAGAGAAAGGGAATACATAAATACAGTATGTTTTGTATGATGAGATGTCGTCAGTTTAAAAGCAATGAGTTTAATGTTGCACGTATTACATCAATCGTATCTGTACATAACAAAGGTATAAATCCCTTTTATTAGATTGTCACCAACGTTTTTAAATAAATTTTAGGATTCAAAAGCATTTTCCTATTATTATTAATGTACATAGACCCCTTAACCCTTCACCCTCTACCCTACGGTGTAAGATTACGAGAGGGTACATGAAGAAAAGGGTATGTTGTAAGAAAAACTAATAATAATCCTTCTCTAGAAACTGGGTAGTCGTATCAACAGTAACATAGACGAATCCAAGCATGAAATAAACAAGATAGAAAAAATACATAAAAACCTTTATGTGTTTTAAACATAATATATGTTAAATAAGTTACCTAAGGACACATCATAAATGTCTATTACAGTTTTTTTGTATTTACAGTGCAATAAGAATAATTGTATCAAATTATATACGTTTAGATATACAGTCCTTTTGTGATAATTATGGCTGAAGGGTGTAAAACAACTACTGTATCAACAATAGCTACATCGAAGTCGCATGAGTTGTTATCGGCTCTTTAACAAGCGTATGCTACAATTCTCTAATTTTCTATTTTCTAGACATAATGTAGTTTTGAACAGATTTTCGCCTTTTTCGTTATATCTACTACCTTGTAAACTGTTTCTACATATGTGTTCTTATTGTTTGTGCATCATATAGATATTCGTCGCCATATTTAAACGTTATTTTACAATACATCATACATTTTCAATAGCTTCGAAATACGCAGATATGTAATAATATACTATATACTCTTGTAGGATATTCATCGTATCTATAGTAAACTCGTATGATTAATAATAATCTGTAACTATTTTCGATACCTTCGAAATATAAGTCTATAACATATGTTTGTAATACGTCTTTATAACTTTGAAACACAGGGTAGTTACCTCTTGCAATATCTACAGTTATGAGAATCCTGAAGACTTAACCTGGAGAAATAAGTCAGATAAATATTTTACTTTTTATTGAAACGATAACTTTGCATACTAATATATGAAAATAATATAATGTATATCGCCTGATAAATAAAATTGAAATTATTCTTATTATGGTATCAGGGGTCGCAATATATTTACAAGGGACCTACTGATAAGCGTTATATTATACCAGGTACGTATGATACTCTACTGCTGATTGCATACCTGATGAACGCAGTTGTACAAAGTAATATAGGATATACGTTACAGAGAAGTTTAATTTTCCATGCAACAAATGACCTATATATATTTTATGTATAATGCTGACATTAACATATTTAGCGCATACCTGTTGAACATAGCTGTACAAAGTAATATTTAAAAGGCTTAAAAGGCATTTAATTCGCGAAATTAATTCGCGCATTTAATTAGATCGTGCCTCATTTGAATATTAATTAGATCGCGGATCATTTGCATAAAAAGGGTGGGAGGCGGCTCAATGGCCCTAATACTTACTTTATTTGGAATTTTGAACGATTGACAGAACTGACTAGATACATAGTGAATCTAGAGTTCGATTAGTAGATATGTTCCTAGTCTGCATGTGAGCATCAGACATCTTGTGAATACGTATAACAAATCTTATTCAGAATGGCTAGAAATACTCAATACTATTGTTGCAAACAGCAGCACACAACAGCTCGCTTACTTACTGTAATCTACCGCAGCTTTCCTGATATAACTTTCTGTCTAGTGTTGACTCTACTAAAATACTAATACACTCATATTGACTAGTTTTCTGTAGAATTAATTCTCTTCGATAGTCAGATTGTTAGCACGGATAGACGACCGTGATTTGATCAAGTACTCGGGAGAGGATCATATAAGAAGTTGTCAAATTTGACATTTTCCATTTGCTGTTTCTAAATATTCCATAAATAAACAGAAAAATCTTTTATAGTATCATAAGACAATGTAGTCCTGCGATTATCTTTCACCTTTCAGGTAATGGTATCATATAGAAAATTAGATCCTAAATCATATCCATACAAACAGAACATCAGATGCCTAAATGCCAAAAAATCTATTTACAACATAAAGGACTACATTTAAATGTATTGCATCTTCCTGGTTGTTGGAATAATTATTCGCCAAACATTGTCTAGACTCGAAACCTTTTCTGGTCGGTGCCCAAATGCTCCCGATGTTCAACATGTCGACGGCATATATTATAACGAGGTACTGCATATAAATATTTTTTAAATTAAATTTTTAAATAAATATTCAGTTCGAGGGCATATGGCGTGTACTTTTTACTTACGAAGAATCTCCTCTTATGGATTGTATGACATATAAATATAAATGGTTCGAAAGAGATAGAGCATTTTCCGTTACTGTGAATCGGCGCAATCTTCAACGCAATGCGCAAGCATCAGAAACCTTCAACATTAAAGAAAATAATCATTTCCTCAATGATGGTATATTTAAAGTAGCAAATAAACTAGAAGGATATGTGCGTCATTTCATTGTTGATACAGACAGCAAAGGATATGCAATCGTTTGGACGTGTAGAGAAAAAGGAGACTTAAATGCACGTGAGCAAACATGATCCATACTAAATATAAAAGTAAATTTATTAATCTCGAAAGTTACGCTTTGCAGAAAACTTGTTGGTAATGGTTAAAGGTATGCTTCCCGATTCAGTATTGGCAGATATATCTGATATTTTGTCTAAACCACCATTCCAGTGGCATAAGTTGAAGCGTGTCGAACAGGATAAGAATAAATGCTGGATGAATAATAAAACTGTTACCAAAGTCGAAAATGTGTAATTTAAATTTGTAGCATTAAAACGTTGGCTAAATAAATATTACAAAAATTGCCAGAGATAAGACGTATTTTATCAGAATCTTTATATCTAAATCAGAAACGAAAACCAGTTGTTCAAGCTTCAAAGTTTCATTGTTTCAGAATTTGAAAGACTCAGAAATACAGATTCTAAAAACTGAAATATCCAAAGCTTCAATTGTTGTTATAGTTGAAATATTAAAGCTTCAATGTTCTTCTAATTTATAGTTATGGGAATTTAGAAGTGGGAGAGTTGCAATATCTTAAATTTCCAGATATTCTATGTTTCATAAAATTAATTCATATTTTATTCATTTTAATACATATAACTAAGGATTTGGAAATCAAATGTTTCAATCCTCTGAGTTTTAAAATTTCTATCAGATCAAACAATTTGTCTGAATCTTAAAAGATTTTGAAACTTATTTTTTTGCAGTTTTGAAGCTTTTCAGCTTAAGCTTAGAAATTGAAGGATTTCAGATGTTGAGACCTGCCTTGGAAGTATTTTTACCAGCGTTATTAGTTTCAACACTACAAAGATTAAAGTATTCAAAGTTTCACCCATTCAAAGTAGAATACCATAAGTGAAACTTTTGAGAATTAGATTTGTATAATTATGTTTTTTCACTACTAGCTTTAAAACATACTATTATCTAGTCTGTTGTCACCTTGTGAAGTTAGCCTTCTTGCCTAGTGGTAAATAATTTTTTATTATTGACTACTAGTCAATAATCCAGATTTTAGTGTAACACGGGGCAAAAATTCATCCCATTATACACTGGCATCCAGGAAAAAATCCGTGATCGCGATAGTACGTTTTTTATGTGAGAAGAATAAAAGGAATAAAAGTACTAGTAGTGAAAAAAATAATATATACACCACGGTTGTGAAGTGTTTTCTAGAGCCTCTCATCTTATATCCCTCGATGCTGCGCATCTCGGGATCTAATAATGCTCGGCTCTAGAAAAAACTCTTCACAACCTTGGTATATAATATACTATTTAAAGGTACTATAGCGATTTAACACTGGAGTTGGTGTGTTAGGGCTATATTTATTAATTCTTGTAGAAGGAAATAAAACGCAGATTTACTTCTATGAATTATTTATTTGACTCTCATAGTTTATTGATACGCGTTGCCTAGTACCATTTCGTATCTATGCAAAAATATATGAGTTGTGAGTCGTTCACAACATTACCCCGCCCGGTCTGAAACGTGGGTATTACATACATGAAAAAGAAAAAATACGGAATGGTATTTTGGAGAAAAAATGGAGTATTTTAAGGGAACTTGAATAAAGTTGTAAAATTCTCCAGCTACAAAAACTCCACTAGGTAGTATAGGTAGTTACAATAAAAAACTTAAGCTAAATAACACTACGGAACTTGCGACGGCAACTCTTGGAACCTGTAAACAGAAAGAAAAAAACAGAAAAGTGTTCAAATTTTTAAAGTCAACAGGTAAAAGGTTTTCAAAAGATGCCTTCGCGTAGCATTTGAAATCAGTTTATTGCTGTCTTAACATTATAAAGTAACTAATCTAAAAAATATGCAGGCTTTAGCCTATCTAAAGAGATAGGGCCAGTGTGATTTTCTAAAGTGGCGTATTTAACTGTCCGTTCTAACACTTTATAGGGACCTAAATAACTGTCTTTCATGCCAAGAGTGTGCGTGTCATTACGAACGTATACGTGTGTGCAGTTGGTCAAGTCGCTGGGGACGAAGGACTGACTGGAATACGTTTTTGTAAAAAAATACTTCTGCTTCCTCATACGACGTTTGAGATTGGCTATGAAATTAGGGAGGTTCATGTCGTTAACCAGTTGTTCTTCTTCGAGGAAATCACCAGGTAGTCGTAAAGGGGTAGCATACAGGATTTCTGCAGGAGAAACATTAACTTGTGATTTCAGGGTTGCACGTAAGCTCGAGAGAATCCAAGGGAGCTTCGTTAACCAGGAGGAAGTTCCTGTGGTTTGAATGGAGTGCTTGAGTGTCCCATTAAAACGTTCGATAACGCCTTGACTAATCGGATGGAAGGCCGTGCATTTGACGTGTTTAATTCCTAACATGGCCATAAAGTTGATCCATGCATGCGAAAGGAAAATTCTTGCATTGACCGTGGTGCGGTACTTGGTAATTCCAAAGCGGGACACCCACGTGTCGACAAATGCAGTGATTACTGGCTTCCGGCCACCGACTGTAGCGGTCAATAATTGTAAGGAGGAATTTATAACCTCCCGAAGAAGGAAGGTGTACTAGGTCGAGATGGAGCTTAGTAAAACGTTCATCTGGTTCTACAATAGATTGTAGAGGGGTTTTCGTATGACGCCGAACTTTATGTTTCTGACATTCAGCACAAGATATGACCCACTTCTGAATATCGTGGTGCATAGATGGCCACAGATATCGCTGAGTAATCAATCTTTTAGTAGCACGGATGCCAGGATGGGCGATGTTGTGTAGTTTTTGGAATAAGGGATACCTGAATTTGAGCGGAATATAGGGTTGTGGTTGTCCTGTACTAACATCCACCCAGAGGTTTGATTTGTTGGCAATTTGAAGGGAAATGAATTGAAAATTACTACGAGATCGGAGCTGGCTTAACTCGGGATCTTGTTCTTGAGATAGAGCGACTTCGTCGTAATTGAGATCAGATCCAGGGACGTTAATAAGATTAACTCTTGTCAGAGCGTCCGCCGGAATATTCTCTTGACCTTTGATATATTGGAGGTCAGTCGTGAATTGAGAAATAAACTCTAGTTGTCTAGACTCACGTGGTAAATATTGATCACCATTATTTTTGATCGCTGTACACAAAGGTTTGTGATCCGTAAAGATTTGAAATTCTCTGCACTCAACGTAGTAACGAAACTTCTTTAAAGCAAAGTATATTGCGAGAAGTTTCCGATAAAAAATACTGTACTTTTGCTCTGTGGTGGTTAATTTCCGGGAACAGAAAGCTAGTGGTTTCCACATGCCATCTTCAAACTGTTGTAATACTCCAGCTATAGTGGAAGACGAACTGTCTGCAGCTATACTGATAGGGTTATTAATTCGCAGATGTATAAAGTAGCGGTAATCAAAGCATTCTTCGTGTGCCTAAAGGCTTCTATTTGTTCATGATTTAACTGGACTGGCTTTAGCAAAGCTTTACCAGGAATAACTATAGAGTTTAACGGTGCCAAAATTTTCGCACAGTTTGGTACAAATTTATGGTAATACGAAATTAATCCAATAAAATTGCGGAGTGCTTTCTGACTTGAAGGCAATGGGTAATCAATTATAGCTTGGACTTTGGAAGCCATTGGTTTGATACCGCGTGTATTAACATGATGTCCTAAAAAATCGAGCTCATTGACTCCAAAGAGACACTTTGGTAGGTTAATAATTAGGCCATTGTCTTTTAATCGGGAAAACACTTGGTGTAAATGTTCAATATGTTGCTGCGAATCAGCACTAAAGACTAATATATCATCTAGATAAGAAAAACAAAATGGGAGCCCTGATAACACAGTGCCCATGAAACGACTCCAAGCGCTGGCTGCATTCCGTAGTCCGAAACATCCGTTTGAACTCAAAGAGTCCCAGAGGTGTGATAATAGCAGTCTTGCGAATGTCCTCTGCCGCTATTGGTATTGCGAAGTAGGCCTTTTTGAGGTCTAGCTTCGAGAATATGGTTGCACCAGCAAGTTTTCTTGTAAAGTCCGTTAAAAAAGGAATCGGGTAACGGTCTGGTACTGTCACTGAATTAAGTTTTCTATAATCGCCAACCAAGCGATAACTGTCTGTTGGGGCGATGGGGGCTGCGATGCCTTGGACGTCACCAGGAGGTAGTGCCTCTGCTGTGCCTACTGCTCGCTTCCCGACGATGTGAATTGGCGTGGCGTAGCTAGACGATGACCGCTGTACTACGTCAGCGTCCAAGAGCTCATTAAGATGATCTTCTAGAAAAGAAAGATGATTAGGGTTCAGTTTGCGACAGCGTGCTTTAACTGGAGGGCCGGTCGTGTCAATGTGATGGACTACAGTATGTTTTACGGGTTGATGGTAGTCGAACTTACGTAAAAGCTCCGGGAAGTGTGTGTTTAGCATCTTGCTATAAACATTAAGATCGCTAGACATGTTGTTAACAGTACCTGAAGAGTGTACGTTAATGTTTGAAGGTAAGGGAAGAAGAGGGGAAGAAATCGCAGGAGTAACGATTGACTCGGAAGGAGGAGTCAAAACATTAGCCTGAGCAGAAAATATTTTTCGTTTAGTGCCAGTCTTAACTTGGTGGGTTTTGAAACCTCGACTGCTAATTCGGGCGGGCTGAACATCTGCTGTGCAAATGACCCGTTGAGAAGAGCAGTTAGTCTTAACTGGGCGGGTTGTGGAACCTCGACTGCGATTTCGGGCGGGCTGGACATCTGCCGTGCAAATGACCCGCTGAGAGAAGAGCAGTCAGTGAGAGGTTGCGTGTTCAGATCACGTCGGGGTCACCATATATAGCGATTTAACACTGGGGTTGGTGTGTTAGGGCTATATTTATTAATTCTTAAAACGCAGATTTACTTCTATGAATTATTTATTTGACTCTCATAGTTTATTGATACGCGTTGCCTAGTACCATTTCGTATCTATGCAAAAATATATGAGTTGTGAGTCGTTCACAACATTACCTGGCTTTGTGTTTCAAAATCTTTCACTTCAGCAAATTCAAAAAGTTCTGTAAAAGTAGTTTCAAGATTTTCAGATTCATTTATATCTATCTTACTACAGTAAAATCTCTATTTTCGGCCACCTCTTAAAAGCAGTTACCTCTAAAAACGGCCAGTTTTCAAATTCTAAAACCAATTATACGGGAATATCCATACTAATGACCCTCCTAATAGCGGAGCATCGCTATTTTCGTTTCGCTAGGTCAAAATATTTTTCAAAAGCAGGAGTCTTGAAAAAGTTTCAGCAAAAAGAAGATTTTTGATGAGGAAGACGAAGTTCTACTATCCCATCTTTTGAGCATTTTGTTCAACGCATTGCATTGTTAACTACATGATTATTTCGACGCGTTGTTAATACATGTGATTAGTCCATTCAAAGCAATAGATACAATACATACAAAAACTAAATATCTAACACTTCTAATAATGGAGAATTACTAAGTTCAGTTTGATCATTCATTAAAGGTACTGTGCGTTTATGTTTGTATATATCAAACGCTTCTAAAATGTCTAATTTGTGTTTATTGTTGCAAAAATGTAAGAATTTAATGTTGTTTTGAGGTGTCATTGGGTGGTTCTGTTCCAACAGGTGCTTGGCATAATTAGATTTTTCTGGGTGTTTATTTCTATAAGAGCGTACGTCTTCTTTGTATCTTATGTCGAAATTTTTAAGTGTTTGTCCAATATAAACTGAGTTACAAAAAGAACAATTCAAACAGTAAATGCCGGATTTCATGATTATCTTTTGTTCTGTCTTTAGCATTGAATAAAAATGAAAAAGTGCTGGTGTTAGTTTTATAGGTTATTTTGTAATTGTTGGTTCTTCGTAGTATATTTGCCATTTGTTCTGATATTTTGCCAAAGTATGGTATTGATATGTAGTTTGTGTCTTGTATTTTAGTGTCAATTGATACAATTTGTCAATTCTCAATTGTCAGATTTTTTTAAGTGGTATTATCGGTATCAAGATTTCAGAAATCTTGGATTCAGGAATTGAGAATCTTAATTTTATTTTTACTGCTTTAAGATTTTACTGCCACTTCAATTTTCAAATTTTATCTGTTATTAAGTACTATCGTAGATATGATTTATGAGAACTTAAGTTATTTAAGAGAACCATTTTACAGACCCTTAGCGATATCTATCTAATAAACAGATAAACAGATTGGTGGACTTTTCTCGTTGCTGCGTGTAATGTTGGTTTTCTCATACCGTTTCTTATCCCAGATAGGTCTTACATCTGCCTGAGATGTCTCAAACATTCATCTTCTCCGATAAAACTTCTGTTTTAACTTCTTCTTATAACCCTCCCATATATTTGGATGCTAAAAAACAATGGGTTATGCGTTTGACAAATTTCGAGACGTTTAATACTATTCCGAACGTAACAGATGAAAACAACGTGTTTAAAATTGGTAAAAGAATAATAAAGATACCTACAGGGTCATATGAGCTTGCTGATATAGCTCAATACATTAATTCTCAAGTAAACGGTGAGTCTGTTAACATCGAACCGAATCATAACACCCTAAAATCGATTATAAAAGCCGATCACGACATTGACTTTACAGTTGAACACTCTATCGGAACATTGTTAGGGTTTAAGAATAGAATCTTAAAAGCTAAGGAACGTCACATATCTGATTTTCCAGTTAAGATTATCAAGGTTAACTCGCTAATGATAGAATGTAATATAATAACAGAGAATTATATTAATGGCACACCGGCCCATGTGATACATCAATTCTTTCCCAGTGTTCCTCCTGGATTTAAAATAATAGAAGCACCTGAAACTGCACCTTATTTACCAATTAATGTCGACACTATTTCAAACATTACCCTTAAAATATTGGATCAAGACGGGGACTTGGTTAATTTCCAAGGGGAAACCGTGACGATAGAACTTCATTTGAAGAGCGTCGATGATGGTGCTCAAATATAACACTCCTCGATGTTGCACTGATCGATCTGGCTATAAAAGATCGTGTTCGAAGCGAAAAATGGTTAGTCAAGCATCGGTCACTACTCAATTGACAAGGGGCAATCGCTTATTCTTGCAAACCTTAGGCTTTATTATCCCAAATGAATGTACTAAATGTAAACGAAAAAGTGCTCGTCGATAACTCGATTGTTGGAGCTGCATTTCACACTCACCAACCTTATACCACTCGTTTTGAGAATAATGACGAAATTCGAATACCTATTCAAGAGGATGTGTCTACTTTACCTTCGCGTGGTTATCTTTATGTAGAAGGTACTGTACTGAAAGAAGATGGTAAACCATCAGCGAGTGGTAAATTTATAAACAATGGTATTGCACATCTTTTTAGTGAGATTCGGTACGAAATGAATGGAGTTGTGGTGGATTCGGTAACAAAAGTTGGTCTAACAACCACCATGAAAGCTTACCTTTCCCACAATTCGAACGAAAGCGTTAAGTTACAAAACGCTGGTTGGTTTCCGGATGGTACCAGCACCTTGCTAGATAGTAAAGGTAATTTTTGCGCCTGCATACCCTTATCAACACTGTAGGGGATTTTTGAAGACTATGGAAAGATTATTATGAATATTCGTCAAGAATTGGTATTAATTAGAAGCAATTCGGATGTCGATGCTCTAATATCACCGATGCTAATGAAAAGCTTAAGGTTAACTTGCAAAAATATATTGGAAAGTTCCACATATTCAACCAGGATTGGCGGAAGAATTATCATTAACAAAATATATTGGGAAAAATATTGACACTCAAGTGGCATTTAGAAGCTGGGAAACTCATATTTATCCCGTTGTACCGCAAGCGGATAAGCATAGTTGGTCTATTAAAACATCGACCACTCTGGAAACTCCCCGTTACGTTATCATAGGGTTTCAAACCGATCGTGATGGCCAGTTGCAGAAAGATATGAGCGCACTCGACACCTGCGATATTCAAAACGTGACGGTATTTTTAAATACGGAAAGGTATCCTTATAATCAATTGAATATTAATTATGCCGAAAATCGATTTGCTACTTTATACGAAATGTATGCTAACTTTCAGCGATCGTACTATTACAAACCCAACGAACCACTACTGGCTCCTGATAGATTTAAGGCACTTACACCTCTAATCGTCATCGACTGTTCGCGACAGAAAGATTCCTTGCTAGGGAAAGCTGTCGTTCTTCGAGTTACTTTCGAAACCCACAAAAGCATTCCAGCGAACACTATTGCTTACTGTCTCATTTTGCACGATCGAGTATTTACGTATAACGCATTGACGAAGCAAGTACGACAACTATAAACGCAATCATTATATACATTTATTAGTATAGCAGCACGCATCGACCATGCTGTTTTTCGATGTTCAAGGTTTCAAGACTTCCGACACAGACTTTGTGCCCAAGGAATTAGCCGTGTTTGATGGACATCACGTGTCTCACTACGTCTTCAAACCTCCGTTTACCTTTCGCAACTTACCTCTCAAGTTTCGCCAACAAGCTACTTGATTGATGCATAATCATCATTGTCTCGATTGGAATGAAGGATTCACTCCTCCGTTTATGTTTTCCATAATTCTTCAACGCTTGACTTAGCAGGCGGACACCGTTTACGTGAAGGGGTCTGAAAAGAGCAACTACATTCGACGTTTCGTGTCACAACAGGTGGTGGAGCTAGAAGAGGAACCAGCTCTTCAACCTATGCCTCCATCATGCTTTTATCATCGTCATTCACTCTGCTTTTGTTCATTAAGCAATGTATACTACTTACATAAAACTCATGTAATGGATTGTTCAGAATAGAGTTTTTCAAATTCGTTAATGGTTTTATTAAAAAACAACATATTAATTACAGCTATTTATTCATTGTTACTACAAACTAATTTATGTTTGATACATGATTACTCACAATTAAACAAAATTTAACATTACACAATTATTTACATTTAACAATTACTATCATTTACTTCCCTAGTCAGATAACGCACCGGGACGCTTGAGGCAGACAGACGTCACGTCACAGTATAGCTATCTCTCTCACATGATTACTCACAATTAAATATATAACAATTACTATCATTTACTTCCCTAGTCAGATAATGCACCAAACCAGCAGGGAACCCGGCAGCAAAATTGTCACGTGCACGTTGAGTTGAAGCACGCCATTGACTATATGATGTAAAGCACTTACATTTGAAAAGCACAAAATCACATTTATCAGGCAACAAGTTAATAGTATGACGATGTTGGAACAAACCATGTTCTGTACATCCATAATTTTTCATATTTATGAGGTTACCATTTTTTAACAAATAATGGACTTCTATACCTGCACAGGAAGTGTATCGAAAATTATCTTGACTTCGTATAACCACAGTATCCGGATCACAGTATTGTGAGTCTTATAACGTGAAAACACAATGTCACGATTAGCTGTGGTTTCAAGTGCCCAATGATGTTGCCAACCCACTTTGATTGAACCCATTTCGATTGTAACTGAGCAATACGCTACGTTAAAAGCTTTTTAAGCTACATCCCTACCACTTTTGAAGATTCCCACCCGGATTTTATAGACTAGGGAAGTTTACATAATTATTTATATACAGCAGACAAAATTAATACAACATAATACAACATTTAGTTATATTGAATTTATATACAGTAGACAAACATCAACACACGCTTTTAAGGCTGATTTACCCGATTCTGAAGATAGGGAAACGCAATGTACACTTTACTCGGTTTTTATTCAATAACCGCTCAATATTTTTTGATCGGGTTTTTACCAAAAATTTACCTACAATGTAGTGTATGATGTAATGTTTTTAAAAAATAATTTTTAACGTTTGAAACCATAAAAAACTTAATTTGCAATAGGATCGCTTACTATGCTTTTATTCATTTATTTATCAACGTATATTTTTTTAAACATTTTTCCCGTAATCTGTGCGTCAAATGCTATGATGTAATGTAAAGATTTTTTTTAGAAACGAAAATTTCAACTTTAAATTAAGTTTTTTATGGTTTCAAACGTTAAAAATTATTTTTTAAAAACATTACATCATACACTACATTGTAGGTAAATTTTTGGTAAAAACCCGATCAAAAAATATTGAGCGGTTATTGAATAAAAACCGAGTAAAGTTTACATTGCGTTTCCCTATCTTCAGAATCGGGTAAATCAGCCTTAACATGTTACATTTATTTCATTAATAATAACAAAATTAAATAGAAATTAAATAACAACAAAATTACAATTCATTCTCTAGCAATTCTATCAATCGACTTAAATCTTGTCTTTGTAAATCGTCATCAATAATTTCCATAAGCATATCTAAATTTTCATTTACCATTTCTGGAACAATATCAAGGTGCCCCCAAGCTAAGGTTTTTGTGGTGCCAGGAATTAAATACCGTTTATCATCTACGGCGGAAAGTGCAATCTTGTTTTTCATGTCCGTATATATGTTATGACGTTCTTAAAGATAAACATTTTACAGAAAATAACGCTGACTTTATTCTCAACGATATTTTCATAATCTTCGCGCTTTAATACATTTTCTATAACATTTTTTTTTATTCCTTTCGCTTTTTTACACACATCATTTATCGTTTCGCAACAATATGCTTTCGCGCTTGCACCCCAAAAACCTTTTAGGGGAATGCCTATAAATTCATCTTTAAATTTACCAAGCACCGATTGATTTGGTGGAATTAAGTGCAAGTTATCATTTTTAAAATTTGAAGTAACAAATCTATCCAAGTGCAGTTTCATGTCTTCATAAAAATTTTCCGTGAATACTTCAATTATTAGGCTGTCTGTGTCCGTATAAAGTAAGGAAACTCGATCGCCATACAAACGTTTTAGAAAATTATAGTAAAAATCATACATCACAGTTTTTGAAATGTCTAAAATACTAAAACCAACATAAACCGGTTTGTCATAAAGCACTAAAACTCGTTCCATTTCCACGGCTACCAAATTCTACGTAAAAACAGCAGCACTTTTAAAATTAGCTTTAGCAATATAGGATTCGGCACCACGTTTCTTTCCAAAATTTTCAAAATGAGACAATAACTTTATGTCCACTCTGTTCTCAACATTCTCCATCATCTTACCAAAGACACTGTTATTCATCAATTTAAAAAAATCTTTTTCAAAACTGTTTTTAGCTAGGTTTCGTAAACGGGTATTTAAATCTATATAAGACCTCAACCAAGGCGATTGATTGAATTTTAGAATCCTATGAATTTTTGTTAATACTAAACCGTGTTCCACACACTGTTTTAGATTAGGATAATGAATTACGTACTTGGATTTATTATACAAATTGGGGATGAGTTTTTGTTGTTTTTGTCCCGGTGGAGCCATTATCTCGGGACAAAAGGGAAATTCATTCTGCGCATGATGTAAATTTTCACTAATTTTCAAATCCACTTCCAGGACAAAACCTTGGGGGGATTCGTCTGTAATTTGCATGACGTTGAAATCTTCAATTTCTCGCTCTGACAGCCACGTAAAGTTACCACGAGGTAAGAATTGTCGCATCGCAAATCCGTAAAGATTCGTGGCATCTAGATACATTATGAAGGAGCTGGGTCGTGAGCGATCATAATTTGGAAGAAATTTGTTATTTGCAATAGCTTTGCGTCCAACACACATGCTCACCCCTCCTCGTATTCCTTTTTTAAAAAAGTGTAACATGTCAATATCGGTTAACAACTCAAGCTCTACACCCGTATGTTTTAACATAGCCTCCCAACTCAAACCCGGTACCGTGAAATATTGTGCCGGATCAAGATTATAGTATTCAAGACACACCGATCAAAAATTCTCAAAATATCCGTCAGTAGTAACACATCACACGTTAGGTATATATCGGAATATTCACCCAACGTTTTACATTCAAATAACTTCCACACATCGGACGCGCGTTTATAATCTTCTTCGCTTACATTTTCATTTCGGAGTTGATCATAAAAATTGTCACGAGTCGGTAGTTTCATCTAATTTTGAAAAGTCGTCAACATACGCATAAGAAAAAACACCTTTTTTTCGCATTTGTCGAAACAGTTCACCAGAACCAAATTTTCTTCTAATTTCTACACACTGTTCATCGGATAAATTTTTTCCTAATTTGTCTAAACTCGAACTCATAAATTTAAAACTGTCCAGAAACCTTAAACGAAAAACACTTTCTGCAATTTATCTTTCGCATCTCTTACCTCATCAACTTGCACGACTTTAGTAAACGAAATGTATTTTTCTTTGTTTTGCGCAATGACTTGTATCTCCTCTTTTTCTAAGGCTAACTGTTTGATAAACAAATGCAAATCGTATCCACTCAAATTATGAAAAAAGATGGGTATAAACTTTGGAATTTGATAATGAAGATTGCAAGTTATATGGGCAGCCCCGCGAAAGCTACCACTAACGTGGCAGTGGTCTCTAACTTTAACATCATTTTCAACCGACCCTTTACATATATGGCAGGTGGTAGCAGCTTGAAATTCGTTTTCTTCCTCCCCCGTTAAAGCCAAAGGTTGTTTCGGTTTTAGATAATCGTGATAAATACGTTAACTTCCTCATCTAATTTTCTAGTGAACTCTTTTGCAGCATCATCCCCCCTGTAAATATAAAATTTCGAAAGCGAGTCATCGAAGGAACATTTTATATAAAACGAAAAAGAATACGGGATATGATGCTATGTGCGAACGGTAAATGCTTGGCCATCATCAGGCACCGTAGTATGAACAGGCAATAACACTGACTCAAAATCGCAATATATGACAAACGGTAATTTTAACTGCTTAGACAAATTTTTGAACTTCAAAATATTCTCCGGAATTTCTTTTCCTACCTTATCTTTAATCAAACCAGTGCTTGGTAATTTAGCATAAACATGATTACAATCATTTTGCGTGTGTCATTAATTTTGCAGGCGTCGCGAAATATTGCAAACAACCATCACAAAAATATTTAGTTCCATAGTGCTTGTTAATTTGTTTGTGCAATCCCAAGTAGCACAAAATATTGTACAAACGTTGTGCCAACATATTATAAACATGATATGTTGGCTAACGGTTTTACTGTTCTGACAATAACTATTATATAACTTAGAGACGTTGGAGATTCTACATATTTGTTTACATATGGGAAATATATTGGATATATGTTTACAAACCAACATGCAACGACACCCTTGAAGATATTTCCAAAACCATATTTTGCCAACATACGTGTACGTTATGCTTTCCAACGCTAACCATGACATTAAATCCCATTGTATATTCAATAAAAGTTACTTCACGTCTTGCCAACATTGTCAGAACAACATTGTACCAATGGATTTGCAATAAATGCTTTACAACACTGGCGGTGAAACCTATATAAAATGTTTATGCAGTGAAGTTAACCCCACATTGCCCCAACATTGACAGAAGAATATTTTGCCACTGTAGTAGCGAGGTTATGCTTTGCAACACTACAGATGAGCAATATAAACTTAACAGTTAGCTAATAAAAGTTGCCGTAGGTTCTGCCCACATATTAATAAAACAATATTTAGCTTGTGACTTGCGTAAGTGTTGACTTCTTCGTTAGCTTTGATTTGTAATTGTGCATAACTTTGTAAGTCAGTAGGGCAGGTTAACTGAATGATGCAGATGGTGGTCTCGAAAGGTCTCCAGAAGCAGAAGGTCGGTCAGCTACCTTATTTTAATCAACACTTTTTAATTTACTGGGGGCCCTATTCGATATTTGTACCCGGTGCCTCAAAATCCAAGGACACTGGTGGTCTAATGCTGTTTATCTTTTATTACGGGAACAGATCAGACAACGACCCGTGCGATTAACCATTCAGCCTTTATTAAAAATATCTTAAGATTATTGTTCTTTTAGCTTAGATATTTTATATGCTTTATAATCTCATTTAAATAAGTTTATATATAAAACATATATAACATAAAAAATATATATATACAAACTATAATATTTTATATTAAATCATGTACATATGTATATTTTAAATATATGGTCATTTTCTGTCACGTTTTTTTAAGATTTCTTTAGTAGTTATCCTACCTTCAAGTTATGGCTACTAGTCTAATGTATAACAAGTTTGCATCTTTCAAATATTTTGGAGGGATTTTGAAAACTATAATAAGTAAGGTAAGTACATATATGCAGCGCCAAATACGTGGTGACGATGGTTCTAGTTCCTCTGGTGTTGAATACTTTTCTATATATATTTCACAGCTAAAATTTAAACATTAAACATACTTTTGAATTAGCCTCTCTTATGTACACATGATACAGAGTATTTTTAAATTTTTTTATTGAACTTTGACATAAAAATCTCGTGCATTCTAAGGTTATTATCCGTAATTATCAGAAATAGTGTTATCGACTGTTGTAATTTTATAGAAGATTTCTAATAATAGCCTAACATACATATAGGTGTACAACACCGTCATTGATCGCTAATACCTATCTGTGGAACGTTTTTCGTATTAGCTAAAGGTTAGCAGCTAATGTAGGGCAAACATCATTAAAGCAACATTTCACCAATGTACTAAGCTAGCGTAGCACCAACATCCTTAAACAAACAGAGGGACAACATTCTTAAACCAACGTAGTGTGCTCATCTTTAAACTAATGTTGGACCAATGCATAGGTTTCATGTTGGCTAAATATTTGGCAGCCAATGCATGAACATCATAGTCAAGCGTTAACACTTTGAATGTTATGTCTATGTGTTTATGCCAACGTTGGGCTAATATGAGTGTGCTACTTGGGATAACCTAGAAAAATTCTTAATCCAACAATAATGCCCATTTCCGTGATCGTCTTCTACCAATAAGAGATTTACATGTACTTCTCTTTTAATTTTCGAAAAATACAAAGGTCCAACTACCTCATATTTTAGAACGTTATTCTCAAAAATCTTTTCCAAACCGTAAACGTTCACGGAAATTCGAGGATTATCGTTCAAAAACTTATCTATTTTTTTTACTTTCATCGGAAACTCCACATTCGTCAAGTTCAATACCTCGTTAGGATACGATACGAGTTACATCTGTGAACACTTCCGTTAGGGGGCACAAGAGCAGAAACCATACTCCAAGCAAAGCATCGTTCATCTTCATTCTGCACGTTAATGACAGCTCCCTTTTTTCGAATCTGCGTGGGTAGGGGGATGTAAGATGAAGCACGTAGAGGGTTAAACTTATTAAAGTTTACTTCTAAAAACAGCAATCTGACTAACGTCCAACCTGGAAACCAATGGTAAAAAACACATAAGTTTTCGCTTCCACACCGTTTTAAATGTCATACCTGATTCTCGCTCTGCAAATTCCACAGACTTAGTAGCCAATATTTCAGTGATATTTTCGTAATATCCCTCTAGATCAGAACCTGGACTGATAACAGAATTCTTTGTGTTGAAGCACTTGATATCTTCCAAACCATTGGCTTCGAGAACGTAATGTCCAAATAACTCCACATTTACTTTTATCGAGGTATGCTTGTTCACCTCATTACTTAGAACTTTGAACACCTTAGCTTTAATATCTTCCATAAACTCCGACGTATCCACATGATGTTCATTAGTGGAGACAATGTAGCTAGCAGTACGAGACTTGAATGCAGACTCCATAACAGCTATCCCCTCTTCCCCATCTAATGCTCGGGCAGCTTTTTCCTTGTGATCATTAGTTCGCGTATGCGCTGCATAGCTGAAACGCAGCATATTTTCCCTGCACGGCTCACAGAAGACCAGATCTAAAAGATATCATACTCATCACAAAAGATTCCAAAGACTATTTATCAAAAAACCTTACCTGCAGGTGGAACCACCCGTGTTCGTTTTGGGGCTGGACCTTCCTCAGTGGTATCCTTACAATATTTTGTAAGTGGCGTTTGAGAGCATCTTTTCTCGAGAAAGATTTATTGCACTTATCGCACTTCATCTAATACATTGAGAACGTTACTTGACGAGAAAGTGCATCGACACACACACACCAACCTTTACATTCATTCCTCTAACTCTCTAAGAACTTTCAAACACTCTTTCCACTGTTTCATACACTTTTCATGCAAATCTCTCCTTCTTAGATACTCATGCACATCCTCAAACCAAACATACTTAAATTGCCATTCATACTTCTTCGCTACCTCTCTCAGCTCTCTGATCTTGTTACGGGTCTTAAGGATCTTTGCTCTGCGTTGTTTTCTTTTAATGTTGTCCAAAGTTGCTTGGTCGAGCGCATCTTCCTCGACCAAGCTATAGCAGGATCCTACACCTGTCCAGTTGGGAGGGGTAGCGGGCCACTCTCGCTTCCATTCTTCATCATCGTCACCTTCATCCACCCCTATTTTGGATGTGGACGGTCGGGGCGATACCGCTCTGTTCTCAACATCCATTTTGGATGTTGAAGGACGGGGCGATAGCTTTCTTTCTTGCACCACATCCAAACCGGGAGGCGTCGGCGAAGATGCAAGTGACGAAATTGGTGACCAGCACAGCTGAGGTACGGCTACAGGCACAACCATATCCTCATACAAAAACGGATCGTTCACATCTATAATTTGCGCACACTCTCGCATATGGACTTCATTCGGAAGAGGCGACGAAGGAAGTCCATTTTCAATCCTCTCATGCTCTTCATTCGCAAACATTCGCCTGACTCTAAATTTAGACCGTTCATTCCTCGCATGCTCACGCAACAAGTTCTCCAAATTTCCAAACACCTCCCTAGAGCAGACATCTTCCACAGCCTCTTCAGACACATTTTCAAAATTTTGTTAATTCAAATTTTGAACCTCCAAATTTTGTTTCCCAAAATTAAATTTATGCTCTTCCACATTTGCAACAACATTTTGTTCAACAACATCAGGTAAATTTTCTAAAACGAAATCATCTACTTCATTATTTTCAACTGACTCATTAACAATTCGTTCGAATAAATCAGATCCATTTTCTAAAACGAAATCATCTACTTCATTATTTTCAACTGACACATTTGTTCGTCTAAATTCTCTAAATTTTGTGCATTAAAATTTACATAATATTGTTGAACCAAATCTTGTACAATAACATTTGTATCAATTTCTAAATCATCTAAAACAATATTAGTTTCCAAATTATTCAACGACATTGGTGTGGGTAAACGTGGGGGGGCAACGCCCCCCCTGGAGCCAACGGCCTGCCCTCTTTTCTTGGGGTGGAGAAGGGCCAAATCATATATATACAAATTTAATTCTTGCCTTTCATTCAATCGTTCGAAGTTAGTGTTTAATTATCATTATCATTATCATGGCATTTCCACCAGATGCAGACCAGCCGTTGTTGTTTTTTAAGAAAGCTCATCCAGATGCTGTGGCACCCACACGAGCTACGCCGCTTTCTGCCGGTTTTGACTTGTGCAGTGTCGAAACTGGCATTGTTCACCCTCGGGATAAGAGGTTGTTTAATACGGGACTGCAAGTAAAAATGCCTCCAGGGTCATATGGCCCCATTGCACCACGTTCTGGATTGGCACATTATCATTTTTTGGACGTTGGTGGAGGCCTTATCGATGAAGACTACAGAGGAACAATTTTTGTGTTGCTGTTCAACCATTTCTGTCATCCCTACACTGTTAGGGCCGGTGATGGAATTGCCCAACTAATATGAAGATTTACTATCCGGCAGCGTATGAAGTGTTCCAGCTGACTCCTACAGATCGAAATACGAACGGCTTTGGTTCCTCCGGTTTGAATGGTGTCGTGGAGTCTAGACCATTCAATCAGTATGAAATGAGACATGGCTGTACTACAGCCGCAACCATTTTCGTATTCGACCCGAGTAATTATAATATAGTATATAGTTTAGTTAAACAATATTTGTAATAAATAGTGATTAATATAATAGTAAATAGTTTTTAATAAATAGTTTTTAATAAATATATTTTTTATTATATGATATGCTTTTTCTTATTATCCAAGATGAGTTTCTTTACTAACTTACGTTCAGCTGTATATTTTATATTGTACCACACTTTTTGTCTCGTAAAAGCACTAATTTCGGACCATTGAATAAAGATGATGTACTTGATACGATTTTCTTATTATCCAAACTTCATTTGACCATACCGTTTTTACATCCTATTAATATATTTGGAGATACTAATGTGATTGTATAATGTTTTATATTGTACTAGACTTTTCTGTTTCGTAGCACACTAGTTTCGAACGATTGAATAAAGGAGATGTACTTGATACGAATTTCTTATTATCCAAACTTCATTTGGCTATACCTTTTTTGACATCCTATTAATATATTTGGAGATATTAATGTAATTGTAACTGTCTAGAGCTAAGGGGGTGCTGTCTATGAGAAGTGGTCTATAAAGGGGTGTAGCTTACCAAGCGGCGGGGGTCTTGAAAACAAGTGAGGCAAGTAGAGAGAGGGAAAGCAGAGGAAGGCGTGGCTTATAAAGGGAGGGGTCTGGAGAGGGGGAAAGGAGAGAGGGAGGCGTGGCTTATAAAAAGGTTTGGCTTGGAGAGGAGGAACGCAGAGAGGGAGGCGTGGCTTATAAAAGGGTGGGGCTTGAAAAGTGAAAGGAGGTCAAATGAGAGTTCAAGGTTGTGTGGCTCCACTAAGCCCATTTGTTATCTACTCATATACTACTATGCTTCTAAAAATAGTTTATGCTATACGTGTTTCGACTGCATGCTATTCCGCATACAAGAGCAGTATAGAAGATTCGCTAATCTTGACCTGGCATAAGTCATTATGGCGGGATGGCTTATTAAATGACCATACCACGTATGTAAGAATCACTAACGCCACCATACTTTAAATACTGTGTATAAAAAAAATGTTGTATGTGATATATATATTTGTATATACATGAATAGAAATATTAATGCGCGTAGATATACACAAAAAAAGAGTTGCAGCCGTATGCATGTGTTTCGTACTTATTAGTGCTCATCAGTACGGCATAGCAGATATAGAGAAATAAAAGCAACAAACTAGAAACGATGTACAACACAAGGTTTCACAGATAGCAGCCAACCACACATTTGCTGTATCGGCTCGAAGACACTGAGTTTTCAATGCAACAACAAACGTCACTACAACAAACGTTTAAGTAAGTTTTTAAACACTCTCTCTGCATCTATGTATGTATACTTAGTCTAGAAGAGCTTCATCTCTTAGCAAGGTTAGCTTGTTAAGTTACTGGGTAGTAAGAATAAAATCGATTTATTTACTCGCTAATACTGCAAGTATTAGCATTTTCTCCCTAATAGCTACTTCAACACTGAAGTATACGCTAATTTCTGGTAGCACCTACTTCACTTCCTATAGAAGATTCTTTGGAGCGAAGTAGACACTACATTAAACGAAGCATTAACTTCTGTTATGTAGATGATTCTTTGAAATGTATAGTATCCACCCCCACGACTACCGCTTTCGAATCGAGTCAAGTGTAAAGATAGTTAGATAATTGCTAGTTTGATAAATCAGTTATATCTATTATTATCAGTATAATCAAATGTCTAACATGTCTTCAGATGAAGAAATTAATCAACAAGGATGCCATGACTTACAATTAGCTTTTGTGCTTAAGCTAGAATATTTTAAAATACATACTGGATAAAAGAACGATACCGGCTATTAAAACAGCAAAAGACACAGCATTGGAAGAATTAACAGAGCAGTTAAACAAAAATACAAAACAAAATTTAAATATTAAACAGATTAAAAGAAATTATTAATATGAAAAACGAAATGAAAAACCTTCGATTTAAAAACAAAACAAAAATTTTACGATTGTGGAAACAGTATTAATAAGAAAAATAATTTTTCTCTTAATTTTTGTCATTTTTATCATCTAAACGCCATTTTTATTCTACACGAAACGAGAAGGGTTTAGGTAGACTTCCGTCGAGGGCAGCTGCTCAATAACTTTAGACACGTTAAAGTAACGTTAGCAGTAGCTTGATGAATTCCAAGTTCAATACCAACCCCGACTTGCATTCCGACGCATCAATTATTATTTTGCTCCCATTAATAGGGAACAGGGGTGAAGTAAGTGTATTCCCCATTTTTCTTTGGATGCCACAATCTTAAAATATGCCATATCTAGTTATTCTGTAGCAGTATTAAAATATAATATTCATGGTTTAATGTGAGGTTAAACTTATACGCTTTTAAAGTCCCAATCGGAACTTTGCAGTCACATTAAGAACTAGAAAGTGTCTACGGAAACGTTGACGTAGTTTGATAGTAAGAGTCATCTGTGTTCTGCAGTCGCGTAATTAAATCGTGCTTGGACCTAAATATTTGTAGCACTCGAATATAAATGGATCAAGTTAATTCTACAATTTGTAAAGATCTGAGTTGTTTTTTTTTGCAATTGTCAACACATTTTTTGAATCGACATATAAAATAATCTTATCTGTAAATGTTACAAAAGTTTCATAATTAAACCGCAAGTTATTTTGTAAAAACCGCATATTAATTATTACTAAACCCGCATCGTCAGAAAAACTGTATTTACAAAGAAAATTGACAAGCTTCGTGATTGAATACTGCAACGTACTATTGAGAAGATATTAACCGAAAGAACCGAAAGAATAGAACCAATTTCACCATTGTTTTGGAATGCAGAAGTACAGCTATACCAATAAGTAGCCTCTGCGGAACCAGCACCAAGAGCTTTGCTGCAACATCTCTACGACCTGACCAGCGAATTATAAAAAAGAACGCATTACAGTCCACTGCTTCACGCCAATCTGGAAGTAGAATTTATTTAGTTTCCGTTACTGGTAATTAAGTGACACAAACATTAGTCGCACATTTTACATTGAATACTACTTTAAAGTAATTTTTTGAAAACTACTCCATATGTACTGGTAAAATGTTATTAGAGGTTATTAGTCAATTTGCTATAATTGTTAAAAAATGTTTTACTATAACCCTTCAATAGAAATAATCATGTGTATCAATTGATAAGTATTTTTGCCATATTTTATTAGACATTTTTTTATTAAAAAATATATTTAATGAAGGCGCGGTGTTATTTTTCCATATATCATCATCACATTTAACAGAAGAATTGCGATGGTTTATAATTTTGATAAACTGGAAAGACAAAATAATCAAACATTTCAGCTCCCTTTGTATCATTAAAAATCGTAGCATTAGTATAAAAAATGACAGTAGAAAATGTTGCAAGTGAAAGAAACAGCGACGAACGTCACGATGTGTCAAAGAGAAGAGAAGTTCCCCGAAAGTATCAATTACTACGCCGCCACGTTCCCGCTACGTAGCCTCAACGTAACTGAAACGTAACTAGACAAGTTCCAGAGAGGTCATTGCAACGTATCTGCTACCCAAGAATTGATCCCGATTTTCGTTCCAGGCACGTAATAAAACCGTAGCAATTACGTGCTTGTGACTAGTGGCAAAAACTTTATAGTTCCACTGGTAGTTGCTGAATAATTATTTAGTGACCTATTGAAGTGACTCTCCTGAGAGTCTCAATTTTGTGAAAAGTTAGGCTTTTCATAACAATTTTATTTAGCCGGAGCAATTATTTCAAATGAAAGGTAGATGACTGTATGTTGTATGCATCGTTATTCTTATCAACGCCGCGCCATCTGTTTTTATCATATGTAATATAGTAATATGGACATATGCAACAGTTTTGAAGAAAATCTTAGGGACCGTGACTTTTTCGTAGATTTCTTGCAATTTTAAAGTAAGTTGGTTAAAACTGGAATATCTGTATCTAGAGATTTAGAATACTGAGATTAGTATATCAGAGTACCCTAAATTATCACTACAAGAAATCATAAGAATACTTGTTTCAAAGTGCAGTCATAAAAAATAACGTTATCAATTATTATGATAAAAACACTTTTTTACTATAAATATTGCCGTACTTTTAGACAAAAGCAGTAGTATACAAACAAATCAGTTTACAACTTAAAGTAATACCTAATTATTGAAAATGTACAAAATTTTCCTTATTGTTGGCGTATTAATTTACCCAGTCATGTCTGACTTGGAAGTTTTTGACGGACCATGCCCAACAGCCTCAGAAGTTCAGCATGTTGAAATCCTTAATCAACAAACGGTAAATATGATAACATTATTAATTATATTAACTATAAGCCTGGATAGCCTACTGAGGGATACAGAGACAAACACTACTCGTTTATTGCCTCATCTAGCAAAGCTGTTAGGCAGTTGTCAGTTTAATCTTCGATTCGGGAAAAGGTTTTTGAGCTCAGGGACTGACAGAGAGCGTTAGAGAGCGAGATTAAGACGTTGACGATCATAATCAAGGAACGTAATTAAAAAATAAGAATAGCTTTTATCTGCATACATTCTCGAAGCTTGTCGTGAATCCGCTCATGGTAGGAAGATTCGGAAATGCAACATCCTACTAGGCAGTGATATGTTAACGCTACCTCTCGCCTAAAAGCGGTTTGCGATATGGAAATTCATAGAGCATTTCTTACTTTATAATTATATATTTTGCCGTAATTTAATTTAAAAAAGTATATGAACTCATTGATGACTTATTTATTTCTTTATAAATTTAGTTCTCAGGTGTGTGGTATGCGATGTTTACCTATGAACGACCCAACGTTATGGATTGTTTGAATTACCATTACATATGGCACGAAGACAGAAGATTATTTACCATTCTTGTAAACAGCCAGAACCTTACCGAAAATATAGAAGCTAATGGCGATATCGAAATTGTGGAACAACAGAAACACTCAAATAATGGTATATTTCAGGACACAGTTGGAAACGACTACGTACATACATCATTTTATTGTAAACACAGACAATAAAGAGTTTGCAATTGTTTGGACCTGCAGAGAAAAGGGATCAAAAAATGAACGTGAGTAGAAGCAATCCTCTGTTGTTTACAGAAATATTATATATCTTTTTCTTCTACAGAAGACCTACAAGTTTTAACCTAAGGTAATCTTGATAATGAATCATTGAAACAGATTGCGGCTACTTTGGCTAAATCACCATTTGAGTGGATAAAATTGAAATATATTAATCAGGATAAGAACAGATGTGGGTAGCCAAAGAATGTAAATCTCTAAATTATAAGTTAGAGAGGTTTTGTAAACTACTTGAATAAATGATTACAATTTATCTATACTTTTATTTTTAATTATTAGTCTTTGACCTTCACAGGCCTCAGTGCTTTATAGATAGATAAAACTCATTCAACAGAAGCAGTTGGAGCGAAAACTATTGCAATGTTGGAGCTTTGCATTTTTGTTGTTGTATTGTTGCAAGAATTGTGTATTAAGATAGGAAGCCCTTAATTAAAATATGATTTTCTTAGCAGAATATACTCATAGTTTTTGGAAACTTTTTCCATTTTGCTCTTTCCACTTTAGTGTAGAGTGACTCAAGAGTCATGACAACCGTGACCATCTACTAAATCTAATATGCTGCAAATCAAACTTCGCACTACTCACGACCTTTTAGTACAAAAGTGTATTTTTCGATCGCACTTGGAATATGAATGTAGTTATAATTTTAACAATCTTAGAACGATACATCTAGAATGAGATTGCATCCTAAACCATTTTCACTCTCTTACTACTTCTGATGTTGTATTTATCATCAACATCCCATCACCAATTCTTGAGTCCTTGTGTAATGCATTCTATACCATGCACATTTCACTATAGTAGGTATTAACTTCAAGGTAAACCAAAGTTGGTTACAACAACCCAACTTAGCACTGTCTTACCATTACTTCAAATTTGATAACGTCATTACATGTTTTCTGTTCAGAAACTTGACAGCTTCATATAACCAAACACATATGTTCGCCACTTCTATCAAACTTTATTATCATGTTAATCATGTTAACGTTAAATAGTAAACGCAATCACTGACATTAAATATGATCTGAAAACAACACTATTTTCGAAATTTTACAAAATCTCATTAATTTAACAAAAACTATCTATAAACTACTTACAGATCAGAGCTTAAAATAGAAGTAATATATTTAAAATTAACAATAGGATTTAATAATAATCAAAATCGGTCCTCGTGATTATTATTAAAATGTTATATTTATAATTGAATACAATAATATAAGTTCAATAAACTTATAGGCCAGTAAAATTAGACCCGTTTTGGACCGTTGGTGGAAATAAATGTTGGAAAGCGGGAAATCGTTTCGATCGCTTCGTTTGAGGTCAAATATAATTATCCTAGGTTTGCACGGTCTATCGACTCGAGCTTACCTGAGGGCATCAAAAGAACCACGAAATCTTCGGACCTTTATTAGTTTTCCGCTTATAACTCCAAATCGGTGCTTTCCAACGAAAACTTTACTATTAGAAGAATTAAAGAACATTAAATTCTGCGTCGGATGAGTATCCAACACTTTAAAATCTATCCAGTGGTTTGGTTGAAATCGACGGTTGAGAAACGACAATTTTACAAATTTTCGATTTTTCGTCAGACCGGACGCCCAGAGGCTTTCCGTATAAAAAAACCGTTAGACTCATTCTGATTGTTAATATAAGTCGAGAAATATCTAAGCTTTGATATTATACAGGTTGTCGGATTAAATTAATGGCCATTTTTCATCATTCCCCATCATAACAATTAGAATCAATTCATATGAAGTAGTACAGTACTGGTCGGATGATGATTTCGAAAAAAGATAATTTTTTGTGTGTTATCACCCCTAAGTATTGGTAGATCAAAACCACTGTCATTTTATTTTTATTCCATTTGATTGAAATATGGCAGCCTTATTTGTTTCGTGGTGTACGACGTTGCTTGCGGTTTTTTGATGTAAACGTAACTTGATATCTAAAGAACGGTTGATCCTAGAGACCTGCGGCAAAAATGATTGTATTGTTCACATGTCGGACTACGTTTTTTAATCATAAACATAATGTTGATATGACGTATCACAACAAGAACTTCAAAGCCCATAAATACCAAAATAGTAAAATTTCAGATTTAATATATATTATGTAATTAGGAGATCAAGCGATACTTTAAATCCGAGAAGATGTATTATATCGCCGAGGCGCCAGCCGAGGCGTTATAGCATTTTCGAGTATTTAAAGAAGCTTGATCTCCGTATTGCATAAGTTGTTTTATTTTATTTCGTATTTTAATTTCTCCCATTTAAAATTCATTCCAATTTATTGTATAAAAAAGAAAGTTGCCTTGTCTGTATCATCATACGCGTAACCAAGGAGATAAAAAGCAGCATATCACGTGTGGCTGTTATGCAACATCAAATGATTTACGTTGTCAACAACAACGGAGATCAAGAACGTCTTGAACTCCGGTGTCATTGACAACGGAGATCAAGATATACCTTATTTTACTAATTGTGGTATATAAACAATTGTTTGAAATACGAAATGAAATAAAATATTTTTTACATAAACTACCTCTAACCGTGTACGTTTAAATAGAAAATCCGCCATAAGACTTCATTTTTATCTGGATATATGAAATATGCCCCCATAAAAGCGGAGATTCTTGTAAAAACTTTAATCATCGGGATTAAATCACACCCATAAGTAAGCGTCCTACAAAAATTATGTTTAGATTTGAAAATGTAGTCCGACATGTGAGCTAGCGATTTTTCTGTCGCGCGTCTAAAAGTCGCTCGCCTGGCCGGGCTCTAATAAGGCAACACTGTCGGTCAGAATAGATAGTAAGGATGACGTATTTTATTCAATCTCATTCTTTCATTCATTTTTCGTCAGTGACAAAGTCGTAGTTTTGTTGCTTTGGAGTCCACGTTAAACATTTTAGCTTATTCCATTAATTTAAAAATTACCTCTCACAGAATATCTAGACTAACACGGTTAAGTTTATTGAACTTATATTATTGTATTCAGTTATTAATATAACACTTTAATAATAATAATCACGAGGACCGATTTTGATTATTATTAAATCCTATTGTTAATCTTAAATATATTACTTCTATTTTAAGCTCTGATCTGTAAGTAGTTTATAGATAGTTTTTGGTAAATTAAAGAGATTTTCAAAAATTTTGAAAATAGTGTTGTTTTCAGATCATATTTAATGTCAGTGATTGCGTTTACTATTTAACGTTAACATGATTAACATGATTCTAATAAGTTTGATGGAAGTGGCGAACATATGTGTTTGGTTATATGAAGCTGTCAAGTTTCTTAACAGAAAACATGTAATGACGTTATCAAATTTGAAGTAATGGTAAGACAGTGCTAAGTTGGGTTGTTGTAACCAACTTTGGTTTACCTTGAAGTCAATACCTACTATAGTGAAAAGTGCATGGTATCGAATGCATTACACAAGGACTCAAGAATTGGTGATAGGATGTTGATGATAAATACAACATCAGAAATAGTAAGAGAGTGAAAATGGTTTAGGATGCAATCTCATTCTAGATGTATCGTTCTAAGATTGTTAAAATTATAACTACATTCATATTCCAAGTGCGATCGAAAAATACACTTTTGTACTAAAAGGTCGTGAGTAGTGCGAAGTTTGATTTGCAGCATATTAGATTTAGTAGATGGTCACGGTTGTCATGACTCTTGAGTCACTCTAGACTAAAGTGGAAGGAGCAAAATGGAAAAAGTTTTCAAAAACTATGAGTATATTCTGCTAAGAAAATCATATTTTAATTAAGAGCTTCCTATCTTAATACACAATTCTTGCAACAATACAATAACAAAAATGCAAAGCTCCAACATTGCAATAGTTTTCGCTCCAACTGCTTCTGTTGAATGAGTTTTATTTATCTATAAAGCACTGAGGCCTGTGAAGGTCAAAGACTATAAATTAAAAATAAAAATATAGTTAAATTGTAATCATTTATTCAAGTATTTAGTTTACAAAAACTCTCAAACCTATAATTTAGAGATTTACATTCTTTGTCTACTAACATCTGTTCTTATCCTGATTAATATATTTCAATTTTATCCACTCAAATGGTGATTTAGCCAAAGTAGCCGCAATCTGTTTCAATGCTTCATTAGAAAGATTACCTTTGGTTAAAACTTGTAGGTCTTCTGTAGAAGAAAAAGATATCAAAATATTTCTGTAAACAACAAAGAATTGCTTCTACTCACGTTCATTTTTTGTTCCCTTTTCTCTGCAGGTCCAAACAATTGCAAACTCTTTATTGTCTGTGTTTACAATAAAATGATGTACGTAGTTGTTTCCAACTGTGTCCTCAAATATACCATTATTTGAGTTTTTCTGTTGTTCCACAATTTCGATATCACCATGAGCTTCTATATTTTCGGTAAGGTTCCGGCTGTGTAAAAGTATGGTAAATAATCTTCTGTCTTCGTGCCATATATAATGGTAATTCAAACAATCCATAACGTTGGTTCGTTCATAGGTAAACATCGCATACCACACACCTGAGAACTAAAATTATAAAAAACTAAATCAGTTATCAATGAGTTCATATACTTTTTTAAATTAAATTATGGCAAAATATATAATTAGAAAGTAAGAAATACTCTGTGAATTTCCATATCGCAAAGCGCTTTTAGGCGGGAGGTAGCTTTAACATATCACTGCCTAGTAGGACGTGCATCGCTGAGGCAAGGCATTACGTGCATTACCGAATCTTCTTACCATGAGCTGCTTCACGGCAAGCTTCGAGAATGTATGCAGATAAAAGCATTTCTTCAACTGACAACCGCCTAACAGCTTTGCTAAATGAGGCAACAAACGAGTAGTGTTTGTCTGTGCATCTCTCACTAGGCTACCCAGGCTTATGGTTAATATAATTAATAATGTTATTATACTTACCGCTTGTTGGTTAAAGACTTCAACATGCTGAACTTCTGAGGCTGTTGGGCATGGTCCGTCAAAAACTTCCAAGTCAGAAATGACTGGGTAAATTAATACGCCAACAATAAGGAAAATTTTGTACATTTTCAATAATTAGTATTACTTTAAGTTGTAAACTGATTTGTTTGTATACTACTGCTTTTGTCTAAAAGTACGACAATATTTATAGTAAAAAAAAGTGTTTTTATCATAATAATTGATAACGTTATTTTTCATGAAAGCACTTTGAAACAGGTATTCTTATAATTTCTTGTAGTGATAATCTAGAGTGCTCTGATATAATCTCAGTATTCTAAATCTCTAGATACAGATATACCAGTTTTAACCAACTTACTTTAAAATTGCAAGAAAGCTACGAAAACGTCACGGTTTAAAAGATTTTCTTCAAAACTATTGCATATATCCATATTACTATTACATATTACGAGACAGGGGATAATAAAAACAGACGACGGTGATAATAATAACGACGCATAAACATACACTCATCTACCTATCATTTCAAATAATCGCTCCGGCTAAATAAAATTCAATAGGGCACTAAATAATTATTCAGATCTAGGAACACATTAATATGCAACAAATAGAAAGCATTTTTCTTTTTCAAATTTATTTAATTAACTTAACGAAAACAAAACATAAAAAATAAAAGAAAATAAAACTTGGATAACAAAATCTTTGAAATATTAATCCCAACAAATGTCTAATTCTCGTTGTTTAGAAGATTAATACTTCTGGGATCAACATAATTCTATAATATGGTTAAATAACTCACGTTTAAATATTTAAATGTTTGGCTCCACCAGTTTTCCAACTGCATTGTTATAAAATATGCAAGTCTCTGCTCTCTGCTTTCATTCGGTTGAACAATAAAATGAACAAAGAAGGTCAATCACCTTTTTCAAATATTTTCATGTAAATGGCTTTAATAAATTGAATTTCAAATCCAGTTGCTTGTTTAATTATGGTAAGTCAATTAATTTTATAAACATAGTTCACATCCATTTACAAAATCGAATCATAACGAAGATTTGATATATCTATTATCAAATTAAAGAAATTCCATTTCTAAATAAATTGTCACTTGAATAAATTTAATGCACTTATTATTATTAAAAGAAAAACACTTGTATTCACTGAACTGTGGTAAGTATTTACATACTTCAATGATCTTCTTCTTCTCATGATGATATCATTCTTTCAAAAATGATAACCTAAATTTCTGACATCTTCTTTGTTTACAAGTTTTTTTTTACTAAAAACAACCTTAAAATTAATTTTTGTTCTTGACAGGTGTGCACTGTTGAAAGATGTAAATTGAATGAAAATTATGTTGCAAAAAATGGACGGCCTTTTATACTTTTCTAGTAAACAATTGAACTCTACTGGAAATCTTGCATGAAGCAAAAGACCTCTGACATTTGATTTATAACATAACCAAATTATTGTTTATAAATTTTAACTATTTCATAAACTAACATAAAATAGATAACACGATAGATTATTTAATTTCCTATCAAATGGTATATTACATACATTCATGTTTTATTGCAAAATAAGGCCTCCATTGAAATTCGATGGAATTTCATCTTTACACAACTATTTATTAACTTATTTACTTAAAGATATCCTTTCACACCTTCCCATCTTCACAAAATTAAACTTTATATAGGTACTAATAAACATTATATACTGCGGTGAATTGACATGAGAATAAAATATAATATAATATCCACCGTTCCAAATATAAACATAAATTATATACGGTGGATTGAAATGCGAATACACCACAGATATTCTTTATTCCTCTCAGCTAGCTCAGGTTGCGCTCAGTAAAGCATAAGTTATTTGAATTACTAGACTCGTATTTACTTTTATGCCTGGAAATAACGAAAAACTTAAATCGTAAGCACTAAAGCTCCTGCAAACTGGACAACTGCTGCTAAACTCTGAATTTAAGAGAAAAGAACGCTGGATACTTGTATTAACATCAATTAAACACATATGTTAAATTGCAAACACAAAAACTTTATTTAACAAACAAAAATCAAAATCAAAATGGAACGTCAAAATGAAAATAAAAAAAATTGTTATTCGGGATAATACAATTGGTAAATTGAGAAATGAATTCTCAGGTTTGCTCAAACGTTATAAATAATTGTAGTGACCTGACATAGGGTCAGTACCGTCATTCGTTTGAACAAACCAATACCAATAAAATTTGTTTATAAATAAATATTTGTCAAGTAAAAATAAATTCTATTTAAAAGGAATTTTGTTGTTTTATTTAACTGAAATCAAATAAATTCTGAAAAGAACTTCTTGTTTATAAAATCGATACGTAGATCGATGTCAGACAAATAAATTCACTTGAATTTATTTAAATAATCACTTTCACTTTCAATAATTGTTGCACAATAATTAAATCTTCTTTTAATCCTTTTAAAAATGTTCAGGTAATAATTTAATTTATTTTTAAAACTTTATACTATTACATTTGTGTCAAATGTCATATGGTTAACAATCTAACCTCAAATTAATTACAGATATTTTATCTGGAGCCGGGCATAGCTTCTGCCTTCCATGTTTTATCGACTTACTTTGTTACAATTTGCCCCAGCTTATATACTTTCTGCCAGAACAAAAGAAAACTATGACATTTTTTCAAAACAGCGGAACATCGAGTAAGCTTGTGACGTCATTAATTCGGCACAGCTGATTTTAATTGTCACTAATCCTAATTCTGTTATTATAGGATTGTAGCCCTTAATACAAGGATCAAAAAAGTATTGCACATCTGTATCATAACGAAAATATTCAAGAAAAACGTTTGACAATGTACAAAACTCTTTACGATCTCATTACATATGAAATTGTACAAATCAAGGTTTATCCTTTACAAAATAGCTACAGGAATACATGATATAAGTAATACAATTAGTTTATCCATAGAAACATCTTTACAATTTACTATAAACATAATCTTTTTACAGTACGAACTGCAATAAATACCAATTGATGCATATACAAATATCAACTTAAATATAAGTCAATGTTACTCAAATTATGCACAAAATGTCTAGCATACAATGCTCCATGTACTAACATAAAGACAATGGCCAGGAAAAGCAGGATAAAAGTCTATAAGAGTCATATCCACACGAACGACAGGGTTCAAAACCTTCAATAATTGGAGTGACCAGAAATCTTGTAAACAAATTCAAAGATTAATTGTATTATATCAGTCATAGTTAGTTTAAAAACGGATAGCTGTGGTAAGATACAAGACAATTTGTCAAATGTATTATTGGAATATTCTGGTAATCTTAAGTTTTCGTTTTGAAATTACTGTTACTGTTGCTTGAAATAGCTGTTGTTTTAAATGATGTACCCTAACAGCAAGAAAACAGATATGATGTTTATTTTGTGTGACTGTAGAGGTCATGCAGACATAGCGGTACAACAATATGCATAACGTTATCCAACTAGAAGAACTCCATCCCATAACATGTTCAGACACCTTGAAAAGAATTTGACGGAACATGGACAATTCTCCATATTCAAAGTAAGAATGTGACAAGCCACTGCGGAAAAAATGTAATAGCCGAGCTTGGATTACTAGTGGATGAAAATCCGCATATGAGCCAAAAAGCCTTTGCACGCACTTTAGGTATCAGTAAAAGTTCCGTATTTAATATCCTTAAACGCAATAGATTTCATCCATACCAGTTGATTGAGTTGTTGTTACGTAACTACAACTAAATTTATGACTTTCTAGGTTTAATTACTTCAGTTCGGAATATTTTAGTAAGAAGTTTTAGTAGAATATGTAGTTGTTTTTATTATTTATTGGCACCATGTAGTTCCATTACTTCTAAAGTAGCTTTTAAAGTATGTGGGACGGTACTGCCACTTTGTTTATGGATGTAGCAGTAACCTGCACGAAGCTACTATAAAGATTTTAAAACTTTGAAAGTTCCTGCAACCTATCTGAACCTATTATTTAACCTTTAAAGCAACGCAACCTTACAAAAATATTGAAAGTAAATCTTACGTTTTTGCTACTCAGGAGAATCACTTGAAAGTGATTTTTACTACTTGTTTTGCATCAAAATTAGTACAAAGTTCCAGTTACTATTAAAAAACTTTAATGAAGTTACAGTAACTTTTATTCGAAATTGTTCCCATGTTTGTGCACCAGGACAGCTATTTGCATCCAAACTCAATATTTCTCGGTCTAAAAATTTTAAATGTTGGGGCCAATGCAATATATTATTTTGCTCCCATTAACAGGGAACAGGGGTGAAGTAAGTATATTCCCCATTTTTCGTTGGTTGCTACAATTTTAAATATGCCATATCTAGTTATTCTGTAGCAGTATAAAAAATTTAATGTTCAGGGTTAAATGTGAGGTTAAACTTATATGTTTTTAAAGCCTCAATGGGAACTTTGCAGACACATTAGGAACTAGAAATCGTCTAAGGAAACGTTGACGTCGTTTTATAGTAAGAGTCATTTGAAAGTAGAGTTTATTTAGTTTCCGTTACTGGTAATTAAGTGACACAAACATTAGACGCGCATTTTACATTGAATACTACTTTAAAGTAATTTTTTGAAAACTATTCCATATGTACTGGTAAAATGTTATTAGAGGTTATTAGTCAATTTCCTATAATTGTTAAAAAATGTTTTACTATAACCCTTCAATATAAATAACAAATTGATACCAAATTGTTCCTTAGGAATAATGTAAAAATGGTTCTATCATGTGCATTAATTGATAAGTATTTTTGTTATATTTTATTAAAGACATTTTTTATTAAAAAATATATTTAATGAAGGCGCGGTGTTATTTTTCCATCTATCATCACTACATTTAACAGAAAAATTGTGATGGTTTATAATTTTGATATACTGGAATGACAAAATAATCAAACATTTCATCTCCCTTTGTATCATTAAAAATCTGTTACAAATAAAATAGTAATCCGTTTTGTGGCACGATCGCGATCGTAGCATTAGTATAGAAAATTATAGTAGACAATGTTGCAAGAGAAAGAAACAGCGACGACACGACACGATGTGTCAAAGAGAAGGGAAGTTCCCCGAAAGTATCAATTACTACGCCGCCACGTTCTCGCTACGTAGCCTCAACCTAACTGGACAAGTTACAGAGAGGTCACTGCTACGTATCTGCTACCCAAGAATTGTTCCCGATTTTGGTTCCAGGCACGTAATAAAACCGTAGCAATAATTACGTGCCTGTGACTATGTGACCTAGTAGACCAAAGATTTATAGTTACACTAATAGTTGCTGGTACGTAGCGATGACTAAAAATACTGCTTGGGTACCATCTAGTCACGTAAAATATAGTGTATGTATGTATGAAACAGTACTTTATTTAAGTATTTGAATTAGGTAGTTTTTGCATAAGTGCGACAAAGTAGTCTATATGATTATTATTGTAAGAAGCAGCTTTATTTATTTCATTATTATTAAAAGTAATTTTTTATTACTCGTGATTATAAGTCCGAGAGATGTTTTCCAGCAAGTAGAGCTGAAAGTGAGAGTAAGAAATGCAATCTGTAAATGCAAAGAGCATTCGAGGCATATTCAAAGAGAAGCTGCCAGAGGGCAACAAATTGAAAGTGTATTAGAAAAAAAACTACTTAGTTATGGTTCCCAACAGACTAAATTCATATAAACTATACCTGCTTCCTCAAAGAGATTTCCGAAACAAATATATTTTAAAAAATTACTGCTAATACGAACGAGACTATATAAGTTAATTTTGCCATGTCAGTCATAGTCGTTGTCTGGTAACATCAAGCTGTGACGATTTGTTCTAATAATATTCTGTAATGTCGTGAAGAAATGCTGTCATCCGATCTCCAGCTAGTAAGCTTTTGGTCAACGTTTTTTGGGATCAAGCAGGAATCTTACATAATACAGATAAGCGATTACAAAGCAAGTCCAATCCGTCTCCCGCTAGCAGAACTTGTTCATGTTTATTTTGAAGGCCATCAGAAATTTTTTTGATGGAATGAAGTCGTTGCAGGACGGGTGATGCAAGCGCGTTGAATTTGTGCGGAGGGGGTTGTATTGATAAATAAGAACTTCACATAATTTGGTATGATTTCGCAGTTTATTACTTTTAATTGTTAAAAAATCATATATATTAAATATGTAATGCATATGTACATTCATAATTCTCAAAAGCAACTAACATTGATGTTTCTAGTTCTGAAAAGTTCTTGTTTTTAAAAACTTTCCAAAATTATATTTAATGCTATTTATAACAGTTTTGGAAGAAATTCTTACAACCTATGCCTACTTCACAGTTTTCTTGAAAGTTTAAAGCAAGTGGAATAAAACTGGAGGATCTTTATCTAGAGATTTTAAATATTCAAATTGTAACAAGTACTCGAAATAGCCCAAGTTACTCTAATTACGATAAATAATAAAAATACTTATTACTTCAAAGTGATTTTATGGGAAATAACGATATCAGTTCTTTATCATAAAAAACACTTCATTCTTTTTACTGTAAATATTGTTGTACTTTTAGACAAAAGTAGTAGTGTACAAACAAATCAATTTACAACCTAAAGTAATACTAAGTAATTGAAAATGTGCAAAATTCTCCTCGTTGTTAGCATGTCAATCTACCTATGATGTAGTGACTTTTAGAAGGAAGTTGGACTAGCGAGGATTGAGTATTATCATTTCCTCAGATTCAAGTCATTTTTGGGTAACGTGTTTAAATTAATTTTTCAGCATGAAGATGCAGCGCTCGATAATGAAGTTGGATGAGCATGTAAAGCTAACAAAACACACGGTTTTGCCTTCCATTTTGCCGTTCCTAATTTTGCATGTGGCGTTTCGCTCCTAAACTTGTCTAAGTGTTTTCTTACCTTCCCGTTGTATAAGAGACAAGAATTAGCGTTTATTTTGATGATAGACACTATTACTCTAAAATCGAATTTTGCACTAGTCTCGTGTTTTTTTCCTCTACATGTCCGAAAATTGGCTTTTAAGTTTCATAATTCATATATATAGTTAGTTGGCTTTCTTCTCCCTCTGTGGTGGTAGAGGTTTGTAAGATGAAAGAATGAAAATCAAACTTCAGTTCTTAGCAATACCTACATAGCAGAACTGAAAATTGAGTTGAAATTGATTTACAAACAACGTGTATAGATTGGAAAATAACAGATTTGCTCAAACAGCATCTAAGTAGCAGTAACTGAGATTGAAATTTTGATTGAGTAGTTGTTACGTAACTACAACTAAATTTATGACTTTATAGGTTTAAGTACTTCGGTTTGGAATAATTTAGTAATTGTGTAGTTTTTTCTACTATTTATTGGAACTATGTAGTTCCATTATTTCTGAGTAACTTTTAAATATGCGGAACGGTATTGCCACTTAGTATAATTACTTTAAAGTCGTTGCATCTTCAAAGTGGTGTTACGATTGTAACAGTAACTTGCCCGAAGCTACTTTAAAGTTTTTAAAACTTTAAAGTAGCACTGAAAGTTCCTACTACCTGCCTGACCCTTAACCGTTTAAAGTAACGGAACCTGACAGTAGTATTGAAAGTAAAACTTACGTTCTTGCTACCCAGGAAAATCACTTTAAAGTAATTTTTTGTTAACTACTCCATCTCCATATTTACTTGTAAAATGCCGGAGGATATTAATCAATTTGCAATTTGTTGTGATTGTTATTAGGTGTTTTACTAGATAACCTTCAATAAAAATAACAAATTGGTGCCTAATTTTGCCTTAAGAATAATATAAAAATGGTTTCTATTATGTCATATTTTGTCATATTGAACGCCGCCCCACTGATACCGTACCATTAGAAATTATGTGGACGAAACACTTTCCCAGCGTTGGATAGGCCGTGCAACAACCGACAAACGCGTTCTCATACGGTAGCCACCAAGAAGCCCCGACCTTTCACCGTGACCCGCGACTTTTTCCTATGGGGATTTGTAAAAGACCTGGTTTACGTCCCTCCACTTCCTAATCATTTAGATGAGTTAAAACAACGCATCACGAGAGCTGTTGAAATTGTCAATGAAGATATGTTACACCGGGTTTGGAATGAAATAGTCTATCGCCTTGATGTGTGCCGTGTGTCAGGAGGAGCATATATTGAGTACCTGTAAGTTGCCAAAGTAAACTTTAAAAATCACTTAATACCACATTGCCAACAAATTCATAATAACATTGTTAGCTTTGGACTAATAAAGCATTGAAAGTGTCTATTTATTCTGTAGTAACCATGTATTAAAAGAAGGCGCGTTGTTATTTTTCGATCTATCATCATCACATTTATCAGAAAACTTGCAATTGTTTATAATTTTAGTATACTGGAATAACAAATTAATCAAACATTTCAACGCTGTTTGTATTATTAGGTACGTGTTCCTCCTCAAAATACTTCTCTGGATCCGCCCCTGCTTGGTACAATAAGAAACAGTGTTATAATTATTAAGCTTAAAAGTTTTTCAAAGAAGAACTTTAACACTTTATACTTATGGAATTTGTTGACTATTATTCTTTATTTTAAAAAGCTACTACTATGTATTTATATTTCAACTCAATTTTCCGGTCTTTCTTAGCAAAATACCGGTGCAGGTTTTAATCTTGAAGGTTTTGGTTTTGACCTGCCTTTCTTAATAATTTGTAATTTCTCTCCAAAACTGTATGCGGAAAATTCGTTATTAATAATTTACAAACTGCACAAGAAAATTGTGATTCGGATGTATCGAAAGTACTCGAGCCTTTCACCGAAGCAGTTGAATTTGCAGTCGAGACGATAATGCAATTTTAAATTTGCATACAGGCAAACTAAATAGAATTATTTGTCTTTAAAAAATCCAACTTATATAAATTGAAATAATTAAATGCGACAAAATACAGTCTCATTCGCAGATTTACATTACTTAAGTAACATTAAATTTAACAAACACTATATCGAACAAATAACCAAATTATAATAAATAAACATTTGGGCATGAAGCACACTAAAAATAACGGCCAAGCAATGCTAACAGCGTCTACTATATAACCACGACCGCTGATTTACGCCAAGGTTAAGAGAAGAGTAGTTATAAGCAGTACTTATATGCAGTGTATGTAACACATTTGAGTCGGTATTACCTTTCCGTGCAATGAGCCTAATTTAAAATAGTACTCTAACTAATTATACTTTTTGCTGTACGGAATTGATATTGAGCTTTAAGTTGACTAAATATTACAAATTTAAATAAACGATTACCATAATTTTGTAAAAATATTTTGTTAGCATTGGTTTTTATTTTTAATAAATTCTCAAGGGAAGCATTGCTTCCCTTGCTTCCATGGACCGCACGCCACTGCGTTAAACATTTAGCTTATTCCATTAATTTAAAAATTACCTCTCACAGAATATCTAGACAACCACGGTTATCGTTTATTGAACTTATATTATTGTATTCAGTGATAAATATCACTTTAATAATCTTGTTTATTGTTTCCAGCCTTATTTTGTGGAACTCCATAATCATGAAATAAATAAAGATTATTAAAAGTTTCACAGTTTTATTAAAATACAACCTGACAATATTGTTTCGACAGCTATGCTGTCATTATCAAAGGTAATATAATTATAAACAAACACGTCGCTAAGGTAGATACAAAATAGGTAACTAGATAAAATAATAATAATAATCATAATTAAATATCTAATACTTCCAGTAACAGAGAATTACTGAGCTCAAGTTGTTCATTCATTAAAGGTACCCTGAGTTTGTGTTTGTATATCTCAAAGGCTTCTAAAATGTCTAATTTGCGTTTGTTATTACAAAAATGTAGGAATTTAATATTATTTTGAGGAGTCATTGTGTGATTTTGTTCTAAAAGGTGTTTGGCGTAATTAAAAAAAATACACCACACAGAAAAATAAACTTTATCGACTTGTACAACAAAAACGTACACTACAAAATAACCTTAATTGTCAGAACACTGCAAACTTTTATCCTCGTTTCATAAACTTGTCGAATATAACATTCAATGACAGAGAAACACAATTTCTTAACAAAGGTTTCAAATTTTGTCCTTTTCCAAAATTTACCAACAAAATTAAAGAAATTTTGACCGTTGAATGCGAAACTATACTTAAGAAAGATTATAATAACTATGCAAAATTCCAAATTTAGAATTTGTTAAAAGAGATGTCTTTGAAACAGGACAAAATGTACAACACATCTAACATATCACTTCTTCAATCTATAAAACAGAAAATCACAGAGAACAATCTAATTTCTGTTAAAGCAGATAAGGGTATCATTTTGGTAATTCTTTCAAAAGATATTTACATACAAAAAGTTAATGAATTTATTAATAAAGAAAATTTAGAAACTTTAAACAAAAACCCAACCACAAAATTCCAAAAAGAAATAAAACAAGGTTTAGAAAACTGCAATATCTGCTTTTCAGAATTAGAAAAGCAACAAATCATTAATAAAAACCCACAAATACCTAAACTATATGGATTAGTAATAACCCACCAACAGAATATGCCAATAAGACCAGTTGTATCATACATCAATGCACCTAATCACATTTTATCCAAAAAACTGAACCAGATTATTAACACGATAGGTTACAAATCGAAATACTCTGTTAGAAATTCATTAGAATTAGTAGATAAGCTGCAAAACATACATCTTCCACCACATTCAAAACTTGTTAGTTTTGATATTTGCAACATGTTCTCCAGAATACCCCCACAAGAATGTATTCCTTTATTAGATAGTTTCTTGATCAATAGTAATATAGAATTAGTTAAAAGGTTAGAGTTAATTCAATTATTTGACCTTTGTATAAGTCAAAATTATTTCACTTTTAATAACATAATTTATTTACAAAAGGATGGTTTACCTATGGGTAATTCTCTAAGTCCTCTATTAGCTAACATATTTATGGACAAGTTTGAAGATCGAATATTTGAATTAAACCTCTCTAAACACATTATCTTTTGGTTTCGTTATGTTGATGACATTTTAGCTTGTTTTGACAGTTCTTTTGAGGTTATCAATGAATTTTTAATTCTTATAAACAGTATCCACCCTAATATAAAATTTACACTAGAAACAGAACAAAACAGGGCTATAAACTTTCTAGACTTAAATATCAAGATTAACGCAGAGAATCTATTTGAATTTTCCATATACAGAAAACCAACACAAACAGACATAACAATACCAAATGAATCTTGTCACCATAATACACATAAAATAGCAGCCTACAGATCATTAGTACACAGAGCTTTAACTATTCCACTAACAAAATCAGATTTTAGCAAAGAGATATCAACCATTAAACAACTAGCACATGCAAATCATTATAATCCGAGCATGATTGACACTTTAATTAAACAAAAAGATTATAGGTTAGCTATCAAAAGAATATATCCCATTGACAATCAAACAGAAGACACAAATTACATATCTATACCATATTTTGGCAAAATATCAGAAAAAATTGCACATATACTAAGAAAAACCAACAATTATAAAATAACATTTAAAACCAACACTAACACTTTTTCATTTTTATTTAATGCTAAAGACAGAACACATGATATCATGAAATCGGGCATTTACCGTTTAAATTGTTCTTTTTGTAGTTCGGTATATATTGGACAAACACTTCGAAATTTTGACATAAGATATAAAGAACACGTACGTCATTACAAAAATAAACATCCTGAAAAATCGAATTACGCCAAACACCTTTTAGAACAAAATCACACAATGACTCCTCAAAATAATATTAAATTCCTACATTTTTGTAATAACAAACGCAAATTAGACATTTTAGAAGCCTTTGAGATATACAAACACAAACTCAGGGTACCTTTAATGAATGAACAACTTGAGCTCAGTAATTCTCTGTTACTGGAAGTATTAGATATTTAATTATGATTATTATTATTATTTTATCTAGTTACCTATTTTGTATCTACCTTAGCGACGTGTTTGTTTATAATTATATTACCTTTGATAATGACAGCATAGCTGTCGAAACAATATTGTCAGGTTATATTTTAATAAAACTGTGAAACTTTTAATAATATTTATTTATTTCACTTTAATAATAATCACAAGAACTGATTTTGATTATTAGTAAAACCAAGTGTTAATCTTAAATATATTACTTCTATTTCAAATTCTGGTCTGTAAGTAGTTTATAGATAGTTTTTGTTAAATTAAAGAGATTTTGTAAAATGTTGAAAAAAGTATTGTTTTAATGCCAGTGATTGTGTTTACTATTTAAAGCTAACATGATTCTAATAAAACTTGATAGAAGTGGCGAACATGTTTGATTATATTTGAAATAATGGAAAGACAGTGTTAAGTTGGGTTGTTGTAACCAACCTTGGTTGGTTTACCTTGAAGTCAATATCTACTATAGTTAAAAGTGGATGGTATCGAATGCGTTACACAAGAACTCAAGAATCGGTGGTGAGATGTTGATGATAAATACATCAGAAGTAGTAAGAGAGTGAAAATGGTTTATAAGATGCACACTGACTCTAGATGGATCGTTCTAAGAATTATAATTATAATTATAAATTATAACTACATTCATATTCCAAGCAAATCATTCCAGTGAGTGGCACGAAGGTTGATTTGCAGCATATTAGATTTAGATGGACACTGTTGTCTTGACTCTAGAGTCACTCTAGACTTTACAGTGGAAGGAGAAAAAGGAAACGTTTTTAAAAACTTTTCTAAGAAAATCATATTTTAAGTAAGGTCTCCCTAGCTTAATACACAATTCTTCCAACAATACAACAACAAAAATGGAAAGCTCCAACATTGCAATAGTTTTCAGTCCAACTGTTTCTGTTGAATGAGTTTTATATATCTATAAAGCACTGTGAAGGTCAAAGATTAGTAATTAAAAATATAAATCTAGATAAAGTTGATGATATTATTTATTCAAATAGTTCACAAAAATTTTCAAACTTATAATTTACAGATTTACATTCCTTGACTACCAACATCTGTTCTTATCCTGATTAATATATTTCAATTTTATCCACTCAAATGGTGATTTAGCCAAAGTAGCCGCAATTTGTTTCAATGCTTCATTAGAAAGATTACCTTTGGTTAAAACTTGTAGGTCTTCTGCAGAAGAAAAAGATATATAATATTTCTGTAAACAACAGAGGATTGCTTCTACTCACGTTCATTTTTTGTTCCCTTTTCTCTGCAGGTCCAAACAATTGCAAACTCTTTATTGTCTGTATTTACAATAAAATGATGTACGTAGTCGTTTCCAACTGTGTCCTCAAATATACCATTATTTGAGTTTTTCTGTTGTTCCACAATTTCGATATCACCATTAGCTTCTATATTTTCGGTAAGGTTCCGGCTGTTAACAAGTATGGTAAATAATCTTCTGTCTTCGTGCCATATGTAATGGTAATTCAAACAATCCATAACGTTGGTTCGTTCATAGGTAAACAACGCATACCACACACCTGAGAACTAAATTTATAAAAAAATAAATAACTTATCAATGAGTTCATATACTTTTTTAAATTAAATTACGGCAAAATATATAATTAGAAAGTAAGAAATGCTCTGTGAATTTCCATATCGCAAAGCGCTTTTAGGCGAGAGGTATCGTTAAGATATCACTGCCTAGTAGGACGTTGCATTTCCGAATCTTCCTACCATGAGTGGCTTCACGACAAGCTTCGAGAATGTATGCAGATAAAAGCATTTCTTACATTTTAATTACGTTTCTTGATTATGATCGTCAACATCTTAGTCTCGCTCTCTAATGCTCTCTGTCAATCCCTGAGCTCAAAACCCTTTTCCCGGATTGAGGATTAAACTGACAACTGCCTAACAACTTTGCTAGATGAGGTAATAAACGAGTAGTGTTTGTCTGTGTATCCCTCACTAGGCTATCCAGGCTTATAGTTAATATAATTAATAATGTTATTATATTTACCGCTTGTTGGTTAAGGACTTCAACATGCTGAACTTCTGAGGCTGTTGGGCATGGTCCGTCAAAAACTTCCAAGTCAGACATGACTGGGTAAATTAATACGCCAACAATAAGGAAAATTTTGTACATTTTCAATAATTAGTATTACTTTAAGTTGTAAACTGATTTGTTGGTATACTACTGGTTTTGTCTAAAAGTACGGCAATATTTATAGTAAAAAAAGTATTTTTATCATAATAATTGATAACGTTATTTTTCATGAAAGCACTTTGAAACAAGTATTCTTATAATTTCTTGTAGTGATAGTCTAGAGTACTCTGATATAATCTCAGTATTCTAAATCTCTAGAATATTCCAGTTTTAACCAACTCACTTTAAAATTGCAAGAAAGCTACGAAAAAGTCACGGTTCCTAAGAGTTTCTTCAAAACTGTTGCATATGTCCATATTACTATATTATATATTGCTACGATACAGGGGATGATTAAAGCAGACGGCAGTGATAATAATAACGACGCATACAACATACAGTCATCTACCTTTCATTTGAAATAATTGCTCTGGCTAAATAAAATTGTTATGAAAAGCCTAACTTTTCACAAAATTGAGACTAGAATTAGATCTAGGAACACATTAATATGCAACAAATAAAAAGCAATTTTTCTTTTTTAATGTAACACAAATTTATTTAATTTACTTAACAAAAACAAAAAATAAAACAAAACTTGAATACCAAAATCTTTGAAATATTAATCCCAAAATAGTTAATTCTTTTTATCTAGAAGATTAACTTCTGACATCAACATAATTCTTACGTATTGTTAATATGCTAGTCTCTGCTCTCTGCTTTCATTCGGTTGAACAATAAAATGAATCAAGAAGGTAAATCACCTATTTCAAATATTTCCATATAAATGGCTTTAATAAGTTGGATTCCAAATCCAGTTGCTTGTTGAATTGTGGTAAGTCAATCTATTTTATAAATGTAGTTCACATCCATTTACAAAATCCAATCTTAACAAAAGATTTGATAAATCTATTATCAAATTAAAGAAGTTCCATTTCTAAGTAAATTGTTAGTTGAATAAATTTAACGTACTTATTATTATTAAAAGAAAAACACTAGTATTCACTGAACTGTGTTAAATATTTACACACTTCAACGTTGTTCAAAAATGATAACCTAAATTTCTAACATCTTCTTTGTTTACAAGTTTTTGGTACTAAAAACATAACCTTAAAATTAATTTTTGTCCTTAACAGGTGTGCACTGTTGAAATATGTAAATTGAAAGAGGATTTTGTTACAAAAATGGCCGACCTTTTATACTTTTCTAGCAAAAAATTGAAGTTTACTGGAAATCTTGAATGAACCAAGAGCACTCTGACATTTGATTTATAACATAACCAAATTATTGTTTATAGTCTTGTTTATTGTTTCCAGCCTTATTTTGTGGAACTCCATAATCATGAAATAAATAAAGATTATTAAAAGTTTCACAGTTTTATTAAAATATAACCTGACAATATTGTTTCGACAGCTATGCTGTCATTATCAAAGGTAATATAATTATAAACAAACACGTCGCTAAGGTAGATACAAAATAGGTAACTAGATAAAATAATAATAATCAGAATTAAATATCTAATACTTCCAGTAACGGAGAATTACTGAGCTCAAGTTGTTCATTCATTAAAGGTACTCTGAGTTTGTGTTTGTATATCTCAAAGGCTTCTAAAATGTCTAATTTGCGTTTGTTATTACAAAAATGTAGGAATTTAATATTATTTTGAGGAGTCATTGTGTGATTTTGTTCTAAAAGGTGTTTGGCGTAATTCGATTTTTCAGGATGTTTATTTTTGTAATGACGTACGTGTTCTTTATATCTTATGTCAAAATTTCGAAGTGTTTGTCCAATATATACCGAACTACAAAAAGAACAATTTAAACGGTAAATGCCCGATTTCATGATATCATGTGTTCTGTCTTTAGCATTAAATAAAAATGAAAAAGTGTTAGTGTTGGTTTTAAATGTTATTTTATAATTGTTGGTTTTTCTTAGTATATGTGCAATTTTTTCTGATATTTTGCCAAAATATGGTATAGATATGTAACTTGTGTCTTCTGTTTGATTGTCAATGGGATATATTCTTTTGATAGCTAACCTATAATCTTTTTGTTTAATTAAAGTGTCAATCATGTTCGGATTATAATGATTCACATGTGCTAGTTGTTTAATGGTTGATATCTCTTTGCTAAAATCTGATTTTGTTAGTGGAATAGTTAAAGCTCTGTGTACTAATGATCTGTAGGCTGCTATTTTATGTGTATTATGGTGACAAGATTCATTTGGTATTGTTATGTCTGTTTGTGTTGGTTTTCTGTATATGGAAAATTCAAATAGATTGTCTGCGTTAATCTTGATATTTAAGTCTAGAAAGTTTATAGCCCTGTTTTGTTCTGTTTCTAGTGTAAATTTTATATTAGGGTGGATACTGTTTATAAGAATTAAAAATTCATTGATAACCTCAAAAGAACTGTCAAAACAAGCTAAAATGTCATCAACATAACGAAACCAGAAGATAATGTGTTTAGAGAGGTTTAATTCAAATATTCGATCTATATTATAATATATATTATATTATATCTATATTATAATATATCTATATATTATAATATATCGAATATTATAATATATCTATATTATAATATTCGATATATATTAGCTAACATATTTATGGACAAGTTTGAAGATCGAATATTTGAATTCAAATATGCATGCATTGCAAATATTCATGCAAATTTAGCGGTACAGCTATATGCACAACGTTATCCAACTAGAAGAACTCCATCCCATAACATGTTCAGACACCTTGAAAAGAATTTGAGGGAATATGGACAGTTCTCCATGTTCAAAGTAAGAATGCGACAAGCCACTGCGGAAAAGATGAAACAGCCGAGCTTGACATACTAGTGGAAGAAAATCCGCATATGAACCGAAAAGCCGTTGCACGCACTTTAGGTATCAGTAAAAGTTCCGTATTTAATATCCTTCAACGCAATAGATTTCATCCATACCAGTTAACGCTATACATCTAAGTGAAGACGACTATGGCCATCGAATGCAATTTTTCCAATTTTTGAATGATCAATTGACTGCTGACCCTGATTTTTTGAACCATTTTGTAACGAAGCTAATTTTAATAATAATGGTATTGTCGACACTATTATGTTAATTCTTTTCAGCAATCTGCAAATCTGATTTTGTTAATTTTCCATATTTGAACTAATTTTCTAGCCTCAGCAAACTTATTCGAGTTTTCGCATATGTATTGCATTTTAAAATAACATCAAATTAAATATGTTTAAATACAATGGTGAACTCGTTCTTGATAAAATTAATAATTCGAGGATGGCAGTAATTACAAAAGTCTCATCTAACAGTAAAATATTAAAATAAACACCATTGTAGATGAACTTAGTACCCATCGAACAGGTGGAAGATTAAAGCGATTTCAATTTAATTATTCCAAAAGCACCCAGCTATCTAATCAAGGTTTCAAATTTTCGAAGCTAATCCTTATCAAAGAACATTTTAATCTAATGCATGCTGGACCTCGATCCATTTTATCTGCCCTTAGAGAGCGGTATTGAATTTTAGATACTTGGAATTTAGACTGTGAAATAGTTCACGAATGTTTAGTGTGTTTTCGATATAATTGCAAACCAATACAATCTTATGGATGAACTTTCTCTATAGACCTTTTCTTCATACGGGTGTAGATTATGCCGGATCCTCCAATCTAAAAGATCGCAAACCAGATACTTTATTTAGAATTAGTGAATGATTTAACCACCAACTTTTTGACAGCTTTGAGAAGATTTACATTTAGATGCCATGGTAAACTTATGAAATTTATTCCGATAACGGCAGTAATTTTATAGGTGCCAAAAATGATGTAGCATCTTTGTTAAAAAACCCTCCTATGCTATAATCAAGTAACCTTACTTAGGAAGGCATTTTATGGAAATTTATCCTTGCTAGAGCTTCATATTTTGTGGGGATTACGGGAGAGTGCGGTTAAATCTGTTAAGTATCATTATGTGTTAGGTAAAGTATCTCTGACATTTGAACAATTTATGACAATAACTCAAGAAATAATCCTAAATTCTAGCCCTTTATATTCTTTATCTAATCATACAAATGATCCCTCTTGATGCCTGCGGATTTCCTCATAGGCGGAACAATTATTGGCATTCCTGGGCCTAACAACCTATTTGTACCTAACATGCTGAAGTAGTTAGATAGATGGCCCAAAGGTTAAATAGGCCAGCTGCAATCACGTGTCAAATAGAAGCAGTCCTCCTATGATTTACTGACACCAGGATAGTTGGTTTTCATCAAAGAAGACGATCTGTCTCTGTCAGTGAGAAATGAAATATATAGTATGTCGTAATAAATATGTTGTAAAAATTTAAAAAGAATGTAAAACAAAGTGTGTGTAATTGTCAAATTGCTTTCTGACAAAAATACAAATAATAAATTTGTTGAACTAAAAAGCGATTTATTTAATTCTTTATTGAATTTATTCTTGGAAGAAGAATTAATAATAAGAAGGCAATTATCTAACATTTTGATCCTTCGAGCCAAGGATCCGGTCCTTTGGGGTACGCCATTTATGAATCGAAGCATATTATCTGACCGCTGAAAGGAGCACATATTATTTGACCGCTGAAAGGAGCACATTACCTGACCGCTGAAAGGAGCACATTCTCCATATGAGGAAATTGGCTACTACTCTAGTGTAGCAGAAAAAACTACAGCTTTGTGAATTTGCTGGATAAATATCGATTCACCAGCTGACGTAAGAAAATAATTTTATTAATTTTGAAGTTTCAAAGAATAATCCGTTTGACAATTGATTACTTATGCAAAAATATCTGGTTGCTATCCTTATTTCAGTCCTGTCTTATTGAAGATTTATTCTTCGTCATGTCAGAAGATATACCAAATAGCACAGTAGATCACAGAAGTCGACAACCACCGGTTAGGCTGGGGTACTGTGAGTTTGGAAATCCAAGCGAGAAAGTGGTAACCGCACAAGTTGGAAAAAATAAGATGACCAGAGTTACTGAAAGCTCTAATACGTCACTAAGTGTAGTTTCTGGAAAGCGACAAGGATCGCTTATTGACAAGACAACATCTAAATCTCGTACAAAGAGAACAAATGCATCCATTCAACTGAAAAAAGCAGAATATGATGCTATGAAGAAGAAAGCTGAATTGCAACGGCACCTGATTGGCGTCCAGACAGAACTGGAAGAAGTCAAACAGCTACTGCTGAGTTCACAAAAGAAAGCTGAATGCTATGCAGCAAATGTGAAGTATAAAAATGCTGACCAGTTACACGCAAAAGAGCAACTAAGAATTATTGAGCGTGAAGAAGAAGTTGAACGACTAAAGATCCGTGTTTCAGGTTTACGACAATTGATCGCTATTGAAGAGAAATTAATTGAACACGAAATTCAAATTAATGAAGAGGTGATTTTAGAGTCAGATGATAGCAAGCCTGCTAGCACAAACGGATCTGAAGAGGTATGAGCAGAACGCACAAAGGCATGGGTTAATCCATAGTCGCAACAGAAAGGTGAGAATCAGCCTCCAAAGATTACCCAGCAGCATGCTTCGAAAATGTGCAAGAAATCGAATTATGAATCCAGTGGGTCTCTAGCTGCAAGCACCGCTGATATGACTGGTCTAATCACAGCATTACACAAACTTGCCGATGGGATGAATCAGACAACCAAACGAGATCATATTGACAAAGACCTACCCGTCTTTAGTGGTCGTGGTGAAGACTATGCTAACAATGGTTATTTACTAAAGCAAATTGTGGGCAGATTACCCAGTGAAATTAAAGAGAAATGGCTAGATTGGGTGTTTAATGACGAGACCAGAGCCCAAGATATGAAGCATTTCTCCCGATAGATGATGAATCAGTACGATAAAGCATGTGAAATGCATTGACCTGTTATTAAAGATGAAATTGATGATAAACGCAAGAGTGACCGAAGAAAGCATGGTCCAGGAATCCTAGCAGCTGCTACAGCAATAGATGGTGAAGGCGCTTGCGATTTATGCGGCAAAAAGAACCACGACGTTCCCTCGTGCTTTGCATTCAAGAAAATTAAACATATTGATAGATGGAAAGCAGTAAAAGGAAAGAAGTTGTGTTACTGTTGTCTTTTGAAAAAAAAATCTCGCCAAATCATGCCCACAATTAAAGACATGTGAAACTGACGGCTGTAATCGACAACACCATCCGTTACTTCACAAGAAAGTAAAGCAGGTTGCTGCAATTAACGATAATAACATTGGAAAAGCAGAAGTTCAAAACGGGGATGGTTCAATAGGTGCAGCGTCGTCGGCAGATTTGCTTCCTATTGTACCTGTGATTTTAAAAGGCCCGAATGGTAGTGAAAAGGTTTATGCTATTTTAGATCATAATCGTATCTATGTCTCGACGTATCGAGACATAGATACGAACGGACGTGTTTACGCAGCTCAGTGAAACACTTGCGTTGGTGCGATTTAAAAATTTAAATATTGGAACAAATGATAATAAAATATTATTACAAGTTCTAATAACCCGGTTTATCGACAACAAACAGTAAAGAGGTGATAATAAAATTTAGTTATAAAGAGTTACGGACGGAGAGAAGAAGTAACGGAAAATTTAAATTAAACTAGTACAATTAATTTAAACTAAATGATTAATTAATTAATTATTATTAAAACTTAAATTAATACCTACTATCATATTCTCCAACTCGAGAAATATTAAATATCCTGGAAATAACAGTGCTTATCAACTTCTAGTTCATACGTCTTAAAATTGTGAATAAAAGGAATGTGCAGATAAAATTTATTTATTTAAATCTATATTTGTATGTACATTTGCGGGTAAATACTTTGAATTAATTAGTTCTTAATACTTAATACTTTCACAGGCACGCACGCAAGGTGCATACAATTAATTAATTTCAAATTATTAACAACTGTATACTCCATGTCGGGCTAAGGACACGTGAATCCTGATACATCCTGATTGTGAAATCTAGAAGTTTATAAAATACAGCCATTGTTTAATTTAACTTAATACGCTTACAAGAAATAGGATATTAATAAATAGTGAATACAATTAAGTAAACATGTTGACAAGATTAGAAAAGGAAGAAATGCAGGAGCTAACAAACACGACAATAGCGTCGTTTCTAGATAATGATAAGTATAAAGCAAAACTCGAGGAACACTAAAAGAAAGCAGTAGATACTACATTTAATGAAGCAATAGAAACGCAAAACAAGAAGCTGCTAGTTTTAGAAGAAAAACTGGCAAAACTTGAAAACGAAAATAAAGTTTTGCGTAACAACATAGGACGTCAAGAACAATACTCAAGACGTACTTGTATAAGAATATTTGGAATACCAGAGGGCTCTGGTGAGAATACCGATGAAGTAGCGCTTAATTTATTTAAAAACAATTTAAATATAGATATGGATCTAAAAGATATAGACCGTTCGCACAGGACAGGTAATAAACAATATAAGAAGGGTGGTGAAGACAACGATGGTGCCGGAAGTAAGCCACGTCCCATTATTGTCAAATTCTTAAGCTATCGATCTGAGCAAATGGTTATAAACAACAGGAGAAAATTAAAAGGATCAAAAATAATAATAAGGGAAGACCTAACACAAGATATGCTTCAACTACAAAAAAATGCCAGCGCCCGTTTTGGTTTCCGTGATGTTTGGTCCAAGGATGGGATCATCTTTATTAAATGTGGTAACAAACTCCACGCAATAAGAACTCAATAGGATTTTGATAATGTTAAATTAGCATAATTAAAACGCGGGTTATCAGGATTTAAATTTCAATTTTGTTGGTTTTCAAATTATTGTATTTGTTTTTCTTTTTTCCCTTCTGAGATTATATTTACAGTTATTTAAAAAATTGATTAAAGATTGCTATAAGTTTTTTTTATAGCCTCTGGTTAATACGTGTAAAGGTATTTTTATTTTAATTATTATATTTCAGTTACTTCGTACATTTTGGATATGGTTTGATACATTCTGATTATTTAGTTAAATTCTGTTGATTTATCAATTTTGGTTTTCATTTTTCTTAATTTTATTGACTTGTGAATAAATACATATAAACATATACATTTAGCTATCTCTTACTTTTTACTACAGGTTGCAATATCTTGTATATTTATTTAAATTTCTTTAAACTTATCAGTAACCGTATTGATTTGTTTTAGATAATTTATATTAACAAATATTCTTATTTTCTACCTATTCCTTACTTTTTGGTTTAGATTGTTATGTGCAACCTGTTTATTTAATTAATACATGCAAATATATTTTATTTATTTTTCGGCTTATTTTATTCTTAGATTTATAGTTTGCGTTGTACTGATTGTTTAATTACTCGGTTTAAGCCTATAGGTTTTTGTATCTTTACATAACAATATTGAATGTTGTTTTTGCTCTTGTCTAATTAATTTGCTTATACTCTACTATTTTCTAGCATAAATGGATTTTAATATTGAAGATATAAAGGTTCAAATATTTGATGATATATGCGAGGGAGCTAAGAATGTGCCAAATGAAAGATACCTAAATATTTTGAGTCTAAATATAAGAAGCTTAAATAAGAATTTTGACGAACTTTTAATTTACTTAGAAACTCTGAAGGTAAAAAACATAGATTTAATTATTTTATCAGAGACATTTAATATATGGACGTGGTGAGTACATTCTCTATACCAAATTTCTCCCTTTATTACAATAGTTCTTGCTTTAATAGAAACGATGGGTGTGTTATATATATAAATAATAAAGTAGACGCTAATGTCAGTAAAATAGAAATTCAAGAATCGGTGTTGTTAAGATTAACTTGTAAAATAGAAAGCCACACTTTTGGCATTACAGCATCCTATAGACCCCCATCTACTAACTTAGATAAATATCTAAATGACATAAATTTATATTTCGCAAACCTAGAAAAGAAAGATGTAGAGATTTTTGCAGGAGACACAAATATTAATTTACTTGATTTAAATAATAACAATGTGAGCAATTACCTCATTACGTTCAGTTCAATTGGTATGTTCCCATATATTAGTGAGCCAACAAGGGTTGTTACAAAACAATATAACTTTGAAATCAGCTGTATAGATCACATTTTCGTTGGTTACTTCAAAACCGCTTGCCCAAATAAAATCGTTTTCTCCCCTGCCATTTTTAAGGCGAATCTCACTGATCACTACCTCACTTTTCTGTCAATTAACTCCGTAAAAAAGAACAAAATGGAAAACTTAAGTCAAAAAACTATCTCAAAAATTAATTATATAAATTTAAATAAAAAATTAGAAAATGAAAATTGGTCAGATATCTTAAATTCCAATAATTCTGAAATAGCATACAAATTATTTTCTGAAAAGTTAGTAAACCACATAAATGATAGTAAAACTAACATTGTTATAAGAAATTCCGCTTTTAAAATTAAACCATGGATATCTTCTGGTCTAGTGCAGTCTATAAGACATAGAGATAAATTAAAGAAGAAACTTAACAGTCATTTTAGCGAAGAATCGAAATTGGCCTATAAAACATACAGAAATTTTTTAAATAAACTTATTTTTATCACAAAGAATGATTACCATAAAAATGCAATAAATAATGCAAAAAATGATTACAGAAAAGTGTGGAATGTGATCAGTAATGCTACTAACTCTAATACAGGTAAAAAAATCGAAAAGTTTAACATAGTAAATCAGGACAATGATGAACCCTTAGTTAATGATCAAGCTAAAGCTAACTATTTTAATATTTTTTTAAGAACATTGGCGATAACATGGTAAAGAATATTAATAAACCGAAAAAACTAGGTTCGGACCTTGATAAAAATGTAATTAATTAATTATTTTTACACCAATCAAAGAAAGTGAATTAATCATCCATATTTCTAGTTTAAAAAACAACTCCGCCCCAGGGCCCGACTGCATAACTGCCAAAACTATAAAACCAATTTACATATTCTTAAACCCCTACTTCATGTCTTAAATTTAATAATATCAACAGGATGTATTCCCAAGGCCTTCAAGAGCTCTACCATTATTCCAATTTTCAAATCTGGAGACAAGTCGCTTGTAACAAACTATCGACCCATTTCATTGATTAATAATTTTACTAAAATAATGGAAAAATGTGTAAAAGATAGGTTAGAAAAATTTTTAGATAAACAAAATTCTTTTTCTCAGAACCAATTTGGATTTAGAAAAAATTTAAGCACGAAGATGCTGTTGTAGAGTTAATAAAAATGATCACAAGCAACTTGAACTCGAATCTAAAATGCCTTGTGGTCTTTCTCGACTTAGCCAAGGCATTTGATACAGTCGATCACGAATTACTTTTGCAGCGACTACAAAATCTTGGAATAAGAGGCCTAGCTTTAAAGTTTTTTGTGAATTATTTAGCTGACAGATACCAAGAAGTAAAAATTAATGATTGTTTTAGTTCCACTGAAAAAGTATGTTCCACTAGAGACATACCGCAAGGTACTGTTTTAGGTACTGTTTTAGGTCCTGTTTTATTTTTAATCTACATCAATTTTTTATATGACATAAATGAAATAAAAAAAAAACTTAATTTCATACGCAGATGACACTGCGGCGGTATTTAGTGGTCACGACTGGGACGAAGTATATAACAAAGCAGAATTTGGTCTATCTACTATTAAACATTGGCTGGATTGTAGTCTTCTTAGCTTTAATACTGCTAAAACAAAATTTGTTTCATTTAGTTTAAACTCGGATGGTCAGCCAAGTAGGGAAACCTTATACATCCATGTAGAGGATTGCAGAGGCGCCACCTGTAACTGTCCCTCAATTAATAAAGTTGAATCGATAAGATATCTTGGGGTTGTGGTCGATCAACACCTAAAATGGAGTTTCCATATTGACCAGGTAGTGTTGAAGCTGAGAAGACTGCTTCCAACATTTTATACCCTCAGAAATATACTAGAAGTAAAAAATTTATTGCTCACTTACGATGCCTTGGCGGAGTCTATACTACGATATTGCATTGTGATCTGGGGTAGTCCATTGGACATCACTCTTAGAGGTCTTGGACTTGGAATTGCGAAAGCTTTTTGCAGCAGCAATTACTACCCTTAGCGAAGTACCACTACCAGATATTTCCAAGAATTCATTATGGATGCGACTAGTGCGGGTAACTGCAGCAAGGTTTATGGCAAAAAGAAGATTTTTGAAAGTACTGCCGTACTTTGTCACACCTGATAACATGGACAAAGCTACCGTCCTATGGGCGAAAATGAGACAACAAGAATCATTTCCCATTGAGAACAAGAGTTCTCACGTCTCTAGGGAAGGGAGACCAGTCCAAAAAGGAAGTAGATTATGCCATTTCTCTCCATGTTTAAATCAAGATGGTTTGATTGTACTTAATGTGAGAATTAACAATGCACCAGATGCTAGTGCAACATTGAAGCAACCACCAATGTTGGACAACAAACATCGTTATACGGAACTTTTAATTGACCATTATCATCGCAAGAATGTGCACCATGGACAGGAAACGGTCATACATCAACTAAGGCAGATTGTATGGATTCTCAACTGCCGTCAAGCTGTACGACGCTGTTGTGCAAAGTGTTTATTGTGCATTCAAACGAAAGCCAAGCCGGTGATGCCTCAAATGGGACAGCTACCAGTTTGTCGACTTGGTGAAAAACACAAGCCATTTTTTCACACAGGAGTGGATTATTTTGGTCCATTCACTGTTACAATCAATCGCAGAAATAATAAAAGATGGGGCATCTTATTTACATGTTTGTCTGTTCGCGCTGTTCATTTGGAACTTGCATAATCTTTGGATACAAATGATATGCTAAATGCGTTTGGAAGGTTCATCGCTATTCGAGGAGCTCCAGGTCATATGTGGAGTGACAATGGCACCAGTCTCGTTTGTGCAAATCGACAATTGAAAGAGGCTTTATGCGAATGGAATCAAAGCGCTTTTCAAGATAGATTGGCTGTCCAAGGTATACAGTAGCATTTTATTCCCCCTGCAGCACCCCATATGGGAGGGAGTTGGGAGCGCCTAGTGTCTAGCGTGAAGAAAGTTTTGTTTGGATTGCTGAAGGAGCAGGCTCCAAAAGAGGGAGTTTTGTGGACCCTGTTGTACCAAGTGATGGATATTGTCAATAGTCGCCCGTTAACTTACGCTTCCCCCGACCCGAGCGATCCCGAATGTATCACTCCGAATTATTTTTTGGAAATGGAGTGCATTAATGCTCCTCCACTTCCAGGAATATATACGGACCATGACAGGTACAGCAGGATGTGGAGACATGTACAGTTCTTGTCCAATCAGTTTTGGAAAAGATGGGCTACTGAGTTTCTCCCTTCCTTAACGAAACGCGAGAAATGGCATGATCAGTCTAAACCAATTAAGAAGGGTTACGTTGTGCTTGTGATTGATGACCAAATTCCAAGAAGTTGTTGGAAGAAAGGTGTTGTTGTGGAGACTTATCCTGCCAAAGACGCTCAAATACGAATAGTAGAAGTTAAAGTAGCAAATGTAAAAAGGGATAACAAAAGCCTACCTGTTACTTTTTCTATTTATCGTCGACCTGTAGCTAAACTATGTCCTATTAATGTTAATAATATTGTGTATGAATACACAAGGGTGGGAGGAAATGTCAGTGAGAAATGAAATATATAGTATGTCGTAATAAATATGTTGTAAAAATTTAAAAAAAATGTAAAAAAGTGTGTGTAATTGTCAAATTGTTTTCTGAGAAAAATACAAATAATAAATTTGGTGAACTAAAAAGCGATTTATTTAATTCTTCTTATTCTTGGAAGAAGAATGAATAATAAAAGGGCAATTATCTAACAGTCTCCTTTAAAATGGGCGACAGGTTGCATTTCAAGAATTGTTGTCTTTCTCAGATCCTTTCTCAGTCCAGTTGGTGTAATACGTATAGCCTTTGTAAATAAATAATGGACCTTACCAGCGGCCAGCATCAAAATTATGTATATTTCCCATAAAGCCATCCTAAAGTTATTTAAAGCCCCATGGTGCACTGGTCTAGAATGCAAAAAACGTGATCGAAAATCATAGCAGAATAATTATTTATCTAATATTATTTTAAACAACGCTATTTAATGTTTTTGGGGTCGCTAAATCCGAATAAGATAGTATTTTTACGTTTTATGTTTGAATTAATGCTCTAAATTGTTTATAATTGCAAGCTTATTCACAGTTACCTGTATTCCAATTTAATGCGCTGTGCATATAAAATCCTACCATGCAAATATCTTTTCAAATATGGTTATAAAACTTGAAAAATGTGTAAGAAATGCAACAGTAATTATACCGGTGTGAACTTGGCAGCCAAAACCTAGCAGCTAATTTTACGGAAACAGCCGAATGACCAGTGGTGTTCGTCCAACGGGCGAGATGTTATATTATTAAACAACAGAACGCTATTTTAGATGTTATTGTAATACAATTTTTGTTATAAAAACTGGTAAACATTACTCAGTTACACTCATTGTTCTCACATTTTATTGAATATATCTTTTTATACTCGATTATAAAACCCGACTCGAATATAAGAACCTCCCACATTTTAGAGCAAAAATCTAGGAAAAAAGGGGGGTCTTATTGTCGAGTAAATACGGTATTTAGCAGTTGTATACTCTTCTCTTATTCCCATCTTTTGTCTGCATTTTAGCCGATATTGATGCACATAAACCTATGCCGCCATTGTGAAACTCGCGATAAGCAAAGTAATTACGAAAATTATGAAATCATAGAAAATTATTGTTAGCTTAGCACCTAGTCAGAATCGCCGTTGTCGTCATCAGCCTCTGTAAGATCGTTATTAACTTTTATAATATATTTTTTTATAACAGTGGTTTTACAAATTAAGCTTGACAACCGACAGTGTCGATATTAGTGAAAAAACCCAGTGATGGCAAAAACATTTCTAAGAAATTCATTTAAATCTTTCATAGTAAGAATTGTAATCTCCGAAGTACCTACCTAATTGCTAACAATAGTAGCACCTTAATCTTTCTAGTAAGTGTGCAAAATTTTATTATCTATTGGAGTGATATCTGACCACTTTTTGAATGAACTGCTTACAATTTTAGAAGTTTTCCTGGAGTTCAGGTAAAGTGCTTCCACAAAGGCTGTTTTTCCGCAAAAAGATAAAGGGTAGAATATTTTCCATGAACATAACTAACGGAATTTGTTAACAAAATAAAACTGAAAAATGTTCAATAACTTATATTACTTATAGTTTTAAGGGTCTAATCTTCGCATACAAAAGCTTTTTTAAAAATTCGCTCCAAAATATAAATCTTATATACTTATTTTCGAGTAAATACGGTATTCGCTCGGCAGCAGCTAAAATTTATTGAAATATGTATCTTGATAAAACACTTTGCTCTATTTACCTTATTTCGCTATTTCATAAAACTTATGTCCTGTACATAGTTAATTACTTTCTCGTAAACTTACGACCCTCTGTCAGGGTTGAAATCAACCAACAAATATTAAAAAATTAATTTAACATTGAAGGAAATATTTAGCCAACCTCTAACCTATGCGAATCAATTCCTCTTTACAAACTACATATTCTACCACTTTCACATAGACTTACGACCCTCCCTTGGGGTTGGAAATCAGACCCCAAATACTAAAAAAATTAATTTAACATTGCAGGAAATATTTAGCCAAATTTTTTTTTAATATTTGGTGGCTTATTTCCACTCCCAAGGGAGGGTCGTAACTCTACGACCTTCAATGTTAAATTATTATTTTTTTGTATTTGGGGGTGGTTTCCACCCCCAAGGGAGGATCGTAAGTCTATGAGGATGTGGTAGAATATGTAGTTTGTGAAGAGGAATTGATTCGCATAGGTTAGAAGTTGGCTAAATATTTCCTTCAATGTTAATTTAATTTTTTAAATATTTGTAGGCTTATTTCCACCCCCAGGGGAGGGTCGTAAGGCTATGAGGATGTGGTAGAATATGTAGTTTGTGAAGAGGAATTGTTTCGCATAGGTTAGAAGTTGGCTAAATATTTAATTCAATGTTAAATTAATTTTTTTCGTATTTGGGGGCAGATTTCCACCCCCAAGAGAGGGTCGTAAGTCTATAAGAAAGTGGTAGAATATGTAGTTTGTGAAGAGGAATTGTTTCGCATAGTTTAGAAGTTGGCTAAATATTTCTTTCAATGTTAATTTTTTTTTAGTATTTGGGGTCTGATTTCCACCCCCAAGGGAGGGTCGTAAGTCTATGAGGATCTGGTAGAATATGTAGTTTGTGAAGAGGAATGTTTCGCATAGGTTAGAAGTTGGCTAAATATTTCCTTCAATGTTAAATTAATCTTTTTTATTTGGGGGTGGTTTCCACCCCCAAGGGAGGGTCGTAAGTCTATGAGAAAGTAGTAGAATATGTAGTTTGTGAAGAGAAATTGTTTTGCATAAGTTAGAAGTTGGCTAAATATTTCCTTCAATGTTAATTTAATTTTTTTAATATTTGGGGCCTTATTTCCACACCCAAGGGAGGGTCGTAAGTGTATGAGAATGTGGTAGAATATGTAGTTTGTGAAGAGGAATTGATTCGCATAGGTTAGAAGTTGGCTAAATATTTCCTTCAATGTTAATTTAATTTTTTTAATATTTGGGGGCTTATTTCCACCCCTAAGGGAGGATCGTAAGTCTATGAGGATGCGGTAGAATATGTAGTTTGTGAAGAGGAATTGTTTCGCATAGGTTACAAGTGGGCTAAATAATTCCTGGAATGTTAAATTTTTTTTTTTTGTATTTAGGGGTGGTTTCCACCCCCAAGGAAGGGTCGTAAGTCTATGAGGATGTGGTAGAATATGTAGTTTGTGAAGAGGAATTGTTTCGCATAGGTTAGAAGTTGGCTAAATATTTAATTCAATGTTAAATTAATTTTTTTCGTATTTGGGGGCAGATTTCCACCCCCAAGAGAGGGTCGTAAGTCTATAAGAAAGTGGTAGAATATGTAGTTTGTGAAGAGGAATTGTTTCGCATAGCTTAGAAGTTGGCTAAATATTTCTTTCAATGTTAAATTTTTTTTTAGTATTTGGGGTCTGATTTCCACCCCCAAGGGAGGGTCGTAAGTCTATGAGGATCTGGTAGAATATGTAGTTTGTGAAGAGGAATGTTTCGCATAGGTTAGAAGTTGGCTAAATATTTCCTTCAATGTTAAATTAATCTTTTTTATTTGGGGGTGGTTTCCACCCCCAAGGGAGGATCGTAAGTCTATGAGAAAGTAGTAGAATATGTAGTTTGTGAAGAGAAATTGTTTTGCATAAGTTAGAAGTTGGCTAAATATTTCCTTCAATGTTAATTTAATTTTTTTAATATTTGGGGCCTTATTTCCACACCCAAGGGAGGGTCGTAAGTGTATGAGGATGTGGTAGAATATGTAGTTTGTGAAGAGGAATTGATTCGCATAGGTTAGAAGTTGGCTAAATATTTCCTTCAATGTTAATTTAATTTTTTTAATATTTGGTGCTTATTTCCACCCCCAAGGGAGGGTCGTAAGTCTATGAGGATGTGGTAGAATATGTAGTTTGTGAAGAGGAATTGATTCGCATAGGTTAGAAGTTGGCTAAATATTTCCTTCAATGTTAAATTAATTTTTTAATATTTGTTGGTTGATTTCAACCCTGACGGAGGGTCGTAAGTTCACGAGAAAGTAATTAACTATGTACAGGACAGACGTTTTACGAAATAGCGAAATAAGGTAAATAGAGCAAAGCGTTTCATCAAGATACATATTTCAATAAATTTTAGCTGCTGCCGAGCGAATACCGTATTTACTCGAAAATAAGAATATAAGATTTATATTTTGGGGCGAATTTTTAAAAAAAGCTTTTGTATGCGAACATTAGACCCCTAAAAATATAAGTAATATAAGATATTGAACATTTTTCAGTTTTATTTTGTTAACAAATTCCGTTAGTTATGTTTATAGAAAATATTCTACCCTTTATCTTTTTGCGGAAACAGAGCCTTTGTGGAAGCAGTTTACCTGAACTCCAGGAAAACTTCTAAAATTGTAGGCATTTTATTCAAAAAGTGGTCAGATATCACTCCAATAGATAATAAAATTTTGCACACTTACTGGAAAGATTAAGGTGCTACTATTGTTAACAATTAGGTAGGTACTTAAGAGATTACAATTCTTACTATGAAAGGCTTAAATGAATTTCTTAGAAATGTTTTTGCCATCACTGGGTTTTTTCACTAATATCGACCCTGTCGGTTGTCAAGCTTAATTTGTAAAACCATTGTTATAAAAAAATATATTATAAAGGTTAATAACGATCTTACAGAGGCTGATGACGACAACGGCGATTCTGATTAGGTGCTAAGCTAACAATAATTGTCTATGATTTCATAATTTTCGTAATTACTGTAGTTTTTGCAGTCAATAAACTTTGCTTATCGCGAGTTTCACAATGGCGGCATAGGTTTACATGCATTAATATGGGCTAAAATGCAGACAAACGGGCGAGATGTTATATTATTAAACAACAGAACGCTATTTTAGATGTTATTGTATTGTAATACAATTTTTGTTATGAATACTGGTAAACATTACTCAGTTAAACTCATTGTTTTCACATTTTATTAAATATATCTTTTTATACTCGATTATAAGACCCGACTCGAATATAAGACCCTCCCGCATTTTAGAGCAAAAATCTATGAAAAAAGGGGGTCTTATTTTCGAGTAAATACGGTATTTAGCAAATGTATACTCTTCTCGTATTCCCAACTTTGGACGAACGCCACTGGTCATTCGGCTGTTTCCGTAAAATTAGCTGCTAGGTTTTGGCTGCCAAGTTCATACCGGTAGTAATTATATTATGAATATTGTTGTAAACATTTTCACACTAATCATTCCATGCCAAATCATCACCAAATAATGAACTTTTCAACCCGACCATGTCAGATTTTCGTGAAATTGTTAGGATGGTATGGGATATACAATAACTTACATATGTATAATTCTAGCCCTTATTGACACACGGTATTCACATAGCAGGGCTGCAAATATGATATAAAATGTAAGATTTACGCTTACAAGGCGAACAAAAACAATTCATAACTCTGCTTCTAATTATTGTAGAACTTTCATCTTGGGCTGGTTTTAAAGCTAAAGGAGCATAGTTTTCATAAAAAAGTGGTTTATAATAAAGTATTGAGTTTTTTATTCAAGGTTACATGATGTGACCTTTGACCTTGAATATCTAAGAAAGTCTTCAATTTTTTTAGTAATACAATATGTTATACAGTTAGGTGCAGTCCCTCTTTGGTATAAATTTCATTTTGGGAAGTCTTTGGGAACAAGAGTAAAAAACTGCTTACCATGGTAGTTAAACAGTTCTTACACAAACGTATATCTGGCAGTTCATGTTCAGACCAGAGTATTGTATCAGGTATTTAGTATATATCTGGGCAGATACCTGCAAATTTTGTCTACTAAGACAAGTACAGGTCTGTTGTTGTATCTGTACCTACAGATAATTTTTTGTAACTGCAGGTACGATACAATTACTTGCTACAGGTGTTTTACTTTTACTCATTTATATCTTTTAGAGTATTCTAAAATTAATCAATTTCTTAAATAATCAGGTAAATTTGAAGATATACTTTAACAACACTACAAATATTTTTTTAATCCTCACCGGAACTAGCCTCATTAGACTTTTGTTTGCCAAAGGCGCCCGTAACCCATATACCACTCTTACTAACTTTCGAAAAATCTTCTCAGCAATCTGTTTATATAGAAACCCTCTCTAAGAAACAAGCTATTAAATGGTGAAAACGACATCAAAATCTAGTCCAAACTTCTACATCAGTGGTTCTCGAAATTCAACAGTTTTTACAACTGAGCTTACAAAAACTACAAAGATAATGGGGGCACGCTGATTACCAGCGATAGATGGCGCGTTTCAGCTGTGGTTCCTCCACACGCCGTTGGTTTTCCAACGAATAATATGCTAATATAAAGTAGATAATATAATAAAAAACTACATATATAATTAAAATAACTATATTATGTATTCTCTTTAAACACGCCTGCCAGTTGTTTAATAGTATATTGTACAACTAGTGATACAATGACGATGTTTGTAATACGAGTATAAGTTTGCTTAACGAGCCGCGAAGCGGCGAGTTAAGCTATATACGAGTATTACAAAAAGGAATTGTAACACTTGTTTTACATACTACTTTGTCTATTTCGCCTTAATTTACAATTTACTTTAAAGAAATGGGAAAATGTACACGCGGGTATTTTTGATGTGGTAATGTTGGTAATAACTGATAAACGCATACAATGACATCCACTGTCATTTTGAAAAAATCACGTAGGCAGCGAAAAATTCAAGTTTAAAAAAAGGTGACAGCTTAGTTGTTTCTTCTGAATAAGATAAAAATGTATTTTTATTATAAATAATTATTTTGATAAGACAATCATGTACTCAATCAAGGTTTTATTGTTTCTATTACAATAAACATTTTAATACATCAAAACTGCTTAACATACAACAATAGAAAATAACTAACCTAACCTCTAAATCTAAACAATGAAAATGAAATTTGAGTAGGGACGGACACGGGATTCACGACCATCAACTTGATCCGGAAAACCAACAAGCTTTTCAGCGCATTTTCGTAGGAAATCCGCTATTAACCGCGCTTTGTTTTAATTCAAAGCTTCTTAAAATGAAATATGTTTCATTATTCTCGCTGTTATTTCTGAGCATCATAACATTCAAATTTTCAAAACGGCGCCAGTTAATGAATACTTATTAGTACCTATCACGGGAAAGTGCTTTTCTTTTGGATAATGTGCCCCCAAAATACTTCCGCGGGTTGGTTGTCGAGCATTATTCCTTTCCTTTTTATATTCTTCCTAACACCTTGGTTATGTTCCCATTAGTAGGTAAAAACTGAAAAAAATATTTGATAAAATGGAGGTGTACATCATTCAACTCAATTAAACTTACCTCAATATCGACAAGCGATATACGTTTTGGCTTTTTAATCTAATTTTGATCTTGAAATCAGAATATAGCTGTGTTATTGTTTATTACGCATTTACGTCTGACACTGGACTTCGTTGACAGAATGACATGACAGAGTAGGCTGGCAGCAAAATTTACTTACTACTGCCAGCCTTACAAATAAAAAAATCACTACTTTCAGTTGCACAAAGTAGCACTTTGTGTAACTGTTTTTCGCAAAAACAGTGTCACAAAGTAATCTTTGTATACGCGAAATAGACAAAGTTATTTTGAAAATGACCAACTTATGTGTTTTATAGCATTTATTTGAGCAAAAAAAGTTTGGGACTTATTAGTAATTACGAAGAAAGGCATTGCTAATTATGAATCAAACGTGATTATTTTAAATTATAGTTACAATGTTACATGTTATGATCCTATTGACATTATTATTAAGGAAAATAGAAATTCCATTGGAGTAGCACATTCTGAGCTTCGAGGCGACACTTTTTTCGCTAGGAGCGTTGTTCTGTTCATATATAAGGAGCGACGCAACACCTGGAGAGTTTATATCGACCGTTTTAACTTGAACTTTTTTTTACTTCGGATTTGCATTTAGCAAACGTTGTTACGGAGTTGTTAATATTTGATTTATACAACGGAGAAACTGACAATGGAAGACGGTAAAGTCTCCCATCGCATTGTGTCAATGAGTGACGATAAGAACTGTCTATTTAGAGCTATCGCACACTGTGTGTTTAACAGTTAGACAGTGCACGAGGTGGTTGGGGACCTCATTTCCGACCACGTGTGCAACAACTGGGATGAGTTTAAGGTCCTTAGTTCCACTCCCGGCGATGATAACTACCTAACTTCTACCGAATACCAGGCAGAAATGGGCCTTGGTAGGACTTATGGCTCGCTGTGTGAAGTTATTGCAGCTACCCAAATCTTCCCATTTGTATTTGAAGTGTGGAGGGATGGCGGCCTCTTCTATCCGACTACACCTCAGGTTTCAAGTTGATCTCCATACAAAAAGGCTATTTTCCTCTGGGAGACCCTCAGAGGGTCACTTTGATGTGTTGGAGAAAATTGAAACACCGCGTCCAGGAGGTTTAAAAGACGGAGGGTCTGTACGAAAAAAACACAAAAAAAGGAAGGCAACAACAATTAGGGGCTAAAAGATTCAAGTCAGAAAGCGAGATGGAGAGACAACGAAGAGTCTGGCTCAAGAAAAGATTGATTTATTGCAATCGAAAGAAAGAGACAAGTCAGGGATAAAGACAGTGAGGAATCAAAAAAGAAAAGGTTGGAGGATAACAGAGATAGACATACAAAGGTCGAACATAAAGAGGCAACAATTAGAAAAATGCTACAAAGAAAGAAGATAAGAAATCGAAAAAGAAAAGGTTGGAAGATAACAGAAATAGACGTGCAAAGGTCGGAAATAAAGAGGCTGACAGGGAGAGGAAGAAATGCTAGAAGAAAGATGAGTAATCGAAAAATAAAGATTGGAAGATCAGAGAAATAGACGTTGAAAGATTGGAAATAAAGCGGCTGATAGGGAGAGGAAGAAAAATGATAGAGAGAAAGAAGTAGAGGAATCAAAAAGGAAAAGGTTACGACAAACCTTGTGTACGACGAAATATTCAATTAAGGAATCATGTCCGTTCGTTGGTTCGTAAGTTCGTTCGTCCTCCAAGGTTACTCAACAATATGCTAAAGTATGTATGCATATAAACTGGTAATTGTTTACGGTAGGGGTTAAGGACTACTAAAATAGGTGGGAGAGTATTGGTGGTGGATCCCAAAAATTAACTTTCATAAGTGGATCTATTTTCTTACCCTGTGGATAGACCATACGAGTGACACGACCAGAGGGGGGCCGATGATTTCTCAACGGGTATTATGCTAGTTTTAAAATAATATCGAAACTTCGAACTTAACTGATCGAAATTAACATAAATCCCAGATAGCATAGGCATCTGAAAATGACGTGAAAAAATGACCACTAAGTGACGTAAATGTCGTCATTATGTGACGTAAATATGACGTCTCAGACGAAAGACGTCATATGCTAGACGTTAATTTTACGTCTTAGAAACAGTTTAATTTTACGTGTTTTTCAAGCTATAATTGGTACCCCTTCCCCTAGATGTTTAGAAATACATATAAAGCTGCTAGTACTTTATAAGGTTATATATTGAAAAAATATCACACATTGAAAGATTATATACTAAAAAAATTATTAAAAACTACGAACAAGAATTTGCCCATTAAAATTAAATATATCACAGACTAGTTTCATTGACCACTGTCTCATTATTTCTAATGAATGACATGTAAAGTTACCATGTTTCCTTTGAAGACTTCAACGATATATCAAATACTAAGCATTGCTACAAAGCTTTCCTTATAAGTCAAACCAATGGATTTGCTAAATATTTTTGTGATAGGACATATACTTTGAAGTTTTTTACCTATAAAAGACGACAATATGACGTGATATGTATCAAGTCTTTTTAGTGTCATGTAGCGGACGTCATTACGTTGTCGACTTTTGGTGACTCTAGAACGATTTTGATTTCTCCATTAGTATTTTAGCTATTATATGTTGCCAGAGTATAAACAAATGCTTACAAGCACTTTTCTGAAAACACTCGCCCAGTTATGTAAAATACCAGTGTTATGTGTTGTGTTGTGTTATACCAAATAGATAAAGATATTCCAGTTTTAACAACTCACTTCAAAATTCTAAGAAAATCCTGAAATAGCTAAGGTTCGTAAGATTTTTCAAAACTTGTTATACATATATCAAATATATATACTTAGTATTGTAATTACATATTACTATGGGGTTTTAAAAAAATAAATATATGCAGACAAAATCTGAATGCAAAAAGATGGCAAAAACACACAACTTGCTTTATCTTATAAAAAGATTTATATGATGCTCTGGCTAAATAATTGTATTATAGCGAGTAACACAATTCCACTATATTGAGACTCTCTCATTGGGTCGCTGATGTATTCTTATAGTTAAATTCAAGCTGGTTATTAACAAATAAAAATACACAAATAACAAAATACAAAATAAATAAGACGAACAACATAATTAAATTTCCACTAATTTATCATTTACAAGCTTAAATCAAATTTATTAATTTTATTATTACAATAATTATTTTTAATTGTTTAATCGAAACAAGATTTAATTTTATGAACAACTTTATCCTTAAAAAACATCAAATTTTGACGTTTTACATAACCTTATATTTTTATCACAATTCAAAGTTCAAATCTGACCTTACAAATTTCAATATTAGAAGCAGCAAGAAACACACCTTGTTTCTCTGATGTTAAATTGCTACTTATTTGTTAAAACTAGAATTCTCTTTGTATACGAGTATTTTGAAAACAAATGACTTTTTTGAAAAAACTCAAAAACAAAATAATCTTGACATTTCAACCTACATAACCCACTTATTATTTATAAGCGTAAAAACTAATTATATAAACTTATAGAAGAAAAAATCCAAAAATTGAATTATACCTTTAATTTTAATGTCTACGACACAATAATTCCTTAATACAAGAAATTAACTTAATCTCATAAAAACACCTTTTTACACATTCCTTTCTTCACAAATCTAAAGATTAAAACATTACTAATACCTATTATCTGAATGTTTTTAAATGCCAAAAACAAAAACAGGATACCATCTACATATTCTCGATCTACTTAAAGAGTTTTTCCGTGCACGTTAGTCTTAATTAACTGAATTTGTTTTCATAAAGAAAATCTTTTCAAAATGTAATTTTTAAAAGTGAGGTTATGCAACCATTAAATCGATAGTTGTAGAATTGCATAAAATCTGCTTATTAAATATTATCGTGAGAGTAGATTATCCCTACTATCATCAAATATCATGACAATATGTATATAAGTAAATAGCATAACACAAAACTTTAGTGGTTGATAATTCTGGAAAACATGAAAGTCTGAATTTTAAAATTCATAGTGAGAAGCCCTAGCGCCTGGTACTTCAATTAGCAATTGAACAGCGTTGTGCATTTCCTCGCCTGTCCTGTAACGACTTTATTCAACCAGTAAACATAATTTCGTATGGCCTTCAAAATAAACATCTGCAGGCTCTTACTGAAAACGGATTCCATTTGAGAAGTTTTTCAAATTTGAAAATTCTGAATAAAAAAGTTAGTCGGAGCGAGACCCGGACTGTGCCGAGAATGGTCTACCACAGATAAGTTTTGCAGGGTCTTATGTTGCCGTGGGGAAGGAAAACATTTCCATGGTATTAACTGATAAACAAAGCGTTCCCGCAAGTGTTAATGTTACCCTAGATGGCTACAATTATTGTAGTGCTCTGCAACATCCATTCAATAACAATACTTTTTGTTTAATCTCAAAAGACGCTAACCAACAGCTTCTCATTAGAGCTTTCGTCATGATATCTTATCGTATAAATCCCAAATTTCCAACTAAGCCCTTGTACCATTTTGAGCCATGGCTACTCACTGTCTCGGAGAAAAAGACTACAACTTAAAAATTCAAAGAATTTTGAGAAATATGCTGTCCACGTAGTTAGTTTCCGTTTGGAAGTAAACAGCGTTGGAACTTACCGTGCTGAAACCGGAACCATTCTTTTATACTCATTCTTATCCCCCGGTAACTTCAAACGCTTCGCTCAGATAGATCAAATGCTTTAATAGATGGAAAATAGAGCTATTTATTTGAACTAGATCTTTTGGAAGCCACTTAAAGTTTCTTCCTCTTACTCTCTTAGTATGTTTCCCTCATTGCATGATTTCCGGAAATATCTGTTGCTGCAGTATGTCTATCTCCTAAACCAGTGCCAAGATTTTGCAAGAGACAGTGATAAAACAGAATCAATCAATAAATAATTCTAAATTAAGAAATTGCGATATATAAGATTAGTCAATAAAATAGTCTACAAAGCAACGCAAACAAATATGGTAAACAAGCTTGATGACACAATTGACCCTTGTAACACAGTGGAGAAAAGCCTTTTAACAAAATTTGTAGGTTAAGGTATACATCGTTAAATCGAATTGGAGAAAAGACAAAAAGAAATTGTAATAAATATAATCTTAAAACTTAATTAATTGATATAATTGTATTAGTTTTCAGGTTACTCGGTTTCAGGTTATGGGTTGTAGCAATTATTATTAAAAGGGCAACCTTTCAACCATGTCAGGGGCGAATCCCTTGTTGACTAAGACTACTATTCTCGTGTGCTATTAGAATATTCAGACATTTACCAGGCTTGCTACAGAACCATTGATGGTTATTTCAAGAATTTAGCTGATAGCTTAGCTATAATACACTTGTATTTTTGCAAATATCTAGTTCATATGAAAAAAATTGCCTTTCTGATGGTAATAGCTTTAGATAGCTCAGGGGTAGAGATCCTGGAAGGTCCTGGGTTCGATTCCTAGCTGGGGTGATAATTTTTCTATATGGATTTGCATTCAAGATATGATTAAATAGAAAACATTAATTGAATATGAACTATAATAAAAATCAAATGGTTAATTAAAGTTTCACAAGTTTTTAATAAAATCTTAACCTTACAATTGTTTCGACATTAAATGTCATTATCAAAGGTAGATAAAATTTAAAAAAAATAAAAAAACATGTTGCTAAGGATAAATGCAGAAAATAGGTAGCTAGATACAATACATACAAAAACTAAATATCTAACACTTCTAATAATGGAGAATTATCTTGTGTTCTGTCTTTAGCATTGAATAAAAATGAAAAAGTGTTGGTGTTAGTTTTATAGGTTATTTTGTAATTGTTGGTTTTTCGTAGTATATTTGCAAATTGTTCTGATATTTTGCCAAAGTATGGTATTGATAGGTAGTTTGTGTGTTGTATTTGAGTGTCAATTGATACAATTTGGAAATTTTTAATTGTCAGATTTTTTTAAGTGGTATTATAGGTTTCAAGATTTCAGAAATCTTGGATTCAGGAATTGAGAATTCTAATTTTATTTTTACTGCTTTAAGATTTTACTGCTTCAATTTGTAGACAATGAAATTTTATCTGTTATTAAGTACTATCGTAGATATGATTTATGAGAACTTAAGTTATTTAAGAAAGCCATTTTACAGACCCTTAGCGATATCTATCGAATAAACAGATAAACAGATTGGTGGACTTTTCTCGTTGCTGTGTGTAATGTTGGTTTTCGCATGCCGTTTCTTATCGCAGACAGGTCTTACATCTGCCTGTAGGCTGTTCCTCGTTCCAGAAAGAAATAATCGGTCAAATAGATACAGTCTAGTTCGAGACTGAGTATTGATACATTTGGATCCATGTGACTTTTCTAATTTGTTTTCAAAGAATGCAAAAGTTACCAACGAGATCATTAAATCAGTAGATTAAGGATGAATCAGAATTAATATGTACAGCAAAATGTGTTAGATAGATACCTTCTAAAGTAAACAAATTATAGTCGATTCTTTCCCACGGTATCAATAAACTAGAATGACAGATCCTAAATGCTTGACAAAATTTAATAAGCTTTTAACCACACAACAACTTCTGTTTCTTTACTGTAATTGTAACTTTAATGTAAAATGCCGGTATACTATTTGTTTTATAAGCAATTTGTCGAGTACGTACCTGTTCGGGTTTCAAACAACGGGATGTTTTAGCAAATGCAAGTACTGTACAAGTGCAACGCTGAATCTAATAGATTTGAAAATCATTAGTAGTGCCACTATGATGCAGTTCTGAAGGTTAATCAAAAAATTCACTGGTTATATCGTTGCCGTTATACCGTTACCGTTACCTGTTACCGTTACACCGTCACCGTTATAGCCATACCGTTACCCGTGTTAACGTTAACTAATAACTTTATAGTAATTATAGTAAAAACTTATAGTAGTAATTAGTAATTTTACATAAAATACATAGGAACTAACAGAGATCCAAATGTTCCTTTTTTAAAATCACTTTAGCTAATCCTCTAACCATATTCCCCCAAAAGTTCTCATCAAAAAATAACTGTATTTAATGGTAGTAGTGGAGGAGCGTTATCTCGGAACCGGTTAAAACTACTCGGATTTTCATGATTCTTTTTTTAAAATCTTGTAAATATAAAACACTAAAACCTTTACAAGCTAGAAATGGTCGTTCAGATCGGGAAATACGGTGAAACTCGAAAAACCTAAAGGTTTTCCAAGTAGACCAGTAGTGGTTGCTCGACCATCTCATAACAGGATAATTTTTTGTGTGTTACCACACCTATGTATTGGTAGTTCGAAACCACTACTAACTTATTTTTGTTATTTTTGGTTTAAATATCGCATCTATATTTGCTTCGTGGTGCACGACGTTTCTTGCAGTTTTCTATCTAAACGAAAATCTCGATATCTCAAGAACAGTTGGTCGTAGAGACGTGTGGTAAAAATCGTTGTATTGCTCACACTTTGAACTACATTTGTTGTTTTAAACATAAATTTTGTAAGATGCTTCTTTATGGATGCAATTTCACCCGAAGTTTAACACCTTTTCTGAAAGATTCCCGATTTTTAGGGTGCCATATTTCCAGGAAAAGGTGAGGTTTCAGGGTTCATTTTTTCTAAGAAGGTGCACAATTAGGAATACTTTATATTTAAAATATTTGAAATCTGAAACTTCACTATTTTGGTATTTATAGGCTTTTGAAGTTCTTGATTTCTTCATTTTGGGCAAGTTTGGAACTCAGTCCAACCAGTGTAATTCTAAAATAAGTATTTTTGTACTGTTTTGTTCTACATTTTCCTTAATTGAAGATTAATGACCATCAGAATAACTAAAGCTTCGTTATTTACCTAAGATTGCTAGATAATTCTGTTTTATTAATTGGAGAACCAGAATACAAAGCCTACTAGTCGTAAATCATTTTTCATGTTTTTCTTATGTAAGGTATGAAGATTTATTATGGTCGAAAAGAGAATATAATACTCTATCGATTTCAATAAGAAAATACCTATCATGTAATTTAAAAAAGTTTGATTACGTTATCACTTTTATGTCGATTTAGTAAATACAAAATTTTCGGACCCAGAACACAAAAAATGTTATGCCATTTGATAATATATATATCTGGATACGGGAACCTATGGTTTTTAAGGGAAAAGGACAAACATAATCGACAATATAATAATGACTAATGAACAAATATAATAATAACTCAAAATAAAAGTATCACAAAACCTATTCTTATGACCTCTCATTTAGATACCAAAGCTGTTCTTCTTCACACCCTGTCAACAAGCTAAGTATTCGATAACTGTGTTAGATAATTCTGTAAGATCTTAAGATTTTTAATAAGTGTTAAGACTTGATTTTTAATGAGAGGACGGAAACAGAACTGTGAAAGACAGGGAAGAAACGAAGATTTCGGTGAGGTATAGGGTTTTAGGTTTTAAGAGATTTCATATTTACTTCAAAACGAGAGCCGCTAAGAACATGGAAAGATTCGTCAATTTGTTTCTTAGTTACCAGGTTTGGATTTACACAAGAACTTAAAAATTGGGGGTGAGGTGTTGATGATAAATGCATTAGGAGTAGTAAGAAAGTGAAAACGGTTAAGGTGTACACTCATTCTAGATGCGGCGTTCTAAGAATACTAAAATTACAACTACATTCCTATTCCAAGTATCATCGAAAAATACCCTTTTGTACTGAAAGGTCGTGAGTAGCGCAAAGCTATATTTGCAGCATATGAGATTTAGACGGTCGCGGTTGTCTTGACTTTAGAGTCGCTTTAGACTCTAAAGTGGAATGAGACGTTTTGAAAAGTATTAATGAGCAAATATATTCTGCTAATAAAACCATTTTTTAATTATGGTCTTCCCATGATAATACACAATTATCAATTAACTATAAAAATGCTTGAACGTTGCAATAACTTTATCTATAAAGCAATAAGGCCTGTGAAGGACAAACACTAGTAATTAAAAATAAAAATATAGATAAATTGTAATCATTTATTCAAGTAGTTTACAAAACCTCTCTAACTTATAATTTAGAGATTTACATTCTTTGGCTACCAACATCTGTTCTTATCCTGATTAATATATTTCAATCTTATCCACTCAAATGGTGATTTAGCCAAAGTAGCCGCAATCTGTTTCAATGCTTCATTATCAAGATTACCTTTGGTTAAAACTTGTAGGTCTTCTGTAGAAGAAAAAGATATATCATAATATTTCTGTAAACAACAAAGAATTGCTTCTACTCACGTTCATTTTTTGTTCCCTTTTCTCTGCAGGTCCAAACAATTGCAAACTCTTTATTGTCTGTGTTTACAATAAAATGATGTACGTTGTCGTTTCCAACTGTGTCCTCAAATATACCATTATTTGAGTTTTTCTGTTGTTCCACAATTTCGATATCACCATTAGCTTCTATATTTTCGGTAAGGTTCCGGCTGTTTACAAGTATGGTAAATAATCTTCTGTCTTCGTGCCATATGTAATGGTAATTCAAACAATCCATAACGTTGGTTCGTTCATAGGTAAACATCGCATACCAAACACCTGAGAACTAAATTAAAAGAAATAAATAAGTTACCAAGTTAACGAGTTCATACATTTTTTTATTAAATTAAAGTGAGGCATATAATTAAAAATAAAAAGTCAAAAATACTATTTGAATTTCCGTTTCGCAAAGCGCTTTTAGAAGAATCTTCTCACCATGAGCTGCGGACAAGCTTCGGAAATGTATACAGGAGCATTTCTTACTTTTTAATTACGTTCCTTGCTTACGATCGTCATCATCTATAAGTCATGCACTCCGTCAATCCCTGAGCCGAAAAACCTTTTACCGAATCGGAGAACTGCCTTACCTGCTATGCTAGGTAAGTACATATACTCTTCAGGCGAGCAGTGTCTGTGTATGCCACACTAGGCTATATAGGCTTATAGTTATTATAATGAATGCTATTATATTTACCGCTTGTTGGTTAAAAATTTTAACATGTTGCACTTCTGAGGCTGTTGGGCATGGACCGTCAAATACTTCCAAGTCGGAAATGACTGGGTAGATTAATACGCCAAAAATAAGAAGGATTTTGCACATCTTCAATTAGTATTGCTTTAAGTTGTAAACTAATTTGTTTGAAAACTACTACTTTTATCTTGCAGTACTACAATATTTATAGTAAAAAGAATGAAGTGTTTTTATGATAAAGAATTGATATCGTTATTATTCATGAAATCACTTTGAAGCAAGTATTCTTGTAATAATAATTTGCAGTGCTCTGATACAATCTCAGTCCATATACTAATCTCTAATTTTATATATTCCAGTTTTAGCCAAGTTGCTTTAAAATTGCAAGAAAATTACGTTTATCGCAAAACTATTGCAAATGTCCATATCTCCTATATAATAATAGCCAGTTCCGATGTCCGGGGTCCGATGTCCACCAAAAATATCTCGAAATCTAGAAGACTTAGGAAGCTGAAATTTTACAGGTAGGTGGGCCTTGCGCCAAAGGGGTGCATGAGTATAATTTTAATCCTAAAAAACCTGAGGGGGTCGCAGGGGGGAGGGCATTTCTTAAAAAAATCGGTATGGCTATATATCTCTTGAATGGCGTGTGGCACAAACTTCAAATTTTCACAGATTATACTTGAAACAATTCTGAAGATACAAAAATACAGAAATTACCGGCATTTCATCCAGGGACGGAGTAAGGCAACATTCCAGGGGGAGAAGAGTTTTCCGCAAAAATATCTGTTACAAAAATCTTGATTGCGAGTAATCTATAAGAGATACGTATATGCCATCCAGGACTTTTTGTAGATCTTTTTGATGGCTACAATTCGTTTGCTTATAGTTTGGCTTTATCTGTTACTATTTTCGCAGCGTAATGCGTTTTGTCTGTGTTGGAGCCAATTTTCTTAAGTATGTACTTCAGACTTTGCTTATTACCGGACGCAAAAATCAAAAATCCTCTCAATAATCTGTATATATAGAAACCTTTGCTAAGAGATAAGCTATCAAATGTATTTTTTGACAAAAACTGGGCCTACAAAAACTGCAAAGTTAATGTGGTGCAAGTGTGCAACTGCAAAGTTGATTTTTCAGCGGGTATTGTAATACATTTATAAATTGTATTATTATATAAAATGTAAATATTAAAAAAATATTTTCGACTGTCATGGTGGTGCTAATGGAATTCATTTTATTCTAAGATATTTTCTTGAAGCCTTTCAAAATTACCTTATGCACTCTTGAGCATACATGCTCTTGCAGAGCTAATATAATCTATAACTTGCCAATTTAGTGGATGCAACTTCTACAAGATGCTGCTGGTGGTTACTTGGATACCAGATACCAGCAGTATATACTACTATGCTTCTAGAAATAGTTTATGCTATACGTGTTTCGACTGCATGCTATTCCGCATACAAGAACAGTATAGAAGATTCGCTAATCTTGACCTGGCATAAGTCATTATGGTGGGATGGCTTATTCAATGACCATACCACGTATGTAAGAATCACTAACGCCACCATACTTTAAATACTGTGTATAAAAAAAATTTTGTATGTGATATATATATTTGTATATACATGAATAGAAATATTAATGCGCGTAGATATACACAAAAAAGAGTTGCAGCCGTATGCATGTGTTTCGTACTTATTAGTGCTCATCAGTACGGCATAGCAGATATAGAGAAATAAAAGCAACAAACTAGAAACGATGTACAACACAAGGTTTCACAGATAGCAGCCAACCACACATTTGCTGTATCGGCTCGAAGACACTGAGTTTTCAATGCAACAACAAACGTCACTACAACAAACGTTTAAGTAAGTTTTTAAACACTCTTTCTGCATCTATGTATGTATACTTAGTCTAGAAGAGCTTCATCTCTTAGCAAGGTTGGCTTGTTAAGTTACTGGGTAGTATGAATAAAAACGATTTATTTACTCGCTAATACTGCAAGTATTAGCATTTTCTCCCTAATAGCTACTTCAACACTGAAGTATACGCTAATTTCTGGTAGCACCTACTTCACTTCCTATAGAAGATTCTTTAGAGCGAAGTAGACACTACATTAAACGAAGCATTAACTTCTGTTATGTAGATGATTCTTTGAAATGTATAGTATCCACCCCCACGACTACCGCTTTCGAATCGAGTCAAGTGTAAAGATAGTTAGATAGTTGCTAGTTTGATAAATCAGTTATATCTATTATTATCAGTATAATCAAATGTCTAACATGTCTTCAGATGAAGAAATTAATCAACAAGGATGCCATGACTTACAATTAGCTTTTGTGCTTATGCTAGAATATTTTAAAATACATACTGGATAAAAGAACGATACCGGCTATTAAAACAGCAAAAGACACAGCATTGGAAGAATTAACAGAGCAGTTAAACAAAAATACAAAACAAAATTTAAATATTAAACAGATTAAAAGAAATTATTAATATGAAAAACGAAATGAAAAACCTTCGATTTAAAAACAAACCAAAAATTTTACGATTGTGGAAACAGTATTAATAAGAAAAATAATTTTTCTCTTAATTTTTGTCATTTTTATCATCTAAACGCCATCATTTTTATTCTACACGTAACGAGAAGGGTTTAGGTAGACTTCCGTCGAGGGCAGCTGCCCCCTCCCTACAAGAAAAATAAAAGAGAATACAACTCTCTTCAAATTGATGCGTCTAGTGACCAATAAAAACAGTTTTTTTGTAAGGAACCGTTGTGCCCCCCCCCTTTCTCGAAACTAATATAAGTTGCCTCTATTTCAGATCCTGGGTACGCACTTGGACCTTATCAATAACTTTAGACACGTTAAAGTAACGTTAGCAGTAGCTTGATGAATTCCAAGTTCAATACCAACCCCGACTTGCATTCCAGGATCACCTTTACACGCAAATATCAATTAATAAATTTAATCATAGCTTAATTATTAGGTACTGATCATTAATTTGGTTCATATAATTGGTACGTATTAAGTTCTTATTTATCTAAACTTTGGTGATCTTCATACCTAATAAGCTCCTTTTTGCACTTGCGTTTGCTGTATATGACAGTGCATCACTTTTGGTTTAGTTGATGGATGGTTTCACAAGAATGCTATTCACTGTAATAACTTCCGGGAAATAGAATTATCTACTTAGCATTTTTCTACCTTCTTCGGTATTGAAGTAAACACTCCGTAGTAAATACTAATACTTGTAGTATTAGAAAGTACGTACTTCGTTTTTATTCATACTGGTAATAGTGATCTTTTACTGGCTTTGTATTAATTTGTTTAATATAATGTTTAATTTGAACAATGCTTTTAATTACCCAAGCAACATCTAAGTAGCAGTAACTGAGATCGGAACTTTGCTTGAGTAGTTGTTACGTAACTACAACTAAATTTATGACTTTATAGGTTTAATTACTTCAGTTCGGAATATTTTAGTAATATGTAGTTGTTTTTACTATTTATTGGAACTATGTAGTTCCATTACTTCTAAAGTAGCTTTTAAACTGTTTTATGATTGTAGCAGTAACCTGCCAGAAGCTACTATAAATTCTTTAAAACTTTGAATGTTTCTGCAACCTATCTGTAACTATTGCTTAACCTTTAAAGCAACGGAACCTTACAAAAATATTGAAAGTAATCTTCCGTTTTTGCTACCCAGGAGAATCACTTGAAAGTAATTTTTACTATTTGTTTCGCATCAAAATTATTACAAAGTTCCAGTTGCTAATAAAAAATTTTAATAAAGTGACAGTAACTTTTATTCTAAATTGTTCCCATGTTTGTACACCAGGACAGATATTTGCATCCAACCTCAACAATTCTCATTCTGAAGATTTTAAATGGTGGGGCCAATGCAATTATTATTTTGCTCCCATTAATAGGGAACAGGGGTGAAGTAAGTGTATTCCCCATTTTTCTTTGGATGCCACAATCTTAAAATATGCCATATCTAGTTATTCTGTAGCACTATAAAAATATAATATTCATGGTTAAATGTGAGGTTAAACTTATACGCTTTTAAAGTCCCAATGGGAACTTTGCAGTCACATTAAGAACTAGAAAGTGTCTACGGAAACGTTGACGTAGTTTGATAGTAAGAGTCATCTGTGTTCTGCAGTCGCGTAATTAAATCGTGATTGGACCGAAATATTCGTAGCACTCGAATATAAATGGATCAAGTTAATTCTGCAATTTGTAAAGATCTGAGTTGTTTTTTTGCAATTGTCAACACATTTTTTGAATCATTGACATATAAAGTAATCTTATCTGTAAATGTTACAAAAGTTTCATAATTAAACCGCATGTTATTTTGTAAAAACCGCATATTAATTATTACTAAACACGCATCGTCAGAAAAACTGTATTTACAAAGAAAATTGACAAGCTTCGTGATTGAATACTGCAACGTACTATTGAGAAGATATTGGCCGAAAGATCTTTCACAATAGTTTTGGAATGCAGAAGTACAGCTATACCAATAAGTAGCCTCTGCGGAACCAGCACCAAGAGCTTTGCTGCAACATCTCTACGACCTGACCAGCGAATTATAAAAAAGAACGCATTACAGTCCACTGCTTCACGCCAATCTGGAAGTAGAATTTATTTAGTTTCCGTTACTGGTAATTAAGTGACACAAACATTAGTCGCACATTTTACATTGAATACTACTTGAAGGTAATTTTTTGAAAACTACTCCATATGTACTGGTAAAATGTTATTAGAAGTTATTAGTCAATTTGCTATAATTGTTAAAAAATGTTTTACTATAACCCTTGAATAGAAATAATCATGTGTATCAATTGATAAGTATGAAATAAATTATTAAAAGTTTCACAGTTTTATTAAAATACAACCTGACAATATTGTTTCGACAGCTATGCTGTCATTATCAAAGGTAATATAATTATAAACAAACACGTCGCTAAGGTAGATAAAAAATAGGTAACTAGATAAAATAATAATAAAAATCATAATTAAATATCTAATACTTCTAGTAACGGAGAATTACTGAGCTCAAGTTGTTCATTCATTAAAGGTACCCTTAGTTTGTGTTTGTATATCTCAAAGGCTTCTAAAATGTCTAATTTGTGTTTGTTATTACAAAAATGTAGGAATTTAATATTATTTTGAGGAGTCATTGTGTGATTTTGTTAAAAAAGGTGTTTGGCGTAATTCGATTTTTCAGGATCCTGAAAAATTTTGGATAATAAGGATGACGTATTTTATTCAATCTCATTCTTTCATTCATTTTTCGTCAGTGACCAAGTCGTAGTTTTGTTGCTTTGGAGTCCACGTTAAACATTTTAGCTTATTCCATTAATTTAAAAATTACCTCTCACAGAATATCTAGACAAACACGGTTAAGTTTATTGAACTTATATTATTGTATTCAGTTATAAATATAACACTTTAATAGTAATAATCACGAGGACCGATTTTGATTATTATTAAATCCTATTGTTAATCTTAAATATATTACTTCTATTTTAAGCTCTGATCTGTAAGTAGTTTATAGATAGTTTTTGTTAAATTAAAGAGATTTTGTAAAATTTTGAAAATAGTGTTGTTTTCAGATCATATTTAATGTCACTGATTGCGTTTACTATTTAATGTTAACATGATACTAATAAAGTTTGATAGAAGTGGCAAACATATGTGTTTGGTTATATGAAGCTGTCAAGTTTCTGAACAGAAAACATGTAATGACGTTATCAAATTTGAAGTAATGATAAGACAGTGCTAAGTTGGGTTGTTGTAACCAACTTTGGTTTACCTTGAAGTTAATACCTACTATAGTGAAATGTGCATGGTATCGAATGCATTACACAAGGACTCAAGAATTGGTGATGGGATGTTGATGATAAATACAACATCAGAAGTAGTAAGAGAGTGAAAATGGTTTAGGATGCAATCTCATTCTAGATGTATCGTTCTAAGATTGTTAATTATTATAACTACATTCATATTCCAAGTGCGATCGAAAAATACACTTTTGTACTAAAAGGTCGTGAGTAGTGCGAAGTTTGATTTGCAGCATATTAGATTTAGTAGATGGTCACGGTTGTCATGACTCTTGAGTCACTCTAGACTAAAGTGGAAGGAGCAAAATGGAAAAAGTTTTCAAAAACTATGAGTATATTCTGCTAAGAAAATCATATTTTAATTAAGGGCTTCCTATCTTAATACACAATTCTTGCAACAATACAATAACAAAAATGCAAAGCTCCAACATTGCAATAGTTTTCGCTCCAACTGCTTCTATTGAATGAGTTTTATCTATCTATAAAGCACTGAGGCCTGTGAAGGTCAAAGACTAGAAATTAAAAATAAAAATATAGTTAAATTGTAATCATTTATTCAAGTATTTAGTTTACAAAAACTCTCAAACTTATAATTTCGAGATTTACATTCTTTGTCTACCAACATCTGTTCTTATCCTGATTAATATATTTCAATTTTATCCACTCAAATGGTGATTTAGCCAAAGTAGCCGCAATCTGTTTCAATGCTTCATTATCAAGATTACCTTTGGTTAAAACTTGTAGGTCTTCTGTAGAAGAAAAAGATATCATAATATTTCTGTAAACAACAAAGAATTGCTTCTACTCACGTTCATTTTTTGTTCCCTTTTCTCTGCAGGTCCAAACAATTGCAAACTCTTTATTGTCTGTGTTTACAATAAAATGATGTACGTAGCCGTTTCCAACTGTGTCCTCAAATATACCATTATTTGAGTTTTTCTGTTGTTCCACAATTTCGATATCACCATTAGCTTCTATATTTTCGGTAAGGTTCCGGCTGTTTACAAGTATGGTAAATAATCTTCTGTCTTCGTGCCATATGTAATGGTAATTCAAACAATCCATAACGTTGGTTCGCTCATAGGTAAACATCGCATACCACACACCTGAGAACTAAAATTATAAAAAACTAAATCAGTTATCAATGAGTTCATATACTTTTTAAATTAAATTATGGCAAAATATATAATTAGAAAGTAAGAAATATTCTGTGAATTTCCATATCGCAAAGCGCTTTTAGGCGGGAGGTAGCTTTAACATATCACTGCCTAGTAGGACGTTCATCGCTGAGGCAAGGCATTACGTGCATTTCCGAATCTTCTTACCATGAGCTGCTTCACGGCAAGCTTCGAGAATGTATGCAGATAAAAGCATTTCTTCAACTGATAACTGCCTAACAGCTTTGCTAAATGAGGCAACAAACGAGTAGTGTTTGTCTGTGCATCTCTCACTAGGCTACCCAGGCTTATGGTTAATATAATTAATAATGTTATTATACTTACCGCTTGTTGGTTAAGGACTTCAACATGCTGAACTTCTGAGGCTGTTGGGCATGGTCCGTCAAAAACTTCCAAGTCAGAAATGACTGGGTAAATTAATGCGCCAACAATAAGGAAAATTTTGTACATTTTCAATAATTAGTATCACTTTAAGTTGTAAACTGATTTGTTTGTATACTACTGCTTTTGTCTAAAAGTACGGCAATATTTATAGTAAAAAAAAGTGTTTTTATCATAATAATTGATAACGTTATTTTTCATGAAAGCACTTTGAAACAAGAATTCTTATAATTTCTTGTAGTGATAATCTAGAGTGCTCTGATATAATCTCAGTATTCTAAATCTCTAGATACAGATATACTAGTTTTAACCAACTTACTTTAAAATTTCAAGAAAGCTACGAAAAGGTCACGGTTAAAAAGAATTTCTTCAAAACTATTGCATATATCCATATTACTATTACATATTACGAGACAGGGGATAATAAAAACAGACGACGGTGATAATAATAACGACGCATAAACATACACTCATCTACCTATCATTTCAAATAATCGCTCCGGCTAAATAAAATTCAATAGGGCACTAAATAATTATTCAGATCTAGGAACACATTAATATGCAACAAATAGAAAGCATTTTTCTTTTTCAAATTTATTTAATTAACTTAACGAAAACAAAACATAAAAAATAAAAGAAAATAAAACTTGGATAACAAAATCTTTGAAATATTAATCCCAACAAATGTCTAATTCTCGTTGTTTAGAAACTTAATACTTCTGGGATCAACATAATTCTATAATATGGTTAAATAACTCACGTTTAAATATTTAAATGTTTGGCTTCACCAGTTTGCCAACTGCATTGTTATAAAATATGCAAGTCTCTGCTCTCTGCTTTCATTCGGTTGAACAATAAAATGAACAAAGAAGGTCAATCACCTTTTTCAAATATTTTCATGTAAATGGCTTTAATAAATTGAATTTCAAATCCAATTGCTTGTTTAATTGTGGTAAGTCAATTAATTTTATAAACATAGTTCACATCCATTTACAAAATCCAATCATAACGAAGATTTGATATATCTATTATCAAATTAAAGAAATTCCATTTCTAAATAAATTGTCACTTGAATAAATTTAATGCACTTATTATTATTAAAAGAAAAACACTTGTATTCACTGAACTGTGGTAAGTATTTACATACTTCAATGATCTTCTTCTTCTCATGATGATATCATTCTTTCAAAAATGATCACCTAAATTTCTGACATCTTCTCTGTTTACAAGTTTTTTTTTACTAAAAACAACCATAAAATTAATTTTTGTTCTTGACAGGTGTGCACTGTTGAAAGATGTAAATTGAAAGAAGATTATGTTGCAAAAATGGACGGCCTTTTATACTTTTCTAGCAAACAATTGAACTCTACTGGAAATCTTGCATGAAGCAAAAGACCTCTGACATTTGATTTATAACATATCCAAATTATTGTTTATAAATTTTAACTATTTCATAAACTAACATAAAATAGATAACACGATAGATTATTTAATTTTCTATCAAATGGTATATTACATACATTCATGTTTTATTGCAAAATAAGGCCTCCATTGAAATTCGATGGAATTTCATCTTTACACAACTATTTATTAACTTATTTACTTAAAGATATCCTTTCACACCTTCCCATCTTCACAAAATCAAACTTTATATAGGTACTAATAAACATTATATACTGCGGTGAATTGACATGAGAATAAAATATAATATAATATCCACCGTTCCAAATATAAACATATTATATACGGTGGATTGAAATGCGAATACACCACAGATATTCTTTATTCCTCTCAGCTAGCTCAGGTTTGCTCAATAAAGCATAAGTTATTTGAATTACTAGACTCTTATTTACTTTTATGCCTGGAAAGAACGAAAAACTTAAATCGTAAGCACTAAAGCTCCTGCAAACTGGACAACCGCTGCTAAACTCTGAATTTAAGAGAAAAGAACGCTGGATACTTGTATTAACATCAATTAAACACATATGTAAAATTAAAAACAAAAACTTTATTTAACAAACAAAAATCAAAATCAAAATGGAACGTCAAAATGAAAATAAAAAAAATTGTTATTCGGGATAATACAACTGGTAAATTGAGAAATGAATTCTCAGGTTTGCTCAAACGTTATAAATAATTGTAGTGACCTGACATAGGGTCAGTACCGTGATTCGTTTGAACAAACTAACACCAATAAAATTTGTTTATAAATAAATATTTGTCAAGTAACAATAAATTCTTTTAAAAGGAATTTTGTTCTTTTATTTAACAGAAATCAAATAAATTCTGAAAAGAACTTAATAAACTAAACCAAATAATTTAATATTTGAGGATGAACTTTATAAATTAATTATTGTTGATGAACATAACAATGATCATTTATTTTAACCAACCTGGTACGTTATAAAATAGTTCCCTTTTATATAAAAATCCTTTTAGTGGTAACACTGTGACAGAACCTGTCAGCTGACTTCTTGTTTATAAAATCGATACGTAGATCGATGTCAGAGAAATAAATTCACTTGAATTTATTTAAATAATCACTTTCACTTTCAATAATTGTTGCACAATAATTAAATCTTCTTTTAATCCTTTTAAAAATGTTCAGGTAATAATTTATTTTTAAAACTTTATTTATACTATGACATTTGTGTCAAATGTCATATGGTTAACTATCTAACGTCAAATTAATTACAGATATTTTATCTGGAGCCGGGCATAGCTTCTGCCTTCAATGTTTTATCGACTGACTTTGTTACAATTTGCCCCAGCTTATATACTTTCTGCCAGAACAAAAGAAAACTATGACATTTTTTCAAAACAACGGAACATCGAGTAAGCTTGTGATTAATAAATCGGTCATTAATTCGGCACAGCTGATTTTAATTGTCACTAATCTTAATTCTGTTATTATAGGATTGTAGCCCTTAATACAAGGATCAAAAAAGTATTATACGTCTATGGTCCTAAAATGTATCATAACGAAAATATTCAAGAAAAACGTTTGACAATGTACAAAACTCGTTACGATCTAATTACATACCATATTGTACAAATCAAGATTCATCCTTTACAAAATAGCTACAGGAATACATGATATAAGTAATACAATTAGTTTATCCATAGAAACATCTTTACAATTTACTATAAACATAATCTTTTTACAGTACGAACTGCAATAAATACCAATTGATGCATATACAAATATCAGCTTAAATATTAAGTCAATGTTACTCAAATTATGCACGAAATGTCCAGCATACAATGCTCCATGTACTAACATAAAGACAATGGCGAGGAAAAGCAGGATAAAAGTCTATAAGAGTCATATCCACACGAACGACATGGTTCAAAACCTTCAATAATTGGAGTGACCAGAAATCTTGTAAACAAATTCAAAGATTAATTGTATTATATCAGTCATAGTTAGTTTAAAAACGGATAGCTGTGGTAAGATACAAGACAATTTGTCAAATGTATTATTGGAATATTCTGGAAATCTTAAGTTTTCGTTTTGAAATTACTGTTACTGTTGCTTGAAATAGCTGTTGTTTTAAATGATGTACCCTAACAGCAAGAAAACAGATATGATGTTTATTTTGTGTGAGTGTAGACTGTAGAGGTCATGCAGACATAGCGGTACAACAATATGCATAACGTTATCCAACTAGAAGAACTCCATCCCATAACATGTTCAGACACCTTGAAAAGAATTTGAGGGAACATGGACAATTCTCCATATTCAAAGTAAGAATGTGACAAGCCCACTGCGGAAAAAAATGAAACAGCCGAGCTAGGATTACTAGTGGATGAAAATCCGCATATGAGCCAAAAAGCCTTTGCACGCACTTTAGGCATCAGTAAAAGCTCCGTATTTAATATCCTTGAACGCAATAGATTTAAACGCCATAATTTCTATTCTGCACGAAACGAGAAGGGTTTAGGTAGACTTCCGTCGAGGGCAGCTGCCCCCTCCCTACAAGAAAAATAAAAGAGAATACAACTCTCTTCAAATTGATGCGTCTAGTGACCAATAAAAACAGTTTTTTTTGTAAGGAACCGTTGTGCCCCCCCCCTTTCTCGAAACTAATATAAGTTGCCTCTATTTCAGATCCTGGGTACGCACTTGGACCTTATCAATAACTTTAGACACGTTAAAGTAACGTTAGCAGTAGCTTGATGAATTCCAAGTTCAATACCAACCCCGACTTGCATTCCAGGATCACCTTTACACGCAAATATCAATTAATAAATTTAATCATAGCTTAATTATTATGTACTGATCATTTAGTTCATATAATAGGTACATATTAAGTACTTATTTATTTAAACTTTGATGAACTTCATACCTAATAAGCTCCTTTTTGCACTTCCATTTGCTGTATATGATAGTACATCACTTTTGATTTTAGTTGATGGATGGTTTCACAAGAATGCTACTCACTGTAATAACTTCCGGAAAATAGAATTATCTACTTCGCATTTTTCTACCCTCTTTGGTATTGAAGTAGATACTCCGTAGTAAATACTAATACTTGTAGTATTAGCAAGTACTTCGCTTTTATTCATACTGGTCATAGTGATCTTTTACTGGCTTTGTATTAATTTGTTTAATATAATGCTTAATTTGAACAATGCTTTTAATTACTCATTAGCAGCCTCATCTAAGTAGCAGTAACTGAGATCGGAACTTTGATTGAGTTGTTGTTACGTAACTACAACTAAATTTATGACTTTATAGGTTTAATTACTTCAGTTCGGAATATTTTAGTAAGAAGTTTTAGTAGAATATGTAGTTGTTTTTATTATTTATTGGCACCATGTAGTTCCATTACTTCTAAAGTAGCTTTTAAAGTATGTGGGACGGTACTGCCACTTTGTTTATGGATGTAGCAGTAACCTGCACGAAGCTACTATAAAATTTTTAAAACTTTGAAAGTTCCTGCAACCTATCTGAACCTATTATAATAGTTAAAGGTTAAATAATTATTTAACCTTTAAAGCAACGCAACCTTACAACAATATTGAAAGTAAATCTTACGTTTTTGCTACTCAGGAGAATCACTTGAAAGTTATTTTTACTACTTGTTTTGCATCAAAATTAGTACAAAGTTCCAGTTACTATTAAAAAACTTTAATGAAGTTACAGTAACTTTTATTCGAAATTGTTCCCATGTTTGTACACCAGGACAGCTATTTGCATCCAAACTCAACATTTCTCGGTCTAAAAATTTTAAATGTTGGTGGCAATGCAATATATTATTTTACTCCCATTAACAGGGAACAGGGGTGAAGTAAGTATATTCCCCATTTTTCGTTGGTTGCTACAATTTTAAATATGCCATATCTAGTTATTCTGTAGCAGTATAAAAAATGTAATGTTCAGGGTTAAATGTGAGGTTAAACTTATATGTTTTTAAAACCTCAATGGGAACTTTGCAGACACATTAGGAACTAGAAATCGTCTACGGAAACGTTGACGTCGTTTTATAGTAAGAGTCATTTGAAAGTAGAGTTTATTTAGTTTCCGTTACTGGTAATTAAGTGACACAAAGATTAGACGCGCATTTTACATTGAATACTACTTTAAGGTAATTTTTTGAAAACTATTCCATATGTACTGGTAAAATGTTATTAGAGGTTATTAGTCAATTTGCTATAATTGTTAAAAAATGTTTTCTATAACCCTTCAATATAAATAACAAATTGATACCAAATTGTTCCTTAGGAATAATGTAAAAATGGCTCTATCATGTGTATTAATTGATAAGTATTTTTGTTATATTTTATTAAAGACATTTTTTATTAAAAAATATATTTAATGAAGGCGCGGTGTTATTTTTCCATCTATCATCACTACATTTAACAGAAAAATTGTGATGGTTTATAATTTTGATATACTGGAATGACAAAATAATCAAACATTTCATCTCCCTTTGTATCATTAAAAATCTGTTACGAATAAAATAGTAATCCATTTTGTGACACGATCGCGATCGTAGCATTAGTATAGAAAATTATAGTAGACAATGTTGCAAGAGAAAGAAACAGCGACGACACGACACGATGTGTCAAAGAGAAGGGAAGTTACCCGAAAGTATCAATTACTACGCCTCCACGTTCTCGCTACGTAGCCTCAACCTAACTGGACAAGTTCCAGAGAGGTCACTGCTACGTATCTGCTACCCAAGAATTGTTCCTTATTTTGGTTCCAGGCACGTAATAAAACCGTAGCAATAATTACGTGCCTGTGACTAGTGACCTAGTAGACCAAAGATTTATAGTTACACTAATAGTTGCTGGTACGTAGCGATGACTAAAAATACTGCTTGGGTACCATCTAGTCACGTAAAATATAGTGTATGTATGTATGAAACAGTACTTTATTTAAGTATTTGAATTAGGTAGTTTTTGCATAAGTGCGACAAAGTAGTCTATATGATTATTATTGTAAGAAGCAGCTTTATTTATTTCATTATTATTAAAAGTAATTTTTTATTACTCGTGATTATAAGTCCGAGAGATGTTTTCCAGCAAGTAGAGCTGAAAGTGAGAGTAAGAAATGCAATCTGTAAATGCAAAGAGCATTCGAGGCATATTCAAAGAGAAGCTGCCAGAGGGAAACAAATTGAAAGTGTATTAGAAAAGAAAACTACTTAGTTATGGTTCCCAACAGACTAAATTCATATAAACTATACCTGCTTCCTCAAAGAGATTTCCGAAACAAATATATTTTAAAAAATTACTGCTAATACGAACGAGACTATATAAGTTAATTTTGCCATGTCAGTCATAGTCGTTGTCTGGTAACATCAAGCTGTGACGATTTGTTCTAATAATATTCTGTAATGTCATGAAGAAATGCTGTCATCTGATCTCCAGCTAGTAAGCTTTTGGTCAACGTTTTTGGGGATCAAGCAGGAATCTTACATAATACAGATATGTGATTACAAAGCAAGTCCATCCGTCTCCCGCTAGCAGAACTTGTTCATGTTTATTTTGAAGGCCATCAGGAATTTTTTTGATGGAATGAAGTCGTTGCAGGACGGGTGATGCAAGCGCGTTGAATTTGTGCGAGGGGGTTGTATTGATAAATAAGAACTTCACATAATTTGGTATGATTTCGCAGTTTATTACTTTTAATTGTTAAAAAATCATATATATTAAATATGTAATGCTTGAAAGTTTCAAATACTGAGCAGCACAGTAGTAGAACTTCTTACTTAATAAATTCCAAGATCTTGAAAAGTTTCCTACATTCATAATTCTCAAAAGCAACTAACATTGATGTTTCTAGTTCTGAAAAGTTCTTGTTTTTAAAAACTTTCCAAAATTATATTTAATGCTATTTATAACAGTTTTGGAAGAAATTCTTACAACCTATGCCTACTTCACAGTTTTCTTGAAAGTTTAAAGCAAGTGGAATAAAACTGGAGTATCTTTATCTAGAGATTTTAGATATTCAAATTGTAACAAGTACTCGAAATAGCCCAAGTTACTCTAATTACGATAAATAATAAAAATACTTATTACTTCAAAGTGATTTTATGGGAAATAACGATATCAGTTCTTTATCATAAAAAACACTTCATTCTTTTTACTGTAAATATTGTTGTACTTTTAGACAAAAGTAGTAGTGTACAAACAAATCAATTTACAACCTAAAGTAATACTAAGTAATTGAAAATGTGCAAAATTCTCCTCGTTGTTAGCATGTCAATCTACCTATGATGTACATCATTTTATTATTAACAGACAATAGTTTCCAATTGTTTTAGACCTGTAGAGAAAAGGGAACAAAAAATGAAGGTGAGTAGAAGCAATTTTGGTTGTTTACAGAAATATTATATCTTTTTCTTCTACAGAAGATCTACAAGTTTTAACCAAAGGTGATCTTCATAATGAAGCACTGAGAAATATTGCGGCTACTTTGGCTAAATCGCCATTTGAGTGGACAAGATTGAAATATATTAATCAGGATAAGAACAGATGTTGGGCATGAAAGAACATAAATTTGTAAATTATAAGTTTGCGATCTTTATCTTTGTAAACTAGTCGAATAAATAATATTGCAATTAATTGCTATTATTATTTTAAATTATTAACTTTTTGCTTTCGCAGACAGGACTCTTCAATAATCTTAGACAAAAGACTCATTCAGACGTAGCAGCCCAAGCATAACGAAGTTCAACCAAGACCGGTCTATTGTATTTCATTTACTTCGTTACGCTTTCTATGTCGACACATGGTGCAAGATCTGTGTATCAGCATAGGACTTCTTTAAAGCTGCCATTATTACGCTGTGCCTCTGCGTCCGTCTTGCGAGTCTTTAAAATCAATGTATTTATTAAATTCAAGGATTTCTTGAAGACCATAATGTGAAAAAGAATCCTCTTTGTAGAATATATATGCTGATTAAGTACTTTCTAGTATATAATTAATTAGTACTTTTAGAAAGAAGTTGGACTAGCGAGGATTGAGTATTATCATTTCCTCAGATTCAAGTCATTTTTGGGTAACGTGTTTAAATTAATTTTTCAGCATGAAGATGCAGCGCTCGATAATGAAGTTGTATGAGCATGTAAAGTTAACAAAACACACGGTTTTACCTTCCATTTTGCCGTTCCTAATTTTGCATGTGGCGTTTCGCTCCTAAACTTGTGTCTAAGTGTTTTCTTACCTTCCCGTTGTGTAAGAGACAAGAATTAGCGTTTATTTTGATGATAGACACTATTACTCTAAAATCGAATTTTGCACTAGTCTCGTGTTTTTTTCCTCTACATGTCCGAAAATTGGCTTTTAAGTTTCATAATTCATATATATAGTTAGTTGGCTTTCTTCTCCCTCTGTGGTGGTAGAGGTTTGTAAGATGAAAGAATGAAAATCAAACTTCAGTTCTTAGCAATACCTACATAGCAGAACTGAAAATTGAGTTGAAATTGATTTACAAACAACGTGTATAGATTGGAAAATAACAGATTTGCTCAAGCAGCATCTAAGTAGCAGTAACTGAGATTGGAATTTTGATTGAGTAGTTGTTACGTAACTACAACTAAATTTATGACTTTATAGGTTTAAGTACTTCGGTTTGGAATAATTTAGTAATTGTGTAGTTTTTTCTACTATTTATTGGAACTATGTAGTTCCATTACTTCTGAGTAACTTTTAAATATGCGGAACGGTATTGCCACTTAGTATAATTACTTTAAAGTCGTTGCATCTTCAAAGTGGTGTTACGATTGTAACAGTAACTTGCCCGAAGCTACTTTAAAGTTTTTAAAACTTTAAAGTAGCACTGAAAGTTCCTACTACCTGCCTGACCCTTAACCGTTTAAAGTAACGGAACCTTACAGTAGTATTGAAAGTAAAACTTACGTTTTTGCTACCTAGGAGAATCACTTTAAAGTGATTTTTTATTAATTACTCCATCTCCATATTTACTTGTAAAATGCCGGAGGATATTAATCAATTTGCAATTTGTTATGATTGTTATTAGGTGTTTTACTATATAACCTTCAATAAAAATAACAAATTGGTGCCTAATTTTGCCTTAAGAATAATATAAAAATGGTTTCTATTATGTCATATTTTGTCATATTGAACGCCGCCCCACTGATACCGTACCATTAGAAATTATGTGGACGAAACACTTTCCCAGCGTTGGATAGGCCGTGCAACAACCGACAAACGCGTTCTCATACGGTGGCCACCAAGAAGCCCCGACCTTTCACCGTGCGACTTTTTCCTATGGGGATTTGTAAAAGACCTGGTTTACGTCCCTCCACTTCCTAATCATTTAGATGAGTTAAAACAACGCATCACGCGAGCTGTTGAAATTGTCAATGAAGATATGTTACACCGGGTTTGGATTGAAATAGTCTATATCCTTGATGTGTGCCGTGTGTCAGGAGCAGCATATATTGAGCACCTGTAAGTTGCCAAAGTAAACTTTAAAAATCACTTAATACCACATTGCCAACAAATTCATAATAACATTGTTAGTTTTGGACTAATAAAGCATTGAAAGTGTCTATTTATTCTGTAGTAACCCTGTATTAAAAGAAGGCGCGTTGTTATTTTTCGATCTATCATCATCACATTTATCAGAAAACTTGCAATGGTTTATAATTTTAGTATACTGGAATAACAAATTAATCAAACATTTCAACGCTGTTTGTATTATTAGGTACGTGTTCCTCCTCAAAATACTTCTCTGGATCCGCCCCTGCTAGGTACAATAAAAAACAGTGTTATAATTATTAAGCTTAAAAGTTTTTCAAAGAAGAACTTTTACACTTTATACTTATGGAATTTGTTGACTATTCTTTATTTTAAAAAGCTACTACTATGTATTTATATTGCAACTCAATTTTCCGGTCTTTCTTAGCAAAATACCGGTGCAGGTTTTAATCATTGTTGTTAATTTTGAAGGTTTTGGTTTTGATCTGCCTTTCTTAATAATTTGTAATTTCTCTCCAAAACTGTATGCGGAAAATTCGTTATTAATAATTTACAAACTGCACAAGAAAATTGTGATTCGGATGTATCGAAAGTAGTCGAGCCTTTCACCGAAGCAGTTGAATTTCCAGTCGAGACGATAATGCAATTTTAAATTTGCATACAGGCAAACTAAATAGAATTATTTGTCTTTAAAAAAAATCCAACTTATATAAATTGAAATAATTAAATGCGACAAAATACAGTCTCATTCGCAGATTTACATTACTTAAGTAACATTAAATTTAACAAACACTAAATCGAACAAATAACCAAATTATAATAAATAAACATTTGGGAATGAAGCACACTAAAAATAACGGCCAAGCAATGCTAACAGCGTCTACTATATAACCACGACCGCTGATTCACGCCAAGGTTAAGAGAAGAGTAGTTATAAGCAGTGCTTATATGCAAGTGCTTGTATGTAACACATTTGAATCGGTATTACCTTTCCGTGCAATGAGCCTAATTTAAAATAGTACTCTAACTAATTATACTTTTTGCTGTACGGAATTGATATTAAGCTTTAAGTTGATTAAATATTACAAATTTAAATAAACGATTACCATAATTTTGTAAAAATATTTTGTTAGCATTGGTTTTTATTTTTAATAAATTCTCAAGGGAAGCATTGCTACCCTTGCTTCCATGGACCGCACGCCACTGCGTTAAACATTTCAGCTTATTCCATTAATTTAAAAATTACCTCTCACAGAATATCTAGACAACCACGGTTATCGTTTATTGAACTTATATTATTGTATTCAGTGATAAATATCACTTTAATAATAATCACAAGGACTGATTTTGATTATTAGTAAAACCAAGTGTTAATCTTAAATATATTACTTCTATTTCAAATTCTGATCTGTAAGTAGTTTATAGATAGTTTTTGTTAAATTAAAGAGATTTTGTAAAATGTTGAAAAAAGTATTGCTTTAATGTCAGTGATTGTGTTTACTATTTAAAGCTAACATGATTCTAATAAAACTTGATAGAAGTGGCGAACATGTTTGATTATATTTGAAATAATGGAAAGACAGTGTTAAGTCGGGTTGTTGTAACCAACCTTGGTTGGTTTACCTTGAAGTCAATATCTACTATAGTTAAAAGTGGATGGTATCGAATGCGTTACACAAGAACTCAAGAATCGGTGGTGAAATGTTGATGATAAATACATCAGAAGTAGTAAGAGCGTGAAAATGGTTTATAAGATGCACACTGACTGTAGATGGATCGTTCTAAGAATTTTAAAATTATAACTACATTCATATTCCAAGCAAATCATTCCAGTGAGTGGCACGAAGGTTGATTTGCAGCATATTAGATTTAGATGGACACGGTTATCTTGACTCTAGAGTCACTCTAGACTTTACAGTGCAAGGAGAAAAAGGAAAACGTTTTTAAAAACGTTTCTAAGAAAATCATATTTTAATTATCTCCCTATCTTAATACACAATTCTTCCAACAATACAACAACAAAAATGGAAAGCTCCAACATTGCAATAGTTTTCAGTCCAACTGTTTCTGTTGAATGAGTTTTATACATCTATAAAGCACTGTGAAGGTCAAAGACTAGTAATTAAAAATATAAATCTAGATAAATTGTGATGATATTATTTATTCAAATAGTTCACAAAAACTCTCAAACTTATAATTTACAGATTTACATTCCTTGACTACCAACATCTGTTCTTATCCTGATTAATATATTTCAATTTTATCCACTCAAATGGTGATTTAGCCAAAGTAGCCGCAATTTGTTTCAATGCTTCATTAGAAAGATTACCTTTGGTTAAAACTTGTAGGTCTTCTGTAGAAGAAAAAGATATATAATATTTCTGTAAACAACAGAGGATTGCTTCTACTCACGTTCATTTTTTGTTCCCTTTTCTTTGCAGGTCCAAACAATTGCAAACTCTTTATTGTCTGTGTTTACAATAAAATGATGTACGTAGTCGTTTCCAACTGTGTCCTCAAATATACCATTATTTGAGTTTTTCTGTTGTTCCACAATTTCGATATCACCATTAGCTTCTATATTTTCGGTAAGGTTCCGGCTGTTAACAAGTATGGTAAATAATCTTCTGTCTTCGTGCCATATGTAATGGTAATTCAAACAATCCATAACGTTGGTTCGTTCATAGGTAAACAAGGCATACCACACACCTGAGAACTAAATTTATAAAAAAATAAATAACTTATCAATGAGTTCATATACTTTTTTAAATTAAATTACGGCAAAATATATAATTAGAAAGTAAGAAATGCTCTGTGAATTTCCATATCGCAAAGCGCTTTTAGGCGAGAGGTAGCGTTAACATATCACTGCCTAGTAGGACGTTGCATTTCCGAATCTTCCTACCATGGGTGGCTTCACGACAAGCTTCGAGAATGTATGCAGATAAAAGCATTTCTTACATTTTAATTACGTTTCTTGATTATGATCGTCAACATCTTAGTCTCGCTCTCTAATGCTCTCTGTCAATCCCTGAGCTCAAAAACCTTTTCCCGGATCGAGGATTAAACTGACAACTGCCTAACAACTTTGCTAGATTAGGTAATAAACGAGTAGTGTTTGTCTGTGTATCCCTCACTAGGCTATCCAGGCTTATAGTTAATATAATTAATAATGTTATTATATTTACCGCTTGTTGGTTAAGGACTTCAACATGCTGAACTTCTGAGGCTGTTGGGCATGGTCCGTCAAAAACTTCCAAGTCAGAAATGACAGGGTAAATTAATACGCCAACAATAAGGAAAATTTTGTACATTTTCAATAATTAGTATTACTTTAAGTTGTAAACTGATTTGTTGGTATACTACTGCTTTTGTCTAAAAGTACGGCAATATTTATAGTAAAAAAGTGTTTTTATCATAATAATTGATAACGTTATTTTTCACGAAAGCACTTTGAAACAAGTATTCTTATAATGTCTTGTAGTGATAATCTAGAGTGCTCTGATATAATCTCAGTATTCTAAATCTCTAGAATATTCCAGTTTTAACCAACTCATTTTGAAATTGCAAGAAAGCTACGAAAAAGTCACGGTTCCTAAGAGTTTCTTCAAAACTGTTGCAAAGGTCCATATTACTATATTATATATTGCTACGATACAGGGGATGATAAAAACAGACGGCAGTGATAATAATAACGACGCATACAACATACAGTCATCTACCTTTCATTTGAAATAATTGCTCTGGCTAAATAAAATTGTTATGAAAATCCTAACTTTTCGCAAAATTGAGACTCTTGATTGCCCTATTGAGGCTAGTCGCTTCAATAGGGCAATAAATAATTATTTAGATCTAGGAACACATTAATATGCAACAAATAACAAGCAATTTTTCTTTTTTAATGTAACACAAATTTATTTAATTTACTTAACAAAAACAAAAAATAAAACAAAACTTGAATACCAAAATCTTTGAAATATTAATCCCAAAATAGTCTAATTCTCTTTATCTAGAAGATTAACTTCTGACATCAACATAATTCTTACGTAATATATTACGTATTGTTATAAAATATGCTAGTCTCCGCTCTCTGCTTTCATTCGGTTGAACAATAAAATGAACCAAGAAGGTCAATCACCTATTTCAAATATTTCCATATAAATGGCTTTAATAAATTGGATTCCAAATCCAGTTGCTTGTTTAATTGTGGTAAGTCAATCTATTTTATAAATATAGTTCACATCCATTTACAAAATCCAATCTTAACGAAGATTTGATAAACCTATTATCAAATTAAAGAAGTTCCATTTCTAAGTAAATTGTTAGTTGAATAAATTTAACGTACTTATTATTATTAAAAGAAAAACACTAGTATTCACTGAACTGTGTTAAATATTTACACACTTCAACGTTTTTCAAAAATGATAACCAAAATTTCTGACATCTTCTTTGTTTACAAGTTTTTGGTACTAAAAACATAACCTTAAAATTAATTTTTAAGGTTATGTTTGCACATTGGTTTTATGGTACACTGTTGAAAGATGTAAATTGAAAGAGGGTTTTGTTACAAAAATGGCCGACCTTTTATACTTTTCTAGCAAAAAATTGAAGTTTACTGGAAATCTTGAATGAACCAAGAGCACTCTGACATTTGATTTATAACATAACCAAATTATTGTTTATAGATTGTAACTATTCCTTAAACTAAGATAAAATAAATAAAATGATAGATTATTCAATTCCCTATCAAATGGTATATTACATACATTGATGTTTTATTACAAAATAAGGTCTACATTGAAAGTCGGCGATCTCTCATCTTTACACAACTATTTGTTAACTTATTTACTTAAATATATATATTTTCACACCTTCCTATCTTCACAAAATTAAACTTTATATACTAACAAACATTATTTACATAATTTCAGATGTCAACAAAATGAAAATTCAAGCCAATTACATTTTTTTCATGTACTTTCTTCACTGATATCATCCGCAAAAAGCAACCCCTACCTTTAACATAGTTTCAATTCTGTGCTAAAAGAACTAGAATAAAGAAAATTACCTAAATTCTGTGGTAAATCAGCTTTACAAATATCCTTTAACTGACTATTGTGTACTAGTGTGCATCTGTGCATGTTACTTAGTTATAATAAACCATTTCATAGCTTCTTAAAAGATAAATTTTTCAAATTAATAATTTCGATAGTGAGATTAGGCAACCCATCTAACGTTTCATTTTAAATTAAATTTCTAAGCTTGATTAAAACTATTGAGTGGGTGCATTCCTTATTTTGTATGTCAAAATATCATGACGATATGTTACATATAAATTTAATAAATTCTTATCTGAAATACAATCTAGTTTTCGTGCTTTGCAACTGCACTACTACACATAACAGATGATATTTTTAGAGCATCTGATATGGGTCATTGCAAACTCTACTTGATTTTAGCAAAACCTTTGATACTATTGACCATAGTCTGCTTTTACCTATATTCCACAACATGAGATTTGGTGAGCATGCACTTGTCCTCCTACAAAGCTATTTAAGTAACAAACTCTAGAAAGTTAAAGTTGGCCATATAATGTCTGAGGTGGCGAATATTACAAGAGGCGTTCCTCAAGGGTTGACACTTGATCCCCTATTATTTACATTATATACTTGTAATTTCTGCAAACACTTAAAAACCTGCGTATGCACATGTATGCTGATGACACATGAATATATCATTCATTTGCTCCTACGGACATTAATCAATCAGTAAATAGGGTAAACAGCGACTTAGATATTATAATCATATGATCTTTCTACCAAGCATACATTGCATTTAAATCCATCTAAGTCTTGTTATACCCTTCAGTAATAATTTATCTAATGTACAAGTACCTCCTATTAAAATAAATAATACGACAATACCATTTCAAGCCAAATCGAAAAATCTTGGACTTTATCTTAGAGAAAACCCTTAAATTTAAGAATCATGTATGTAAATGTGTTTAAAAAACTTTTATGAATTTGAAACTGCTATATCCTCATAAATCATATCTTAGTAAAGAAATAAAAATCATCTTGTGTAATTCACTAGTCTTGTCATAGTTTAGTTTCTGGGCTCCTGTTTATAATTTTTGCTTGGGTTACGAAACATCACAACGTATTCAATGAGTTCAAAATACCTGCTCAAGGTTCATTTATGGGTTACAGATAAATCAACATGTTTCACCTAAATTAAAGGAAGCACATTGGCCCTCAATGAAAAATAGGATATATTTGCTGTCGGCAACGCTATTGCATAAAGTAATTATTACAAACCAGCCACCGTACGTGTATAATAAGATTAGGTTCAGGACTGACGGTCATAACTTAAACGGTTGGATACATTTGTACGCTTTACCGTCTAGGCAACTACCCTGAAAAGAAGAACGTTTCAAAACTATGAGAATTTATTAATGTTCTACTATATCTATCTATTAGTATCACTCAGTATCAGTGCCAATGGAATGACAAGTAATTTTAGACTAATTCACTGTTTACTAAATAATAATCTTCTTATTTTATCTTGTAACAAGTAGATAGGCAACATATTTAACAGGTTCATAACTTTCATAGGTATCTCTTGAATGTTAGTTTAAAAATGGATAGCTGTGGTAAAATAAAAGACAGGTTATCAAATGTATTATTGGAATATTCTGGAAATTTTCAGTTTTCGTTTTGAAATTACTGTTACTGTTGTTTGAAATGATGTACCCTAACAGCAAGAAAACAGATATTATGATGTTTATTATGTGTTAGTGTAGACTGTAGAGGTCATGCAAATTTAGCGGTACAGGTATATGCACAACGTTATCTAACTAGCAGAACTCCATCCCATAACATGTTCAGACACCTTGAAAAGAATTTGAGGGAACATGGACAGTTCTCCATGTTCAAAGTAGGAATGCGACAAGCCACTACGGAAAAATGAAACAACCGAGCTTGACTTACTAGTGGAAGAAAATCCGCATATGAACCGAAAAGCCGTTGCACGCACTTTAGGTATCAGTAAAAGTTCCGTATTTAATATCCTTAAACGCAATAGATTTTATCCATACCAGTTAACGCTATACATCTAAGTGAAGACGACTATGGCCATCGAATGCAATTTTTCCAATTTTTGAATGATCAATTGACTGCTGACCCTGATTTTTTGAACCATGTACTATTTTCTAACGAAGCTAATTTTAATAATAATGGTATTGTCGACACTGTTATGTTAATTCTTTTCAGCAATCTGCAAATCTGATTTTGTTAATTTTCCATATTTGAACAAATTTTCTAGCCTCAGCAAACTTATTCGAGTTTTCGCATATGTATTGCATTTTGAAATAACATCAAATTAAATATGTTTAAATACATTGGTGAACTCGTTCTTGATAAAATTAATAATTCAAGGATGGCAGTAATTACAAGAGTCCCTCTAACAGTAAAATATTAAAATAAACACCATTGTAGATGAACTTAGTAAGTACCCTTCGAACAGGTGGAAGATTAAAGCGATTTGAATTTAATTATTCCAAAAAGCACCCAGCTATCTAATCAAGGTTTCAAATTTTCGAAGCTAATCCTTATCAAAGAACATTTTAATCTAATGCATGCTGGACCTCGATCCATTTTATCTGCCCTTAGAGAGCGGTATTGAATTTTAGATACTTGGAATTTAGACTGTGAAATAGTTCACGAATGTTTAGTGTGTTTTCGATATAATTACAAACCAATACAATCTTATAGATGAACTTTCTCTATAGACCTTTTCTTCATACGGGTGTAGATTATGCCGGACCCTTCAATCTAAAAGATCGCAAACCAGATACTTTATTTAGAATTAGTGAATGATTTAACCACCAACTTTTTGACAGCTTTGAGAAGATTTACATTTAGATGCCATGGTAAACTTATGAAATTTATTCCGATAACGGCAGTAATTTTATAGGTGCCAAAAATGATGTAGCATCTTTGTTAAGAAATCCTCCTATGCTATAATCAAGTAACCTTACTTAGAAAGGCATTTTATGGAAATTTATCCTTGCTAGAGCTTCATATTTTGTGTGGATTATGAGAGAGTGCGGTTAAATCTGTTAAGTATGATTATGTGTTAGGTAAAGTATCTCTGACATTTGAACAATTTATGACAATAACTCAAGTAGAAATAATCCTAAATTCTAGCCCTTTATATCCTTTATCTAATCATACAAATGATCCCTCTTGACGCCTGCGGATTTCCTCATAGGCGGAACAATTATTGGCATTCCTGGGCCTAACAACCTATTTGTACCTAACATGCTGAAGTAGTTCGAACTTATCTAAGAAATGGTTGAAACTTTTTGGTATAGATGGCCCAAAGGTTACATAGGCCAGCTGCAATCACGTGTGAAATAGAAGCAGTCCTCCTATGATTTACTGACACCAGGATAATTGGTTTTCATCAAAGAAGATGATCTATCTCTGTCAGTGAGAAATGAAATATATAGTATGTCGTAATAAATATGTTGTAAACATTTAAAAAGTATGTAAAACAAAGTGTGTGTAATTGTCAAATTGTTTTCTGACAAAAATACAAATAATAAATTTGTTGAACTAAAAAGCGATTTATTTAATTCTTCTTATTCTTGGAAGAAGAATTAATAATAAAAAGGCAATTATCTAACATTTTGATCCTTCGAGCCAAGGATCCGGTCCTTTGGAGTACGCCATTTATGAATCGAAGCATATTATCTGACCGCTGAAAGGAGCACATTATCTGACCGCTGAAAGGAGCACATTACCTGACCGCTGCAAGGAGCACATTCTCCATATGAGGAAATTGGCTACTACTCTAGTGTAGCAGAAAAAACTACAGCTTTGTAAATTTGCTGGATAAATATCGATTCACCAGCTGACGTAAGAAAGTAATTTTATCAATTTTGAAGTTTCAAAGAATTATCCGTTTGACAATTGATTACTTATGCAAAAATATCTGGTTGCTATCCTTAATTCAGTCCTGTCTTATTGAAGATTTATTCTTCGTCATGTCGGAAGATATACCAAATAGCACAGTAGACCACAGAAGTCGACAACCACCAGTTAGGCTGGGGTACTGTTAGTTTGGAAATCCAAGCGAGAAAGTGGTAACCGCACACGTTGGAAAAAATAAGATGACCAGAGTTACTGAAAACTCTAATACGTCACTAAGTGTAGTTTCTGGAAAGCGACAAGAATCGCTTATTGACAAGACAACATCTAAATCTCGTACAAAGAGAACAAATGCATCCATTCAACTGAAAAAAGCAAAATATGATGCTATGAAGAAAAGAGCTGAATTGCAACGACACCTGATTGGCGTCCAGACAGAACTGGAAGAAGTCAAACAGCTACTGTTGAATTCACAAAAAAAAGCTGAATTTTATGCAGCCAATGTGAAGTATAAAAATGCTGACCAGTTACACGTAGAAGAGCAACTAAGAATTATTGAGCGTGAAGAAGAAGTTGAACGACTAAAGATCCGTGTTTCAAGTTTACGAAAATTGATCGCTATTGAAGAGAAATTAATTGAACACGAAATTCAAATTAATGAAGAGGTGATTTTAGAGTCAGATGATAGCAAGCCTGCTAGTACAAACGGATCTGAAGAGGTATGAGCAGAACGCACAAAGGCATGGGTTAATTCATAGTCGCAACAGAAAGGTGAGAATCAGCCTCCAAAGATTACCCAGCAGCATGCTTCGAAAATGTACAAGAAATCGAATTATGAATCCAGTGGGTCTCTAGCTGCAAGCACCGCTGATATGACTGGTCTAATCACAGCATTACACAAACTTGCCGATGGGATGAATCAGACAACTAAACGAGATCATATTGACAAAGACCTACCCGTCTTTAGTGGTCGTGGTGAAGACTATGCTAACAATGGTTATTTACTAAAGAAAATTGTGGACAGATTACCCAGTGAAATTAAAGAGAAATGGCTAGATTGGGTGTTTAATGACGAGACCAGAGCCCAAGATATGAAGCATTTCTCCCGATAGATGATGAATCAGTACGATAAAGCATGTGAAATGCATCGACCTGTTATTAAAGATGAAATTGATGATAAACGCAAGAGTGACCGAAGAAAGCACGGTCCAGGAATCCTAGCAGCTGCTAAAGCAATAGATGGTGACGGCGCTTGCGATTTATGCGGCAAAAAGAACCACGACGTTCCCTCGTGCTTTGCATTCAAGAAAATTAAACATATTGATAGATGGAAAGCAGTAAAAGAAAAGAAGTTGTGTTACTGTTGTCTTTTGAAAAAAAATCTCGCCAAATCATGTCCACAACTAAAGACATGTGAAACTGACGCCTGTAATAATAATAATAATAATAATAATAATAATAATCGCCTTTATTCAAATAAACAAATAAGCATAAAACAAAAATAAATAAGTAATGAACTCTGCATCTTAAAAAAATATATATATGTATATAATACTGTATAAACAGGTTCTTATAAATAACTAAATAAAACAAAAAAATGCTTATTATAATAATTATGAAGGAAGTCTCCTGGCGAAATCTACACTCTAAAAAATTACCGGTGAATTATACCCTAAAAAAAGGAGGCAACTATGTTACCTCCATTTTTTGGGGTAAATTTACTTCAAAGTGTAATTTTCATAGGAAGTGGGGAAATTTCAACATTAGGTTAAATTTGCATTGTAATGTTTCCTTTTTAAGTAAATTTACAGATTAAAATTACAATCTCAATGTAATTTTACATTTTAACATTAAAACACCTGTGTAAAGTTACATGGCAAAGTTAATATTTCATGGCAATAGTACTTTTCAGGGTTAAAATACAAATGTGAAAATACTTCTTGAATGTAACGATGACTTGCGAAAGTACTTGCAAATTCAATCGTTCCTCTGAATATTACTTACATAGGTAAAGGAATTGTATGAAACAAAATAAAATCAAAGTAATTTTTATTGAACGTATGTACTTATATAAAATATAAGACATTAACAGAACTTCTTTTCAGGGGCTTTCGGAAATATTTGGTCTCTCAAAGACATTCAGATAAAGTTTCGATTCCACCTAGAAAATTAAAAAATTATAAATTATATAAACAATTATACACGAGTACCTTTCTCAATTACAGTTATGCTAGTTTATTTCGAATTCTTCAATTTTTGATTCATCCTAGAAAAACATTAAATTAAATATTTTTATTTTATTGGTTTAAATTTGTAATTTTAACATATAGGTACTTACCGATTATTATTTTTTAACTTCTACTATAAAATAAAATTCTTCCCATCTTCGGTCATACGTGTAAATATTTGCCTTTAATAAATGCGCACTACACTACAACGAAAAACAAAATATTAATGAGAAATGAACACTTCGTTCGATATCGATAGAGTACGCCTCGCCGAAATCATAAAAGAATGGTACACACCTTCCGACCATTCCCCAAAAAGCCTATTTGGACTGTTCATAATGGATTCCTGAATTCTTTCACGAAACGAAGGTCACAAACAAGTGCGATCAGCGAAATATTAATTAAGGGTAAAATTACACTATTCTTGTTCAAGTTCATCTTATCTTTAATATTACACTAAAAATGAATTAAGTTATTGAGCAATTATACATTTGTAAGGAAAAAATTGTCTGAGTTATGTAAATTTATATTATGGATAGTGATTTTAACCAGTTCAATGTAGTAGAATTACTTATATTTGTATAATTTTACATAATTACAGGGCATTTTACCACAAATAGTAAAACTACTAAATGTATAGGTAAAATTAATTTTAGGGTAAAAATACCGCAAATAATAGCGAAAAGTTACCTCTTTCCCAAGGTAATTTTACCTCATTTTTTACAGTGTAGCCAAAGGCTACTCTATTTAACCAGAAGACCACCAATACAATAAAGAAATAATTTACTAAATAACATAAATGTAATTGTTTTTCTTATAGGCAGGAAACACGCACAGAAAAACAAAATTTCATTAAAAAAAATTCTATGTGTTTCAATATTTATTGTAAATCTAAGAAATACTTTTTCAATGAAACCCTGCATGTATCAAAATTCAAGCATTTAATATCAGCAGGAGTTGTGTTATATAACGAAACCGCATTGTAAGTAAATCCTCTCGGAAACAAAGCAGTCGTATGATGTGGCATTGTTAACCTATTTGTATTTCGAATATTTACAGAGTGCATTTCAGACCTGGACACCAATTTCGAAGAAAGAACATTGGGAGAATGAATGGATTTACAGAGGGTATAAGTATAGGTGCCTAGCTGATATTTCCAACGGTTATCCATTCTTAACCATCCTAATTCTTTAATATAGTAAGAAACGTGATCATAGCGTCGTAAATTGTATATAAATCTGCAGCACCAATTTTGCACTTTTTGGATGCGATGTTGGTCCTGCAGGTCTAAGCAAGGATAGTAAATAAAATTACAATAATTAAAATGTGATAGCACTAATGATTCCGATAGTAACTTTTTTTGGCCAAAACTTAAAATATCTCGATTAGCATAAAGAAGTTTTACCGATGAGTACGTTTTTTGTAGTAATTTATTAACATGAGACTTGAAACGCAATTTTGTGTCCAAAACAATGCCCAGATTTCTTGCAGCATCGGTAACAGGTAAGTACTCATTATCAATCCTTATATTGAGATTAAAATCTGGAGCAGTAATGTAGCTTTTATTACCAAAAAGTAAAAGTTTTGACTTATCCGCATTAAGTTTTAAATTATGTTGTAGTGATAGTTCCTTGATTGAATTTAAATCATTAGTGATGTTCTCAAAAGCTTGCACCCTATTGGCAAAGGTAAATGATTTATAAATCTGAGTATCGTCTGCGTAGGCTTGCACATTGCAATACTTTACTGATTTTAAAATATCAGAGGTGTACATAATAAAAAACAGAGGTCCTAGAACTGAGCCTTGCGGGACACCAGAACTAATTTTAAATGTGCCAGAGGTTTGATTATCAACTTTTATTTTCAAGCTTCTGTTTAATAAATAAGAGTTTACTAATTCAACAGCGGTGTTTCCGAAACCATAATATTGAAGCTTAGCACAAAGAAGGGAATGGCTGATAGTATCGAATGCTTTCGAAAAATCGTGTAGTATAAGGGCAGTAATTTCTTTCTTATCTGTAGCATGGATGATCTCATCCGTAACAGTGGCAAGAGAGTCAACGGTACTAAAACCAGCTCGGAAACCCGATTGACATTTAGGTAAAATATCATTTCGAATAGAAAAGTCATAAATTTGTTTATATAATACTTTTTCAAATATTTTAGAGATACATGGCAATATACTTATTATTCGTATGTCAGAATATGAATTAGGATTGTTGACTTTTGGTAATGGTAGACCAATTTCTTCTTTCCATTTTAATGGAAAATAACTAATCTCAATACAGCAGTTAATAATATGAGTTATATATTTATCTATGAATGGACTGCAATATCTTAGCATAATAAGGGAAATATTATCAGAACCTACAGCATTAGATTTAAGATTGAATAAAATTTTGTGCACTTCCTCAATAGTAGTTAAAGAGAAATTAAAAGAGTGATTATTAGCGTGTTGGTGGGTACGATAATATTGGATTTGAGTATCACAATTAACTGAGGTAGATTGAACAAAAGAACTAAAATAATTTCCAAGGTCGTTAGGGTTAGCTAGATTAGCGGGTACGTTGTTGTTCTTTGCAAATCGTATGTTTAAATCAGTTAATGCAGACCACATCTTACGAGAATTGCTTTCTAATCCAAGTGAATCTAAATATGCTTTTTTTCACTACGAATGATAGATACTGTAAAATTTGTTAATTCTTTATATCTCCTCCAGTCTTCAGGAAGTCTAGTACGTTTATATTTTCTCAGGGCACTGTTACGTTCTCTCATAATAACCCTTAAGTTATCTGTTAACCAAGGTGAACGAGGTTTAGTGACACGTACCTCTTTAATAGGGGCATGAGTGTTGAAAACAGACAAAATAAGAGTTTCAAAAATGGAGACCTTTTTATCTATATCGACTTCTCGAATCATTCGATGCCAGGGAAGTTCTTGCAAATCTGACAAAAAGTTGTTATGAACAAAGTTGCGAAAGCATCTGAATTTAATAATTTTAGGTTCACATTTAGGATATTCAATTTTTAAATTACAAAAAGCTGCTCTATGATCTGAAATCTCGTGGGCCTCTATTGTGCTAAAACTATCAACTATAGAATTACTATTTATAAATATAGGATCTATAAGAGTACTGCTGTTACGAGTTATCCTGGTAGGTTCATTTAGAATTTGTGTAAAATCATATGAATTAAAACAATGATTAATTGGATTATCAACATTAAAGAAATCGACATTCATATCAGCTAAGCATACTAAATGATCCGCAGTGGGAGTTAAAAAAGTCAGTATATCATCTAAATTATTTATGAAGTTATTAATATTATACCATACTGGCCTATAAAACGTTCCTATTATAACAGTTATTGAATGTATTTTAATTTTAGCAAACAAATATTCTAACTCATGAGTATTTAAAGGAAAATCAAATAAAATTTGTTTTTATATACAACCCTACACCACCTCCTCTTAAGCCACCGGCTCTATCCTTTCTAAAGAATTGGTATCCCGGTATGGAAACTGCATCATCTACCACGTCAGACGTCATCCATGTTTCGGAAAAGAAAAACGCATCAAAATTGTTGCTTTGAATTAAATTTACCAAAGAGTTAAATCCAGTGAACAAAGATCTTACATTTAAATGCCCAATTTTCATATTTTCTACCTACAAAAAAAAACAGATAAGTAAAGTAAAATATAAAATAAAGGAAACAAAAATAATGATAAAATGACCGCGAAAAAAAAGATATAAGTCTTCTAAAGTAACATAAACAATTTGGTGATCGATCCGATCGCTTCAATAATAATTATAAAATATATGACTAAAGAATAAAAATATAATATGGCTGTATAGTTTTAGAAATTGATTCATTATTTATAAATTAAACAAGAAACATTGAAAAAATAATAAGAATGTAAGTAACAATGTATTAACGTTGTACATACTTTTTGATTAGAAAAATAAAAACAAATGCTGTTCGTAAATAACATGAGATTATGGCATAAAACGTTATCAATTTATTGATTTGGTTTATTATTCAAAAAGTAAATAAATTATTGTAATAAATATTAGAAAATAAAGATTGATTATTTAAAACTAACACAAATCTCTTTTTTTACATGTAATGTAACATATAACATGTTCCATGTAAGCATTTTTATATAATGAACTTTCTTGTAGAATAAGAATGATTTTTATAGAGGTATTTGTTAAGAAAATATACTTAGTATTAGATTATAATTTCTGAATTAAATATACTTGACCCTCATTACGATTAGCTGCACGTTTTTAATTATTTTTTTATACTTGCGTGTCCTAATGAGATTTATTAGAGTACTGGAAACAGTAAAATTTTGTTTTTTAAAGTTGGTAGCACCTAACAGCTGTTCTTAAATGTCAAACTTATTATATTTAAAAGTTATGTTGTTACGTGATAAAATGCCAAACTTTTAAAATATAAAATAAACATACACAAAATAAATAAATTAAATTAAAAATTATTTAATAAATTCACAAATTATTCTTTATACACCTTTTGTATTAAAAGTACAGTTATTATACACTTTGATTGTAACAGCAGAAGTGTCCTGGGCATTAATCTTAAATGAAGGTAAATTTTGCCCCTCAAAAATGTTTTGTTGACTCGTTATTGGGTTGCTGCTAAAAGTGTGTGATTCTTCATGTAAAAATGAAGCAGTGGAAGACTGGTCAATTACCACTTGAGCCGTTGAAGTGGAAGTACATGGCTTATTAGATAGCAATTCAGCTACCTCCATTTTTTTTAACTGAAGCATCAATACAGCCCTCAGCCACAGCTGAAGACTTCTAACTTCCATGCCGTTTTATAGTTATTAAATCGCCACCTTTGTTTGCCAATTGGGAAGCACTTGAACGTCGAAAGCAATGACCTGTAAAAAGATTCGGGTTGGCTAAATGCAAATAAGTGGCAATAATAAAAGGAACTTTTCCTATGGTGTTTATACCGATAGGAGTAGAAATACATTTTCCATTGCGGTAGGTTATAAAAAACCGCCTGTGGTTTATTTTCTTAGGCCTTAGGCTCAAATATTGCTTAATTAAATCAATCCACAGTTTCTCTGTAATTAAGAATTCTCTTCGAACTTTATTTTTTGTTTTTGTTACAGTCACAGTGAACACATCATCTTTGACCACAATATCGTCTAATAACATGTTGGTCAATTCATCTCTTCGGCAGGCACCACAGAATCCCATTATTAACGCAACCTTAAATAATTGAAATATATTAAAAATTGAAAGTATTTAGCACAAAATTTTACTTACTTTCATAGCTAAATGTTGGTTATTTTCTGCAGTTGTTATAAATCTATCAATATGGTTAAATTCCAATATTTTAACAAGATTAAGAATAATTAAGATAAGTTAATTCTTTTTAATAAGATGGTGGGAGAGAATATCTGACCATTTTACCTTCTTGTCACAAAAACTAAATTAATTTTATAAAAACAAAACAATTTAAATAACAAATGCTGAAGTTGAATTTTCAGTGTAGCCAACTGTCAAAAGTACTTAACAAAATTTCACTAACAAATCTTATTTAAAACTAATTTATTTTTTAATAATTAACGAAATAACGACGCAAGTATAAAAAATAGTATAAAGTATTCGTTTCATAAGGCGTTTTAGCGCACTTGTCCGTTAGAAAACTCCCCGCTTCGCGGGTCGTTTTCTAAACTCGGACGCGTGCGCTAAAAACGCGTCTTATGAAACTAACACTTTAATATACTATTAATAGTAACCAGGTCAGGAATGTTGTCCATATCTTCTGTACAATATGTTTTATACACAGCATTGTTGTGCTTGATGAAAATGGTTCCGTCAGAGGTTCATACATTATGATTACCAAATCGGATTTTTGCTTGATTAACACACTCGAGCCTTCTTTTGGTTAAATCTTCGAATATATAAATCCTAGTGCCTTTTAATAATTTTCTTGATCCTACAATATCCATTTTTGTATTATGAGATACGAATTTCACTATTATCTGCCGTGGTTTATTTTGATTTTTTCTTCCCAGACGGTGTGACCTGTCAATCTCAATCTTCTGAACATTTAAATTCAATTTATTTTTAAAAAGAGAAATAACAATTTCATCTGTATTTTCTTTACCATTAATATCTTGTTCAGGAATACCAAATACTCGAATAGAATTTCTTCGAGTATATTGTTCATATTTATCTAGGCGTTTATCAAGTTCAATTGTAGTCTTTCTATTGATTTCTAATTTTGTTTCCATATTATCCACAATCGGTTTTAATTGTTCATAACTGTCCATTAACAATTTAAATTTTTCATCCAGTTTTTATAATATGTTTTTAGCTTCTTCTTTGTAACGCTCTTTCATTTTTTCTATTAACTCCTTGTCTTCTCCATCAGGTACACTCTCAGGTGCACTGTCAGGTACACGACTTTGATTACTTCTAAGTTGTCTGTCATTGCCTCCCATTGTAGAAAATTAACAGTGAGAATAATAATAAATAGTTCAAACTGCTAAAATATTAAAATATATTTTTATAATTTTTAACAACACAACTGTTTACAAAGTGATACATGATACATGACAGTGGTTTTGATCTACCAATACTTAGGGGTGATAACACACAAAAAATTATCTTTTTCGAAATCATCGACCGACCAGTACTGCACTACTTCATATGAATTGATTCTAATTGCTATGATGGAGAATGATGGAAAAATGGCCATTAATTTAATCCGGCAACCTCTATAATATCAAAGCTTAGATATTTCTCGACTTATATTAACAATCAGAATGAGTCCAAGGGTTCTTTTGATGCCCTCAGGTAAGCTCGAGTCGAGGGACCGTGCAAACCTAGGATACTTATATTTGACCTCAAACGAAACGATCGAAACGATCTCCCGCTTTCCAACATTTATTTCCACCAACGGATTCTATTTTACTGGCCTATAATTTTTTATTTAATATAATTATACCTACCTATGTAAAATTAATATCCGTGATTCCCGGGAATTCCCGGGACTTTACAAAAAAAGTCTGGAGTCCCGGAATAGAAAAAATGTCGTGACCCAGAAACCCTATACACAACTAACTGCTTATTTAAAAGTTGTTTATGTAACTTACAGTATCTTGTTGGATTATTACACCAAGATCTCAAAGCCAGTTACATCAATCATGTTCAACATTCATTACTAATATTACTTATATTAGAATTTTTGGAACAATGATGTGCTAGTTGAATTAAAATCTCTTAGTAGATGAATAGCAGGTATCGTAGATAACACGCTTCCGTTAATTAGATAGTTAATTATCAAATAAACTAAAAAATCCTTGATAGTTTTATAAGAAATCCGAATCTTCAACGGAAAACTATTGTTTCCAATTAAGAAAATTTCTCTATAATATTAAACATAATTTGGAAAATACTTGAAACATTTTATCTTATAAACTATTGACTTTTTCACATTCAAGGTCATTTTAAAATAATATTTTAGTATTATCTAGAAAATACTTCAAGCATTTTATTTTAAGAATTATTAGTGAATATTTTGCACTCAACGCTATTTCAAAAATAATATCGAAACATTGAACTTAACTGATCGAAATTAACATTATCACAAACAGAAAAACAATGACGATTGAAGTTGGCAACATACATTGCATATTTCTGCAGTGAAGAACTGGCCACTAAATGTTGACATAAATGTTGTCGTTGTGTGACGTAAATATGACGTGGTAATGACTTCCTAAAGTATCAAATGAAAGACGTTAATTTAACGTGTTTTCAAGATATATTTGGTACTCCCTTCCCTCCAGATTTTTAGGAATACATATGTTACACAAGCTACTAGTACTTTCTAAGGTTATATATTGAGAAAGTACCACATATTGAAAGGTTATATACATACATAATCCATTCAGCTTTTTTTGAAATATAATATAAATACAAAGATTAGTTAAATAATAATAATAATAATAATAATAATTGCTACAACCAATAGCCTGGAAACCAGCCCCCCCCCCCCCAGTTGAATTAAAGTTTCACAAGTTTTATTAATATCTTAACCTGACAATATTGTTTTGACACTTTGTGTCATTATCAAAGGTAGATAAGATTGATAAACAAACACGTTGCTAAGGATAAATACATACAGAAAATAGGTAACTAGATACAATACATAACAAAAACTAAATATCTAACAGTTCTAATAAAGGAGAATTACTAAGCTCAGTTTGTTCATTCATTAAAGGTACTGTGCGTTTATGTCTGTATATTTCAAAAGCTTCTAAAATGTCTAATTTGTGTTTGTTGTAGCAAAATTGTAAGAATCTAATGTTTTTTTGAGGTGTCATTGGGTGGTTCTGTTCCAAAATGTGTTTGGCATAATTCGATTTTTCTGGATGTTTAAGTCTATAAGAGCGTACGTGTTCTTTGTATCTTATGTCGAAATTTTGAAGTGTTTGTCCAATATAAACCGAGTTACAAAAAGAACAATTCAAACGGTAAATGCCGGATTTCATGATATCTTGTGTTTTGTCTTTAGCATTGAATAAAAATGAAAAGGTGTTGGTGTTAGTTTTATAGGTTATTTAGTAACTGGTGGTTTTTCTTATTATAGTTGCAATTTGTTTTGATATCTTGCCAAACTATGGTATTGATATATAGTTTGTGTCTTGTATTTGAGTGTCAATTGGAAATATTCTTTTGATAGCTAACCTATAATCTTTTTGTTGAATTAAAGTGTCAATCATGTTATGGTTATAATGGTTTGCATGTGTTAATTGTTTGATGATTGAAATTTATTTATCAAAATGTGATCGTTTCATTGGAGTAGTTAAAGCTCGGGGTACTAAAGATCTATAAGCCGCTAGTTTATGCATTTTATGATGACATGAATCGTTAGGAATAGTGACGTCTGTGCTTGTGGGTTTTCTGTATATGGAAAAATCAAATTCATTGTCTGTATTAATTGTAATAGTTAAATCCAAAAAATTAATAGCTCTATTTTGTTCTGTTTCTAGTGTAAACGTAATGTTTGTGCGAAGACTGTTAATAAGAATTAAAAATTCATTGATAACCTCAAAGGAACTGTCAAAACAAGCTAAAATGTCATCAACGTAACGAAACCAAAAAATAATGTGTTTAGAAAGATCTAATTCAAATATTCGATCTTCCAAATTATCCATAAATATGTTAGCTAATAGAGGACTCAGAGAATTACCCATAGGTAAACCATCCTTCTGTAAATATATTATATTATTAAAAGTGAAATAATTTTAACTGATACAAAGATCAAATAATTGAATTAACTCTAATCTTTTTACTAATTCTACATTACTATTAACTAGGAAATTATCTAACAAAGGAATACAGTCTTGTGGTGGAATCTTTGAAAACATGTTACAAATGTCAAAGCTTACAAGTTTTGAATGTGCTGGAAGATGTATGTTCTGTAGTTTTTCTACTAATCCTAATGAATTTTTGACAGAGTATTTCGATTTGTATCCTATGATGTTAATAATATGGTTGAGTTTCTTGGACAAGGTGTGATTAGGTGCGTTGATATATGATACTACTGGTCGTATAGGCATGTTGTGTTTATGTGTTTTAATCAGTCCATATAGTTTTGGTGCTTGTGGGTTTTTATGTATAATTTGTTGTTTTTCTAATTCGTTAAAGCAGATATTGCAGTTTGCTAAAGCTTGTTTTATTTCTTTTTGGAATTTTGTGGTAGGATCTTTGTTTAAAACATCTAAATTTTCTTTATTAATAAAATCATTAACCTTTTGTATGTAAACATCTTTCGAAAGGATTACCAAAGTGTTACCCTTATCTGCTTTAACAGAAATTAAATTGTTTTCTGTAATTTTATGTCTGATAGATTGAAGTAGTGACAGGTTAGATGTTTTATACTGTGTTTTGTCCTTTTTCAAAGATATTTCTTTTATCAGATTCAAGATTTGGAATTTTGCATAATTGTTGTGATCTTTTCTGAGAATGTTTCACATTCAACAGCCAAGATTTCTTTAATTTTGTTAGTGAATTTTGGAAAAGGGCAAAATTTGAAGCCTTTGTTAAGAAATTGTGTTTCTCTGTCATTGAATTGTGTATCTGATAGGTTTATAAAACGTGGATAGAAATTTATCGTATTCTGGGTATTATAATTACTTTGTATTGAGCGTTTTTGTTGGGTAAGGTTTTGCAGTTTCTTTTTCTGTATATTGTATTTTTGAAATTTAATATGACTGACAGTTTCTCTAACATCAAAATCTAAAATGTCAAATTGGATATTATGTAATTTATGTGCAAGTTCTGTGTGAAGTACCTTTATATAAATGTGCAAATTGTCTCTAATTCTAAACCATTTCTTAGCTTCATCTTTGACCCATCTTCTTTTTGCATTTTTGATAATTTTTTCAGTAATGTAATTACTAGTCTTGGTTGTGATGTTGACATATTTGGGAATATGTTGACATATCCAGAAAAATCGAATTATTCCAAACACATTTTGGAACAGAACCACCCAATGACACCTCAAAACAACACTAAATTCTTACATTTTTGCAACAACAAACACAAATTAGACATTTTAGAAGGTTTTGATATATACAGACATAAACGCACAGTACCTTTAATGAATGAACAAACTGAGCTTAGTAATTCTCCTTTATTAGAAGTGTTAGATATTTAGTTTTTGTTATGTATTGTATCTAGTTACCTATTTTCTGTATGTATTTATCCTTAGCAACGTGTTTGTTTATCAATCTTATCTACCTTTGATAATGACACAAAGGTCGAAACAATATTGTCAGGTTAAGATATTAATAAAACTTGTGAGACTTTAACTAATCTTTGTATTTATATTATATTTCATGATTATGGAGTTCCACAAGGTAAGGCTGGAGACAGTAAACATTCCCCTTTTACCGCATTTTGCAGTGTCGGGGTTTCACACAAACTCTTATGGGAATGCAACGGAGGTGATGGAGCTATTGTAGCAAGTACATTACGCTCGCCCATACTTTATTACTCATACAACTTTCATACCTTATCGTAAGGAGCTCAAACACGATTGTACTAAATGTTTTAAATTCAGTCGCAACCGAGGTTTGAGCCCCTGTTCCTCTGAACTAGAGGTAGGATCTCTACCATTCAACCATGGAGAGCCTATGAAAGGTTATATACTAAAAGAAAATTAAACATTACGAACCTGAACTTGTTCATTAAAATTAAATATTGCATAATTCACAGACTAGTTTCATTGACCACTGTCTCATTATCTGTAATGAAAAATATCTAAAGTAACAAAGTTCCTTTGAAGATTTGAACAATATATTAAATACTATGAATCATCGCCACAAAGCTTTCCTTAGAAGCCAAACCAATCGATCGATCGACCAAGTTTTTCACATAAAAAGACGACAATATGACGTGATATGTATCAAGTCATTAATGTCTTTTAGCGGACGTCATTACGTCGTCGACTTTTGGTGCACTTACGTCTTATGACGAGATATCACGAGATGTTGACGTCATTATGACGTGCCTTTGCCACCTGGGGTGTAATACATCAAATTCGCAATCTAGAACGATTTTGCACAACAGTATTTTAGCTATTAAAAGCTGCCAGAGCATAATTCAGAATTCAGAAATTTTATAATTCGGAAATTCTAATTTTTCAGTGTTTTCAAACAGCCTTGGTAGTGTAATGGCTGGCGTGCCGGACTTTCACCCAAGCTGCCCGCGATCGACTCCCGGCGCCGGCAGATCTGGTTAAGGTTTTCTGCAGTTTTCCTTAGCTGTGACACAAATGTGGGATTTGCGCTGTTCCATCTGTAAGTCGGCTGCTGCCGCACATTGGGCCTACATAATAATAATAATCGCCCCCTTCCTCCCGCACAAGCTTATAGCCTTTGGGGCCTTAGTTTAGGTTATGGGTTGTAGTAGTTATTATTATTATATATTCTGCACCTCTGAAAAAGGCATGTTTGAAATTATAAATTGTGACAGGCACATACATTAAAATTTCAGAAATTTTCAGTACGAGCCTTGAAAATTCAAATCTTTAACTGTAAAATTTTTAAACTAGAATTGTTAACCCGGCGAGAGGTATTAACATTTTTACATTTTCGAACTTTGAGCACTATAATCTTAAAGACATTTTACGCAGAACTTCTGAAATTTGGAATATTTGAAACATCCATGCTATGAATTTCAGTAACTCTAGATTTATTCCACAGACAGCTATTAGTTAGTGTTGACCTTCATCTATCAGAAAATCTTTTTCTTCTATCTTTTTAGTTTGGTGTTTAGCAAGTGGAATAGTAAATAATACAAGTCACTCGGTTTTTATCAGATAGGTAGTTATGTTTTTTAATTTTCAATTATTGTTCTCATGTTTTATCAGCAAAGCACTTCAGTTTTTCTTAATATAGATAAATTAGCCCATCCCAAATGAGTAGTGATTAGATCAACCTCAAATTTTCACGAATACCACAACAACAAATTCAAAATATATAGTATATTTTTGGTTATTGGATTTCCAGCTTTCTCTAAGCTTGAAATCTTTGATAGACCATGTCCATTAGCTTCAGAAGTTCAACATGTTCAAAGTCTCAACCATACAGCGGTAAGTATTTTTTTGTCTTGTCTTCAATAACTTATTATTTATTTATATTTGTTAAATTTTGTTCAGTTTTATGGCAATTGGTACGGGATATTATCTTACGAGCTATCAAATTATATGAACTGTGTCTATGTATTACCGTTATGAATGGGTAGAGGAAGATCGATCATTTAAAGTTCTTTTCTTTTGAATCGGCGCAATCTTACACACGAGGCAAACAAATGAATGAACAACCTAGTCGAGGAACGAGAAAAAAATTCAAACAATGCTATATTGGTAGAACGCATTGTCCCAGGTGAAAATACAGAACACGTTGTCGTTAATACTGACCATAAAGAATTTGTTATTGTTTGGAATTTTTAGAAATAGTAGATAAAAATGAGCGTAACTATTCTCAATATATTTATTTAAAAAAATGGTTTAAAAATTTCTTTTCTTTATAGAAAATTTAGTAGTTCTAACTAAAGGACACCTTTCTGATGAAGCTTTGACTGAGATGTATGCTACCGTGTCTAAACCACCGTTCGAGAGGAATGGATTAAAGCTGATTGGATAAGACAAGGATAAATGTAGGTAGATACAATCAAGCAATAAATGAGTAATTTTTAAACAAATATATTTTTAGGCATTGATGTAATAAATACTAGAATATCACTTTCTGTTTTTTTTCTTTCTGTAATGTAAGTTTTTTTCTGAGCGTGCGCAAGATTTAATCAGTTTGGACCTTGACCTATTTGATCAATTACATCTAAGCTGTCAAAGACGCCCGCCGCATCCGTTGACTTCTGTGTCGATTCTTTGTTTATTAGCTACGAGTTTTAAGAAACGTCCTGCCTCCGCGAGTACGGTTCTATACCCATCACCGCTCCTGCTACAAGTTCTACAATTGCGAAAACAAAAAAGCCGGCCCAAAACCTGCGAAAATAGCGCCCTATTATTGGGCTGCTTTAGTTTTGTTAAAATTAATGTTCTTGATGTCTTGTATTTGCACAAAGTATCATTGCCGCTCTCAAGAGACAGTTGCGCTCTGCTTTGCCTCGCGCATCATCATTCACCCGGTCATAAATTTACCACTTTAGCTCTTAATACACAAGTAGCTGTAGTCCGTATTATTAAAAATGGTCCCTGAGTATAGTTTTACTTCAAGATTGTGTGACAAAAATGGAACGTCATTGCGTCTCTATTACACAGCTTTATTAAATGCAGCTGAAATCAGATTTTCCAAACTGAAAAAATAATACGATTTTAACGATTATTTCTACTACACAATTACACTTCCAAGCAGGTAAATCGGCTGGCTCAGTAGTCAGTGGTTAACAAAATTTATTTTTAAACCGGCCACATTTATTAAGAATAATCACGTCTGATTTTAATTTTTATTTCCAAAATTTATATTTATAGGATTTTATTCATAGATATTATTAACAACTCCTTTGCGCTATTGTTTAAACACGCATACTTACTGCTAATTTCGTTTAAGGTAACATCATAAAATATTTATTGAAAGTGAACGCAAGCGCGAGCTTCTTTGTGAAGTAATTGAGTTATGAATATAAATTTACTATTAGTTCTTGAACGACCGCCCATTTTGGATGTTTGCATGGCAAGTGGTAAGCAAGCATCAGCAAAAAAGAAGGTCATAAGCGTCTTTTAAAAATTTTGTCCGCTACGTGCGGACGCTTTTGTGCGGACCGTTACGTCTCGCATAGGAAGCAAAGACGTTCCGTCTTTGTTACACAATGTTGAGATGGAACTACAGTCATCAATCATTTTAAATAAGACGGAGTCTATTTTACTGATAGATGTTGGTTCCAGTTATGCGTATACTAATCCACAGAATATGCGAATGTGAACGCCGTTGAAGTTTGAGCAGCCACCAACAATAGACGCATACTAGGGTTAATATTCTTTAAAACTAGTAACTGAGTAACATGCTTCTAATCCATTGAACGATTTATTTAAAGAGGTCAGTAATAAGTAAAAAGGGATTTTTTTACTTTTAAGTACTTAGTACTGTTTTTCAGTACTTAGACAATGAATGTGGAAAAATATGAATTAGAAATCCTCACTCCAGTTATAAATCAGGTATTGGATTGTGAAGTAAAGGAATCCTACTTCCAACAGAATGGTGTTCAAATCCACTCCACAGGGAAAAGTCTGTTTTTTTTAATGAAATTGTTGAAATGGAAATAGTTGCGTGGGTATTTATGGATTCTACGATTATTGTTTCAACATTAAATACGAAGACTTTTACGGCCTGTCAAATCGAGTCATATTGAGAATGTCGGTGTGAAAGAATGTTCACCTACATAAGATCGCCCTGTTTCTCCAATGTAGACCACAAGAACAAGATGCCGTATACGTCTTTAGATATTGAAGCTGGAAGACTACCCTTAGAGGATAGTAATAAATGGGGGACTTTCTTAGGATTTGAAGACAGGTTTGACGTCGTTTAATAAACCTTCCCTATACGATCGTTAACTCTGTAAATGTACGGTGGGAAAGCAGTAGAAGTAGAAGAAGTAAGAGTTTGACTACTTCGACTCGGAATTGGGTTTAGATAACGATTCACAACCTTTTGGACACACTTTTCCTGGTTGCCATTGGCAAAAAGACTATTCCCAACATGATTGATTTAATTCGACTTGAAGATTGTCTAATTGCGACACCGTAACCGCACGATATACAAGTGAATTAATGACTTAATATAATACGAAATAAAGAAATACACCCTAAGACGTTATAGCCACACCAGAGAAAAAATGTGTACAATTCACAGACAATAATCCGAGACAGTCTGTTTTGAGTTTATTGACAAGTCAGCTGAGTTTATTGACAGAGAGCTCCGGCTGAAGAGATTCAGCCGGAGCTTATCGCCTGTGAATTGCACACACCACCTTCTACTCCACTTTGTGACTATAAATAATAACTATTATAAACATTTTATATTTTTAATTTAGTATAATTTATTATACATCATTTTACTTAGATTCTTACAGTTACAATTTACTTTTAAAACATTTTAATTTTAAACCGATTTTTGAAGTTTATTTTTCCTTGGCTTTAGGTAACACTTTATACTATCCAAATACAGCATTATCTGGTTGTTTAATTAGCCTTTTATTGGTTCGGAATGCGAGATTGTTATGGATTTTTGATATGTTCAGTAGTGTCTCCTAGAATAAATTCGCTTTATCTATGTTTTTTAGGTACTTTAGCTAGTTGTGTTTGTTGCGGATGCTTAATAGATTTTCCACTTACTTAATTATTATATTTGTAAGACGTTTTAGGTTGCTTAATCAACAGTTTTTGTGTTCTGTTTTCGTCCAACTTATTGCTTGATTATTTTAATTCCTTTTAAATTGACTTTGAAAAGCTTGGGCTCAATTAGGCAAATTTCTAAAAAAGATTAGATATAAGCCCTTTCTGTTTCCGGTATCTTTTACGTTTTTGGAAAACATTGCATACGATTGTGTGGGTGTGAAACACCCTTCTCATATTTACTGTTTTGGGAAATTTGGGCCAAGAACTGCGACCGGTCTTGTTACAGAATTTTGGGAAATCCTCTTTGCACGGTAGACTACAGGGAAATCAAGCAAGCAGTTTAAAGTCTTGAATGAGTGACTTATCTTCTATTAAATTAAATCGTCAGTCTATTTTCGAAGATTTTAGTAGTGATTTAATTTTCAGGGCTATTCCTTTTTCCTTGTCATTATTTCTTGATCACACCTTACACCTATCCTATTGGATGGTTTGTCACTTCTGGTCAACCACTACTGCGAGTTTCGGGTTATTCTTCGCTCTTGCTGTTACTGTTGAGGCCAGATCTCTACGATGCATTTTAGTAGGCTATTTATTCTATTGCTCAGAAGAATGTTTGTTCATATCTTTTTTTTTTATTTCACGCCTACACTATGAGGGAACCAACAGCTAAGGTCATCTGTCCTCCATCTAACATGCAACTCGTATGCACACATCCATAGTTGAGGCGGCGGAATTCTCCAATTAGAAAAATCCCGTCGCTTACTTGTTGCTTACTTATTGTTTGCTTACTTGTTTTTTGCTTACTTGTTTTTTGTTTGTTGTAAAGTCATAAAGTCAGTAAAGTAAATAAATTGATAAGTTAACGTACTGTAATTAGTAATATTGTAAAAGATAATTAAAAAGTATCTACTAATAAAAAAAAACAACAAAAAGGTATGATAGTCATTCATTAAAGTAGAAAGTTATAACAGCAGCCACCATGGCCGAATGGAGGGCGCCCTAGATTGGTACTTACAAAACGCCAGTTTGGTTCCCGTTCCACGCTTCTTTTTTCATAAAATTATTTACAAAATATTTAATATATTTTATAAATAAACAATCTTTTCAATTCTACAATTCAATTAAAAAAAGTTTGTCTGCGGTGGTAGTTTGTATACAAATTATTTCACAAAATATAATATAGATATGGATGCCATTTGTTTGATGATTGTAGTGAATAAATATACGCATCTTGGGGCTTTGCCAAATGCTTTATAGTTTTCCACTAACAAATTTATGAATAGGTGCATTAGCACAACCTACACTATCCGCGTGGCTTCATGTGTAAAGATGCTTGCTTTGTAACGTGTGGATCGCAGGATCGATCCCTGCTCTGGTAACATTTTTCTTATTTGAACTAGGCTTTATTACTTTTAGAAAAAATTACTTCTTTAATAAGAAACAAAACATTTAAAAATATAATTTAAATAATAATTAATTAAATAATTTATTTTTTTAAAACTAACAAGTTTAAATATAAAAAAAAGTTACCGGAGCAGGGATCGATCCTGTGACGCAGGTGTTAAGAACCAACCTCCTTACACATCAACCCACATGGGATAGTTGTAAGATGTGCTAACGCGCCATTAACCCTCAAGTACTATCGTGTTTTCAAGTAACGTATGTACTACCATGGGGTGTTTGAACACCCCACTCTTTATAGTGAGTTTTTTTTGTGGTAATAGATGTTTTTCCGTAGTTTTTTGTTTTTAGGTAATAAAACAAGTCTTTAGCTTACTACAACTGACGTTAAAAATGAAAAGATTCTATTAGAAATAAAAAAGAAAATTCAAGACACGTAAAAGTATACTTTTTTTATAAAAATACATATGTGCATAAAAAAATATGTTTGAAAGTAAGAATACGATTTTCGTGGACTTGTTTTTTGCTGGATGGTGCCCGAAAGTGTGACTTCATTAACTGATAAAGAAAAATGGCGTTATCAACGCAAATAAAAATTGTCTGTTGAAATATTTGGGCGTTTCAGCGACTTAGACCTGTTGTTTTTCAAAAACTGTAATAAACGCAGATCGTGATTTGTAACATGTGGCTTTGTTTTTGTAAAAAAATACCTTGAAGCTGAAGAGCACGAGTATAATAGTTTAGAAGATATAAAGCAAAACATTGTGCTTGGGGTGCCGAAACACCCCACGATAGTACTTCAGGGTTAATAAATCGCTATACTGTATGATGCGATATTTTCAAAAATTTATAAGTGGAACACTATGAAGTATTTGACAAAACGCTAATTTAATTTGTCCTCTACAATCACCAAAAAATGCCATTTCGATTCTCGATGTACCGGATGCTTTATTTATTTTCAATTATTATCATCAATTGACATAAATAGTTTAAACAATGACTATAGAATTAAGGGATAATTTTATGTAATTATTCTTTTTTATAAATATTAAATTTATAATAAAAATGTTTATTTATAAAATACATTAAATATTTCATAAAAACTTTTACCCAAACTGTTATTAGAACTTGCGTTTTGCAATTAGATATAGCGCGCCCTGCACGCGCCTAGTGTGGTATATTAAAAATGACATATTACATTAAGATTTGTAATAATTTAGATTATATTTTGTGAAAAGATTTATGTTTTAAAAATAAAAATGTTTTAAAATTGAATTGAAAACGTTTACTTATAAAATATATTAAATATTTCATTACTTTATTTAAAAAAAAAATTAAAAAATAACCCTAACCGGGTTACATTGATTTGGGAAACAATATCAAGCGCATGCCTCTAGCTAGAGCAGGCGGAACCAAATTTGATATTAACAAATGTGGTAAACGCAGTGACCTTTTTTTACGTCAATAATAACTAAAAATCCAAAGAAAATTGATTTTGTATTATTCGTCTCTTGATCTTATTAATTCATCTATAAAAATGAATCAAAGGCAAAATCAAGTACGATTAATAAACTACTTGAGTGCTTTTTTTGTTTGTGTTTTTTTTCAGAATTACGCTTAATTAATATTTTAGGATTTTTTTAAATCAATCGATTTTTTTGTTTCTTTGTAAACTTTTTTCTACTATATCCTACAAATTACCTTTGGTATATCTGAATTCTTGTGAGAGTGTAATTGAAATGCATTTGTGTTTTTCTTATATTTCATTCTTAATTTAAAGCATAATCAAAAAATAATTAAAAACGTCCCAAAATTATTCACATAACGAAATCAGTGTTGACGACCAGTGTTATCACAATTGACCATTTCATCGAACTGGCGCATCAATCAATCATCGGTCTTACCATTTTGCTTTTAATATTGGTAATAAATCTGGTGTCTTTCTTGTGGCTTTATTGGTTTTAAATTCTGTAAGAAGTTTTCTGAAGGTGGTTGCTAATGTAATGCGCATGCGCTAAAAATCTCGAAAATGAATACTGTTATTATTTTTAGTGTTGATGGTTACCAAATAAAAGTTTAAATCTTACTTTAAAAGACGTTTTTTATTTAGTAACATTTTATTTTTTAAAGGTGATGTCACCGTTGAACAGCGCTGTTCTTAAAATGCCAAACTTATTTACGTTGTTAATTTGGAAAAAAAGCAGAATTAGAATGTTCAATGTTGCCAACTGTCAAACCACTTAACAATGGATCCCTAACAAATTTTATTTAAAACTAACGTAAGTTATTTTTTTAATGTTTATAAAATAACGCAAATAGAAAAAATAGTATTGGGGCGCGCCAATAAATATAGATGGCGTTAGTATAAGTATAGTAAAGTATTAGTTGATGACATAGGTTTTAGTGATGGTTTTTGTTGTGTTGTATTTTAATAGTGATTGTAATTTTAACAGATTAAATTTAATTTTCGTGTTAATATCTATGATAATTTTAAATAAATTATTTAGATTTTATAATTGGTGAAGAAATGTCAGTAAAATTTAATTGCCATTCATAGGTTTCTCTCAAGAATATGTCTACTGGTGAAGATACATATTGCAACAGAATCCCCGCATAATTTCTTTTCACAAAATACCGCGAGAGTGCAGATCAATCTTTGGCGCGTCCCAATAAAGTATTTGTTTTATAACACATGTCTTATGAAACTAATACTTTAATATACTATTTTAAGAGCTTAATATTATAACACTATATTTAACGGTGACGGAACGGTTAACCGTAGACGGTTTTATGTCGAGAAAAAGGTAACATTGTTACCGAAATACGTATTGGCAATTCGTCAAATACGAGTACAATAGTTAGGTGGAGACACCGTTAAATATAGTGTTGTGATAAACGACAGTTCTTACAATCCACTATTAGTGACTTATTAATATTATGCCTTTTATTTGTAGCTTTAGGGCTCACAAAACCTCTTATCAATCAGAGGTTATGTTTGTGTACTTTTTGCTTATGTATAACGTTTAATCATATTCAGGTTCTTGCCATTACCAAGTTACTTAACTAAAGTAACTAGATCAGTAAGGTTAACTAATATTCAGAAGTGAAAGAGGTACACCCATTTATAATTCTTCATCTCATCATTGGCGGGAAAAAAGGTCAATATCAAATATAAGCAGATTTTCTACATTTTATTCAATTATTTTAATGTTGCTGATATTTAACTTTCCTTTCTCCTTTCAGTGTTGTTTTAAATAATTCATGAAACTCTCAGTACCCACATAACAATTTAAAACCATTAGAAAGTAATTCATATACTTAGACTTAAAAAAAACAAGGAAAACACCTTATGGAAGAACAACCGAAACTGATAAATTCTTCGCCTTCAATTCAGAGCATGTAGAATTACCGGAGATCAGAAATAATTGAATTTCCGACCTTCTACCTGATGTAAAATCGACCGATTTGACATGGTTTTTTATAGAATTTTTTCTTTACACCGTGTCGCATCCATTACTATATTCAGATCGTCACGAAGAATTCTTATAGGTACCTATATTGCCTCTTAAGAAATCACCTTTTTTTTCTAATTTTATCAATAAATTTACATAAATAATCGAATAAATTTCATAATTTCCAGAAATAAAATTTTGGCGCCTGAAAGACTCGCCTTCAATGATGACATTGATACTATAATTAGAAAATTAATGAACAATAAGTATAATTCGTTTTTATTAAATAATTTCAGTGTAATTAAAGTGTTCTTATAAGTTGCTTGATTTGACATTTAATAAATTGTTCGTTCTTGAAAGAGATGTAGCAAGTAATTTGGTGTTAGTCTGGGAGTGGAATTAATATGTTTCTCGCCACTTCGTTTTTAGAGCTTTTGATCTCAAGTTTCAACTCAAAAATTAATTGAAGCACGATTAAACATAGTTAAATAGGACTTTCTAATCGAATCACGGATGGAATATTAAATATGGAGATTTAACTAATCTGTTCGTCGGGGTAAAGGTCAATTGGAATCAGTTTAATAGATAAGATAGCGTATAACCCTTATCTATCTGTTTCCATTTTCCCAGGCGGTAAGAAAATCCTCAATAGAATATTAATTTTATTACAAGCACGCCAAGATATTAAAGGTAGTAGTTATCTTATTCCCTTTTTATACCTTATATGGATACACTATAAGGGGTTCCAGGCTACCACACCTCCGGCTAGCACAACCTTTCGCCCGTTATAATAATTTTTATTTACTTCACTCTTAATCATCAAGTCTAATCATACTGGGAGAGCTGGTGGGTAATAACTATACTTCTTACACCATGTACCTCGTTTATTAATTCAACATAAAGGAAAAAAAAATAGATACATAAAATTTATAATAAATAAATAAATCACTTCAGTTTGACATAACACTCTTATATCTATTAAATAATGCAATATAACCCATATCATAAAACCACCTTAGTTATTGCAATTTCTGATCTACCCCGGTATTCCCAAAGTTAAGAGTTTCTAATAACAAAATTTTATATTACATACATAAAGAAATGATATCAACCTTTACCTCTTTAAATGAACAATACAATAGATTGTACTTTAGCGATAAGCGCTAAAGCAAAAATAATGATAACGCCAGAATGCGTGAACTGTAGGAACGTTCCTTCACATCCATAAAATATAAAAGGAAAATCTCCCTACAGAATTTAAATTATATACAAAAAATAATAAATATTTATGGGTTAAATTAATTCCAAAAAAAAACAATGATATTATTTATTTATCAATTAAATAATAATTGCTCAACAAACGCAATTGTTTTATTATTCTTTTGATCAATAAGATCCTTTAAAACAAATTAAGCTGAAATCCTTCATGAATATGAACTTTTAAATTAATACAATAAGAAAAATGTTTATAACAGATATACCCTTATCCTGGTATCTTCGTTTCTTCCAGGTAAAAAAAAGATTATAAGCTGGAACCAATCTCTAACGTAACGGTCAAGCGCAGCACAGCAAAATATTCTCCTGGATTAATCGTCAATAAGATATGTGTCTACTGACGGCGATGCATCCAGATGAAATAAACGGAAGCAGGGAAAAACCCTAGCGGAAATAAGGACCCTAAAATATAACAAAAAAAGTCTCACAAAAGAGCCTACGTCACACGCTAGAACTTACCCAAAATATCAATTGGGGTTAATTCTACCAAATAGATGAGGACAACTCGAATAATCAGAAGTTCTCTGCGATATCACAACGCTGCCTAACGTCAGGTTCTTCTCCCAGACAATATCCAGACAAAATTACTCAACAGAGAAAAAGAAGACCTATAGGGCACTGCACGCACAAATCCCTTTCGGTAGGTACGAAACCTTAAATAGCGAGCACGCCTAGACGGCTTGGATTATCGTAGTAGAATCCTTGAGTACAACTTCACGCACAAATCCCTAACAGTCAAATTATCAAAAGCAAAGAGTGGGAAAACTCGATGCGTATACTAACTATGGAATTCACAAAGAGAAATATATATACGAGGCGCGATCGAAATAAACCCGTAACAATCCCCCTCTTACTCCGACAAGTCTCGAACCTAGAGAGAGACGTAAGCGGAATAAGCACTAGATCAACCAAGATAAAGGAATCTCTTAACTATAACTCAACTCAGCAAAAAGTTAAAACCAAACCAACCCACAACAACCAATTTACTACAAGAAACAACTTGTAGCAAATCTGTCCAAGATTGTCAGGAGAGTGTTGTTTAGGTAACAGCAATTAAGGAGTACATCCCATATTGATCACGGTCGCAGCAGGTGGAAGCGCACGCGTCGTCCGTTATGGCCTAAGGCCCAAAACACAATCAATAGCAATGTACCCTCAAAGGCTGCAGCCAAACCAACCCTGATCACCAACAAATCTTAACAAGTTGGCCCACCCCAAGATAAACCCCAACTAAACTAACCTAACCTAGTGACATCCAACCCCCCCCCCCAAATCAACGGACCCAACCCACACCCCTAAACACAAAAGACAAGACAAACTATACCAAGGTAGCTCCCCTACGCACAGGGTCGCGCCAACGGTCATAGTCACATCACGGTGCAGAGGTCAATAGAAGCACAATTAGAAAGGGTGAGTAGCACAGCCACCCCTGCTTCGAAGAGAACGCCCGAAAGCAATCCCCCCTCGGCAAGGAGCTGAACCACTCCCCAAACTAACGGCCAGTGGTCGTTCTAACACAAGAGCATTAGAACAACGAAATGAAAGGAAGAATATAGGATAGAAGATAGTGCAGCTGAAAGTTATAGGCGAAAAGGACATTTACACACAATTACACAGCAAGACACAAAAGCATACGAATACAGACAGGAAGGTAAAGGACAGAGAAGGAACACAAGACCTAGATAGAAGAGTCGGAACACTGTCTCGGAAAATAGAGGTGAGCCAGGTTCCACAGAGACCTACCGTCGCACCCAACCAACCGCCCAAAAAAAAAAAAAAAAAACAAAACTGGTTACACTATAAGGTACAGCAAGATAACCTATTCAAACTAATTTTCATCATCCGGAGGATGAGCCTTTAAATCTTTAATATGCCAAATAGTGGCTTTACCTGAATCATCGATAAGTTCATACGTCCAAGGAGAAACCACACGGGAAATAGTATAAGGGCCGACATACTTTGCGGCTAATTTGGCATTAAAATGTTTTGTGGCATCGGAAAGTACGTAATTCCGGCGCCAAACCTTTTGATTTAAAGTAAACTTAATAGGTCGACGACGCAAATTATACTGTCTAGCACTGCGCTCATGAGCTCTTTTAATTTTTGGCCTGAACATCTTTGTACATTTTGGAAAACGCTAACTCCCTACCAACAGGGTCGGGGGCAGAATTCGTTGCAGAGGGTAAGAAGTTTTCATCACTACCCTTTAACGAGACTTCCCTACCGAAATTGATAAAATTTGGGGTTAAATCCGTAACATCATGTTTAGCAGAGCGTATAGCATAACCTATTTTAGCTAAGTACTGAGCCCAAGTTTTATGATTGTCCTTCACATAGGCTCTTAACATGCTTTTGACAACTCTATTGACACGTTCGGTAGGATTACATTGGGGATGATAATGAGCATTAAAAGACACTTTAACGTCATAGCGGTTCAACATATCCAAAAACAGTTTTCCCTTAAATTGAACTCCATTATCTACTATCAGAGTTTTCGGGGCACCGAACATAAGGAAAACATGATCCTCCATCGCGCTAGTTACACTAGAAGCTGTAGCAGAACGCAAGGGAAAGAGCAGAACAAACTTACTAAATGTGTCGCAGACAACTAAAATGTAAGAATATCCTTTGGAAGAACGAGGCAAAGGGCCCACCAAATCAGCACTAATCAATTGCCAAGGCTTGGTAGCAGTGACAACTTTGCTCAATAAATGACCCGCTGGAGCTTGTAAGTCAGGTTTAGTAGCAAGACAAGTATTACAACATCTAACATACCGGGCAATATCCTGTCTAAGCTTAGGCCAATAATAATTCTTAACCACGCGAGCGACAGTCTTTGAAATACCGAAATGACCGCTAGTAGGGTCGTCATGGCAGGATTTGATGATAGCTGCACGCTTTTCCTTAGGAGGGACTAATCTCCATTCTTGCGGAGAATAATCGAGATCCACATAACGGGACTTAGCATACTTATACAACTTATTATTACTAACTCGCCATAAGGGATACTTACGAGGGTTATGGTTAACAGCACCATACATTTTTAAATACCACAGGTCGGAGGTATCAACTATTTCTGAAACTTGTACCGATTCAATTGGTATTGGAACAGAACGAGAGAGAAAGTCTGGAACAGTATGTTCAGAACCTTTTCTATGAATTAACTCAAAGTCATAAGGCTGCAAACGTAATGTCCAACGGGCAAGACGTCCTTGAGGATCTTTGAGGTTATGTAACCATAACAGAGAGTGACAATCAGTAATCACTTTAAAATGAAATCCCTCAAGATAATGTCGAAGTTTTTCGATAGCCCATATAACCGCAAGACATTCACGCTCGGTTGCACTAAATTTTCTTTCTTGATGAGTTAAGGAACGAGAGAGATAGCAAATGACTTTTTCGCCATCCTCAAACTGTTGACTAAGCACGCAGCCTAAACCAAAAGACGAGGCATCGGTTTGCAGGTAAAAGGTACGTTCGAAATCAGGCCGAGCCAAAACAGGGGCTGTAATTAAATATTCTTTCAGAGTGGCAAAAGCCTTATCACACTCAGCAGTCCAAGACCATTTAACATTCTTTTTGGTCAAATGAGTCAAGGGAGCGACAATAGCGCCAAATTGTGGCACGAACCGACGATACCACGAGGCAGTTCCAACAAAACGACGGACTTCCTTGACATTCGTAGGAGGAGGAACGCCCAATATGGCTTGAACTTTTTCAGGGTCAGGACGAAGACCAAGTTCATCTATAACAAATCCTAAATATTTTAATTGGGGTCGGCAAAACTGACACTTGTCGAATCCTACAGTAAGTCCAGCAGCATGAAGACTATCAAACACTTTCCTTAAGGTTTCTAAATGACTATCAAAATCTTTTGATATAATAATTATATCGTCTAAATAAACGAACACCGAGGGTTGAAGATTAGCTCCTAAAACTGCATCAATTAATCTTTGCCAAGTGGCAGGTGCATTGGTCAAACCAAAAGGCATAACCTTAAAGCGATAGAGTCCACCAGGTACCGTGAAAGCTGTAAAATCACGAGAGTTTTCGGCCACCGGGACTTGCCAATACGCACTCTTAATATCTATCGAAGATAAGAACTTAGCATCCCGTAACTGGTCTAAGATTGATGAGATAAGCGGAAGTGGATAAGCATCCTTACGAGTCACACTGTTCACCTTACGAAAGTCTACGCAAAAACGAAAGGTATTATCCCTTTTGGGCACAAGACAGATAGGTGAAGACCAAGGACTTTTACAAGGTTCAATAATATCTTCATCGAGCATACATTTAATCTCAGCCTCAATAAGTTTTTGTCTAGCCGGAGATACAGGATAATATCTTTGCTTGATGGGTTTAGTATCAGGCAAAATCTCGATTTCATGAGATACCACATGAGTTCTCCCTAAACTACCTTTCATTAACTCTTTCTTTTCTGACAACAACAGGTCAAGGGCTTCCTTTTGCTCTGAGGTAAGTGTAGAAGCACTAGAGATACTACCTATAGCTACTGAAGGAGCTACTTCAGAAAAATGCCAGATGTTCTGTCGAAGATCGGGTATAATGTTCATGGACATCCAGAAATCAACTCCTAGAATCAACTGGTGAGGAAGATCAGGTATCACCAATATGTCGAGAACCTTCACTTTATTCTCTAAACAAACAGGAACCGAAACAAAGCCTGAACTGTAACATTTGTCGCCGTTGGCAACAACGCATTCTACTATATGTGGTCTTAATTTCAAACCTAATCTCTCTAACTTTTGAAATCCCGAATTACCAACTAAGGTTCGCGATGCACCAGAATCCAATAAACCAACAAAGGGTACACCTAATATTGAGATTTCCAGATAAGGACGCTGATCACCAGATACATGTGACAAAACATAGTCTAGCAAAAACATGGATTTGGTCGAGGACGAAGATATGGGAGAGCATACTCGACCGCTCAGCATCTCCCGGTGGTGTTTTCCGAACACTTGGGGCAATTACGACTAATAGTCCCTGATTGACCACATCGATAACAAAACCGCCTACGAGGGCTAGGGCAATGACTGAATCTATGTCCTACTAGATTGCAATTAAAGCACCTTGGGTCCGGTCTCAACGAAGGCCGTTGATGAGAGGAAGAAGCAGAAGAATTGCTACTCGTTTGAGGTAATACAGACTCCCAAGAATTATTTTTTGCTCCTACTGAACAGGAAAAAGCGAAGTCGGTATCCACATAAGAGGATTTCTTTCTAGATGGAGGTTGATAATTATCCGCCCTATGCTTCTTTGTTTCTAACTTTAAACACTCATTTTCCAAATCAGTCAAAGTGTTGACAACAGGAAGTTGCATTGTATAAAACGGGGCTAAATTTCGGGAAACGATTTCTAATTGCTCCGATTCCGGAATAGTTCCGTATCTACGAAACATAGCTAACATGCACGCGTAATAGTCAATAAAACTCTCAGACGGATCTTGAGTACGCATCATTATATCCTGCAATAATCGAGCCTTGTAATCAGGAGGTTCGTAGTGTCTAATAAGTAATCCTTTTAATGAATCCCAATCCGTGAATCTATCCCTATTCGATCTATACCAATATAAAGCCCTTCCTTCAAATAAATCAATCGCTGACTCATACACCAGTTGGGAAGACACGTTTCTTGCCAACATCAGCTCCTCAACACGTTCTAGAAAATGATGAACCGAAACATCCTTAGATTCCCCAGTAAATTTAATTTCCCATTTCCTCACTGGAAAAAAGGAACCAGAAACATTTGGTCTGGGTACACGAGTGGAATTATGAATAGGTGACTGCAAATCATCGTTATCATTCGCACCAAGAGGTAAACGAATTTGTTCTACTAAAGTTTCGAAGCTTGGCAGTGCGCTGTGATTATCTAAACGATCTAGTAGAGAAAGAAAATTAGCCAGTAACTGAGATTTACCAACTGATTGTTCCGAGGTAAGAGAATCCGAAGTAATTCTATTCACGCGATTAATGCAATGATGTAACCTCATTCGTATGGTATAAGGTTGCAATCTACTACCAGTCTCTAAATTACCCAAAATGGTCACTAGCTCATCACACTTATTGTTCAAAACATCGATTTCCTCAGTCACATTCACTCGCAATTCCGGATAAGAAAAGGAACTATTAACGTTTTCTAATCTAAGCAAAGGTCTTAACAAACTACGAAGTTCGTCAACAGTGTTATTGTCCTCTGACTGAATTCCCCTGAATTTCAATTCATACTTTAATTCGTCTTTTCTGAGACAACCAGCGTCTATACGAAGAAACATCTTGAAATATATAACAAATATCGCGAAAAAGTGTAATAAAAGATCAATCAGTATTAAATAATAATCCCTAACACACCCCTAACCAAATAAGCGAAGCAGTATCAATGCAAACCAATAAATTTTATAACGAAGTCCAGAAAAAAGATGTATCTGTTCTATTACTTTGTAACAACAGAGGCATAAGCGTAAGAAGTATTTATACGAATACGTAATTAAACTGTAATTAAAGAAAGTTGGGCGCCAATTATAAGGGGTTCCAGGCTACCACACCTCCGGCTAGCACAACCTTTCGCCCGTTATAATAATTTTTATTTACTTCACTCTTAATCATCAAGTCTAATCATACTGGGAGAGCTGGTGGGTAATAACTATACTTCTTACACCATGTACCTCGTTTATTAATTCAACATAAAGGAAAAAAAAATAGATACATAAAATTTATAATAAATAAATAAATCACTTCAGTTTGACATAACACTCTTATATCTATTAAATAATGCAATATAACCCATATCATAAAACCACCTTAGTTATTGCAATTTCTGATCTACCCCGGTATTCCCAAAGTTAAGAGTTTCTAATAACAAAATTTTATATTACATACATAAAGAAATGATATCAACCTTTACCTCTTTAAATGAACAATACAATAGATTGTACTTTAGCGATAAGCGCTAAAGCAAAAATAATGATAACGCCAGAATGCGTGAACTGTAGGAACGTTCCTTCACATCCATAAAATATAAAAGGAAAATCTCCCTACAGAATTTAAATTATATACAAAAAATAATAAATATTTATGGGTTAAATTAATTCCAAAAAAAAACAATGATATTATTTATTTATCAATTAAATAATAATTGCTCAACAAACGCAATTGTTTTATTATTCTTTTGATCAATAAGATCCTTTAAAACAAATTAAGCTGAAATCCTTCATGAATATGAACTTTTAAATTAATACAATAAGAAAAATGTTTATAACAGATATACCCTTATCCTGGTATCTTCGTTTCTTCCAGGTAAAAAAAAGATTATAAGCTGGAACCAATCTCTAACGTAACGGTCAAGCGCAGCACAGCAAAATATTCTCCTGGATTAATCGTGATTAATCGTCAATAAGATATGTGTCTACTGACGGCGATGCATCCAGATGAAATAAACGGAAGCAGGGAAAAACCCTAGCGGAAATAAGGACCCTAAAATATAACAAAAAAAGTCTCACAAAAGAGCCTACGTCACACGCTAGAACTTACCCAAAATATCAATTGGGGTTAATTCTACCAAATAGATGAGGACAACTCGAATAATCAGAAGTTCTCTGCGATATCACAACGCTGCCTAACGTCAGGTTCTTCTCCCAGACAATATCCAGACAAAATTACTCAACAGAGAAAAAGAAGACCTATAGGGCACTGCACGCACAAATCCCTTTCGGTAGGTACGAAACCTTAAATAGCGAGCACGCCTAGACGGCTTGGATTATCGTAGTAGAATCCTTGAGTACAACTTCACGCACAAATCCCTAACAGTCAAATTATCAAAAGCAAAGAGTGGGAAAACTCGATGCGTATACTAACTATGGAATTCACAAAGAGAAATATATATACGAGGCGCGATCGAAATAAACCCGTAACAACACATAACAACTACAATTCTCCCCTAGGATATTTAGACAAGATTTATGATGTATACATTTAGGGGGTAGGATATAGGTCAGAAAAATCGATTTCTAAACTACACAGCTGATGGCTTTTATTATTATTTATTGGCGATAAGCAGAACACATTCTGCAAATTTATTTAAATATTCTAATAATAATAATTAATTTTAGTCCGAGAACAGGATAATTTTTTGATAAAGTGTAATCGATGTAATGGAAGATAAGGATGGGCCATCATTTATAAAAGAGGATTAGCGTTGTCGTTAGTCGAGAAAGATAAAAGATGCCCAAAAAGGGACGAAAACAGTCGGGAGGATTTGCACAGACACTTTGCTAACTATGTTCTAATACCCCTCTTGTCTATCTTACGTCCAAATCTACCTACCATCGATTATATTGGATTAAGGTTCGCGAATGTAAACGATGGTCTTATCTATTTTCCCGTTTTGATGGATGAAAAAACAAGCATACTTTTATATTAGCAAGGGTAGTTAACCAAAACACTGAAAATACTTTTTTTGAATGCCTTAATTCCAAAGAGGTTCAGTGCATAATAATTCAATAAAAGACTTCAGAAGTGAGAGTGACAAAAATTATTAGAATCGAGGAATCTGTTTATAACTAATATCTTACTGCGTTTTAACTCTTGAATGTTAAGACTTTGGAGTGATAGAAGGCCAGCCAGCAAAGAGATCGAGCCATCCTGGATGAGTGGGTAAACTAAAAAGTTTTATTATCAAGTCGTCTGCTATTAAAATAGATGTATTTAAAGTGAAAAGAAAGCTTCTCAGTTATAAATACTGGTGGTTACACAATAAATAAAAATTTTATTTATATAATGGTAACCATAAACTTAAAATCACTAGTTTTAGTGATCATAAGTTTGCGATGACTATTATATAAATAAAAATGTTGATTGGGTAGTGCTCCGCTAGTTCCTAATCTCTGCTGTAGAATTTCATCTCAAATAATCCCAAAATGAATGGCTTCTCTTAACGGTCAGAGTAAGAATGATTCTGCAGCAAGCACAGATATCGTAAGCGATATATCTAGGTTGGAAAATTGAACTTCCATCGTCACTTCATGATTGTCGACTTAATTGAATTGAAAAACTTTGTAATTTCAAGTTTTATCCACTTCATATTATCACATATGCACTATCTATCTACCCAGTTCTGGTGATATTTTTAGAATTCTAACTCTATATTGGACCTGCCATTTTTAATTTTGAATATTTAACGTCAAATTGAGTATTAGTGACCTTAAAAACCCCAACATACCCAGTTCTGGTAATATTTTGATAATTCTAACTCTATAGTGGATCTGCCATTTTGAATTTTTAATATTTCACGCCAAATTCAGTTTTAGCGGTCTCAAAAGCCCCAAGACACCCAGTTTTCTTTAAATCTGGTGAAATATTTAGAATTCCAACGTCATATTTGATCCGTATTTTTGAATTTTGAATATTTAACGTAAAATTCGGTTTTAACGACCTCAAGATACTCAGTGTTATTCAAATCTGGAATTTGGAAATTTAGAATTTCAACCCCATGTTGTATCCGCCATTCTGAATTTTAAATATTTACTGTCAAATTCAAGTTTTATTTAAATCTTGTAAAATTTTTGGAATTCTAACGCCATATTGGATCCGCCATTTTAAATTTTGAATTTTTATTATTATAGAGTTTTACCGACCTCAAAGAGTTTTTCAAAGATTCATCGCTAGGCGTGGTTATCGAAAAACCATCCACCCGGAGAACGCAACGAGACTTCACAATGCCAGAGCTGAAGTAAACCTTCCAGGAGTTGGACCAAGTAAGATTCAAAAGCGAATTGTCTGCGAAAGGATTTGATTGGAAATCCAACCTTAATCCATGCGTGTTCAAGACAAAAGATTTCCGCATAGATGAAATGAAAAGCAGTAAATAATTGACATCTGACACATGTATGACTCGATGCCGCCGACTCAGAAGCTGTGGACACCTTTTAATTGTCAGATCTAAGTAGCTTACAATCTAGCCTTGGTAATGTAGCGACTAACGTGCTGGTTTCTCGCCCAAGCGGCCCGAAATCGGCAAATCTGGTTAAGGTTTTCTGCAGCTTTTCCTTAAACTGTAACACTAATGTGGAATTTGTGCTATAACATCTATAAGTCGACTGCAGCCGCACGATGGGCCTGCATCATAATAATAATCACACCTTCCTGTACAAGCTTTATAGCTTCTGGGGCCTGATTTCTAGGTTGGGTTGTCTACGCTACGCTTACGAAGTGAACGCAATGGTTTTAGCGCCAAACATCCGTAGAAGTTGGAGACATTGCAATCATAGAGCTCTCAGGTGCTCACGGAAACACGGAAAAAGAGAGTGAAGATTTACCTTGGCTCAGAGTTGTAGATGTTAAAATAGAAACAGGCACTTACTGAAGACCCTTAAAATTCTTAGCAATTCTTGACGTTCAAAGGTCAGGGTCAGATATCAACGACAAAGCACGAATGTTAGTTTTGGAACAATCAGCATTCAAAACCGTATATGAAACTAAACTTTTCGACAGCAGAACTACAATGTACTGAATCTTTAGCACTTAAAAACTTCATAAATACAAACCAGAATTTAAAACTTTTGGACCTGCGAAAGACACAGAACTTATGAAACTCTTAATTATTTTAAACTTTGAAACATAGGATTGTAAATCTACAAAGCTTTAGATTCCTAAGACTCTGACTCCCGTATATTCTTTAGGACATAAAGTGTTTGGAATCCTGAATTTTCTAAACTTTGCAAACATAGCAACGCTTTGAACCCCTGGATCTTTGAAACCTTGATGCTTTTAAATATATTGAGTTACTGAAACCCTGAGTTTTATTATCTTATTAAAACGCAATTTTTCAATCCTCGGGTCTCTGAAACCTTAAACTCTGAATGATTTTCTGAAATTGGAATTTAAATATCGTTCTGAGTATTTACCATTGTGAAACTAAATTGAACTGAAGGTTTAACAAATTAAAACAAATGAAACTTTCTATTTGTGAAGCTCTAAAGTTTTGAAACTCATGGTATTTGATTCTATCTAAAAGATATAAAAACTTCTAATAGTCTGAAACATTAAAATAAAAATTCTTGGAAAGTTCGAAGCAGAACTATTTCTCTGAAATGCTACACCATTGAAACTCTGAATGACTCTTTGATATTCAAAACCTGCGAAATTTAAATTTATAAGTCTTTCTGAATTTGGACCTGGTCTTTGGACCTTTGAAGTACAATATTTTAAAATATTTTTACCAATTCTGATTAACCAGTTCTGAAAGACTGAAATTTTTGAAAATTGAGAATACTCCGAAATCAAAAGACTATGAATTTTTCTTTAAAACTCAAAACCTGCTAGTAGAACACCTTGTGTTAAGACTTCTTTATTTCTAAAATAAAAGACCAATAAAATAAAATAAAGGTAGACATAATTTTGTATTGCATAAGACTCTCTGGTTTGGCAATATGATAATTATTTTTATAAAATCCAATAAACAATTCTATTACAAATAATTCCTTCCATACAAAATAGCTACATTATTAATTCGAAAGCAAAATCTTTTTCCTTTCGTGGTACACATCAAGATTTATTATTAATTTAAAATGAAGTTGCTGAAAATGAACTTTAAATTATTATTATGGAGTAGTTAGTTCTACGTGGTGATCGTTAAATATAGTCTAGAAAAATCTGAAAAGCTGCAACACCACAGGAGAAAGAAATACAATAATCAATGCATTTTGGAGAAACTTTAATAAAACTATTTTTTATACTACATAACCTTCAATGTTAGTACTAAAAAAATCTCTTTAAAAAGTCTTTTAACCTGAAATGGTGGTTTGACAATAGTTTGAAAAATCTTCATTATCGCATGCGTAGGCAGATCACCTTTCGTTAATACCAATAAGTTCTCTGAAATCTGAAACCAAACAAGCACTAAATAAAACAAAATTCCTACCTCCATCAATTTACACTTACGTTCATTTACTGATTCTTTTTCTTAGTTTCTAGATTGGCAAAAATTGGAGCTGCCAATCCTAGAAGAATAGATACAGTAATGGAATACATTCTGATGTTCTACTCCAACTATACTAAACCATTCAGTTTACTTTCAAATTTATATTCTTCTTATATTCTTAAAAACTTCCTGATCCTACATTTTTCAAAACAGTAGTTCAGTTCACCTGAAGGTTCTTCTTTTGATAAAATTGCTGTTTTCGTCTAAATTCCGTTTAACTTCAATACAAGAATAGTGTAAATTTATTACTCTCTAAAACAATTATATCTTTAATTATTTATGATAACATTTTTTACACAAAAACAGTCAGATTTCTAATCGTTTCGGAGTAAGATTTTACTCTTTACTTTTGAATCTTTTACTCTACATGGGAAAAATATTGCCTATTTAGAGTGGATTGTTTTAAAACTTTTGTTTAATTTGTTTTCTTAATTTGTTAGATTAAAATTTAGAGTGAAAATAGTGTAGTTTTCCAAGGTTGAGGTCAATAATAAAATAAATGATCTATTTACTTATTGCAATGAAAACATACATAAAAAATATATACATATATACAATTAATAATAATAATTGCTACAACCCATAACCTGGAAACCAGGCCCCAGAAGCTATAAGCTTGTGCGGTAGGAAGGGGGCGATTATTATTATTACGTAGGCCCAATTTGCGGCTGCAGCCGACTTACAGATAGAACAGCGCAAATCCCACATTTGTGTCACAGCTAAGGAAAACTGCAGAAAACTTTAACCAGATCTGCCGGCACCGGGATAATTAAATTAAATTATTAGAATTAAAATATAAGAACGTATTGAAAAAGATATATACGAGCCCAGTTGGGATACTTCTATTTTGTTTAAAGGACACCCCAGAACCTTTACTTCGAAATAGTTTTTCCTGGTTCATGGTATGGCTGTTAATTAATTGTTTCTACAGTGAACTACTGCTCGTGCTCCATGCCAATTCTCATGAAATTTCTGTAAGGAGGTACTACAATTATGATGTAATTACTCTTTTGTTCTGCGAATTAGAAATAATTATAATTATTACTTTTACTTACCTAATTTCTTAATATCTCAGTTTATTGCTTGGAAATAACACATTGAATATGAATTGTTGAAAAAAGTATAACTCCGTTGGAAATTAGTATTAAATAGTTTACTGTTGAACATGTCTTATAGGCTTCCAAGTGCTCCCGTCTTACTCATCAGAAGTAACAGTAATTACTAAAATTATAAAATAATACATGTATTAATAAAATGTTTAAAATGTAAAATTGTTTTAAGTTATCTTATATTAATTATTAAAACAAACTGCTGAAACTAAAGTTTCACATTCACACGCAGTAAAAGGACGTGAACATATTTGCACTAACAGATCTCTAGTTATAACTGTTAAAACTCTGCAATTTAAAAAGATACTAAAATTAGTGAAATTTCAAAATTTTACAAATCTAAATTTAATGTAGGTACTATTATTTATGTACAGATACCTGTTTTTTTATCTAGTCGATGTTATTTTCATATCTATATCTTCAATCAGCTTAGTTGTTCATTACGTTTTAAATTATACAGCTACAGTGAGTTATTTAAAGATTTGTGAAATTTTGAAATTTCCACCAATTTTAGTAACTTTTGAGATTGAAAAAGTTTCAACAGTTATACCTAGTCGAAGTTCATACAGCAGAAGGGTTGATTATCGCCATTTCTTGTTAGTGTCGTTATTGCGCACAGCGCACACGTTTTTCTTGTCAAAAACACTGCCAAGTGCATATTGGTGCCAATTCGTTTTATTTACTTCAACTAGAGTAACATGAACACTAACCAACATTTTTTACCAATTTAGATCACTTTTTAACGACTTTTTTTCTCTTAAGAAAATTCAAATTAGAGTGGATTTTGTTATACTTTTAAAGTAGAATACTATTATTAGATTGGATATTCAATCTATATAGAGTTAATCAGTAATATAGGGAGAAAATAGATTTCAGTAGCGAAGTATTATTTCTGTTATAAGAATAGAGGAAAACAATTTTGGGAATAATTTTGTACTTACCATATATTCTTAATAACAAATATATTGTTGGTAAAAATACAGATACGCTTACTCAAGTTCTTTTTAATTTTGAATAGATTATCCTAACAAATATTGGCAATTGGAAAAATATCTTAGTTGAAAACCTTAAATTATTTGTTTTTGTACATACAGCTCGACCATCATTCTGCGGAAAGCGGGAATTGTATAAGTTGAAGAGTGAGGAAAAAATATCTCTCTTAAGAGCAATACATTAGTATCGCAGAGTAAGACAGACATAAACAAAATAACTGGAATGTAAACTAAATTAGAAAATAAAGGGTTTTGGATCTTCCGACATTCAGAGTTTTGAACATCTAACGATCGATATTTTAGGATCTTGCCTAAGAGTTCTATTTTCAGATGTTAAGAAGTTTAGATCTTTTTAGTTTTAAAGTATAGTGCGAAGAATTCCTAAAGTGATAAAGTTGGAGTTTCAGGCATTCAACTTTTAATTTGAAAGTTTAAGACTTTTCTTTTGCGCTTTGCGGGATCCAAGCTCATTAGCCAACAATTGATCCGTTGATCTATTTGTACCTACGATACTAGGATAAAATTTGGGATGCACACTTCATGTTTCAGGACCTTTTGAAACGACTTTTAGTAAGGCACTACTAGAATAAGGCCACGTAGTTAAGGACATCTCCACAAAGGATAGAAGAAAGGAGAGGAACGGTTATATTTTTATTTGAATTGTATTTAAAAATTGTATCAACGATTTATATACTAAAATGTTGTTACTTCTTAAGATTTGCACTAAATTAGTAGGTTGGATTGTTTTTAGTTTGATTAAATTTCTAAACAGTTCATTTCTTTGTGAAATTTAGAACATTCCAAAATTACGTGATTGGCATCTGCAAAGTTAGCTCCGCATTCGCAGGCTGCTAACGCAACTATACCCAATCTGTTAAGATGTGCAGGTGTCTGTCCATGTCCAAACATCAACCGCGCTATAGTAGTTTGAAAATTTCGGGAAACTGCATCGCTTTTGTGTCCTGGTCTTTCATTGACTGTTAGATGATATGTATATGGCTGATACAATTCCCTCAGAAGCTTTCTTTTTTCAAGACACTAACGTAGTGTAACGTTCTTTTTCAAATAATAATACAAGTGCTGTTTAAATCGTCTATTCACAAACAAATATTTATTTCTATACACTAATGAATACACTATAAATTAACGCTATGATTATAAACCATTAAAAACTATTATTTACAGACTATGAATTTCTAATACAACATTTATATTCACTATTTATTTTGTAATACACAGTTAATGACTTGCAGTTGACTGATCCCCTTTTATCCGCGAGTCGCTTTTATATCCTCATATAAACGCACCAGAAATCGCTGGAACCTTCTATGTATTCTTAGAAAATGCTAGAATAAACCACGTCTGATTTACATGCTTGTGCGATGCGTCATTTTCTCGAAGGCGACAGAACACACCACCTGTCGCTCGAAAAGAGGTTCGTTCCTTTTCTCTCCCGTTACACTGCCCCCCTCTTCAAGTCTGTTCTGTCCCAGAACAGGTTTTATGCTCTGGTTCCTGTAGAACGGGTCATGACGATATCGACAGTCTTCACCTCGACTACACGTTCCATTACGGTAGAAATAACAGTCTACACTCTTCGTTGGCCTTAATGCGGGCTGTGGGTCAAAACTGCAGACGAAGATCTTGACGTCCGTACCTCTAAAGACAACTTCCAGCATGTTTCTAACGATTCTCCAATCCAGCTGGTCCCGCCCACAGCCGAGTTTGGGAACTGCCAATTTGTTAATTCCCCTGGTAAGCAACTCGATCCTCAAATTCCATAGTGCCCTCCACAAGTCGGCGTAACTCGGCTTCTGGTAATAAAACTGCTTGGTTACCAAGTAGTAAATGGATCGGTCATGATCAGGCAAGCGTAAGGATTTACCAACAGAGGGATTTTGTTCTCGAAGTTCATTCAGCCGTCCAAATTTATTTCTAAACACTACTGCGATCCCCCTGGACATACGGAGATCCGCGGAGACACAGTGGGCAATGGAATAATTACCAGGGACCCGGAAGAGATCTTGTTGCATCTCAGTCGTGACTCCGAATCGCGCTTTTCTAGTTCCAGAGAAAGCAGCCATAAATTCTCTAAAGGTTGGTTGATCATCTTCAGGCCTTACGGTATTGATAGTCACCTCAGCCTCATCTTTCCGATCCGGGACTGCGTCATTATTTCCCTCATAGTGCGCCAGACGATTGGAGTGTACCACCTTTGGTTTCCCCCTTGGCAATTTCTGGATGCGATAAATCAAGTCATTTATTCGTTTCTTCACCTGGTATGGACCCTCCCAATTTCGCTGTAACTTTGGAGAATAGCCACGACGCCTTTGCGAGTTGTATAACCAGACAAGCTCTCCAGGTTGAAACCCTCCTTCTTGGGCTCTCACATCGTACGTAGCCTTCATCCGGTCACTCGCGATTCGACTATTATTTCGGGTTCGGTCGTGAATATCCTCCAACTTCTTCTTTAAGTTGATGACATAATCATTTCCAGCTACCTCCTGCTGTATAGGTGGAGACCCAAATTCCAGATCACACGGTAACCGTAACTCGCGTCCAAACATCACAGACGCTGGTGACTGACCGGTTGTTTCGTGGACCGATGCACGATAAGCCATCAGGAACAGATGCAGGTATTGGTCCCAGTCTCGTTGATGATCGGAGACGACCTTGGCCAAATATTTGCCCATTGTTCGATTCATGCGTTCTACCATTCCATCGGACTGCGGATGTAACGGTGTGGTCCGGGTCTTACGAATGCCCAACAATCGACAGACTTCTCCAAAGAGTACAGACTCGAAATTGCGGCCTTGATCCGAATGCAGCTCCATGGGCACTCCGAAGCGACTGAAAAACTCTTTGACTAGTACGTCAGCAACAGTCGCAGCTTCCTGGTTTGGTAGGGCATATGCTTCTGGCCATTTGGTAAAATAGTCCATTGCCACTAAGATGTATTTATTCCCATCGTCAGTTTCGGGAAATGGTCCGGCAATGTCTATAGCTATTCTCTCCAGAGGACTACCCACATTGTACTGCCTCATAGGTGCTCTTCGTTTCCCCAAGGGTCCGTTGCCAGTGGCACATAGTTCACATTTCCGGCACCACTCCTTCACGTCTTCTTTACAATTGACCCAATAAAAACGCTCCTTAACTTTCTCCAAGGTCTTTTTCACACCGAAGTGTCCTCCGGAGGCACCGTCATGGAGATGTCGCAATACTGTAGCCACTCGGCTTCTTGGAACCACGAACTGAGACCTAATGGTGGTGCCATCTTCACTCTCCAGTACTCGCTTCAGGAGATCGTCTTCCACCTTCAAGGACTCCCATTGGGCCCAATATGCTTTGAGCGTTCTGTTAAAAGGGCTGACGGCCTCCCAGGCAGGCCTTTCTCCCACGCGCTTCCATTCCAGTACCATTTTTAGTTCGGGATCAGCCTCCTGCTGTCGTTGCAATTCTTCCGGCAACCAATTGTCGTTGACGATGGTAGTCCTTAATACTTGGCAAACCCTCTCTTCCAAACGAGAGCAATGACGGCAATCCGTTGGACAGGGTCTTCTTGAAAGAGCATCGGCATTTCGATGACTAGTGCCCGCTCGATGTTCGGTGTCAAAGTCGTATCCTTGTAATCGTTCGATCCACCTTGCGACCTGGCCTTCAGGATTACGGAATTGTAGAAGCCATTTCAACGCTGCATGGTCCGTCCTCAATAAAAACTTCCGTCCGTACAAGTATTTGTAAAAGTGCTCAACGGACTTCACGACGGCCAATAGTTCTTTTCTGGTCACACAATAATTCTTTTCGGCTTTAGACAAAACCTTACTAAAATAGCCGATGACCTTTTCTTGTCCATCCTGTATCTGAGAAAGTACACCCCCAATGGCCAGATTACTTGCATCTGTGTCAAGTATGAATTTCCCTTCTGTCCGTGGATAGCTCAATATTGGTGCGGTTGTCAGGGCACGCTTCAGCTGTTGGAAAGCTGTTTCACACTCTCCGCTCCAAACATACTCGCGCCCATCTTCAGTTAACCTTGTCAGAGGTTTCGCTATATTGGCAAACCCAGGAACGAAACGCCTGTAGTAGGTACATAACCCAAGAAAACTACGAACTTGGTGTTTATCTTTCGGTGTTGGCCACTCTTGAACTGCACGAATCTTATCGGGGTCGGCTGCCACTCCATTTTGTGATACGACGTGCCCGAGATATTTCACTTCCTTTCTGAATATGTGGCACTTTTTCGGACTCAGTTTCAGATTGGCTCCACGTAGTCTTCGGAACACTTCCTCTAGATTTTTCAAATGTTCGTTGAATGATTTTCCGACTACAATCACATCATCTAGGTATACCAGGCAGGTCTTCCACGACAACCCTCTCAGGATGGTCTCCATTAGACGCTCAAAGGTGGCCGGAGCGTTACATAGACCGAAAGGCATAACTGTAAACTGCCATAGTCCGGAACCAATAGTGAACGCGGTCTTCTCCCGGTCTTCAGGTTCCATTTCAACTTGCCAGTAACCGCTCTTCAAGTCCAAAGTCGAAAACCATCGTGAACCAGACAGGGTATCTAACGTGTCGTCGATGCGTGGTAAGGGATAGCTGTCTTTCTTGGTCACGTCATTAAGCTGCCGATAGTCCACACAAAATCTCGTTGACCCGTCCTTCTTACTGACCAGGACCACCGGTGATGCCCATGGACTGCTGGATGGCTCGATGACCCCTTGTTCTTCCATATCAGTAATAATCTTTTCGGCTTCTGCTCGCCTTGCTAGAGGTAGACGCCTCGGCTGCTGACGGACAGGCATAGAGTTGCCTGTATTGATTTTATGTTTTACTATATTTGTTCGTCCCTTCTGGCTATCGTCAAGAGCGAAGATATCTTGGTATCGGTGAACCAAACCCTGTACCTCTTTCACTTCTGTTCTGTTAAGGTCTTCGCACGAACTAGTAACCATGCCCACTAATTTTCCACCATGGTCTTTGGGCGCTGGTTTTGGAACATCAGCCATACACCTGGCTACTCGGAATACTGGCACACACTGTCCCACAAGGGTACTCTTCTTCAATGTCACCGGATCCACATTAACGTTCATAATTCTCACCGGTACTCTCTTTCCAACCTTGATCAGCGCTTTTCCCACCAGTATGCCACTATGGATCTTCTTATCACAAACAGGCTCCATCATTCGCACACACCCTACCCGAAGATCTCCATCCAAACCCGCCTCGACAACCATCTCGCTTTGACCCGGCAATATCACATCTTCAGTCAACAAAACCCTTACAACCGGATCTTCTCGTGGGTGCAAAGGAAGTTCTTCGTTACCGACCTTCAAAACACCCTCTTTCAAATCCAACGTAAAACCAAATTTTCTCAGGAGGTCCATTCCCAAGATGAAGTCATCAGTGATATCGGCTGCCAGCACCTCATGATCACATTCTTCACTTCCAATGCCAATCTTCATCTTCACCACTCCGCGTGTTGGTATCACTTCACCTGTTGCTGTACGGAGTTGAGTAGTTGTCGGTAACAATTTAATACTTGATTGTAGAACATCAGGGCGTACGATGGATTTTGTCGCCCCCGTATCAATAAGTAGTGGAACGGTTCGGTTAGCAATCTTTCCATCTACAAACAAACTGCCATTACTATTCTTTGATGTTACGGCATGGATCGTGATCTCCGGGGCATCTTCACTCGCAGTCAACGTTCGCCCCCTCTTGCCAACCCTTTTTAACTTTTCCGACGGTTGTACTTTTCTTATGTTGGGACAACGGCGTTCTACATGTCCTTGTTCGCCGCAGTTCCAACAACGAGGCCCTCGAACTTCTTGATGATTCTTCTTACGGCTTTCTTCCTTCCGAAGAACTCTCAGTACTAACTCCTCTAGGTGATCTTTAGAACCTTCTTCTTCCTCCACAACGGCCCGAACACGCCCGTGACCTCGGGACGCTTGTTTTGCAGCTTCAAATTCTAAAGCGTGAGCAAGCGCATCATCAGTTGTTCTTGGTCGTGCTAGCCTCAATGATTGTTGTGTTTCTCCGTCTCTTAACCCATCAATGAAGGTCTGCACAGCCAGTTGTCCCAGAAATGAATCGGGTGCCGTAGGGTACGCCAATCGGACAAGCCGCGCAACATCGGCTTCAAACTCCTGCAGGCTTTCTCCATTCTTCTGGATACGATTCTTCACTTGCGCGTGATACACTTGTTGAAGATGCGCGTCTCCATATCTCATTTCCAATCTAGACACTAACAATTGGTAATCATTTTCCTGTCCTGCTGGGATTGTTTGCAGGACGTTCAACGCGTCTCCACGCAAAGCCACAGTTAAAGAAACGGCCTTTTCCTTGCCTGTCCATCCGTTGGCCCCAGCGGCCGCCTCAAATTGTTTGTAGTAGGTGGACCAAGGTATCTTTCCATCGAACGTGGGTGGTTTTACTTTTATCCCTACGGCAGGAACCTTTTCTTCTTTAAATTGTTTCTTTACTTCATTAAACGGCCACTCAGAAGTTGAGGGAAACCGTAGTTGCCTCATTCTATCTTCCAGCATTTCGATCATATCGTCTTTCTTAGTTGTTGGTGGTAATTGCATTTGGGCTATTTTCTCTTCTACCATCTTTATTACCCTATCTTGTTCCGCCAATCTACCTTCCAATAGTCCTAACGCACTGGCATTCTCCAAAAATTCTTCGAAAACTTTATCTTCCAACGCTTTGACATTTTCCAACAATTCTCCTTTCATCATTTTAACATTTTCTTCCAGTGCTTTAGTATTTTCAAGTAATTCTTGTTTTAAAATTCTAGAATTCTCTTCGGACTTTTCCAGTAGTTCTTCTTTTAGCATTCTAACATTTTCTTCGGACTTTCTAGAATTTTCTTCGGCTTTTCTAGAACTTTCTTCCATTTTACTTAACAACAAACTAGTATCAATTGCGGGTCCAGGTATTTCGAAGAGGAAACTTTCAGGATCTTCTTGCTGTTCTATAAGCCATTCTTTTAGCCGATTTATTAACACGTTTTTAAGGCCAGTTGTTTCCAAATCTCGTTCTTCCAGTTCATGTTTCAAGTCTATTACTTTCAGATCTTTCAACAATTTCATCGCCATCTTAATTGTTTGTTGAAATTATTTTTAACACTAAAAATTTAATCTCACAGCACTTTATTTAATTATTACGCGATTTTATTTATTTTAAAACCCCACACCTGACACCACTGTAACGTTCTTTTTCAAATAATAATACAAGTGCTGTTTAAATCGTCTATTCACAAACAAATATTTATTTCTATACACTAATGAATACACTATAAATTAACGCTATGATTATAAACCATTAAAAACTATTATTTACAGACTATGAATTTCTAATACAACATTTATATTCACTATTTATTTTGTAATACACAGTTAATGACTTGCAGTTGACTGATCCCCTTTTATCCGCGAGTCGCTTTTATATCCTCATATAAACGCACCAGAAATCGCTGGAACCTTCTATGTATTCTTAGAAAATGCTAGAATAAACCACGTCTGATTTACATGCTTGTGCGATGCGTCATTTTCTCGAAGGCGACAGAACACACCACCTGTCGCTCGAAAAGAGGTTCGTTCCTTTTCTCTCCCGTTACAGTAGTCTCTCCAGTAAATAGTCGTGTGAATAGGAGTACCATCACTTGTTGCATTTTTGCTAGTTTATCAGTCTACTATTTTATTCGGCGAAATCCTGACATGTCCTTTGAACTAACTATCCCTAACTTAATATGTTGTTCTCTTATCTTAATTATCGTTGGCTACAGTTTACGATAATCTTCGTTAGCAATTAACGACTGAAAAGTTTAAGACTTTAAAGCAGGGGTTGCCAAAGTTTTGCCTAGGTGGACCAAATTGTAATATTTGACGGGCCAAAAAAAGTTTTATGGAAAAATACGTTCAAATCGATAAAAAGTTAGATACACGGGAAAGATTTAAACTAATTTTATAACATAACTCTGTTTATTAACACATTTCAAAAATAATTAAACAAAAATAACTAAATAATTTTAAATAAAAAAAGAAAATAATAATAAATTCATCAATCTAAAGTGTGCAGTTGTTGTTTTCTTTTAATAATATCATTGAGCCTTGGTTTTAAGTCAGTTGAATGTATTATTTATGTATTAATTTTGATCTCAATTTGGTTGTTAATGCTCATGATTGAGAGTTTTTTCGCATATATAAGTGCTTCCAAATAATGAAAACATTTGTTGGGCATATTTTCGCAATTTTGGAAAATCCTGTGAAGATAATCCTTTATAAAAATCAATTGTAGCGATAAGAATTCTTAGTTTCGACATTTTCCTGTAATTCAATCAGTTCAAATTGCATATCTTCAGAAACATTTTGTAGATCGCAAGAAAATATGGATCAGAAAATAAAGTAAACTCTTCCTCATGATTCTTAAAACCATTAAAACATTTATCAAATTCTTCTAACAAATTGTGTATAATATTATAATATTTTTCCGACTGAAGAATAGCTGATGCTTCAGCATTTTCTGTTGCTAATATTCTACTCGATTCAAAATGAGATAAGTTTCCAATTTGAAGTTCTTCTTGTACTAATCGAAGTTTTCGTTCTGTGGCTTTCACACAACCAAAATCAAAAATAAACTTCCCATTTCCGTGTAACTTTAAATTTAAATTATTCATAACACCAATTACATCAATTAAAAATGTCAAGTTGTACAACCAATTAATATCTTTGTAATGAATCGATATTACGTTTTTTTTTAAATTAAAAAATCTGTTATTTCTTTTCTTAAATTGAACCTTTTTAATGTTAATGCTTTACTAGAGCTTCTACTCAGCCCACTTGCGATCGACCCACGTCGTCACGCGAGCCAGGGCCTCTCTTTCCTAGAACCTCTACTCAGCACAACATGCTACATGCACACTACGCTAGAATGCAGCTGCTTGCCGCACTTTATTCAATAAATAAAGTTTTAAAAAAAGCTTCGGCCACAGAATATAATCAAAACTAGCGCTCACTTAATAATGATTAAAAATGTAATAATTTGTATATTACGTATTACCAATACTATTACGTAAATCCTTATATATCCTTAGCTTAAATATGTTCTTACATAATGTAAGTTGTTTCTTTCCCACTACCTCAGTATTATTCTGAATTGATACATCACTACTCATATTTGGTCATACGGTCATTGTCAGCAACAACTCCTCAACGATAGCTAGGTTGTAGAAACCAAAAAAGTTATATCAGCTGCCCCGACAGGGGAGCTTCAGGGCGCAAGAAGAATCTAATAGGAACTCGGTTCACTGGCTATGAACAATACTTCACGTATACTCGCTGTATGATAGAAAGTAATAGACGAGAAAAGCTATTTTATCTCGGAATTCTTCTACGTAGTGACCCTTTTGGAAATAAAGCTACTGGGGTTCCTCTGCTACTTAATATTCGCTAGTATAGTTTATTCTAGTGTTAAACTGGATTTTATTCTTGTTTACTCTCCACCCTTAGCTAAATATGTTCTCGGTCAGGTCAACCTATAACGGGACACTATCTTTGCGTAAACGTTAAATATGTTCTATATGGCAGTTGCTGTATAGCAGTAGCCTATGTTAATGCTGGCGTCTGTCCTGGTAAATTTCAATCTGTAGCTGGAGATGGCGCGACGGTAGAAATTTTTAAATTTTTTGGATCGGTCATATTCGGTTTGAGCAGTTCGGTAAACAAGCAACGCCTTCTAAATAAAAATACAACCTTGTGTTTATCAGACTCTGATATTATCTGTGATATTATATTACAGAATTAAAATAAAGTTAAACCATTCTTTGTTTTACTTATGTGAAACTAGAAAGTAAGCAAATATATCTCATACGAATGTCTGTGATAATAGCAAATAATATATGTAACTGTAATTATATAATTTACTTTTCATAAACGTGTACAAATAACGCTTCCCGACTAAACAATGGAAGTAATTTAAAAAAAAAATAGAAACGAGAGAAACGTCCGTCTTATTATAGCTTGAAAGGCAAATACTATAAGGAATTTGAACGTCATCATAAGATTATTTTACAGAAACAAAAGGGTAGCTTTGGAATATTTCTGCTACACTGCCGTCCAAAAGTTTGGATGCACTTACTATTAGTATAAATAAGATTTTTACTAGGATCTCTGAATGTTGATGATCAGGTCCGGATATAGAGACCCAGGGCCCCTAGGCAGTTAACGGGCCTCCCCTTTTTGGTAATTTAGCAAAAAAGCAAAACTTTTCTTTAAAAAAACTTCACTTTTACTTAGAATAGAGAATCCGACATAGAAATGAAATGAAAGTACCAACTATACTTTTTTTACACATTATAATTTTTACATTTTCATACAATTACAAGATTACATTTCTACAATACAACCTTTCTGCAAAGGAACGGATGATCTCACTATAGTCTACAGACTGGATTATTTCTGACTGTACGGAATTAAGTCTATTTTCTTCTGTAGTAGATCATAAATAAATCTTTACTCTTTTTAGTGCTGAAAACGACCGTTCTGTCGAACAGTTTGACTCTGGTGTACACAACATTATCCGCAGCGCTATTCCCACGTTTGGATAGATGTCCAAAAAGCCTTCTTCCAGGATGTACTTTGTATGTAGCTACAGTTACGATAACCCTTTCCCCTGTAACCTCTGCGAACAACAAATGAGATCGCAAGTGTAGACACTGGTTTTCCAAAGTACCATCGCAATCCCCCGGATAGAAGGCTTACGGTTCCGTACTCCGCTACGGACGTCTTGAGATTCCAAACTATGTAGCTTCGTGAGAAAGTCAAATCTTTGACTTAACTTCTCGTAAGTAGAGCCACGTCTCTGTAGCTCTGTAATCAACCTGTCTATAATGACGTTGAAGATTCCGAATCTGCTCCTGCTGGAGAGTTTAACCTCTTTTTCCTTTACTTCGTCAAACTGGACTTTTCGCTTACTTTTCCTTTTCATATAGTATGCGTAGTTCTGTTCTTCGCTTTTTCCACAGCTTTCGACTAATAACCATCAAAGGTAGCGACCTTCCTTATATCTTCTAGGTATGTTACCAAGGACTGATAAAGTTCAGCAAACGTACCCATTTGAATGTTCACAGATTGGAAACATTTGCTCACTTTGTTAAATCTTTCCAGGATATCATCCCACAACAGGGTCAGGAAGCACATTTCCAGGGAGTCGATTGAATTAAAAAAGACGTGGAGCCTCAGAACGCATAGATGGTTTTATTTGTTTTAGTGGCGGTTATCTGAAGAGCTGCATGATCTTACTCCAGGAGCAACAGAGACTTCTTCAGGCACCGCCCCGAGCAAACTATCTTGTCTGAGAAAGCTTTACAACTGTTGAATTTGGCTTCAGTTCAGGTAACAAACTTGCCATCTGCGTGACGAAACCTAGAAAAATTGCACAATTCCTGTAAAGTACCAAAGAAAGATATAGCAGTCTCACAACATCCGACAATATTCAGTGAGTCCAAGACGTGATTTTTCAAGGTCTGCAGAACGACGATAGCCAAGTCTTCAGCTTCATGTCTACTGTTTGGTATGAATCTTATAAATCGTTCGATAGGAAATCCCTCAGCCAACACATATTGTACTATGAGTGAAAGTTGATTCACCTGGTAGATGTCAGAGTCGAGTCGACAGAGATGGAAAAATACTTCGATGCTTTATCTCAGTCAGATCGTGCTGATGGCCTTTTCTACCATAATGTTGATAATTTCTTCGCATATTCTAGACGAAAGATATGACGTTGTGCCGCATCATTGGTTTCCTTAGTTTTATGTACGTGTCCAGAAAAGGATCGAACTTAGCCAAAAGTTCTACGGACGTGACATATTAGTTCCCACTGTTTCTCGATCTAAATCTTTTCTGTGGACCTATAAACGGCAATCCGCATGCAGACAATGACCTCACAACAGACAAAATATACCACAAAACCTCATGCTAGTATTTTATTTCTTCTTTCGTTTGAAGAACAAGACTCTTGTCAACTCTACCGCCAACATTCTTCCTCGCTAAGCGGACCAGTGTCGCACATGCTGATCTGTGATCGTTTGAACTGACCTACATTTTTGCAGTCGTTGTATTTCATCATTAGCTAACAACCCCGATTTTACAAACAGCTTACAAGGGTCACAGAACACGTATATGAATAGTATTTTTACTCTTTAAAAATACTATTCATGGCCGAGGTTGTTTTTCGCCATTAGGCAATGTTTGGGTAAAGAGTGAAAAGGATGGATATCTGGTTGTATCTGCGTACTGGCAGCGCTTCGAAGATAAATCGGATTGATATTTTGTTTCACCCCATTTTGTACGAAGTGTTGGAGTGTGGCACCGGCATCATCAGTATCCAATCGACAGGATCGTCACTAACAGATGAAAAGGATGGAATCGCAAAAACATATGTTCGCGTGAAATTAAAGATGTTCTCCAATGATACGAGGGTAGATCAGTATTTACGGTCCCTGACATAGTAGGCTTTGCATGATATCGTCACTCATTTTTCTATGAGAACTGTCATTACTAATTATTTGTTGTGTCAAGTTTTGCGTAGGTGCGTGTTGTTCTTTGAAAGTTATTAATAATTAAGCTGGTCGATAACAGACAATTTTTAAAAATGGAAAAAAGTGAAGTCAGAGCGGTGATAAAGTATTTGCAAAAAAAAGGATTAACACCTACTGAAATTCACAAGGATATGACAGACGTTTTAGGGGACTCTGCCCCTTCTTACCAAGTGGTGAAAAATATGTCTCGTGAGTTTAGATTAGGCAGAACAACTTGCGAACATGCGAAAGGTGCGGGACGTCCAGTCTGTGTCACCGTTGACAAAAACATCAATTTGATCCATGATATGGTAATGGCAGATAGAAGACTGACTATTCGCCATATCGCGGAAATAACGAACATCTCTTATGGGTCAGTTGAAAATATTTTAAGAAATGTTCTTGATCTCAGAAAAATTTCGGCGCGTTGGGTTCCAAAGATGCTGACCGTCGATCAGAAACGCTCTAGAGTGCTGCATTCGGAAGCCAATCTGGAGTACCTGAAGGCCAATCGGAAGCAATTTCTCACTCGCTTTGTGACTGTGGATGAAACATGGGTGCACCATTTTGATCCTGAGACGAAAAGACAAAGTATGGAGTGGCATCACAGAGGTTCTCCACCTCCACGCAAATTTCGAGTTCAACGGGCGGCTGGAAAGATTATGGCCACAGTGTTCTGGGATGCAGAAGGAATTTTGATGATCGATTATTTGCAGCGTGGACACACAATAACGGGTTCTTATTATGCAGGGTTAATTCCAAAATTGCGCGAAATAATCGACCGAAAAAGACCAGGAAAGTTGGCACACAAAATTTTGTTCCATCAGGACAACGCTCCAGTCCACAAGAGCTGCATTGTCATGGCTGCGATACAGAACGCTGGCTTTGAAATCCTAGAACACCCTCCATATTCACCAGACCTGGCACCCAGTGATTACCATCTATTTCCAAAATTAAAGGAAAACCTGCGTGGAAAAAAATATGGAGACGATAATGAAGTTATGACCGCAGTAAATGGCTGGTTTGAGGAGCAACCGGAAAACTTCTTCCTGAAAGGCATTGAAGCATTGGAACATCGGTGGACCAAGTGCATTGAAGTCCAGGGAGATTATGTTGAGAAATAAATAAATAATGTTTTAAAAATTCTTTCTCTTTCTATATCAGGGACCGTAAATATTGATCTTCCCTCGTAGCTGTGGGGTTTTCGGAAATTAAGCTTTGAGGATATTCAGGTAGCTGGTTACAGTTGCCTTTTCGATTGACGGTCGTAACTCCAATCGTCAAAGGCTGATGCGTACTAGGCCTAGAAAAGGCGAAGAACGAGTCCAACTTCGGAATATTACAATAAAGCTCTTTTTCATTCTGCAATTTCTTCTGATTTCTTTTTCTTTTCTAGACATCGGTAATTTCTAGAAAATGAGTGGATAATGAGTAATAGTTTTGCTTGTTTTTGACAAGGCAAAAATGGGAAAACAGAAATAAGCATTGAAAAACGAAGTACTATTAGCACTCTACTTAATGAAAGTCTGTCATGTCGAAAAATTGCAACAAGAGTGAACGTTTCGCTAAAAGGTGCAATAGTCAACTATTGCGGAATTCAGAAGTATCGGTACATTAGTACCGATACTTATTATTAATAATGATCGTCCTCGTATTGCAAGATCAAAAGTAACTAGCGCTTAGCAGGACAATCATATTGTGGTGACAAGCAAACGAGATAGACGATTAACTCTATCAAAACTATGTGCCCATATCAACAAAACGCGCTTAAACCCGGTATCACTCACGACAGTGAGGAGAAAGAAGTTTATGAGATGCAGGTTGAAAAACCTTTGTTGCCGTCGAAACCTTTACTACGGACAATAAATAAAAATAACACACTTTAAGAATATACTTTGGACTGATGAGGCTGTGTTTGGAGCTCGTCGACGTATTTCTGTCAGAAATCGCAGTTTGTTTCAAAACATGGCTGACATGGCTCCTCAGTGTATACTACCCACAGTAAAAGACTGGGCTGGTTCTATTATGGTATGAGCTCAGCATAAGAATAGTGCTCTGCAAAATAAAAGCACTCTCGCAAATATTTTCAGCCGACCGAGTACGATGTTGATTGTTAGCGGATTACGCAGCAACAGTTATGCTGTAATATTCGCTCCTTGTTATTACCGCAGCATACGATGACGATCGGTAAACCTCGAACTGATATTGATATGTGTGCGATTTTCGGAACTAACTGAAAATCTTTAAAGTGTTTCTGAATCAGCTGGTTATTCTTGTGCTGTGGTGTGGGGTTGCTCTTCTGACAGAAATACTGGATATTTTACTAAAATAGACGAAACAATATTGTCAGGTTGTATTTTAATAAAACTGTGAAACTTCTAATAATATTTATTTATTTCATGAGGAAAGAGGGTTACAAAGAGATATTCGCTAAACACGCAATACTATCTGTCTTAGAATCATTGGCCGTGGTATCGTGTTACAACAGGATAACGATCCGAAGCATAGTTCCCGTCTTTTACGGGGGTAACTTAGAGAAGAAAGAAGCAGATGGCGTACTTATTAACATGACTTGGCATCGCAATTGCTAGACATTAACTCTACAGAACCTTTTTGAACTCTACTTTCAAGAGCTTGAGAAGCAGAAAAGTGAGGATGTTCTGTCTCAATTCTCAAACTGGGTATAATTGAAAATGGTCTATTTCTAAGGTAACTCAATTTATTTTTTGCTTAAAAGAATTTTACACAAATGTACAAATAAGGTAATTGTAGATAATTACCAAATGTATAATATCTAAATGATGAACCTGACTGTTGTGATCTACTGCAAGACGTAGATATGATCTTTTCTTTAAATTTTCCTATAGCGGTGAACAAAAAGTCGTTTTGTTAAAAACAAAAAAATCTTACAGAAAATTGATAAGGGATTAAAAAGATTTTTCAAAACTTTCTGCAATGAAGAGTTATGAGAGAGTCAAAATATTATATAAAGCCGATAGATGTCTTTATGAATAAAAACACAAGCAAGAAAAAATACATTACAAAAAGATGAAAATAATGAAACAATATAAGAGCAGAGCTGGATGGTCAGATGACAACCTATGCAATGAATATATAGGTAACAAAGACATGAAGCAAATAAAACTGAAAAAGAAAAGAAAGAAAATACTAGAAAGTATAAAGCGTATAAGTTATTGCATATGCAGATGATGTAATAATTATGAGATTATGACTAAAGAACTAGTAATAAATTAATAGAAACTTTCCAAAAGATAGAGAAAGAAGCAGGTACCATTCGATTAGTAAAGCAAATACGACCCAAGTATAAATGCAGAAGGGAAAGGAATAACCAAACAGAGTATACGACGATTGCCCAAATTACAAGTTTGAAGAGATCAACATATTAATAGCGCAAATGATAGAAGCAAAATGAGTAAAGAAAGAATACTAGCTGGAAATAGAACGTACTTTGCTAGTAAGAAGACACCAGACACGTCAATGGATCTCTTGTGCTTAACAAAAACTGAAGAGGAACATCTCGAAACTCTCGAATAGTCGGATCAATCATTTCTTACTCTTGAAGTACATGCATTGTGTTTTCATTCATTCATTCATGTGTCTCGGTACATTTTTTCTGTGGAGACAGCCAGCGCTACCTAGCGCTGGATGACCCAAACCCTATTGAACTACGCGATGTAAGAGAGAGAGGTGAGGATCCTAGCTTGAATTCTTTTTTCGTATTTCAACAAAAGCAACAAGTTACTAAAGCTTACCCATTAGGGTAAGCAGTTGGCACCTAGTGAAGCATTAATGGTAAATACCATTAGAAAATAAATGATGAAATTCTAGAAGAAGTATGTGGAGAGGATGTTGTAAGGTTTATCAACTCACAGTAGATTAGACAATTCAGCCATGCATGTGGTGTCATATAAGAAGATTCAGAACAAGACGGCAAAATGAGATGCAACAGGGATGATAATACCAACAATAATAAAGCTATCGGGGGGGGGGCAAGCTGGTCATTCCAGAGGTCAATGTCTGCCAATCCATTTGTTGGAAAATACTTTTCCAGACATTGCGCAACTGGAACTGGAAAATGTGGTGGTGCACCATCTTGTTGATACCGAATGTTGGTAATCTTGTTTTTTTTAATGGTTTTATCCAAAAATAGTCACAGATTAGAATTCTGCATATAACAGTTACAAGAAATTAAAAATGATTTTTTTTATATATGTAGTCTTCTATATTTTGTAAACATTTATTTCAGACTCCCATTATGATCAAATATTGTGGAACTCAATACCAAATATTTTTTGATTCTAGTGAAAAAAGATGGACTTGTAATTTAAAAGAATAGTCGATAACAAGAGCCTAATGTGTGGTGGGAAAAAAATAAATAAAGACGAATAATTCACCTATCACTTGTTAGTCAGCTGACTACAGGAGCGCAATTTATGTAGCATTCTAATTAGTTTAATTTATTAGATATATGAGGTAAGCGCCGTAAATTCTCGGCCCGGCAGGCTTCTACAAATGCCAACATGCTAAAACTCGGTTTCGTTATAGTTGAACATGTAAGAGGCCTACACTATATATATTACGACTAGAAGCGTAATAGATTTTAGTAGCCACTCAAGCATCGTGACGAGTGCATGAAAATGTAGCAGCTAACGAAAATTGAGTTACCGCGCAGTCATTAAATTTTTAACAAAAGAAGGCCACACGCCTAATCTAATCAAACAACGTTTAGACGGCGTTTATGGTGATTTATCTCCTTCATATTCCACCGTACAAAAGTGGTCAAAATGTTTCCGTTTGGGGCAAGAATCTCTTGAAGATGATGAGCGCACCGGTCGGTCAATTGAAGCGGTAACGCCTCAAAAAGTTGCAATTATTGAAGAAATGGTATTAGAAGATCGCCATTTGAAAGTTAAGGAGTTAGCAGTGATGTCTGACGTCTTGGAAACAAGTGTTCGCCGAATTCTTCGTGACTATTTGGGTATGAATAAAATTAGTGCAAGATGGGTACCACGTCTTCTCTCTGCTGTTCAACGTCAACGTCGCGTCGAACGTGCACGCTCGTTTTTAAACATGTGTGGAGACGACCCAAAGCCGACTTTGGAATCCATTGTCACTGGAGATGAAACAATGGTTCTGTATTATAATTCTCTATCCAAAAGGAAATCGATGGAATGGCGGCGACTCGATGAACCTCGTCCCAAAAAGGGGAAAGTCGTTCAATCGACTAAGAAAGTTATGGCAACAATATTCTCAGATTGTGACGGCATTTTACTGATTGATTTTAAGGAACGCAATATAACTGTTAACAGTACATACGAGGGTAGATCAGTATTTACGGTCCCTGACATAGTAGGCTTTGCATGATATCGTCACTCATTTTTCTATGAGAACTGTCATTACTAATTATTTGTTGTGTCAAGTTTTGCGTAGGTGCGTGTTGTTCTTTGAAAGTTATTAATAATTAAGCTGGTCGATAACAGACAATTTTTAAAAATGGAAAAAAGTGAAGTCAGAGCGGTGATAAAGTATTTGCAAAAAAAGGATTAACACCTACTGAAATTCACAAGGATATGACAGACGTTTTAGGGGACTCTGCCCCTTCTTACCAAGTGGTGAAAAATATGTCTCGTGAGTTTAGATTAGGCAGAACAACTTGCGAACATGCGAAAGGTGCGGGACGTCCAGTCTGTGTCACCGTTGACAAAAACATCAATTTTATCCATGATATGGTAATGGCAGATAGAAGACTGACTATTCGCCATATCGCGGAAATAACGAACATCTCTTATGGGTCAGTTGAAAATATTTTAAGAAATGTTCTTGATCTCAGAAAAATTTCGCCGCGTTGGGTTCCAAAGATGCTGACCGTCGATCAGAAACGCTCTAGAGTGCTGCATTCGGAAGCCAATTTGGAGTACCTGAAGGCCAATCGGAAGCAATTTCTCACTCGATTTGTGACTGTGGATGAAATATGGGTGCACCATTTTGATCCTGAGACGAAAAGACAAAGTATGGAGTGGCATCACAGAGGTTCTCCACCTCCACGCAAATTTCGAGTTCAACGGGCGGCTGGAAAGATTATGGCCACAGTGTTCTGGGATGCAGAAGGAATTTTGATGATCGATTATTTGCAGCGTGGACACACAATAACGGGTTCTTATTATGCAGGGTTAATTCCAACATGCGCGAAAGCATCGACCGAAAAAGACCAGGAAAGTTGGCACCAAAAATTTTGTTCCATCAGGACAACGCTCCAGTCCACAAGAGCTGCATTGTCATGGCTGCCATACAGAACGCTGGCTTTGAAATCCTAGAACACCCTCCATATTCACCAGACCTGGCTCCCAGTGATTACCATCTATTTCCAAAATTAAAGGAAAACCTGCGTGGAAAAAAATATGGAGACGATAATGAAGTTATGACCGCAGTAAATGGCTGGTTTGAGGAGCAACCGGAAAACTTCTTCCTGAAAGGCATTGAAGCATTGGAACATCGGTGGACCAAGTGCATTGAAGTCCAGGGAGATTATGTTGAGAAATAAATAAATAATGTTTTAAAAATTCTTTCTCTTTCTATATCAGGGACCGTAAATATTGATCTTCCCTCGTATTATGCGTTTTTATTATGTAAATTGAGAAACAATATTCGTGAAAAACGTCGAGAAAAATTGACAAGAGGTGTTGGATTATTACACGACAATGTACCCGTTCATACTGCCGCAATATCACAAGCTGCCATTCGCGAACGCGGCTTTGAAGCATTGGATCATCCACCGTACAGTCCGGATATGGCTCGTAGTGACTATTATTTATTTTCCAATTTAAAGAAAGACCTTAGGGGACGTCGTTTTAAGGACGAGAACGAGTTGCAAGCAGCTGTAATTGAACATTTTGAAGGAAAAACTTTAGATTATTTTTACAAGGTTATTGAATTATTAATTCCACGTTGTAATAAGTGTATTGACATTAAGGGAAATTATATTGAAAAATAAAAATTATATTTTACCAAGTTTATTTTTTCTGTATCAGGCCGAAAATTTATGGCGCTTACCTCGTACATATTTGTTTAATTCCAAGTCGTTGAATATTTCATTTTGTTTGATAACTATTTAAATACAAATTATTTAAATAAATAATTAATAATTTTTGTAAAAAATCTCTCACTTCATGGTGTTTCCAAACTTTTGACCGGCAGTGTATATAACAATACAATATTTTTGAAATTTGATACCTTTGTTCCGTATCGTGCTGCTTGGAAATAACAACAGGTACCTACAGAACCTTAAGGAAACGAAAACAATTACGATTACTATATAGATTATACTATAGGACTTCAAATTAAAATAAAACAAACTCAAATAAACACAAACAATTTAATAACTTTGCTAATAGAGGTTAAAAATCTGACACATGAAGACACAATAAATTATTTTTGATATTTCTTTCCAGTTCCCTACGAGTCTTTAGCTTTTAGAAGAATATTTTCGATTCTATAAGTACCTGAAAGTTGGAAATGTACCTAGTATATGATAAAAACAAAGTTATACCTTCTCTATATAGATTATCATCATTACATTTTCCAATGCATTTTCCAACATATCACTCCTTATTAGTTCTTATAACTATAAGATATAATATTTTTGAAAATCTCATACTGAAAGGATAAGAGACTGGTTTTCAAAACCGTCATCACGTTTCGATGATGTCACACGTCGCACAATTATTTTTGGCCATTCGCTGCCATTATGATCGTTAAGCGTTAATAGTTTTCTACCGAAGTCGAAAAGTCCGCCTCCTAGATTTGAGCCTCCAAATTCAGATAAAACTAAATTTCGAAAGATATATAATTCAAAAAAAATTTTTCTTGCAATTTCAGGATCACTATTTTATCAGACATCACATGACATCTTTTTGAAAAATTTTTTTTTTAATTTTTTTTCTTGAAAACTAAAGGCACTAACGGCTTGAAAATACTTCAAGCCCGAAATGTTCTTATTTATTGCTATATAAAAATACAGCATTGTAGGTTACATCAGTCTCCATAAATTGGATCTCAAAGTTTACATTGACTAGCATAGGTAGACGGAAGTCTTAACATTTTATCTTTTCAAGCTGGGAGTTTAGATAGGTTTTTGTAAACAGATAATTGGTGAGTACTACCTATTTTATGTTTTCTTCTTTACAAATTCTTCAGTTTTACTATAATCTTCTCATCTCGTTGTAAACAACGGACTGGAAAATCTACTGGCATTACTTGTTTTACCCACTTTAATAATTGTAAATCTTCTTTTCTTTCGCTTTTTAGATTAGGTAATAAACAAAACAGTTACTTACCTTTTCTTGCGAGGCTTTTTAATTAGAGATTTTACATTGTTGCATGTTTTAAATTAGTGCTACCTTTTCTGCAGAAACAGTATTCGTAAGTATTACTGTTTGATTTAAGAATAAGATGTAGCTTTGGTTATTTATGATTTATTATTATAGATAGATAATAGATATAATATTGGATTTCTGTCTGGATACGAACAGATGAATTATCCAGTATGATTTATTTTACACTGTCTCTCTATATTCGTAAATCAAATTGTAATTATTTGTTTCTTTTGTTGTCTTGGATTTTATTTTGTATTTCGAGTATGTGTAGTTGGGCGGCGGCTGTTAATTTTGTAGCAGACGTTGTTCAGGTTATTGTTTTGTTATATGAATGCGAATATAACAAAACTAGCGAAAGTTTCTGTTATACAAAAACGGACCTTGGGGCCTACCCCCAATACTGTACTACAGAATATAGACTATTATTATTATTATACGGCGGCAAATATTTTTATTTATTTTTAATTCTTTGTAGTTACTATGGAGTCTTTGTTGAGTTAAGTTTACACAAACTCAAATTGGTCAAAAACATTATTATACCAGACCCAGGTAACATCATAGACAGGGTGGAGGGGGTTACCATGCGATAATTTTAAGGGGTGATAGAAGACATCAAAAGCAACAAAAAGAATTCTGATACAACTTTGTTCTAGGACGTACCACTTTTTCAGAAAAAGAAAATGAAGTTGTACATTTTAAAGTCATTTTGCCGCGTTAATAGTATTAGCTTAAGTATGGGGATTTGTCAGAAGATCTATCTCATCTAGCATAACAAAAAACCTCAATAAAATTTTCCGTATGACCGATCGTTTATGCGTAAAATCGGATTCTTTTTATATTTACAAATTTTGTAAAAAATATTTTTTACATATATTTTAATTTTAAATATATTTTCACACTTCAACCCACCTTTTAAATTCAAAACACTTAATATTTAAAGGAATCGATTGGACCTGTCGATTATATACTTTTTGGGCTTATTTTAACATATCTTGTTGCAATTTAATAATAGCCTTGGTAGTGTAATGTCTGGCGTGCCCGACTTTCACCCAAGCGGCCCGGGATCGACTCCCGGCGCTGGCAGATCTGGTTAAGGTTTTCTGCAGTTTTCCTTAGCTGTAACACAAATGTGGGATTTGCGCTGTTCCATCTATAAGTCGGCTGCAGCCACACATTAGGCCTACATAATAATAATCGCCCCTTCCCTCCCGCACAAGCTTATAGCTTCTGGGGCCTTGGTTTAGGTTATGGGTTGTAGTAATTATTATTATTATTATTATTAATTTTGAATTTCCTATGGAATCTTGAGTATTTTCTATGTTTACTATACCTAAAATCAATCGTTTTTGACAGGAAAGTAGTAGATTTTTAATTTTTAATAATTTAGGGATTATTTAACTTTAAAAAACGTCGAAACACGTTAAATCCACGTGTTTGGGCGCTTTACTTATTAAAAATTATTTTTAATAATACAGGATATCCTAGAGAAGCTAAAATTAAATGTATTTTAATTTTAATTGACTACAAATTAAGATTAATTTAGCAAGTGTTCCTTGCTAAATTCCTCTTGATTATTTCTGTACATATATCTGGTGTGATAAGCCTGATCTCCTGTTTTATGCGACTTTTTAATTATGGTATATCTGTAGGATTCCTCTTGTGCTACAATTTATTTTTTCAGCTAACCCCACAAAAAAGGAAATCAAGGGGCGTTAAATAAGGGTATCTGGAGACTCAATAAACCTCATCTTACTCAGAATTAGGCAGAGCTCCATTCTGTTGAAACCAGATGTCTTGATGGGGTAAATCCAGATTTTCTTCCGCAGGAAACAGTGTGGTCTGAGGCTAGATCTTCCTGCAAAAATATCTTCTGCGTAAATATCTCTCACCGGCCCAGCTTTCTTACAAAAATGGTCCTATAACTTTCGAATGCTTATTATCGTCCAGGATACTCCAAGGAATGCTTTGCTAACGTGTAATGTATTTTAATGCCCTTTCAATTTATCGTTTCAAAATATTAAGTGCTTCTGTTTTCTAATGTAGATAGACGGGTTCTTCACAAATATAAAGAATCCGAAAATGTCAAAATATTGTGTTGTTTAATGAAAACAATCTCAGCTCGGCCTTTTTGTGGCGCGTTGTATAATAAAAAATATTTTCAATTTAGAAAGGGTTTTTAATGATTTTTTTTATTCCAGGAATTCTCCTTTAAATTATTTCTCAGAGTTTAAGTGGCAAAAACTCAAAAACAGTTTTCAAAACGCATGTTAAATATTTATGAAAATATGAAGATTTAAATTTAAATTTTTTGCTTAAAACGAAACATTTATTGAATAATTTTAATCATGATAAATTTTATGTTGTTTTATTTATACAGTGCGGAAAAAAGTATGGACTACCCCTAATAATTTGGTAGTCTTCAGGTTTTATGGAAAACGCTCAACACGTCAATTTAGTTTTTCAGTTTCCCACATTCTGATAGAATTCATTCATTTTCTTAAATGACAATAGGCATGTGATACATCGTTTGAAAGCTTTTGTTTCACTCAGTATGTTCCTAGATTTTAGTGCGATTCTGTCGTGCCGTTTTAAAATGGTCACCGTTGAATTGTGAAATGATCTTAAATTAATTCCCAGTAAAGGAATAACCGGTTCTTGTTTTATCAGCAAAAAAAGCAAACTATCAATCACACTAAGACATTCTAAGGCTTTGTCATTCAACGCCTGCCTTACATTAAGTTTCTTGGCCTGAGCTTGTTTTTAAATCCATGGTGGAAAAAGAAATTCAATATCTCAATGTCGTTGCAATAGTAGTTTTGGTCATAGTAAGCTTAAACAAACCAAACAAACAAAAATTAACGTGAGTATTGACAAGTGGTAAGGTTGAACATTAGTAAGATTTAACTGTCATTGCGTTGTATTCAAAAATTCCTTTTTTAATAAACCAAAAATGTCGCTCAGAGAAAAAGACCGTATTAAAATTCTTATGATGGTTGGTTACGGAGATCGTCGCAGATCTACTAAAGAGGTATGTGAACTTTTCAATCAAATTCATCCAGACTGAATCGCCGATTTCGCAATCCACCGTTTGCAAAACTAAGAAAATATGTAGAAAATGGCCATGTTAAAAATTTACATAAAAATGGAAGGCCGAAGGTAGATGAAAATATTCAGCTTGACGTCCTATTGGATGGTGAAGAAAATCCGCATAGTGCCAGTCAGCAACTAGCACTTGATATGGGAATAAGTGTCACGTCTGTGCAAACAATTTGGCAAATTTGGGCAAATACCACCCGTACAAAGTCTGCCTGGTACAAGAATTAAATGAGGATGATTTCGGCCGAAGACTGCAATTCTGCGAAATCGTGCAACCAATTTGTAGTCAAGATGAAAACTTTGCCGTAAATATTTTATTCTCAGATGAAGCAACTTTTTACCTCAACGGTACTGTAAACAGGCAAAATTGTCAATATTGGTCCAAAGAAAATCCACATTGGATTCAAGAAGCTCATTGTCAATCACCTCAGAAACCTAATGTATGCGCCGGCATATTGAAAGATAGAGTGTTAGGGTCATTTTTCTTTGAAGAAAATCTTACTGGTTAAGCCTAATTGAATTTTTTGCAGTTTGAACTTTTGCCAGCTTTAGTCACTCTTTATCCTGATCCCACAATAATCCCGATTTGCCCAGTCCAGAAATTTGGTTGCAGCAAGATGGAGCCCCGCCCCACTATGCAAGAGAAGTTTGGGAATATCTCGATTTGATGTTTCCAGGAAAATGGATTGGCCGACGGATAGGCGTCCCATTGAATGGCCAGCCAGGTCACCTGATATGACCCCTTTGGACTTCTTTTTGTGGAGTTATTTGGAATCCAAATTTTCTTTAAATAGACCAAGAGATATCGATGATCTAAAGTGCCGCATAAGAACGGAAATACGAAAAATTTCCCTAGAAATGATACGAAATGTTCAAGAGGAATTTGTTTCTAGACTTGTGCGCTGTCAAGTTGTCAACGGTCGTCCTTTCAGCATTTACTGAAATAAGTTTTTTCTATTATGTGTTTTATCCTCAACCCATCGTTCTTAGTTCATTATTATTTTTATGATTATTTGATTGTTCTTTGTTCTGTTCTTGTTTTGTTTTATTTAATTATTACGCGTTGTTCTAGTTTGATTGATAATAAAACCATGTTCAATAGTTTGCTTTTTTTCTGATAAAACAACAAAGAGTTATTCTTTTACTGGGAATTAATTTTTGAGATAATTTTCACAATTCAACGGTCGCCATCTTGAAACGGCACGACGGAATCGCACAAAATTCTAGGAACATACTGAGAAACAAGAGCTTTCAAACGATGTATCACATGCCATATATTGTCATTTAAGAAAAATGTCGATGACGTAATATTTTTGACAGATCTCAATAAAAAGCAAATGAATTCTATCAGAATGTGGGAAACTGTAAAACTAAATTGACGTGCTCGAAGGTTATCCAGAAAACCTGAAGACTACCAAATTATTAGGGATAGTCCATACTTTTTTCCACACTGAATACAATTTTTTTTAAATATTATAATATATATTATGTAATTAGGATATCAAGCGATACTTTAAATCCGAGAAGATGTATTATAACGTCGAGGCGCCAGCCGAGGCGTTATAACATCTTCGAGGACTTAAAGAAGCTTGATCTCCGTATTGCAAAAGTTGTTTTATTTTATTTCGTATTTCAATCCTAATTTCTCCCTTTTAAAATTCATCCGAATTTGTTGTATAAAGAAGCAAGTTGCCTTGTCTGCGTCGTTATACGTGTAACCAAGGAGATTTGTAAAGCAGCATGTCACGTGTGGTTGTTATGCATGATTTACGTTGCCAACAAAACAACGGAGATCAAGAACGTCTTGAACTCCGGTGTCATTGACAACGGAGATAAAGATATACTTTATTTTACTAATTGTGGTATATAAACAATTGTTTGAAATACGAAATGAAATAAAAGCATTTAATGCATGTTAGATTTTTATATATTTATTCAAATACGTATTAAATATGCATGAAATATAAAGATTTAAAAATAGATTATTTTTAGATAGATAAAGATTTATAATAAATAGGTATTTTTATACTAAAAAACATTTAATATTTAAAATATGATATATTTAACAAATAAATATCTAATATACATAGTTATGCTGCTATTATTATAGTCAAGTATTAGTCAATAGTCTTTAAATTCTACATTTGATTGGTTATTTGGTTGTATGAAATTCAAGTAAAGTAATAAAAATATCTTTTTTTAAACAACTCGTTTTATAATAAGAGACTAAAAGAATTTAATGAACTGCCGCAGAAGGTAAAAATTCCACATTTTATAGTGAATTCAAACATAATTGCTGTATTAAATAACTACATTAAAAGAAATATTTACAATTAGTTGGTTAGCGTCGATATAATTTATATTAGAAGTTATGTAATTCTATAGCCATTAACAAGAATAAAATCATAAAATGTAATTACAGAAGTGCAAAGTAGCAAAGTCTCAAAGTAAGATATTTGCAAGCACCTTTCATACTAGACCAACATAATTATTGCAAATTTCTCACGTATAATAATAATACAAAGAAAACGGAACCAATTCAAGCTCAAAAGTGGTTTCTTAGGATGTCGTTAAATCAACCCCTCGTTTTGTATATTATGCCCGCGTTCCCTATTATATATTAAGTGTCCTTTCCACGGTTATCTTTTCGTATAATAGGAGCGACGACACATAGAAAATGTATTTAACAGGACTAGTGTCAGTGCCACTTAATGACAATTTAATAAAAAACGGAAATGTCAAATTACAATAAGCTGGTAGTGTGAAAATGATATCTTGATGACTTTAAAATTACCTCTTTGATAGTTAACCATGTTGTAATATCATTCCAACTGGGCCGTTTTGTGTAACTGTGCACAGCTCGGGGTTATGTTGGCTCAGTAATTTGACACATGTGCAGTCGGAAATTGGTCTAAGGTTACGCCTGTTTTACAATTACCGAATAATGATATGTTCATTATTATTGCATGTGGGAAAGTCACAGCTCCAGTTCGCTTCCCGTACGTCGGCTTGTCTTCTTTTCGGTCGTGTCAATTTTAATAATAATTTAAATCATAAAAAATAAAAATACCGAACTAACAAGCATAATAAATTATTATTACCTAGTCCCTTTCAGTAAAAAAAGAAGACACCTTCTCTTCCTCCCTTCCGCTATTACCGCTCATTCTATCCTCGAGCGACATTAAAACCTGAAAAATTAATTTGGCAAATGTACTGACTTATCGAATTAAGATATTCGTCCATTCTGATGTTCCCTCCAGTCTTGAGTGGTGGCATTTGTCAACTTTTATATCGGTAATGGCGTCATTTGTCGCGAAATGGCATCATTTTGCACGCGGACACTTCTGCCGGACTTGTCCGGTCAAATTAACGAAGAAGAAAATCAAGTTCGCCGTATTAATAATACGCTTCTCGGGAAATTCCATCTATTTTCTAATTTAAGGGTTGCTGTAGGTTAAAACTGTTTAGTAGTTAAAATTAGGGTGACAATCGAACGGATTGTGAATAAGGGGAGAAAACATGTAGAAGGACATTAATATTTCACAAAATATATATACAACGTCTAAAGATAAATACAATTCATAAACAGTGTAGATATTTAGAAAATAGTATTACAAAGGAACTGGGGAGAACAGTGGTGCCAACCGAATGACAAACTAGCTAACTGTGGATCCGACAATCCGATGGCAAAAACTGTGCCGCAAAAACTGGAGCGCAAAAACTTAGAAGCGAGCGAGCAGAATCGAGTATTGCGCGCCGAATGGGGCATGAGGGAGGAAGGAATTAGTTTAGAGCGATCGCGTTAATACTGAAATGAAATTTACTCTCTCTTCTATGCTAAGGGTGGTTTTAGTATTTTTGAAGTAGATATGTACTAGGTAGTTATGTTTTTTCAAATTAAAAAGGTGTTAAAAATGTAAAAAGAGTAAATATTTTTTATAGCCAAGAAATATCCTCCCTAAGGATTCTTAATATTATGGAATTTTCCAGAAAACAGACTAACTTTTCTTATGTATAAGAAAGAGTACATTCTAAAATACCTTGCAGGAATATGATTTCGAGCAGATTCAATTTTTAGTAATGATATAGAGGTTATAAAGGCAATTATTTCTTAAAATTGGAAAATTGAAATTACGAGACTGGTTCATTATCATCAATTAATAGTTGTCAATGATACTAAGTTGTCCAAAAACTTATAATAATAGACCGGTAACGAAAAATATATTTTGTTAAGCTATCTAGTCGCCAGATTTGACGATAAATTTGCGATTGGCAAGAATACTTTGGTTATTCTTTTATCGCAGCTTGTAATCTACTACAAAATTTAATTTAATATTTTAGTTTTCAAGTTTTACTTTTTTTTGAAAAAATAACAGCTGTTACGCGAATTGTAGAAATGTTTGTATGTTTTATTCACTGAATATTTAATTTTGAACAAACAATTTACATTTAAATCTTCATATTTTATATATACTTAACGTACATTTCCAAAAAGTATTTTTTAATTATACAGGGTGATTCATAATAAGTGAATCAAATGGCAATGGCAGATTCCTTATGCAAAAAGAAGATCAAAAAGCCTAACTTACCTCTATACTAAGTTGCACCTTTGAGTAAATAGTCTTCTAAAATTTAAAACAAAAAATAGAATTTGTGTACATAATCAATCTATAAATTTAAAAAAGTTTTATTTTAATTCATGCAGAATCTCGAAAGATTAGTTTCTTTTTGAAAAACTTTAGAGGTCTATAACTCTTCACGGGTACAATTGGTATAGAGATAAGTTAGACTCTTTTGTCTTCTATTTGCATGAGGAATTTACCAATTACCAATTCACTAATTATTAATCACCCTGTATATGTAGATTAAATCAAAATTATACAGGGTTAGTTAAAAGTATGGAGACGGCAATTTATTGTCGTTAATATTCATTTTAGGAAATAATGTTCTATATAAAAGTTTTTTTAGGAAATTTTTATCTACATTTGAGAATACTTGAAATTTTTTTTCTTCGGTACCTTAGCGACGTGTTTGTTTATAATTATATTACCTTTGATAATGACAGCATAGCTGTCGAAACAATATTGTCAGGTTGTATTTTAATAAAACTGTGAAACTTTTAATAATCTTTATTTATTTCATATATACTACATGTTTTTTAAATTAGAAAATTAATATTTAAAAGTATATATTTGATAAACATTTAATAAACAAATAAATCAACATAAAATTTAGCATGAGTAGAATTATTCATTAAATGTTTCATTTTGAGCAAATAATTTACATTTAAATCTTTATGTTATATAAATATTTAACGTACATTTTCAAAACATATTTTTAATTTAGATATCAGGTACATACATTTCATAAATCTTACACAGCTCATTAATGTACTACTTTTAAATTAAAATCCATAAAACGTGTGTTAAGGTGTAAAAACATCCGAAAGCCTTTTTTTTCATTTTATAAAACGTTTTCAAATGTTTTATTTTTATTGTTTTTTATTTCACGCCTACACTACGGGGGAACCAACTGCTAAGGTCATCTGTCCCCCATCTAACATGCAACACGAATACACACACACAGAGAACAATGTATTTAAATTTCATCAACAATTGTGTGGTATTGTAAAACAAATTGGTCTTAAAAAAGTGACAGGGACAATTTGTGTACAATTATAAAACAAGATTGTGCCATTTAGTTTGTCAAGATTTTGTGGAAGTCAATAGTAATTTTGTAGAATCAAATGAATAGTTGTCTATAAGTTTCCATAACAAATTGTGTTACTTATTAAAACAGAATGTGTAATGTTATTGCATACAATTTTATACAAAATTGTACAATTGATGCGCTAGTTGTGCCACATTTACTTAATAATATTTAACACAATTACTTGTTCACATTTATACAAATTGTGCAATACTCTGGCACAAATATTGTATACAGAAGGTTAGGTATCACAAATAAAATATATATTTTTACATATATTAAAATATATCTAACTAATATGTATATAGCTATACAATGTATAGTATTTACATACTATACAACGTGTAATATATACACGTATAACACTAAAATTTCCTTTTGCCGTCGCCTGTTTATGTATAAATCTCGAATTTACATTAATAGCGATAATTACAAGTGGTGACATCTATAGGATGTCATCCATAAACTTTGCGAAACACAATAATTAGTAGCAAGCAGTTTGAACACTGGATTATGATTTCATTCAAACAAAATATTGTATTTTTCTAAACATGTTTTACAATTATACTTCAACATAATATGCTAGCTTATCCTCTACAACATTGTTCCAAAGAATGCAGAACTAAATCTGACGGTGTTAAATAATTTTCGTAAGTTCCTGTTAGACAATTCAGTAACGAAATCCTACACAACGCTGGACAATATGATTCTACAATTATAATATAAATTTCTCCAACACCGTTTTGAACAATATTGTGCAAAGCTCTTATGAAGTATTTCTCTCTGTGCAGCCATAGTTGAGGTGGCGGAATTTTCCAATTAGAAAAATCCCGTCGCTCCAAGTGAGATTCGAACCCACCACCCTTGGAACACGAGTGATGCACTGACACCACTCGTTTACTCGTTTACCCTATCAAATGGTTTATTGTTAAAATTTAATAGCTTTAAACCTGAGGCTCTCGAAAGGCAATGTCCGATCCCTCTCCCCCCGCCAATAAGCGTTACTACGTTGAAACTATTGGTTTCATAATGATCTAGAACAGCCAGGTTAATGTGATACTATTTTTAGCCTTTTTCTTAATGTAGAAATAGCATCATATTAGCCTTAGATCATTATGGAATCTATAATACATATAACGGCCGAATCCAGCGAAAAGACCGGCCGAGATGCCAAGTCTGGTTGGAGCGGCTTACTTAGAACCGTATTATGATGCTACCGGAATAAAGACTTTTAATATAAATTAGAACTATCAAACGTAAAACTGGTACATTTTCAGTCAAGTGTCTGGTGGCCATAATTAGATAATTTATTTGAAAAGGACTCATTGGTGAAAAGCAAGCTTTATATTTGTTTGTTACTAAATAGCTGATTTTTTGGTCGATAAAAATGCACTATTTTTCTTTTTTTAAATTAAAAAAATTAGTAAGTCTTTGGGAATTTTAAAGTTTTTATTTCCAAAAGTACATATTAAGTATAGTGGCTTTATAGAATGGTGATTTGGTTTAGTTCTCTTAGTTAATTATTTAGGTTTGGCAGCGTTTGGTTTATAGCTATTTATTAATAATACCAATAATTTATTATTACAGCTTCAAAGTTGTTTGTTGGAAGTATATAAACATTTTTGATTGCCAAGTATGCATACATATTGTTGATATATGCATATACATTTTCTTTCATCTACTAATTTATGTATCAATGCAGGATTTGTTTAATTTTTTTACATACAATAATCAATTTATAATGATCTAGTACTCATAACCTCACTTTTTCATATAATTGAGGAAAATATATTCTTAATATAAATAAGACTAGACAGTTAGGACTAACATGCACACTAAAACACGGTGAACATAAAAAGGCGCTATAGTAAAATTCTGTATTTCTACGTAAAAATTTGTTTTCACTGATAAATTTAATGATTCGTTAACACTTTTTGAACTTAACACTTTCAAAATCACGTTTTTGCAATCATAACAATTGAACGCGAAGGTAGTGTTTCACTCGTGCTTTCAAAAACATGCAAAAAGCACTGGCACTTTTAGGCTCTCTAAAAATAATTTTAGTTAAAATCTTAACCACATAATTGATACTAATTATAATAATAAAAATTGTTTCATTTTAAGATAATAAGTAAAAAACATGTTTGACAAGCTACACTTTTGTAACATGCAGTAATTTTATGTAATTTGGGCTAATAAGCAAAGAACATTGGGAAATTGTGTTATTATGAATTGTTGTTATTTTAGTTGAATACAATGTTGTTTCGTCGACAACAAAATTTAGATGAATAATCTATTATTTATGCCAAGCGTTTTATATCGGCAGATTCGTAATTTTGCGATCTAAAAGAAGGTATAAATAGTTTTTCGTTAAATAAGAATTTGTAAAATTTAAAAGTCATTATCTTTTGTTTTATGTAAAAATTCAATTTTTTGATCAAAAGGTATAAAAAGGAAGCCATTTTTTAACAACTAAGTAGCTTTAATTCAAAGTGGAAGATGCAGCTCTGGTGCGCTTCAAATTAAAATTTTGTTGTAAAGTTATGTTGAAAAAAAAATTGAAATTTAGTTTACGTTAGTTGAAAAATATTAAAGGTGATAATTTAAACGTTAAATTTAAAAAGTTATTAAACCAATTTAAACATTCTGTTATAGTTATTTATTCAAAAGTAAAAACAAAATTTATAACAACATCGAAAGTTAATTATTCAAAGAAGACGAAAATTATTATTGGATGGAAATTAAAGAAATAATTGAAAATTGGAATAATTGTAAATTTACCAATTACTCAGCCCCACAAAAAAATGTACTGTCCTGGGAGCGAGACTATGCTATTCGGATGCACTTTTCGACGCTGAAACCAAATCCGAGCTCAATCTTGCGCTAGAGCCAAAAACAAACCACAAATGGATTAAAACACTCCTGACATATGATGACAATAAATATGTACATGCAAAAAATGGTTGAAAACCGCAAATGTTTTGTATTTGAAAATAAACCTCTGGTATACGTCCAAGAACCTTCCTCCCTGAGGGGGTTAAACCACCCCAAAATGGATCAAAACTACCCCTTAGATCAAAATACAATAAATACATGCAAAAAAATGATTGAAAACCGAAAATGTTTTGTTTTTGGAAAAAGACCGTTGGTATATGGCCAACAACCCTCCTTCCTGATGGCGTTAAACCACCCCAGCATAGGTCAAAGCCATCCCTTGGATTAAAATACATTAAATACATGCAAAAAATGGTTGAAAACTGCAAATATTTTGTTTTTGGAAATCGACCTCTGGTATACGACCAATATCACTCCCTTTAAAGGATACCCCTTTAAATCATCCCAAAATGGGGTATAACCACCCCTTACATCAGGGTTACAATAAATAGACGGTCGGAAAATAAAATACACAAAAAACAAAAGAAATGCATGCAAATAAATACATGAAAAAAAATAAATTCAATAAAACCCTGATTATCCTCTAGTATCTCGATTTATGATATCTCTTCCTTTTATTTTCAAACGATCTGCGTACTGGCTGCACAATACTACAAAGAAATTATTACAGGTTTGTTGGAGAATTATATAAAATTAGGTTGTAATATGAGTGTGAAGTTACATTTCCTCCATTCTCACCTTGACTACTTTCCAGATAACTTAGACGATTACAACAAAGAACAAGGGGAACGGTTCCACCAAGATATGAAAGAAATGGAACACCATTTTCTAGGAATATGAGATGCGCATATGATGGCGGATTTCTGCTGGTTTATGAAAAGAAAAACGAAAGACTAATAAAGTATATAAGAGGCAGCCAGTACGCCGATTGTTTAAAAATAAAAGGAATAGATATCATAAATCGAGAGACTAGAGGATTAACGGGGTTTTATTGAGAGGTCTATTTCTAAAAACAAAACATTTGCAGTTTTCAATCATTTTTTGCATGTATTTATTGTATTTTGTTCTAAGGGGTAGTTTTGATCCTTTTGGGTTGGTTTAACCCCCTCGGGAAGGAAGGTTCTTGGCCACATACCAGAAGTCTATTGCCAAATAGAAAACATTTGGAGCCATAAGGGATGGCTTTGACCTATTTTGGGGTGGTTTAACCACCTCAGGAAGGAGGGTTGTTGGCCAACAAACGATCTTTTTTATTTTTTCAAAAACAATACATTTGCGGTTTTCAATCATTCTTGCATGTATTTATTGTATTTTCATCTAAGTGGTAGTTTTAAACCATTTTGTGGTGGTTTAACCCCTCAGGGAGGAGGGTTCTTGGCCATATACCAGAGGTCTATTACCAAATACAAAACATTTGCTGTTTTCAATCATTTTTTGCATGTATTTATTGTATTTTAATCTAAAGGATTTCTTTGACCTATTTTGGGGTGGTTTAACCCCCTCAGGAAGGAGGGTTGTTGGCCCTATACCAACGATCTTTTTCCAAAAACAAAACATTTGCGGTTTTCAATCATTTCTTGCATGTATTTATTGTATTTTGATCTAAAGGGTTGTTTTGACCAATTCTGGGTGGTTTAATCCCCTCAGGGAGGAGGGTTCTTGGCCATATACCAGAGGTTTATTTTCAAATACAAAACATTTGCGGTTTTCAACCATTTTCTGCATGTATTTATTGTATTTTAATCTAAGGGATGGCTTTGACCTGTGTTGGGGAGGATTTGCGGTTTTCAATCATTTCTTGCATGTATTTATTGTATTTTGATTTAAGGGGTGGTTTTGACTAATTCTGGGTGGTTTAACCCCCTCAGGGAGGAGGATTCATGGCCATATACCAGAAGTTGATTTTCAAATACAAAACGTTTGCGGTTTTCAACCATTTTTTGCACGTATTTATTGTATTTTAATCTAAGGGATGGCTTTGACCTATATTGGGGTGGTTTAACCCCTCAGGAAGGAGGGTTGTTGGCCATATACCAACGGTCTTTTTCCAAAAACAAAACATTTGCGGTTTTCAATCGTTTTTTGCATGTATTTATTGTATTTTGATCTAAGGGGTAGTTTTGACCCATTTTGGGGTGGTTTAATCCCCTCAGGGAGGAAGGTTCTTGGCCATATACCAGAGATTTATTTTCAAATACAAAACATTTGCGGTTTTCAACCATTTTTTGCATGTATTTATTGTATTTTAATCTAAGGGATGGCTTTGACCTGTGTTGGGGTGGATTTGCGGTTTTCAATCATTTTTTGCATGTATTTATTGTATTTTGATCTATGGGGTAGTTTTGATCCATTTTGGGGTGGTCTAACCCCTCGGGGAGGGGGGTTCTTGGCTATATACCAGAGGTCTATTGCCAAATACAAAACATTTGCTGTTTGCAATCATTTAGTCATGTATTTATTGTATTTTAATCTAAGGGATCACTTTGACCTATTTTGGGGTGGTTTAACCCCCTCAGGGAGGAAGATTCTTGGCCATATACCAGAGGTTTATTTTCAAATACAAAACATTTGCGGTTTTCAACCATTTTTTGCATGTATTTATTGTATTTTAATCTAAGGGATGGCTTTGACTTGTGTTGGGGTGGATTTGCGGTTCTCAATCATTTTTTGCATGTATTTATTGTATTTTGATCTATGGGGTAGCTTTGACCCATTTTGGGGTGGTTTAACCCCTTGGGGAGGGGGGTTCTTGGCCATATACCAGAGGTCTATTGCCAAATACAAAACATTTGCTGTTTTCAATCATTTTTTGCATGTATTTATTGTATTTTAATCTAAGGGATGGCTTTGACCTGTTTTGGGGTGGTTTAACCCCCTCAGGGAGGAAGGTTCTTGGCCATATACCAACGATCTTTTTCCAAAAACAAGATTTGCGGTTGTTAATCATTTTTTTCATGTATTTATTGTATTTTGATCTAAGGAGTGGTTTTGACCAATTCTGGGGTGGTTTAACACCCTCAGAGAGGAGGGTTCTTGGCGATATACCAGAGGTTTATTTTTAAATTCAAAACATTTGCGGTTTTCAACCATTTTTTGTATGTATTTATTGTCATCACATGTCAGGAGTGTTTACTCCATTTGGGGTTGTTTTTGGCTTTAGCGCAAGATTTTGATGGTATATCGCTTTTCTGACCGCGGATTCGGTTTCAGTGTCGAAAAGTGCATCCGAATACATAGTCTCGCTCCCAGGACAGAACTTTTTTTTCTGGGGCTGTGCTATTAATAAACAGTATATGGAGATGGAATTTAATAACAATTAATTATTTCATCGTATGGAATTGGATGATTGCAGAGATCGATTGAAGATCTTAGTTTTGACATTTTATTTTACTGATACGAAAGCAAACAGCTCATGTGAGTCATAAAATGGAAATCATTTTAGCCAAAATATATAATAAAAAAAGAAAGCAGTGAGTTTTTAAACAAAACTTTTATTAATTAAGAAAATATAAGATACCATTTAAATTACAAACAAATTATCAGTACAGGTAATTTTTTATGGTTTATTATTATAAGTTAATTGTTCATTTGTTTTATACTAAACAAAAAATTTTAGAAGTTGGGATTTTCATTTACTTAGAAGCAGCATTTTAAAAATTTAAAATAAAATTGAAATTTTACTCTTTAGATGGAGAGCATCTTTGATTCCACTGGAATGTTGTGTTTTGGTTTTTTTTTCTGATATAGAGGGGACCTGTTTTGGTAATATATAAAATATAAATTATAATAATAAATATATATTAATTTATAAATACATAAAAAATAAATTTTTAACATATAATATTGTTATGATTATTTTATATTATATTATAGTCTGCAGTACGACAGAGTGGTTATAGTGAATTTCTACCGCTTAACATAGTTAACTCGAGGTTGCGTCGGTCAGGACTCAGATAGGTAAACCACGAGCGCAGTGTACTTGCCTATATGGCTCCGTTGCCTCGTCCCACACGCACATACCCACTCTGCGGCTCGGTGTGTCTGACGCCTCGACACCGAAAGGTATATGAGGTTAAAGATTATGTATGTATGTAATAGTGTTATGATTACATTAGTTAGGTCCAGTTATTTATTGTTGTTGCTGGTCAGTTTCGTTAGTAATTATAAAGGAAGTCGTTTATTTATTAATTTTGATAAAAAGGTATTATTATCTGTTTGTTGCATGATTATAGTAAATAGATTAAACCAGATTCAACCAATTATGAAAACATGTTTCTTGATTATACCCAAAAAGAAAATTTTGCAAAGCACTAACTAACAAGAAAATGTTGAGAAATGATAATAATGTGTCCTACTGAGATGTAATAAGTCCATCTCATTGAAAATTTTATTGAACGATAAGATCGTAAATGTGAAGACAAATATTTCACATATCAAATTTAAAAAAAAAGATGGATATGCTAGGTGTTAGGCATAATTAATCTAAAGGCTACATATTGGGTCACAGTTAGGCTCATCAATATTTAAAAATAGAAATCAAGAATAGAATTTCATGCAAACATAACCTTAATTTTTGTATATGTAATAAAAGGTTTGATTTTTAAAAAAACGTTATCAATCATATAGATTGTTTTATGATAATACATGTTTATACAACCCAAGCTGCATATTGGGATGCTTTTTTCATTTGTAGAGAAGATGTAATCTTCTTATTTAAATCTAGAGTCTACGATCTTTAACGTAGGATGAATTTTTCTATTTTCCAAGAGACTAACTTAGTTTCGGGCTGCCAGTTAACTAAAAACAAATAAATTAGGTCAATCTTGTAATGACTAATATAGAACAATAAGTTTTTAAACTCTTATATAATAATCCTAATCATTTTTATTATTGAAGGTTTCGATTTTGTTGCTGTGCTTCAGTTTTGATAATTATTGACTCTTATACTATTTTTCTCACCATTGTTTTAATGCTAACACTTGGAGGACTGTATGCTGGACAATTCGACTATAAATTGACTTTATTTGAATTAATGTCAAAGGTAACACTTGTATGTGCATCATTTGGTTTATCCGATTGTTGTAATGGATCGTAATTTATGTTTTTCTTAAATTGTACAGATGTTCCTGTGGAAAGTTAATATGTATTAGCTACATTGTGTAGTTATGTATCTATTTTGTAAAGGAAAAACCTGGATTTATTGAATTTTGTATGTAATTAGGTCATAATGAGATTTGTTCATTGTCAATCGTTTTTGTCTAATATCTTCGTTACGATGCATTTTAGGACATAAGTGTGTTATATTATTTTAATCCTTGTTTTACTAGCAATAATTCTGTGTGTATAGAATTAAGATTTGTGAGAAAATTTAACAGCTGTGTGAAATTGTGACGTCATAAATATCTTCCGCGTTGCGATTATTTTGAAAATGTATTAGTGTCGGCATTTGTTTCCACTAAACCTATATAAGCTGGAGCCAAATTTAACAAAGTCAGTCGATCAAAAGCACTTGGTGAATCCATGCTGGACTCCGGATTAAAAAATTTGTAAATTTAAGTGAGGTTAAAAGTGTTGATCATATGGTTTATGTCAACAAAGTATAAACAAGATTGAAATCAAGTTTGAAGAATTTACCTGAACATTTTAAAAGTTAAAGAAGATTTTATTATTGCTCAATAACTATTTGGAAGTGTGAACGAGTTGTTTTAAATAAATTTTGGGTGGATTTATATAAGTTTGATATAAGAATTTATATCAAACATTCACGTATCATCACATAAAATTATGACGCCACAAAGTGGTGTGAAAAGTTAAACCGTAATAACATTACATAAAAATATGGTGCCCAATGCGGTGGGCAGTTAAACATTAAAAACATTACAATATATATGTTCATATTATGAAAAACTCAATGACATTGTTGATTTGACAAACGCAAATTTAAAATATTATATTTTTACAATAAAACGTTTAGAAAGATTTTTAGAAATGAAATGGAAGTTTATACAGATACCTATACACGTCTTACATTATTTTAGATTATAACTTAAACATTGATGAGAATGTGATATTTACATAATCTGTAGAATATGTTCTAATTAGGAGAATTTTATTCAAAATGTATCTTAGATATTTATAAAATATGAGAATTTAAATGTAAATTTTTTGCTCAAAATGGAATTTTAGTGAATGTTTCTAATCATGTTAAATTTTATGTTTTATTTGTATATTAAATTTTTATCAAATATATTTAGCGCTGTTAAATTAAATTGCAATATGTGCAATTTGCTCTATGTTGCATTTAGAAATAATCAAGCAAAAGCAGTATACACACATAGGCAACCAATTATAAAGCACACTCTTTTATACGATTTATGTATATTACATAGTAAATAAATAGCACTGTATGTGTATGTTGAAATATTAATTTCCTAATCTAAAAACATTTAACATAATATGTTAAATTTTATATATTTGTCCAGATATGTATTAAACATCTACACTCTAAAAAATTACCGGTGAATTATACCCTAAAAAATTGAGGCAACTATGTTACCTCCATTTTTTGGGGTAAATTTACTTCAAAGTGTAATTTTCATAGGAAGTGAAAAATTTCAACATTAGGTTAAGTTTGCATTGTAATGTTTCCTTTTTAAGTAAATTTACAGATTAAAATTACAATCTCAATGTAATTTTACATTTTAACATTAAAACACCTGTGTAAAGTTACATGACAAAGTTAATATTTCATGGCAATAGTACTTTTCAGGGTTAAAATACAAATGTGAAAATACTTCTTGAATGTAACGATGACTTGCGAAAGTACTTGCAAATTCAATCGTTCCTCTGGGAATTGTATGAAACAAAATAAAATCAAAGTAATTTTTATTGAACGTATGTACTTATATAAAATATAAGACATTAACAGAACTTCTTTTCAGGGGCTTTCGGAAATATTTGGTCTCTCAAAGACATTCAGATAAAGTTTCGATTCCACCTAGAAAATTAAAAAATTATAAATTATATAAACAATTATACACGAGTACCTTTCTCAATTACAGTTATGCTAGTTTATTTCGAATTCTTCAATTTTTGATTCATCCTAGAAAAACGTTAAACTAAATATTTTTATTTTATTGGTTTAAATTTGTAATTTTAACATATAGGTACTTACCGATTATTATTTTTTAACTTCTACTATAAAATAAAATTCTTCCCATCTTCGGTCATACGTGTAAATATTTGCCTTTAATAAATCCGCACTACACTACAACGAAAAACAAAATATTAATGAGCAATGAACACTTCGTTCGGTATCGATAGAGTACGCCTCGCCGAAATCATAAAAGAATGGTACACACCATTCCGACCATTCCCCAAAAAGCCTATTTGGACTGTTCATAATGGATTCCTGAATTCTTTCACGAAACGAAGGTCACAAACAAGTGCGATCAGCGAAATAGCATCTCAACGGTTAAAAACATATTAAGGGTAAAATTACACTATTCTTGTTCAAGTTCATCTTATCTTTAATATTACACTAAAAATGAATTAAGTTATTGAGCAATTATACATTTGTAAGGAAAAAATTGTCTGAGTTATGTAAATTTATATTATGAATAGTGATTTTAACCAGTTCAATGTAGTAGAATTACTTATATTTGTATAATTTTACATAATTACAGGGCATTTTACCACAAATAGTAAAACTACTAAATGTATAGGTAAAATTAATTTTAGGGTAAAAATACCGCAAATAATAGCGAAAAGTTACCTCTTTCCCAAGGTAATTTTACCTCATTTTTTACAGTGTATGAAATATAAAAATTTAATCAATATTCTTTATGAAATGAATAAAGATTAGTAAAAGGTTTCACAGTATTTATTAAAATATAACCTGACAATATTGTTTCGACAGCTAAGCTGTCATTATCAAAAGTAATATAAATATAAACAAACACGTCGCTAAGGTAGATACAAAAAAAGGTAACTAGATAAAAATAATAATAATCAGAATTAAATATCTAACACTTCAGTAACGGAGAATTACTGAGCTCAAGTTGTTCATTCATTAAAGGTACCCTGACTCTGTGTTTGTATATCTCAAAGGCTTCTAAAATGTCTAATTTGCGTTTGTTATTACAAAAATGTAGGAATTTAATATTATTTTGAGGAGTCATTGTGTGATTTTGTTCTAAAAGGTGTTTCGCATAATTAGATTTTTCAGGATGTTTATTTTTGTAATGACGTACGTGTTCTTTATATCTTATGTCAAAATAGATTGGAAAAACAATATTCTTTATATTAAAAACGCATTGTAAACTTTTGAATTAAAAAAATATATAAACTATAATTTGATCTGACTTTAATTTAATAATTATCATAATTTATCTTGTAAAATGGATAATGTGAAATATGTTATTTAACCTCAATAATGACATTGTTATAAGTTACAACATTACAGTTTTCTTTAACTAATATAAAGATATTCTGATAGATAAAATGTCCATCTAGAAGCTGCTATTATCCCAAAGTCAAGAGTATAGCTTTAGAAGTAAAACTTTCTTTGAGGTCGTTTTCTTTTTAATATTCATATAATATTTATATAACAATTTGTGTATTCTAAAAATAGGGACAGCAAAGCATTACAATATGCAAGAAGATATTGCAGTTTTTTTTTAAAACTACTACTAGTACTAGATTTCAAATTTCAAAATTAAATTAAATAGGAATGGTTCAATTTAAAAAATTTGATTAGATAGAAGTAAAATATCTCAAGTATAATAACCAGTACTAATACCTAAATCTGATAAATAGTAGCAAATATGGTCACACCAAAGACAATTAATCAGAAAACTAAATCTGTGGACATATTTGAACAGCGCAAAGGCGAAAAAATTGACAAATGACCCCATTAGGGCACATTTAGCTTAATACCCACCTAGATGTCCCCAGTAGTTTAATCCTGACTAATATTATTAGAGAGACAGACACACAACGCGCGATCCTCTCCACTTGAAAAAATTACAAATTCCAACTTCTCACCGGTAATGAATGAATCTAACGAGTTCAAATCCGACCTGCTGCTGTCCGGAATTAGGGGAAACAGGGAAAGAGAAGAGAGGTTAGGAACGTGTGAGGTTGAAAATTTCTTTCTTGGGTTTTCCGGGGACTCTCGCTCGTTTTCTTCTCCGCCGGGCTACATTATGAGCTTAACTAAACATGCAAGTTTTGCGAAGCAAGAGTAAATTATTAAACGTCTAAAGCCGCTAACGAACCGCCGTTAACCGGTCTAAGAGTATTACAACCCCCTGCGAAGTCACCCTCAAGGCTAACCCCTAGTGAAGTTGGACACCACTTCATAATAGCATAAGTACATGTCTGAGCCAGCCGCAAAGCTGTGATAAATGATGATTTTCAGCTAGCATTCGAACAACTTATGCTAAGTATATACACACAAAACTTTAAAACTTGATGTGGATGGATAACTCACCGAAACGGTGGTGCCTACGTGAAAGGGATTTTTTAGGTAAAGGAATTTAAGAAATGTTAGTTAGTATTCAAGAATACACGAATAATCTTCGTTATGAAAATTCGCCGATCGTGACTGGATAGCGAACTGCGGAAAGATGTAAACTCGGGGAATAAATAAAGGATCAAAAATGCCATTAACGATTGGCAAAGTTAAAATTCTGAACTATCTGAATTAGGTAGTTACAGCGCGGCAAGACAAAAGAAGTGCGGCCTAACAAAAGATTATTGTTTTTGTCGGAACATTTCGGCGACAGCAGCTGGAAATATGCACATAATGTATGTCTCTTAGCTGGGCGGCTTTTGACGAATCGCAGTCTGATTTAAAACATCAAGATCGAGAAGGATGCGCGGAAACAGAAACATAACAGGACAAAGAGGGCCTATAATATCCGGTCTTTCGTTCGAATTATTGACAGCCCTACTACAACTACTGAATTTCAGAACGGCCATTCAATTTTATGTTCGAAAGATTTTGATATTTTTATTTTATTTCTTTTTGGTGATAAAAAATCAATTTTTATTGAAACGTCATCCAGAGAAATTGATTAATCATTATTTGGTAGGAAACTGAAAGTGAAACTTTTATTGGAATTGGTTTATCTTTCTTGAAGGGGCTCTTCGTCTTCTTGTTATTACTATTTATTATTTATTAAAGATAACGTGTTCTCGTTCTCGTGTATATGTTTGTAATGTATTATTTCGTTTTTGGATGCAATTTTTTATATCCTATTATCATTGTGTCATATTCCAATATAAGAACAGATAAATTTAAAAAATGAAAACATCTGCCACGAATACCCCACAATTTATTCTAACAATTTATTGCAAATGGAAGAACATCAACAATGCAATGCAACGGAAGTAGTTAATTTTTGCCCTATGCTGTCAGCAAATTCTACATAACATTTTTAACCATAAGCTTGCAGCAAGCACTGCTTTAGGTTGTACTTCTATAATTGCATCCATTCAATTTTAAAAAGGGATAATAAACTGTAGATTAATTTTTGTTTAGCAACTTTTTTTTGTTTTTTGTAATGTGTAACAACAGTACAAATACACGCAAAGCAGTTTTGCATTATCAGACATATCAATCAATTAAATAAGGTTTATGTAAGAAGTTTACTAATATATTTATTAAATATAATAAACTAATAACATGATCAATATCATTAGAATTGACTGGATAGTAAATCTGCGAATCTCTGCATACACGTGAATATTACAGGTCCTTAGATACTCACAAAGACCTCTGGTATACAAGATAAACAGCAGAGGTTCCAATATAGATCCCTACGGCACCTCCCTGGTAAAGTTAAGATGCGTAGAGACAAGAGTAGATCCATTAACTCTTTGTGTTCTATTGTTTATGTAATTCTGAATCAGATCTTCATCACGAGCCTTCATGATATCTGTTATTTTTAACAAAGCAGTAGTACAGCTGTGATTAAATCGAAATCCTGATTGGCACGATGGATGGAAGTGATTACATTCTAAATTGTGAATTTATTCCAACTACAAATATCTGTAACAGCGTTAGTAATATACTAGTTAGCTCAGGGGCGGATTGGCCAGTCGGGAAATCGGGAAAATCCCGAGAGGCCGTTGCATCAACGAAATCAGAGGTTGATGGTCTCAATTGATACAAATATTATAAAAAAACTTCATTTTTCATTATTGTACAAAATATTTCTTCGCCTTTATGAGTCAGCAGGTAGTAAACTTTATTGCTTCAGCCCATTGCGGTACAGTGTGCCTGTCAGCTAAACTTGAGAATCAGGGGTATAATCTTTCTTATAAGTTATAAGTTAGGGAAATGAACGTTTTTAACTTTAATTTAAGAATGTGTACTAATACGTAAAAATCCAGGTTGTTTCCACATGTGTTTCACATTTGAGTGGTTTCAGTGGCCGTCCGCCCTGCTTTTGGAACTGAAACTCCTTATAATTTATGAAATAAACTTCTTTCGTTGGCCCTTTTGGTCTTCCAATTCCGAATTCCGACAGAGAAAGACAACACGTGCCCTGTACCGCAAAAGCATCGCGCAATAAGAGTTTGCGATTTGTCTTTTTTAAACATTGCGCACTTTTTTGACTTGTTGGAAATGTCACAGCTTCCTTAATTATACCAGTTTTTAATACTATATTTTTACAGATCTTCTACCCGGAGAAAACTTTGTATTTTCTGAATAAAAGTATGTGAAAATGAGTTAGGTGTAGAGATTAATTTGGTTTATTGAAATAAAATAAAATCAGGTACGTTTTAACAAACATATACCTATACTTTGTAGATTAGGACAAAAAATTGACAAAAAAGTATTTAAACTGGTTGGTTGCTTTTTAAACCATAATTTAATTACAATCAATATAACAAACGCGTAAATGAGAGACTTAGTATCACCAAACGGTACAGGGTGTCTTAAAAACTCGTTGTCTAGTAACCTAACGTAACCTAGCCTAACCTAATCTAATTTTACCTAACCAAACTTAAGCTAACAATCCTCATTGGTTACTTTCGTGAGTATTGCCAAACGGTGTAGTGAGTTTCAAAAACTTGTTTTTTACTAACCTAACGTAATCAAACCTAACAATCTTCATTGGCCACTTTGGTAAGTATCGTATAACCTGTAAGTTTCAAAAACTCGTTTGTTACTAATCTAACCTCACTTAACCTAACCTAATCTAATTTAACTTAACCAAACCTAATAACAATCCTCATTGGTTACTTTGGTGAGTATCGCCAAGTGGGGCGGTGAGTTTCAAAATGTCGTATTCTTTTAACCTAACCCAACCTAAATTAACTTAACAGGGTCATGAAACTCCCCAAAAACACCACTGATTTAAATGTAGTACCTACTAAATTGATTTTCAATGAAACAAATCCCATAGACTTAACATACGGAGCTGAAAGTGGCGTAACCTTTGAACGGGGTATTTCCGCACCTTGGACACCAACTAGTGTCATTTGACTCAGCTCGTCAAGCTGCATCGAAAGGGAGGGTAGGCTGCGTTCCTTTCTGACCGCTAAAGTAAATCTCAGTCTAACATTTTATTTTGCGTTCTAGAATAATATTTTATTTTGTTTTACAACGTTTTGCTTTGCTTGGTTTTAGATTTATTATATTTTATAACTGATTTTTTATATGGTTTTTGGTTTACGTTTATTAATAAATATTTCTTTTCTCTATCTGCACCCCCCTATTTTATTCATGGCGATCTCCATGACCTTAGTTTAAGTAGTATAGTTTTATAAAATCGACATTTTAATAATTTCTTATTTTAATTATTATTTTTAACCCTCAAGTACTATCATGTTTTCAAATAACGTATGTACTATCATGGGGTGTCTGAACATCCCACTCTTTATAGTGGGGTGTTCCACTTTTTCCATAGTTTTTTGTTTTTAGGTAATAAAACAAGTCTTTAGCTTACTACTGACGTTAAAAAAGAAAAGATTCTATTAGAAATGAAAAACAAAATTCAAGACACATAAAAGTATACTTTTCTTTATAAAAATACATGTGTGCATAAAAAATATGTTTGAAACTAAAAATACGCTTTTCGTGGACTAGTTTTTTGTTGGATGGTGCCCGAAGGTGTGCCTTCATTAACTGATAAAGCAAAATCGCGTTATCATCGCATATAAAAATTGTCTGTTGAAATTTTTGAGCGTTTCATCGACTTAGACCTATTGTTTTTCAAAAACTGTAAAACACAGCAAATCGTGATTTGTAACATGTTAAAGGCTTTGGTCTTGTAAAAGAATACCTTGAAGCTGAAGAGCACGAGTATAATAATTTAGAAGATATTAAGCAAAACCTTGTGCCTGGGATGCTGAAACACCTCACGATAGTACTTCAAGGTTAAACAAAGTTTAATAATTTTTTCTTTGTTTTTACTGTTTTCATATTAAATTGTATTAGCAAACAATATCTACGACTTGTGCAATAAAACTCGAGGCCTGTGTAACTCGATTTCCCGAGCCGGTAAAACGTTCCCAATCCGCCCCTGAGTTAGTCTGTAATCCATATAAATACTTTCGGATTGCTCAATTTTCGCTATTGGTGTTACCAGAGCTGACTTCCGAGCTGTCGGACAATCGATTCTAAAATGCACAATTGTTACTTACTGATTCCGTAGCACTCTGTTTAGTATTGGTTTCGTAGCTTTGTTTTAGTTGCCGTTCATTATTTTTGAAGGAAATCACTTTGGCGTTTGGGTTTTCGCGCCGTACGACTTAGAAGTTTTTCTGGTAACATCACTCATTTTTGTATTCCTTTGCGGATTTTATATTATTATTTTTTTAAGTAATTAATTACGTTTTCACACCCCCGTAAAGTTTGTAGAATGATTGTATTTATTTTGCAAACTTTTGCAACTGCATTTTGGCATTATTGAGCTTTGAAATCGCGATGTGCAATAGTAACATTAGCATTACTAGAAACCTACCCTAATTCATTTTCTTTTTTGTTTTGTAATAAAGCATTTTGTATCAAATTTGTGATATATTAATTATGTGTATTTGGTAGTGGTTTGATTCTTACACGGGAAGCTTTCAGGTTTCAGGAACGTTTTAGTGGCAAATATGGAAATTTGGTACTTTACAGGTATTGTTGGCGTAGAATTCAAGAGCTATTGTAGTCGGCATTTGGTGTCTTTTAAAAGAAACATTTTGTGAGAACCTCAACCTCACGTTAATTAGTCTACAGCCGAAAGTATTAACTGCGTTAATAGATGTATATCAAGTTCCCAATTAACACCCTTTCGTGGGTAACACATTTAATCCGTCTGATTCCGTTAAATTACTTTTTAGTAAATTGCCGATTTTTTATAATACTGTAATCTGTAAGGTTAAAACTAAATTCTTCAGCGTTGTCTAATTTATTATTCCTAAAGTCTGTATATGTGACGCCAACAAACAGATCCCGTCGTATTCACTCTAGCAGAATTACTTAAGTTTAGCAAAGCAGCCCCGATTTCGCCAATTTTTTTTTAAGCATAAAACACCCCCTCACAACGCTCACAACGCAAAAAAAAGTGCGGAGAAGCGTAGTTTTCAAGAAAAAAATTTTGAAAGTTCACCACAAAAGAGGCTTCTCCGAGCAGTCATGATCAGCTGCAACGTCACATTTGCGGGTAGGAGACACCACAAAAAGCACAGTATGAGAACCGCAGGTAGCGATGTCCTGGTTGCCATTTGGCACCTAACCTAACCTCACCTAACCTAACCTAACCTAGCGATATAGTACTAACCTAACCTAACCTAGAGATATAGTACTAAATGGCAATTGAAATTACAGTTTCATACCAAATGGCAATTGAAGTAATACTAATGACGAATATGAGAGAAAATACAAACACGATCAAGACAATCATACGATTTCCAAATGAAAATAACCTCACTTTAAACGCAGTTTCGGGTGCAATGTAAAATTTTTTTTGTGGCAAATACGCTTTTCCGCGTGTTTTTTTTGGTGGGGTGTGTTCTTAGGGTGTGTTTTATGCATACGAAACAAACCAGCGAAATCGGGGCTGTTTTGCTAAACTTAAGTTTTACCTACATTTATAATATAACAAAACTTTTAAATGTTTTTGTATCAGTTAAATTTGCGTCCTTGTATGCTACAAATTTAAAAAATATATGGTTGCTAAGGACCTAAAAAGTCGTTTTTCTCAATTTCGGATTGTTTTAAAGTTTAAACGAGTATTAGTTTTGGTTGGCTTATTCGGTTTGTAGGAAAATCTCTGGTCTAGGCCACAACGGCCAATCGCTATTTTGGCTGTTGTGGTCATAACCGTAACGGCCTCCGTGACCATAAAGGCCAACAGCCACAACGGCCAATTTGACCATATCGCCCAACTCGACACTTGACCATAACGACCACCATGACCACAACGGCAAACTAAAAATTCCACCCCATCCGCCATTTTGACCACAATGGCCACCGACGCTTATGTATTGCCGTCGCTGGCAACGATGACCACAACGGCCAACTGTGGAGCGTGACCACAACAGCCAAAATGACCACAACGGCCAACTAGGGTGTGTGACCACAACGGCCAATTTTTTTCATTCTGTTATTTTGGTTTCATCAAAGTTCATTTCTCTCTTTTAACTTACACTGTATTTCAATAATTATTATTGAAACTTATTGGGATTTACGCAGTCCATTTGATGATATGCATAAATATTATATAGATTTTTATTTGTATTATGTTTTGGTTTGATTTGTTTTTTCTTGATTTTTAACTTTAAGCATATTATGTATTTAAAAATGGTTAATTTACGAATTTAATTATTGTTTTGTAGCGCACTTTTTTCTTTTTTCTGAAGCTGGTTAGTGGTACTTTTATTGTAAATTGGTATTTACTGTATGGATGTTTTTTTTGGGATTTTCCTGTTAACAATCTTAATATAAATAAATAAATAAATAAGGTACGTCCAGAATTTAACAGCGGGGTCTGATGTCAAATTAGCACCGATTAAACGTGAATTACCTATATTGAAAAATGCACCTCTATACTACTGCAGCCCCATTGAAGTTGAAGAAGTTTTTCTTTCTTATTTTCTCGGTAAGTATCTCAGGCAGATTAAAAGATAAATGCTGAAAATTTGGTACAGATACTTCTCAATACACTCGAAAGATTTACAGATTCATGATACTTTAGTTTACAGGGTAGTTGATTTAACATCAAAAGTTTTTTTTATAACTTGTTTGCCGCAATATTTCCATTTTGGGGACGTTTATTGCATTGAATTGAACTCCGTAATTTGCTGTCTTTATCAGTTTTAAAATTAAACTAAATGTAAATTTTCGCCAAAAAAGTAAACAGGATATCTACGACTCTGTCCAGTACTTAATAAAATGAATCTAGGGAGCAGCATGGGACGTAACCCCAAAAACAACCCGCAATAATCCAAAACAGTATTGCTCCATAATACGTATCCGAGAGAAAATACAAGAAAAACGAGCTTTTTGAAAAAAATTGTCATCTGAAAAAAAAAGTCATTTGAAAAAAATGACAGATTACTTACTCGCGCACCGGGCGATAAAACGTAGTTTAATAGGGCCGTCAAACAGTTTAAGAAATTGTTAGATGAGCAGAGAAATCAAGATTTCCAGAACTATTTCCACTCTTTAACAGCAACTGGCTGGATTATGAAACGCCACAAAGATCGTGTTTACGCCTCTTACCATTGAAGAAGAAAATTTCATACGGAACTTACTTCAAGCGCGAAGTAATTACGGTTATCGAAACTGAAATAAATCCGAAGAAGTCCCCAGGTTTCGACCTAATAACTGGAAAACTCCTAAAGGAACTTTCATATGAGGGATTTTATATGATAACTGTGATCTGTACTGCGATATTAAGGACGGGATACTTCTCTGGCCAATGGAAGGTGGTCCAAATAGCAATGGTCCCAAAATTAGGGAAACCGCCATCAGATGTGGCCTCATACAGACCCATTACTTTGTTACCCATCCTGTCAATGGTTTTTAATAAATTGTTCGTCAAGCAAATGTCGCCGATGATTGACGAAAATCGGCGAATACCCAACTAACAATTTGGATTTCGTCGATAATGAGCTTCAATCGAACAAGTACACATAGTTGCATCAAAAATCAAGTTTGACCTGGAGACCAAAAGATTTTGTTCAACGGCATTCATAGACATAAGCCAAGCCTTTGACAGGGTGTGGTATGTTTGTAGATCTACTCTACAATCTCAAGCCATGCTTACCGTTTACCTTCTTTCAAATCCTCACGTCATACCTCACTGAAAGATACTTTTTCGTGAAATAGCAAGAATTCACTTCACCTCTTCTACCCATAAAATCTGGTGACTGGTCCGATTTTATACCTAATTTTCAACTAGAAACACGACCCTAGCAACCTTCGCGGACTACATAGAAATACTGGTTTCCCATACTAATGCAGATATAGCTTTCTGAAACTTACAAAACCACCTAAGCCTTTTTGAAAGATCATGGAACATGATGCATTAAAGCAAATATACAAAAATCAACACAGACCACTTTTACTACTAAAAACCTTATTTGTCCTCTAGTTCACCTTAACGGAAACTCACTGCTCCAAAAAGACTAGATCAAATATATAGGGATCCATCTAGACAGACGTCTTACATGTTCAAAACATATTTGATATAGACTACAACTAGGTTTAATTCTCAGAAAATACTGACTAATTTGACAAAACTCGGAATTATCTTTTGAAAATTAATTAGTGGTGTATACAAGTAGCAATCGAGCCCATGTTGTGCTATGGTATTCAATTATGGAGAGCAACAAATGAGTCAAGCATTGCAGCGCCTTCAGTCCAAGACTTTGAGTTTTATAACCAAAATCTCTTGGTTTGCGCCGAACCACGTAATCCTCAAGTCCAAAGTCAATCCAAAGTCACCTCAATATACGAGGGTTGCGCTGAAAATTGTTAGTTATAAAAAGAATGTTGCATTTCTTAACAATAAGTCTTTATTGTTTTTCAAAATAATCTACATTCAGATTAATACACGTGTGCATTCTTTGAAACCACTTTTTAAAACATTCGGAAAATTCATTATCTGAAAGGTCCTCAAAAATTCTTTGAAATTCTGTAACTGCTGCATCTGCGCTGGAAAATCTTTTACCTCGCATCATTTTTTTAACAGTTGGAAACAAAAAAAAAAGTTGCACTGCGCCAGATCTGGGCTATACGGAGGATGAGTTACCAATTGAACTCCCATATCTTTCAAAAAATCCAATGTTCTGGCAGCAGTGTGGGAAGATGCGTTGTCATGATGGACTAAGATGTTACGCAAACCAGTCCTTTGGCGACCAGTCTCTAATTTTGCAAACATCTGTGGTAAAGCCACTTCGCAGTACCATTCAGAATTAACAGTTCTGCGATCTTCAAGTGGAATAACAGCAACAGGATCACTTCGGCGGAAAAAACAGCAACCATTTTCTTATTGACGCTTCTGCCACGAATTACTTTTGTGGGCAAATCTTCATCTTCAAATACCCAAACACTAGACTGCTGTTTAGTTCCAGGGTCGTAACTGTATACCTAAGATTCGTTACCAGTTACAATGTATGCCACTTGCTTGGAAGCTCCTCCGTCAAATTTTTGCAACATAAATTTACAAGTCTACTCGAGCCTGTTTTTGACTTTCTGAGAGCAAATGCGGTATCCAACGGCTTGCTAGCTTTCTTACCCCAAGATGTTTATGCAAAATGGTATTCACCGCCGAGGATCCAATCTTCACTTCCTCCTGAATCTCCCTATAAGTAATATTTCGATTGGACTGAATCAAGCTTGCCACACGTTAAACATTTTCTGAACATGCAGCTTCCGCAGGTCTTCCAGGTCTTGCTTCGTCTTCTAGCAGCTCTCGCCCTGGTCGAAATTCGCATAACAGCGGATAATGAAGGGGCAGTATCGCCAAAAGCTGCTATCAAATTTTATAGTCGTAGAAAATCATAGCTCGAAAGGCAGTTCGCGGAATGCTCATCTTAACTGAATTAAAAATGCACAAATACTTATCTTACAAAATTAACTACGTTTCGCAAGGAAATCGGAACGTTTGACAATTGTGGGTAACGAATGTCAACTAATGCGACATTCAATGGTTGCAATTGTTTCTAGCCAATTGAACTTCCATGGCCTGCTACTAACTATTAACAGAGCATCCCTCGTACATTCTATTTAAGAAACCATCAAATAGCATAGTATTAGATATCAAGATCGTATCAGAACCCACCCAAACAACTTAGCAGTCGACATACTGACTGCCCAAAACCACACAGGCTTAAACGTTCCAATCCTTTGGATCCGCTAGAACGCTTTTAGCATTAGTATAAATTCCCAAAAAGTCTAAATAATATATTGTATGTTAATTAAATATATATTGGTTGTTGGTAAGTCCGCGGTAAAAATTAGGTATACAATCGGACCAGTCACGCGACATGTTATGGGTAGAATAGCTGAGGGGGAGTCTTGATATTCTAAGAAAAAGTATCTTTCAGTGAGGTATGACGTGAGGATTTGAAAGAAGGTAAATATGGTAAACATCGCTTGAGCTTGTAGAATATATCTACATACATGCCACATCCTGTCAAAAGCTTGGCTTATGTCTATGAACGCCGCTGAACCAAATCGATTTGGTCTCCAGGTCAAACCTAATTTTTGATGCAACTATGTGTATTTGTTCGATTGTAGCGTATTGTCGACGAAATCCAAGCTGGTAGTTGGGTATTCGCCGATCGTCACTTGAGGAACAATTTTTTAAAAACCATTGACTGGATGGGTTTCCCCGATTTTGGGACCATTGCTATCTGGGCCACCTTCCATTGGTCAAAAAGTATCCCGTCCTTAATATCGCATTATAGATTATTGTTAACATGCGAAATCCCTCATATGAAAGTTCATTTAGGAGTTTTCCAGTTATTAGGACGAAGCTTGGGGACTTCTTCGGATTTATTTCAGTTTTGATAACCTTAATTATCGCGCTTGAAGGAAGTCCCGTATGAAGTTTTCTTCTGGAATGATAAGAAGCGTAAACACGTTCGCCAGATGTTTACAAAAGGTATCTGCATTTTGACTATTGTCTTTAGCCCAATCGCCAAGTATTGCATTCTAATCGGAGGGTTTTGTGACTGCGGTTGATTGATTTTTGTGGCCTTCCATAATGCAGTCAGTTGCTGTTAGGGAGTGGAAATATTGATTTTTCTGCTCAACTAATAATTTCTTAAACTCCTTGTCGGCCCAATAGAACTACGTTTTATCGCAGAGTGCGCGAGTAAGTAACTGCCATTTTTTTCTGAGAGCTCGTTTTTGTTGTATTTTCTATCGGATACGTATGGAGCAATACTGTTTTGGATTATTGCGGTTTGTTTCTGGGATTGCGTCGCATGCTGTTCCCTAGATCGATTTTATTAAATACTGGACAGATTCGTAGATATCGTGTTTACTTTTTTAGAGGAAGATTTACATTTAGTTTAATTTTAAAACTGACAAAAACAGCTAATTACGTGTTTCAAATTCAATGCAATGAAAATCTATAAATAAAACGTCAAGCTTGTTGTTTTATAGTTGTATTTCGTGCTTATTTAAACGTCCCCAAAATGGAAATATTGCGGTAAACAAGTTATAGAAAAAACTACTTTTAATGTTAGACTAGGTGTCAACTGTTTACCCTAATGGGTAAGCTTTAGTAACTTGTTGCTTTTGTTGAAATACGAAAAAAGAATTCAAGCTCGGATCCTCACCTCTCTTACATCGCGTAGTTCAATAGGGTTTGGGTCATCCAGCGCTAGGTAGCGCTGGCTGTCTCGCCGAATACCGAGACACATGAATGAAAACACAATGCTTGTACTTAATAATTTAAGGATTAACTACCCTGTAAACTAAAGTATCATGAATCTGTAAATGGTTAGAGTGTATTGAGAAGTACCCGTACCAAATCTGTCTGGGATACGTACCGAGAAACTAAGAAAAAAAATTCTTCAATTTCATGTGGCTGCAGTTTATAGAGGTACATTTTTCAATGTATGTAAGTCACGTTAAATCGATGTTACATTGACATCAGGCCCGCTGTTAAATTCTGAACGTACCTTATTGAAATACAGTGTAAGTTAAAAGAGAGAAATGAACTTTGATGAAAACAAAATTACCGAATGAAAAAAATTGGCCGTTGTGGTTACACACCCTAGTTGGCCGTTGTGGTCACGCTCCACAGTTGGCCGTTGTGGTCACACACCCTAGTTGGCCGTTGTGGTCATCGTCGCCAGCGACACCAATACATAAGCGTAGGTGGCCGTTGTGGTCAAAATGGCGGATGGAGTGGAATTCTTAGTTGGCCGTTGTGGTCATGGTGGCCGTTATGGTCAAGTGTCGAGTTGGGCGATATGGTGAAATTGACCGTTGTGGCTGTTGGCCGTTATGGTCACGGAAGCCATTGTGGTTATGACCACAACTACCAAAATAGCGATTGGCCGTTGTGGCCAGGCCCCAAAATCTCTTGGAGTAATAATTTAAAAATATACTACGATGGGTTTTGGCTATCAGCGTCACATATGTGGAATACTGTTAACAAAATACCATTAATTTAAGCGATATTACAATTAAAAGCGTTGTTTTCTTTAAATTTCAATTCCCTCCATGGTACCTTAGACTTTGTTTAAATTGCAAGTAAACATTTCCTCGTGCTTTTTTGAGTTATTTTATAATTGCGTAATGACCTGTAACATTCCCATGCAGCCACGATTTTTAAGTATTTATTTAAACCTTATTTTTTGCCTTATCCCTCAAACGCATTAGTAGTAATTCGGAAACATCAATTAACTACAGCGAATATTTTTTTGTTATTGTAATAGTTTTCCATTGAGAATGTCAATAATATGTTAATATTATAATATTAAATATTAATAATAATAAAATAAAGTAATAGTAATAATAATAATAATTATATCAAAATTAACAGTAGAATACGCAGGAGTAGCGACCCTGCTATCGACAATCAGAAAGCTTTTGAAACATCCCAAAAAAGGGATGCCCTATGCTCCATAGGAGTGAAAGGAGAATGAAGAAGGAAAATAGAATGAAAAATTATGAACAACTTACGCACTAAAAATAAAAATAAAAACTGAAGTTATAACAGTAAATATTTAAACAAGGGTAATTCATAGCATTGTAAAAACATAAACGCGGATAAAATGCCCTCCATCGTACTTTAAATTGCAAGTAAGCATTTCCTCGTGCTTTTTTGAGTTATTTTATAATTGCGTAATGACCTGTAATATCCCCATGCAGCTACGATTTTGAAGTATTTATCTAAACTTATTTTGTGCCTTATCCCTCAAACGCATTAGTAATTCGGAAACATCAGTTAACTACAGCTAATATTTCTTTGTTATTGTAATAGTTTTCCATTGAGGATGTCAATAATATGTTAATATTATAATAAAATTAAATTTGTTAATAATAATAAAATAAAGTAATACTAGTAATAATAATAATTATAGCGAAACTAACAATAGAATGGAAAATTATGAACAACTTGCTTACCTACTTCACTGAGTGTTGGGCTGTTCTGATTTATAAACCCCTGCGGCTATTGAAGTGGTACTCGAACGGTAAAATACACTACATACAAAAATAATAATTTTAGATATTTCGTTAAATCTAGGGTGCGCGGTGCAGACCACACGGCTCTCACTCGATAAAACTGGCTGGACTCTACCCAATCCCAGATATCCTGGGTAAAGGGCGATATAGTCAGAATAAAATGTGTGGTAGAGTGTCACGTAAGTGCTCTCGACGGGGACTCATGAACGTTGAGGAGGAAGCTCTTCTAACATGAGTACCGGTGTGGGTGGATTGGATACTCACCTGAAGGTGAAGCCATTTATGGTGCACCGCTGTTTGGACAAGCCTGAAGGACGGGAATTCAAGTGAGGTTTATCCTGGTCGAAGGGGGTAATCTTCGGCCGATGGGAAACTGCATGCCACCAGCCAGAAGGATTCAGAGACGAAAGTAAGTGGATCACGCTATGACTGTCAGTTCCAGTCCAGTGATCCTAAAAAATTGTCTCGAGCCGCTGGACTTAAGGAGTATTGAAGCGAATACATAGCCTCTCAATGCTCAAGACAACTTCACCTTCCAAAAAGGTACACACCGGGGTTCGATATAGTTAGTTTGCTAGAGGAACCAAACGAAGCTCTGACGAGGGCACACCAGGCCTATAACTGGTAGACCGGGGTGGCATAACCGTTCCAAGCCCGCCACATTGAGGTTGGTTTCGGTCGGGCAGTGGTCCCATAAAAGTATGGGGAAAGTCCGAAGCTGGACTAGACGCCGTCTTCTATGCCGGGAGAAGGGGTCTCGACGAGTGAGTAGGTTTATAACTCCGGTACTAGCCTGGAGAGCTAGTAGAGGTCTGGATAGGTATACCTCGATCCCACCAGTGTGTACTGGTAGCTTCTGCAATAGCATTAGCGCGCTAATTGAGCGTATCTCAACTCGTGTCTCCGAAAGGGGGACCGTGGTTTTTAGCTTCTAGGTGAGCCACGTTAAAATAACGCTGCCCGCTATTCTATTGATTTAGAGGCACAGTTGCAGTTAATCTCAATTCCGTTAAATCATAGCTACGTCATACTTTGAAACCACAGTAATTTTTGTTCATCTGTTCTATTTGTATTATGTAAATATTTGTATTATATAACAGGTTAGTTATTAGGTAATATTAAGTAAAATAGTACTTTTTAAAGTTAGTCCAAATTGTTCTAGTTTCAAAGTTTATACACCTTAAGTCAAACTTTCATACAGTTAAACTGGTGATATTTAGTGGTCAAGTCAACGTACATTTAAATCCCTAACGCGTTATAAATGAATAAAAATTCAAATATGAAGGTAAAATATTTCTGTCATATTGTTACAATGTATGTGTTACTTTATATTAATGTATTATCAATATGTTATTTAAAATTCGAAGATAACTAACTACTAAGTTTTAACAAGAATTAGAGTCATTAAACAGTTCCAATTCCAGAGTATATTGAAAAAAACTCAGATTCTTCTCAAGTCATTTGAGTAACCTAAATCTTGACCTCAATATTGTGGGGTCACGTTTGAACTATCTATTTGTGAGAGTTATGTAGGGTGTTAAAAATTGCCTGTTTTTAACAACTTCAGAAGCAGATTTCCGCATTCGGTTGAGAGTAATTTCTTCCCTAGTACCTTTTTTATCTTTACTATATACTTTTTTTTTATTAGGAATTAATGGTTCTAGATATTTGGTGTCTTTTTTATTTTTAATGTATTATGAAGTTGTTAGCGGGTATGAATTTTTGGTCTTAAAGCTTTATCAATCATAGAAAAAGAGGAAAAAAAGTTTCAATAGGTATGTCATCAGAAGTTGCCACAGAAGGTAGATTGGCATCGATTGGTGTATTACGCAAGTTTATTAAAGTTGGATATATTTTTTTATTATCTGTTATTATCTATATAACTTTTGTGAAGTGATTTTTTATAAATTTGGTCGTATCTTTGACTTAAACTATTTGATCTTGGATTTTTTGAACTGGGTTGGTTACTATCAAATTCACATTGATCACAAAAATTTTGAAATTCATGTGATGATATATGTAAATATCTTTGAGATAGCATAACATGCAAAAATGAATTGTAATTTATGGATCGCATTTTACTTGTAGTCATTTTTTAATAAATAATGCAGAAATAATCAACGACAATTAAATAAAAGCTTTTTCCATCTCAAACAAATCAGAATCAATAATTCTTTCCCAGGGTAAATTAGAAATCTTGTGAGGTACCATAGGTTCTCTTTTTTTTTGAAACTTTGTCAAATTGTGCAGTTTTCAATAAAGGTTTTTTGAATATTGAGTTAAAAAGTTTACAATTCGTTTTTTTAACAAGCTACTACAACAGCTAACACTTCTTTTTCAATTTGTGCATAATTCAACTGGGTGGACTTTAGAGCTTTTGAAATATATTCTACTGATTGATCTTTTTAAGAACAGCACTTGTTACATTTTTCGAGCAATCTACAGGAATCGTATTAATATGAAAATGTTTTAAAGGTTAATTTCTGAAAAATTGCATTTAACATTGAGTTTCCTGACTAATTCTGATATTTTAAATAATGTTTACTATAACAATTGAATTAACCCAATCTGTTTTTCTACGTTTACAATTTTACCTTTACTTACCATATCCTCTAGAATGTTCTTGAACTTAGTTCTCAAATTTAAAGATCCTTGCAGGACATACAGTTGGAGGAATATTTTTATCAATTTCAATTTTATATGGTTCTGTCAGACATCCTACTCCTGAAAAATAATCTCACCATAATTGTCAAAATTAGTTTTATTTAAATCAAAGTTAGAATAATTAAAAATATTTAAATCTTTACTTGTAGGTAAGCCAATGGCTAATGGACTATCGAGATCTACAACGTAAACATTAAAATTATAAATTGGGTTTTTATAAATACAATGTGATTTCGTTTCTTCTACATATAACAGGTTACGTTTCATTTGAAAAAGTATTGAACCTGACTTGTGTACGTTGCATAATTAAGTCTACTTTTTAATTTTTCAGAATCCCTACAGAAATTACATTGATCATCTCCCCCTGTATCAATTTTAAATAACACATTTTTACCATTAATTTTAAATTGAACAATAAAATCATCATTTACTCGGCTTCACATGAAAAGTGCATAAGTCCAAAAAGCTGTCAACTGCCTCTCAATGCTTTTGCACTTGTACCTGATTTTATATTTGCTATTTAAGCGACTTCTACTAATTATTTTCGGAATTTCTCATATTTATTTTATAGAAAAAGTAATAATTAACCAGATAGCGTTAAAATTTCAATTTTTTCAATTTTGGCATTTACGCCCTTTTCATATGAAGCCGACGATTGGGACTTTTTTCTTTGTTAAGTACACCTAAAAAGAATTTATTATCAGAACTTTCATTTCCAGAATTAATTTTATCTAAAAATTTATTTTTCTATTGAAAGCAAACTTTAGCATAATGACTACGTTTATGACAAATATTGCACTTCGCCTTTAATGTCTTACATTCATGGTCTACGTGAGAATATCCACATCTCCCACGTTTGTTAGTTGATTTACGCTGCTGGCCTCTGGCTTCATCTTTATTTTACGTACTACTGCGCTGCGTACTTGTAGTACCTTTGTATCTACTTCTATGCCTTCCGACTACGTTCACTTCCACTTCTTGTTTCGAACTCGCAATTATTCATTACTTATGTCATCCTTTGTTTTACTTAATTTTTAATTTTTTGCTATAATTAATGTTATGGTTAGCAAAAGATGATCAAGAACCACTACCTAGAATAAGTGGTACAAATGTCAAATTCAAACACGGAAGGTCACCGAATTTAGACCCTTAAACGTCAAAAACGCAGTCGTAAATGTCGTATCGTACCAATAAGGTTGGTTGCTCTGGGTTGGAATATGCCATGGAAATCCATTCGCGTATATGTCTACACTAATAGTCGTGATGTACTTTTAATAAAAATTTAATACACGACAAAACAATTTTCTTAACGGAGAAAAATTAAAACAAGCCTTCTTCTTGAATAAGGAAGTAAAACTGTAGGCGCCGTGTCATGCGATGTTTGGCACAAGCAAATCTCTACTGAAGATGGAATTCCTTTAGATTCGGCAAAATTCTACAAATTAACCAAATGATCATAACAATTAGATCCATAAGGCACAAGGCATGCCTCGCCACCCCATTTCCTAGCCCACAAATAAATATATAAATAAATAAGTAAATGCACATACTTTTTGCAATGTATGATGGTTTAGCTTTGGAGCCTTCACATTTTAATGCACAAATATAATCGTTTAATTTAAACAAATATGCAATTAAACTGTCCATTTTAATTTTTTTTAATAATATAATTTCAACTCAACGTATTTAGCAGAACGGGTGCAAGAAATAGCACATATACCGCGGGATTAAAGTGCTTTTTAGTCCCTTGCTTGGTTGTTGCTCTCGACTGCGTTTCGGGTAACAAACTTTACTCTCGGAATTAAAAGAGACGCTTTAATCCCTTGGTAGATAATATACTATTTTGCATGACCTGTACATAAAGCAGTACTTTTGTCACCCAAAAGAAGAAGTAAAGTATGTTTTACTCCCTAGGAAGTAATGCGTTTTTTTGACAAACTTAGGGTCTATTATCCTAAAAGTATGTAATTCTGGAATTTGCAGAGGTCCATTTTCAGAGTTTAAACAATATTTTCGATTATTCCGTAAATTTCCAGGAAGTCCGCAGAAATAAGGTGCCTTTTCATCCCTTGTGTGTTTTTATCACACTCGAAATTAGAAGATGTACTTTAGTCCCTTGGTAGCCATGAATGATCTAGTAATAATAGCAATAAGCATAATCAATAAATAAAGCATAAACAAAATATATTACTTCGACAATTCCAAATTCGTTAAATTCCATTGGGGGCTCCCTCACACCGCTCCTTTGCATTTGCAAATTGACTGAAACGCCTAATTTTAAGAGAACTCCCTGATAAAACTTCCTGAATCTTGGCATGAAATAGCAGTGCTGCCTACTTGGAATATTTTTTTCCTATTCTTGGAGTAAAGTTTTTCTACAAGACATAATTTAGAGACATAATAGAAATTAGAAAGATTTTAGGAGAGGAATAATTAAAAGAAGTGTAAAAATACCCATTTAATATCAGAAGAAATCTTGAGATCGTTAACATGAACTAAAACCAGCAATTAATATTTTTTATTGTTTTTTGTTTCCAACCTTATTTTGTGGAACTCCATAATCATGAAATAAAAATTATGAAGATTATAAATTATAAATTATAATAAAGATTAATAAAAAGTTTCATAGTATTTATTAAATTATAACCTGACAATATTGTTTCGAGCTGTCATTATCAAAGATAATATAAATATAAACAAACACGTCGCTAAGGTAAATACAAAAGATAGGTAACTAGATAAAAAGAAAAAATAATCAGAATTGTTATTGCAAGTGTTTCTTAAACACTTCCAGGAACGGAGAATTACTGAGCTCAATCTGTTCATTCATTAAAGGTACCTTGAGATTGTGTTAGTATATCTCAAAAGCTTCTAAAATGTCTAATTTGCGTTTGTTATTAAAAAATGTAGGAATTTAATATTATTTTGAGGAGTCATTGTGTGATTTGGTTCTAAAAGGTTTTTGGCATAATTACATTCTTCTGGATGTTTATTTCTGTAATGACGTACGTGTTCTTTATATCTTATGTAAAAATTTCAAAGTGTTTTATATTTTTTACATTTTATATTTGTATGGAAATTCAAATTTAAATTTTGGACACATTTTTTAAATTACAGCGCCCTCAACTATACTTGATCAACTTTGCTAACAATTTGCTGTATTATTATACAGGTAAAGGATCAAGAAGGTTAAAAAATGATATAAAAATTTGATGATTTGAAAGAAAAAAATTGAAGATATAAGGAAAATTATTAAAATAACAACGATATTAAAATAGAGTTGTTATATTGTACTTTATAAAGAGGGAAGATTATAATTTATTGTTCAAAAACGCTAGTAAACTTCACAAACATTAAGAACATTGGAAAAGAGAAGAAACAAAAAGTTGAGGTTAGGATAGTTTCTACAATACATGGTAGTGTCTATATTGTGATGTTTCATTCCACGGTAAGTCAAGGTAATTTTGTGTATAATTTAAATGAACCTTTAATAACAGCGATAATAAGCATAATACTAAGTTTTAAAATAAGTAATAGTTATTTACGATACGAGTGCGGGAACACAATGTTCCCGCGTGAACGCAGTTTTGAAGCACGAGCGACCGAAGGGAGCGAGGGCCTTCATATGCGTGAACGCGGGAACATTGTTCACGCAAGAGAATTGTACAATACTTTTTGAAACGAACGTAGTCATTGTTATAAATGTCAAATAAAATTTTTATCTGATTTCACAACTTTTATTTAAAAAAATAAACCAAAGCAAGTCATGACTGCAATTGACAAATGTGACAGATTGTTTTTCGGCAGAAATTTTGCAGTAAAAAAGGTATTTAAATTTTGCAAGGGTTGGCAGTTGGCACCACTGAGTGTTTCCCGGTTTACTTAACCGGGAAACAAGTGTTCCCGGTTGACTAGACAGTGCGTCGAACACTGCTTTCTAGATAGTGAGTTCAAAAAAGTAATTTATAGCAAGGCTAGATAAAAATTGTATTTTAGTTAATTTCACTTAATTTTGTAACAAAATTGTAATAACTACTACTTTATACTAACATAACGATTTAATTTATTTGATGATATGAGTCAAGAATATAAAGGTGCTCTAATAGGGCCTTTTGTAGCAACGAGTGCGCATGCTCAGTTGTTGAAACTGCATAGTTACCTAAACGGTTCATAGAGCACGTTTGAGTCAAAAAAATGATCTGGCAACATTGTCCAGCAGGACATCGTCAACTGTCATTTGAAACAAACACAACAACAAAAAGATGGCTACTTCCTTGCCTTTTTATAGTGTTACTTTAAATGAAAATGACGTGCCTGGTGCTTCATTGGGAAATAAGAGACCATCAGAACTGACAAAATTGCAGCTTCAACGGTTTTTAAAGTGTAGAAATGTTTGTACAAGGGGAAATAAAAACGAACTGATTGTGAGGTTAGTATAAAATTGTTGCTTCTTATTAAACATTACTAATGCACATTTTTCTTATGTAACTGCCGAGAATCGCGAATTACTAATGCATGTGCAAGAGCAAGTGCAATATTATTTTTATTTTTTTCACCGTTTTCACCATTTAACCTAATACGTTTGACAGTTGTCAGTTAATCGCAATCGCCAATGTTGCCACATTTCTGCAAACATTAATAAAATTCACTTTCGCGCGGAGCATGCGCCACTAATATTTCTGTAACGAAAGGCCCTATTGAGTAAATGTTCAGATATATTTGTTGAACAACCTCAACAAATCGAGAGATTGTAGGTTTATATTTCTCCAACTGCTTACTTATTTGTTTTGTAGCATACAACTGGCCCTGCTTGTGAGTTCTATACAACATTCAGCATGTACTCATTATTATTTTGGCAGGACGAAGCTTGAAATTTGTACTACAATACTATTCCACTTTTTGCATGACGAAAATGCATTCGATGTTTAATGAAGCAATTCTAAATTAAAAAAAGACTTTCGAGCTTTGTGTGTTATTTAATATTGTAAGACATGCATCAAGTTTTTGGCAAAAAAATTCGAAGAATACATTTAGCTGTTGTTTTGGCAGGAAAAAAACAAGGAACTCAACCGAAAAGATGTTATGCATAATTAAAATGCAGTATAAATGTAAACCCACAGTTAAAAATATCTCATTTAGTCATATATAAAATAAATTACATCCAGGAGAGGGTTCTAACTACATAAGGCAAGTGTTTTTGAAATTAATATCTAAAAGTGTGTATGCCATACTAAGGCATGTGGCTTACATTTTTTGTCGCCTCAAGACATATGCGTATCGTTTTAAGTTTTTTCATTCTCTCTTTTTTTAACGACCATTGCATAGCTTTTAATAACATCTTCGAGCACATACATATAACACTGGTATGCTATTATGAATATGGTGCCGATGTCCTCTCCTTTTTCCTTGTTTATTTACATTTGAGTTATTATAATAATTTAATACAAAAAGGAAAACAAACATAATGTCCTCAGCAAATTCGATTCTTCAAATCTGCAAATATGAAGGCTTTTAGTTTTATTAAAATACGCAGTCGAGCATAAAACACCAGTTAAATCAAAATCAATTTGGTGTCCGCTGAAAACAGATGGCGAGCCAATGCGCTAAATAGCTTTCATAGGAAAAATAAAAAACTTAAAAAAACTTAAAATAAAATATTTGCCAATACTTTAAAAGTTCCTAAAACTCTCTTCGCGAGATCCAATTCAATTTTAGAAGAGTCGTGATAAATAATCTGGAATAATTCCTAAATTTTCTTTTCGACACAATTTTATTCATTCATACACACGTCACAAGAAACCTCCTTTATTATACTGAATAAAAGTTCTTTGCCCTTCCTTTTTCAGATCCTGTTTTTTCCTTCCTTCTTCATTCGTTTATCTTTCGGACATTTTTATCAAATTAAGTAATTATCCCTTATCTTTTTCAAACTACAATAAAACATTTCGTCCAAAATCTAAGGTATGAGGTATAAAAGTGCGGAACGACCATAAAAAATAAAAATCAGAGTAAGCAAAGGCGGCATCGTCTAAGAACAACCACTTACTAATTACGGGGGCAATATAACATAAACTACCAGTCATTTTCCTAGTCATCTTACGAAGATCATTAACAACTTAATTCAGGTTATGGTCTTTATGTGCGGCACAATCATTTCTTAAATTCCATTTCGTTTTCAAATCTTAATTCGAGCAATTATTTAAATTGTATAATAAAATTTCATTAAAACTACAAAAATATGTATAAAACATCCTTCTCAGATTTATTATCTAAGATTTATTTTTAATTAATTAATAAATATTAAATTAAATTCTGCGAACCTGCAATTGAATATTCTTGACATCAATCACTTGGAATTGAAAATAAATGCATCGATTATTATTAATTTCTTAGAGTCACTTTTGGGTGATTGATTGCGGACAAAGTGTAAGTCCGCTTTATAAAAATAAAGGGTTGACAGTAAGGTGGGCACAGGCGCAAACTGAGAAATCCTAAGAAATAAAATAAATGAAAATTAACAACTAAGAAATAACTTCGGTTCTTATTTTATCTTTTCTTACCTCACACACGATATGAGTAATATTAGCTTCTGTTTGATTTTAATTGCTTGTTTTGTGCTCGAGGTGATATCCTAATTCGTCTTTGTATAAGACAGTCGAGTTCATTTATTATTCGTATTGAAATAAAAGATTTACTAGTTAATAAACGTGGGATATATTTTAATTAATTTACTGGAGAGAATTGTTAATTAATATATTATTTAAAAATTATTAAGATTAAGTGCAGTTTAACGCAACATTAATGTTTTTTACATAATAATATTCTAAAATTAAATAATCAAAACAGGTTAAAATTAAAAAGATGTTCGGAATTAGTTAAGAAAGAGTTGGTAGATCCTTTACTCTTGTCTTATACAATAAAATTATTATTGTGTATTTATTGAATTTGTTTTTATATAATTTATATAATTTTAAATATGTAAATTACTGCTCTCAATCAGAATTGTAATTACTAAAATAAAAATATTGTTAGAAAAACTATCACAAGACAGTTAAAAAATTCATATCAACGTTAAACGTTCGATGTTAAAATCTTTCACTCCGAATTTACAAGATAAGTCAGTACTAATTAAGAAAGTAAATGAATCACCACAACGAATGAATATCTTTCAAAACGGAATATACCAGATAGAGCTAAGAAATTATTCAGCTTAAGGTAGCGGACTGCACAATATTCAGAGAATATTCTTCTACATATAATCCGTAATCGAATACATTTTTTCAATGTGTTTGATGGAGTGTTTTAATCCCATTAAAAAAACATTTTGGCCTCTCCTTTTTTAATTCTGAATTGTACTAATTGGTATACTGTACAACTCTTGTTCAGATGTGGTCGAAATTCTATCGAACTAGTTGGATGCATTTTGCGCAGCTTTTTCTTGCGAAAAGGTGCGAACTTTAGTCATGTCAAACATTCCAGTAGGTACTCACCAAACTAACTCCTAACCTTTTTAGTATTTTTATATGTGGTCGCTAAAACAGCTCTTGTAGACCTGGCTTGTCTTGTTGTTATAGCCGGTTCCATTTCTTCACCTGACTCTTAAAGATATTTAGTTTTCCCATTTTTGCAAAGATTTAAAGACTGAAGCATGCTCAAAATTCGTAAAATATGCGAATTATCTGACATAATAATATGGTTCATTTAACTGCTAGTTCCACATTCGAACATTCTTCCAGTTTCACATTCCAATTCATCAAATTGGTTAGTGCTTTGCATTGAAAGGTACTGTTCGGCATAGGTACATAAATATGATGTATCATTAGCCTAGTTTGCGGTTTTGATCTAGAATTCGTTACGAATCCTAAGACATGTTCTCTTCTTGACATGTAGAGCAGATCGCCTGGTGTTACTTGACTACTTGGCTACTTGGCTACTTGTCTGCTGAAGATAGGTTGCTATATTTCCGGTAACAGCATTTCATAAACCAGAAAATGATAAAGATTCGCCGAGTTAGTGCGAACATAAGCGACGTGCATAGGATGTTTACGTATTCTAGGAGAAACTACCAAAGTATCTACAATTTCATGTAGTCTACGCTTTCATGTTTCAAAATTCAGAATCTAAGAAACGTTTGAGAGTTCAAATCCTTCCAGCTCATAAATCGAAAAACTCAAGATTTAAATAGTTGGACTTTTTAAAGCTTGGAACTTACAACTCTGAATCAAGTGATACGGCACACTAGGTTGCAACTAGTATATTACTACAGCAAATTACCTTGGCACGGCCTATGAAATTACTGGTTATTATAATCAATAATAATGAATAATTACTGATATCTGAGCTAAATAGGTAACTTTAGATTTTGTTAAATTCTAGTAAGTACCTTCTTAATATCATAAGAAGAAATTTTCTCGCTTTGAAATTCTGAAATTTCAATATTTAATATATGCAAATTTTGAAAAATCGCAGATTTCGAGTCCTACAGCCTTAGTGTAGGTTGGATCTTTCGGTATTTATAATTTTCAAAATTTTTAATTCTAAACATAACTGTGTATATCAGAAATACCTAAAATTCTAGTGTTTATCTGGGCCTCAAGGACCAAAATTACACACTTAATTAAATTAATATGGGTCAATATTTTATTTTATACTTTTTTACAACTCTACAAGTAACAACAAGTAAACTTCAGTAATTGTTTTATTAAAACTGTGAAGAAAATAACTTTTTTCTTTTTCTTGTCATATCTATCATCGATTGAGTCTGGATATGAGAGGACAGTAAGTGAACTACCACTACTGAATAAAATCAACTATTCGGGTAGCGTTATTTTAACGTGGAGCACCTAGATATGTACCTAATCATTGCGGTTCCCCTCTCGGAGACACAAATTGAGATATCCTCAATTAGCGCAAAAGCACTAGTGTACACTGGTAGAAGCGAGCTATACCTACACAGACCTCTCCCAGCTCTCCAGACTAATACCGGAGTTATAAACGCACTCACTCTTCGGGGCCCTTCACCCGGCAACCCAGGTGTAGGAGATGACCCCTAATCCAATTTCGAATTCTCCCCATAGATGTGGGACCACTGCCCGACCGAATTCAACCTCAATGTGGCTGGGTTTGCACGGTATACCACCCCGGTCTGCCATGTTTTAGACCTAGTGTACCATCGTCATCGCTTCGTTAAATTCTACTTAAGTAGAATCCCGGTGTGTGAATCACTCGTTAAGGTGAAGTTGTTGAGTTCTTCAGCATTGAGAGGCTATGTATTTTGTAATTCTTTGAATTACAAAACTGGAACTGCAATGCCGTAGCGTGATTTTCATATTTTCGTCTCTGAGTCCAATATACATGTCACATGCAGTTTTCCATCGGTGAGGGTTTACCCCCTTCCCAAACCTGGATAAACCTCACTTGAATTCTCCTCCATTAGACTAGATCATTCAGCGGGTGACCAGCGGTGCACCTTGAAGGACTTCATCCGAGGCGAGAATTGAATCCATCCACACCGATACTCATGTCTGTAGAGCTTCCTCCACAACGTTAATGAGTATCCGTTGAGAACACTTATGTGAATCTTTACCACATATTAATTTCTGATTGTATCATCCGTTACCCAGGTTTCTGGGATTGGGTAGAGTCCAATCAGTTTTATTCATCAACGCCATGTGGCCTGCACTGTGCATCCAAAATATGAAGAGCCAGTCAAAACAAGTTGTTGTAGGTGTGAGTGGTTCTGGGTAATGGGGAACATTGGGTGAGTGGTATTGAATTTAATAAGTTTTCTGTTTCTGGTGCGATATTCTTAACACATATTCTTGTTCATTCAAAAGTTCATGGTTTTTATTTTAAAATATCCTTTAAATTATTTAAGTTAGATTTGTTATTTTTGGATATGACGTTCCCAGAATCATCCTATAAGATAAGCTGCCGGTTGATTGAACAAAAATTTTGTTTTGATTTAGTTTGAGTTCAAAACTTAAAATATCAAGTTCAACCAAATTTCCTTGTAGTTTTTTGCCTGCTCGTTTAGAATTTCATCCATTATCGCTGTATACTTTCTCAGGGAACCCTCTCCTGAATCCAAATCCGGAAAACATGTTGAAAACCATCAGTGCTCATATCAGTTGCAAGTTCCAAATTTTGCAAAAGTTTCAAACACTATTTGTCATACAAATGAATATAATAATACCGATTTCCATTGGGCCAAAGTAGTCCGTTTATAAAACGAAAACGTGAAGTTACCCTTCCACCCCTATACTAATTTGACAATTAAATAGTTCTGCAGTTTCTTATTGTTTGTTTAATCATCAAAGTTCAGTATGTTTCTGGTAGGTTGTTGACGACCGTTTCTTGGTCATGGTGGTAACAGATAATCAGGTTAACATTTTATCATATGTCTAAAATTAATGGTTATTTAGTTAATTTAACCAAAGGAGCATTGTTACTCTTCCACCGGGTGTCACATGACCACCATCCTTGCTGTACTATAAGCAATCAATATAGAACAACTTACTTACTTGATAAGTTATTGTTTTGATGATGCTGCCTGTGACTTTTCCAGAACTTTTCGCTGCCTTTATTTCCCCAAAGACAACTAGCAGGTTTTATCTCGGAAGTGGACCCCTGATCACTGCCTTTGAGGAAACCGTTTTGCAGGTCCTTTTTCGGATGTAGGCGCGTCTGTGGAGTGGCAGTCTGTGAAAATCGATTCTTTGCATTTGATAAGATCCATCCGGCTGTTCCCAGTAAAGCTATTCTTGGGGTCACTTTTAAGAGGAGCTCATGCAAATACACGTCTTACACTGACACTTACTCCTGCCTCTCACAGTAAATCCCTAGTAAACCCCACGTCCACGTTGGTACAAGCCGGGTCTGCCTCTACTTTCAGATAGAGTTGGACGGGACCCTGTCGAAGCCTTACCCAGGCAAATTCTAGACAAACCTAGCACCAAGCCCATCCACATTGAGGTTGTACTCGACCGGGCAGTGTAAGTTTACAGGCTGGGCTAGGAATGATGAGACTTCTTCGGAGATGGATCACTACTAGCTCCGTTGCTAGCCTGGAGAACTAATAGTAGTTTATGATATTTTGAAAAATATTCTGTTAGGTGTTTCTATTTAGTATTTCTAACAATTCTTCGTTGTTATCTAATTTTATCTCTTTGTTATTAGGCCAAAACTTTTGAACTCTTCAATGAAATTCTGAACCATTTAACAAACAATTTAAGCAACACGCGTTTTTGCATACGAAAACATACTTCAATTCACGAATGATATCTGCAACAAAAGCTGATGTCTGCTCGGTTTTGCCATAAATAACAAAATTTCCCACTAAATACAATAGAGTGAAATGTCGAAATGACATTTTTTAGCAAGTCTTTTTTGGTTGAATATATTTTCAGTTAGAGTAGGTCTGTGTTAATTTTATGGAATCTACTTAATTTTGAAACTAAAAGTATCGCTTTTTTTATTTCAATCACTCTTGGGGAAGAGAAGAATTTTTAGACGAGTTTTCTATTAGTTAAAATTGTTTTAGATTCAGCTAGAAGGAATCATTTGCTATCCAGTTACGAATCCTAAAATCTTTGCTATGTATATACATTACATCTTGTTACAACCACCTCGTCAATGGTATCACTTCCGCAAAGATAGTCAGCCATATAAGTCAATAATAGCTATATCAGCTACTGGATCCTCGTTAATGAAGACTTTGACATTTACTTTTTTTATTTATTGGGCAAGGTACTCTCACTTGATAAAACAAAACAAAAACCACATTTACCTTATAGATATCTGTATCTTTTCATCTGTTGGTCTTCCTGTACACAAGCCTTTGGACTAATCGATCTTGTTTTCTTACAATTATTCGCGAAAGCATTTTTGAATGTCGATGCAACTAAAAATCTCTTAATGCAAAAATTAATGAGAATGTCAATACCAATGGTATTGATTTTCTCCCTAAGGAGAAACATTCGAGTTGTAGTCTTTTGCCACAATGTTTGACATTTTGGAAATATATTCTTTAGCAAAATTATTGACCCTGTCCATTCTTCTTCTGTGCATAGCAAGCATTTCAAGGCAACATTTTTACTTTCTGTTGGTAAGACTATTCTGTTCGTCTTCCAAAGAAATCCTGTCTCCTAGTCGCGTATCTTCCGCTTGGTAGTGTCTAGGATTTTTGAGCCCGAATATCTTTCTTAGATATTTGTTTCTTTTACGTTGCAATTCTCTTTTATCAAGCAATTAAAATGTCTAAGTCGTCCTTTGTCCAAGTTCTTATTGACAGGCCTTTGTCAAATTCTGATATATGATGATTTATTTCAAAGTTAGGTTGGGAACATTATTCTAGACGGTTGATTTCGAATCAAACAATCAAATCTTCGAACACAACCTGTAGTCTTCTAGAAATACTAAACACACAATAAATAAGAAAATGCAAGAAACAATTCTTATACATTTATTTCGTAAAAAAGTCTTGGAATAAATCATCAATCAGAAAGTTTTATTTATATATTGTTAATGATGCAAATTAAATAAGTATGATTTCTCAAGCAACTAGATTTTATAAAAAAAAATTGAAATAAAAAGATGTATCTAAAGTCTTTCGAAGAAATATTTAACAATCCAACTTACTGTAAGTTACTAATTACTTAACTTACCTTAATCTTTTATAGTATTAAATGCTTTATTGTTTCAAAACTAAATAAAATTTAAACATTATCTACTCTGCTAGGAGTAGTGCAATGGTTCATCTAAATAGTTTAAAATATTGTTATGTACTTAAAATACAGTCAAGTTTACTTTGCAATTAAAACACATTAACCTTGAATATTATGATTTTCACTTAATTTTGCCTTTTTATAAATTCTAACAACTTAAAGATTATTTTTTACTTTTTCTATTGTCAAGCCTATAATAGTTCTAATTACTTGTATAAATTTTTTTAAATAAATAGTAAAATTTAATAGTAAATTTGTTACTTAGATATTTGGTTTAAATCTTCAAATTTAGTTTTAAAACGGTGTAGTTTTTTAATCTATTCTGTTGTAAAACCAGTTCAACCCACTTTCAAACGTTGCTATTAGAACTAACCCAACGGGATCATCTCCAAACAACGTGTTCATGGTAGAACGAAACCCCAGATCAAAAATCTTCAATAAATAAGTTTAAATTAGATTTTTGTAAACACAAATTGACCAACTTTGTTAACATAACAAGAAGATGAATATGATGAGATGAATTAATGAAACTCGATAAAACTTTACGACCTCCTAAAGAGGCTTTGTAGATATAGTTACAAATTTGAAATTTACTTAAGAGCGAAATAATAATAATATGATAATAATTTCTGTAAATTAAAAGAAGTAATAGGAAAGTCACTCGGATATTTATGTATCAAAATACAAGGTAGATTTCCAGTGTAATACGGCCTTATATAAAGGATTTATTAGAAATACTACATTACATGCACACAAACGAGAGGACTATTTTATCACTTCGAATAATATAAATAGATCCACAAGAACGTTTCAGTTCAAATCAGATTAACTTAAACAATATAACTTATTCCGTTACACAATCACAAGTATCATTTTGTATAACAGGGTTTTATTCGTTCAGAGACGAGAGAAGTGGCGACCATCTCACGATTAACCAATGTCTAGCTTTGAGGTCTAGTTGTTGTCTCTGTGCACACTCCACGAAAGTTTTCAGTCGGCATTTATTGAAGGTATTTAAGTTCTGTCTTTATATATAGTATAGGGGTATTGTTGATTATTGTTTTTAATTACATACAACGCTGAATGGTGTTCACGAAAACTAAATTGGTAAGATTATTTGGCTTAAATCCACCGTTTTCTTTTGTGCAGCAGAATATCAAATGTCTTCGATATTATAGTTAGTGGTCTTATAATTAACTTCGTTCCTTCTCGTGTAACATTTTCCGCTGGCTTTCCCAATTTAAACGCAGAGATTCTTTTTAAAGAGGAAGAGGGAAGTGGACGAAAACAGCGTCGACGCTTTGAAAAAAATATTGATTGAAGATCTAGAAACGACTTATAAACAGATTGAAGCGTTACTTCGCCAGTACTTAATGAAATTCTGCACCAATCTTCGCGCCAGAAAGTTTTGTTCTCGTAGGTTGCCTCATTTGCTCACTGCGTATCAAAAACAAGCTCGAATGACGTGGTGTAAGGTAATTCGCGCCATTTGAGAATGGAAATGGACAAAAAGTTTTTCATATTATCACAAGAGACGAGACTTGGATCTATCATGACCCAAAAATTAAGTGGTAGTCGACAGTTAGTTAGTTAGTGACAGGGTGTTTCCAGTCGAGGAACCTTCGAAGAAAGTTAAACGTGAAAGTTGGAAAAAATATTCTCGACATTTTTTTATGCAAGTGGTTATGTGCCAATAGTTTCTTCAGAAGATCAAACAACGGTAAATGCCAAGTCGTACAATTCTTGACATTTCTGTTTGATTGTTTGAAATAAAAACGTTCCCATTTTGGACTGAAAATTATTATTACACCATGCCATTGCAACGTCCTTGCGAAGCCGTTTTCACCAAAGCTATTTGAAAAAATCAAGGAATTGTCACCTCCATTTTACAGCACAGATTTAGCTCAGCGTGTGTTCCTTTTTCCCCTCCCCTTCCTCTCGTTCCCTCTCTTAGAAAAATAACTTATTAACTGTGCGCATTACCATAACTGCTTATTAGTGTGACATTGCCAATTTATTTTAAAGTAAACACATTTGTTCGGATTAGAAACTCCGCGTAAATGCCGTCTCTCTTCATTTTACTAGTTAACCGCAGTGCATTTCATAAACTACAGACAGGCTATCTGTAAGACATGAACTCGTTCTAACAGCCAAGTATACAGGGTGGTAAACATTTCTATGCTCACCATTGATATCTCTGAAACGGTAAGAGATACAAGGTTGGTTAAATTAGAGAAAAATTGCGCTATTCCATGGCGATTGGGAATCTGATAAATTATGGGTATTTCGATTCGTTCGTGGTTTATCAAGAAAAAGCTAAAATCTCAAAAAAGGATTATTCTTCCATAGCATTTCAATGCTGTTTCAATCAAGCTGCGTAACTATATATTTTAAATGCTCTGAATTCAATAATGTCGCCAGAAATTTCCTAGGTCTATTACATTTCAAGCTGGGATAGTCAACTTTTTTTTTTATTTTTAATGGCCATATTGGAATTTCACACCATCAGGCATACAAAAAGTTTTACTTTTTTACCATTTTTCATCTATAGACGTTTAGATGGACCAGAGTATTTAAAAGATAAGCTAGACGAATTCCATTAGTAAAAGTTCAAAATCACAAGTGGTTTTCAGCAAGATGGAGCTGCCACTCACAACGATCGCATTGTTCGCGTTTATTAATTTAACCCTGTTCGTTGGCCTCCACCGGCTGAGACAATGTAAAAGAAGTTGTGTATGCAACGCCAACGAAAAATATCAAATAGCTTCGCCTCAAAATTGAGAATGCTTTTAACTACATTCCGAAGTAAAGTGTTCAAAATGCAGTGACCGCAATACATTTGAGAACTAACCTCTGCATCATAAATGACGACACGCAATTTGAACAATTTAATTAAATAATGAGAATTTAAATAATTACCTGGTGTTTTTGAATTTGTTATCTCGTTATCATTAGACCAATAAAATGCTTGCAGTATTTAAGAATTTTAAACGGGGATTAGCAATACAATTTGTTGCTTTTATTATTGTTTCAACTGTTTTTCAAAGCATTACGACAAGCACGACCTTATAAATTATTTATAGTTCTCAGCAAGGTTTTTAGTTTCGCGATTTAGGAATGAAACAAAATATCCGTGATTTCTTTTCAGAGCTCGTTTCTTGTTGCCTCTGTATCTCAGAATATTGTTCATTGTTAGTAATCGTTGGTATGGTAAGAAGAGGAGATTTGCGAAGATTTGAGCGTATTTGTTATTGATATGTTCTGCTATACAGGTATGGAAAAACAACTTGGAAGTATCTACGAAATCATATGTACGAGTATGTATGATAAGGAACGCGCTAGTAAAATATAGAAGGGTTTATATCGCACCCTGCCTTTGCTCTTCTTAGTTTATGTTAGTGGGTGGATATTCAACAAATTATACATTATACAAGCGTTCGTGTAGTCGTTTTTAGTTGAAAGAGAATTTCATGATATAATTTTTCTCAGAATTAAAGAAATTACTTGGCAAATTAGGACAAAATAATCTCTTGTCTTTTAAATTAGTAGCTTACAATTTCTAGACAGAATGACTAAAAATAAAATAATTACTCTTATAAAAGCATAATATTCACGTTTATATTTTAAGTCCTTTTTAAATATTTGCCGCCACAAGAATACCAACTTTATTTTTATAAATTCCCAACTATCAGCTTTCATTCGTCTCGACAACGAAATCAAGAAAGTGTGTCAACGACCTCTTTCAAATATTTCCACATAAAGGGCTTTAATAATTGGAATTTCAAATTCCTTTAATGATGTAATAGTGGTAAGTAAATTAGTTATTTTATTAAAGTCCAAATCCATTTATAATCCAGTCAAAATTTTTCATAAGCTTTTATTTATTAGCAGTTAATAAAATTTCCACCCAGGAATAAATTAAACACTTGATTAACTTGAAGCATTTGTTAACTCACTTAGATTTATTAACTTTCTTAAATTTTTAAACACTTTGGAGTTTCACAAAAATAAACCTCAAAATATGACATTCATTTGTTTATATCTTTTTATATAAATAACCTTAAATTTAATTATGTTCTACAACAGGTGTGTACTTCTTGAAAGCTGGAATTAGAAGAGACTTTCTTACAATAACGGCCGTGCTTTTATATCTTTTTAGTCGTAACAATTGAGTGTGATACAATGTTTGCTAAGTCAATTTAACATAACCAAATTAGTGTTTATAAATTTTTATATAAATAACCTTAAATTTAATTATGTTCTACAACAGGTGTGTACTTCTTGAAAGCAGGAATTAGAACAGACTTTCTTACAATAACGGCCGTGCTTTTGTATCTTTTTAGTCGTAACAATTGAGTGTGATACAATGTTTGCTAAGTCAATTTAACATAACCAAATTAGTGTTTATAAATTTTTATATAATAACCTTAAATTTAATTATGTTCTACAACAGGTGTGCACTTCTTGAAAGCAGGAATTAGAACAGACTTTCTTACAATAACGGCCGTGCTTTTGTATCTTTTTAGTCGTAACAATTGAGTGTGATACAATGTTTGCTAAGTCAATTTAACATAACCAAATTAGTGTTTATAAATTTTTATATAAATAACCTTAAATTTAATTATGTTCTACAACAGGTGTGTACTTCTTGAAAGCAGGAATTAGAACAGACTTTCTTACAATAACGGCCGTGCTTTTGTATCTTTTTAGTCGTAACAATTGAGTGTGATACAATGTTTGCTAAGTCAATTTAACATAACCAAATTAGTGTTTATAAATTTTTATATAATAATCTTAAATTTAATTATGTTCTACAACAGGTGTGCACTTCTTGAAAGCAGGAATTAGAACAGACTTTCTTACAATAACGGCCGTGCTTTTGTATCTTTTTAGTCGTAACAATTGAGTGTGATACAATGTTTGCTAAGTCAATTTAACATAACCAAATTAGTGTTTATAAATTTTTATATAAATAACCTTAAATTTAATTATGTTCTACAACAGGTGTGTACTTCTTGAAAGCAGGAATTAGAACAGACTTTCTTACAATAACGGCCGTGCTTTTGTATCTTTTTAGTCGTAACAATTGAGTGTGATACAATGTTTGCTAAGTCAATTTAACATAACCAAATTAGTGTTTATAAATTTTTATATAATAACCTTAAATTTAATTATGTTCTACAACAGGTGTGCACTTCTTGAAAGCAGGAATTAGAACAGACTTTCTTACAATAACGGCCGTGCTTTTGTATCTTTTTAGTCGTAACAATTGAGTGTGACACAATTAACAAACAAACTATTTAAATAAATGAAAAATACTAATGAAAAATACGAATGTATATATTGCACTTATGTTTTTATTACAAATTAAGGCCTTCTTGAATGTTAATGGAACCTATTTTACAAACAACTATATAATACTTTAGTTACTTAAAATTACCTTTTTACACTTTTCTACTTTCACAAATTTTAGTCATCAACAACATGAAGATTCAAGCCAATTGCAGTATTTCAATGTACAATCCAAAATCGCAACATAATTACATATTGTTTATCTACTATCATTGACAAAAAGCAGCTAGAGGCGGATTTACCATTAAGCTAAGTAAGCTACAGCTTGGGGTCTCAGGTTCCAGGGGGCTCAAAAATTACTAAACAACATTATAACTTTGCCAAATTACAATGGAAAAAATTGTTATGTTTACGTAATAATGAGCAAAAGATGTTATTCCAATTATTTAAGTTTTTAATTAACATTTTACTTTTTTCTCAAGTTATTTTTTATTAAAAATGTTAAAGTTGGAATAAAAATATGAAATCTTTAGTGTAATTATTCCCTGAAACCGTTTCTCGTAATTAAAATGTTATTATTGACAATACGGCGAGGTACCTCAAAGATTTTTTAGCTTAGGGCCTCGAAAATGCTAAATCCTCCCCTACATTTCAAATAGCAATAATTATGTGGTAATGAAACAGCTTAACAGTCCTCCGCCAAATTATTTAACCAAGAGCTGCAACATTTTGAAATACATGAAACTTATTACAACTGAAGAATCTCCTTAACATGAAAATACATTTTTGTACTATTAATTGTCGAGGTAGTAAATACTTGTATATCTCCTCATTACCATACACCTTGTGTGTTTTAGATTTAATCTTATATTAACTTGGGCCTAAACTTCATTTAAATTGAAAAATTAGATAATCGTGTCCCACATCGTTAATGAAAAAGGTGAATTAACTAAATTCTATAGAAGTCTAAATAAAATAAAAGTCAGTTTTCCAGATACGCTTTATCTGATTATAGTGTACTAGTGTGCATGTTAATTATAGTTAACCATATTTAACTTCATAAAATACATATCACTCAAAATTATAATTTTGAAATTCAGGCTATGCAACCCATCTAAGGTGTCGCATTGAAATTTCATAAATAAGCTTACCTAAAATTATAGAGTAGGCGAATTCCTCCTTTCGTATGTCAACTATCATGACAATATGTATGGTTTCCTCAATGCTTGAAGTTGTTTTTCCATATCTGTGTACTCATCTTGGTGAAGCCGTCTTTGCACCTATCGACCTTTGCACTTGACACATAGGATTTATTGCAGTATGTTTTAGTGTGATCGTATTCCTGACATGTAATGCATTATGATTTGGCAGTCTTTCTTGTCCTTCATCTGGGAAAAAAGTAAAAAAAAGTATTTTTACTTTTTTAGTAAATTTTGGTGTTTTTTTTAAATTTTAAATTACAGGGGTGGGAGATTACCCATTGAACTGACCGGCTACATCCCTGAAATCATCCTGTGCATGAAATCAGTGATTTTCAAATTTTCGTGTCATCTAGACACATCCAAGCAGGTTTTTGTAAGAAACTTATATTATTTTCCTTGTAACACCAAAAAAATCCTTTTTAGGTAAATACTTTAAATACTGTAAATTTTAGAAAATCAAAATATTTAAATAAAAGTGCTCATCTGAAATCACTTGACCCAACAAATAGAACTTCTTTTGAATTATTTTATTGGCATGTATGCATCGCTGTCGTATTATGTTTTACTCCTACAATACCATGCAAGACAAGTTTATCCAACCAGAAAAACCCTTAACTGCTACTGGAATCTAGCAGCTGCACAATCTCGTACATTTCAAACGATCATTACATCTTTTGCGTTAATAAACTTTTTAAATCAGAATAATTATTTAATGTTTCTCCACATTTGTCCACAAGATTGCATTTTTGTTAGATGGTTTCCTTTAAGAAATTATTTTAGAAATCTTGTTTTAACGCGCGACTAATTGCAACGCGAAAAAATAAGTAGTTCATTAGAGAGGAATTTTATATACATTATATAGTTACTAGTGATTTTATTTATGATAGAAGCGGAAAATTGAAAATAAAAAAATAATATTAAATAAAGTCCTAAATAAAATAAGAAATTGAAAAAGGATGAGTCAAAGACTTGTGCAGACCGAAATTATCCAAGTCACATTACACCTGAAGACGTTTCATTTACTTTTGTTAACATCTTTTCTTTCTCTGTTTACTATTTGATTAAAGAATTAAGACGAAGAAGAAACTATAATTACGTAAAACAGGATCGTGAGGAATGTTGTTATAAATGCTGTATCATTATGGTTTAATTAAATTACCTTGTTTTACGTCAACTTTTTAAAATAATTTAAAAATGAGCGTTATTAATTATAACACGTGAACTTTAGGTTTTAATTATATTCATATGGCGAGGCGCGGATTATAGAACTAACTGTATGAGGTTTATTTTTCTTTTTTCTCTTCTAGATTTTTTTTGGATGTTCTAAAATTATCTTCATTCATGGTTAAACTTAAATTTAATATCAGAAAAAAAAAGTAATGAAAAAGGGGAAATGTCAGCCATAAAATAAAATGGCAACTTTTCAAGCTAAAGTGTATGAAGAAAAAAAATCTCTCAACAAATTCACCGGTTGGTATCTCCTTGCCTTGTTTGTTGGTTGCCTTTTTCCATGTTCTTATTGCTTTAGCCACAAGTTTTATACGAATTTTTTCCCGCCATAAGCTTACAAACGAGTTAGATAAATTTTTTCTTCCCTATCTAACAGAAACGTTTAGTGATTCCATTCGTGTATAACCCGTGCGTTAATTCCAGACCACTATGTGACATTAATATTTATACAATTAGTGATTTAATCCGTCAGTTCCCAAGTCCTTTGATTAACATTAAAGTCGCATTATAGTGATGGCGTTGCCTCTAAAATAATCGTAAATAATAAAAGACGGGACCACCTACAATAACAGTAAACTTAGTTGATTATTCCGAACCGGAATTAATAACCACTTCGGATTAATTTTCCTAGTCAAAAAGCCAACAACGGGAAGGTGATGATTTCGAAGTTTAGCCTTTTTTGTTTTAGTGTAAGTATCGAAAAGCAATAAACTTTAACAATAAGTAAATTGAATTCAACTTTTATTTTGTCGCAAGTATGAATATAAAACACATCTTTGAGGATTATTTTAATCATCTGTGTAAAATAAGCACTAATAAAGCGATTGTTACCAAAAATGAACTAAGTAGGATGCAGTTTTGTTGAGGAATATTTTCACGTTATTTTAAGGTTAGCTTTTTTAGAAAAGGAAAGACTATTAAAAGAAAAAACATCTTCATTGCGTTATCACTGCAGTCGTTTAATTTAAAGCTAAATAAAAATACTAACCAGAATAAAACTATTTACTGAATTATTATTATTAATGATGAAATTATGCATTACCTGTTTAGCAGAATCTTGTATAATAGTAATAGTATATATTAATTAACGGAGTGTTCCTTTTAAATACAAAAATACATATATAAAACATACTTATAGATAAAAGACTAAAGATATTTAAAAAAATAGACGAGAGAGGTCAGTAAAATTACAAAGATAAAGCGCTTCTTAAATTATTCTTAAACATATTCAGAGAGACACCACAAAAGTCCAACTCTCTGAATCTTTGTGACTGTTTTGTCCCAAAAAAAAGTGCTCAAAGAATAATTTCGTGCAAAATATATCTTAATCGGTTAATTGTGTGACTCAATGACTTGGAATAATAGCTGTTTATGTAACAAGTACATAATAGTGCAGGGGCATAAGTAAGTATTTCCTAGTCTGTGGGATTTTGAATGAAGGAATAGTAAGACTATATGGGATGGATAGCTTATGAACCATACAATCACGTATTACCAGGTGTTTTGCCCGATTCCATGGCAGACGGTCTATATTTTCAAGATGGCCGCCGGAAGTGACCTTAATACTTCTTTCCTCTGTAACTGGTTTGTGGTTGGTTCTAGGCAAATTTCTCTAATGACCTTTTTTGTTCCAAATAAAATAACACCGTTTGTGAGATATAATCATGTTTTTACACATATCTCTAAGACAATCGCGGCTGACGCCTCGGGCTAGAAATAACGCTTCTGACCATAAAAGCTTCTTTATGCCCTTAATACATAAATAACTATTTTGCACTTGGTCTCATCAACTATGATAGCTTGGTACTTAGCTGACATGAAACTGCTTGAAACCAAACACCCTGACTTGCGGACGGAGTTTTTCAGAGGAAATTGGGTTGTTAGCAAAACAAATGTTTTGTTTACCTTTTTGTCCTTTAGGTACTGACGGAGTTTTTCAGAGGAAATTGGGTTGTTAGCAAAACAATTGTTTTGTGTACCTTTTTGTTCTTTAGGTACTGACGAAGTTCTTGAACAAGAGAACAGAAAAATAAAAGTACTAGGCGGTGTGGTTAATATCACTCAAAGAAAACAGGCTCTATCACGCTTTTTCTTAACTTCCCCTAAATTCTCAAGGTTCTCAGCCGAAGCAAAAGAAATGTTAGGGATCACAAATAGCAAACGGTGGAAGCATCACCACCTCACCGCGAGCCAAGGAAAGCGCCAAAAGGATGATGCACAACAGATGTATAATTTTATCATGTCATCCACTAACCCTGTAACTTATGATGAAAATGAACTCATTAACATTTCAACAAAAGTAGTTTTTGATAAAAACATCCAGAAGGACATGTCGAGAATGACAGAAAAGGGACAGGAACTGTACAATACCTTTAAAGAAGAGCGGATTCAATCAGAAAAATGTAACCTTTGGGCACCAATGAAAAAAGAAAAACTGAAACTGTGTAAAAGTGCACACAAGGTGGTCAAAACAAAACTAACAGATACTATAATACAAGTGAATCATTCATTGTTCACGCGTTTGCTAATTGTTTCAAAAACTAGACCTGACATTGACCTGCAAGAATGCATTAGTAAATATGAATTTTCAGTAGTACCTCTTTCATTGTTCAACTTAGATGGTACAATGATTTTATCTTCAAACAAAAGCAATTTAATGAAGGTTATTGAACAGCAACAACATTTACACCAAATGAACTCGCTCAGTTTTCCTCACATGGTACAAACGAAAGGTCACCTCTGCCAGAACAAATAATGCCGCGACCTGAATCATATTCAGCAGCTGTTCTCGATGTAATGGCTGAATTGCAAGTCCTGCATAAACCTGCCTATGTAAAGACTTGCCATGAACTTGCAATTGAGTTTAATCGGAAGATAGAACCTTACTTGCTGAAGTACAACGAAGTTCACTTAGTATTTGATACTTACTTGGAAGATTCACTCAAGAATTCTACGAGGAAAAAAAGAGCTGGAAAAGCAATGCCTGTTGAGTACAAAATCACAGACTCTACCAATATCCAAAAAGTAGCAATGAGATCTCTATTATCTCATTGTAAAACTAAGGATACGTTACAATACAGAGAATTAAACAAAAACTGATAGTTAGTTGGAGGAATGAGGCAAGGTCATCGGATGGAAATGACGTGAGAGAACTTCAAAGTACGCAAGAAGAAGCAGATACAAAAATTATTCTACACTCATTGTACATCTCACGTCATTCTACTACCCTGCACATATATTCACCAGATACTGATGTTTTCATCTTTTCACTGCGGTGGTCGCAACTTTTCCCAAAAGACAGCATGTTTGTCAAATGAGTTGGTGCTAGTAGACGATTTATTGATATCAATCTTGTTTATTCCAGTATAGGACCGACAAAAGTTAAGGCATTTTTAGCTCTTCATGCACTTTCGGGCTGTGATAATACTGGGCCTTTCAAAAATAAAGACAAACTATCGTTTTGGAAAGCTTTCCAGACAGCAGAGAATTAAGTTCTTGATGCTTTGGCATTACTTGGATCGCAAATAGAATTTAAACCAGAAGAAGAACAACTAATCGAGGAATTTATTTGTCAAGTTTACTTGCCAGGGAAAAATATCAGATATTGGTAAACTGCGCTAGTGAATGTTTACAAAAAAAGATGTGCAAGGTGAAAATTTACCCCCCACAAGATCCTCCTTAACACCATATATCTTAAGGGTACATTACCAAGTGTTGGAGAGGCGCAGTGCTAATAAATAACACCCAAATCTCCGAAATGATCCGTCAGAATTTGGATGGGAGAAGTCTGGAAACCAGTATTCTCCTAAATTAGTTCGATACCATGTGCACCAGAATGGTTACTGAATCTAGTACGTTGTGGTTGTCAGAAAGGACGGTGTGCTGTAAGTTGCAAGTGCGCAACAGCAACGCGCACAGAAATGTGTAAGTGTGGTGGCGATAAAGAGCTCTGCGATAATAATGATTTTGCAGATAATAAAAAAGAACCCTTGGACTCAGAGGATGACCTGTAAAACTTTACGTGAAATATTTACGTATTAACTAAAAAATCATGTTTGTATATATAAAATAATAAGATACAAGTTATATAATAAATATTGTGTTTAGATAAATCAAATGTAGTATTATTTCATTGTTACCAAGCAGTAACGCGTTATGAAATTCTTAGTGAACAAACAATAAAGTATATCTCAGAAACGGTAACAGATATCAAAAGATTGTACGAACGTTTTTGGTTCCTTATTTTATTTGGAACAAAAAAGGTAATTTGCAAAATTTGTCTAGAACCCACTACAAACGAGTTACAGAGGAAAAAGATATTAGGGTCACTTCCAGCGGCCATCTTGAAAATATAGACCGTCTGCCATGGAATCGGGCAAAACACCTGGTAATACGTGATTGTATGGTTCATAAGCTATCCATCCCATATAGTCTTACTATTCCTTCATTCAAAATCCCACAGAATTACATATGCCCCTGCACTATAATGTAGGACTTTATGGAGCGAGCAAGGCCTATGAAAAGGGCGAGTCTTTAAAGTTTGATTATGTACGAATTGCATACAAAGCTTTAGGTTCGACTGCTAAAATTGGCTCATTATCGAAAAAAAAACAGTTTATAAATTTGACATCCATTCTTGACCAACGAAAATTGGACATGTACATAATGTAATAGTTGCCATTGGAAAACTGGATATGTTATAGTGTGATTTTGCTATTGCTACACTTTATTTTACTACCTATAAAGAGCTACTTTATAGCCTCAAAACTGTGTTATAAACGGTATCCTTCATAATGCAGTCTTACATAATAATAGTTATTTATGTACCAAGGGCGTTAGAATGATGATAATGCCAGGAGGGCAACGATATTGGGATGGAAGTCGCCCGATGGGTATTATCATCTAGTAAAGCTCGTGGTGTATACAAAATTTTATTTTTCACGAGAATATATATAAGTAGAAAATTAGTTTTAATTTATAATTGTTGGCGTTACCATGGGCGTTCTTTATATATTTATAACTAGAAATTTTTAGGTTTATCGGATGGTAACAACTATTACTAAATTTACAAAGTTCAAACAGATAAATGACAAATTAAATTCAAATACTTTTTATTGTTACCAAATAAAACAAAAAAAAAATCCTAATAGCACTAATATCATCTAAAAAATATGTTAATTTTATCTAAGAAATTTTTGTTGGCAATTAAGTCGGCACAAAAGAATTCGTGTATCACGTGTCCAGAAACTGCGCGCAAATACTCGTTATTTGTTGTGTTGCAACATACTCGTACGCAAACATATAGTTTCTGACCTAATGTTCCAAATTACTCTTGAACGTAACGCTGGCTCCGATTGTAAAGTAAATCATAAGCGGGCGTTATGAATTATAACTCCCGCTTATAATGCCCTGGTTGTTATGGAGTTGCTTATGTAGTTCGTATCACAGGTACAAGCAACAAATAATATGCAACTGAAACATAAAGACTATTATTTTTTCTTTATCTCACCTGCCGCTTTTTATCGGTCTTTCCTTTTTTTGCAATAACTACGCCACCCTTAAACTATTTTATCTCGTTATCAGGACGGTGCATATAAACGTAAAGTATGATCCTTTATACACCTAATCACCGAAAAGTCAAACTGCCTTTTTTATCATTTATTTTATGAACTAATCATTTGTAATTTTTACTTTACGAAACAGTTCTTGTGGTTATAATAATTTAAATCAATACCTAATTATAAAAGGTGATTATATGTTCATTTGTAACAAATTCGCAATCTTTCTATTACTCCACAAGTTTTCTAACCTCAAAACAACCTAAAATTTATCGGCAGAAGATGCAATACTTTATTTTTTCTAGGAAATATTTCTATTAGGCCGCTATCTATTGGGTCAGTATTTTTAAACATTTTTGGTCAGTGTTTTAAAAATAAATAGTCAATATTTATAGTAAAATGTCAGTTCGTAATGTAAGTGGTTAGTATTCCACCGATTAATACAAAAAATGTCAGTATTTAAAATAGATGGTCAGTATTTTAATTAAAATATTTATGAATATACTAATGATTTGTAGATAAATATATATAAAATAGTAGGTGTGTATTTATCATAAAATATCAGTTTGTAATGTTAATGACTAAAGGCCACCGCAACAACCTAACCTAAAAATAATAAAGTCTGACATGTAGCATGTGTGTAAAAAAATTATAAAATTTAAGTAAACCCAAAAGAACCAGAAAATTTTCATTTTTGGATAATAAATAAGTAATTAGCTAAGTAACAAAAATATATAATAATTCTTGCTTTTTTTTGTTCTTTAATATAATAAACCCTTTTTTCTTACACATACTCTTTTTTGCTCTCATTTTACAATAAAAAGGTAGCTGATCAGACAAAGATACTAACCAGTAAAAAGTACCGACTTAAAAAATATGACTGCACATTTATTATTTATACTGACCAAAAAACAAAATTATATCGACCAAGTAAACAAAATTGTACTGACAAAAAGCCAATTGATACCGACAGTTCATTATTCAGATATTCATATATATATATATATTGATGCCTGTTAAGCTGTCACCTCCGTCATACAGAGGAGACGGCCTGACTTCCGGGTATTCCCGTGGATATATTGCTAAAAATTTGTTATATTTGTGATGAGGGGAACCTCTAGAATCCGAATCTCAAGAAAGGGGAAATTATTTCCCTTGTTTTATTTTGTCATATATAGAGTATACAGAAGATACGAACCGACCTCCAAAATTTATATATAAGAAGATACTTATAGTTCGCTGTTACCTCCAGCAGCGCTGCCAAGTGTTCGGAGGTCAGAAGATACCACCGTTATGTGCAGTTATATATACAGAGCGTTGACTCCACATTCCATAGATGCACATTTCATAAAAAGGTTCTCTTGTGGGTCTCCAGATGTTGAAATCGGGTGGTTTAAATTGCTCGCCGAGGGCATTTTAGTGGCCAGATAACAAAAGAAAACAAGCGAGCATTCTGGATTTACTTATTTTTTATTTTTTGAGTTATAGGAAATTGTAGTTTTGGTATTTCTTATGAATTGTTATTAAAGATATTAAAAAGCCGTTTCGACACTATTAAAGCGTCTTTATGAGTAGCACTGACTAGTTGAATAAGGCTTTTCTAATTATAATCATTGATTTCTGGTTTACTTCATAAAGTTGTATTTTTTAAATGAAAACTTTAGTAATTTGATTAGAAATACTTAGATCGGTGATATATTAGAAAGAAATTTCTTTCTATAATGAATTGAAAATATAACAAAACCAGGAAAAGGGAATTCTTTTGTTATTGTCAATAAAAGTCAATAAGAACGCAACCAGTACCAATATTGCGTATAATTAGTATAGCACATTTTTGAAATTTAGATGTATTAGACATAAATCAGTTATGTAACGTAGTATTTGTATAAATATGATATTCTATAAAGTTTCTTTTAATCTCGGGAATAACGGTTAAATTGAATATGCTTTTATCCAGATTCCATTTCGATTGAAATAAAGGCAGATCCTCTTTTAATTTTTACTAAACTCGATAAGAGTTTAATATAAACAAATTAAATATTGTGTTTTTTACAACAAATGCTTATTGTTTCCGAAGTCACGCACGTATCATGTAGGACCATTGAATTTCCCGTGATTTGATTAACAAAAAGAGTTACCAACTTTATTAAGATTAAAACAAATCGAAACACAACAAATTAATCGACATTTTTATAGAATTTTTGATTAAGACATTTTTTCCAGCATTTGTTGATCTAACGAAATACAGAATACGTATGTTACACTGTTATACATGAACCTACCTATTGTAAATTTATGTTTTAACTTATGTTTTGAATAAAGCACTAACGACAAAACATGAACGTTTTATGGAACGTGTACTTTAAGTCCACATTAAAGACAGGTTTAACTTAATGTAGTCTTTTTTGATAACATTGTATAAAGCATAGATAAATAGTAGGTATATTGCGTTATCAGAATTAAAAGTGGCAGTTTATTTGACGCTTAATTATGTTAGCAATCGCGGCTCTCCATTTAAAACAAAATACCACTATAAGCTTTTGTTTGAAACAATGTTTATCAACCTTGGCACAACCTTAATATCCGAAAATGGCCCACTGCTAGACTAAAGTAGGGATGATAATTTGATACTAAGCTTGGTCTCAGACATGGAAAGATCAGAGTTACCCAATATTGGTTGTTATTGGCTAAAACCAATACGTTATGCAATGTTTTGGACAATAAATCACACCGATATCGCAATAAAACTAAAGTTAGTCTTGGACCGATCTTGAATGTTAATGTAGTACCAAGGCTGGTAATTGAGAAACAAAGCAACTATTACACAATCCTTTTCCTTTAATGAATGCTAGTGCAAACAAGCAACGAAGTCTACCATTACTGTTTCGCCGTAACTGAATGCAAAGTCAATTTTTGTGTTGGATATAAAATGTTCATTAACAAAATAAATACGAAGAAATCGAAAATTCGTATAAATGATTAATGTCTTAGACTCTCAACACATATTGAGACCGTACAAACCTAACACTTTCATAGTGTACGTCTTCTTGTGCAAATATATATGTACAGTCGGAAAGTCAATATAGTTTACACTTTAGTCTTGCCAGTGTAAGTTTAAGTTCATAAAAATTCAGTAGGTTAGCAACCACTAATCCATCTTTACAATAAACCACATTTACAGAAATTTAGCAAAATATAATATGAATATTGACCCAACCTTAGCCGAAGGGTAAGAAACCAAGATTTTGAATTTTGAAGATTGCTAAAACTGGAGTTAGTTTAGCGAACCTAAGATTCAAAGTTGGCTAAGGTTTTGGGTGATAAGTATGTAACCGGCACTTGATATGTAGAGATTGACTAAAGGTAAGTACTCACAGCAGCGGATCCGCAGGCGGATGTCATACGATTGGTCGGTTTGAGTCAAATCGACTCAATCCGACCAATCGTATGACATCCGCCTGCGGATCCGCTGCTGTGAGTACTTAGCTTTAGACTAGCTAAAGAAAATTAGCGAAATAGTATCTGATATTTGACTTAAGTATATTCTATGGGTAACTGGCATTGACCTAACGGGTGAAAATTGGCTGAAGCTTGGGCAAGTTGTAAGGAACCCTGATTCGGTTTCTGAACATTGGCTCCGACTTGTACAACGTTTAGTGACCGAAAATTAGTATCAGGTTGTTGATTAACCCTCGAGTGACAATTAAACAACCGAGACTAAGAATCTGAAAATTGCTTGAAACGTCGGTGAAAATCGGTGCGTCCAACACACCGCTGGAAATATAGCGCTGCAGCAGTTTTCACATCCGTCTTAGATTTAACAATCACCCAAGCAATAATATTATTTGAAGTACATCATCATTTTATACATATAAAACGCTTAAAAATAAATACATATTAAACATGAGTTCGAGAGTTAAACAAATGAGTTAAACAAGAGAACCAAGATTCGATATCTGAAAATTCGCCTACACTTGGATCAAAGTCGAGAAAACGACATTTGACTGTCCAGTATTCAGACACGCTGGGGTTTATTCAAAGACCTTTGTTTTAATTTTTTTTCTTCTAATAAAAAATTGTTGGTATTGCTAGACTAAACTTCTAATCATAGGGAGGAGGCACTTTTACCCTAGTGGAAAAAAATAGTGTTTTATTTGGATTTAAAGTGACTTTGTTTGTTGCTATTTACGATCGATAAATAACTCCGCCTAAATAATAAATAAATAATAATCTTATCCTGTGAACAACTCCGCTATAGGGTAAATACAAGTATTTTACATAATTGGGCTCGATTCCTATAAGGAATCTAGAATGACTTTAGGAGAGTTCACGCATCCTAGCTGCGATGAGCAAACGGGTTTTCCAAATCAACTATGTGGATTGTTTGACAATTACTTTAATTGTTATCATAATGCATCAATCCTAAATCCAAATATAAAATGCAGGGAAACAAGATTGGCCGATGAAGATTTTTCACCTATCTCTGAAAATGAGACTTGTTTCCAACTCTTCTTATTTCATTATGTCGAGCTGTTAACAAGTGTCCAGTCCTCATACTAAGGTCTTCCTTGATCAGTGGCGACATAGATCTGGAGCTCATGTCCATTTCCTTCGCCAACAAACGAATAGGATAGGATGTTAGTATAGGATTTTTTTTACGAATAGAATGTTATAAAAAGAAACATTTTTGATTTATAGTTATTTATGTTATAAATCCCGCAATGAAACTTTACAGAACGAGTTTGATCTCTGAAGGAAGACAGAAGTCGCGTCTGAAATCTTGAAACGATAACTAAGGAGAATCATTTACAGGACCTATAACGTTTTTTTTTCATGTGTTGCAATTTTTTCTCTTTGAACGAAAGTTCATTCATCCCCTGCTTTATAATAATCTAGTCATTCTATATAGTAGAGTAAATTTTTGCAAAAAACATGCCTAAGTTCTTATTTTTTACTATCTAAAGATAGAGACTTGAAATCTTCTGTAATGCCTTCAGTACTGGACTAGTATAAAATGTAATATGTTTAAAATGGGGGCACGCCCCCCCTAGTGGTTGAGACCCCCATTTTGTACCCTTAATTTAATAACGCAACCAAATTGAGCGAAATCTATGTTGGGAGGGTTCTTGGAGTCACTAATTATGAATCCAATGAGAAAATTGAAAAATTCAAAATGGCGGTCCTAAAATAACGGCCTTTGAGATTCAGAATGCGATTTACGCCGTTTCTATTGAATTTAGAGAAAAATTCAAAGAGTCAGAAAGCGCTTAGAATGTGACTTTGCAAAGGAATACACTATTTCGATTACCTTATTATGTAACCCCTTTGCTCTGCCCTAGTAGTAAAGTCAATTTTTGCATAAGTTCCTATTTTTTACTATCTAAAGATAGAGACTTGAGATCTTTTGTAATGCCTTCAGTACTGAACCAATATAAAATGTAATATGTTTAAAATGGCGGTTTTACCCCTCGGGGGGTTGAAACCTCCATTTTCCACTCCCAATTTAATAACTCGGGAAGTTTTCCATTAACTTGAGTGAAATTCATGTTGGGGGGGTTTTGGTGTTCCTGATTATGAGTCCAATGAGAAAATTAAGAAATACAAAATGGCGAACTCAAAATGGCGGTATTTGAGATTGAAAAAGCGATTTACGCCCGTTTCTATTGATTTTAGAGAAAAATCCAAACAGTCAAAAAGTGTTTAGAATGTAATCTTCCATAGGAATACACTATTTTGGTTACCTTATTATGTAACCCCCTTCAATCAACCCTAGTGGGCTTCTCAGTAGGGGAGAGTGAAGGGGTTACATAATAAGGTAACCGGAATTATGTATTCCTATGCAGAATCACATTCTAAACACTTTCTGGCTTTTCTCATTTTTCTCTAAAATCAATAGGACCGGCGTAAATCGCATTTTCAATCTAAAATACCGCCATTTTGAATTTCGTGATTTTCTTATTTGATTCATAATCAGCGACCTCACAGCTCCCTCCAACATAGTTTTTGCTCAACTTGGTTGAAAACTTCCCGAGTTATTAAATTGGGAGTTTAAAATGGGGATTTCCTCCCCCCGAGTGGGCGTGTCCCTATCTTAAACATATTACATTTGATATTGGTCTAGTACTGAAGGCATTACAAAAGATTTCAAGTCTCTATCTTTAGATAGTAAAAAATAAGAACTTAATGCAGAAATTGACTCTACTACTAGGGCAGAGCGAAGGGGTTACATAATGAGGTAACCAAAATAGCGTAGTCCTTTGCAAAATCACATTATAAACACTTTTTGATTCTCTGGATTTCTCTCTAGAATCAATAGAAATGGCGTAAATCGCATTCTCAATGTCAAAGGCCGTTATTTTAGAGCCGCCATTTTGGGTCTGCTATTTGAATTTTTTAATTTTCTCATTGGATTCATAATAAGCGACCCCAAGAACACTCCCAACATAAACTTTGCTCAATTTGGTTGCATAATTTGATGTTGCATTATAGCCACATGCATGCATGCATGCTGCTTTTTGATAATTTGATAATTTATTTGTTTGATAATAATTAATTACACATTGTGCCAGACAATGAAGCTAATAAAAGCTTGTGCTTGTTCTAGAGCACAATTTATCTCCTTAGTTACGCGTATGATGACACAGACAAGGCAACTTGCTTCTTTATACAATAAATTCGGATGGATTTTAAAAGGGAGAAATTAGGATTGAAAAACGAAATAAAATAAAACAACTTATGCAATACGGAGATCAAGCTTCTTTAAATCCTCGAAGATGTTATAATGACTCGGCTAGCGCCTCGGCGTTATACATCTTCTTGGATTTAAAATATCGCTTGATCTCCTAATTACATAATATATATTACAAAATAAGTATTTCAGACTTATTCTTTCCTTCATCAAATGTAAACATAGTTAGAATGTCAATGAAAACTTTATTAACCGGGTAATTTGGTGAAATTTGCAAACTACATACCAAATGTTACATTATTTTGCTTAGTAAAATTATTTTTCTTTGAAAATTTATTAATTGTAATACTAAAAATATTGAAGATTTTAAAGATTTTAAATCTTTCTTTGTGGATGCGAGAATGAATATATCATATGTCATATGACAATTCCTAAAATAATAATCAAATAATAATAATCCAATAAATCCGAAATGATCATTTTGTAAAAAGATGAATTTTTTATTTATACATAATTACGACTAAAACGTATTTCCTATTTAATTTTTTTCATGTCTCAAAGAAAGTCGTTTTCAATTCAAAACTTTTTAAATGAAATAGAAATTATTATTTTATTGTTCTTAAGTATCATTAACTATTTAAAAATGACGTACAATTCAAGAGATCCCTTAAATTTTCTGAGTAGTTTACAAATATTTATTTAAATGCTGCTACTATACCCAAAAAGTGTCTGTAAAAATTCAGGTAGCGTGAAATGGCCGAAACTACGCCAGGGGTACTGGTTTCGATGGAATTCTATATATATATGAGTGGTTTAGGTCTTGTACACAACGTTGCCAATGTGTGGAGCCTGCAACGTACCGTACATGATACAAAAAACAACATATACAGGCGGAGGTGACATCGTATTGGCAATTATACAACTAACAGCGACGGCAACGCCAGCGATCTACAGCTGAACTAAAAATTAATTTTGTGAGTATAAGTATGACGTTATCACCTCCAGACAAAAATTTGAATTTAGGCTTCTAACACCATCTATATGCTTATACAGTCGAAAACAGGGCAAAACGTTGTGACCTCCGAAAACTGAGGTCACAACGTTATATATGAGGTGACAACGTATGCTGGGTATCTACTTTGGAGGTGACAAGGTACCCTTTATCAATATATATATATATATATATATATATATATATATATATATATATATATATATATATATATATATATATATATATATATATATATATATATATTTGTTTAACCGCTTATACATACCCGTTTCGCTATATTCTACCGACTTGTCGGACCATTTTCGACGCTCTCAGACCCGGGCTTGGGTCTGGCAACGTTCTCCTATGTTTTCGAAGTCTACAGGATAAGCTTTACCTAAAACTGCAATAAAAAAATATACAATTTGGGTTTGGAAAAGTAGGGTCTGTAAAAAGTTTTATACAACCGTAGTTCATCACAATGAACTATAGGGGGCGTCGCGCCTTTCTCAAGTGTATATCGTATATTTTTATACAAGACGCTATTAAACCCGCTATGTTCTACAGACTTCCTAAGCCCTGGATCTGGCAACATTGCCATGACACATATGTTAAGCTTTGTTTTATAAACGTTTGGTTATAATGGCTCGCATTTAATATTTTATGGAGAAAAGTGACGTAAGAATTACATCAGCTCGTATGCGAGTTCTTTTCACATTTGTAAATAATTCTAGGGCTTTGAAAAATTGAAGGTTTTAATATTTATTAATAATAATGATAATATACTTTATTTATAGCATATAACTAGATAAATTCCATATAATACATTATAATTTCTTAAATATTAATGTAATTTATTACATATTTTTTACACTGTTTCTTAAATAATGTTAAATATATACAGTTTTTTACATTAGCTGGAAGTGAATTATATTCAACTAAAGCATTATGTAACAGATTATTTTGTCCTATATTTGTTGCTACTGTATGAACATAAACATTATTTCTACTTCTAGTATTATCATCATGAACATCTTCTACGAATAGTAATTCATTTAAAATGTGCTCTGGATATATTCGGTTTTCTATTTTAAATATTATTATCATCGTATTATAAAATATATTTTGCTTAACACTTAACGAAGATGTAACTTGCAACATTCTTCTTATGCTAGTATACCTACTACATTTTAATATTATTCTTAACGCACAATTTTGTTTTTTTTGAAGATTGTTAATTTCAGTATTATTTAGGAGGTAAAGTATACTAGCACAATAATTAAAATGGGGAAGTATTATTGTTTTATACAGTAATAATTTAGACCACTTGCTAAGATTTTGGCTTATTCTACACATGAAATTTACTTTTTTTGCAACTTTACTGATAACATAGTTTGAATGACTAGAAAATGTTAAGTGACAATCTATTATTACGCCTAAGTACTTCCACTCATAAACTTGTTCTATTTTTTGACTATTAATTTTTATTCAACTTATGACTAGATGTATCAATTTCGTTAAACTTATTTTTTATTATCATGAATTTTGTTTTATTTTCATTTAAAGAAAGACTATTTTTACCTAACCAGTTATATACATTTACTAATTCATCATTGATGATATTTATTACTTTTTCAACATCATCTCCTATAAAATATATTAAAGTGTCATCTGCAAATAATTGAATGTTACATTTTTTAATTACATTAACAATATCATTTATGTATAGTACAAATAAATCAGGGCCTCATACAGTTCCTTGTGGAACTCCAAAGATAGTTTTTTTTGCTGAATATGTACTATTCAAGTACCTAGTTTTTTGAAATCTGTTTTTGAGATATTCACTAAACCATTTTATAACTATTGGGCCGAACCCATATCTTTTTAATTTCAATAATAATAGATCTCTATTAATAGTCTCAAAAGCACGTCTAAAGTCTAGAAAAACTACACCTATCACCTTCTTCTTGTAAATAGCATTTTTCCATTTCAAAAGAACTGATTGTATTGCACTTTCACATGAATTATTTTTTCGAAACCCTGATTGAAAACGTGTTAACAGTTTGTTCACTTCAATGTAGTCACGAAACTGGATATTTACGACGGTCTCTAATAATTTTTCATAAGTTGGCACCATGTTGATCGGTCTGTATTTTTCACATTTGTTAGTGTTGGTTATCTTCTCAATGGGGATAATATGGAATGTCTTCAAGGTTTCTGGGAAAGATCCACTTTCTAGACTCATTTGAATTAGATGCAAAAATCTCTGTTCTATTACATTGAAAGCTAATTTAAGAATCTTTACTGTAATACGATCGACACTACTATTCTTATTAGGTAAATTGTTTATAAATCTTTTAACTCCAAAAACTCTATTGGTAAAAAAATTTCGAACTTGCATTGATGTACATTAATGTGGCTTAAATCAGTTTCAATTTGGGTTAAATTTGTTAATCTAATAATTTGTTGTATGCTGTTAATAAAGTAAATATTGAATTTTTCTGCAATTTGAATTTCCTTTTTTCTAATTCATTGTCAAAAATAATACCTTCCTTTTTTTGTCTGTTATGGCCTCCTTTAATTAATTCTTTAACTGTTTTCCACATTTCTGTTGAGTTATTTTTCATATCATCTATTTTTTCTTGATAATAATTTCTCTTGTGGGTTCTGATCAAACTAACAATTCCATTTCTTTGTTGTCTATACCTATTCATATCACTTTCTTCTTGTGTAAAGATTGCTCTTTTATATAATCTGTCCCTTTCTTCAGTTTCCAAGGCTATTTCTGGGGTCTACCAACGCTTACAACTCCATTGACATTTAATGGTTTTTTTAACAGTTGGAGCATGCCTGTTTAGTATGTCCATTATGGCTTTAACTAATGTTTCTGCTAGTTGATTGGTGTTTGTACAGTCCGGATTCCATGGTTGATCCATTAGATCTAATTGAAATTGCATTTCATTGAAGTTGCTCATGTCTCTGTGTTGTATTGTATATTCTTCATATTTTTCTTTCACTTTTGCATTTACAGTTATTATTGAGTGATCGGTTATTTTTGGAACATGATGTACCTGGGCATCAATGGTTTTTTCATTAGATACAAGAAGATCTATGAGTGTAGCACTGTCCTTAGTGATTCTTGTAGGTTGGTCGATAATCTGATGTAGTCCATTATTTTTAATTAAAGTTCTCAGCCTATTTTCATAATATGAATCCTTTAATAGGTCAATATTAAAGTCTCCGATAATTAGTAAGGTCTCTGATCTACTAGCATATACATCAAACAAATTTTCAAGTTTCATTGGAAATTGAGCATCACTAGAGTTTGGAGAGTGATATAATATAAATTTATAAAGTTATATTTGTATGATTGAAAGCATATATAATGCCTACAATCCATGTGTTCATATCAATGGTATCTTTAAGTAGGACTTTATAACTGAATTCATTTTTTATAGAAATGATTAGAGTAAGGTTAACAGAATTTTCGAACAAGTGAGACAACGCAACATAATACGGAAAAGATAATTTCTGCGGAAATTGGATGGTTTCCAAATAAGGTGGAAAAGTACATATGTCATTTTCCGTAGTAATCAAACAATAAATTTTAAGAACTTTAGTATTTTTTAGTATTAAAGTACTGTTATATCTTCTTTGTATGTTTGTTTGAAGGATTGTTTGTGGTTCATTAAAGCTTTATTCTTTTACTGTTAAGATGAGAGAATGAATGCTTGAACTATTTGGTTTCTGAATTATTTTCTGATCCTTCGTTTACATTCGTTTCCTTGGATACTACAAAGTATCCAAGGCAACGGTGATCATCACATTTATTGCTCCCTTGTTTTTTAGTATTTTTCCAGCAGAAAAAGTCTCCATCAGTTTGCTTGAGGACAGGATTGGAAAGAACTAGTGAATGTACGCATAAGATGCGGTTGTGATTATAAAGCAACTTGATAGATACGTAAAACACGGCGTTTTTTTTCTTTGGCTGGTTTTACAATTGATTAAAACTAGTACAGGGCTCTTAATGTTAATGTTCGTTACAATGATAAAAACTTAACCTATAGAAATGAGCTAATAAGAATAACGTGAGAATCGAATGAGATAATTGAAAACGGTTAAAATTAAGACAGCAGATTCTTAATTTTAGGACTCGTTGCAAAATGTAAATAACTAAAAACTACAAAACTTAACCTAAGAGGAACGTATGAGAATTCTGTTGGACTTGTAGGTTGTTGGTTGGATCATAATCGTATATGCAACAAAAGGAAAATAGTAAATGTATGTACACAAATATGTCTAACAGGTAACAAAAAGTAATTGCGAACGTTCTATACATAAACGGCACAAAAAAAGATAAGAAGGATTTGTAATGTGCTGCATCCGAGCTTATTTGCTATGTTTTCCCTGTGTTCCCGATCACACGAAGTAACGAATTTTTGGTACAACCGTTTATTGAAGTTCACAACAACCGATTTGTAATTATATGTTTTGCGACACACTGTTGTGTGGGTTTCTTGTAGGGTTCTGAAACTTTTTCTGGAATAAATAGGTTTAGCTCAGGTTTAAATCGACAATCTATGCCAACGAAATGGCATAATTCTTGTTGCATTCTGAGGATTGGAAAGTTATGAATAGCTTCTCCTTTTGAAATGTGCGGCGTAACTCCATCACTGTTCACTGTGTGGTCGAGACAAGTTAGTTCTTTGGCTTCAAAGATTGTTTTTTTTTAATTTGATAGTAAACCGTAATGATATAGGCGTTGAAATACTTTCTTTAAATGCTGTAGATAGTCTGCTTTTATGGCAGAAAAATTTAGAACAGAAAAAGCTTTATACAACCGTGACTTCAGATAGATTATGACTTCAGCGATGGAACTGCTTCATGTACTGGTAGTGGTGGTGCTGAGAGAGTATTGATCCTCTACTGGAATTATGCTAATTGATTTCTCGACATCTGCTTCATAAATAAGATCCTGGTATCTTGAATGGTATGCTTGCAAGAGTAAGTTTCTTGACAGATTGTTGCGTGTTCAATTATTACAAGTCGGCGGTCACCACATGTAATATCTTCTGTGTTTGTTTGTTTGAAAGACCGTTTGTGTTTAATGAATGCTTTATTCTTTTACTGTTAAGATGAAAGAATGAATGCTTGAACTATTTTCTGAATTATTTTCTGACTCCTTGTTTATATTCGTTGCATTGGATACTACACTCACACATACATATTTATCACTGGATCACAGTACTCAGTCATACATATCGTCGACGTTAATGCATACTAGCGGAACTATTTTCTAGGAATTTTCCAGAAGCGCGGTTTAAATGCTTATAAAAACTTTGTTAGAGATGGCATAATGAATTCTTTGAAATCGCAACTAGCAACATTGCTAGTTACAACATTTCAAAGAATTATGTTCATATGCATTAACGGTGACGATATGTACTATATACCACCAATAAATAACAACGTCGTAGACCATTCAGGGTAAAAATCGTGAGGTGTTCTTTATCAAAAATTAAAATGGGAGAACTAAGTTGAGCATCATTTGTGACTTTTTTGCTAAAACACTGAAGGAAAACTTTCTCGTCTGTAATTTGTAAGATTACTTAATGGAACTTTTAATGGAAACAAGGCACTCAAAAGGTTCGGATGGGCAGTGTATGTTGCAACGCCCAATTTAATTTCATGAACATTGGTATGGGGTAGATGCAGTAGCAGCACTTCACTATAGCAACAAGAAACGGCCACCTCATAGAACAAAAGATAAACGGAATAAATTCTGTGGGACGTTCTTTAACAAAAATGAAACAGGGTGGACTAATATGATTTGCACCTGATATATTTAGAACTACATATATTTCAAATGTAATCAGAAAATCTCTGGTGTACAATTCGTCACTAAGAATATAATACATATTCCAATTCACAAATAGCTATTTCAGAATACAATAAAAATTGATCTTTAACTTAGTACAAGTGCAATATAACGGAATTGAGCAAGGTTTGAAAAAACTTCTTCTCTTCTTCGTTACCTTTCGACGTTTCTGTTAAAGGCACTTAACCACCATATAGTGTATACTGTTTTGTACCTTCAAATTCATTAAACAGAAAGTAGGGATCGAACATTCCATAATTTTCTTGTAACTGTACAAACGCACAGTAAAAATAGAAACTGCTATTTTTTTAATCTAGGTTAAACTAATCAAATGTGGTGTATTTTGGTCAGCTAAACTTGAAAATGACTTTATGCTTGATTTGTTCATGTTTACGAGTAAATAATATCCTGAACTTTGTAAAATATCAATATTAAACCACGCCCCCAGATGGATTTTGTCGTTTTATTTTCAAAAACTGTTAGGTTTATGGACTGGTTGTTAAGTGGGTTAGATAAAAAAAAGCTTATTTAATTGGCGCATGAATATATATCATACAGGATGTTTCACTAAGATTCGTATCCTCTGAGTAGGTGGTAGTACACATAAAATGCAACAAAAAAGCTGAAAATCATTAGTGTCTATCTTTCATAATAACCGAAAAAAGAATGGTTTTTGAAAAGTGGGTAGCAGGTCACTGGTCTAAGAATCACACTTGGAGCTGGATGTGCCTATCTGATACATTGACGCAGCTGCTGCTAGGTGATGTCGCAGTTTGTTTTGACTATAATTTCCAGCAGTTCCCAAAAGTTGACATTTTTAACAAATTTTTGTCGATTTGCGTAAAAACAAAAAGAGTTTTTTGTTCCTATTGATGAATACTATCACACATGCAATTTATACGAAAGTTGAGTAAAACACCCTGTATGTAGACCAACAATTTCTACCAATACATTTGACGGAGCAACTTTAGAACATAACTTATTGCGATCTTGTATTCGTCATCAAGTACTTAGCTAAGAACAAAAATGTTGAGTTCGCAGTGCAACCTTAGCATCACTTCTGCAAAATTCATGAAGCGATGTTGTTGTTATTGTTGGTTGTAGTATTATGATAATTTTGCAGTAAAAAGAATATCTTTAGGAGAATACCCTGTACTGGACAATTATGTTATAGAAACCCAAATCTATAGGGCATTTCACCTTGTTTTGAAATCTTTCTTACTTCGTTTGTATGTCATACTGCATGACGTTTTACCTTTATTTTTTTTCTGCATTTTATAGAGCATTATTGGACTTGTCACTATTCGACTTGGGTCAAGTATACCTGTTTTGTGAAGAATTAAATTTTGCATTCAATGGTGTATTCATTAAACATATCACTAGCACAGAATTCCCTATCTAGCGGTAGCGGTACGCTACAGCTACCACAAGCACAAAATAACACTAATGTATGTTCTAATAACAACTGTCCTTGAACACAAAATTTTATCCAAATTGCATTTTTGACTTTTTTATTTTGAAGCTTTGTAACATTTTATTTTTGAACATAGATATGTTGTGCTTAATGGCCTAGTTTGATCAAAGGCATTGACCCTCAGGAATTGGCATCGTCTGCTCGAGATATCCTACATGTAAAATGGGTGTAGTCCCATTTAATGTTAAATAATCTAGCTACATTTTAAAGCAGGCGTGGAATTAAGTCGTGAACTTAGAATTCCAAAACAAAAACCATTCAAGAAAAAAATTACTCGATACGAATATCAATATAAAGAACCAAGTAAGAGAGATCCAAAAACCCTGAAGTACCCTGTACGTTTTAGGTTCACTAAAAAGATTGATTAGTACAGGGTATACCCCTAAAATGTATCTTGCAAAAACGAGAATTACCATATGACTAGCCCCAATAATAATGATAATATCGCCTCGTAGATTTTGCTGGAGGTGCTGAGATAGAAGAAGACTGAACCAGGATCGCGTTCGATGCTCGACGAGATTTCCATAGCTATTTCATGATGAGCATCAAATCACACAAAGTTATGCTCGAATCTTCTCGTATAATATGTACCGATACAAATTATTTGTCTATGTGACATATGATCGTTTTTCGATTACACAGAAACAAGACAACATGCACAAAGTTTTCTTAGCTTTTTGGTATGAAAGTTAAATAAAATCCTATTTTACCTAACTGGCTCCATTTTGATAAACCTAATAGTTTCTGAAAAAACAGTAAAAATCATCTGGGGGCATGGCTTACCCTCATCAGCTTCTCTGGTTCACGACTTTTGAGTAATAACTTTTAAGGGGTTATTTAACATATCACAAAGAAGGGCTATCAAAAATCCAAGGATCTACCTCAATTCCCCTTTATTTTTACTAATTTGACTGAACTGTTACCGTGGCATTAAAATATACATATCTTAGAAACTATTCATTTGTGCTAGAAACATAACAGTAAACTGTTCAGGAGGTCAAAAGATTTGGTTATAACATTTATTTTTTCAAAACACGTATACATGACGTGTCTTCGAAACTTTTAATTGTATTCTTGTAAACAAAAATAATCATGTTAAAATAAATGATTTAAAAACAAATTACCGACACCGAAAGGTATATGAGGTTAAAGATTATGTATGTATGTATGTATTAAAAAACAATTATTTGCATAAACCTTATGTATTTTAGAACAAAAGAGGCTCAATGCTATTTTCTCATGTTAATAATAATTTTCAGAGTTACATCGTTTTACGGAAAACGTTAATTTTTCTGCGTTTAAGGTTATTTATGGAATTTACGAACAAATCAACAAAAATAAAGATCACTTATGTGCTTAGCATCCCGAAATCATTACGTCAGTCGTAATTTTATCTCTGATACATTCGGCAACGTTGCTGGGTTCGGTAGGGTAGGTAGGCTTGCTTAAAATTATACAAATGGGTCTGTAAACACCGTAATATGTATCGGGTTCAAGAAGAACTGTCAAATATCACCAACATTTTTTTTTCATATATTTTTACCCCTCGAGGATCTTAAATATTGCTTATCAGAAATAGATCAATATTATGTAAAATATACACATTTTAAAAATCAAAAAATGCGGGTCTACTAACGACCCTACCATATAGCGGGTCCGACAACGTCGATTAAACCAATATATATATATATATATATATATATATATATATATATATATATATATATATACCATTTATTTTACTTACAAAATACTTACCATTAATTAATAAAAATACTGTCCAAATAAATAGAAGTGTTTTTAATTTTTTATATAAAATTAATTGTAAATTATAATAAAAGAAATCAACAGGTTAATATCCGAGCAGGTAGTGTAGTGTAGCTATCGACCACAAGTTGATCGTGTGGGTAAAGTATAGCCGGACGCGGTAAGAAGTTGGATGGGTGGCCCGTTCCAGCTTGGATCTACCTGCTCGGCTGGGGTAGGATGGAAGATCAGCAAAGCTGAATCCCTCCTATCCCATTCTACAATTGAAATATGTATTCCAAATATGTAAATTAGAAAGTAGAATAAATAAAGATTTATTATTATTATTATTATTATTAATTAAAAAACTAAAACTAAAGTCCAGACCCTGTAAGTTCCAATGCACGTCATAACCTCAAATGACGTCATTAAATTAGTATGTTTACATTCTTTGCATGAGTGGAATGACTATTTATGTATATGCAACCAATTTAGCACATGTATACAGGATGTTATGGCACTTGGGTCATTAATTGAAATGGCAAATAGTGCAAAGAAAAATAAGCAATTTTCATTATACAAGTAAGGGAGAAAAATGAATAATAAACGCGAAAAAGGCTTTTCGTTTAATTTACAAAAACTTATTAGGTGTCACTGGAATTAGGATAGGTTAAGATTAAATAAGCATTTCCAAGAATTACCTATTTATCTGTTTTGCTGAAGTACGTACCTTACCATGAACTAAAAAACACCAGATGTGTTTAATTTAAACAAAATGTTTAAGTTTGTAAAACGATAAAATAAAGCGATTAAAACAAAATAAAAGGATTTATGAACAGACGCCATGTTTATGCCTAAAGTAACTGAACTAAGCATATAGCATATTGTGAAAATACTTACATTCAGTAACAAGGAAAAGTTTAAATAACACAACTACATAGTTTTACTTAATTTCTAAAAAGACAAATAAATAAGATACAGTATAATAATAAACAAACAATATACAAAAATATACATTTATTCTAAAATAAATATTCAAAAATATATTTATTCTAATCGTCTTCACCATCATCGCCGTAGCAGCTGCTGTCATCGTCCGAATCGCCGACATGTAGTATTATAAGGGGTTGAGTATCCTCAATAACAAATCGAACTTCCTTCTCTCATTGCTTGTTTATTGTTTGTTCGTCTTTGTCAATACATTTCTTCCATATTTCTGGTGCGATTGTATTTAAAGCTTCTTTCCACATATCCAAGGCATTTTGGCCAGTGAAGGCTCTTCTAAATTCTTTAGCAGTTGGTGCTCAAACCACTTCAAGAAGTTATCTTTGTTCATTTCACCACAATAATCGACATTTGTAGTTTTTGAGGCAAATATTAGTGATGCTTCATTTATAAAAATATAGCATGTGCGGCTGCGAGTGGCGACCTTAAACTGGAGAACAGTCAAATTATTTATACGAACGTTTCTGATGCATCTCATAAACAACATACGGATAGCTACTTGGTCAAAATTGTCTCTGTTTCTAACAGGCTTCGTGCGTATTTTTTTCCGTTTAGGACTTCTCACAAGCTGATTGTTTCTTGATGCTTCAGAAATACCACTTATTGTGCAAATGTTGATGTTAAGCGCATTTGCAGCTCTCTGTAAACAACCATTTAAATTATAACTGATGCATGATACACATATCCATTGTATAACATTCTTAAACGTACCTACCTCTCTTACTGCAGTGAGTGGTAAGATTGTAGCACCATTATTACGTTTTTTCTCAAAATAATTAACTAAGGATAATATTAGCTTCTTTGACTGTCTCAAAAGCGGGGGTGTTATCCTAACCTCACTTTAATATTCCTGCAAATCGAAGAAATTACGCAAGATAATGAATTATTTAGTTTTGAAAAACTGTTTTTAATAGTTACGCAACATGTAGACACGTGTACAAAATATATCGCGAAGCACAGTCGCAAAAATATAACCATCAACCTCAACCTTATGACCACAACCAGCAAACGCCAAAACACAAATTAAAACAATGAAAATAAAAATCGATTGTAGATAGATATGTAAACGAGCAAACGAGAAACAGCAGTATTGCCAACAGTCGAAAGACAAATATGAAAGTTATACGTAGTTAATTCTTTTACAGTTTTTATTTCGACTATACAAATTCAAAATATAATAGATGGGAATAAATAACATGATTTTACTGGATTACAGTAAAATTTACATGTGCAAAATAATAACTCAAAAAAACCTTTAAAAACAAGCACTCGTATATTTATTTTTGTCAAGTTTACAACAAAAAACCGCCCTTAAAGAATTTGAAAAAATTATTGATGACGTGCATCGGAACTTACAGGGTCTGGAGTTTAATAAAAAGACATGCAGTAAAATTAGATCAAAAACAAATGCAGAGTACTGTTGAGGATGGAAACCGATGAGTCTCGAGTTAACGAAAGTGTTTGAGTTGCCATCTTGGGAAAAATGGCGGCAAAAACGAAGATTTCTAAATAACTCGATTGTGGCAGGTTTTACCTAAAAATGCATGACATATTTCTTATCGGCTGGGGTAGGATGGAAGATCAGCAAAGCTGAATCCTATCCCATTCTAAAATTGAAATATGTATTCCAAATATGTAAATTAGAAAGTAGAATAAATAAAGATTTATTATTATTATTATTATTATTAATTAAAAGACTAAAACTAATAAAAAGACATGCAGTAAAATTAGATCAAAAACAAATGCAGAGTACTGTTGAGGATGGAAACCGATGAGTCTTGAGTTAACGAAAGTGTGTGAGTTGCCATCTTGGGAAAAATGGCGGCAAAAACGAAGATTTTTAAATAACTCGATTTTGGCAGGTTTTACCATGACATATTTCTTATCGGCTGGGGTAGGATGGAAGATCAGCAAAGCTGAATCCCTCCTATCACATTCTACAATTGAAATATGTATTCCAAATATGTAAATTAGAAAGTAGAATAAATAAAGATTTATTATTATTATTATTATTAATTAAAAAACTAAAACTAATAAAAAGACATGCAGTAAAATTAGATCAAAAATAAATGCAGAGTACTGTTGAGGATGGAAACCGATGAGTCTCGAGTTGACGAAAGTGTGTCAGTTGCCATCTTGGGAAAAATGGCGGCAAAAACGAAGATTTCTAAATAACTCGATTTTGGCAGGTTTTACCTAAAAATGCATGACATATTTCTTATCGCTTGTACTATTTCTCACCAGTTTGTTTTTGTTTTATTTCGCTAACATTATGGTCTTGGAGATTTATCATCAAGGATGTATGTTGTGTATGTGCATTTTTTATAAGAAGTGCACAAAAAAACGATTTTTTCCTATTACTCGTTTACAAAGTCAACGTTGTACCCTTTTTATATTGGAAGTTGAATTTCAATTTCAAAAATTGAATTTCACATATTTATTGAATCTGTCAGTATTACAAACCTTGCATTTGAAATCTTTTACTAACAAAATATTTACATTTCTAATAACAACTAAAGATAAAAGTGTTAATGCAATGACTATTATTGTAAAATACGAGTACTATAGACGAGTACGAGTATTACAAATGAGCATTGTAATACGTGTTTTTCATACACTGTTTCCCATTACGTGTTAATTTACTGTTATTTGTAATTAAAAATGTAAATATTCTGTTAGTTAAAATAATAAAGGCATGATTGGTAACACTGACAGATTCAATAAACATCTGACATTCAATTGTTTGGACATTTATTACATTGCTAGTTTAATACAATTACAACTTCACAAATAAGAATGTCCCTAACAACAGTTTTACAAAGTTGGACTTGCCAATGTTTTTGACCAAAACAGTATCACAAAATTGACTTTGTAAATACGTAATAGGAAAAATGGTCAATAACTTTATGATGATAATGATGAATAGGAAGTGTTACACACACAGTTGTAAAAAGGTAAAATAAAACTACTATTTCCCCTAATTTACCGTAGTGAATTTATTTAAGTGCTTACTGCAACAAAGTACATTCAAGACTGTTCTACACAATTAAATTCTCCTCCTTCACAAAGAGTAGTTACATAATTAATTATTCATAAACTTATTATCCAAATAAATGTATGACATATCTGAACATGTAACAACTTTTAATATGTAACTCATAACTATGCAAAAACAACGGTATGACAAACCACAATTATTTATCTAATGATTAATAAATGACCATGTGAGAGATATCCAAAATATATAAAGAATTAGATTGATGTTTTACAGAAGATAATTTAACCACATAATACTTGCGCGAGCTATAAGAATCTCAAAACAACTTTCAATCGTAAAAAACAATGGGTAAACAATATGGCTCACTTGATATTAGCAAAAAAAAGTGATATATTCCATTCGCTCACGGGAAGAGTAACTATCAGAGTCTTTTGACTTGCAATGTCTTTAAACATTTAAATTTTGAAGATTTTCGTAACTTTCTCAAAATTGGCAGTACCTTGGTGACAAAAAAGCAATAGTTAATTATCAAAAAATTATGAAAGCATCATAAACATGTTATTTGTGTTGTAGATCTTCTATCTTCAGCTTTGACGTTGTCCAGAATGTGAATAATTTGAATACATTTCAATAAGTTTTAAACGATTGAACATGAAGAAGGTTTAAAAGAAATAAACATAATCATAAATAATAATTTTGTTAATGCACTCGTGAACATTTATGCCAATTTTCAGCTTCGTGCTAATTCGTTTCTTTTATTCTCTTAATTTTTCTCTAAATTTACTGCACTACAATGTCTTTTTATTAGTTTTAGTTTTTCAATTAGTTTGCTGATTATTTTTATTATAATTTACAATTAGTAATTTCTGCAAGAATAATGTGAACAAAATACACATAATAGTATATTAAAGTATTAGTTTCATAAGACACGTTTTTAGCGCACGCGTTCGAGTTTAGAAAACGACCCGCGTAGCGGGGAGTTTTCTAATGAGGACAAGTGCGCTAAAACATGTTATGAAACGAATACTTTATACTATTTTTTCTATTTGCGTTAGTTCGTTATTAAATAATTAAAAAATTACTTAGTTTTAAATAAAATTTGTTAGGGATATTTTGGTAAGTAGCATAGCAGTTGGCAACACTAGAAATTATGCAATTTTGTTTTTTACATAACCTTGCTTAACTTTCGGTAATCCGCGCGACGTAGAAATTCACATTCTTATCTCATACACACAACGCCCGCTAAGCAGCAGGACCTTGTTCAAATTTGCCAGGTGTATTATACGTACTGTTGAAAATTATTATAAATTCAAAGTAAAATGTATGCCAATATATTTGTGACATAAATAATTGCTACTTAATGAATTAAAAACTTGGATGAAATAAGAATAATTATATTTCATTTCATAGAATAAATACCTTGTTTGTTAAAGAAATTAATGAGGTATAAATGCAATAGTATTTTCAGCAAAGAATGATTTTTTTAACCAAAATAATTATTCATTCGATCTTTTGAATATTATAACTTATAAGGTAAATATATGTATAATTTTATAAAGTTTAATTTTATAAAATTAACGTTAACTTTATCGTGAGCTAGTAATTGCAGATACACAACACAATGCATCCTTACGATGTCAGTATCAAAATTTACAATTTCGTTAATAATAAAGTAAAAACTGTTACGCCCTTATTAAGACTAATTATTATTCGGCGCATTTATGTAGCCTGCAATACTAGTTTCACAAGCGTTGCATTCCAGTTATAAGAGGTCACTGCGTAAATAACATGTTTGACATTCTAAGAACAGCTGTCTAACAGTGATATCAACTTTAAAAAATAAAATGTTACTGTTTCCAGTATTCTAAAAAATTTCGTTAGGACACGCAAAATGCGTGTCCTAATGAAGCCATTAGGACACGCAAATATAAAAAATTATTTTTATATCAGAATAATGGTTTCTATGGACAGACTTATTTCAAGTTCGATTATTATCATGCTTTTATTAACTAAATCCGTCCGCCATTTTGAAGCTGATAAATTTTACCTTACATTGAAAAAAAATAAGAGTAATTTAGTAGAAGCAACAATCAGTAGAACCAGTGGCGGATTTAGCACTGGACAGGTACCAGACGCAATTCAGATTTAATGTCCCCCTTAAATATCTTCGGTACCACTTCAGTCTGCATTCTACGTGCACGCTTTTACTATAACACGTGCTTTAGATTTGGTGTTGCGATTTTAATCATTTTGGTTGCGTAATTCTTCAGTTGAATCGTACACCGCGCTGCGCCAATATGATAGGAATTAATGGTCCCACTGTAACAAACAAACCTATTAGGTTTGTTGGCGTAGTCAGTTCAAAATTGTTTGAGAACTAAAACGCAACAACCGTTACATGTGAGCCAACGCAGTAGCGATTTCAGAGGTTTTAAATGACTACTGCGCTTGCTTATTGCTTCCCAATTAACCTTCGGTCGCGTTAGCTATTCGGAAAGCGTAGACAAACCGTGACCAAGTGATCGTTTAAAGCTATGTTCACATAAAATACGATACGTTAGCGCTTAGAGTATACATTCTTGCGGGCGAAATCCAAAACGACGATTGAAATGTTTAGCACCACAATAAATTAGACTCGTTACGTATCAGTACCAAGAACAAAGTCGAGTTTAATTGAGGTGTTTCTCCTAAAAAGGACGACGTTTTTACGGCGTTGTTTTTATGAAGTAGATACCCACTATAAAATAGTTACAGTTTCATTAAGAAAGATTAATACATAATTCAAAATTTAAAGTAATTTAACTTACTATCCATCACTTTCAGAACTTTCTGATGTATAATATGTGTCTGAACCTGACTGTTGACAGTAAAAGCTATTTTTTCCACTAAAACGTCGACTTGGTAATCCTGATCCCACAGTTGTTCTATTTGTTGAGGGTGCTTGACGCATTTTTGCCAGTTTTCTGCAGTAATCAGGGCAATTCCTTCTACTAGCAAATCTGTTACGTTCCTTTAACTTAAACGTTTTGTTATTCGCTGCAACGTAACCTCTCTAATTTGCGGCCAGATTTTGTGTAACATGAACATTAGTACCGAACGTTTATCCGCATGTCCGCTATTAAGCAAACGTCATCACCATTAAGCGCTCCCACCAATAGAGTTGCATTTCGTTTAAAAAGGTTTCCAATAGTAAACTTTGTAAGGGTTTGTAGGACAGGCTATTTTTTAGCTGCATGTTTGATATAATTAAAAACACGATAACTAACTTAAATCTTGAGGCACATGTGTGTTAAGCTAGTAACCTTTTATAGTTATTAGTTATAAATTAAACATGTATTATCGATAGCTGCTTGCCTAACGACGTATAATAACTCAACCTCTTTGTAACCGACCTGTTAATATAATTCGTGTAATATTAATATAAATAACTGTGTATTCTAATAATTGTAGAAATATTGATAATCTTGTTTGTGTTGAATTACACGTACAATTTATGAGTATAGTTAAATACAAATACACTTTTAAAAGTTTTATTTTATTTCTCAAAAATGTCCAGAAGGGAGAAATGTACAATCACTTTTAAAAAGTTACTAGAGAAACTTCGTTAAGACCTGACGGTCAAAAGGTTAATTTATTTAAGAGTTTTCTTAACAATGTTCGTTGTGTGCTTACAACTCTTCTGGTTTCTAAGAGTAATCATTTAATATTACTATTTATTATACTACAAATACTAAGCTTACCATTCTCTAACGAACTTTTGAACGCTTTATTTAACAAACACCCCCGACTTATCCCACCCCTCCACCAATCCCAACTTATCCCGCCTTTCTCCCTTAGTTATCCCGTCTTACTCCTTTTTTCGACTAACCCCTCCAACTTATCTCTTTTTCAGATTTACCTCCCCTCTCCTGGTATCCCGTTAACCCGTCTTATCACCCCCTATGACTTACTCCCTCTGGCTAACTCCCCCTAGGACTCCTCCCTTGACTTACCATTCTTGCCATAAAATTTTACATTGAATTCATATATCATGTGCTTAATATATCAACTTTCTAAACTTTGTCGGTCATTTTGTCTATATTCCTTAAGAAATAAAACATTAGTTCGTAGACATTCCTACTCTGCTTTTTTCATCAAATATCCCAATCTGCAAAAATGCATACTCACAGAGTCAGACAAAAATATCGAATTTCCTGAAAATGCTCCACAGCAAATACTATGAAGTTCGACTGAGAACTGTTGGTGGCATAGTAATCAGGTTAGGGAGGATGTTTAGTTCCAAAACGTGGCGAAGCAAGCGCTGTAAGTAGACAGTCGGCCTTGGGCATATTACAATTCATCGATTATAAATAATGCTTTTAAATTAAAAACATAAATAATTAAAAAATCACTAAAACTTCACAGATTAAAAAAAAAAGAAAGGTTTTAAAAGTATCAAAAAGAAAGGTTTATAAGAAAAAAATGCGAGTTTGTCTACGCAACCTAATAACAAATCAAACGTGTAAACTTTTATAATCGTAAATAGTTCCAAAAGTTGACATGGTGGGAATTGAGAGGGCGCTGGTAGTGTTTGAGCCGTCATTAATTACAATCAGTTTTTGATCAACGTGCATGGAAACGTACCTACCCGGTATCCATGGCGCCGGGTGACTATATGGAAGTGTCAGAAAAGTGCAGTTTTTGACTACGAGAAAAATTGTGTGATCCCATTCCCATTATTATTTAAAAAGAAAACCAGTAAACCACTCATCCATCACCAGTAAAGCTGAAATTTCCCACTTACTCGGTCCTTCGAGAGGAACGCCAGCCAGCGCGAACCAAACAAGGTACGTTTCCTATAAAAATTACATCCATTTATAACTCGCACCAATCTGGTAGTGAATGTCCGATTTCGTGCTCTCGTATTAAACATTTTAGATTTATTTATTTAAAAATATATAACTTAAAGAAATACACAAATTAAGTAGTGTTGACTAATCTACACAACAAACGCTTCAATATAAAACAGGAATTACTATTAAATCGGCCTGGTGGAACTCGAACAAAAATAAACCTTGTGTTTTAAATATATAGATTTTTGCGATTTCTGTCCATCGAGTTAAGTAATGCGAATAGTTAAATGTTCACTACACCTCTAGTTAGGTAAAGCGTAAGAAAACCATTTAATAATTTTCTTTTTGTTCTAATCACTATCATAAATACTGCTGATTCAGTGAGGTCTCAGTCAATAAGCTCCACTGAGAATGTTTAATGGCACGTGGCTATTATGCACTAGACGTCATACAGAGAAACATAATTACATTTCCACAGGTATCAAATTCCCCTTTTGGTCACGTATTTAAACCAATCTTGTTTATCATATTGTAAAAAGACAAAGTAAATAAAAATTAAATTATTCACAGCACATTAGTAAATTTGTTTTATGAAAAACATAACATTTTATGGTCCCTTTTCAGGCAAATAGAGTCAAACCCTGTCTAATATTAAATGTACCGTTTTCGGAACAATATTTTACATTTCATGAGGATTTAATTACATACTGATAAACCTCGTTTCTTGATAGGAAATTTTGTAGCTGTTTGCTTGATAAACACGAGATAATTTAATCAAATTTTGTGATTAATAACAATGATGTGTGTGGTTACTTGGAATTTTCTAGAATGGAATCGCTCTTCTTAGAATTTTAAAAAGGGAGGTGAGCATTGGAAATTGTGATATAGTCTCTACAAAGAATGGATTGCGCTCACTACTGTAGCAGAAGCCGAGCTGTATTTAGTAATCGGAAATTTAGAGTCACAAAGCGGGAGGTGAGAGTTAATTTTTAAAATCGGTGGACTCCCACCTAAGTAGAAAAGATTGGCAATCCTATTCGACTGACAACCAGTTCACAAAACTCATATAGTCTTTACGTTAGATCATCACGATTTTAAGCGATTTTGCGAAGATTAATAATGTTTTAGTTCCAAAAGTCGCCAGTGACAAATTGTAGGGGCCACCCAACTGTATAATTCCAAAGTCAGCGAAGCGATTAAAGCAATATTTCTATTTTGATTAAAATGACCTGAATTAATTACATGAATTGGATTTTCCAGCTCAATTATTTTAATTTGCTGTAAATTAAGCAACCGACCTATCTATCCAGTTAGTAAAGAAATTATAGTTTAGCGATACATCACACAAGTCTAGATCATTTTTGTGGACTAGTCTATTTGCTATTTTAAAATAACAAAGTGGTTGGCTGTTGCATGCATCCTTTCCTCCCCCTGGTTTAAAATTAAAAGTTACACATTATAATTATGTTAACTTTGCAAGAAATAATAAATTGGGTTGTCTATTTTATGCTTAAGAAAGAATATAAAATGAATTCTAATATTACAATTAAACTCAAAAAGCTAATATAAAACTCAATAGATCCAAGAATGTTTATGATAATTACGAAAATATACTTATTAGCAATTAATACACAGAAAGAAAGAAAAAATGAAGAAGAAAATATAGGTTTTAAACATTTAATTATACGATCGTATATACAGTATGTAAATTCCGGGGTAGCCGGGAACAATATAATGCCACAACGGCAGCCAATTTCGAATTGTCTCAGAAAGCGGTAGCCATAAAAAAGTTAATGAGTAATTTTAACGAGAAGATTTTAAGTGCTCGTCGTTAATGCAAAACTGGCTTTATTGCATTCGTTTCATTTATTTTTCATGCAATTATTGTATTGTCGTGTAAATCATTTTGCTGCACCTAACTAAACGCCCTCTCGTTAGAAATTGAATTTATATGTATTACTTATTAATTTATTGTTAAGAAAGGAAAATAATAATACATAATAATATACCATGCGGTAATAATGGGAGTATCGTAGCTTGTACTCAACATAATCGGTTTTTGCGTTTATAGCTTTTAGATACATGAATGAAAACTTGTCAAGATAAATAACAGGTGATTCGATAAAAGCATCATCAAATTTAGCTAGGAAGAAAATCTCATGTCTTTCATGATCATTTGGAACTCCACACTCTATTCTCTCCAATTGTCTATACAAATTTACTGTGTTTCGACAAAAAAAATACATCGATAACTTTTCTATTGAAAATTAAAGACATTTTATAATCAAATACGTGATCAGAGAAGGCGTGTTATGTTGCCACCACTAACTTTCTTTGCGGCTCAACCCTTCTTTTAATAGCATGAGAAACATTGTTTTGGTGATTCAAATTGTTGTTGTTATTGCATTATTTTGATTTCAGTTTTTAAATTTCCCGCTTTAACTTGGAATTGTGTTTCAGTTATAATCTGGAATTTCGATCAGTTTTCAGTCACTAATTGTCGCCAAGGTAGAGTGTAGTCAGTAAAACATAAAAAAAGGATAAGATACAAATGGCACCGTTTTTGTGTTTTCTACAACGTTTTTCGTTAACAGTAAAATGTTAAATAAGAGTTTATAAATAAAAGTTAGAATGAAAGTCTACCATAATATAAAACTTGTGATACATAGGAAGATGACCCAATCCCAATAAATCTTAGTCTTTCATTTTATGTGCGGTCTTTTGAATATGAAATTACATTAACAAAGTATCGCACAAAAGATGAAGAAAAATTGTACAAATGAAAGAATCGATACGTCATCTTCGGCATGAGAAAAGGAGGGTACACCGTTTTCGCCTCCCGCGAAAAAAAGAAATAATGAAATATCTTTTGAAATTTTCCCTGGAAATGTACTACTGTATTTAACACTTCCAAGTTTTTAATAAGACACTATCTATATTTAAATTACAACATTCAACAAATATATAAACTTATAAACAAAAAATTGCAGCCATATTTTATTATAGTATCTAGTATTTATAAAAGTAAGTATCAACAACAACACCGCTATATAACTGCACAAATATTAGTTTTATAATAATGAGGTAATGAGAAACCTTATAGTATAAATTTGTTAATATATACTATGGTAACGATTACTACAAGTTTTATAAAATGGTAATGGGAATATTTATGTCATTTATATAGCATTATATAACTCTAATAAACCTGTGAACCTTCTCCCTTCTTATATACTTTCGATACTTTTATATATCCAGTATATAACCTGATTTAACAATAAATAATAAAAAATGTTTATTGGCAGGACAACTGGCCGTGTTACAAAAGTAGCAGTTCATAGTCACAACACCTTAAAGGTATTAAAGTGTTGTGACTATACCTATACCTACAAATAAAGAATCTGGGTCACAGAAATCACGTGGGGTTAAATGCAAAACGTATTGCGAATCACGCAGTAATCACTCGACGATCACGTGGTTGACTCGAGGAATTTAACTGATAAGAGAAACTGCAGGTGAACTGGAATGTTTCAGTAGCGTCAGGAACTGATTTTATTTAAGATCTGCTAACGCTTAACGTATATTCATCATAATGGAATATACGTACAAATTAGGGAAAATTAAATCATTTACACTATAATAATCATTATTATTAACGTCGACGTTAAATTATTCTATTTCGCCTAATAATAATAATAAAATTTATTTTCGTCCTTATTATCTTCCTTATTTTTTGCTAATCAATTTTCTTTAAATTACCCATTACCCTATCACACTTAAAACGTAATGAAGTTCTTAATTATAATCCGTTATTAGGGTGTACGTATCCCAAGCAGCATTTTTAGTCACCGCTACGTACCAGCAACCACCGGTGGAACCATAAACTTTTTGCCGTTAGTCACAAGAACGTAATTGCTACGGTATTGTTACGTGCCTGGAACCAAAATGGGGAACAATTCTCGGGTAGCAGATACGTTGCAGTAACCTCTCCGAAACTTCTCCAGCTACCTTTAGGCTACGTAGCGGGAACGTGGCGGCGTAGTAATTGCTAATTTCGTGGAACTTTTTTTCTCTTTGACACATCGTGTCGTGTTGCTCTCTCTTACTCTTGCAACTTAACAAATATTCTTTCACTTTCTCTACTAATTCTGCAGTCTTGTCACAAAATGGATTACTATTTTATTTGTAATACGTACATAATACATAAAGAGATGAAATGTTTCGTTATTTTGTCAATCTAGCATACCAAAATTATAAACCATCGCAACTTTTCTGTTAAATGCGATGATGATAGATCGAAAAATAACAACGCGCCTTCTTTAAATATATTTTTTAATAAAGAATGTCTTGAATAAAGTATGACAAAAATACTTATAAATTGATAAACATGATAGAAACCATTTTATTTTATTCCTAAGGCACAATTTGGCATCGATTTGTTATCTTTATTGAGAGTTATAGTAAAACACCTTTTAACAAATGCAACAAATTGCAAATTGATTAATAGCCTTCAACATTTTACAAGTAAATATGGAGTAGTTTTGAAAAAGTCACCTTAAAGTAGTATTAACTGTAAAATGTGTGTCTAAAGTTTGTGTCACTTTATAAACAGTAACGGGAACTAAACAAATTCTACTTCAATTCTGGAGTTCAAATTCTGGAACTTTCAAGTGACTCTTACTATACAACGACGTCAACGTTTCCGTAGCCACTTTCTAGCTCCTAATGTCACTGCAAAATTCCCATTGGAACTTAACCTTAAATTTAAACAAACAACCAATATTTTTATACTGATTGCTACTTAATACCAATTATTATTTAATTATGGCTTATTTTAAAGTTGTAGCGACGAAAGAAAAAAGGGGAATATATTTCACCCTTGTTTACTACATGATGGTTTACCAGTGATCTCATCCCTATTTTTTCTACTTTGTATTGTAAACAGTTGATTTTGTTTCCTCTGATTTCACCTAACTGCTGTTTTAATTTTCTACAAAAGGTGGACGTATATCTAAAAATTCTACTTTTTTCTTATTGCATTTGCATTTGACATTTTTATTAAAAACTTGCAAAACTACTACCACGGCAAAAACACAATTAATCTCCAAATTCCCAACTAACCTACAGGAGATATGCCTCTTTAGAAGTTACTGTCACTTCATTGTAATTTTTTAATAGTAACTAGAACTGTCTAGTAATTCTGATGCAAAATAAGTAGTGAAGATTACCTTCAAGTGATTCTCCTGGGTAGCATCAACGTAAGTTTTACTTTCAATGCTACTGTATAGTGCAGTTACTTTAAAGGTTAAGCAATGGTTTCAGACCGGTGGCAGGAACTTTCGGTGCTACTTTAAAGTTTTAAAAACTTTAAAGTAGCTTCGGGCGAGTTACTGCTACAATCATAATAGCACTTGAAGTTGCAACAACATTAAAGTAATTATACTAAGTAGCAATACCGTTCCACATACTTTAAAAAGCTGCTTAGAAGTAATGGAACTACATAGTTCTAATAAATAGTAGAAGTAACTACATAATTACTAAAATATTCCAAATTGAAGTAATTAAACCTATAAAGTCATAAATTTAGTTGTAGTTACGTAACAGCTATTCAAAGTTCCGATCGCAGTTACCGCTACTTAGATGCTGCTTGGGATTCAACGATGACAAACGAAATGTTAAAAAGTACAATCCGAACAACAGCTGCTGACTTTTTTAACAGCTCTGGTAACATAAGATGCTGCTTACACTCTTATCTTATCATAATGTGTTTCACAGATGTTCATCACGCGTTGACCTAGATTTTTCATTTTCTTGTTGAAGTATAGTGCATCTTAATATATATTGTGTGTAAGTGTACCTAATTGCAATTTGTGCCTAATCGGACGACAGCTTTTAACCCGGTACTGACGACTTCAAGAGGCTTATGGCTCAATGGCTTAAAGGAAATCGTATCGTATAATGTATTCTAACCTACTCGATGAGCTCTTTACAGCGCTAAGCTACTTAATGAGTCTGATAACTTATAAGAACACCGTATCAGTCAGTCCCACATTTTTGATGCAAAGATAGAGTGCGTGTTGTTGAAATTGATCCCTGAGCGCAGTTCAACATCCCAACATTGTATAACAAAGGAGGAACATCATTGCATCATAAGGGCTAAATCGTGTTCAATGTTGGTAATCGTTTACTTACTTCTTTCAGTTCTAATGAGCTACATTTAAAGCTGTGTAATAGAGAAAGATGCAATGATGTTCTGTCTTTATTCTTTACTTACTCAGGGATCATTTTCGATAATACGGACTATAGTTTCTTCTTTGGTCGCGTTGTAAAACATTTACAAAAAGCAACAAAACTGTTCTTTTCGCCCACTGTCTTCAAATGCTGTAATTTTAACTGCTAATACAAAAATAGCTAAAGACTTTTAAATATCCGTACATTACTAACTAATTTATATTTTAACATATTTACACTTTACGTCCAAGGACGATTCAGAAGCATCTTTTCTTATTTTTGTACTTCCCGTTTGTGTGCAGTTTGTAGAATAACATTTCTAAGAATGTCACCTAAATTATCGTTCAATTAGTTTTTTTTCTCATTTTCTCACTAGTTGGCAAGTTCCAGGAATTGTTATTTATTCACAAGATTTTTCTTTTTATAATTTTTATCTTGAAATATATCCAGTAGGTATTTCCTTTCGATATTTTGCTAATTATGTATTTGATTGGTGTATTCAAGTTTCTTGAATATTTAATACAAGAATTCTATAGCTAAATTCCAGAATCATGGGAAAATAGATGTCAATCTCTTATTCCTTATTATTATGAATGATCATTCATTGCTCTTTAATCATTAATGGATGACATAACAGGTTTTAGTTCCTTTTCTAAAAGAAACAACAAACCGTATCATTATTTACTTGTATAGTTTGTATGATTGGTCTATTTAAGTTTGTACTGTAACGCAAAAGTAGTAATTATTAATATTTCTAAAATACAATTTCTTAAATGTCTAATATTTTATTTTCATATGAATACTTGAAAAATGCAACACTTGTATGATACAGTAAACGTAGGCATGAATTTTAAGTAGTGGCGCTCAACCATTTTTAATAACACACTCCAGACTGGATTTAATTAAATATTCCTTTCTCTTTTTGATGTTCAATTTGAATCTTTATATAATTATGGATTAGTCAGTAGCAGTGAAGGAAGTATTGGAATAAACCTGATAATGAAAAAATAAACTATATGTTCTTAAGGTAGTGCCTTAAGTACTGCACAATTAACCTAAGATACCCAAAAAATATCATTATTAAATATTATAAGTAGGAGGTATTCAGTTCTATAATATTTACTAATAAATATGACTAATAGCCATTTTTTTAAACAAACTATTGAACTGAAATAACTGCAGAATTAATAACTAAAAATAAATGCAGAATTGAATGTTAATATTATACGTCGCGGTTTCAAAAAGCGCTTCTTTGCCTGTAATAAATAATGAGATAATTATAGGTCGACCAGCGCGATACCAGGGTCCATAAAATCGTTGTGTTAACTACGTTGCTCTGACAGTAAGCGACAGACTAATTCGATATGAAAGTGTCACATGACACATCCCGTCATAGGATGGGTTCGCAGACGCGAAATCTATGGTTTAGAATAGCTGCAATTCATACAGTGTAACAACTAATTTTACAAAAAACAGATGCCCTACATTTGGGCGCCAATCTTTCTTTTACTGACAAACAAAAGTACTTACGTTATACAACTTATCTATGCCTCGGCTTAGCTTAAACACCATAAATAAGAACTCTCTCCCTCTTTTGAGATTAAAGCAGGTCATTGGTGAATTGGAGCACCATCACATTCATAGAAGCCATGGATACGGGCCCCAGCACGATCGACTTAAACAACATATTAGCACTAAACCTCCCAATAACAGAGTCTTAGATCTTAACATGAATCAATTTCAAATCGTACAGGAACAATAAAAAACAATAAATAACAAAAGTAATGCCATTTATTTATTTATTTCACATAAAAAATCATTAGATAGTAAAAAAAGAACTGGAAGGCCTTCATGGATTATGATAATATTACAACTAAATTTAAAAAAACTTGCTATGATCGTTATTAGGTTTGAAGTTTATTAATTTTATTTGAGAAATTAAATCCAGAATCTCATAAAAATTTAATTATTATCATAACTAAATTGCAACTTTAAAAATTTACATAATTATAACGATCCACTCTTAAATTTTGATAAAATGAACTAATTAACGCTTCCACATAAAAATAGGATATAAAGAACCCACCTGGTTATTTCTATGAACTTAATTTGTTTTTAAAACATTACTTCAAATGATTCGTTGAAAATGATCACCAGGTTACTAAGAACCTATTCGAGAAGGCTTACTATTCACTGGTGGGGATTCAAAATACTGCAGCTTACAAGACCAATATCAGGAACACACATCCAAATGCAGCTGTCGAATTTTCAAATGAATACAATTAACGGATCTTCTTTAAAATTTAACAGCAACGAAGGGGAAAACTCGCAGCTTCAACTATGGAAGTCAAACAGCAAAATAGGTTTTAAAATCTGTATCGATTTTAAAGCTGTCTATTTTCCGTAGATTTTCTTAAAAAGCCAACTTGATTGCAGGTCTGGATCAATATCCTATAAATAATTATTACTTTTGTAGAAAGAAGTTTATTTAGTTCCAAGTTTTATTTAGTTAGTTTCAACTTACCTAAAAACGTACACTAATCGATTACTTTACTGCCTACTTCATAAAAAATATTTTTTAAAATTTATAAATGCTTTTTAAATATAGTATGATCAAAAAGTCTTTGGATCAGGGTTGCCATGAAATTAACAAGCTGTCTATGAAACTATCTATTTCTATTATTTTTGATATTTACTTCACAACTGTATTGTGTATAGATAATAATAGTTAATATAATAAATTCGATTCTGTGTTCTTTTTATAAATGTTATTAAGTAATACTTAAAATAACTGCAAACACAAGAAATAATAATAGCGTACGCTAACCTAATATTTTCTGTGTACTATGGGGCTTAGTTTAGCGGTGTCGGAGCGTCGTATTTTCTTGACACAAGTGTATGTGTCTCCATTAGCGCTACTCAAGATACATTGGCGCTACTCTGTACAGTTCACAAAAACTACAGGCAGTAGAAGTAAATAATTCTATAGTTGTTTTTTACATTCCATGGCTATTGAGATCCAAAGACTTTTTGATCATACGATATTAACGGACGCGTTCGAGAATTTTTTCATATAAGATCATTGATCTTATTCTAGATTCTATTGTTGCCATTACTTAATTTATACGCCAGCAGAATTTAAAATTGCTATAATAAATTACAAGTGTTAGAAACAGCAACGGCGCATGTTGGAGCCACAGTTCCCAGACGCTAGTGAAAAACATAGCTATTTTAAAGCATACATTTCGCGTCTGCAAAACTATCCGATGACAGGAGGCACTTATCGAAAGCTAGGGTCTCTGGGTCTCGACAATTTTGCTATTCCCGGGACTCGAGACGTGTTTTTTCGAAAGTATCGGGAATTCCCGGGAATCCCGGATAGTAATTTTACGTAGGCACCTAACACAAAAATCCAAATATTTGTTTTTAAAATTGCTTTAATTAATCCTCTAGCTTTTCTTCCAGAAGTTCCCATTGAAGAATAATTTAGTGAAAAGCACAGCAGTACATAAATAAATTCTCCGATCATAAAATTATTGTTTTCGCATTTATCTCAAAACCTTTCCTGTTTAGTGTTGTATTGTTTGCCGGAAAGTTTTAAGTTAGTGATAACTTTTATAAAACATTTTTCCTGAATATGAACATGATAGATATTATTAGCAATAGCTCGAATTGATAATTCAATCTTCTGCGACCTATTGAGCTATATACAATTTCACACAAATTCCTTGTTATGCAAAAATTTCAAATTTATTGTTAATTTTTTAATTTTTTTTGAGGTACAAGGTGCGATATCTTCTTCAATATTTTTTAAATGCAATCAGTTCATGCCTTCTAAATGCCGCATGGGCCCGCTAGAATTCGAGATTTGTTTGGGGGCAATAATTACATTGGTCCGTTTCTACATTTTTAAAACCATTTCAAACTACGATTTAGTTTATACACACTACTATAAGCAATTAATTATACTATTCTCAATACAAAAACTATCAAAATCTTCTTGGAACCTTTTACCCAGTGAACACGACCGGTTAAAGAGATTAAGACCATACTTCAAAATGAATTTTTAAGTAAAATCATTCTGTTTAGGTCTTTGAAAAGACTACCTTATCTGTTTATAAATAAGAGAGGAAATTACGTATGTAGACCCTTTTTAAATATAATTGAATAGAAACTGCAAGCTTACTTATAAAGAATGCTGTGGCGAGCTTCGGCACCATACCGAACGGGACTTTCTTAATGAAACTAATCGCTTTACCTTTATTGATCGTTTATAGACAAGTTGTAAATAATTTGTATGTGTTTGCAAAGACTGTTTAGTACTTAAAAAAACTGGTTAAGAACATTACTTGTGCAAAGCAACACACAAATAAAACTTTAATTCTAAAGTAATGTAACGGGAGAGAAAAGGAACGAACCTCTTTTCGAGCGACAGGTGGTGTGTTCTGCCGCCTTCGAGAAAATGACGCATCGCACAAGCATGTAAATTAGACGTGGTTTATTCTAGCATTTTCTAAGAATACATAGAAGGTTCCAGCGATTTCTGGTGCGTTTATATGAAGATATAAAAGCGGATGGCGGATAAAAGAGAGGCAGTCAACAGCAAGTCATTAACTGTGTATTACAAAATAAATAGTGAATATAAATGTTGTATTAGAAATTCATAGTCTGTAAATAATAGTTTTTAATGGTTTATAATCATAGCGTTAATTTATAGTGTATTCATTAGTGTATAGAAATAAATATTTGTTTGTGAATAGACGATTTAAACAGCACTTGTGTTATTATTTTTAAAAAGAACGTTACAGTGGTGTTACAGGTGTGAGGTTTTAAAATAAATAAAATCGCGTAATAATTAAATAAAGTGCTGTGAGATTAAATTTTTAGTGTTAAAAATAATTTCAACAAACAATTAAGATGGCGATGAAATTGTTGAAAGATCTGAAAGTAATAGACTTGAAACATGAACTGGAAGAACGAGATTTGAAAACAACTGGCCTTAAAAACGTGTTAATAAATCGGCTAAAAGAATGGCTTATAGAACAGCAAGAAGATCCTGAAAGTTTCCTCTTCGAAATACCTGGACCCGCAATTGATACTAGTTTGTTGTTAAGTAAAATGGAAGAAAGTTCTAGAAAAGCCGAAGAAAATTCTAGAAAGTCCGAAGAAAATGTTAGAATGCTAAAAGAAGAACTACTGGAAAAGTTCGAAGAGAATTCTAGAATTTTAAAAGAAGAATTACTTGAAAATACTAAAGCGCTGGAAGAAAAAGTATTGGAAAAACACGAAGAGAATTCTAGAAAGTCCGAAGAAAATGTTAGAATGCTTAAAGAAGAATTACTAGAAAAGGCCGAAGAAACTGTTAGAATGCTAAAGGAAGAAATACTGGAGAATTCCAGAAAATCTGAAGAAAGTTCTAGAAGGCTTAAAGAAGAATTACTAGAAAAGTCCGAAGAAAGTTTTAGAAGGCTTAAAGGAGAATTGTTGGAAAATGTCAAAGCGTTGGAAGATAAAGTTTTCGAAGAATTTTTGGAGAATGCCAGCGCGTTAGGACTATTGGAAGGTAGATTGGCGGAACAAGATAGGGTAATAAAGATGGTAGAAGAGAAAATAGCCCAAATGCAATTACCACCAACAACTAAGAAAGACGATATGGCCGAAATGCTGGAAGATAGAATGAGGCAACTACGGTTTCCCTCAACTTCTGAGAGGCCGTTTAATGAAGTAAAGAAACAATTTAAAGAAGAAAGGGATCCTGCCGTAGGGATAAAAGTAAAACCACCCACGTTCGATGGAAAGACACCTTGGTCCACCTACTACAAACAATTTGAGGCGGCCGCTGGGGCCAACGGATGGACACGCAAGGAAAAGGCCGTTTCTCTAACTGTGGCTTTGCGTGGAGACGCGTTGAACGTCCTGCAAACAATCCCAGCAGGACAGGAAAATGATTACCAATTGTTAGTGTCTAGATTGGAAATGAGATATGGAGACGCGCATCTACAACAGGTGTATCACGCGCAAGTGAAGAATCGTATCCAGAAGAATGGAGAAAGCCTGCAGGAGTTTGAAGCCGATGTTGCGCGGCTTGTCCGATTGGCGTACCCTACGGCACCCGATTCATTTCTGGGACAGCTGGCTGTGCAGACCTTCATTGATGGGTTAAGAGACGGAGAAACACAACAATCATTGAGGCTGGCACGACCAAGAACAACTGATGATGCGCTTGCTCACGCCTTAGAATTTGAAGCTGCAAAACAAGCGTCCCGAGGCCACGGGCGAGTTCGAACCGTTGCGGAAGAAGAGGAAGGTTCCAGTTCCAAAGATCGCCTAGAAGAATTATTAATGAGAGTTCTTCAGAAGGAAGATAGTCGTAAGAGGGATCCTCAAGAAGTTCGAGGACCCCGTTGCTGGAACTGCGGTGAACAAGGGCACATACGACGCCGCTGCCCTAAACCCAGAAAAGTACAACCGTCGGAAAAGTTAAAAGGGGTTGGCAAGAGGGGGCGAACGTTGGCTGCGAGTGAAGATGCCCCGGAGATCACGATCCATGCCGTAACATCAAAGAATAGTAACGGCAGTTTGTTTGTAGATGGAAAGATTGCTAACCGAACTGTTCCACTACTTATTGATACGGGGACGACAAAATCCATCGTACGCCCTGATGTTCTACAATCAAGTATGAAGCTGTTATCAACAACTACTCAACTCCGTACAGCAACAGGTGAAGTGATACCAACACGCGGAGTGGTGAAGATGAAGATTGGCATTGGAAGTGAAGAACGTGATCATGAGGTGCTGGTAGCCGATATCACTGATGACTTCATCTTTGGAATGGACCTCCTGAGAAAATTTGGTTTTACGTTGGATTTGAAAGAGGGTGTTTTGAAGGTCGGTAACGAAGAACTTCCGTTGCACCCACGAGAAGATCCGGTTGTAAGGGTTTTGCTGACTGAAGATGTGATATTGCCGGGTCAAAGCGAGATGGTTGTCGAGGCAGGTTTGGATGGAGATCTTCGGGTTGGATGTGTGCGAATGATGGAGCCTGTTTGTGATAAGAAGATCCATAGTGGCATACTGGTGGGAAAAGCGCTGATCAAGGTTGGAAAGACAGTACCGGTGAGGCTTATGAACGTTAATGTGGATCCGGTGACATTGAAAAAGAGTACCCTTGTGGGACAGTGTGTGCCAGTACTCCGAGTAGCCAGGTGTATGGCTGATGTTCCAAAACCAGCGCCCAAAGACCATGGTGGAAAATTAGTGGGCATGGTTACTAGTTCGTGCGAAGACCTTAACAGAACAGAAGTGAAAGAGGTACAGGGTTTGGTTCATCGATACCAAGATATCTTCGCTCTTGACGATAGCCAGAAGGGACGAACAGATATAATAAAACATAAAATCAATACAGGCAACTCTATGCCTGTCCGTCAGCAGCCGAGGCGTCTACCTCTAGCAAGGAGAGCAGAAGCCGAGAAGATTATTATCGATATGGAAGAACAAGGGGTCATCGAGCCATCCAGCAGTCCCTGGGCATCACCGGTGGTCCTGGTCAGTAAGAAGGACGGGTCAACGAGATTTTGTGTGGACTATCGGCAGCTTAATGATGTGACCAAGAAAGACAGCTATCCCTTACCACGCATCGACGACACGTTAGATACCCTGTCTGGTTCACGATGGTTTTCGACTTTGGACTTAAAGAGTGGTTATTGGCAAGTTGAAATGGAACCTGAAGATCGGGAGAAGACCGCGTTCACTATTGGTTCCGGACTATGGAAGTCTACGGTTATACCTTTTGGTCTATGTAACGCTCCGGCCACCTTTGAGCGTTTAATGGAGACCATCCTGAGAGGGCTGTCGTGGAAGACCTGCCTGGTATACCTAGATGATGTGATTGTAGTCGGAAAATCATTCAACGAACATTTGAAAAACCTAGAGGAAGTGTTCCGAAGACTACGTGGAGCCAATCTGAAACTGAGTCCGAAAAAGTGCCACATATTCAGAAAGGAAGTGAAATATCTCGGGCACGTCGTATCACAAAATGGAGTGGCAGCCGACCCCGATAAGATTCGTGTAGTTCAAGAGTGGCCAACACCGAAAGATAAACACCAAGTTCGTAGTTTTCTTGGGTTATGTACCTACTACCGGCGTTTCGTTCCTGGGTTTGCCAATATAGCGAAACCTCTGACAAGGTTAACTGAAGATGGGCGCGAGTATGTTTGGAGCGGAGAGTGTGAAACAGCTTTCCAACAGCTGAAGCGTGCCCTGACAACAGCACCAATATTGAGCTATCCACGGACAGAAGGGCAATTCATACTTGACACAGATGCAAGTAATCTGGCCATTGGGGGGGTACTTTCTCAGATACAGGATGGACAAGAAAAGGTCATCGGCTATTTTAGTAAGGTTTTGTCGAAAGCCGAAAGGAATTATTGTGTGACCAGAAAAGAACTATTGGCTGTCGTGAAGTCTGTTGAGCACTTCTACAAATACTTGTACGGACGGAAGTTTTTATTGAGGACGGACCATGCAGCGTTGAAATGGCTTCTACAATTCCGTAATCCTGAAGGCCAGGTCGCAAGGTGGATCGAGCGATTACAAGGATATGACTTTGACACCGAACATCGAGCGGGCACTAGTCATCGAAATGCCGATGCTCTTTCAAGAAGACCCTGTCCAACGGATTGCCGTCATTGCTCTCGTTTGGAGGAGAGGGTTTGCCAAGTATTAAGGACTACCATCGTCAACGACAATTGGTTGCCGGAAGAATTGCAGCGACAGCAGGAGGCTGATCCCGAACTAAAAATGGTACTGGAATGGAAGCGCGTGGGAGAAAGGCCTGCCTGGGAGGCCGTCAGCCTTTTCAACAGAACGCTCAAAGCATATTGGGCCCAATGGGAGTCCTTGAAGGTGGAAGACGATCTCCTGAAGCGAGTACTGGAGAGTGAAGATGGCACCACCATTAGGTCTCAGTTCGTGGTTCCAAGAAGCCGAGTGGCTACAGTATTGCGACATCTCCATGACGGTGCCTCAGGAGGACACTTCGGTGTGAAAAAGACTTTGGAGAAAGTTAGGGAGCGTTTTTATTGGGTCAATTGTAAAGAAGACGTGAAGGAGTGGTGCCGGAAATGTGCATTATGTGCCACTGGCAACGGACCCTTGGGGAAGCGAAGAGCACCTATGAGGCAGTACAATGTGGGTAGTCCTCTGGAGAGAATAGCTATAGACATTGCCGGACCATTTCCCGAAACCGACGATGGGAATAAATACATCTTAGTGGCAATGGACTATTTTACCAAATGGCCAGAAGCATATGCCCTACCAAACCAGGAAGCTGCGACTGTTGCTGACGTACTAGTCAAAGAGTTCTTCCGTCGTTTCGGAGTGCCCATGGAGCTGCATTCGGATCAAGGCCGCAATTTCGAGTCTGTACTCTTTGGAGAAGTCTGTCGATTGTTGGGCATTCGCAAGACTCGGACCACACCGTTACATCCGCAGTCCGATGGAATGGTAGAACGCATGAATCGGACAATGGGCAAATATTTGGCCAAGGTCGTCTCCGATCATCAACGAGACTGGGACCAATACCTGCATCTGTTCCTGATGGCTTATCGTGCATCGGTCCACGAAACAACCGGTCAGTCACCAGCGTCTGTAATGTTTGGACGCGAGTTACGGTTACCGTGTGATCTGGAATTTGGGTCTCCACCTATAGAGCAGGAGGTAGCTGGGAATGATTATGTCATCAACTTAAAGAAGAAGTTGGAGGATATTCACGACCGAACCCGAAATAATAGTCGAATCGCGAGTGACCGGATGAAGGCTACGTACGATGTGAGAGCCCAAGAAGGAGGGTTTCAACCTGGAGAGCTTGTCTGGTTATACAACCCGCAAAGGCGTCGTGGCTATTCTCCAAAGTTACAGCGAAATTGGGAGGGTCCATACCAGGTGAAGAAACGAATAAATGACTTGATTTATCGCATCCAGAAATTGCCAAGGGGGAAACCAAAGGTGGTACACTCCAATCGTCTGGCGCACTATGAGGGAAATAATGACGCAGTCCCGGATCGGAAAGATGAGGCCGAGGTGGCTATCAAAATCGTAAGGCCTGAAGATGATCAGCCAACCTTTAGAGAATTTATGGCTGCGTTCTCTGGAACTAGAAAAGCGCGATTCGGAGTCACGACTGAGATGCAACAAGATCTCTTCCGGGTCCCTGGTGATTATTCCATTGCCCACTGTGTCTCCGCGGATCTCCGTATGTCCAGGGGGATCGCAGTAGTGTTTAGAAATAAATTTGGACGGCTGAATGAACTTCGAGAACAAAATCCCTCTGTTGGTAAATCCTTACGCTTGCCTGATCATGACCGATCCATTTACTACTTGGTAACCAAGCAGTTTTACTACCAGAAACCGAGTTACGCCGACTTGTGGAGGGCACTATGGAATTTGAGAATCGAGTTGCTTACCAGGGGAATTAACAAATTGGCAGTTCCCAAACTCGGCTGTGGGCGGGACCAGCTGGATTGGAGAATCGTTAGAAACATGCTGGAAGTTGTCTTTAGAGGTACGGACGTCAAGATCTTCGTCTGCAGTTTTGACCCACAGCCCGCATTAAGGCCAACGAAGAGTGTAGACTGTTATTTCTACCGTAATGGAACGTGTAGTCGAGGTGAAGACTGTCGATATCGTCATGACCCGTTCTACAGGAATCAGAGCATAAAACCTGTTCTGGGACAGAACAGACTTGAAGAGGGGGGCAGTGTAACGGGAGAGAAAAGGAACGAACCTCTTTTCGAGCGACAGGTGGTGTGTTCTGCCGCCTTCGAGAAAATGACGCATCGCACAAGCATGTAAATTAGACGTGGTTTATTCTAGCATTTTCTAAGAATACATAGAAGGTTCCAGCGATTTCTGGTGCGTTTATATGAAGATATAAAAGCGGATGGCGGATAAAAGAGAGGCAGTCAACAGCAAGTCATTAACTGTGTATTACAAAATAAATAGTGAATATAAATGTTGTATTAGAAATTCATAGTCTGTAAATAATAGTTTTTAATGGTTTATAATCATAGCGTTAATTTATAGTGTATTCATTAGTGTATAGAAATAAATATTTGTTTGTGAATAGACGATTTAAACAGCACTTGTGTTATTATTTTTAAAAAGAACGTTACAGTAAGAATTTTAATTAAATATCTTGTATACAAAAGTCCCGTGCCTCGAGTTATTGTTCCCGGGACTCGAGACAACGAAAAATAGAGTAATTTCCGGGACTTCGGTCCCGGGAATTCCCGGGTCAGAAACCTTTATCGGAACGACCTGACACTTTCTGCCTGAACTCTTTTGTGGATTTATACCTTATCTATATCTAACTGGAAATCGATCGTAAACTATCCATTCGTTGGCCGTGCTTGCCGACCTTTTATAAAAAGAAAACCGTATCAAAACTTCTATAGAATCTACACTCTAAAAAATTACCGGTGAATTATACCCTAAAAAATGGAGGCAACTATGTTACCTCCATTTTTTGGGGTAAATTTACTTCAAAGTGTAATTTTCATAGGAAGTGAAAAATTTCAACATTAGGTTAAGTTTGCATTGTAATGTTTCCTTTTTAAGTAAATTTACAGATTAAAATTACAATCTCAATGTAATTTTACATTTTAACATTAAAACACCTGTGTAAAGTTACATGACAAAGTTAATATTTCATGGAAATAGTACTTTTCAGGGTTAAAATACAAATGTGAAAATACTTCTTGAATGTAACGATGACTTGCGAAAGTACTTGCAAATTCAATCGTTCCTCTGGGAATTGTATGAAACAAAATAAAATCAAAGTAATTTTTATTGAACGTATGTACTTATATAAAATATAAGACATTAACAGAACTTCTTTTCAGGGGCTTTCGGAAATATTTGGTCTCTCAAAGACATTCAGATAAAGTTTCGATTCCACCTAGAAAATTAAAAAATTATAAATTATATAAACAATTATACACGAGTACCTTTCTCAATTACAGTTATGCTAGTTTATTTCGAATTCTTCAATTTTTGATTCATCCTAGAAAAACATTAAATTAAATATTTTTATTTTATTGGTTTAAATTTGTAATTTTAACATATAGGTACTTACCGATTATTATTTTCTAACTTCTACTATAAAATAAAATTCTTCCCATCTTCGGTCATACGTGTAAATATTTGCCTTTAATAAATGCGCACTACACTACAACGAAAAACAAAATATTAATGAGCAATGAACACTTCGTTCGATATCGATAGAGTACGCCTCGCCGAAATCATAAAAGAATGGTACACACCATTCCGACCATTCCCCAAAAAGCCTATTTGGACTGTTCATAATGGATTCCTGAATTCTTTCACGAAACGAAGGTCACAAACAAGTGCGATCAGCGAAATAGCATCTCAACGGTTAAAAACATATTAAGGGTAAAATTACACTATTCTTGTTCAAGTTCATCTTATCTTTAATATTACACTAAAAATGAATTAAGTTATTGAGCAATTATACATTTGTATGGAAAAAATTGTCTGAGTTATGTAAATTTATATTATGGATAGTGATTTTAACCAGTTCAATGTAGTAGAATTACTTATATTTGTATAATTTTACATAATTACAGGGCATTTTACCACAAATAGTAAAACTACTAAATGTATAGGTAAAATTAACTTTAGGGTAAAAATACCGCAAATAATAGCGAAAAGTTACCTCTTTCCCAAGGTAATTTTACCTCATTTTTTACAGTGTACTGTTTCTTATTTTCCCTCCATATTATATATCAAATAAATGATCAAATCCAGCAATGGCTGAACTTACATTCTTTCTCACTTTACCGCAGACCTTTTAGAATATTGTTTGTTCTGAGTTGTAGAAAATATGCGGTAAGATTTTTTAATGCTATGTTAAACAGTATTAAATCGAGGGTTAAAAGGGATTTTCTTGCATTCGAGCTATTAATTTTCCACAGTTTGCATTGGTTTTCGACTGATTTCGTATCGTTCTTTTTGCATCATGTTTGGAATTTATTCTTCATTCTTTAGTTCAGTGGCCGGTAAATTCTTTACTAAATAACTTATACTGCCCGCGGGTATCAGGTTGTTGGGGGTTGCCGATTCCTACCAATTTCCTGGAGTCTTTCTGAGTTATTTTATATATTTCGCCATCTTATTTATTTTTTCTCTTCATGTGCAAATTCTGCTACCATCAATATTTTGTATAATCGAAAAACTAGCGTTGTTATTTTTGTTTTGTATACGTCACCACAACTGATTAATAAGTAAAATATATGTTTGTCCAAAAGCATTGTCTGATATGGAGGCAGTTCATTTAACTCGAAAATGAATGTACTTCACATATACTTACTTATTTTATCTGAATCTTCAGATTCACGCTAAAAAAACTCGTGGTGTATACGGGATAATTGAATAGACATTGATTATATCTTAATTCCTATAATAAATCAAAAAAACAGATTATTTTCTAAAGGTATAAACAGTTTATTAATTAACACTTATTAACTTTTTGTTGCCTATATATTTCTTATAAATTGAATAATTAAGTAAAGAGATTGCACAGTGCACAAAAAGTATGTTATTCAAATGATTTCTTTAACGTCAGTATCAATATTGTGGCTTTTCTAAAGATTACAAAATGAATCCAATTTCTGCATGAAATATAGACATTTCAGCAAGCTCATTTGCATAATTCTACCCTATTAACGAAACACAATAAAAGAAAACGAATAAAAAACTAACGTTTTTTTAAATACAATTTATTAAAATTGCCTATAATAAAATGAGTTTTAAATTTTCTTTATAAGGACGCGAGCAGAAATTAATTTACGTATAAAGGCTGTTACAGCCTGTTTCGTGTAGAAAAAATAAAAACAAAAGTAATAAAAATAACGCGAGTGAGTGGGGAAAGGTGTCCAAAGCACGTACTTTAGTATGGGCGCAAGCGACTAATTTCGTTTCAAAAATTACTCATGCAAAATAAATTGTTTCTTAAAGCATAGAAAATCAATTAAAAGTGTGTTTATTCTGCATAGATGAATGGTCAGAAAGAATGTTGATTAAATTCGGGTACACATAGAAGTTGTATGTTTAAAAGGTGACTCGGCAGCGCCTTGTTCTATTTTGGTTTTACGGTCATTGAGTACGGAGCAAATGGAGCTTGATACGTAAACTAGAAAGGTTATGTACTTACACGTACTGTGTATATTATTATTATATGAATGCAGAAATTTAATTAAAAAACAACGTTGAACTGATTGCTTTTTTTATGTAACTAGAACGAAATTTCCTCAATAGGTTGAGCACCCTGATATTTCTTAGAACAATGGATTTTTCTAGTAAACTAGCCGCAGCTTATAATTGCATGGATGCATGCATATTATACAATTTTATGAGGATTCAGTTGAACTATTTGTTTAAAATTTTCGTGCATTCTTGAATCGACTGGCCAGTTCGTTCACCAGAACTTATGGCATACTACTTCCTAAAGGAGTATTAGTTTAAAAGGTAGAACTGACAGTTGGGATGAATTAAAAAACAGAATTAGATAAAAAAAGATGTTTTATAACATACGTTTACTCATTAATAAAATAAATTTCAGGTTTCGTCTTTTAAGGAATGGTGAACCTTCCCTTCAATAAAACTACAAGAATTGTTTCCTTTTCAATTACTTTTAGTATTTTTTGATAAAAAGGTTTTTCGTTTGTATAAATTCTAAATAAAATACATACACGTACACATACTCGTAAAAGAGATTTTTTCAGTAAAATTATTTTAATAATAGACCAACTGTACCTTACTGATCAAATTCACCTATTTTTATCTTTATTTAATACATCCTTTCAGCATGCTTTCGGCGAAATTGTTTTCTGATATCTAATTGTAATAATTCACTTTATGCATAGATGTATACAGACTGGAAACGCATGGGCTTGATATAGGCATATAAAAGCGTTTATAAAAGTGGTAGTGAGATAAAATCAATTGATAAAAAGTTGCAACTGGATGTTGTATACTGAATGGTATGCATGCACTTGGTAATAATACTTTAAAATCCGTTCATAAAAAGGATGCAGGTTATGCACCTGCACTCCGGTGCTTAAGTTCGCTCGCATTTTACCCCAATGAACGTCTACATAGATCTTGATGGTAGGAGAAGAAGTACAGTAGAATATAAATTTTCCTCCTATCGCAATTTCCACTATGCCACTACCACTTTATGAACGGTTTAATATCCCTATATTAAACCTATGCGTTTCCACTTTGTATAGTTGACTCTATTAATGAAGGTATAAGGAGGTCGAAACGTAAGGCATAAATTCAATATTTTCAAAGTGCTTATTATTTAAAAGAATCGCTCGAACCCTTCGATTTTAGTTTTTTCCTGGGTTTATTTAGAAATATCTTTTGTTATATAGGGTGTTTCAAAAAAACCTGGGCTAACAACAACTTTGACTTTTCAAGCAGTAATCCAATTTCTCTCACAATTTTGAATTTATTGTAAAATTCTAAACATTCTTTATAATGCCCTATACATAATGCCCTATACCTAATAACCTATACATAAATCAATTGTTTATTCAGTTATTGACGCTTAAACTAATTTAAAGAATAAATCCTTGATTAAAATGAAAATATTTAATACCCTTTCTAAAACTGATTTTCTTTTTCTATATTAGGGGCATTTTAAAAATATTTGTTATATAAAGCGCCTCAAGAAATGCTCCACTGAGATTTTTTGATTTAGTGACGTAATATTTTTACATTTTTGAATTTCTAGAGATCTATCTACATTAAAAAACAAAAGCACTTAATATTTTCAAACGATAAGACAAAAATGCATTAAAAGTATATTCAAGAACGAGTTTCATAAGGCAAGATTTATTATAAGTCATTATTATTTATTAATAATGACTTATGAAACGAGTTTTTTACGCCATTTTATCTATTTTGCGTCTTTTATTACCTTTTTAGATAAAAAAATCACAATTTCAAAATTTAGGGATTTTTGTGGTAGTTGACAACACTCATTCACACAAGATTGAGTAAAGTTTTTGTCAATTTTCTGTTTTTTTTCAATTATTTTTTCAATGCTACCAACTTTGAAATAGTTGAGCTATTAACCCACAGTTTTGGGTGCTTTCACAGCTTTATTATAGACGCAAAATAGAAAAAATATATTATTTTATTGTTGCTCTCTTGTATTTAGACGTATGTAACGTTTACAAAGCAGACCCTGGAGAGATAAAATGGTGTTAATGATGATAGGATACGACGATAGAATAAGAAGACAACAAGAAGTTTGTGAGTTGTATAAAATATCTCTGTAAGCAATATCAAGCAGAAATTTCGTCGACTTGGTTGCATAAGAGATGTCCCTAGGAGTTGTCGCCCTCAATTTAATCAAGGCACACAAGTAGACGTTTTATTAGTAAGTGTTCAGGATATCCGACGTTTCGGAAGAAAGTCGGATATCGGAAGAGCAACAGTGTTAAAATATTACATAGACATTCCTTCAGAACCCGTCGCAAGACTATTTCGACTAACGTCTTGAATTTTGTGGTTGTTTATACAGTATATGTCATGCGGAACACATGCATGCATGTCAAGATATGCACTGGATGAAAGAAGGGAATACTCACTATAATCAAAAAATAGACATGTGATCTGGCATTGTCAGAAATATTATAATAGAGTCATTCTTTTTTTAAGAAAGCTTGACCGATGTAAAATGTTTATGAAATGTTTTGACAAGAAGATCTTGTCCCAGTCCTTGCCACACTGTTTTCTGAGCAAGAAAATTCGAATTTACCCCATCAAGACATCTAGTTTCAACGGGATGGGGTTCCGCCACAGTATGCAGCAGAAGTTCGAGCGTATTTAAGCTTTATCTTTCAAAATAGATGAATTAGAAGTAGGGGGTTTATTTAGTAGTCACCCAGATCCCCGATTTAACGCCCCTTGATTTCTTTTTGTGGGGATACCCCAAAAGTGAAATGTACTAAACGATACCTACAGATAAACAGGACTTAAAAATTCTCATTAAACGGGAGATTAGGCTTCTCACAACGGAAATAGTTAGAAATTATCAGGAGGAATTTATCAATTCCTTATGGTGTTGTCAAATAACACGCATATGCATTTTGAACACTTGCTAAAACAACCTTAATTTGTGGTAAACTAAAAATAAAATAATAATAATAGTCCCCTTTCACAGGCCATGAAGGCCTATCGAGGTATAGCAGGGTAGGCTGCTATTGCTCGAGCCGTTCGGTACACAAGGATGGTAAAGTGGCTAACTTTACGCACCGACCGCCTATTATTACCCTAGGAAATGATTTCCCATTTACTCATTTTCACAGGCTGAGTCGACCTGGAAGCCTTAGGTTAAAAATTCCAATGTATCCCCTGGGATACATTAATAAATACATTTATTAAATAAGGTTAATCTATGTTTGGAGCATCATGTTGCATTTTCTAGAATAGTTTAAAAGTTAATTTTATCTTTTCTGTAATATTAAAAACAATTTTTAATAAGTAAACCCCCCAAATACGTGGTGTTTTTTTCTTCAAAAGTAAAATAGTCTCTAATGTTATATTATAAATTAAAAAGTCTACTACTGACCTGTCAGAGTCAATATAGTCAATAACTCAAAAAAAGTTATTTTAGGTAACGAGTATAAAAATGCAAATTTTATCCTAAGTTCTCACATAACAGCAGCTTTTTTTATAGGGTGAAGCGGGGTAAAAAAGACAATTATAAATATACCTCCTAAGATAAGTCTAGACGGATAACAAAAAAATCATAGTTTTTGGTATTGGTAGTAAGCATAACTAAAAGTTTAGAACAATGAAAAATGCGTTCCTCTTAAATATAAAAAATAAATTATTTATGCCAGTAGAATTGTATCTGTTAAAAATTAGAAAATGGCAGGAACAACTTTTATTGTACTGGTGTATGGCTTACATAAATTGGATTTTTATTTCGCAATTCTGCTAGGTCATATACTAGCCAGTAACATGAGCTGATAGTGTAAATATTATACTATTTTACTGTCTATTTTACTGGCATTTGTTTTTCTTGTGCTAAAGACGGGGCAAAAAGTAGACAAAATCATATCACAGCAGGTGTGTTTAAAGGTTTATTTATAGTCCATTTTGTACTTTTATTTTGAAAAGTCTATTCATTTTGTACTTTTATTGTGAAGTACATTGAGTGAATGTTTTTAGTTTTTAACGAATAAAGGTAAAATAATAGTAATAATAATTTTACTTTCCCAAACCAATGTTAGCACCAGAATAAAGTACATTTACTCAGTAATACTAATGGAGATGGTTTACAGTCACAGTCTTCAACTGAGCATAATGCTGTCCTCACGCTAATATTAAAGTTAAAATTTTTACCACAGTTTGCGATCATATACAGCTTCATATGCACATAATATAACAAAATTCCATCATCGCCCATCAGAGATATTGGGTCCAAAGTTCCCAAATCCCGTCGTTTTTATCCCAGAACCGGTTGAAACTACTCTGATTTGAATAGATTTTTTTTAAATGCCGTACATATAAAACATTAAAACCTTTATAGGTTAAAAGTTGACGATCATAGTTAACTACTAATGGAGATGATCGTATATTAAAATACATTGTTGGAACATAGTATAGTATCATTGGAACATATTATAAAGGTATAGTCATTTACAAGATTTATTTACAGTTTTCAACTCAACATAACTCTGTCCTCATGCTAATATCAAAATTAAAATTTTTACCACAGTTTGTCTTCATATTTGTCTTTACTTGCGATGACTGTAAAAAAACCCATGCATGCCCATCAGGGATATTGGGGTCCAAACTTGCCCAAAAATGAAGAAATCGATAACTTTAAAAGCCCATAAATACTAAAATAGTGAAGTTTTAGATTTCAAATGTTTTAAACATTAACTATTCCTAATTGTGTACCTTCTTAGAAAAAATGAACCCTAAAGCCTCACCTTTTCCTGGAAATGTGGCACTCTAGAAAGCAGAAATTTTGCGAAACAAAATGTTAAACTTCGAGCTTAAATTGCACCAATAAAGAAGCATCTTACAAAAGTTTTGCTTAGTACAACAGTAGTTCGAAACGTGAACAATACCAAGTTTTTACCATACGTCTCTACGACTAACCGTTCTTGAGATATCGAGATTTTAGCTTACATAGAAAACTGCAAGAAACGTCGTGCACCACGAAACAAATATGAATGTCGTATTTAAATTAATAGTGGTTTCGAACTACCACTACATAGGTGTTATAACACACAAAAAATTATCCTGTTCGGTGATGGTCGAGCAACCAGTACTGGACCACTTGGAAGATTTTTAGGTTTTTCGAGTTTCACCGCATTTCTCGATCTGAGCGTCAATTTCTAATTTATAAAGGATTTAGTATTTTATATTTAAAAAGTTTAAAAAAAATATGAAAATCCGAGTAGTTTCAACCGGTTCCGAGATAAAAACATAAGGTTACTCCACTACAAGGCGAGGTAAAATCCCACATGGTTTACTTACTTCACTGAATGCTGGGCTGGTCAATTCCATAACACTTGCAATTATCCAAGTGGTATTCAAATGGTAATGGTTATTTACGTCATAAGTACTGGAAGTGGAATTTTATAGTTTTATGGGTAAGATGTTATGGATAAGTCGACGAACGAGCCGAGTGTGGAACATCGAAACGAGACTGTAATAACATTTATTTCATACTGTGTCACATTTGTCAGTTTTACGTCAAACTTTTTAGTACAGAACATGCGATTCTACGGTCTAGTATGCTTGTAAAAAATTTTTCGCCTACCTGATCAGAAAGTGCTTTTTAAATGTCCTGTTTTGAGGGCAGTTAAGGCTTCTTTGCGGGCCTCTTATGTCAAACTTTTTACTGCCCTCTTATGTCAAATACATAACCTCTACACTACTACTAGATGAAACCACGATTTATTTATGTTAAGTTGGAGATACTGTAAAAATTGTAATTGTTTTTTAAATTGTCATACTTTGACCACTCCTGTGCATTATCCTAAAAAGATTTTAATCAAAAAATGAAATCATTAGTTTTTAACATTAAAAATATAACTCATTCGTAAAACTTTTAGCAACAGAATATGACGGAAAATGTAATTTCAAACATATTTTTACATAACCTTTAAAAATATAAAAAACATACGTCAAATTTTTCTAGGCTTCTTAGATCATAACTTTGATTTTCATGTCTTCGTCGATAAATTTGTCTTTTGTTTTTTTCTTTTCACAGTGTCATTGTATGTATAAATGGAGGTTGTAACAATTAATTAATAAAAAGAAAATTGTAATTTCAATAAATTATACAATGATAAATTAATTACTCATCCTAATTAAAAGTCATATCCTGTTCCTTTTATTTACCAATAATAATGAAAACATTTACTATACGGCCGTGTTGTATGTAGTGTAATGATTATTAGGTTAATTTAGTTAATAAATTACTAAAAACGTCTGGGGTTATTTTCATTTTCATTCATTCCCTCTAACATATGCCTATTTAATTTACTAGTAAGTTACGTTACTGTTTAACTTTTGGAATTCTTTTTTAAACTTTCAAACAGGTAGGCGAAAAACTTTTGTATGTCACTCGGACCGAAAAGCATTTGTAGCCCTAAGTTGTCTGCTGCCCTCGCTACGCTACGCTTCGCTCGGGCATCAAACAACTGCGGGCTACAAATGCTAATTTTCTGCCCTTGAGACACAATATACTATTACAGGACTTGTGACTGTAAAAAATTTTACCGGACGCAAATACAATCAATCAAGTGGACAATGTTTTAGTACGTAATCAGTTACCATGGAAACTCGTTCTTCATCGATGTCCATATTTTGCATTCGGAAATTTATTTTATTTAATTTTTTTTTAAATTAAACCAATATTCCAATAATTGCAGTATGAAATAAAACCCATTACGTCATACGTCCTGGAAATGGTCTTACAGTCTCGTTTCGATGTTCCGGACTCGGCTCCTTCGTCGCCTTGTCCGTAACATCTTACTCGACTGTAAAATCCCATTTCCAGGACTTATAACGTAAATTACTATTCCAGGACGTTTAGCGTAATGTCATTCTGCAATTATTGGATTATTAGTTTAATTAAAAAAAATTATATAATTTCTGAACTCAAAACATAGACATCTATAAAGAACGAGTGTCCATAGTAACTGGATACTAAATCATTGTTCAGTTGATTTATTTTATTTAAATCTGGTAAATTCTTTTTAAGTCATACTTGATTGTAAAACCGCATTTTCCGGACTGTAACACTAACGTAAATATGGATAATACTATACAATATGAAATAAAATACGTTTATGGTCTACTGACTCGTAAACATTTGTTTATTGAGCTTTGTCTCTAGGGATAATGATTCTTTTTACGGGCTAGCTCGTTATGAAGCCCGTAATAGTTATTTACGTGCCAAGCTTTGTAAATTAATCTTTACAGGCGAGCTGGAAAGTTTGTAGCTTGAAAGTTGAAAGGCGAGCGACGAAGGAGCGAGCCTACATAATCCAGCGAGCTCAGTAACGATTAATTGTAAAGCGTGTTGCGTACAAACTTTTATTTCCACCTTCACCAGCATTTTTTTATGAATTGTATATTTTTTATAAAAAGACATTCTGGAATCAAAGGCGGCAGCACAATTTATAGCTAGGTGTTGCCATGGTGTTGTGGTTAAGCAACACATTAGTTGCCATAACTTTTTGTTGATAAGCATTGTAAAATTTTACAGGTCTCTTTAGGAGCCCGTAAAGTTTTACAGAGCTGTGGCTGTAATTACTCATTTACTTAGTTACATAAAGGCCTGTAAAGTGTCATTTACATAGAAGGGGGAAATAAAAATTATTACGGGCTATTTATCATCAATGCCATAGCAACATACATATTTATTTAAAAGATTTATATACATCTTACATATTGTTCAGTAAATTGAAGATTTATTTATTAAATACCTACGAGTCAGTATACCATAAAGCGTTGTACAATGCTCGACCATTACAGGAACCCTACGTGCTTGCACGAATAACAAGCTCGTTTAACGCTCGCTTGTTAGGTACCGTACTCACACGTAAAGTTGGTCATGGGCCATGGTCATGGTCTTAATAGTCTTAATGGGAATATAAGTAACTATTACATTTACACACAGTTAAAGACAAACAGTTATTATACCTATATTTTATATTTTATTGTACATTTATAGATTTGTATAAATAAAAATTTGTTAAAATACGATGTATAATAAATCATAAATAAAATTACTTTTATTTTTAGAGATAATAGTTTGTTTTAAAACTTCTGTATTAATCCAGTAAATGACATCTCAAAGAGAGCGTTTTTGCGAAGAATTTCGTAATGTTTCGATTTTGCAGGATTGTTTGGTGCGTGTCTATTCATGAATATATCAATAGTGCTGATGACTCCGAAATGAGCTAAAGTTGCTATATCGAAAAAAGGTCTCGTGTCTGTTTGTTTCCAAATATCTCAAATACCGTTGGTGGTAGCTAAAAAATACGTAGTACTCGTATTATGTACTTTATAAATTAATTTGTATGTACTAAATTAAAACTAAGAAACATTTCCGGCATGAACGATTCTTTAAGATTTCAATCAATAGTTGTCAAATTGTCAAGAACTTCAATTTTGCACTTTTTTCAAAAAAGCAGTTTTCTCGTACTTTTTCGTTGTAAATAATTATAAAGTCTGACCCGTCCGTTTCTCAGGGTTGCACTCCACCTAGTTTTCTTTTAAGCGAGTCAACTTGTCATGAATCATCTTTAGCATCGTTATTAGGTGAGCGTTTTCATTTAGCGAGCCCAGTAAAGGAGACTCGTTTAGAAAATCTTTCATAATCACATCAACAGCCCTCTGTTACTCGCTAGCGATGTCGAGTTTCTCAGGTATTATACTCCATCAAGCTGTTTGTATTAGTATGTGACCTCACACTGCTCTGGCAAATGCAGTAACATCCAGTGGCGTAGCAACACCTTTTGGGGACTGGGGCGCATTCTTCCTCGGGCCCTTCATAACTCTCTTCAAATATAGGTACTATATACCAGCGTTCCACAACCTTTTTTATCTAGGGACCGAAAAATATCAATAAAATTATGAGGTAACCTATACGAGAGGGAGAGGGGAGGGGGCTTAAAATTACATGACCTTATAGCATATATTTTTAACCTGAACCTAAATGATATTATAAATATAAATATTTATGCGACCCATTTTAAATTTTCGCGATCCTATGGTTGCGGTCCGCTACAATATACAGCGTGTCCGGAGATAGAACGCATTAATTTTAAGGGGTGATAGAAGACACCAAAAGGAACAAAAAAGTCTTATACAACTTTGTTCTAGAACGTACCACTTTTTCAGAAAAAAATAAGAAAATTGGAAACTTTAACATCATTTTGCCGCGTTAATAATAGCACTTTAAGTATGGGGCTTTGTCGGCAGATGTATCTCATCTATCACAACAACAAACCTTAATAACGTTTTATGCTATCGTATGTCGTTTCCGCGTAAAATTGAATTCTTTTTACGATTACAAATTCATTTTACTCAATTAAGAAACGTGACAACCCTGTAAAATTTGTAATACCAAATGTTCCAGTTTACACAAAATGCTGATGTGGATGTTTGTTGAACTTGAAAAAAGCACGTTTTGCTTAAGATTATTTGGGTCAATGCCTGATTGTTGTATAAATAATACCCGTTTAATGCTATAATGCTGAGTTTTAGGTTTTTGAACTTGGAATGATTTGTCAATGCACGAGTTTGTTTATTTAATAACAGTTTTTAGTACCATTTTAGAGCGAGATAAGATAAACACTTTGTCAAAAAGCTCTTTAAATCATAGGCGTCCGGTATATCTTGGCTGATTAAATTAATTAAAGTAATAATAATTTTATAGAATTAACTGAATGTCGTATTAAATTAATTGATGTTTTTGAGGAGAATAATTAACGAATTTCGGAATCAGTAATTTTGCAATGGCAACCGGTCACTGTGGGGCGAGCCTTAACAAAAACCACGCAATGAGGTAAAAATGCAACTTGTGTAAAGAATAAAAAATATATTGGCGTTTGGTTTTAAAATGTTCAGGGCATCTAGAATCGGTGACAAAATTTAAAAATCTTTGTTATTAATAAAAACTTTGATGCTTAAAGTTGTCACTACTTTGAACTAATAATTTCTCGACATTTCCAGGCTGAGATTTAAAATTAAATTACTTTTCTTGTATGAACCTTATTGTAACCAAAATTAAAAATGATAGTATTTGCAGCTACATAACTTAAAAAAACGTGAACATGTGTTGTAGCTTTTATTTTAAAAAATCCTAAATTGTAAGAACTTTTTCTTGCTAAAATTCAAATTCTGCTGGAGTTATAAAAAAACGCTCGCATACCCCGCTTTAAAATTTTTGTTAAAGAAAGGGCCAAAGCATCCTGGTTATTTTCATACAAAAACCAAATCCAACTCGAACCAACTTAAAAAGTTAAAAGCCGTTATTGTAGGCACTGCAAGAAATATTTACCGGTATTATTCGTATTATTCCAGGCATAGTTGTTGATGATGCAACATTGTTTTTTTGCACCCTTTATCTCAACTGTTAGAAACAACTAAATACCACGCCTTAAGAAGTTGGCTTTTTTAAGTGTTACCATGATCCCTAGGTACGCAGAATGGGGTTTTCTAATAACTGCAATAAAAATTTAACAAAGCTGAAAGCATCATAACTCATAACAAACAGCATGATTGAAACCTTTTAGTAAAATGGAGATTATTTACGAATGAAATATTGGCAATTATTGTAAAACGTTATAAGTACTGTTATTTCTTAAGGGATGGTAATCTCGTTTATAAATGCCGACTTAAAAATATTACCTAAATTCTTAATTGGAAACTATTACTTGCGCTTACTGAATATTGCTCTAAAAATACCCATAACTTAATACATGTTAATTAACAAATTGCATAATCAGATGCGGCATTGTTTTCGTTAAATTGATTTCTGTATTCCCCCTGTTCTTTAATACGCAATTACAAACGTTTCTTTAAATGGCTTCATTGCACTATGACACTTAAAACAATTGCATTTTTAATTAACCCATTATTTGGGAGTAAGTATTCATCCGTATAACGCCGCCGCTGTCGTTATTATTTATTTCAAATTAACACCAGAGAAAAGTGCTGCTTGTAATCTGATCTGAACTCATATTTACACAGATGTTGATCATATCCTGACCTAGATTTCTTATTTACTTTTGTAATAAAAAGCTATAAAACGTGCTTCATTTAGCTTTTTCAGCTAAACAACGGCTGTCATCGTACGTTTGTTTAGACTAACCGATCTTAATTCTAAAACAAGTTCAAGACCTTCAGCTGCAGAATACGATTATACTTAAGCAAGGTTGCCAGATATGGCAATGGTTTTTTCTAAATTACTCGAAAGCCTATTAACATAGAAAAAAAATTATTCAGACTTTTCTGTTCCTTTTGATGTCTTCTATCGCCCCTTAAAATAAATGCCTTCTATTTCATGACACCCTGTATACTATAAGAAGTATCAGCACAGTCTTTTACCAATGAAAAATCAGTGTCACCACTGACAATAATTTGTATTATTTTATGGTTGGATATAAAAACGATATAACCTGTGGAAGCAAATGTTATATTTGTGTAATATTAATTTACTGCCGTGCTTAGCAAGAAATCAGTATCTGCACAAACTGCTATCTAGAAATATACTATGTGAAATTGTAATGAATGCCAATAAAAAATATGGTATATTTCTTAAGTTGCTGTTGTGGAGATACTGCTTTCTGGCTAAGCAGGGCAGTTTAGGTAGTTAGGAAAATTAAATCGGTTTGATGAAATTACTTAAATTTCTGTCATTGTTATTAGTGTTTCAGAAGACAAGATTTCTTGTCTTGTACGACTACTTCTTGGCTCTTCTTGCAAAACAAGACAAGAATTCTAATAAACGATTATCTTGCTTTATTCTTGCAAACAAAGATCTTGTCTTGCTTGCAAATTAGCTGTGGCGTTCTGTTAATGAATCACAACCTCATTGTCAGTAATCAATTGGACTTCGCGTAGCATACGTATGGACCAATAAAGCATAGTCAATATCGATAAAACACAGGCAAGAACACATTTAAGGAAAGATAAATGGCACAGCGAACGAAATGAATATTTTGCTTATAAACGGGTAAGCGAAGATACTGACAGGGTAGTGCAATCATACTGTAAGCACGTTTGGGGTGCCCCTGGGTTGTCTCGGTATTTGTAAGGGGCCCGCTTACGTAGTGGCGCTGGGGTGGTTTTCGGTGATTTCGGTATCGGCGGTAACTCTCGGGCGCCAGTTATTTTAACGTGGTATGCTCCACAGCTCTGGGTACCTACAAGTGGAGAAAAGATAATCCAGGGAACTGCTGGGGTTGCTGAGGTCGGCCCAGTCTGGATCACTCCACCTATTCCTAAAGCTCTCACTAAGAGGGTATTAATACTAACAAATAAAACACACAATATTAACCATATGGTTTTTATTAATAATACCAGTAAAGCAAAGCATTCAATTCAACCCTTAACTATTACCCTACACTACTCTGTCGTAGTCACAGCAAGCGGGTGCAAAACAGCAAATACATACATTACTCTACGGTAACGTGCAGCAAGTGGGTGCAAAGCGTAAGCAGCAAAATCAACGTGTGGGTGAGGTAAGGTATGTTAACGGGAGGGTACAAGAGTCTAGGGATTGCGGTTAGGGTGGAAGTTCGGATGAGACCCCCAGGCATACGCACAGCGAAGTGTCGGACAAGAGGGTGGATTTAGGATGAGACCCACAGGCATACGCACAGCGAGGTCTCGGGTAAGGTATGGTAAAGCAGGGTGAAATCGGTGCGGAAAGAGGGGTCAGAATATACGGTCAAGAGTTCTACTCTAATCTTCCTGGCTGGCTGCTAGGCTGCTGGCTGGTTCGGGCTGGTTGTACTCCTGGAGATGAGTCCTGGACGATGACTGAATAAATCGTCGTTCTGCGCTTGTTTATATAGGCGCTCTCGGAGCGTGGGGGAAAAGGTAGGAGTAAATCGGAGTGGCGCACGCCAAATATCGCTTGAGTCGGCCGCTTATCCGAACGGTTTAAGATTGCTTGCGAAGATAACCATATTTATTCATACATTTAAAATAATTAATAAAATTCAGTAACTTCGTTACAATACAAAAGTCTACCCTGATTTTTTTGAAAATGGTGAAGTCTCTATACGTTAATTACTGGTTTGACGTTTTGAATGGCTAATAATTAATAATTATAATAAAGAACCAAACTTACTACTTAGGCGTTTAGTTACGTTTCTGTAATATTTTCTTTTATTGTGTTAGCTTTTAGGTTATTACGTAATTTTTAGTCACCTAATAGACGATATCTTATTAGTCACCGCACTAGAAAATATGTGTAATAGTATAATAGAACAATATTTTACATTTTTTTTGTTTTATTTACACAGCTTTTAAATAAATAAATAAATAAGATATCTTATAAATTCATGATATATCTAGACTAACACTGCCAATAATAAGTCAAACATACCAAGATTATTTCAAATCCTGAATTTTAGCACGACTGCAAGAAAAAGCAAGAAAATCTTGCTATTTTTGCACTTTTCTTCCAGAAAAGGTTCTTGTCTTGTCTTGCGCAACTGATTGCGATTCTTGTCTTGTTCTTGCCTTGCAATTTGTGCAAGAACAAGACAAGAACCAGAAAAATGCAAGATTCTCGTGAAAAACTAACTAATTGTTATTGATATTAAAAAGGAAAAGATAGAAATAGTGATCTGACCGAGCTAATTCAATTTTCACAACCGCTTATTGTAGTACTTGTATTATGTAATTTCTATATTGTACAATTTTTAATTTATTCACTGATGTTCAATTTTAAATTATTCAGTACATTCTCTGTACAACAACTGCCATTACAATGCCGGATTTACTAGATATGGGGCCCTAGGCTGAATATACAAAGCAGACTCTTACTGTAAAAATGAAAAGTAAGATGAATCTATTTGCAAAACAAGATTAATGAAATTTTTATTATTATAATTTATATTTTGCATAAATACAATAAGTACAGTAAGTAGTTTTAAATCGAAATAGATTTTTTCTACTCCTACACTTTAATTCAGTTATTATATATGCAATAGCCGTTTCATAATGAGGTACATTATGCAACGAGTTTTCATTATGCAATGAGTTGTTGACCAATGAGAGTCAAGAATAATGAACTGTTGACCAATGAGAGTCAAGAATATCAAATAGTTGCGTAGGAACGAGCCAAAGTTAGTATATACTAAACTTGGGAACGTACCTCATCCTACATCGTCACGCAGTGAATAATAAATATTACTGATAATTACTATTATTTTAAATCTGTTCTTACAAATTAGTCTTATTGTTAGTTTGATTAAATATTAACTTAAAGAAATTCTGAATGTATTTTTTGTTGCTTTTATTTATCAATTTCGTAAGTATGTCTTACTTGTAAAGTATGTCGGCAAATTTTTATAACACAATAAGAATTTAAAAAATTTGCAGTTTGCAGTTTGAGGTTACATCTTATAACAGCTTTAGAAATCCACTTAGTAGTAACAAATCGGTTACTGTCGAAGAAAAAATAGTGTATGCAACTCGCGCATAATGGTTATTAATACACTCGTATGAATTATAACACTCGCTGCGCTCGTGTTGTAAACGTTATACTCGTGTATTAATAACCATCATTATGTGTTCGTTGCATAATATACTAATTTAATATATAATTTCTCTCTTAAATATATACAAATATTACCAGAAGTTAAATTCATTAAAAACTACTGCAACTTCAATGCGGGGCCCCTCGAACTTGGGGTCCCTAGGCTGAAGCCTTTTCAGTCTAATAGTAAATCCGAGGCTGAAAATTATTCTGTCAAAAAACTGATTAAAAGTATTTTCAAACGAGGTTAGTAAATATCCATTAACACTAGTGATGGGAACTTGGGTGTCGAGTGTCGTGATACTGTTCGTGGTCGTGACACTTGAAGTGTCGCGACACTTCGTGTCGAACAGTATCGCTCTTATTAGAGTGTAATTCGAAGTTGCTTGATCATTCTTACAAAGAAATTAAAGGCAGATTTGTTGAACTGGCCAACAATCATTGAATAAGACGTACATATAAAACTATTTTGTTGTAGATTTTTTAGTTAAAATTATAAATTCATGAATTATTTGCAAAACATTAATTTAAAAGCCGAAACCTGAAAAGTTGACGCAACGCCTCCGTGGTTCGATGGCAAACCGTGGCTTGCTAAACTATACGGGCTGGTGGAATGCACGATCGAACCCCGTTACAAGCATAACTTTTTTTTAAATTTTATTTGTTATTATTCTTTTATTCGAAAAACGTACAAGAAATAATACATTACAAATAAAAAATAAAGATACCCAATTAATAAGACATTGTCTTATCAATTTGGTATCTTTATTTTTTATTTGTAATGTATTATTTCTTGTACGTTTTTCGAATAAAAGAATAATAACAAATTATTTAAATTGTTTTGCAACTATTAATCTCACCGACTTTTATTCGAGAACGAACTATTTGGCATATTCAGATTTCCCATACTAATTTTCTATAGCAAATGTTAGAACGAATGCGGTGTATAAATAATTTAATGTCTTTTAATGTACTTAATGCATAAATATATAACCATAACAGAATTTACTCATAAACCTAATTGTTTTTTAATCCCTAGTTTATGATTTACGTATTAGCTATGAATCTTGACTGCTCGTTTCAATTATATTATATGAACTAGCGCATGCATGATGTGTAAATGCGAAGTATCGTTAAAGAGTCGTGAAGGAGTCGACACTTCACACGGCTAATGGTTTCGATTCGCAAGTGTCGTGATACGCGGGTGGTATCGCGAACCCAACACTAATTAACACCATTTAACATCCACTTTTAGAGAGAAATTCCATAGTTTGTAGAAAATACGTATAATATGAAAGTTGCTTATTTTTTAAATTATTTATTTAACAGTGAATTTATTGACAATTCTTTTGGTCAAAAGAGGCAAAAAGAGGCAATCAAAAATTGCAAATAATCATAATTTACTTCAATATTTCCTATAGCTTAAAAAACAATGCCATCCTGCGGTTTTATCTTCTTTTCAGGAAAGGTAATTGTTTATAATCATTATTAAGTGTTTCGTAGTAAGCATTCCTGAGTTGTAAGTAACATTGAAAAATACGAAGATTTAAAATTTAAATTTTAAAATATTTACAAAAAATATGTAAAATTAAAAATCTTGTGCCGCCTTAAGCTACGCCTTGCTACGCTACTGGTAACATTTTATCTTAGATGATTAACATGACCTATATAGTAACATTTTATCGACGGATACTTAAGCATGAATGGTGCACATCGATTCTTTGATATCACTTCTGCCATGAGGTACCCAATGCACTCCAAGAAAAACATTGGACAGCTGCGAGTAAGTTATTGGTGCCGCGACTATTTATTTAATTTTAATGTAAAGTGGCTAGTCGACAGGCGCGTGCCTGGTATACCGAGAGTTTCCCGGTGGGCCTTTATAAAGTTGCTTCGAAGGGCCCTACGACACGGCTGAATTTAGGTTATCAACAATTAAATTATACTTAAGTAAAAACAATTTACCTCGCCGCTGTTCAACTCGACCGCACCTGACGAATAGCGACGATTTAATCTAATCTTCTTCCCCGTTTTTAGCCTTGCAAACCATTCAAGAACTAATAATAATTGCTAATTTAAAAGAATCGAAATATCCTAATGTTGCGGATACATTGCATAATCGTATTTATACAGCTAACGTAATGTGAGGATATGATTTTGTAGGTTCTGCCCAGAAACTTCAATTTGAGTTAATATAGGTTCTGCGATCTGGTGGATTCAAATTGCGAAAGTGGACAAGTAACTATCCGGAGCTTCTACTGCTTCAATTCGGCAAAGAAGAACCTATCTTTATTAAGGTTTTAGGTCTTCATTGGGACCCCACGGTCGACGTTTTTTTCTACTTGTGTCACCCTATAGATTACCCTTGCACAAAAAGGAATATCTGAAGTAGCACGAATTTTCGACCCTTTAAGATTTTGAACATCAGTGGTTCTCTTTGCAAAAAGGTTAATACAGCAATTATGGATGTCGAAAATAGATTGGGATTATCATGTTCCTGAGGCAGTGATCAATAACTGGAATTTGTTCAAGTTGGACCTTCCTAAACTTTCAAATTTAAAATTGTCTAGATGTATTATATGCCAGTAAAATTAGGTTTAAAACAAGGGGCTGCCTTCCAAAAACGAGTGGAGTTCTAGAAACTGTTTTAATCACTCAAACAGGACTCTGATATGAATAATCTGAGTTTCCTCCAATTTCCGAGTGGAGCTTCAACCGTGATGTTAAAAAATCTCAAAGTTGTCGGAATTTTTCCGATCTTTCTCGAATTCCTCTGAAACTAAGCGTTTAATTGAAAAATCCATTATCACCAACAATGTAGAGCAATTAAGTTCTGCATCTATTTACTTCCACTACTAATTTGCCTGGCCTATTAATTTAGACTCGATCGTCAGAAAAGAACTGTATACAATTTCTGATGTGACTGCAATTGGTTACAGTGCTATAGCGCAGCGTTCCGCAACCTTTTTTAGCTAGCAACCCAAAAATATCAATAAAATAATAAGACGATCGATACGAGAGGGGAGGGCGGGGGGTTACTTCAAATTACAGGAACTTATAGCATATATTCTTAACATGAACCTAAACGATATAATAAAAATAAATATTTATGCGACCCATTTTTAAACTTTTGCGACACAAAATTGAGTCGCGACCCTTTGGTTGCGGTCCGGTGCTGTAGCGTATTTAAGGGTTGAATATTCTGACGGCTTTATTAGAGTTTTCTTGATGTGCAGGAAAACTACAGTTGTACCTCTCAAAAACTATCTCCATCCCACGCTTGTAACTGTGCGTTTTGTATTGACAGCAGAATTGGTGAAAAGTTTTATTGATGCTTTGAAGAAGCAGATTACGTTTGACGATACGATCGCTTGGAAGACTTTCAGACTCCAACACATGGTGGATAACCGAGTAGCTTTCATTCGTCATGGTATTACGTTCCGTCAGCAGATAATCCGACTGATAGTGCCTCACGCAGACTTTCGCCCTCGCAATTGTTAAATCATAGTTTGTGGTGAATGGGAGCTCCATGGCTTTATCGTCTCCAAGACTTGTGGCCACAACAACCTTCATTCTCTGCAAGTTTTTTCCGCAAGAGGAACGTAAAATTGTACTGACAGTTACTAATTAATCCCATATAATAGTTAGATGATTTAATAATTAATCTAAACAAATTATCCTTAAAAAGTTATACGAAGTGGGGTGGGGGGCTCTCTAAGGTAATATTTTCCCAGGCTCTAGAATTGACCCAACACGCGCCTAGTCGTAGTAAGGCGTTTGCTAGTCGAAGAGAATAATCAAACAATTCTGATTGATTTTGAAACACAAGTCGACTAATCAAATGGTGGAAAGTTTATGAAACAAGAGGAACAACTTCTGTCTTCACCTTTCGTTATAAATGCATAAGTGTGTATATACATATACATGCATTAGTACATATATGCCATGTATTTAGTCGTTTTATCAATCTTACATATCATGAAAAATTGACATTATGGTGTGGGACAAGTTTTTCTTATTTTTTCTTGGACAGCAGTATCTATTGCCTGTTAGAGATAATATATTAACATGCTCATTTTGAGGTGCACTAAACGCTCTACAATTTTGTTCCTGAGAGTTTTGTCAAGAAACGGACGGCTCAAACATTATAAGGTATTTACAATTTTTGAAGAGCTTTCACAGTTTTACAACTTAATGGACTTGGCAACTTAACGCAAAACCTGGTTAAAACTGGGCAGTATAGTTTTAAATAAAAATTGTCAAACAAAGCCAAATAAAAAAGGTTTTATATTACAAGAATCATTCTATTTTAAATATATGTAGGAGTCCCAATATAAAATTACAAATTTGTAAATTTATATTTGACAGCTGGGTATTATTCTTAAACCGCAGTAGTCGATTACACAGCCCCACAAAAAAAATGTTCTGTCCTGGAAACGAGACTATGGTATTCGGGTGCACTTTTCGGCGCTGAAACCGAATCCGACCTCTGAAAAGCAGTTATATCCTCAAAATCTTGCGCTAGAGCCAAAAACAACCCCCAAATGCAGTAAAACACTCCTGACATATGATGACAATAAATACATGCAAAAAATGGTTGAAAACCGCTAATATTTTGTATTTGGAAATAAACCTCTGATATATGGCCAAGCACCCTCCTCCCTGAGGGGATTGAACCACCCCAAAATGGGTCAAAACCCCCCCTTAGATCAAAATACAATAAATACATGCAAAAAATTATTGAAAACCGCAAATATTTTATTTTGGAAATAGACCGTTGGTATATGGCCAACAACCCTTTTTCCAGAGGGGCTTAAACCACCCCAAAATAGGTCACAGCCATCCCTTAGTTTAAAATACAATAAATTCATGCAAAAAATGGTAGAAGATCGCAAATGTTTTGTATTTGGCAATAGGCTTATGGTATACGGCCAAGAACCCTCCTCTCTGAGGGAGTTACGCACCCCAAAATGGGTCAAAACTACCACTTAGAACAAAATACAATAAATACATGCAAAAAATGATTGAAAACAGCAAATGTTTTGTTTTTGGAAATAGACCTCTGGTATATGACCAACACCCCCGTTGAAAGGGTAAATTTACCTCAAGATGGGGCATAACCATCCCTTACATCAGAGTTACAATACATAAACGCGCGCAAAATAAAATACATGCAAATAGATACATGCAAAAAATAAATTCAATAAAACCCCGTTAATCCTCTTAGTCTCCCGATTTATGATATCTCTTCTTTTATTTTTAAAGGATCGGCGTACTGGCTGCCTCTTATGCACTTTATTAGTCTTTCGTCTTTCTTTTCATAGACCAGCAGTAATGCTGTTCGATTTCTTTCATATCTTGGTGGAACCATTCCCCTTGTTTTTTGCTGTAATCGCCGAAGTTATCTGTAAAGTAGTCAATGTGAAAATGTAGGAAATGTATCTTCACACTCATATTACAACCTAATTTTATATAATTTTCCAACAAACCTGTAATGATTTCTTTGTAGTATTGTGCAGCCAGTACGCAGATCGTTTGAAAATAAAAGGAAGAGGCATCATAAATCGAAATACTAGAGGATTAACAGGATTTCATTGAATTTTTTTTCTGCATGTATTTATTTGCATGCATTTTCTTTGCTTCTATTTATTAGCATGTATTTTATTTTCCGGGCATCTATTTATTGTAACCCTGATGTAGAGAGTGGTAATACCCCATTTTGGATTAAAGGGGTGTTGGTGATATACCAAAGGTCTATTTCCAAAAACAAAACATTTGCGGTTTTCAATCATTTTTTGCAAGTATTTATCGTATTTTGTTCTAAGGGCTAGTTTTGACCCATTTTGGGGTGGTCTAACCCCCTCAGGGAAGAGGGTTTTTGGCCATATACCAGAAGTCTATTGCCAAATATAAAACATTTGCATGGTTTTCAATCATTTTTGCATGTATTTATTGTATTTTAATCTAAGGGATGGCTTTGACCTATTTTGGGATGGTTTAACCCCCTCAGAAAGAAGGGCTGTTGGAATATACCAGAGGTCTATTTCCAAAAACAAAACATTTGCGCTTTTCAATCATTTTTTGCATGTATTTATTGTATTTGGATCTAAGGGGTGGTTTTGGTTTTGACCCATTTTGGGGTGGTTTAACCCCCTCAAGAAGGAGGGTTCTTGGCCATATATATGCCAGGAGTGTTTTACTCTATTTGGGTCTTTTGGCTCTAGCGCAAGATTTTGAGGGTATAACTACTTTTCTGAGGTCGGATTCGGTTTCAGCGTCGAAAAGTGCATCGGAATACCACAGTCTCGTTCCCAGGACAGAACATTTTTTTGTGGGACTGTGTTATTAATAAAACATTAACATTAAATTGCAATTGCTGCTTATTTACTCACGCAGTAATAAAGCAGGTAATAAAGACAGGTAATATTACTAGTACAATAAAAAACTATAACATTACGATTAGGTTTATTTTGTTGCTATAGTGAAATGTAAGTAAAAGATTTAGAGGATCTATTTAAGAAATAGATAATTCAAATACTTCTTCAGGTGTAATAGTCTTTTCTAATTCTTTAACTTGTCAATAAATCCAAAAAAGGAAACGGTAAATAAAAATATTTCATCCCTTCCAGCTCTTTATAGAAATATTCAAGGAGATACATTTGAGAATATTCTTAATCAACTTTTAATCCTTTCAAAACAGTTTGCTTTAACATAAAAGTTTAGAAAGATTCCTTAAACCTTTCTTTTTTCTGAAAAGTTTCATGAAAATCTCAAATATTAGTGCATTTTAGTTTTGTATTTAAACTCTCCAAAAACCATATCTCGTATGTCCGAAATCTTATGACGTCTACGAACATGAACGTCTTAAATACCACGAAATTTGAAATATTATTTTATGAAATGATGAAATAACAGCAATAATATAACGAAGAATACTTAATTTGTTAAAATAATATTCATACTATGGTTTTAAATTAATTTACAACTGAAATTTTTTTTAAGCTTACGTAACGCTAAGCTTTACCCTTGTAACACCACGTAACGCTATCAGAAACCCTCCTCCAACTTCAAGCCTTACGTAATTTAAGGACGACCCCTTAATAGAAATGCAATGGCATTACTAATTTAAGTATTACTAAGATACACACGATTTAGAAATATATTGAAAGAAACTCATAGAGTAAAAGATGTACCCAAAAATAGAAAAAATAAAAAAAGGGAAAAGTCTGATGATCTTGCATTACCTATAGCGGAGGTGCAAAATAATTTTTACAGTACGATTACACAAAAGACTAAAGGCAGAAAAGGTACGTACGTTTATATTTTCATACAAAACAAATAATATACCGTTTCTACTTCCTACTGTATCAATCTAAAACTTCCTCTCTGTCACTGACATAGAATGCGTGCGCATCTACACAACTAGAGTTGTACATACATTTTTCGTCTCAAACTAGAGATCTCGTCTCATTTCGTAACTCGAGACAAGATTGAAATATCTAGACACGAGTCGAAAATTCGAAACAATATGAGGGTCATTAGAAGAGATTTTTTCGATTTCTCGACTATTTTTGTGTTTCTTAGTATAAATCTTTTTTAAGTTCATTTTTTACTACTACGCACTACTAAATAAATTTCCGTTGAAAAGTAAACACTTTTCGTTAAAACGACTTAAAAATATCCAGAATGTAACGAAATACGTTTTGAGCAAAACGATACTTATGACGGTTTCTCTGTCTGAGTGTCTGTGTGTCCGATAACTCAAATATATTCGCTTTCGACGCCTAAGTAGTCGCTTTCATTTTAAATGTTTACGATTTATAGATATGTAATAACAAAACGTCAAAAAACCCAAAATATAAGGGCTATGAGGAATGTTTGTTTAGTATAGTCATAGAAATTGTATCTCTTGTCGGTTAATAATAATAATTAGTGTTTCACGAGAGTCTTGCATTTTTCTTGTTCTTGTCTTGTTCTTACACAAATTGCAAAACAAGAACAAGACAAGAATCGCAATCGGTTCCGCAAGACAAGACAAGAATCTTTCCTGCAAGAAAAGTGCAAGAATAGCAAGATTTTCTTGCATTTTCTTGCAGTCTTGCTAAAATTCAGGTTTTGAAAAGGTATTGGTATGTTTGAATTATTATTGACAGTGTTAGTCTAGATATATCATGAATTTATAATATATTTTATTTATTTATTTAAATGCTGTATAAATAAAACAAAAAATATAAAAACAATATATAAAATATTTCTCTATTACACTATTACACATATTTTCTAGTGTGGTGACTAATAAGATATCAACATTTAGGTGACTAGAAATTACGTAATAACCTAAAAGCTAAAACAATAAAAGAAAATATTACAGCAACGTAATTAAACGCCTAAGTTTGGTTCTTTATTATAATTATTAGCCATTGAAAACGTCAAACCAGGAATTAACGTATAAAGACTTCACCATTTTCAAAAAAATCAGGGTTCATTTTTTTGTATCATTGCACTACACTGTCAGTATCTTTATTTACTCATTTATAAGCAAAATATTCATTTCGTTTGCTGCACCATGTATCTGTCCTTAAACGTGTTACCTATGTTAAATGTTTTATCGATATTGACTACGCTTTATTGGTCCATATGTATGCTACGCGAAGTCCAATTGGTTACTGACATGAGGTTGTGATTCATTAACAGAACGGCGCAGCTAATTAACAACTAAATCCGTCGCAACGAGTCGCAACAGTGTAAGAATTCCAAGAAACTGGGAAGTCCCGGCGAAAATTCCAACCGCAAACACAAGAAGAAAATGCAAAAGTCTTGCAAGCAAGACCAGATTTTTGTTTGCAAGAATGAAGCAAGACAAGCGTTTATTAGAATTCTTGTCTTGTTTTGCAAGACAAGACAAGAAGTAGTCGCACAAAAAAAGAAATCTTGTCTTGTGAAACACTAATAATAATAATACCTTAAAAGACAACAAAGTATTGATTATCTAAGAAGGTGATTGATGAGGATGAAAAGTAGTAAGGCAGTGTGGTTGCACAGTTTTCTTTTTATCCGTTGTAAGCATTGTACTTATAATTAATTTTTACTTATAAGTTATTCAAGCAAAATTGTCGAACTAGCAATATTCTGTAAATATTAATTATTGTCATATTTTAATCTCTTTTGGTTGGCGTAAACACAATAAGTGCATATGAGGTGTAAGCAGTATAGTCAGTATACATTATTTATGTGCTGAATAGAAGTCGCTATTTAGAAAATGAATATTATACGTGAATAAAGAATGTAAATAGAGTGGATTATGAAAAGATTTAACTACTGCAAATTTACATTAAAAGTGTCTCAAGCGTTATTTAGATAAAGAATATCAAATATCTTGTTTAAAAAGATCTAATTCATATTTAGTGCTGACAGAATCTAGACTACAGAATGATTCAAGAGCCAATTTGCGTGATCAAGATAATTATCCAGCTGAGTTAAAAGAAGGAGCAATTGAAAATTTGCTACGTATTTATTCAAGTGAAAATAAGTGTAGTTATCTTTTAAAACCAGAGCAAAGTGAGAGTACAACCGTTATAATAAAATTCTCAGAAGCAGAAATTACTTACCTATAATTATTTGGAAGTTGTGTAGTTATAACTAGATAATTGCAGGTTGGTTCAGTAAGTTGCAAACTTATTCAATAAATAATTTATTTCCTAAAAATCAGGGTAAGGAAATTATCATACTCGCGAATTGAAAAAATCGATTCTTTTCTTATTTTATCATTTGTGGACAAATTTTATATTTAAAAATTTTTGATTCATTCTTTCAAGAATTAAATTTTCACTAAGGCAGTTTTATTCGTTCGCGAAAAAATTCCATTTATGAATGAATACAAGCGAAATGAAGTATTCGTTTTCAGTTCTTATTCTTGCACTACTTATAATTCTTACTACTCTGCAGTTTGATTTATATAAAATCATTAACCAACTTTATACAATATGGGCCGACACAAACAATTTTATTTAACCAAATATATTAACTATGATAATGAAACAAATACTACTTTCACTTGTTTACAGTGTGAGAAGAATTTAAAAGGAAATATATTAACTTGAAATATTGAGCAGAAATATCGAATCGAAACAATCGAAAACAAGATATCAACTAATTAAGAAATTATCAAACAAAATTCGGCAGCGCGTATACAGCACTATACAGATTTGCTCTCCGTGTATTAATAAAATTGCATCTTTACATATTTGTTATTTAACTCCCGAATGAATCATACGTGTTAAATTTGTAAACGATACATATTTTTCAACTGGTAACAAATATGATTCGCTCGGGAATGAAAATTTATTTATACCAGAGAATTAAAAAATAAAATTCGTGAATGAATGAAAAATTAAATTCTTATAAGAATTATATTTTTGCGAGCGAATCAAATTTCTTCCTACCCTGCTAAAAATAGAATTTAAAAACCAATAATTCATAAAAAAAGTTAAAATTTGTAAAACTTACCGGATAATGTAAGGTTATAAATTTTTTGAAAAACTTGATCAAATTGGCTCAATTTATTAACAGTTAAGAGTGATTCTAATCAGTTGATCATTATTGTTAAAAGTAAAATTTTGAGATTATTTTAGAGGGAAATAGAAACCCGGCCTTCTTAAAACAATTTTAAACTTCATTCATTGAATTTAAATTGATAAGAGCTAGTAACATTAATAAATCAAAAAAGCATTAAAGTTATTTATTTCAAAATCACTTACAATATTAAACAAGAGGTTAAATTCTCTATAAAAAAAATTTAGTGGCAAAATGTTATAATATTACAATTTAATTCTTATATTAAGAAAAGGTAAATTTTATAGTTATCTATAAAATAATAAAATCAAAACAACATTCTAATAATAATTTGTATTATAATAGAAAGAATGTTATTCTTAAACAACAGAAGTAAATAAAGAATTGCGGTTATTTTTAAAGCATTTTTATACGAGAACCAAAATTAAATAGTCTTGTTTGGGATAAGATTTATATATGTATTATACTTCAATAAAACGATTTAAGATATGATCACCGAAAATATTGATTTGAATTTATATTCCTACAAATAGTAAGTCATATATAGAAAATGTGTCCGGGAATTAAACTCAAAGAAAATATGATATTCATAAATCACACTTCATAATTAATTAATTTAGATAATGCAAAGACTTTTATTCTTAGTCTAGAAGTTGTATAGTTAGCTGTTTCTTAGGGTACGTTTATAGTTATAGAGAATTGAAACCGCGTTTACTCTCGTTTGTATTTTTTACAAAAGTTACAACATAGGATGGGGGCGTCACTACAAGGTTTGCACGCATGCGCCGATAATGCTAGGCACAACCCTGCGTTAGATATTAGGTTAAAGGTTAGATTAGAGGTTAGACTACAGACTAGGTTAAAAGTTAGACTATAGGTTAGATTAAAGGTTAGGTTAGAAGTTATATGTGGTTATGGTCTTGACTATGTTGTTTAATTAGATAATGAGGTTAATCTTCTTTGGTTCCTTTAGTTCAGAATAAAAGGCTAAGTTTTTTTGTTCTCACATTAAAACGACATTTCGAGAGTAAATTCCCCTGTTCTTCATTTTGTTCTTTATTTTTGTCAAAAATGGCACAACTAACCATCTCATTTAAAATGTTTCGTCAAGTAAAGTATTAGAAAAATTTAAAATAACAAATTATTATTCGTTATTTAATCTCGGTAACCACTGCTACAGCAGAAGTATCATGCTCTAAGTTAAAAATAATAAAAAAACTATTTGCGAAGCTCAATTAGGACAACAGCGACTCCCCGATCTTACTTTATTGAGGAGTATCGAAAACGAGAGAGCGAGATCGTCCAATTTCGACTCATAAGTAGATATTTTTGCAAATTTGAAGGCAAGGAAAAATAATTGATAATCTGAAAAGGAATTTAAATTTACTTTCATTTAACCTTAATTTATATATTAATTAAATGGGCAGTTAAAAGATTCTTGCACTTTGATGCTACTGAGTATAATTACGCCACTGAAGAAGAAACCTTAAGCACTATAGATCCATAAATTCTGATTAATTGTATAAATATTTATAATAAAAATATTATAATATACTTAATGTACGATGCACGCAAAGCGCAATTTTGTGGTGAAAGCTCAAAATACGTTTTTTACATTTTGAATGCTATTTAAAAAGGTTATATGATACGTAATAAAAAAATTCTAAAAATCTAAATTTTCACCACCATTCCACGAAATTCTGAGTTTCTTTATGAATCAATTCATTAATTTTTAAATTAGCATTAAGGAATGATAAAGAGTACATCAACTATGTAAGTCATCAAGTATATAAAAATGAAAAAGAGAAATAGGTCAAAAGGAACAATAACGCAACACATTTAAATGTTGTACGAGATGCAATCAAACAAAAAAGAAATAGTGGGTAACCATCATTCAAAAAGATCCTGCACAGCATAGTAACCTTATAAGCATAACTTTTTGCAATTTTGCAAAAAAAAACTCAAAATTTATACATAAAGTGTAATTTATAAAAATAATTTTAGAGCCATCGAATGTAACTAAAATATGTGAAATTTGGAAACGTAAGTTATTTTTGAAGCACGTGTTTTGATAATGTATGGAATAAATTAAGAAAGGAATAACAAGTCAACGGAATAAGAAGTCATAGACCCCATCATTTTAATTCCGCACGAAACGAGTAGGATTCAAGTAGATTTTCATCTGCGGATGAAACGCGATGCACGCAACAAGAATATACCAGAAAAATCGAAGAACTCTACTGCATGATTGCCTATGAAAGATTTGTGAGTTCAGAAACTTATTTGTGAATTTTAAAAATGTCATAAAAAATGATATAGATGCCTCATTCTGTCATATTTCTGAGATAGAACTATGCAAGATGTACTTTCTTATTTTTATATTTTCAGTTGCTTTTGCATTACCTCTAATGAACTACCCGAGCAGAAATTTGTTATGGCAAACCCTAAAACGATCTGGGCCGGGTCAGGTTCTACTACGGCATGCCCTATTAAGGAATTTATATGTGGCCCTGATCAGGTTCCAATATGGACTGACCTATAAGGTTGTTCCCTATCAGGCTTGGATATGGATATGGACATATTTGAAAGCCTGATCTGGTTCAGATCTGCCAAGGCGTTACATTTCTGATCTGGCCCTTGTTTAAACTGGGCAGGCCGGATAGGAGCCCGATTCTAGCCTTATCAAATTTCTGCTCGGGTATTTCAAGAACTCAGTAGATATATTACATCAGATAGGTACTTTCATTTACTATATTCTTTCAGAACTCTTTTAGAAAAGTTTGGCTACGAAAACCTTAACAAGTTTCTCTGTGAATTCCGTTTTAATTGGGGTTTACAACGTTTATCCGAACTTTTAGCCTTGATTTTTCGAATCTTGGATTAACCAATCAGATGATTCAACTTTTGCAATCTAAAATAGTAATATGCAATTTTGAGACACAAGTCTGAAAAGTCAAAAATTATTCTTGTGTTCTAATGTGATAGAAGATTTTAAATGCATTTCTATGCCAATTCGAAACTTTATAAGCTAATAGCGAGTATACAGTTCGTCCGGTGGAGCTTTTAGCTACAGCAGACACTCCACTGAAATTAATCATCCCACGGTAACTTGGTTATCTTATCTTTATTTCATCATTTACAGTTCCGCTATTACTAAAAATTCCACACCTGATATTTGATCTGATTAATATTTGAACAATTTTTTTCCTTCCCAGGTAATTGCTTTTAAGGTAATATCTCAATGTTTCGGAAAGGGCATTTTAAGTGTTTTTACGGAAGAATAATTTTTAAAGCGTAAATCTTTTATAAAACACAATTTAGAAAAACTTGTATTTTAGATAATTGAGCTTTTGATAAACCAGTCTTTGGAAAAAGCGAACTTTCCTGTAAGAAGCAGCTATGTATGAGAAAGTTTATAAAGCAAAAAGCTTTTGACGAATGATCAATACAAGTTATTTAATAACGTAACAGGAAAGTAAACGTAAACGTTCTATAGGTAAGCTTTTAAAATCGGCCATTTTAGAAATAAGTTTTTTAGAAATCGATTATTTTACTAAAGGAGCTTTTTACAACACGAGCCTTCTCAAGCGGTTGCGTTAGCGTTTTTGACATGTGGTTTTCACAAGAAAAACTTCGTAGTGATATAGTTTCCATATCCAAGAGAGATTTTAATATATATCTGACACTGTGTACCTAGCCAGCTTTTTTAAGTACCTACAGCATTCTTAAAAGTGGGTATGGCAAAAAATTAACTATAATACTTTTAGATAAAACTATACGAGTATAACTAGCTTTAGTTTAATTATATTAGGGTGTTTCGAGTTAAATTATTGGTGCACTTATTTTGATTCGTATTCATTTAGATAAGACTATCAGCAGTCAGGAGAATCATCTTCCACATGGCTTAGAGTTTTTTGTTGTTGTTGACAAACTACTTTTAATTCAATGATTTTACTAAGTGGATCTAAATAAATTATTAAAAAGTTAAAATCGTAGTACAAACATAACTTAATTACTTGGTAAAATGTTTTTTTAAATAAAAAAAAGTAGTGACAGAAAAACATTTTTTATTATTGTTAAATTTTATTGTCTTTTACATAACAAATACGTATAGAAAATTAATCATAATAGCCAAGACAAAAATTTTGTCTTATTTATAATATAATACATAAACAAATGTAATAATTAAAGTACATAATCATTTTTTAAAACGATGAAATTGTTTAAGCAGCTTTAAATAGCCTTCTTAATAAAAAAAACAGTCTAAAAGTAACATCACTAAATTAGCTGAAACTAGTAAATAACTGAAAGTTCCCTTAGCATTCGATCAGTTTCTTTGTTGGTATTCAAGCGACCGCTATAACGCACGTCGAAGATGTAAGCACAGGTAAAGGCCAGTATCAAGGAGGACCAATGAAAATGCCTGCTTCATTCCGGCCATACCGCCATTGGCTCATCTTTAGCACTATATAAGTATCTACCTTGAAAAACCAAAACTACGCCCACTTGCAATGTTATGTTTAATGCATTTTGCAAGTGAAAAAAACCTATCTTTTGTCTGGCTCGCGGTAGGCCATACATCATGGCACTTCAGACCGCCGATAAACTTCTCCCAACGCACACACACACATATACACACATATTCACGTACGGTTCTCTCTCTGAAACTCTTATTTTGATGTAAATAAAAGATACACATTTCACGTGCACAGTCATATATTTTATGTCAATTGTGCATGTTTGCATAATTCGCTATGGAAAAAAGGAAGAAAAGTTGAAATGATAAAAAAAGGTTTTTCTTTATCTTTGGAGGAATTTTAAATTTATGGTGTTTTGTTTGATAAGGGTGACGTTTCGGCGTTTATAAAAATAAAATTTCGATATTTGTTTGGCGTTTAATTAAAGTGTAACACTATATTTGATTGCATTTGTTACTAATGTAATACATAATGAGTTTTATATTAATAGACGGAAAAGTAGTATTACTGTTTAATTTTTAAATATTTTCATAATTATTCAAGAAATTAATTATTGAGTGTCCAAGTCCCGTAATCGGTAAGGCGGGATATAATACCATAAGGTTTACGATCAAGGCAAATGTTCGTTTTTTCTAAGTGGTTGAATCCAGTTTTATTTCCGTCACAACTTGCTATATAGATATCACTTCACTAAATGTTCCAACGCATCTGTGGTTATTCAAAAATACATCTACATTTACAACTTATTGGCCTTCATATTTTAAAAGCACAATAACAAGACCTACTCCTTAAAGCACAGGTTTCTTCCCAGTTGCATAATTTAAAATAAAGTTTTTTTAAGTTACTATTTTTAATAAAATTACTTTTATTACAGTTTTGCAATAATTGTCCAGTTCTTTTACATTTTAAACATAAAAAAAAATTATTTAAAGATAAAAAATATTTCAAAGTTGATTTATATTTAACTTAAAATACCTCTTATGATAATTATTTATATAATATTTCGTCTTTTAATGCCAGAAACGTTACTTAATCTTTGTTTTTAATAGGGAAATTTCTCATTTGTGTTAATTGTAAATAAGAAATTGGTTACCAGCAGTATATGTAATATATTTGTGCAAAACGTTTTTGCAGTTAAAAGATTAAAATTAAAAGTGAGTACATCGATCTATACAATTTATTGAATAAATCTGGATAGCTACTTATTTTAATTCCACAGTAGCTTGAACAAATGTTCAGAATTCCTAAAAAATGGTAACCGGAATTTATAGAATCAAATTTAATGTAAGAACGCAAATAATATATAAAAGACATTTTATACAACATAAATAATATGAATGTAAAAATGTAGAAAGGCAACAATACAAAAAGAAAATATGTAGATCAATATAGAAAAAAATTTAGAAATTTATATTTTTGTTTTAATTAAGTTTTTCTTTTACTCATTAAATTAAATTATTTATAATTAAGCCAAGAAAAAAATCAATTTGCTGTATTCTGTGCAAGAGAGTAGATACTATATTAGGGATCAAAATGTAAGATGTACACAATACATTTTTCAATTTGGTCACAATTATCTAAATATAATTTTAACAAATAATCTAGTTTTTATTCGAAAAGAAATATTTAAAATGCCCATCATAAATATCATTTTTATCTACATTACATACTACATCCATCTACATTTTTGCTTTTGTATATTATTGATTTTCGATACTTTTGTTTTTGATTCTATATAAATACTCAGAATCTTTCTTATATTAAAATCGTAAATCAAAAGTATAGAAGACTAATTTTAAAAATAAAAAATTCTGTTTTAATTTTTAAAACGTTTGATTTCATGTTAAAGTTTCTCACTATGTCACTTTTTAAAAAATAGTTTTAATCGGGCTAATTGGTTTATCGAGACCTAATGTAATATCGACTCCAAGCGTGATCCTTGAGGGACTCCTAACGCTTTACTGCTTTACACTTTTATACAAAAATCATAATGATCAAGTTATTATCATAACTTTTATTGACGTGTATACTTCAATGTATTCAAAACTGATGTAAACATGAGGGGCAAGCTGATCGAGCTAGATATTCCGAAAGAATGTCGATCAATTTAAAGAAATTCTGACGAACGGCATCGAACTCGAGAAAATGAAAATTCAAGAATACCCATCATAATCATTGACTTTTTTATATATTTTCTTTATAAACACCACATATATCGAATGCATTAGTCATCAATGCAATCAAAAGCCGGTATTGTTTCACATCACATGAATCAAAATTAACGTAAAATTAAATCCTCACCACATAGGAGAAAAATTTATTTTGATTCATTGGGTATTCTTACTCGGAAAATATAGTTTGTCTCTATTAAAGTGTAAAATTATTTGACCACTAAGTGCAAACGATTTAGGTTCAAGTCGATAACCATTTTTGTGTTGAACCAGTCTTACTTTCAGTTTTTGTCCAGTCTGTCCAGTGTTTGTCTAGTTACATCGTATACTGTACAGTTTATAAACAGCATTACATAATTTTGTCTTATTTTAGTATTCTTCTTGATGTTTTATCGTTATTGCCGCTGGGGATTTGTGTACTTTGATGATTGTCGTTTAAAAAAAATCTTGGCAATACTTAGAAACTTCCGACAAAATTAACTTAAACTAATTAAAAAACAATTAAATAATACGCAATTAAAACCATTTCAGATTAACCTCCGTTACCACACGATGTTAATCAAGTCTTACGAAGTTGTCAAAAACCACTCGTAATAGTCCTGATGTATAGCCTTAGAAACACAAGATGAAGCAGCTTGTTCAAGTCTGTGAAAATTCTATTAAAAAGAGCTAAACTATGAGGACCTTCTAGTGCCTTGTTGAAAATTATGTGAAGCGCCAACTAGGCGCTTATAAATCCATCCCATCTTATCGGCTAGCCTTTAATTCGTTCGTTCTTCATTGTCACATAATGCTATACAAGGCATTAGAAAGGTCCAGTCTTTCTCAGCAAACTCATCATAGGTTCATATGACAACGGCATATCGGCAGATTCGAACATAAGCTTTAAACGAGTGTTACTGTTAGGAGATTGCAAAAAGAAACCCTTTTTATTAACGTCCTTAAAAAGTAACACCTGTATTTAATTTTGGATCGTACAATATTGACGCTAAGTGTATTACTAGGTTGACTGCAACGTGACCTAGACTTTATCAAGTGATGATGTTGCCATAAACAAGCATTTCCTAAAAAGATCTCAAAAAAATATTTCCTAAGACAAATATTTCTAGGACGAAAAATCCGTGAGTCCAAAATATTGTCCAAATGAGTCCAATTAAACCATAACACAGTGACAACGGTTTTGGTATATTGATACGGCAAAGAAGCGCATGATCATAATACTTTGTTACAAGTAATACGCCCACCTTTACATAATCCTGCACATCGATATAAAGATGTTGCCAAAAATAAGCCTTTACCAATAAACTGCAATGGAATAGTTTCGTGCAAGAAGCACAGTGTCATATATTGTTTAGAAACCTTCGATTCTACGAAGAGTTTACTGAAAACGGATTTTTTAGGTGCATTCTGATGTAGCAAATAACCGCTGTCAAGTGAATACCACACTTATAAGAAATTATAGTAGAACAATAAAAAAAGTACAGTAGCTTGTCAGATCTTTTGAAAGATCTAAAATTGTCATAGAGCATTCTACCAGGCATTAGCAGACTGCCAAAAGCAAGCTCTGCTTAATACGATATTCTGAATTTCCAAGAAGCTTTTATTTAAATCTGACACAATTGGGCTTTTCAATTTGCCTACGAAGGACCTATGTCCTGTCTCTCATGGTATGCCCATTAAGACTATATTGCCGATTGTGTTTATTGATCTATTGCTTCAAAACACTACCGCCCTATGCAAGTTGTCTGCGAACCACTGTGGTACTGCATGCAGTTATGAGAGACACTCTACCAGTGAACATGCAGTTGGATTTTTGCTATAAAATAATCAACTAGACATAATCAGATTGTCGACAATAAGTTTTTCGGGTTAGACTGGTAATATATTGAAAACTCTTCTAAACGTTGTATACCATTCTTGCTCTGGCTCTCTAAGGTCTTTATGATTTTTATGATAATAGATCTTTACCCTTATGAGTGATAAATAGTTTCTTGATGCATTCAAGTCTTTTTCTTTAATTATGTTTATAACTCAGTTCTGCACCCACTTTTGCTTGTTGCACATCTCTAACTTTAATGAATTCCCTCAAATATACCCGTACAGTTTCTACACTTCTACAGGCCCCTGATATCGTGAAACTCTAATTGCAGTTTGCTCTATTTTAAATTTCCCAAATATTTGTTGTAGGCTGCAATCCAATTCATCTTAGTGAGACGGTATATGTTGCAACGTTTCCCATTTCACAGCGTAGCTTCTAGGTCTTAGAAACTTGCCCAAGACTAATTCTTTGAGTAAAATCTCCAGATGATCAATGAAACTTTTAAGTCTGATAAGTTAGTCCGTTAATAAGTTAGTAGTCTCATTGAAATATCATACACTCTATAAATCTAGCAGCCTCATTTTTTAGTGTTCTAAACGTAGCTGATTTAGAGACTGACGAGGAGCCGTTTTTTAAGTTTAGAATTGAATCTGAAAGTCATTTTGAATCAATCGAATGTTGAATATTGACATTAGGCATTCCAACGGCCACCTTGGTTTAGAATGCCTAATTGAAACCATTGAATTGACAAAACACGATAATCTAAAAAATGCAAAAAGTACAATTCAATCAATCAAAAGGAAGCGGTACGACATTTTACTGAAATTAACTGTACATCGCTGACGACCCATTATACCAGAATCTATACGATTGCGTTATTGGTTTGATTGCAGTTATAGTCTTGTTTATCACAAAATACCCTAACAGTTACCAAGAGGTTGCTAAAGGCAAGTTCTCCTTATCAAACGTTTAACTACATTACCCGGTATAACTAACCACTGTGATTTGTGGGAAATTCTTTTCCACTTTAAGTTCTTTGAAAGTTCTTTATAAACCATGTAAGCTCCTAAACTTAATCAGTTTGATATGCGGTTGTAGGTCCTACTGGAAGCTTGTAGATGATTGTGCATATAGTATAGCAATGACCCCATAGCCGCAATAAAGTCAATGTCGCATTGATTAAGATTTTGGCAAAATGGCTTTCTGGAATAACTTAGTAGTATGGTTTATAAAGGTCGGAAAGGGCTTGCTGGTTCCTACCATCTAATGCCCAGTTTAGTATTATGTAGCAATAACTGTTGTCGAGCCAGTAACTTTCATTTTAAGTTCTGATAAAACTATTTTTACACAGAAACGCACTGGGGGCCCTTCAGAGGCTATCAATTCCTCTTTCTCTGACTCCTCATCTCTCGCTCTCTATCTCTCTTTACGTTATTACCAAATAATCGGGTCTTACTTCGAGCTGTGAGGTGGAGAACCTGGACCATAACCTAGTTGACCCATGTATAAAGATGGCACTCACTTTAAAATTTTTTGGTGAAATATGGTGAAGTTAATCAGAATGGGAGTTGTTTCGAGGGTATCCTTGAACCTAACCTGAATCGATTTCTTGCACTCAGCATCTTTAAGCAATTCTGTATTTTACTGCATTTTGAAGGCGTTTAAAGTTGCTGTAAGAACAGGTTTTGCTATTCAATAAATCTTAAAATATAAAACTGTAAGAAGGAACATAATCATCTACCATATACGACCGTGATGGGGTCTCAATATAGCGGAGTAGGTGTTTCCGGTTTTGTATCGAGATATTTCCATTGGCGATTTTCATTTTCTCGAAATTCGCACATAAACTACATAACCTCAATTTTGAAACATAGTATTTTGAGATTATTCTTAGAATATAAATTTTATATTTAATATTTTAAACCAACGAATACTTACTTATGAAATGTAATTCTCTGCTTCGTATTTGTCGGAGTTTGAGAGAAAATCAGATTTAGATGGTGTGTAATGGCGGCCACTGTGACGTCATATGCGTCGCTTTTAAAGCTCATTGCGCCGGGTAGTTACGCTCCTTCCTACAGTTTTATATTCTAAGCAATAAATATACAAATTTTCATTTAGGTTAATTAAACAGTCCTTCTTTACAAACTAGCATCTCTGATAAAAAACACGACAATTACCGCCATCTTTGACGGCCATTTTTTTAATACAGACGCTAAACAATACTAATAATAATTTTCTAAATTCAAAAGGCTATTTATTAAAATTCCTACTAACATTTTAAGATTAATGAAAATTAGCGTATATTAGAAAAAATTGTGTCAGTGGCGCAGGTAACGATATTAGCTATTCCCTTTAAGTTACGGAGAGCCCCAAACCTAATTCAGAAATGTTACGAGGATAACAGTCATTTAAATAAAATTGAGATTTTGTTTTAGTAACTTCTGAAAATGACGAACGTATTTCTCAAATTCTTGCAATTAGTTACGCTACTGAATGGTACACAGATGGAACAATTCTTAGATAATTACAGAGACTTCACTTTAGAAATTTTTGATTTGTGTAAAATTATGAAATCTAATAAATATAATAATTTCTTTGTAAGTTTATTTTAGTAACAGTTTCCTTTTTTGATTGATTTTTCACGCCCTTACATAATTCTTAGCGGTTTATTAAATTCAAAAGTGTTCTGCATCGCTTTTATGACGTTGAATTATAATACGACCATTAAACATTTCAAATAAACTATTACTTCACATTTTTACAAAATAATTATGTTAAAAAACTATAATTAATAAGTGATTCACATGTACGTAAAAACGTACATCGCATTTTCCCTTTCTTCGCTTTCACCGATTAAAAATCGGATTAAAATAAATCACCCATCGGAATAAATCTGATAAGAAATTAGATCAAAGGGGATACGTCAGAATTAAAGGCTCGAGACGCATAAGTAAGAAAATGGGGAGTGTTTTTGCCATTTCCATGCCTAACCTATCCTAACGCCGACGCAAAAAGGTACCCCGACTAAAATATGTCCCTTTTTATAAGTGAGGCCGTTTTTCAGTTACTTTTTCAGATTGCTGCAACATAAACCGACGAGACATAAGAAACCAAAATAGAACGTTTTTGTAAGCCACTTCCTTACTGCTATTTACGATCATTTCTTGTGCGCTACTGCTACTCTACTACTTTGGGTTAGGTCAAGTTCGCTGCTACTGCTGCTGCAACTTCTTATATATGATATATCTCTGAATGCGTGTGAGTTTGTAAAAAGTTTTTAATTCCAGGATGAAAATAGAGATTCTTTTTAAAATTACTGTTTACCGGTGACATGACGATTAAAGAAATTACTTTAAACACATAAAAGAGCGAGAGAGATCTCTGCTTGTTTCTTATTCTAAAAGATGAAAATTAGTTCGAGTCACATCATTATGCAACAAGGTCATTAAGTAATCATATGCTGCATGTGTAGTTAAATTCTTGAATAAAACAAGAGCAAGAAAGAAAAACTGTGATTACTGACTTGAGGCATTTGTGATATTTGGGTGGCCTTTTACACACTTTTGTTTATTTTAATTTTTAAATTCATTACTCGTTTTTTGCAATCTGACAATACAGTACAGAAGAAACAGTTTTAACCAAGGAAAAGGGAGTTAGAATTCAAAATTTGCAAGTTTGAGATTTGTCGCATAACAAATCATAGATCGAACCCTATTTTTACAAGAGAGGCGTAAAGAATGGATTCAAGTGCTTCTAAAAAACTGCCATTAAGAGCGCTCTCTACGCGGCGTATCAGCAAATTACCTATCACATCGTTAAAAATTGAGATAGAAAGATGCGATTTTTAACAAAATGTTTTAAAAAATTTTCTTTATGTGGCAAAATATCTAAAGAAAATTTTTATTAAATTTTTGATTTTTATTTTGCTTATTTTTAAATATTTTTGACTTTATGACATTTTGCCACATGAAGGTATTCATTTTATAATTTTCGAGCGGAAAATTTTGATCAGAAACCTTTTAACAATTAAATAATAAGTAATTCCCATAAATTTCTTAAGCGCTCAATAAAGTGGCGCCATCCTGTTATATTTCGAAACTAAACTCGGGTTAATTTTATGTGGCAACACTGGACATGAAGATTTGGCGTTGGCAGCTTAAGCGATAATTTAAATGTGGTTAGTTGCAGGTTCACCTTTCATTAGTTAATTCATAACAGTTATATAAATGTAATATCAAACAATAACTGCAGTTTAAAGATTTTATTTAAAAACACCTAAGTATTTTGTTCCTGCTTTTACTTGCAATCATAATCTTTTTTAATTTAGACGCAAAGAACTCCTTTTTATCCATAATTTTACGATCTCGGTACTTGAGCATAATATACGAATTAACTACTATTAACAGCAAATGAAAACATTTATTAAACGTAAAGCGAGAGTAAATTAATAGGGTCGAATAAAAGTATTTAGTCTCGTCTCCACGAAATATATTTAAAACAATAAATTTTAGAGTTGACTGCAGTTTCGGCTTACTTAAGATGAAGTCATTCCCAAAACATTTTAAAACCAAAATATTTATTAGGAACAAGAAACATTTTTTGAACAGTCTATGTTTTGTTATTAGCAAGTTGTAGAAGACTTGCACTTCTCATGAATTTTCTTTAATTATAAAAATCATGGGAAAAAACTTTAAAAAGAGAAAGAAATACAAGATATCAGATTATTCTATTTCCTGATCATGTAGTAGTTTTAATTTTCTTTATATATTTAAACATGGATTGTTTAAAAAAATGTTTCTTCTTCCTAATAATATATATTTTTGCAGTCAACTTTAAAATTTATTATGTTTTAAATTATTTCGCGGAGAAGTTAAAAGCTTTTATTCAACCCTATTTATTAACATTCAACTCCATTAAAAGAAAACGATGGACACTTTCGAAGATTTAATAAAGCGATAAATTATAAGCCACTACCCACAAGGTGCAATGAGTATTAGTTTATTTAAAAACTATAATTTTTCTACTCCTGGTATCCATCGTATAAGCAATTTACCTATAACATGGTTATAAATTGAGATAGAAACATGCGGTTTTCAACAAAATCTAATGTATACTCGTATTAAAAATTGGTTAAAATCTCAAATCCGCAATACGACATCCACTAATAAAATAATTAGCATAACCCCAACAAGTTTCAAGTGTTACTGAAGTTTATCGAAGGATATAACGATATAAGATGCAGATTGCAGTCACGTGTTTGCGCTATTGCCGCTGTAACATTGACGGCCTTGCATCCGAACAAAGAAATTTAAACGTTACGCGTTTTCAGCACTCGATAATTTAAAGAGGAAGAAAGATGCCATAATACAGCAAACGTCTTTTCTTAATTATTGAGTTTGTTGATGGTGAGGGGTGTATTGGTGGCTTTCCATACTTTGATCAGCTGAGCTACAGCGCTCTTAATGTTTTTATCCAACACCTTTTTATAAATATCACGTTTACTGTTATCATTATAAATAAGGAAAGTGATTGTTTACTCTTTTGTTACACTATAACGCACGTTGTTAGGGACTTTCCAGATATTTTATGAAATATAATAATGTATTGGATAAAATGTTGTATGGCACACGTGAGTTATAGATATTATCGACTCAGAGAAATTCTTCATTGCTAGATAATATTAGTACCTACCATAAATAACTATTAGAATGCGTAAGGCAAAAATATCTTGTGGAAACTATAGTCTGTTTTTAAGTTGTAAGCACCAAAATTTAAAAATTTCCTACCCTAAATGTAAACTCGAATTAGTGAAGAAACCGATCCAGCCCGCGTTCAGCGGAACATCTCGAAATGTTAATAATGAATCGGGTTTGGGTGCTCAAAAATTGCTTGATGGGTACGAGCGGGCGAGTTTTAATTCAGGCTGGTGACGTCCGTTGTTTATCAATACCGTACTAACTCAATCTTTGTAGCTAATTAAAACTTTTGTGAGACTGGCTGAATTTACTGATTGCTTAAATAATTTTTTTATACGATTTAATCAAACTGCCTAGGAATGATAAATGCCTGCAATCAGTCGTTAAATAAAAATTATAAAACTAATGCTGAAACGGGCTCCCGATTACGTTTAGCAGGGCGGGCTAGAATCGCTACCGGACAAAATCGGACATGTCCGTGAGAACAAGCAATGGGCACGGACCGGGCGGGCAGCTCAAAAGATTCTACCCGCATGCCTCTAGACGGGATGTCAAAATGTATTGATTTTTATTTGACTGACTTTAGTCAGTATTAATACTATTCATTTGGTGAAAGATGTATACACTGTGTCACCTATTAATCTTTTTGCGAACATAAAATGCCACCCAAAAAGAAAGAGTATTCGCATTTAAATAATTTTGATTCAAGTGTTTCAAATTCCTATGTGCACTAAGAAAAAAAAAACAAAATTTGAATATTACTTACATACAAAGTATGTATACTAGGTTGCCTTTAAGTTTATATACAGGGTGTCCCAAACCACCCAGAACATACAGAAATAAGATGGGAGTAATTTAAGAGGGTCAAAGTTTGCTGTGGTCTCCTTACCTTGAAATATTGATGTAAATGTTATTCTCAAAAACAGCAATTCTCACTGCTCCAATAAATTATTGTATATAAATGGTAATTATCTTTTTAGATTGTACCTTAGGATTGTACCAATATAAATTTCAAATAAAATTCAATTTGATGTCAGTAAGCCACAGCAGGCTCTGATCCTATTCATTATGTCCTGGGTGATTTCAAGCCGTGTATACAAAGATTGGAGTTTTAGTAGCTTTAGCGTTTACTGTCTCCAGCCTTACTTTGTGGAACTCCATAATCATGAAATATAATATAAATACAAAGATTAGTTAAAGTTTCACAAGTTTTATTAATATCTTAACCTGACAATATTGTTTCGACACTTTATGTCATTATCAATCTTATCTACCTTTGATAATGACATAAAGTGTCGAAACAATATTGTCAGGTTAAGATATTAATAAAACTTGTGAAACTTTAACTAATCTTTGTATTTATATTATATTTTAGTAGCTTTACTTTTCTGCAATTTTTTACATTATTCTAGTCGTCTATGGCAACAACGGAATACAAGTTTCTGTTATTCATTTTGGTTATAACGAATTTACTTGGTCTTTCAGTAGCACAGTTAGTTACAATGATAGAATAAAAATAGCAATTAAACCTCTTTTGCGTCATGGAAAAAGGACGATGTGCAACAGCTGCAGCTGAAAAAACGAACGAAATTCAAAGGAACAATAATGTCCACTGATGTACTGCACCAATTTGGTTTCAAAAGTTTCCTCAGGAACACACCAGGATGACTGCTGAACGACAACGATCTCATATGGACGAAAGCATAAGATTTTAAGTGATGAGAAGCAGTTTCAACATAATCTAGACAAAAGAAAGGTAGGTACCTCTAATGGTTAGACAAGACCGTTTCGGGTATAAGATTGTGATCTACCTTGGATGGAATTTCGAAGAAGTTTTGCACTTCGAACTACTTTCTGAAGGCCGAGCAGTAGATGTAACAGTTTATTATGAGCAGCTCGACAGGATTTATGAAATACTGCTAACTCGTTATCCTGCACTAACAAACAGATAATGCATCCAGATCTTGTTTGGCACAGGAAAGATTTAGAAATATTCAAGCAGTTGAAGGTTTGCTGCTCTCAGAGTATAGTCCAGATCTTGCTCTACTGGATTATGACTTATTTCGTTCGATGGTACATTTTCTAAACTGCTGACAATTTAATAATTTCGAAAAAATACAAAATGGATGTCGAGAATTATTTGCCTCTACACCAGCAGAGCAGTATCGACTTCAAATCTAATTATTGGTCAAAAATAGACAAATGTTATTCATAATAAGAGTAGTACATATCGAAGAATAATCAAACGGCTTTTATTTTCCCATAACTTATGGGACAACCTAGTACTATCCACTCCTTCATAATCATTATTTCCTTTCTCTTTAAAACGATTCCATGATAGCCATTTCTCATTGTTTCCACGTTTCATAATTTAGGATTCAAAGATTTCAGAAAGCATTAAAGATGCATTTGAATAGTGGATTCTTGGCATACCTTCAAAAATTCCGATTTCTGGTTTAGACCTTCAAATTTCTGTAATTTCATAATTTTCAGAAATTTACCTTTGGTGTTTGAATATCAAACACTTTTATGAACCTTTTCAAAGATTCCAATATTAATCTATCAAAGCTTTTAAAGTTTCATATAACAGTACATAAAACTTCAAAGCTTTAACGTTCCTAAATTTCAAAGATATTGAATTTGTCTCTACTACAAACTTAAAATACCAGCGATTGAAATTCCCAAAGACTTTAAAGTAGAACAACGTTGTAGATATTTAGATAGAGTTCTAACCTTTGGTAATTTTAAATCTAGGGGCACAAATCTTTTAATTTGCACTAAAGTTAAAGTTTGAACATTTAAGGCACTATTTTTTAATGCTTTAGGTCAATGGTTCTCATATATCGATGCAAAACTTTTCAATTCATTATCAGTTTCGCAGGATATGATAAGCGTAACTTCTTCCAGAAACGTGACCTTGTTTGATACACTGTCTCTTTTAGCTAAATTTATATTCTTTTACTTGGACCTAAAATAAATTATGCCGCTTGCAGCTACTCATGGCATAATTTAATATTTATTCGCCCAATAGCACAGTTTTTATCTGATTACAAAAAGCAATGAGGTGTTTCAATATCAATCACTTTGCCACTCAAAAGCGCTGCAGAAAATTGACAGTGACAACACTGACATGTCTACTGTAATTTTTTACACACTTTGTAGCACTTTGCAGGGTTGCACACACCCATTCTCTGTCTGACAAGGAAAAATCTTTGAATTGAATTTGAATTAAAATTGAATAAGAACTAGTTTCATGAGATTGAGAAGATGAAGAGAAGGAAACCGCAAATAAACAGATATGCTCAAGTGTATAGTAGTGGCTCAAATCAATGCTACTTGAAATACTGTGGGATGGAACCCTTTTGAGCGTTAATAACTGTGATATGAATTTTGATTATAACCAGAATTACGCGATAATTATAGATAGAATGGTATTTGTAAAACCGTTATTCAAGGTGCAACTTCAAACTGATGCGAATGAATAGGGTAAAATTTTGACAATGTTGTTTTTGTATGAAAACTGGATTTCGCCAGATTCGCAAAGGATTCGACCGAGAGTTGTTTAACCACGATTTACAGACATAAATCTTGAATGATAAACGGTAATAATTATCCTCCTTCTACTACAAGTAAATATTGGAGTAATGCACGGGGCAGAATTCTAACCTGGCTAAAACATAGAAAAAAGTAACTATCCACTTTAGCGATGCAAGAAGTGTTTCCATTACTTACAAGAATGCTCCATTTAATTCGTTTCAATTAGTTTCCAATAATAATTGTTAATTGCTATAATTCGAATGGCAGATGTCGTGATCGAGAGCGTTGACTAAAACCTTCCATTCTAGGTATCCCGTGTATCAAGTCAATTTTCAACTGATTGACATAGTCTGACTATTTCCTACTCTTCTTCATTTGTATTGCACAAGCCAAGAAGTTAGAGGTCAATTTTAGCAGGTTAATCTGAAACGTCGGGAATATACATTTAAACTAGCTCAGAAAAAAATCAATAACTATTTATGACAATTCGATACGTGACAACTTCTTTTCTTGAGTCAGATTACCACTTGACTTCAAAAAGTATCAATTTCAAAATTAGATTGTTTCGTAGTTAAATGATTTATAGTGGTGTATGTAAGCCACCAAGAGTAAGAGTAAGAGATGATAATTTTTCTATATTCCAATAACATTTCAAATAACTTAGATTGTTTCATTTAATACAAATTAACCGTTTGTTTAAACTGCACAAAGCATGGCTATTTCAAATAAATCTGAGATTTCTAATGAAACTTAAAAAGGTCCAATAACATTATCAGATTTTAGTTTTTCACTTCACGTCGAATCGTTGTTTGTTTTAGTAAAGAGAGCAGTTATTGCTCAGCACACGCAAGACTTGACCTAAACCTGAAGTTAATCTAAACCTAACTTAACCTAACTTAAAAAGTTTACAGTTAAAAATGCCTCGGCTTGCGCTGTCAAATTCTTCTTTCAGCTACTCTGAACAATGGTGTAGCGTATTTAGCAAAATCCAGCCCAATTACGCCACTGATAATAAGTGAAACTGGCTATTTTAACTTTAAAGAGATACTCTTGATTCGAATGCGCAATCGCGCATCTACATGAAATCAGAATTGTCAAAAAGAAATACATAAGATTAAAGACTCCACCCAGTAATTAATAAAAAGCGTTCATTTTCAGATGCACAATCTGCACATCGGCTTGTTATGGCCTTGATTGGATTTAAAGTAACATTATGTTATAGTATATGATAACATTGCATGTCAATCGTGTAATATGAATAACCTGATCAGTGATTAATGATAAGGAGTCGATTGGTTGGTTCGTTTAATGATTGCCATCTGTAACTCTCTCATCAACGTTATTTGCGCATACGTTGAAGAATGATTTTTTTAAGAATTGTAAAAGTGTTGAGATGATATAATGTACCTACCTAAACTTTTCTTATTTTTACAGCTTACTTAATTTACAATTTTCTTAAAAGTAATGACGTAATGCTACATATCTTATATTGTGTACGTACAAAAATGTTAAAGACAGCAAAAGAATTTAAAGAAAAAATGAAGAAAAGTGGTTTAATTCAGGGAAGAAATTGCACAGGACATCTCTGAAGAACACCAAATTCTTTGAAAATGAAAATTCTCCAACAATTTTTCGCAAAAATTGTCGAAAAACCAATTTAGGAAATTCAAAAAAGAAAATTGTTGAAAAAAACATCTTATCATTTCCCCAATAATTAAAGGGCAGTCATTACCTTTTAACATGCAAAACCTTTTCTCTTTCAGACCCGAAACATTCGCATTTCCAACATCTCTCTCGCACATTTCCATCTATTCCGTTCCATCTCACGGAAAAACTTTCAGCTTTTCTCTTTCCATCTATTGTTTCAAGTCGCCGGGCGGAGCTTTGACGCCGAGAGGTTTCGATTATCAACGAGCAGAATTTGTAGCGTGGCAGTGGCTCAACTTGTAGTATACGTTCGGTTCTAGCTACGAAAGCAGAGGGCGCATCTCTGTGTATGTGGTGTGTATATGAATGTGTGTGCGCTAAAAAACGCTCGTACGTCACCAACAAAAAACGGCGCGTTTTTTGACCCGCAAATGTTGCCAACCGTTTTTATAAATCGACAACGTGGTTCCAATGACACTTAAGTGGAGACACGGATTTAATTTTGAACATTATTAACAATTATACGCGAAATAAAAGCTGAAAAATTCCGATTTGAAGACTGGTGAAAATCTGAACAGGAAAAAATGTTCCGTTTGATTTGTGATAATTATTAGATTATTCTCGGACTAGTTTGTTTAACTTTTAAGGAAGTGTTGTAAATAATAAAAGTGAAAATTAAATTACGTTTACCTGAAAAGTATCGATTCTTTAAGAAAAAAATACAGTCTTATTAATTAGTACTAGTAGTTATTCATAGAAACACTATTATTGTGTATAAATTTATGTAAATAATTGTTTATAAAGTAGTAAGTGTTAACAAGAAGTTTCAACTTTTCATTATTATAAGAAGAAACCGTTACAAACAACTTAAAAAAGTTTTCAAGTGCTTTTTTCAAAAGGGACTGGACTAACAGATACAATTAAGAAGCATTTATAATATATAAAAAAAGTGAAGAGGAAGATTTAAAAAACTAATCTTTAATTTTCAGTGAGAATATTTAGCGATAGTTTGGACGTGCGTCGCATAGCCCGCGCGTGTTTCAGTTTCCGTTTCCGCCTAAAGTTGTGTAACTTGAAGAATATTTTAAAAAATAATGGTATCAAGCTGGTTTGATACGATATAAAAAGGACACATTTTTTATCAGAATCTACGATCCGGCATAAAAATATTGTAAGTAACATCTGCACTTTTATGTCTGGTTTTTAAGATATGGAAAACATGCAGAATTAACAACTCTGATGATAAGAATTTTCTTTTGTTGTTTACATGTAGAACACAAATGTTTTAAATTTTGCCTTTTAAAAAAGCAATAATTATTATTACAAATTAAATAATGATTATAATTATCGTATTAAAAGGTAAAACAAATGAAGATTATAATTAAAGAAAAAGTTTTGTTGTGCTGGTCAGGGAAAGTCGTAAAATAAAAGTTTCATAAAAGTTTTCCCCCCGATACGTGATGAATGAGTAAAAATAGTTGTTTAGTTAGTTGGTTTGGGTATTTTGCTTGATCGGCTGAAAATTATAGGGTAGAAACTAAAAAGGAAAAATCAAAGAAATTAGAGAAAGAGGGAGACATATTTACCCTGTCGCCCGGTTTTGTCTTTACGACGTCTACAACGCACATTAATTACTACAACACATTAATTAATTTACATAAAAACATTATTTACCCTTTTTCTCAATGGTTTCTTCTTCTATGAAAAACTATGTATTGATTGTTTTTATATGCAAACAAAAAAAAACGCCGAAAAAATTAAAGCGTACAAAAATTTGCAATACGTTACAGTAAAAACACAATTTAAAATTAATGAAAATTAAAATGGTGGTTTTTTAGTAGTACCTATAAATACTATTTGCTAGAGTTTACAAAAAGCAAAACACTCTTCGAATTGGTGACCAAAATCTTGACAGTGGAAGCAATAGCAAGATTAGCCAATTGATTTTTTTTCAATTATATAGGACTCAATTAGAAATCCATCTTTCCTGAAAGAAACCTACAAGATTCGAAAATAATACTTTTGGGCAATCGTATAGACCTTAGTGAAATCTCATCGTCAAGCACTAAACAGAGATGCATCGATTGGCGCTCCCGCCCAATTCTAAAACAAATATTATCTATTCGATTATTAGATCAAAACCTCAAAGACTCTTTTATAGAGCTAAGCATATTCAAATTTGCGAGTTTAGGTTACTATTTTGAAAGTCCTTTATGGTTATATACAGCAAGCTAAAAGCAGATGCAGATTAAGTTAGCTTAATCTTAACCTAATCAATTGAAAGTCGATTTGAGGGATGCTACTCAAATGGACGGTTATCTTGGACACTTTCGAATTGATCTTTTAGATGTCTTTGATTTAATATAGCCATAAATATAGATAAATGGAATTCAACCAAAATTGGACCTCCATAACATAGCTAATAAAAACTAATTCAGTCTAATTAGTCTAAATTCAGGAAATGTTTTTACTGTTATCAGGATTTTCGTATAAAATATGTGTTGTATAAAGTCTGCAGCCTGGAAAAGCTCTTTTTCGGCCGTTTATTTCTTCCACAAGCTTTCTTCATTAAAATTAATTTTTGCTTTCCAAAAGTTCAACTATTTATAAGCTTACTTCTAAAGCTCTGCTCTTAAAATTTCTGAAAATTCTTGAAAAGGCTCCCAAAATGCTATTCTTTCATATAAATACAAAAATATTTCTTCAAAAGATCGATTTTACAAGCTTTGTAGAAATCTTCATTTTTCAGGTGTTTCTAAGTTGCTCTTAAAAATTATCTCTCTTGAAAATAGTCTTTATAGCAGGTGCTTTTGAAATGGGGCTAAACACTCAATATATTTTTTAGTATAATGAAATTTATTAAGGAAGCTTGTCAAAAACAAAGCATTTTTAAAAAATTTCTAGATGAGCTTTTTAAGAAAGTATTTTTTGCTAGATAGCTATACAACTTGGATATAGATGTTAAAGAATTGGATGAAAGAGGAGAAGACTCAGAACTCATATAGAAATAGTTAGATAGTAGTCATATAGTCATACAGAAATCTTAAAAATGCGTTAACAGTTTTTAAAAAGCAACGTCCCGACGACAAGACTTTCAGAAAAAAGGGGATTTTTGTTTGGGGGGAATAGAAAAAGGGATTGGAGCAATTGTTTCTTAGCAGTATTTGTAAGAAATGAGAGGAAATGAGTCTTCACAGAATTTTTTTTTGTAAATGGAGGCAGACTGAAGTTTGGCTTGTTCAGTTTGACTTTAAGCTTAGCTTTATCTCTTTCCAGTAACTTCCACTAAATGATGTAGTACCTAGGACCTTTTTTTCATAACTATATTTTGAATATGACTACCAGATTGTGAACTGTTTAGCCCGTTTTTAACACTCTGATAGTGGCAATTGATTGAAACGCGTTGTCAACTGATGAAAGAGAAAAACAAGATTAGGCAATGTTGCTATTAAAATTAAAAAAAAAACAAAAAGTGAGATCCTTGTGCAAATAATCTTTTGAAGAAACAAATGAAGCTCAACCGTTCTACAATAGATAACACTATACTTTATAAGAAATCGTTTTGTTTTCTCTGAAGGGATGCTTTGTTATATCGGTCAAACTTCTCAAAAAATAAAGTCTCGACTGGATCAACACGAAAATGATTTGATGAAAACGATGCAAAGTGGAAAATTTGAAATGTTAAAAGATAGCATCATCCTAGTGTTAACAGTATTTCCTCTTCTTTATTTCAAAGTTTATTATTTTTAAAGAAGTATTTACTTTTAAAAGACGGCATGTTTTATTTATTTATTTTAATATGGATACATTCTGATATGAACTAGGTTTAACTAATCAATCTTAAAAAGATACATATAGTTAATTTTTCAAATAACCCTCCCATCTGCAATTCTTTGATTGCATTTGCATTAGGACTCATTGTGCTAGTTTTATTGTTCGCATAAATTCACACTTAATACTTTCGCTTAAAAACTCGTCCAGACACATCCAACAGTCGGGTTTTGTACTTAAACTCCAACATAACCTAACATTTCTGTAGAAATCCCAAAATCGCACACAAACGCTTCTATCTTCAACTGGTTTCATTAATTCTGTTTCATTTCCTCTTCTTAATTCATTTTATCAATTATCATTATTTCCTTGCTAGCTATTTTCTTGTTTTTTAAATGTTTATGAGCGACTATATACAATGCGTTAGGTAACCGACGCCCGCGGTTGAAATTGTAAATGGACCGTTATTATTATTTTGTAACAGAATAAACAACATGTTTTGAAGTGTAACAAAATAAAAATAATTAGTGAATAATTAAGTAGTAACAATATTGCGTTTGCTGGTAGGCATTACCGTATAGGCAGTACTGCCTTTCTTATATAGGTTTTGAAAATAAAGCCTGAAACCCTGCAAGTAAGTAGCTGCTTAAGCGCTTGGCTTTTTTATATGCTTTTTAATAAGTCTGAGGTTTAACTGGTTAGAAGTCTTGGCAAAAATGATCTTTAAGTATGCTCCGCCAATATAATTACATTATGCGATCACTCAATTTTGAACACCCTGTATAACTAACCTAAATCTGTTGCTCAATTTCTTTTTATTTTATAGATATTTTTCTAAACAGGGATCTCCCTTTCTGTATTCTATAACTGACAAAATATTCTTTTTCAATAGCATCTTAAAAGAAGTAGGTATAGATACTTTTAAAACTGGCAACGTTGCATACTATTAAGCTTATTTTGTGTTTTCTGCTGGTGTTCGAAAACTATAAAGAGTCGTGCGATTTTTTTTTGACGGTAACTTCTCGGTGGATTTTACCGTCGGTGAATAGTCCAGGAGAATTGGTGGCCATTCTTATAGCCGAAAAGCGTGAGTTAATACTTCTCTATCTAGTGTGCTTTTTCTTTTAAAACGAGCTTTTTCGAAATAAATTTTTCAATAACGAGCGTTTTAGTAGCCCTAGGTTTTTCAAAAACCAAGTATTTAAAACTAGTTTTTTCAAAAAGCACTTCCTTATGACGAAAAGCAGTTTTTTTTCCAATTCAAAAATAAGTTAATCGTTTCAAAAGAGCAAGCATTAATATTCTATTTTTTCTAAAGCTCACTTTAAAAATAAATCTTTTGCAAGGGAGGCTAATTTTTTTTAAAACAATTTGTTGCTCTTCAAAGTTTCATTCTTTTAGACACGATCTTTCACAGAATTAAAACTTTAAACCAGATTTTAAGATTTTTTTTATAAACTTTAAAGTTTTATGGAAGACGTTTTACCTTTACTTAAAGAGCAAAATCGTTAGATCAGGATGTTCTAACTTAAATTAGAAAAAATTAGGTTAGGTTAGATCACCGGTATTCGATAAGGTTAGGCTGAAGCCTAACTCCTTGATTCATCAAGGAAAGGCTCTGGAAATGTGCGAAGATATCTGGTACTCAGTAAATATATAAAACTTTGAATCATAATTGTGAAGAATACTTAAACAGTTCTATTTAGGTCTCATCACGATTAATTTGTTTTTGGTTCATACTTCTGCGTAGGCGCATCTAATCCATAAAAGATCATTTCTAATCAATAATATGTCATTTATTATGCATCTCAAAGTATTAATTACAGTAATTATTATGCCTGGAATCTATATTTGTATTATTTATAACATGTTTACAAAACTATTTAAAGATTCTCAAGTGGTGAATCTACTCAATATAACCTTTCTTCAGTTTTTGACCTTGACGATTTATATTTACAATTGAATCTGTAATGATCCTCTAGAAATCGCCATGTAGCTACAACTTTTTGAACTTATTATTATTTTTAACAGTGAAAAATATCTGAAACCACTAAACTGCGGTTTTCTCAAACCTTGATTGATACTCTACAGCCGTAAGATCTAAAACCGTAAAAAGAAGGTTTAATAGCTACTGCGTAATTTCCAAGATAAATTTTGAAATGAACAGAGAAAAAGGTTCCTGAATTCAACATTTCTTTCTAAAATCTTCTAAATGCCAATTCTAAAAAGTCTGAAACTTCCAATAGTTGAAACTAGGTAATTCTGATACTTTTAAACTTTTCTGACTAGATTGTGATTGAAATCGTGAAAGTTTCAAATTAAATTACTGCTAATTATTGTAAAATAATAATAAATAAAACTATCTGACGACAAAATACACAACATAACATTTCTGAGACTGGAAAGTGGATACTGAGATTCTGATATTTGATAAAAATCAAAATTGTAACTGAACTTGTTTAAACTGAATCTTTAGTAGTAGATTCTTTGCGCTCCATATAATTTTCTGAAAACTTTGTAAGGTTCAAAATACAAAAATGTGTTAAAAACAAAATACAAAATGTGTATTATTGAAACTTCAAATTCCAAATATTAACTAAATACCAAATTAATTCGAAAACTCAAATTACTTAAAACTTTTGAGACTGAAAATCTACAACTTTAAATTGTATACTGTATCTGAGTAAAATTGAAATATTTAAAAATAGCAAAGTTTTTGCATTGTGTAACCTTGGATACTAGATACTGAGAAAAAGTTTCATATATCCAAACGCGAAATCTTAACACGATTCGGAATTTTCAATATTTTTGAAATACAGGTGCTTTTAAACTACACGACATTTTGATTAATAGCTTAGATAATTAAAATCAGATGTTTTAAAACCCTAAAAATCTCAATATCAGAATTCTCAAGTACTTTATGGAACTTTTCAATTTTCTTGTAACAACTACACCAGAATTCCTGAAACCTTGATTAGAAATCAACCTTTAAACATTTATACGTTTGGAAATATAACAGTCTGTTGCACCAATGGGGATAAAGATTAGATCGAAATTAATTTTCGAGCAACAATTTTTCAGATAGTCATTATAGGGCAATTGATCCAGAATTAAAGTTGTATTGGACTAGTGCAATGCGTACTGTAAGTTTGAATATCTAACATTTAGAAGCTGCGAAGTCCTGAGAATTTTTAAGATTTAATATCTGAACCTCTCACATTAAATTGAATTTAAAATTCCGTGAAAAAGGAGAATCAGTGAAACTTATAAATTGTAGAACTTTGACGGTTCAATGCATGTAACTTTAAAATATGTAATTCTGAACTCGATAATCATGACTTGTCAAAACGAAACTTTAAGACATTACTGACCGTTTGCATAAATTCTACTTGATATTATGTAAAACTTAGGTTTAATAAGTATTAAGTTACTTAAAGTTAAGTGGATTTAGCGAAAACGACTCTAAACCGCGTACTTAAAACTTCCATTGACGCTGTAAAGTTCGTGAAATGGAAATATAAAACCAACTCAAAATTTTAACATGAAACCTTTTAGCCTGAAGATAAATTCGAATAATTGAAATTTGTGACACATTCATTTTCCAATCTCTAAACTTAACCCAAAGCCTCTTGCACCCGATAAATCTGAAGCTAAATTTGGACACATTCGGTATATGAATTTTCGATCTCTTAAGTGCCTTAATATTTGAAACCTCTAAATTGGGAATTTATAAAAAATTTTAAATTGTGAAACTCTTATTTGAAGTTTGAAACCCTAATAAATAATAGTCTCTAACACAAGCGGGTATTTGAAGTGTTGAAATCTATATTTTTAAATCTGAATCTGAATGTTAGAACACTAACAAAAAATAATTTAATAAGATTTTTAAAACTTTAGTTTTTTGGAAATCTAATGATTTTGAAACTTACTTTCGCTAAGACTACGACATTTGGATTTGTAATCATTGTAACGCCTAATGTGATACTGTACGTTTATTTAAAAGATCAAAATTTTCGGAAATTAGGAATCAGGAAGTTTTTTTTTTATAATTTTTTATTTCTAAAATTCTGTAATTCTGCTATTTTAAGGATTTGAAACTTGCAAAGTGTATTTCTGAATATTTATATTACTCAATTGATTTCTACGTAATATTGTTGCTTTCATACGTTTTGCAATTGCAGAAGACACCTTTATGGATGCATTAACCTTCTCCGGCGGAAATCTTCTGTAGCTCTTTCCGTTTTCAAGTACGTAAACAGGAAACAAAACTGAATGTTTCATAAATTTATCATTAGCGCACCTGAAAATATGAATAGTACTGCCTCAAAATGGATATGTTTCATTATACAGGGAGGCCACCTCAGCACTATCTTCTTTCTTTAAAGATATTAGTTAAATATTCCACATTATATGCAGAAATAATAGTGGATGGTTAGAAGATAGAGATAGCGGTCTTTACTTCTATTAAGGTATATTCAAGAATATTTTATTTTAACTTAAAAACCAAACGATTCATATGTATTAGAAAAAATATTTATTGTATAAATCATTTACAATAATCTTGGGAAACACCTAACAATTAATTTTAAAGTCAACTCTATTTTAGAAATAATTGAATTTTTGGTCTTGTAGATAGTATTAGTTTTTGTGCCTGCCAACTAGAGATGAACAAGCAACCCGATTTAGCGGGAAAATCCGAATCTAAATTGCCCGGAGCCGCGAGTAACGGGTAAGCTTGACTGGGTTGCAATGCTTGTGGCTCTCGTTGCTTATTAATTTTTTTATAACCCATTCTTCTGCGAGACCAGCTAAATTTATTGATTTCTTAATCAACGTTTTACGCTATTGATCACAGGACACCAGAACTGCGCAATACCCGCAACCCGCCGTTAGATAAAACTAATGCTGAAACCGTTTTCCGGTTGAAGACCGTGTTCATTCTCACGGGCTTTTAGTAAGAAGGCTGGGATATAATTGGGCACGAATGGTTATGCTCGGGGCGGGGGTGGTGATAACTTTCTTGCCATCAAATGAGACCGGGCGACCACAAAGGTCAAGTAAACACGTGCGCCCATTCAACGGGCACGGACCGGGCGGGTAGTTAACGTTCAAAATCTCCTAACAGGTTCCTAGCCATTTGGGAGTAATAAGAAATGGTAAGATCTGACCAGAAGAATATAGGCTAATTTGGCTTCCTTTTGAGTAAGTTCCACGACTTTTTTTTCTAAATCATTCTTTGATGTAAACTGTTGGACAAATTAAATAAGGCATCCACCCTAATCACAAATACACCTACGCTTAGGGGTGACTATATAAGTTGTCTAAATCTATCAGGGCAGAACTTGGGAATGTTTCTGAGAGAATTAATCATGAAAATATTGACGACATTAAAAAGTATATTAATTAGTATATTGATGCCAAGTAATCTAAAAAAAATCTATTATACCTGAATGTTTTCTTTTAAAATCTAATGAGCAAATGAGTGAAAAGGTATCACAAGAAGAGTTAATAAGATTGCCTAGAAAGTTAAAGTCAGTTTTGTTTAGCAATGAACGTGCCGTAGTTCTATGCATATGATCACTGGTTCGAATCCCACTGCTACTTTATTTGCCTTAACATCAAATAACAAATAGTAAGATACAAACTTTGTTATATACTGGTTTCAAAATCTCTGCTTTCATTAATGAAAATACCACATGACAAAAATTGTTTATTTCATTATTTTTCGTAAGGGTTTTACTAAAAAACTCCTCTATTACCATTCTGTATATTTTTAGAATTTAAAGCAATATTCAGTGAATAATATTGTATTCTTAGAATAAATCTTTAAATACAAGAGCTTTTCAGAAAATTTAAGTAACTCTGTTGTATTAATTAATTAATTAGTTAGCAACTAACCCAATAGTACAAACGGGAAGGAATTCCCGCGCGCCTTTTCCGTGACGTTATAGGTTATTTGTTAGTAAGTTAGCCTAATTAATTAGATTTATTTTTCCGATTTATGCATTAACTAATCATAATTATCCAATTCCTATTGGACTAACGGGATAATTAGGGAATATTACGGAATACGGGAGCTGTACATGGGCCTAATTTCTTCAGACCAATTTGACCCGCCCGCTGAAATAATAAAGCGGTCCGACGACGGTTATTATCAGCATCTGTTTATTTAATTCATTTTTGTCTAAAGGTTCTTCCTAAGTTACTCCAATATTAGTATTTTATTTTTAGAATAACCTTTTGAATACAACAACTTTTCAGTAACATTTAATTGCTATCTATACTTGTATCGTTTGTTTTCAGAAAATTCAATACAATTGGTAAGATTGTAGGTTAATAGTGAGGGATCGATTAATTATTATTAATTAATCATAAATCGAAGAAATAATGCTAATTAATTAGGAAAATCTAACTTACTAACGACTAACCTACTACAAACGAGAGGAAGTATTTGCGCGCTTATTTGCTTCTTAGTTGGCGTTGCAGGTTAGTTGTTAGTACATAAGTTAGTCTAATTAATTAGATTAATTTTTCCGATTTGCGCATTAACTATTCATAATTAGCCAGTTCCCAGTGGACTGACGAAACAATTAGGGAACATTACGGAATACGGGAGCTCAGCACGGATCTAATATTTCCAAACCAACTCGACCCACTCTGCTGAAATAATAAACCAGTGGTCCAATCCCACCTGTTAATTGTCATCAACTTTCTGTCAGCATTTGTTTATCTCAGTAATTTTTGTCTGAAGGGTTTTCCTAAGAAAACTCCAATATTACTATTTTATTTTTAGAATAACCTTTTTAATACAACAACTATTCAGTAACATTAAACTTTGCTGTACTTATATCATTTGTTTAGAGAAAATTCAATATAAGCTGAAAGATTGTATGTTAATGGTAAGTGATCGATTAATTATTATTAATTAATCGTAAATCGAAGAAATAAGTGTAATTAATTAGGAAAAGCTAAGTAAGCTAAGGCTGACCCCGCCTGTTAGTTATCGTTAATTTGCCGATCCGACCGATTTACTCTAGTTCGGCGCCCGCCTTAGCTGGCGGGCTGACCCGCTGCGATCAGACATTTCCTTCAATTAAGGAATCAGTTTCTTTAGAAGCAAACATTAAAAATGCTTAGTATGATGGGAGTAATGATGCGTATTCTTGTACAAATAAATACGTAAACTAAATAAAAGCATACACTTCGTTGTTCCAATGGTCGTGGTTCGAGTCCCACTTGGGGAGGCCACTTCTAAATTGGAAAGTTCGGTTGCATGAACTACGATCATGTGTTATTGATCATGTGTTACATGTTACATGTGTGCATGTTACATGGAGGGACATGACGTCATGCCCTTAGATGTTAATTCCTCCTTAGTGTAGGCTCTAAATGAAATATCAATTGTTATTAAATTTTAATTCGTTTACTATTAAAATCTTAAAATGAAGAACATTAAAATACAAATATGTAATAACGTAAAAATGGTATATACCTGAGTAACTGAGCTTAAATGTAAATGTGAAACAACTTTTTTCCTCCGAATCTAAACCCTTGCAAGACGAAAGATTGTTATTTTTTAAGGGGTGTAATTTAAAGAAATTCAGAATGTACGATTTTAGCCCACAATAGAAATCTGCACCCAACCCCTACAAATTCAAAATTTTAGCCCGCAAGAAGTCTGTCGACACAATCCACATTGTTTATAATAATAATAATAATAACTACTACAACCCATAACCTAAACCAAGGCCCCAGAAGCTATAAGCTTGTGCGGGATGGAGGGGGCGATTATTATTATTATGTAGGCCCAATGTGCGGCTGCAGCCGACTTACAGATGGGACAGCGCAAATCCCACATTTGTGTCACAGCTAAGGAAAACTGCAGAAAACCTTAACCAGATCTGCCGGCGCCGGGAGTCGATCGCGGGCCGCTTGGGTGAAAGTCCGGCACGCCAGGCATTACACTACCAAAGCTGTTGACAACGGAACTCAATATAATTAATATATTTTTTAATTGTTTTCAATATTTCCATGGTTAATTGCGTTTGTTCTCGAATGAAATAAAACAATGGAGAATTTGAGTGAGTTTGTTCGGTCCTAAATGTAGCATTTCTAAATGCTTTCACCTTTTCTCAGCCAATAAAACAAAACAATAAAGCTCGCATGTTGTCAAATTTGTTAATAGACAAGAGACTGTTTGATGACATGATTCGATTTACTTATTTAAGGAATATGCGCAACGCTGGAACTGACTGACTGACTTATCAACAATACCTAATCCATGCCTTGCAAAGCTGGGCAGTGGTTGTTATAGGCTCATGCATCCTTGTGAAATAAAGATATGGTATGTTTCAGCGATACTCTCGTCTTTCTGAATGGCCCTCGCTGATCCCCAAATTGCAAGGCGAATGCTGGGACAAATTTAAAGTGATAATGGTGCAAATTTCTCTGGGACCTGCCTTAGTTCACGGTTTTAATAATTTATTGCATTTGCATATTATTTTTAAAGTTAAAATTAAAGATTATAGATTTAACTTCTGTGCACATCCTTACATCGTTATTACTATTCCAATTCAATTCCTCTGTGCTAGGAAAAAAACGTTCAATTCGATACAGCAAAAAACTTCTAACGGAAAAAATGAATGAAAATACCATTAAGCAGAATAGAAAATTGGATATGTATAATTTATGAATGAATGGGAACGTGTACACTTCATCTTAAAAGTAGAAGATTATATATACAGCATAGTGTATATGAATGGAATTTGTTGTACTACAAATCGTTTGGTTATAAAACTGACGGATGGCCGGTCATTACCAGGCAAAAACGTAGCCCAAAATAATGAGATACGGTGGCGTGCAACCGCAATAATAACCTATAATCATCCCACTTGTTACAATTGGATTCCTATTTCAACAGAAATGGATTACACTCAAACTGTGTACTTATTTCAAGGAGTCAAAAACAAACCCGATGATTATATTATTGTAGGTCCTTATATTCCTTCCAAATCTTCATTATTGGTAAGAAGATATCGATATTTTTAGAAATAAACAAGTGAGGAAAAAAGTTGTAATAATTTATTACAAAGTAACTTGAACTTGTAAAAATACACACATTAAAATGTAATCGACTGCTTTAGGTCTGTCAAGTTCAATGCAAAGATTACATAAATCAACAATTTATATGCAAGCTACTTTCAATCAATTGCATACCTAACAATTTTCTTGTTTGATTTTTCTATTTATGTAAGTGTATAAATTATTTTTATAAATGTCAACTTTTCTAAAAAACAAACTCTTATTATAAATTATAAATTCTAGTTACATTTATAAATTATTATTATTGGCGATGTTAATTGCGCTACTAGAAATTATGCAACTGCAAACTAGAAATTTAACAAAAACAAAAATTATATATTTGATAAACGATGAAGGTGAGATTCGTGATACAATTAAGTTAAACTGGTTATTTTTTGTATATATCAGGTAGTTTAATTTTATAACCTGTTTCATTTAATTACAGGTATATGAGATCGCACCTTCTTTATAATGTTTACATAATTTTTTTCTGACAATTTTTTCCTATAACATTCTTTATTCGAGTTCTTGAACCCTTTGACATAATACTCGATGACATAAAAAGTGAAACGTTATTTTATTGTCGAAGATCAATATTATAAAAACATTTTCAAGTTTAGTTCTATTTTATTATGCTTGCGTATAAGAACTTTACTGCCGACGCGACGGATCGAAGACAATATGCATTATTTGTGCACCCCGGCAGTTTTTACAATTAGGGTAGATCAAAGTTATGATTTTTTTTGTTAAACAAATCAAGTTATACTAATTTTGGTTTGATCCTTAAAATATTCCTAATGTATTTTGTTCATTCCTTTATTTTTTCGAGTGCTTAAACATACGAAGTCAATTTCTTCAAGAGTAGCTGTTGCAGTAAAATTATTATATTTGCATCCTTATTGCTGCTTCGAAAGCAAACCAAGAATTTTCTCTTGGACAACTTCGAGGACATTGACCACCCCGCAATTGCTCATCTGTGAATAAGATCACCTTTTTTGTAGATGGAAAAAGGATACTTGGAAAACAAAAACAAGCCTCAAGAGGTGTTGATAAGGGCAGGTTCCTTACATCAATTCCTATTCAAGATTCCTATAATTCAAATCTCAAGCTTAGTTTTCGTGAGTCATAATTTAGTATTTTGAGTGTTACAATAGTAAGAGAGCTACAGAATTCCAAAACTTTCGAATTTCAAAAACCAAAAAGACTGTTTAAGAATGATTTTTTTTCACATGTTTGTTAGTTATTAAAAATTCTTTGATGATAAAACAATTTTATTTAATCTATAATTTTTATAATGGACGTGCGGCGTCAGGGACCCCCAATTCCAAATAACATAAACCCTTGGACCCCCCCAACCTTGATCGGGCTCTCACAACTTTTCTTCCGGTTCTAGCAAATTAACACCATCTCTGCTTTGGTGACTGCCATGTCTATGATGGGTGACCAATATGGAGATTTATAGCAGCCCATGGACCGTCGATGTTGGTATTTTCTCAAAACTCTATTGCTGGACTAAAGTGTGTGGCTGCGCATTATTTTTTGGAAAATACTATCAACCATAACTAACGAAATGTGTCTACCGAACATCAGCTTCTTTAATCCCATAAAATAAGAGTTTTGATACTAAAAATTTGAACAGTTTGTGAATTTCACCATCTGTTTGCCACGATAATATTTTTTCTACTTATTGAGTATTGGTCCATACCGATCGGACCAATACTTTGTCGAGCCAATGTAATAAAAATCCACAAGTAAAATGAAAGCTCGATTTTCATCTCAAGCTAGTAGCAAAAAAATACTATTTCTGCGCTCGCATCAGTCAGATTAGGTCATTCGACATTCAGACGCCGACCGATCGACACGCAGAGCAAAGTTTTCAGCCAATCAGAGAGACCTGAGCTAGTTCATTGTTGTTACTCGCTTTTATGAGTAAGCGCCCTCCACTTGTGCTCCTCGAAGATGGGAGGCTTATACTTGAGACTTTTCTTGTTCGGCCCGTTGGACACGGTCGTGTATTGGGGGTGCCCTTGGCAGTATACGTACTCTTAATATTTCGGTTTTTCAATTTTCTTAGATACAGAATTATCAGGTTTAGAGCTTTGACGTTAAAAGATTTTAGATTTCTGCTGCTGCTCTTCCATCATCTCCGAGGAGTTAAAGAACGAATAACTGCAGGATTATTGCAAAAAATTGATGTGCAAATAACCTAACCTTAACAGACCCTAGAGATCTCGAGGGTCCGATACACTCGAAATCTGGAGTCTCATAAACTGTAAAATATAATTTTATGGTACCTAGTACTATGGAAATCTAATATCGTTTTGTTTTTAAACCTTAAAAATCTTACTGCAATATGAAGGGCTTTTTATTCTCTACATTTTGGTGTGCCATTTTTTAAAATTGAGTGTTGCGTTGCCAAGTTAGGCGTCTTTGAATATTGCAAAATTGAATTTTTGTAATTATTTGTGTGATACATTAAACTCATAAATTCTCATTGAAACAGGTTTTGACGGTGGTACGTTGTTTTAATAAATCAATTTTTACAGATAAAGTACCATTATACCTACATTAACGTAAACCACAAACAAATTAGAATGCGTTTTTATTCTTGTACATTTATTTTGCAAATGATTAACAAAACAATTGAAAAGTACAGAAACAAAAAAAATTAATCTAGTAGGTATAATGGTACTTTATCTGCAAAAATCGATTTATTAAAACAACGTACCACCGTCAAAACCTGTTTCAATGAGAATTTATGAGTTTAATGTATCACACAAATAATTACAAAAATTCAATTTTGCAATATTCAAAGACGCCTAACTTGGCAACGCAGCACTCAAATTTAAAAAATGGCACACCAAAATGTAGAGAATAAAAAGCCCTTCAAAATGATGTCTCACTCGACCGCCTTTCCCATTTAAGATCTTTGGTGGTGGCTTTGGGGGGCAGGGGGTGAAGGGGGCGATATAATTTATACCTCAAAATTCTTCCCCCTTGAAAACAAATTTGACGTGTCTCAGCGATTTTTGAAATAATTTTCCAGTTTAGCGATACTAGGGGTGGGAAGTTTTCAAATTGACACACGGTATAAATACTAAATGTACTTATTAAAATAAGGTATAGATCCGTAAATCTTAGCTCGAATTTTGGTCAAGTAGAGACTACTGACTGGGTAGGCCTGAAGAAGCTTTAGAACTTGATAGGTATATCGGTATGAGGAGCCGGACATTTCGGCGCAGATCATTTCGATGCGGAGCACTTTGGCGCAGTAACACTTTGGCGCAGGGACACTTTAGCGCAGGCCACTGAGGCGCAGGGACACTTCGGTGCGAAAGCAGTTTGTGCCTTTCATTTCAGCCTTTATTTGGAAAAATTGTTTAGTATTATTGTAATGAACAAAATTTGTAGATACTTACAGGTAATACATACAGTATTCGATAAATACGGTATGATGAGAAAATTTGCTACAACAAAAGCTCGTATGTTCTGCCCTGCCAGAAGGTTTATCAATTTTTTTTATTCTTTGGCATCTGAAAATGAATGTCGCCAAAGAACAGTGGCTCCTGAAGGGTTGGACATATTCCTATCCAACGTAATGGATAATCCGGAACTGAGGCTAATGTAATTAAATACGCTGTAACATTAACATGTAACACATTAACACTGTAAAACATTAAAATCGAATTTCTACGAAAGGTAATACTTTTTGTAATAAAGATTTAATTTGTTTATTATAAACCTCTTTTTTATAAGAATTTTGTCTCGGTAGGTAATAATTATAAATGGATGCTGCTTAGTGCTTATAGTCCAGTGCTTAAAGACAAAAAGCACTAGAATAACGCAATATAACCAACCCAAGGAAAATTCTGGAATTAACAAAGGTGTATGTGTGTACGTAAAAATAAAAGCGGATCACGTTGATAACAGGATAGCTTATCCCAAAAAAATTTACGCTAATAGTCCAAGAAAACGATTTTTATTTAAATATCTCCGAAAGTTTACCGACGCCGAAGTGTGCTTGTGCAGAAGTGTGCCGCGTTAAATTGTCCTCGCGCCGAGATGTCCACGCCTAAACCACCTAGACTGTAGTATGATTAAATCCAAAAGCTTTACTAGTATTTTTTGTCCTTTTTGAAAGGAAAGCTTTATAAGACGCCATAACATACCAACTTCTTTAACAAATCAGTTTAGTAGATCCTTTGGTGTGTCTCAGGTCGGTCCCCTCTCAGGTTATGATCGGTTTTAACTGTAAAAAGTTAACAAACATTACAATCAGTGGAACTTAACTAGTAAGATGGAGTAGTGGAAACTGACAAGTTTGAACTACTGTCGATAAGTCTGTGCAGTTCAGAATCGTTGATAACCCTCACAATTACAAACCATAACTATAAGCAATTGCGACAACCGCTTCTCCTAGCCCCTTTTTCCGAAAGCTTCCTACATCCTATACTTACAAGCAAAGATTTGATTTCATATGTTGTTATTTGAAAACAAATCCCTTTGATATACTTAAAGGTGTTCACACACAGGTGCTTGTAGTAATAGAAACACTATTACCAGTAGCGTAAATTTAGGGTTAATTTTGCTACTGTTTACTTGTCTAACCAACATACGTCAAATAAACGCTCAAAAGTCCAAAATAACATGGTAACCCTAGTAGTTCATTAGCTAAATGACAAAGCAGAATCATTCAGTTCTTACAGCAGCTGAAATACCTGAAAGAACAGTGAAGCAATTGGCTCGAAGCTTGCACAGTTACACAAGCGTGATTATGTCTGGTTTCGTTTGACCACGCAGGACTTTACACATACTCCTGTTAGAATTTCGAATTCTGATCCTTCTGGATCTTATATTACATACAGATGTCTTATTGTTTATTTAGTTCATAAAGTTCGCAAGTCGTTCATTAAAATCGAATAAAATGCGGATAATCCGCTATTAATTATCTGAAGCAAATTTGTATCATATTGTCTAATTTGTCAATGAATTGTCTAAACACCCAACAGATTGTTCGCCGGTTTAAATTGTATTTACCGTGTATGAGAAATTGGCAAATGGTAAACGGACGAATAATTCCCAAAAAATCGCATTTAGGGGTAATGGAACGACCAGAAAATATTTAACGGATGATATTTGACGAAACCTAAGATGGCACACGAAGGTTAATCCGACTAGAATTGACAGCCGTGGATTTTATTAGAAATCTGTTGAGAAGTTTTCACCTATTTATCATGGTTGCCAATGTAAGATATATGCAATAAAAGTCTATGGCAGATGATCAAATCAAATCAAATTATTAGATTTAATTTATTACGAAAACTGAAAACTAACTATAACAGACAAACAGTCTGTGTTATATAGATTTCTATTGTATTAACTCTGTATTAAGCTGAAAATTCTAACAAATGGGCGGATATCGAGTAAACAATCCGAGGCGGATTATCCATCTGTTTATCATCACACCTATTTCAAATTAATTAGAATTTGAAAATTTTGACGAATAATACTTAATCGATCGTGGTTTGTTTGCGGTCGATTTGCATTATATTAACTTTTTATAAGAAGTCGATATTTTTATAACGGATGTTCTAATACAACATAAATACAAAAAAAACTTCAGACAATAATTATATTAGAGACCAATTATTCCACCGTTTGTCAAATAAGTGTAGTTTAGATATTCAAAAATTTCGGCACACCAGAATCTGGCCAAGTACCTGCACTATAGTCTGTTACATTATTAATGTTTCGACTCTTAATATCTCAATATTTAATTAAAATAACATCACAAAAAGAAGCACAATGCATTTTACTTTTGCTCGAACAAGAACCACTTTTTATCCGCATTCTACTCATTGTCCGCTAACAAAACAAAGACAATTAAAGAGATAAACTTCACATTAACTATTAACCATTTCCCTCTGTACATCACCAACATAAGATTACATAAATAGTTAGCATGAGAACAACCACTCAAATAATGGTGACAAAATGCTATAAAGTATCTGCACTATTTTTTCCCTTTTCTACTATTAATGCTATTAGTATTAGATGGTGGGAATGGATAGGTACCAGCAAAAAATGTGTAAAGAGGCATATGGTGTAATAGGGTCTTTAATAAACTGGGCTACACGTTCTACCAACTACCAGGTGGTTATAGTTAGTATTGCCTAGTAAAAGGATATAGGTGATTTGTCATACACGATGTGCAAATTAAAAATCAATTACAGGGAAAGATTATTAAAAAATATAGTATAACTACTTCCAAGTTAACACGAATTGCCTTTTTTAGATAAAGTTTTTTAGATCTTGTATTTTCCGTTAGATTATTACATAAAAGCAATAGATTTATTCAGATTTCATAGAATAATAAGCACATAACTGTAGAAGTATTGTGCCCAATAGTGCATAGTACAAAATGATACTTATGAGGAAACTAAAGAAATTATATAAGGAAACAAAAAACAAAGTTTAGATATAACATAAAACGAAGGTATTAATATCTTACGAGTTCAACAATTGAAAAAACGGGAAATATTTACAAATTAGACGTCATGTCGGTGACAAAACTGTGTATAGAATTGTTTCCGGATTTGTAGTGCATTTATTTTGTATTATAATTAATAATGACAACCGTACAGAAATTACGCGTCAGATTATCCGTATATTCTAAACTGTATTTACTATATACTCCAAGTTTGAAAGTTTGGTAAACGAACCGATAATCCGCGACAACCTGTCTGCGACCATTTTATATGACAAACGCTTAGAACTTTCTACCCAACTACCAACGAATTTTATCTATTTTGTATTCCAAGTTTGCAGTCTGACAAACAGGCGGATAATCTGCAACGAATTGTTTTCAGCTAGTCTATATTGCACTTAAGAATGAAAAAATAAACGACCGATTGTTTGCAGATTTATATTATTATTATATTTAATATATTTAATTTGTTTTCTGAATAGACAAACATGCCAAAAAAGGCGGATATTCCACCAATAATTATCTGCGATTGATTTGTATTGGCATCTAGGAAGGGCGAATAGACAGGAAATATGGCCTGCAGAGTTGTATTATATTACTTCGTGTGAGAAATTAGGCGACAGTATTCAGTAAATTGTATTTGTATTCCCAATTGACAGACTGGTGAATGAACGGATAGTCCGCGACAACTTGTTTGTAACTATTCTGTATGACAACCGCTCAGAAGTTACGTGACAAATTTCCAGTAAATTGGAAGTATTTACTCTGTATTCCAAGCTGGGAGTCTGACACAAACGGGCGGATAATCTGCAAGAATTATTGCAACTGGTTTGTATTGCATTTAGGGATAAAAGCAATATCCGACAGATTTATATTATATTTAATTGTTGTTGGAATAGACAAAGATGGCAAACAGACGGACTGGCCTGCATTGCATTTAGGAATCACAAACTGTCAGGAAACACACGGTAGATTCCGCAGATTTGTATTATATTTACTTTGTATTGGAAGTAGACAAATTGGCGGATCCGTAAAAAATTACCTTCAACTATTTTGTATTGCAATTAAAGATGACAAATAGGCTGAAATTATGAGACATTTGATGGCTGGGTGAATGAACGGATAATCCACGAAGACTTGTTTGCAACTATTCTGCGCGGTATCTAAAAATCACAAAGCTCAGAAGTTACATGACAGATTGCCTGGTTAGGTAGATTGTATCATATATTTCAAGTTATTGGCAGACAGACGGATAATCCGTGACGAGTTATTTGTAGCTTTGTGTGTACTGCATTTAGGTATTACAAAAGGACAGAAATATCTGAGAAATTGTTCGTAGTATTAAATTGTATTGTGAGTAGACAAACAAAACAAGCGGGTAATCCGCAACAGATTATCTGTGATCAGTTTGTGTTGCATTTAGAAATGTAAATCGACAGACAATACATGATATGTTTTCTCCAGATTTGTATAATATTTACTTTGTATTAGAAGTAGAAAAATGGGCGGGTAATCCGCGACAAATTATCTACGACTGGTTTGTATTGCATTTAAAACGACAAATAGATAGGAAATCATTGATAGATTTTCTCCATATTTGTATTATATTTACATTGTATTGGAAGTATACAAATGTGGCAAATTGGCGGATAATTCGTGACAGATTACTTTCCGATTTGGACGGACAGATTTACTTGCATTTGGACGACATACTGACAAAATTTACGGTTGAGATTATCGGTGAATTGTGTTTACTATGCATTCCAAGTTGACAGATTGGTACAGAACGGATAATCCACGGAGGCATTCTGTGCTGCATCTAGAAATTAAAAATTACGTGACCAATTGCCCCTCGGTTGTATCTTATTTTATACTTCAAGTTATTGACAAAATTATTTGCAACTTGTTTGTATTGCATTTAAGGATTGCAAAAGTACAGAAATATTGTACAGATCATCCACAGATTTGTATTATTATATTTACTTTGTGTTGGGAGTAGACAAACATAACAGGCGGATAATCGGTGACAGATTGTCTACGATTGATTGGTATTGCGTTTAGGAATGGCAAATGGACGAGAAATACACGATATATTTTCGCGGATTTGTATTATATTCCTTTTGCATCGGAAGCTGGTAAACATCTGCATGACGGACGGTATAAAAATTTCGGACTGACCTCGGATCTGTTTGTATTAACTACATCAATGTAAACGAATAACTCGCGACGGATTATTAATGGAGAATTTATATTGAATATAGGGTAATAACAAAAGAATAGACAATATGCGAAATAAATGTTCTCGGATTTGTATTGAGTTACCTACAGCTAACACTAACAAATCTGAAGACATGTATCCGCTATATATAACAGAAGAGGTAATACATGATTTATTGAATGGATAATCAGCGACAGATTTTAAAGTAATTGCAATACAGGTCGTGAAGAATGAGCGGATAATTCGCTACAGATTAACTTCGACTGTATTGCATTTACTTGCATTTGAACAACAGCGTTAGATTATCGGTAAACTGTATTTACTTCGCATTCCAAGTTGGCGGACTGGTGAATGAACGGATAACCTGCGACAATTCTTCTTTAACTGTTATGTGCTACATTTACAAATAACAGACTCTGGGAAATTATGTGACAAATTGCTCGTGGATTTAATCTATTTTATACTTCATGTTATTCACAGACGGACGGATTTTCCGCTACAAATTCTTTCCAACTTGTTTGTATTGCATTTAAGGATTGCAAAAGAACAGAAATATTCGACAGAGTATCCACAGATTTGTATTATAATATTTACTTTGTATTGGGAGTAGATAAATAAAGCAGGCGGATAATCCGTGACAGATTGTTTGCGACTAGTTTGTATTGCATTTAGAAATGACATATGAACGGAAAATACACGATGAATTTTCCGTGGATTTGTATTGTATCTCTTTTGTATCGGAAGTTGGTAAATATGGCTAAAGGCTGGATGATGGGTAGTATGTAAATTTCAAATTGACCTCGGATTTGTTTGTATTAACAACGTTACTATAAACAAATAACCCGCGATGAGTTATTAATGACAGATTTATATTGCATAGAGTAATAAGAATAACAAAAGAATGAAGAATATACGATAAATGTTCTCGGATTTGTATTGAATTAACTAACACTAGCACAATACAAATACCATGTATCCGCTATATGTATATAACGGAAGAGATAAAAAAATTATTTAATGAATAATTGCGACGGATTGTGTGCGGATAGTTTTTAATTTATTTTTAAAAATACAAAACGAATTTTCCGTCGATTTACGATATGGTATTGAAAGTTGAGAATTTATGAAATAGGCAGATAATCCGCGATAAATTGCCTGATACGAATTTGTATTGCATTTTAGGGAGATGATAAAGAGACTAAGACATACACCAGTGACTGATTGTAGATGGTGGGTTTGTATGGAAAATTATTCAATATGACAAACGCATAATCCGCAACTGATTGCGTTTGTATTTTCTTGGAGTTTAAATTGGAAAATAATAATAAGCGAGTGACAGGCTTTTAATACAGAGTTAACACAAAAACAATTCGCTTTAGAAATTCTAAATCGACAATCCGTTACATCGGTTTGCAGTCACATTATTTTGTACTAGAACAAAACTAGAATTGTACAAAATTATTAGAAATCAACGGATAATTTGTTTTTAGTGAATTGTAAATGTGACTGATCAAGTAATTAGAATTGGCGATATGTGTCTAATACATAGTAAATACAATAAAAGTTCTATGTGAATGTGAAAAAAAGAATATTCTAATTCTAATTACTACGCGGATTATCCGCCAGCTACATTTTATGTCTAAGTTATTATTATCATAGTTACTAACTATGATAAACGTGCAGATATTGGAAACAGCTTAGAATACCAAGTAACTGGCGTTAAAACGCCACGTAAAATAGGACGCAGATTTTCCGTCAAATTCTCATCGCATTTTTGCATTGAAAATATTTTACATTTACGGATAATCCGCAAAGAATTATTTTGGCGACTTTTTGCTCTATTTACATTGTATAACAAGAAAGGCAATAATGGAAAACTACGGCATAAAACCTGACGGGTCCAGAGAGAGAGTAAGACTCGACAAACAATACAGGATTCTTCGTGACAAGTATATCAACTGGATAGATAATGATAAAGAGACAGAAAATATCCAATAAACTGTACGTGGCGGATTTTTACCAAAAAATATTATGTTTATCTTACGATTTGCTTTAATTGAGAATTGATGATATAATAAATGAGCGGCTTATCCCCAACAGTTTTCTAATTCAAAGTAAAAAAGAAGATTTAGATAAGTGGATATCTGTTAGATGCCACTTTTGTTTTGTATTACTACTAGTAGTTACTAAAGTATGATAAACGCACAGATATTGGAAAAATTGTCTGCAATTTGCTGATGTATTTACTTTGTACAAAACAGGCAGCTACGGCTATCATATAATAACCTGATGGATCAAAACGAGGGAGAGTGATAATAAACGAATCGAGATTACGAAACCAATAGTCCGCATCGGGTACGTAAATTTTCGTACCTTCGATACGATGTTTGAGACCCAAAGATTGCTTTTAGTAGCTCACAAATAGTGTTGCAAATCGACATTCTGATTGAATTTAATTAGAGAATCTAAACTCAGAAATGCAAGTATTCAAACAATTACCTTGCATTACATTTTATTGCAACAGTAATGAGATTCCAGAAGTTATTTTATAGTACATATATTTTTTTAATAATAATAACTTTATATTATTAGCACTTTCTTTAAAAAAGATTAAAAACAGCGGCTGCAGACAACGAAATCATTACACAAAAGCGAAAATGTTGAAATTGTCAAACAAATTACCTCACGTCCCACCATAATAACAGTAATAATAAAATTATCTCTTTATTGTATCCAGAAACAAACTGGAGTAAGCATTATTTATAAAATTTATATAATTCTGTAAACTTTCTTCTGTTTCTTGATTAAATTATGTAGATTAACATCATTTAACTTTTACAACTACTATTAACGATTTTTTTGCATCTAATTTTTTTTTATAAACATTTAATTTTTATTACAGAACTAAAATGTATCCCTGGTATCGCGATTCGATGGGTGGCCAGCTGGGACAGCTGTGCGGACCTATGGCCACTACCATCAAAAGTGAAAACGGCTACAACGACTGCATGTTAGCCCTGGATTATGCAACGCAAAGCAAGGTAAGTAGTAATTATTTTTAAGAAATGTGTATTATCTTTGTGTATTTTGTTAATGTGTATTATTTAAGACAAGCTTATTATTATTATTGAGGTTTTAAAAGATTTCTTTAAAAATAATGTAATAAATCTTCCAGACTATTACTTACTATACTTAGGTACTTTATACATACGTATGTTTTGTAGGTGTAATTATCATACGATGAAAAATAGGACAAGTGTGGGTAAAATTGACAAATAAACAGATTAGATTGATCAAAATTTTTTTAGTAACCATAGAGTCAATAAAGATTGTGAGTTATATTAACAAATTCACTAACAATACTCTAGGACAGACTGGCAGATTAAAATCGTCTGTGAACATTTCATTCGAATTAATACAAGCCCCGAATTAACATCAATCGCAATAGTTATGCAATTTAGCGGTAAACCATCGGTGTACTGCAATTATCTCGCCAAATTTTGATCCAAATAACAAACTTAACCTGTATTTATAAGTAACTTGTTAACTTGAGAGCTATTCATAGACGGACTATTTTTATTTAATTTGTAAAACCAAGAATTAATTAACTCAATGGAACTTTGGCTTAAAATAACTTCTCGAAAGACGATTCTTCTCTGAAGTAAGTCTTAAAAATGTGTCAAGAACGATCTGATACACTGAGAAAACATTATTTAAAAAAGGTTAATTAATAAAACGTTAAGCAATAACAATATGATCAATTTTTTTCTATCGAGGACGACCATGGAACTTGTTGGAACTGTCTTTGATTAAACTTCTTACAAGATTATACTACAATATTAAATAATCGACTAAACTTCACGACTTAGTTGCTTAAATTATCACCCCAATGGCACTTCTGTCAGGCTTAATCGAACCGGAAAATTTGACTAATAAAAAGATAATAAATACAATAAAGATTTGGTAGTTGATTAATCGCAAATTCCCGATTACTTTCTACTATGTTGAATTTTATGTGAATAATATAGGTAATGAATAACCTACTTAATAAAATTGAAGAACCTGTCATTAAAACGAAACTTCGAAATTCCAATGTCTAATTTCTCTGATGTTTCAAAGAGATGAATAGAAAAGTTCATGAAAAATACACGACAGATTCTCGGAGCCGGACATTTGGACGCGGCTGTTTCGGTGCGGGACACTTCGGCGCGGGACACTTCGGCGCGAGGTCACTTCGGCACAGGGACACTTCGGCGCGGACCACTTAGGCGCAGGGACACTTCGGCGCGAGAAATTATAGGTAATAAACACAGAATAATTGATGAAGTACAGTATTCGATAAATACGGTATGATGAGAAAAAAACTCAATATTTACCATCACAAAAGCTCGTATGTACTGCTAGATTTAAGAAAAAAATCATTTCTCTAAGCTGCTAAAGCATTAAAATCAAAATTATTCTGCAAATCTCTGCAAAAGGGAATAATTTGTAATAAGAACTTAATTTGTTTATTGTAAATCCCTTATTTTTTTTAAGAATGTTATGTTTGATAATCACGTTAATATAAATTTTAAAAAATCAAAAATTTTATAAAACCAACTAAATGAAATAGGAAAATTGACATTAACGTTGAATATCGTACCACTGATAAATACGTGCCTCACTTCACGAATATTGTCTCAGTAGGTAACACTTATAAATGGATACTGCTTAGCGCTTATACTCCAGTGCTTAAAGACAAAACGTAATAAAATAACACAACTTAACCAATCCAAGCGAAATTATGGAATTAAGAAGGTGTATGTGTTTACATAAAAATAAAAAAGGTTACTCTGAAAATAGGGTAGCTTGTTCCAAAAATTAGACTAATGGTCCAAAAAACTTTTTTTAAAGATTTCCAAAAGTTTTACCCCAATTTACCGCGGAAAAATGTACATGCCCCGAACTGCTTTTAACCAAAGTGTTCTTGCGCCTAAGTGTCCCGGCGCCGAAGTGGGGCTGCGCCGAAGTGTCCTTGCGCCGAACTGTCCAGCGCCAAACTGTCCTAGACCTTATAAAAATAATGAGAGTTCGCCTTAGCCAATTCGAAACTGATCTAAAAAATATTACAATAGTATAATAAATAATAAATATGTGTATTGGTAATTGAAGAATGATGAATCGACTGATATTGATTGTCACGTTTTTAATTTAAAGTAAGTCCAATAAAAGTGTCATCTACAGTCGGACGTGGATTATTCGTTAAACGCCTCACTTTCTATTAATAGTTACTTAGTGTAATAAACTTGCAGATATCGAAAAAAGCTTTTAATTCAAAGCACATGTGGTAAAAATGTCACGAAAAATCGGACGCAAATTATCCGTTAGTTTCTCATTGTACATATATTGTAATGAAAGTTGACAAGTATGACAAACTGACTTAGCGATTGTAAACTTAAAGGCTAACAATCTGAAATATTTGAAATTTTGGGTTTTTAAGATTTATTAAGTTCTGAGTGTTTTGAAACTTTGATACTTCGACACTTTGAGATTTATAAATATGGAATATTTAAATTCTAAACATGTGATACTCCCATTTGTATAAGATTGAAGGCGCTAAACCAAGAAATTTTAAAACTGAAACTGTAAATCCGAAAATTCAAAATTTTATGTATTTAAGAATTGCGAAATTTTGCATGGTTCTAAAACTGACAAATTATAATATTTAACTTCATTTTATAATTGAATTTCAAGAAGTTTTCATATTTCGGTCCGCCGTATTTTGAAACTTTGAAACTCCGAGTCTCCAATTTAACAGTATTAATTTAATTTGAAATGCTGAAGGTCTGATATATTGAAATTCGGCAACACTGAGTCTTGTAGGATTATTGAGGTTAGAATTGTGAGAATGTGAAGCTATTACATTTAAGAATTTTGCTCTCTGAAGCATTGAAACCTTAGAATTGAAGACTAAACCCAAATAAAATGTATTTAAAACTTAAAATTCTTTTTTTCCTGGGGAATCTCTGAAATATAATAGGCTGATCTCTAAAACTTTAACACACATGACAGCAGTAAATTTTTGAACAAAAGACAATATATTTCTAATTATAATATTAGACACCCAAACGACAAAATAGGCAAAACTAAAATTTCTTTGTTGCAAATAAGAGCTTAGAAAGGTAATTAACAACTCTGCTAGGTCAATTTAAATTTTATCTAAGTTAACAGTCAAGTTCAAAAAGGTGAGTCAAAAACGCATGTTCCCTATATACTAATAATTGCCCTCAAGGGCGCTATTTAGAAATGTAATTATATACAGGGTGTCCTGTTTAAAAATAAACTTTATTTAATCATCTGTAGATAACCGAGAAAAACGTATGACACTGCCAAGAATTTTTAAATTATTTCAATTAAAACAACTTTTATATAAAAATTCTTTTCACAGAATTTATTATTTTTGATATAGGCTCATAATAAACGGATCGCCCTGTACAAACACGTCATAGTTAAAACCCGCCGGATTTTGGAGTGAATGCAGCTTTTACAATACCTCCAGTTTCAACGCCAAAAACATATTTCTATCATATGTATTGAAAAAATCTAAACGTGTCCGTTCAATCCGGGTTAGACTGTATATGCAACAAGTGAACTCGCATAGCAGTACATTCCTGTGCTTCCACATTCCATCCTTTTGCCCTGGCCAGATCTTGTAGGTTTTGCCTTTTTAATCAGTTTAATTGTTATCAAAAGCGTACAAGTCGGAATCTTCTAGCTTATTATTTTCTCAGTGTACAATTTAATTCTTAATTAATTTATCCTGTCAGAAAAGCATACGTAAGGATAACATTTTTAACTGAGCACTTTTTACAGGAATCTACTGCATTACCCTATGTTAAGTCAAACCTTGCTTTTAGATAAGAACGTGCGAATTTATCGGCGATAGATGAGCAATAATTTTTTCTTGCACTTCTTTTTATTTGATTTCGTTTAAATTTAATTCCAAAGCAACCTTTTTGGTATATTAAATTATAAAAACAGTTAGAACAGTAGATCTATTTTTACAAATTCTTACAAAATGCAACAAGAATGATATTTAATACTTCCACAACTGAAATTTCTATCTTTGATTATAATAATGAACAAATTCTTTTTATGGTTGTTTTCATATAGTGAAAAATCTTATAAAAAACTAAAATTCTACACGTGCATTGATAAAATGATTCTAATAATTTTTTGATGATTATTTATTATTATGTAAGGATAAACTGAAGATATTATATACAGTTTTTAGGTTTTTTAAATTTAATTAATTCTTTTGACTCGTGAGATTTAATAATCAATACACCAATTGAACCCACAGAGGATTTTTGAAGTTGTACCAATTTATTACATTCCTTAATTGAATGCTGCAATGTTGAATTACTGTTTCAACCATCTCTATCTAAAATAATTTGTCTAAACTCCCATTATTAGAGATACTACATGTTTCATTACATAAGATAAAACTAACGAATATCTTTAATATTCCCAGTGTAACTGATTACTCGCGGTCGAATTAAACAAACACAGGGGTTCAGATTTGTTTCTCCATGTTTACACAACTGATTTAAAACATAGCCTTTCTCGTGCACTTCACATCCTTTCAATCCTTCTCCACCGGACAAATGTCTCAATTAGCATTTTAGATCTAGGTGGCCGTGTTTACATACCTACATTGCCTCCCGTGTGCTTGCTCCCCGTTCAGCTCGAAATCTCCAGTCCGACGTCTATAAAACGCGCCGCGAATATTTTAAGCAATTTACTACTCCACAGAATGTTTCAGAGTTTATTTACATTCGCTGGCCGTAGTAAAATAGACAAATGTTAAATTTTATACATTTTTTTTAATTTAACTTTTTTGTGGGTAGATAATTTTTGCTGATAGTAACGAAGCGCCAGTGTAGGTCGTTGGAGGAAGGTGTTCTGAAACGTTAATCGGCCCATATCGGGTTAATTTCACCTGCACTAAATGCGAAAAATTTGTTAATTTTTTTTTATTCGGTTTTTTTAAGAAATAATTATAAAGATGAATTCGAAAGATTTTGCATTTTTTTATCCTAGTTTTATTTTTGTTTAACTAGGAATATCTGCGCGCTGCTAAACCCTTGGGGTATATACTTTCATCCACCTGCTTTACCTAAAAATACATGTTATGCAAATGATTGTTTAAATTTGATCTCTATCTCGATTAGTTCTAGAAATTTTATTTTTTATTAATTTACGAAAAATTTTTAAATTTTTTTGTATCAATCGAAGGCCTCTTTCTCTCAATGCAGCCAACTGTAAAGTTGAGACGCAATTTTTATCAAGTATATCTTTGTCCCATTAAATTATTTCGTTAATTGGTTTAATTGTAATTACTTATTGTTTGTCAATGAAATAAAACGTTTAACTCTTGTAATAAGAATTACCGCAGAAATTCTTGCAATGTTTTCAACTAAAAAAATATATATACACTAATTTAATGAACATTTTTCTATAATTTTTCCCAATAACATGCTATATTTAAATGAAGTCTAATCGATCCGCTTCCTTAATTAACAATAATTACTGCGAATTTAAGAAGGAAAAACTTTTAATGACGCAACTAGCTATCTCTGCTTAAATTGGCAAATGTTGTTTGCCAAAATTTAATTCTTTAATTGTGAAAGAATAGGAAACGTTTCATTTTAAAAATTGAAGCTTTTATGGTTCGTTTATAGTTCTAAGAAATAGAAAAAATGTCTGTATTTATGTTTTAGTTTAACTTGTAATTTCATTACTGTTGTATCGTTAAATTTTCTGCATAAACATTGAAAGAAACTATTTCTTCATTTATCTTGATAAGTTTATACTGCTGCTTCTTAAGAAGGAAACACTGCTTCGGGTAATGCATCTATTTACATACAAATTAAAAATAGAAACTATTTATTTATAAATACGTTTTGGAAAATGTAATTAATTTTATTTTCGATTCACTTAAAAAGTGGAAATTCTACTAGAAACATTTCAAGGATAAAGTTTAATTGAAACACCTAAAACTATCTTGATATAATTGACTAATCCATTAAATATGCTCTCTTGACACATACAACAAATCATACTAGCAACAATATTTATTTGCAATTACTATTATTCATCGCTACATCTCTTTTACACTTGCATGCAGCGACGGCTGTGTATATACGAAATATTGTCGTACACGTCCTGAAACACATGTAGCTATGTTGCTCTAATGTGTGCGTACGAACATGATAAAGATATACTTATATACGCGTCATATCATGTGTTTCGGGTTTGCTTATGCACCGCCGCGCCGCTGCTTGTATCGCGAGAGAATTCCGCTTATTATTAAGCACCCGAATTGTGCCAGGCTTCATGGACAACTAATCATTATGATTGCTATTGATAACGATAAAATTGATTTATATGAGAGTACAAACAAATTATACAGCAACAGACACCGGTAGTAGCACAGTGATAGATACAAAACATAAACCACCTACCTTTACTCTTAAAAACAATTTTCCTCCGGCTAATTACAAACGTGGCGAAGCATTAAAATCGCCGCCACACAGACTTTCAGGCGGGTCGCTTGAATAGGGCACTAAATAACTATAGATGTAGGAAACATAATTAAAGTGCACTAAAGAAATATAAACCAAATTCGCTTAAAATTTGAAATGACATAAATTTATTTAACGTTGAACACAAACAACAAATTAAAAAAAATTAAAATGTAAAAGCAACTGAAATTTGGATACCGTAAAAAATGAAAAATCAATTCCTAGATAGTGCAATGCCTTTTATACGACGAGTAATATTTCTGGCATAAAAAATCAACCAAATCACATTTCCTATACAATTATCAGACAACTAAAATTAACTTAACTACTTAAAATATCCCATTTACATCTTCCTATTTTGACAAAATCCAACCTCACATCATAACAAACATTATTTACTTGCTTTTAGATTTTAGATATCAATAACATCAAAATAGTAACTACATTACCTAATTCCAGATTACTATGGCAAAACGTACAAACATGCATTTTATTTCAATGATATCTTCTACAAAAAGCAACCCCAACATTAAAATTTGTTTCAAAATTGTGTTTAAGAAACTGCTTGACAAAACAGCAATAAAGCATATTCCCACGAACTGTATAATCTATCTAAAGAAGAAGATTGAAACATAATTTTTTTATACAAACAAATTAGGTAAGGTAGCAAACACCTGCATACATACATTATCACTACCATGCACCTTGTTTGCTTTAGGTCAAAACTTACTTTCAAATGGCATCAACTCCTTTTTACTCGCTTATTTAGGTAACGATTTTACATCATTAGATGAGTAATGAAAAATTACCGAGATTCTAAGAAAAATCAACTTTAGAAATATCCTTTTACTACCCAGTGTGTTCTAAAGTGCATGTTTATTATGATAAAACCTTTTTTCTGACTTCAGAAAAAAATTATTAAAATTATATGTTTTTCTTGTTGAAGTTATGCAACCCATCTAACATCTCGTTGAAAGAGTAGTCCCCGCGATCAGCAAAACTGATACCCAATAAGAGAATTACCAATTACTACCAAAGGCGGCTACATTATGAATCTTACTCAACTGGATATGGCTAGTAGAGGAATAAATATGATAAAAATATTAAAAGTTTACATCCGATAATGAATACCGTAAACATTGGGATCGCCACCAAAGGTATGGACATAATAGCTACTGTTGCGGCAATAACTGACCGTCATCGTCATTCAAAGGCCTAATCGATCGCCGCCCAAAATATAGGTATACAACTATAGGTTGTCATCAGGTGCCGATATCAGTGACAGGCTAATGACTTGTGACTTGGCCAATGTCAGAGAGTTGCCTAGGTTTCCTTCAAAAGCGACAATGGTGATTGTTTTACTTGACTGGGATTGTCAATAAAGGAACCAACGATCGTCGCCTATGGTATTTTTTCATGCCTTATTGTGGAAATCTCCCGTTTGCACCATTTTATCAAGTTTTGCTTGACTCTTAATCATCCATACACAAATAGGTACTAACTTTCTTCACCGCAGGATGGATATTTTACCGAATTGGTCTAATGGAAGGCAGCAACATTAGGGACCATTCTTGTCATCTGATGGCTAAAAACACAAATACAGGCGATGTTTGAAATATTTGCCATTGGCAAAGGCACGGCTATTAGGGAACAGTGTTGGCTAACAGCAGAATTACAAAACGCCGGAAATTCAATCGTTTACACCGTTGACACTTTACACCACTTATATAAACAATGACCATTAGAATTTTTTTGGCTAGCATTAGAGTATTTCTTTGTTGGGCTGAGGAGCTCGGATGGTTAATAAATCAATGTACTCATATCAGAATTTTTCTTTATTTGTTCCGACCAAAGAGCTCGAGACTAGTGTCATTGATGACAAACAATCCAGGCGACAGGAACACGTTATGATGTCATTTTTCAGCGATTATTAGTCGGAAACGTCGCAGCCCAATAAGTAACGTAAACACGACGTCATAATGGGACCAATAATTAATTTATGAACAATACGTTACAATGACGTCATACAAACGTTTTTGAATGCCACATTAGTGTTTTTTGTATAGACACCACCAACATGTAAGTAATAAGCACCGATATTACTCTAATGTAGGGCCGGCGTAAGCTTTTGCGGGGCCGGGTTCAAAAATGCACTAGGCTTAAAAAATTCTAAATAAATTATTTATTATAAACATTATTACATACTCGTGTATTAGGATAAAATCATAGAGCTCATTATAGTTGATTACGAAGTAGGTACGCGAAGTCTTTATTCGCGCGTTTTTCGAAGCACGAGCGACGAAGAAACGAGTGATTTATTTGCGCAAATGTGTCGAAGATGACTTGTCGCATCGAGTTTTGCAACATTTTTTGAAAGGAACTTTAACAATAAAGAAAACATACCCAACCAAAAACTGTAATACCGTATCGAATTCAAAGTAAACATAAAACCAAGTACATACCAATAGATGGCGCTTGAACATTTGTCAGTGTACAGTCACTACATCTAGTCACCTAGGCCGCGCTGGTCTATCAGAGTACCGCAAAACGTCACCGTATTGGGGCAGAGAAGGGTGATTTTTTATAATGGACAAATTAAAACCACGTTTTACGTATTTGACATAATATTAGAAGTTTGATTTTTCAGAATAAGAAAAACCTTGTAAAGTAAACGTGGATACAAACAATTAAGAATTTCGTGCTTCTTTTGCTCAAATATGGCGGCGTTTTGCGGTACTCTGATCGATCAGTGCGGCCTAGGTGAGTAGATGTAGTAACTCTGTGTCAGGTAGAGTCACTACTTCTAGTCTTATAGGTCACTCTGGTCGATCAGAATACCGCATAACGCCTCCATTTTGGGACATAGAATGGTGATCTTTAATAACGGACAAATTAAAACCACATTTTACGTATTTGATATATTAGAGGTTTGAACTTTCAGAATAAAAACTTTTAAAACTAAACGTGGATTTGATTAAATTTAATATAACTTAAAATAATAAATAGCTTTGTGCTTTCTTGCCCCATTATGGCGGCGTTTTGCGGGCTGCAACGGTGACCAGATATAGTGACTCTATATCAGTGCAGTTATTAGCGATTACTAATATTTCTTTTGTGATTTCCAATACCCAAATGGGAAAACTGGCATTTTCTAAATTAAATTTTAGGTATAATTAAAGAACTCCCTCAACGAACATTCTTTGGCCAAGCTGGTGCCACTTTAACGAAATTTTATACTGATTCTGAATGCTGATTTCTAATTTACAATTACACAATTTAGTCGGGTTAGGTAAGATTAGGCTTAGGTTAGGGTTAGGTTTAGGTTAGGTTAGGACTAAATTAGGTTAGGTTGAAAAAAAATCGATTTTGCTTTTGCATAGCGATTTGGTTAGGTAGTGGCGTTTTTGTAGAGGTTAGGTTGGCAGCAACCACTTTTCGAGGCTTAGGGGCGTTTGCCCTACAAGTTCTTACATATTGGGAATCAGCATAAATTATTATTTATGGTTTTCAAGTTTTTAATTACGTCATCAAGATTTACGTGGTTTTGATGGTGGAAGTTTGCTTTGCCAGTTAAGTGACACGGAAACATCGGTGTGACTACAGCAGCAGAGAATGCGTGCGTATTTGTAAGTTGTAACGCGGAGCCATATAAAACCCGGGCCTCCTAAAACGCGGGGCCGTCTAAGGCACGGGGCCGGGTTCTGGGGAACGCGCTGAACCCGCCTCGCGCCGGCCTTGTCTAATAGTAGTGTTGGATGTAGAAGTTCCGAAGTCAATGTCTCTCAATATCTCGAATTGAATGTTTCCTCGAAAAATTATGAAATGTGAACTGAATGTTTAAAAATTTCAGAATTTTCTGAAATATCATAAAATGTAGAAATTAGTTGTAAAATAAAATATTACAACATAGTAGGATATAGAAAATTTCCAGTTATTCCAAAAATTTCCAACAATCTTTGTGACAGGTACTTTAAATACCGTCATTCGCCACATCGCCGTTTATTCTATTTGTTCATTTACTTGCACGTTCGCAAGTTAATTGAAAGTTGAGCTATTGTGGGTTATTTAGCTTATCAGTGGTTTTCAGTAAAGTAAACGCTAGCATCTCTTAACATTTAACAGTTGAAGCTAGCATTAAATTACTTCCAAACATTTTGAGGTTATGTTCTTTTTCTGTTGTAACATTTTCTAATTATTTTAATTGACATCAAGTCCTAGACAGTCTGCATGCTTTTTATTTGCTTTTAGATTTTGCAAGAAATATTACCATTAAATATTTTTTGAGTAAAAATGTTGTTATGTCATAAATATTTATATTTCATCTTTACCTCACCTCAAAAATACGTCTAAGCAACGTTATCAAAGACGTCATTTTTAATTTAGTATGAGTTCTCATCGCTGTAACGTCAGAATATGATATGCTTGGGGCCATGACATTAACACAAGATTTTTTCGTCATTACGACGTCGTATATAAGGTGATTTTGACGTTACAACTGACCAAATAAAGCCGTATTATGACGTGATGCTGCCGGTTGGGAAATGAATTATACATCCTTGCGAAAGGAAGTATATTGAAAATCCTGTACCACTAATATGGTTAATACATAAATAAACAATTGCTATTAGGAATCTTCTTTGGCATATGGTTATTGTTATAACAATTACTGCTTGCTGCCAAAATCAGTGTTATTAAGAGGATTAAGGTGTTATTAAGTTGGTCCTTGTATTCTCGTAATGATTACAACACAGGTCATCAGAGTGAGAAATCATCGAGGGGTTCTACAAAAATGTCAAGGAACTCTTCAAAGCGAGGTCTGGAAAGTTTAGGCCTTTCTGGTAATTGCGCTCAAAGTTTACGATCATTTAGTTTTCAAACTCAAGGTCACTGCATTTTTAGACACTTAAAAAATTGTGCTGATTGAGATTTGAAAATGCGAATTTGTATGGAACTGTCTGGACGATTAATGTTAAAATGTCGTTTTGGCATTACAACAAAGTATCCAGAAAATTCTTGTGAATTTTTGTGTTAGGTGCTCTTATATCCAAGCATGTCTGTTGCCGCCCCAGGCCTTATAAAGCTAGCACGTTACCTCTCATAAGCTTCTCAATAAACATCTCCAATAGAGACATATTCTAACAGTAATAAAGTTACAATTAATTGAGAAATATTGGTGAAGACCTGTCTAACCTTTGATCTCAATTTCTGATCTTGACGTTAAGTTCGCATGAAAATGAAAGATGGATAGAGAAAAAAATCAACATCTTTACGATATTGTAGTTGACAATGGATTGACAGCTGACGACTAACAAACATAATTAATGGTTATCTATACTGACTTTGTGTCTATTAGTTTTCCAAGTTATCACCAAAAAAACGCCAAAGTTGTTATCACCGGAAACGGAGACAGCTATAAAAATTCTTTTCGGTAAAAATTTACTTAGCGGGTACGTTCAAAGAAGTGGGGTGTCAAACGGTCGCGGTGCCAAGGTGAGGAAACGCCTCGTTAAAGAGTTCTTGTACCCCATGTTAAGTTTATGGAAATTTCTTTTCGTTGAGATTCAACGGAGCATTAAATTTAGTGATGCTCCGCGGCTAACCTAACAAACCTCATTGATCACTTTGGTGCGTATCACCAAAAGGTAAAGTGAGTTTCAAAAACTCGTTTTTTACTAACTTAACCTAACCTAACAATCATCATCGATCACTTTAGTATCACCAAACGGTGTAGTGATTTTCAAAAACTCGTTTTCTACTAACCTAACCTAACAATCCTCATTGGCCACTTTAATGAGTATCACTAAACGATGCAGTGAGTTTCAAAATATCGTCTTCTACTAACCTCCTTAAGTTTACTAACCTAACCTAATTTAAATTAACTTAATCGGGTCATGCAACTTACCAAAAACGCTATTGATTGTCCATTGATTACGGCAAAGTGGCGTAACTTTTGAACGGGGCATTTCCGCACCTTGTAACTGGTGTCATTCGACACAGATCCGTAAGTTGCATCGAAAGGATAGGGTGCGTTAAAGATCCTTTTTACCCGCTGACGTAAATCTGGGCAAGCAAAGTTATTTCAGAAGAGCCTCCACGCTGAATTAAAATCCGATGGAACTGATATTAGTTTTAAAACATTCCTTTTTCGCCTTTAAAACGTAAACCTAGAAAAGTAAGTCGTGAAGTAAAGATCTCCAGAACGTGCAGCAGAACGTGGCGTCAAATGTTGAAAGTAGTCGGAGTCGACCTAAAGACCTTCCGTTAGATCATCTACGGGGATTTGGGGAAGAAAGGTCAAGAAAGGTATAGTTCATGTGTTAAAATCATCGCAAACCGCAAGACAAATGCAAGAAAGCTGTACGAGAAGCGTCTTGCGGGTCAAAGATCAGAGGATGTGTATCACGAATGTGACTTGGTTTAGAGCAGACTACTGCAAACGCAAGATTTGTTACATCAAACATGATGAAACTGTCCTTGAAACTTAAATTTGTGAAACAAAGGAGAGATTCAGTTCCCAACTCATTGTGATCGGAAACAGGAAGAGGGGCCTTAGGACTTAATTGAAGCCTTTGGTAGAAGAAAAAATTGCGTAACTGTATCTTGGCGAAGGGGAAAAGTCTATTCATCATGGTGCACCAAAAGCCCATACTGCAAAACTGACCCGGGAATACGCTACAGAGGTCAAAGAAAGTAGCGGTCCAGAGCTAATAAGCAATAGTGAGGTTCCTGTTAAGTCTTCTGGTGCTAGTTCTGTTATTTTTTCATCGGTTTGCTAAAGCAGCGCACTTTCCAACATCGTGCTACCACATTGTATGGTCTTTGGAAAGTTTTGCAGGAAGAGTGGAACCGTCTTTCTCCCGATATGACTCCCGGCTGAAGTTTTTCAGAGTTAGAAGCGCCGATACAGGGAAATAGCAAGAATCAGGGTCGCCAAATAAAACATAGAAAAAATTCGATTATAAAGTTTTTTAATAATGAAAAGTGATCATTTCTTCCTCACTCTCTGTATATGGGCAATTTTCAAGAGTTTTAATTGTGTGTATGTTACCTTTCTATCCTGACTAGTTCTCGAGGAGTTGGGATTGACGGACTGTGATATTTTACATATAGGGGTAATTGCTTGCGAAGTTATGTCGATTTTAATAGGTAATACACCATAGTTAATCACGCAATAGCCGATAAGAATTCACCTATCTTGGATAATTAATTTCTGGAACTCGATATTTGAAAATTTGATATTTTTAGAATGGTCCATTTAAGGACTATTTTAGAAGAAAAGTTACTGAAGGATAATGTAGGAATTTTTTACTTTAACTAAAAGTTTTCGAATCTTTTCTTTTAATTTAAGAGTGTTTACAAAAAAGTAACGGAACATGTTAATTAAGACTGCAACAGGATGGTAGCGATTACAGCTACTGTTATTTCAGTATTTCAGTATTGGTATTCAGTATTAATAATAACAAATTCCAAAAATCACTCTTTTTATTTACGGTTGTCATCAAATCAAATCAATTGTAATTTCTGCCGTAAATTCTACATATTTCATACATAGAGAAAAAAAATTAATTTTAATTTGATACTCTTAATGAGTTAGTTACTGGTATGTAATGAGAAGTTTTCTTTAAGCAAAAATTCAGAAGAAAATTATTCATAAGTAAATATCGTAGTTGACTGGCGTAAATTTGAGGTAATAACGACCTCTTAATGTCTCAGACCGTTCACGTCATACGTTAGACGTCAATTTCACGTCTTATGTTAGACGTTACATTTTTTAAACTTATTTGCAAATTAACAATCAAAACCAATTATACGTAATGTACACATAAAATGTAAGGTTCTATGAGTTAACGCGTTGGTGATAAGCGCATGAGGGAAATCCATCCATCGATGTTATCGCGTTAATTTCTTGTTAGATAAATGGACCACTTCTTTTGTAATCGTCTAGGAGGTGGATCGTGGTGCAGGTTGGACGCGAGAGGATTAATATGAACTTGAAGTTGAAGGAAATGGTTGTTGCTTTTTTTGTGCATTTTTCTTCTACTGTCGGAATTTCTAAGTCGGTATGCAGTGGAGGGGGCGTTCAAGTATTACGTAAGCAGGCTTAGGAGGGGGGGAGTTGAATTTTATCTTATTTTTGCTGACAAAGAGAATGGGGTGGGTGACAAAAGAATTTTACGTAAGACAAAAATTACAAAATGATTAAATTTTTAAAATAATCAAATACCTACTTGAAATCAATAAAAATTTATACGCAAAACACGCGTTCATACGACAACGTTCAACACACGATATGCGAGAAATCCCCGATATATCAACACAAAACAAACTGAAACAAACGAATATGAGTCAAATGTCATTTACTATAATTTTCTTTTGATTGCTTTGTTCTATAAAATAAAACATCGTTTTATAAGTTTTATTTATTCAATTTAAAAGGTAAATAAAAAAGTAGTTCATTAACTTTTTATTTTATGAAATGAAATTTTATTTCTATGATTTTTATTTTATTTTTGACATATAATAAAAAACACAAAAAAATCCTTACATCTTATCCTTCGAGGGAGGGGGGGGTGATTTTCTTACTTTTCCTTACAAAGGGAGGCGGGGGTTTACAATCGACAAAATGATGCTTACGTAATACTTCAACGCTCCCGTGTGACATTACTAACATACCAAGGAGCGTTGGCCAACATTCTCAAAATCTTAGATTGCACGCGTTGAATGATGTTAATATTGGATTTATAGGAGCAACCCCAGAGTTCTATGCCATAAGTCCAGATAGGTTTAATGATTACTTTATAAAGGAGTATCTTATTTTCTAGAGACAGGCAGGATTTCCTACCAATTTTTTAAGTACATTTTTTAAGTCTGAGGTCAGCTTCCTTTCTTTTCTTGAGAATGTGTTGTTTCCATGTGAGTCTTTTGTCTAAAATAAAGACCCAAGTAGCGTGCTACAGTGTCTTGAGGAATTGCGATATTGTTAAGATACACCGCATTCCGAGCGATTTAGAGTAAAATTAACCTGAGTGCAAGTTAACGAAGGGCGTTTGAGGATTGGAATTATGAGAGAGAAGCACTGTTGTACGTATGTCGGCAGTGTATAATACATATAGAAGAGGTCCAAGTACGCTTCCCTGAGGCACTCCAGAGTTGATTGAATAAATAGCAGAATATTCGTGACCATACTTTATCTGGAAATGATGATTCGACAGATAAGATTTAAGTAGTAGATAGTATTCGCTTGGAAGGATTGACTTGAGCTTATATAAGAGATCATCATGATATACTTTGTCGAACGCCTGTTGGATATCGATAAACTCTGTTGGACAGTAAGATTTAGAATCAATAGCTGTGTTGATTAATTTTACGACACGATAACTAACATTGGTACTTCCTGAACCCAAATTGGTTGTCCGACGTTACATTTAAGATTATAGGTATATTCAAAGAATTAGTTATTACAGATTATACATATATTATACTGTTAAACATATCAATATTTCTTTTAGCCTGTTCATGGGTTAACAATAAATAAAAATTGACTACACTATACAATTCGACTGTATTGCCAAATTTGGAACAAACTACAACGACGTTTTTACATATTTTTAAAAACTAATTAACTTCTTGTACAGCTTTACACGCTTGCAAGATTTATCGCCGGTTTCTTGTAAACAAATCGATATTGAAAACTATATTTTATAAATTGTTAATCAAATTTTAAAAAAATCCTTCGAATCACGGCAACGGTAGCATATATTTGTTATAGATATAAAGCGTTTTCGAAAACGAAGGCCCATTCACTCAAGAGGCTTTCATAATATCTATATTTATGACATATAAATGGGGATCGAAAATAAATATCCCTTCAAGAAAACCTTGCCTAGTCCTTTTTAAACTCTTTTTTAATTAAGGTCTTCAATTGAAAGTACAGTTGTTTTTGATTGTTATGTTTGAAAATTATTCAATAAAAGTGGTAGGCTGAAAATTACAAGATGTAGTAGATTTATCTCTATAATAATACACATCTATCAAAAACGTTCCAATCTAAAAGATTTTCATATTTATTTTCAGTATAAAATATAAAAGTAATTTAAGGGAATCTCGGTCTTCTTTTGAGTTGTGTAAGTAAAAAGTTGACTGTATTTATTATCTGGTTTGTTTTCGTTTATTTCAAGTGTGTCTCACGACATAATGAAAATCTTGTTTGCGTTCGCTGCTGGCCGGTCCTGATAAATAAAATCGTAGATTTTTATTCCAAAGGTTGACAATATTAGCACGACAATGTTTAAGTTGGAACACGGACGGCGGATTTCAAAAGGGGACGTCGGTTAGGCGATTATAATATAAAGCATGTCTATAGTGCTATCTGGTGGCTGAAATCAGCAACACAGCTCTACTTGTCGCCGCAAATTTATGGCCTTATCTTATAGCATCTTTTGCTCTTTCGGACTGCAATCTTGAGCTACGGCTCCACTCTGCTTATCCACTGCTTTACACAGAGATACATCTCGATATTCTAATTTACTAAATTGGGTTCTTCCTGGTTTTGAATTATTTAAAAACAACATATCAACAACAATAAATTTATTTATTTTTTTATTAAATAGTCGAACTTATTATTATTAATATATTTTACACACCACGAAATCTATAAATGGCTGGAAATATTTTAATATCTAAAGGTTACAAAACGAGAGAAAGAATGTTGTCTGGTTCTTCCATAATATGCAATAGTCGCAATACCTGTCTTCGAAAAAGGTGTTTGAAAAGCGCAACATCAACTTGAACTTGTTCTAGTTTAATAATATCAAAACATCTACAATAATAATAACGGAAGATCACTTACGATGATGAAATGCAAGATGATAAAATGCCCCGAAAGATTTTAATCCAGCAAATTAAATAAATTTCTTCGACGACTAGTTTTACCTGTCAAAAGATGCCCTTTGTAAACATTGCAAATTTGCGGATGTTGCCGCGGTCGGTAAAGGAGGACCATAAAAGAGAACAGCAACGTTACGAATTGTGAAACGGTTTTGGAGTGCACCACACATGGAGAAGACGTTTTACGAGTAATTAACAGTAGCCTCTTGTTCAGGCCGAGCAATTAATTAAGACCGATACGTGATCAACACGATCTTTATCTAGACTCTTTGAAGGAATTAAATATCGAGCTATCCAATATATCTGTTTATTCCATGTTAACTTTTTTTATTTTAATCCTGTGGATGTTTACATAATTAATTAACTTATTAAATTAATGAAATTATAATTTAATAATTTATAGTCCTTATTAGTTCGTAGCCGCAAAAAATATTTCGTGAGAGAGAAATTTAGCAAAGTCGTCCTAATAAGAAGAGTTTAAAAATGTGTCTCATGTCATCATTAAAGATTTTAACACATAAGTGTTTACAATACTTTTATGTTTTTGTTTAATTATGTTAAATTAACTCATGTCTTCGTCCTTGGTTATGCTCTACTAGTTCCAGAGGACACTAATCATAATTAACAACTGCGGAAATGTTAGACATCAAAATTTAATTGCTTGAAATAAAGCACAAAAATTTTATCTTGTGCCGGGAAATACTTAGCTCTAAAATTTTAAACTTTTTGTGATAATTTACGTTTTAAACATTTTAGAAGAATTAAATAATTTCAGATTTTATGTGTCCAAAACATGTTTTCGAGATGTTTTCCCATTTAATTTGTTTTTTCGATTTCCTGCATTCTGATATTAGTTTTAATCAAAATTGAAAAATTTCTTTAGTTCAAATCATTTTTGTAGAAGTCAAAAGAGGGGCAGTTATAATTTGTTTTAAGATAAATGGAATTGATGGTGAAGTGTTAATAAACTTAAACTTTTAAGACCTTCTTTCGTTGTTATCAAATTTTTAGTGATTGGTTTGTTGGTTGCAACGCTCTTTTTTATGTTTATCATTTGCCATTAAATTTTTGCATTTTTATCTCAAAATTTCCATTTTTTGTCATCAAGCCTTCTATTAATTAGTTTTCTGCAGCTGTGAAGAAGTTCTTCGTTTGTGATGTAGTATTTTTGTGAATTCTTGCAATTTTGAATTTGACTGTTGGCCATTTTTTGGAAAATTTTCTGATTTGTAAGGGGAGGGGGAACATTTCGATGCTTTGAATTCACTGAGACATATTTAGATGCCCTTGGTATACACGTCTTCCTAAACGTCTAAAATCGGGCAATTCTGATTTTTTCATTTCTCGTTTCATTTGCCTTTTTCCGTTGATGTATTTTAGGCCTGCAGTTAAGAGAGCTGTTATCATGTCAATTATAGATCTATAACCAACAATTACAGTTTATCAGTTACCGGTCTACCATAACTAAATATAGATATATACTCTACAGTTAAAGGATCAGCCATTACCAGTTCAGCAATTACAGGATTTATAGAATTAATAGACCACTCTAAAAAGTGTGTGTTTAGGTTTAATACATTTAGAATAAAATATCTAATATGTACCTTCGTGTAGACCATAGAGTTAACTTCAATACAATGTTAGTGTAAATTTATTACAATTTAAAACAATTATATCTTTAATAATTTATGGTAACTTTTTTACAGTAAAACTGTCAAATTTCTAATCGTTTCGGAGTAAAAGTGTTTACTCTTGACTTTTGAATTTTTTACTCTGCATGGGAAAAATATTGCCTTTTAAAATTTGTTTTCTATTTACCTTAAAATTTAAAGTAAAAATAGTGTACTTCATCAAGGTCAAGGTCAATAATCAAATAAGTGGTTTATTTATTTACTGCAATACAAACATACATAAAAGTATATACATAGAACATACTAAAAAAATATATACGAGCCCCGTTGGAACACTTCTATTTTGGTTAAAGGACACTCCGGAACATTGACTTCGAAATTGTTTTTCGTGGTCCATGTTATGGTTGTTAATTGTTGCTAGAGTGAACTACTACTGGTGATCCATGTCAGGCTCTCATAGAAGATTCCCTTACAGCACTCTGTGAACTCCGCCAAAGTTCAAAATTACTCCAATTATTAAGATGTAATTACTCTTTTGCTTTGCGAATTAAATATAATTATAATTATTGCTTTTACTTACTTAATTTCCTAATGAATACGAATTATTAAAACAAGTACAACTCCGTTGTATATCAATATTAAATAGTTACTGTTGAACATGTCTTATAAGTTTCAAAGTGCCTCTCGCCTTACTTATCATAAGTAACACTAATTACTAAAATAATACATGTATAATGTTACAATGTAAAATTGTTTTATATTAGTTATTAAAACAAACTTCAAAGTTTCACTTTCACACGAAGGAAAAAGACATGAACATATTTCCACTAACAGGTTTCTGGTTATAACTGTGAAAACCTTGCAATTTGAAAAGTTACTAAAATGAGCGGGAATTTCAAAATTTAACAAATCTAAACTTTAATGTAGATACTATTAGTTATGAACAGATACCTATTTTTGGCCTAGTCAATATAATTTTGATCTCGAAATTTTGCTTAGTTGTTCATTACGTTGTAAATTGTACAGCTACATTAAATTATTGAAAGACTTGCGAAATTTTGGAATTTCCACAAATTTTAATAACTTCTGAAATTACACCGATTCTGCAGTTAAAACTAGTTGAAGTCAAATACAACAAACAGCTGATTGTCGCCATTTTTTTGTTAGTGTCGTTATTGTGTACACACTTCTCTTGTCAAATACACTGTCAAGTGTGTATTGGTGCCAATTCGTTTTATTTACTCTATCTAGAGTAACGTGAACACTAACATTTTTTTACCAATTTCAATCACTTGTTATCGTTCTCTTAAAAAAATTAAAACTGCAGTGGATTTTGATATACTTTTAAAGTGGAATACTATTAGATTAAATATCTAATAGTATTCTAACTTGAATATCTAATAGTATTCTAATTAGATTGAATATTAATCTAGATAGATTTAATTAATAATATAGAGAGAAAATAGATTTCAGTAGTGAAGAATTATTTTTGTTATAAGAATTAGAGTGAAAAAACTGTTTTTCTACTCAAAATCTTGAAGGCTCCTGAAACCTCTATAACCACTTGAAGTTTTGTGAGGTTGTATCACAAGGATTATCACTGCACGTGACAACTTCTAACTAACCTTCTCACTAAAGTATAACCTCATTATTATGAGTATTTAGTAGTGAAAAATAATTCACAGATAGAAAGAATTATTAGATACTTACTGTTGTAGGGACATCAAGATTTGTTTACAATTTAATTCACTCTCAATCTGTTTTTTAAATTATCATGTGTCCATTGCCTGTATAGATGTGTTCCAGGACGTGTACAGTAAATTAATTTGATTAGTTACTTTATAAAAATATTTTACGTTTTGGTTAATATTGAAACTTACTCTTTTCTAAACTTTTTTCTAGACGTTTTAGGATTACGTAGAAGCCTTTATCGAAAGCGGAATCTTGTTTTGCCGCGAATCGCTAAAGTTGGAATTTGGTGTATTTAATTATGGTTATGATCTTGTAGGCTATTATTATTATGATTGCAATTCTATTGTATGGTTTCGCTTATTTATTCGCCTCCACAGCATGACATTGAGTATACATTAACGAAGGAAATCCTGGACGGTAGATTTTGTTATACTGTTCTTAAATTTGATAATTTATTTTGTTTCAAATCGTAACTAAGGGCGAAGCTGAATAGTATCCAACTACAAGATCAATTTTTTCTAGATCGACAGTTCCCAAACCTAGAATTTCTTTTCTGAACAGGTAGGCATGTAGTGCTAGTATACTCTAGTATAATCTTAGTATACTACAACGTTGCCACTAACTTTCGAGTCAGGTCGTACTTTTTCTTCGTTCAGAACTTATAAAAGTCTTGCCCTTAGGTCGCTCAAGAAGGATATAGTTTTCTATAGCTTGTGTGCCATTAAAGTTGACGTTACTGCTGAAACAATTTGAACTAATTTCGTCGTTTTATTTCTTCGAAACGGTGTACTAAAGTTATAATTATACTCATTATGAAGAACAATTCAAATGGATTGCGGGTAGTTGGCAAAATGATACAGCTGTTAAACAAAATTTAAAAAACATTCTATATTACTTTCAATAATATTTACAGACTTTTCTGCACACACTATAAGTTTGTTTCGTATACAATTTGCTAACCAATTTCTTTTGAAAACAAATAACGAAAAGGATTTATAGGGGAAACAATTTAAGTCTTCCTCGTTAAGTCGTTATCCACTAACACTACTACGTCATCTGCATATTTCATCATGTTTCAGTATTTTTCATCCTTGTTTGTTTTACTGCTGCATTTAGTTTTTCATCGAATTGATTTCGTGTGTCCTGTCCTTTAAACAGTGTTGGTGATACTCCACAGACTTATCTATCTGTATTTCTACATTTTTTAAAACATATTGTAGTATAAAAATATTTTGCCCATTAGGATGGTAACATCTTTTTTTGCCTAACCCGTTATCTTTTCGTCTATCTCTAATTTTGAATAACACTGAAAGGCGTTTTCCATGTGTATCAACTCTGTTTTCCTTTACTTATTCTTTTTTTATTAATAAGCTTAGAGTCATTGTCTCCCGAATGTCTAAATCTTTTTCAAAATCCGAACTAGTCTTATATTAATTGTTCTTCTATTTCTGTTTATATTCTTCTGTGTACTACTCTACTGACTATTTTTGGTGAGTGCGATGGCATCTGTCACTCTCATTTGTTTTGGTATTGGCATAATTAGTTGTTTTCGAAAGTATTTTTTTATACATTTCGACTAATGGTGCATATAGGGTCTTCGTTGTTTTTTTTATGAATTCTGCTAGAACATGATTAATACCGGAGGCTTTTCTGTCGTTTAGATCCCTCCTTGGATCTACTGCTCTTCCCTATTTATTCTGATTTTTTAATATTCTCGTTTCGTTTATTATCAATTTTTGATATATAACTCTTCAATTTCATTCCTGTACAACTCTACCATGTATATGGTCTTTCTACACTTCAACGATTTTTCTTGACTTTCTAAAATGATTGGACCCTGCTCATGTTTCTTGGTGTTTCTTTTTAGGTTCTCTAAAGAAGTTTCGACAGTTTTGTAGGAACCCGTAACTTTGAGTTCCGTTTACATTTGAGATTATGTCTCATTGTTCTTTTTCTAACATCGTCTGTTTATTTTGTTGCGTATGTCTCTGTATCCTTTTGCCATGCTTTTTTTGTTTATTCTACCGCCACGAGTTGCTGTGCCAGTTTCTTAAGATTCTTTGTTTCTAACTCGTTTTTGGCAATTTCATCTTTTAATTTTTGTAATTGCCATTATCTTTTTTGTTTGTCTTTTTGGTTTCTTGAATCACATACTATTATTACTAAGCTTGTCACAATCTGCATAGCTTCTACAGTCTTTGATTTAGTTCTTAAAACGATGTTAGACAAAAATATAATCTATTTGATGTCTTCTGGTATCTCCCGGCAGTTTTCATTCATACCTTCTCCGTTAATGATGTTGGAATATGGTATTTGCTACTACCATACTGTTGTGTGCAGATTTGTACCAGACGTTTTATCTCTTGTATCTTGTACCCTGTCGATATCTGTCTATGGCGTTGCCTTCTGGATTTTCTTAATAGTTAATGCGAATGTTGATGATTAGTGTAATCAGCCATTCTTGGTCAGTTGGTATGGATGCAACTCGGAAGTAAATGCAACGTGCTGAAAGCACAAATAAAAATGCCCAAACTGAATTATGAAGATTATACACTAAAGATCGCAACCGCAATTGCATTGTGTTCAATCACAACGATCGTTTTATATATTTAATCAAAATTTTTAAATATCGTTTACAACTAATCATTACATCAAGGTTGACAATTATGATCAAACGGTTTACTTCAAACAGCTGCTAATTGCTCTTCAAATCTACATATTAATGACTGGCAATTTTCTTCTATGTCGTTTTTGTATTAAAAATTAGATAATTCCTATTTAAATTGTTTTGTTTATGATATGCCTGATTATGACAAATAATAATTATAATAATATTATAATTCATAAAAGGAGTTATTTAAATAAGATTAATAACAACAATTATAATAATAAATATGTAGGTAAAGTATATTATGCAATTTTTAATCGGTCTTAATTATGAAAAATACGCAGAATTACTACCGCTCACTTCTTTAAGAAGATTTCTCTATACGCACATCAATATTGCAGCATCTATAAAATCACAAAGGTTAGTAATTGTAGTTTCTAATCTTTAAAGTTTCTTAGAATGTAGGAACTGAGCGTTTCAAAATCCTAAAGCTCTCGAAAACTCTACAGCTGAATATCCAGAACTGCAGGAAATTTTGGCAGGAGACAATCCCTGAATTTCGAGGTTAGGAAATTTAATATCCTAAAGTCTTTGGATCTCTACTACGAAATATTTAATCTTCCATACTATAAAATTTGCATTTCTGAAATCCTAAAGCTTTGGAAGTTCGACGTCATGACTATCTAAAGCATGAATCTTCGATAGCTTTAGGAATGAAAACTCACAATGGTAAATACTGTAAATGTAATACTTTTAAATTTTGAAACTTAATTTACGCAATTAAGATCAAGGCTTCTAGATATTTTAAAATCTGAATTCGAAATGCCTAAAATTATTTAAATATCAAAGTCTGAAACATTTAAACCTTGCAGTCTTTTCTTCCATTTGCAGAAATCTCCAAACTTATGGAAGTGTGAGAAATGTTCTTCTTACACTGCATATTCTCATGCTTGGAAGTTCGTGTGTCAAAAACTTATCCTCTTGATATACTGGACTTAAGAACATGACTTGAAAAGTTATAGTTATGACTTTATAGCATCTTTAGTAAACAATCTTTGAAAATTTGGATACTTTAAAAGAACGTCTTAATGTTCTAAGCTTCTGAAATTACTGACTGAGCTAATTTTGATTTTTGCACTAAAAGTTGAGAGTTTGAGAATTCTGACTCAATGAGTTTCAAGCCTCCAAACCTTATAATCTTAAAAATTAAAACTTAACAAAATTAACATACTAACGCTCTTATTTCTTAGTTATCTAATTTCTGAGCTAACGACAAACTTTATTGCTTAGCTCCACCGAAAGTACCTCCGCAAATCTAGAAACCTTAAGACTCTGAAACTCTCGAGCTGTGAAATTCTGTAAATTTGAAATTATAGCATTTTGAAATTCAATAAATATCTACAATGAAGACAATCGAAAGCTTTGAAACTTTAAATTCGTAAAACTTTATAACTCCGAAATTTAGATTAGAAATTACTGTGAAGTCTCTGGTTTTTATGAGTGTACGAAGAGTGAACATGGAATGTTCATAACTTTAAATTAATACCAAAACGTGTAAAGCTTTGAAAATGCCGAGAATAATAATAATAATAGTAATAATTGCTACAACCCATAACCTAAACCAAGGCCTCAGAAGCTATAAGCTTGTGCGGGAGGGAGGGGGCGATTATTATTATTACGTAGGCCCTAATTGTGGCTGCAGCCGACTTACATAATTTTAAATTAAAAATGAAATCTTGAAATTTGAAATGAAATTAAAGTAGTTTTTTAAATTTTGTTAATCTTGAAAGACTGAACTTGTAAATATTTATCTCTTTGTATATCTGCATTTTGGTTTTTGAAGATTTGCAGGGCGGTAAAGCTTGAAATCGTTAAAACGTCGCAATCCTGAAACCCATGTACATTACAAATCTTTGGATTTGAACTTTAGGAACCTAGAACTTATCTTTGAAAAAAAAGCAAACATTCTTTTTAGGGTATCCATGTGGAATGGACTGCAAGCTGCTCCATGTAGTAGTACAACAAGTAGTACAAGAGACATTCAGACATAACGAGCTTTTAAACAAAAATACAAATAAATCGAGGATTCACGTTCTGATACATACTAAAATACATAAAAAAGTCGTTATAGATAGATAGCTAGTACCTTATTCTATGTAAGCTGTAGTTGTAAAGACTTTATTTATCTATCTCTTACACATAAACGATATTATTTAGCTAGCAATAATAGAAATTTGTGCTTTCAGGAAAATACAAATCTGGATAGGCTGCTCTACAAGGTAGGAACACGACAATCTTATAAAAAAAAAACTAGGCTCCTAGGATCGAAATTATACCCTGACTCATAATTTCGGCCACTAATGGTAAAATTGAACAAGAATTTATCAGAATTTTCAGAACCTATTTATATAAGTTAGTTTAAGAAATTTAGAATTTTAAATTCTTTTATTGAGCTTCGAAGTTAGAGAGTTTCAGTGCTCAAGGGTTTTATATATCAAAAGTTTCAGAACTTCCGCATTCTAAAGTTTCAAGTGTATTTAAGTAAGTCGGTTGTAAGTCGGAATTTGAAAGATTTAAACTCTGAAACTCTAGAAATTCCAATAGGAATTTTAAATATTTAACGTCTCCTATCCAAAAATGCATCTGACATATTTTTTGTCGTGGTAGTTCGAATTTAGAATTTAACCATTTAAATTTGGAAACATTCACTACAGTTTCAGAATTTTACCATTCTAAGAGAGAGAGAGAGAGAGAGAGAGAGAGAGAGAGAGAGAGAGAGAGAGAGAGAGAGAGAGAGAGAGTGTGAGAGAGAGAAGAGATTCATTTTTACAGCTTCAGATAGACAGAGAGGAACTTAGATTTAAGTTATCGGGGCCTCCTAGCTTCAAACAGTCGTACAAAGTTTATGCATATGAAAGTTCGGCACAGGTGTCCTAAGTGCATGGGGCTTCGCTTTCAAAAATATAGGTAGTATAGTGTAGAGGTACACTTTGCTTATAAACTCAAATTTCAAAGCTATAAAACTCTAATTATTTTCCAGTTTGTTTTATTCCTTCTTCCAATTAGGTGTATAGGGCAGTGGCAGCGTCGTGTGTGCACATTTGTTTACTACGGCACTTTCGGTAAGCATGGTTGCGGCTGCAGATTGAAACTCCGCGCCATCTTCGTACTTAGAGCAATTAGAGGTATACAGGGTGATTTATCAAGTGCGTGAGAAACTTCACTACATTTATCAATTTCCGTATGTAAAAAATTTTGTATGGGCGTATGTAAAACCTATTTTGAGTACCAAGCTATAAAAATTCAAATCATAATGCTGAATAATCAGCGGCAGCAGCGACTCTGTGGGCGAAGACAGAGTTTTCAAATAAACTCCAGTTGTAATTGAAGGAACTCCGATTTGCTCCCTCCATTTTTTAGCAAAACCTGCGGTAAAGCAGAGAGGCACAGAAAGAAAATCCATAAAGATCTACAGTTACAAATTCATCGCAATACCACAAACTTGAGGATAGATGCTTAATTCAATTAAGCAATCTAATAAGCTGCTGTTCCTAATCACAAAATATATTTTGACTGGTTACCAAGATACAAGAGTTCAAAAACAGCGTTAATGGATTTATAACATTAAGCTGCAGTAGACTGTATATCGGGAAAAGCCAGAGTAAGGTAACCGGAAAACTGTGTAGACAAGATGTAATTAATTTGAGGCAACATTGGCTTAAATAAGTTTGATTTCTTTGTTTAAAATTGACTTTAATTTTGTCATGTGGTCGCTGGTGTGTGATGGACGCTCTTTCAAATATACATGAAAGAGTAAGTTGAGTTTTGTTATTTCACACTTTGCAAAAGTCAGGTTTCTTCAGAAATATTACAGCTTCAGAATATCAAAGCTTTGAAGTCTAATGATTTGACAGTTTCAAATAATTACTGTTTTTGAAGTTCTAGAATTTTAAATTGTCTTGTTTCCTAATTTCTGGTAAGTTTTTAAATTGATTGCCATAATTTTCATAATAATCTTACGAAACATATCTGTAATTGTTAATAGTATATTTAATAGGAAGGTATTTGGGCAATGTTACATACTACTTTGAGGGTTTAGTATGGGAGGCTAACAAAATTACTTACGTTTACGAAACTAATTCAAAAGTGCTCAAAATGTAAAAAACCTGATTCTTCAGGTATGACGTGTCTTTGAAAGTCTTATATCGGCAATTAATTCACTGCCCAAAAACAGTATAAGAATAATTATTTCTCGAATGGTTTTCGTCTGGTTCAATCCTTTAATTATGTAAAGAATCTTTAATTAATGCTGAATTTTGGTGTAATTAGCAAACAAATGCCATAAAACTCGTACTTTCATTAAATTCCAAATCGAATTAAAATGCACCTTACCTTCTCGTATTGTTCCAACCAACCCTCGAACCATCCATCCATCCAAGACGTCATGTTTATCTATTTATTCCAGGCATTTAGCGTTCGTGCAAGAAGGCCAATTTAATAAAAAAAGCAAAACACGTAATAAAATGAATATAAGGGAGGAAAAAGTTGTCCACTTAAATGCACAATTGTTGTTACTGTCGTTGTATATTTGGTCGTAGGCGTGGTTTGAGGCCTAGCCGGATTGGTTATGCAATTGACAAGTCTGACAGTTAAGGCATTTCATGAATTGCACGCTTGAATTTCAAATATCCAGAGTCCGCCATTGCTAAACGTTTTTATGTTGCACTTCTGCAACGTGAACAACAAGAAGCCCGAAGAGAAAAACCGCCTGCACTCTGGCATACGGTGATAAATTTATAGTGTTGCTGGCATGTACACCTTCTGCTTCTTTAATTCTTCTCTTCTTTTAAGACTTCCTTCCACTCTTTTCAGTTAAACGCATTGGATGTGTACAGTCATTTTTAATTATTAAGATACTTTATTATGTTGTGTATGCACTGGTTTATTCTATAGCCCTTTTCGAGGAAAATTAAATCCTCCAAGAACTTAATCATACAAGTCAAATGCTTTAGAGAGGATCATAAATTTAAATGATATTTGTATAACAATAAGCAATATTTTTTATTTGGTGTAGTTGCTCGATATATCGTATTATTATAAAATATAATAGTTACAAAGTGACTAAGAAATACAGTTTCAGTTTTGTCCAGTTTTTTGCGCGATGTGACGATGTGACAGATTACATAGATCCATGTAAGCGAAAAAATGGTTTTATGGATGACAACTAACCAAATACAGAAAAGGACTAAAAATCTAAACGTACAGCAATAATAATTGCGCAGCATTATTATCTGTACATAAATAAATTGATTCTTCTTTTTAGGCTGTCAGAAAAGATCTAACGAAGAACGATCCGGTGATTAGGATTATAAAGTAATCGCCACGAATACTGCGTTGCAGCACAAAGTATCTGTACCAAAGGCACAATTTGGCACAAGTTTATTATTTTTATTGAGGTTATATAGTAAAACATCTACTATCAATCATAACAAATTGCAAATTGATTAATGGCCTCCCAACATTTTACAAGTAAATATCTAAATGGAGTAGTTTAGGAAAAATAATTTTGAAATGATTTTCCTGGGTAGCAAAAACGTAAGTTTTACTTTTAATACTACTGTAAGGTTCCCTTACTTTAAAGGGTTAAGCAATGTTTTCAGACAGGTGGCAGGATCTTTCAGTACTACTTTAAAGCTTTAAAAACTTTAGAAGTAACTTCGGGAAAGTTACTGCTACAATCATAATTCTACTTTGTAGTTGCAACGACTTTAAAGTAATTATACTAAGCGGCAATACAAAAGTTAGTCAAGTTAGTCAGAAGTAATGGAACTACATAGTGCTAATAAATATTAGAAACTACACAATTACTAAAATATTCCGAATTGAATTGAAGTAATTAAACCTATAAAGTCATAAATTTAGTTGTAGTTGTGTAACAACTACTCAATCAAAGTTCCGATCTCAGTTACTGCTACTTAGACGCAGCTTGGGCTGTACGTTGCTTTCACAGAGTGCTGCAACCCAATAACTGGATCATGAATGAACTCTAATTCGAAAAAATGTTGCTTTTAACAGAATGTATAGGTTAGTTACACTTCAATAAATAATCTAAGTTTTTTATTGCCAATTATAACAGTGTTCTTGATCACACTGTATATCACATAAAAGATTGCTTACTTTGGTTATACTACAGACTGATCAAATATTGTTGACTTCATCGTCTTATAGGTATTTTTAATAGATTGTCATCAAAAACCGGTGGCGTAAGTAACTTGGCAAGTGAGTACAGTCCGTCTCTTTCTTACGGTACGATTTGCTACAATATTTAGTAAAGCTAAAAACAGGCGTGTACTTGTTACAAAGTCCCCAACAAGAGGTAAAACGAATGTGTACTCAGACAGATTTTATACATATAGAATCCGCCAGTAATTTTATTACAATATTTCCACGAGGTATTAGAGTTTTGTAATATTTTACCAGTTACAAAAATAAGTCACTAATGTAAAAGGAACACGATTCCACAATGACCAGAATTATTTGTTTGTATCTTTGCGTATAGATTTGTTTCGGAGTATGACCAGCTCGGAAAAACAGATGGCGTTGCAAATATAATAGATAGTCTTGAAGTGAAACATTTATTGATGAATTTGTTTCAGATAGGGCAAAAAAGGAACGGGTCTTTGACGATCCCGAGTTCACAAGTCAATACAAGTTCACAATACGAGTTCACAACTTAATAATGTACTTCGGAGGACGATAAACTTCGATGTTTGTGCTTATGTGAAGATAGCTACGTAGGGCCGTTTAAAGACCTAACAGCGAAGAATTCAAAGTGCTTAGGCGATTTTAAAGTTATAGGGATTAAAAGCCGAAAAAGCTCAGTGTCGGATATTGTTGGTAAGAGGGAGCACCGGGAAACTTAATGAAGGAGTGATTCGGTATAGAGGATTTACTATTACCAGATAATCTAACACTATTAAGCTCCGGTATGCTACACACTGTTTCAATCTGTTTGATACCGTGATAGCCTTGATATTTGATCTACTAAGTAGGTTCTAGTATCAAGTAATCGACCGAAGTCTTAAATTGAAAGTGAAAATGTTAAATGAAAAATGAAAGTTTTTGTACGAATGAGAAATGTCACTTTTTTGGGGCTATTTTTTTTCGTCCGCAAACACTTTTTGTTCTAGGACGAAAAAAGGCCAGATGGAAAATCTAAGATGTCACTTATGACATGTCCGTTGCACTTAAAAAACTTACACCTCGACAAAAAAGTGCTTTTATGACCTCGCCTGGCCAGCAAACGTAGTCTGGTCTATAAAAGTGCTCTTTTTTGTGTCTTCGGTACATAAATAACTTAGTTTGCTGTTTGATTAAATGACACAGTAGGTTAAACTTGACCGAATCGTTGTCGACATGATGACTATGACAACAGCAGAATATCAGAACGGTTATGATTCATAACGTCTAAACTTTTTTCTTTCTGCCAGTACCAAACCACACCGCGAAGTTTGAAATGCGATATCCAAATGAAGCTTCTTTCAAGACTGTTACAAAATATTTGTGTCTAGAGTTCATTTTAATGTTAAAGTTAAATCTCAAATGTAGAGTTTAAATTAATTAATTTTCATTGTAATACATTAAAGATCTTTGAATTTTATTTTTTCTCACAAAAAGATTTTTCCGTTTATTATCAGATATTGGGTTGTAGCAATTATTATTATATTATTATTATTATTATTGGAAAGGTTGTGTTTTATTAAAAATGTGCTTTTTGAAAGTAAGCAGTAACACTTCATTTATGTTCTTTTGGTTGCCTATCCGCAGTACAAATATGAGAAAGTGAGGTTACGAAAAGAAATAAACGTAAATAAAAATTATTAATGATGATGGGAGCTTCTTTTTGGACGTTTTTATATTAATTAAGGCCAATTAATTATTATAGAATAAATAAAGATTAATAATAATAATAATCAGGCTATATTTTAATAAGTATTGTAAAACTTTTTATTAATCTTTATTTATTTCATGATTATGGAGTTCCACAAAGTAAGGCTCGAGACAGTAAACGTAATTAATTATTATCTAACAAATTAACTTCCTTAATGTTGACATTGCCTTGCCGTTCGTCCATGCAATCGTTTTGTTAAATTGTAATTTGAGATTAAAGAAATTTTATTGTCACAAGGTCAAGTGGTGCCAACATTGGTACAACAATTTTCGGGGTTTCAAACAGACGATAGTATTTCTGGCTCACATAAGGGAGATCGAAAGAAAAACTAGTCTAGGTCTGTTGGCAACACTAGTACCGTTTATTGCTTTCGATCATCATTTCGGGTATTTCAGTTTAAAGCAAAGTTTAAAACTATCACATTTTCGCATTTCCACATTTCGCATGTGGCATTTGAAAATTCAGATTTTTAAAGTGAAGTTTTTGTCAATTTTCATTTTTTTCAATGCTACCAACTTTAAAAAGTTGAGCTATTAACGCACTGTTTTGGGTGCTTCAATCGCTTTGGTATAGACGCAAAATAATGTAAAATCAATGCTATTTTCTTTTACGCCGTTTCCACGCCAACGCAAAGCTAACTTTATGGTTTTTACACCGAGATTCATTTTTTTCTTGTGACTGTTTTCATTATTTCAACAGAGTATTTTTGCTCTTCCAATAATACCACATACCTACATGGTATGTATCATACATTCCAATTCTTCGAAATTGCATGCCAGATTCGTTATTGCAAACTGACCAACGTTTTTGCAATTAATTAGGTACGTTCCTTTGTTTATACTGCATTTACCATAGCCTACTGTGATTTCCACAAAATGTGTTTTTCTTGAAAAGGTATGATTGGAAGCGCAAAAAATACTCTGTCAAAATAATGAAAAGTCACGTGCCGTGGCATTTAAAAAAAAGAGTTTTGGGTAAAAACCGCAATAATATTAAATTCTGCGTTGCTGTGGAAACAGGATCTAAAACAAATTACCACTAATCGATCTCGAACGATTTTTAAATTTCAAACGATCACGGCCTTCTATATAGATTTAAAATTAAAAACGCTGTTTTTCTGTTGTCATGGCAACAAAATTTAACAAATAAAGTGTTATTGGATTCAGAATTTCTTGCAGATTCGAAGTGGGTCGTTCTACTTAAGATTTTTCACTTCCGATAAAACTGGAAGTCTTATGGAAATTCGGTACTTATATATTAGTAGTAGATACTCTGTAAAAAGTTATTAAATCAACTACACAGAGATTGTTTGTCCCTAACAGAACCAACCACGAACCACTAAGCAACTGATTATATATTAATCTATTGTATCTAACTAATCTAACTATTGTTAAGATCCAGTGGCGCACCCAGGAATTTAGTTCGGGACGCTGACCAACGACGAAAGAAGCGACGAGTGTTTCAAAGAAACGAGAGCTACAATACGTCTTATAACATAAGTATATTATAATATTTTTTCTTTGTGTTATGCATTTTATAGAAAATTGACGATCAGGCTATTAAAAATGGCACATTGCAATCTAAAGGGTTTTCCAATAAGGGCGGGTCGATGTTCAAGTGGAATAAAACAAGCTGTACGTGAGGTATTAACGAAATTCATTTTTTATTTGAAAGGCCCATGTATGCCATTATGTATGGAATATAAAATCGTTCAAATGTCCGCCGCGGCTTCTCACGGTGGCACGGATCCGAGTGGTCCAATTTTTCAATGACATAGATCCGGCTGAATTTGAGAGATGGCCCTGGTTATGTTGACTTTAAGGGCATCAGTCGATTGCGGTTTATTGGCATAGACCTGTCGCCTCTGTGAGAGATAACCATACCCTCAAATCGTTCATGCAGAATTTCCATCGTGGCATTCGCTGTGTGGCACGTAGCGCCGTCCTGCTGGAACCACATGTCGTCTACGTTCATGTCATTCAATATGGGTCAAAAGAAATCGGTTATCATCGTTCTGTAGCGCTCGCCGTTGACGGTGATGGCCTCACCAACATTGTTTTCAAAAAAGTACGGACCAATGACACCGCCGGTCCAAAATCCGTACCAAACAGTAACCTTTTGTGGATGCATTGCCACCTGGTAAACCTCGTGTGGGTTGGCGTCGTCCCATATACGGCAATTTTGCTTGTTGACATAGCCATTCATCCAAAAATGCGCCTCGTCGCTGAAGATGATTTTTCCGCTAAAATTGGGTTCCTCTTCCAAACGCTCCGAAGTCCAGTCAGCGAACAAACGGCGTTGTCTATGGTCATTAACTTTGAGCTCCTGAGTCAGTTGGATCTTGTACAGGTGTAGGCCCAAGTCCCGACGCAAACTTCGCCAAGTTGAAATCTGCGAAAGGCCGAGTTCTTGTGCACGGCGAGGAATTGACTGCCTCGGGTTTTTCTGCACACTTTCGCGTACTGCAGCGATGTTGTCCGCCGATGTGGCGTTCCTCTGACGTACGGGTGTTGGCTGATTGTTTACCGAACCTGTCGTCTCAAATTTGCGCACCAAACGTTGGAGAGTCGACTTTGAAGGGCCACCACGTCTGCCGTAAAATGGGCGCAACGCGCGCAACGTTTGTACTAACGAACACTCATTTTGATAATAAAGTTTTATCATTTGGACGTGCTGCTCAAGCGTGTAACTTGCCATAGTGATTTGGCATCAGTGACTGAATAATAAACAACAGATTAGACAGACGCCACCAAAACAACATGGCCGCCACAGGCTGCCAACAATGATCCGCCCCAATTGAAAAACCCTTTAGTAACTTTGCGTGTCATGTGTGGTAACACTGTCGAAGGACGTTTTGTCGTTGATAAAATTGGTGAAATCTATATAGGTTTATATGCAGTAGAAAATAAATGCAACCAATCTTACAAAATAGTTTCTAAAAGCGATTTAATAACAGCCTCGATTGGTAAACTATTTTTAGTATCGTAATGGACCTATTGCTAAGTAGAAAATACTCTATTATGATACAAGTACGATACCTAAGCACTTAACGATAAGTATCGTATGAGTATCATATTTAATAAATAAAAGTGTATTTATAATGGATGTTTTAATTTGACGTCGACGTTGGCTGCGAAACGTTCATTCTGGACATACCGCGAAATATACTAATAACCTTATATAACTTAATATAATAAACCTTACTTTTGTAATGTAAAATTGTAAGCGTTATCTGTCACCAAAGTACAAAAGTAAGGTTAGATATGTTTTGCTGAATGTTCACAATAAATGCTTCAGAAACAACTCTAATACTCATTTCTTTTCATAACAGCACCCAGATATGTTATGAATTATAACAGTTTTATTAATTTCTCGTTGTTATAGCAATCGTCCAGAATTCAGTAACTTACGTTACGTTTAGTTACGTTCGTAGTGTTCGGGCACCGTACTTCAAAAACAAGCAAAAAGCACTGGCCCTTTTAGGGTCACTAAAAATAATTTGACTTGATAATAATAAAATTTTGTTGAAAAATGCCATTTTACCCATTTGAATATTAGAAACCAAAAAAGAAAGATGGCTAATAATCTCACTGACAAATGTGCGAGCACCACCTATTGGTAACAAGAGAATGCTATTTCCTACTTAGTTTTGTGTTTAATTTAAATATGAAACAGTATTAAAGATTTTGGTTAATTATGTTTTTTATTGTTAGTGTTCATTTCAAAAAAATGTGTATAAAACTGTTCGACACATTCGTGCAAATGAATCACTCGCTCCTCGGTCGCTCGTGCTTAAAAAAATGCGCTCATTCGCGAATGCAGGCTTAGCGTACTCGGTTCGTAAATAACTATCAAACGTAAGCAGGAAGATACGATAAAAGGCTGCCGAAGAAAGGTGTCAGGCAAGTGATTCTGCATGTGTGTAATGCGGGCAACTTGCCAGCCACCCCCTGGATGGCAGCACTCCGGAAGATTAAAGATCAACACAGAATGGTGGTATCACATTTTAGTTACCATAACCACAGTAATATAATTTGCAAGTGCTGAAACGAAGGATGGGATCTGGCGAATCTTTCTGCGACAGGTCCTACCGGGAAATTTCCCGTTGGGTACAATCCGATGCTAAAAAAGGGCACTTTTGAGCATTTTCGTTTTTCGAAGAACACCTCACCAGAGTGTCTAACAATTCACTCTGGTATGGTTTTTCAGTTTTATTAAGCTGCTGTTTTGAACCCAAAAAGTTGAGACTTTCACAGGACAATTCGATACGATTGTGCGATAGGTTATTTATCATGTGCCATGTGCAGTACTGGGTGTGACATTTGAAATCGAATGGAAGCAACTATTATGTAGGTATGAGTGAAAATTCAGCTTCCTTTTTTATCTTCGCTTTGGGAAGTTTGTATGATAAAATCATTTTCATAGCTAATGGATCTAACAGTCTAATGGATCTGGTTGGGTTTTGTTTCATTAGATTGTGAATGAATCTTCAATGTGTTCAGTCCTGAAATATATTCCCTTGATATGTATGGCTTCACTGAAACTACGAACTTGTAACTAACCAACGAACAATTTGGCCAGTTCTGGTACAGTGGTACAGGCAGATTACAATTTTAGAGTCTGAATTTGTAAAAAAATATTGCCGATACAAAAATACGCTTACGTCAAAAATCGATTTAAGTAAATTAATTTTTAACTAATTGCAAACGTACAATAAACCAACAATAAATTTACCCTAGTAAAATCCAAAATACAATAAATAAATAAACAGAAATCAGAAATTTTTTGAAATCAGCTTGAAAACTTCCAATTAAAAAGCTCGTCACCACTGTGAAATATTTCTTTAAGAAAAAACCCTTTCTAATTCATTTTTTATTCACATTATTTATTCAAGTCGCGATTATAACACATAATGAAATTGAAGGCAGAGTATGCATTATTAAAAAGGAATAATAAATTAGCTTTTTCTATTATTTCATTTCATTTTAAAATTATGTTATGTTATTATGCAATGTATAAAGAGAGGAGTTAGGAATTTTTCCAATTGTCCCTTTGCAGCAGCGCACATACACAGAAAATCATAAAAGGCAAAACAATGTTCACCACCATAATAGTATAACATATTTTATATTACATTGTGATAGGAAAATAATTGTGACATTTATTTTATTGTGGAGATTAATAATAGAATGAGCGCGCGCTCGTACGAAACGACAAGGTCTAATTTATAGAGATAATCTAGTGCACATTATTTAATCCGTCACTGAAATTGCATTTCTTAAATTAAATCGTCACGATGCTGAAATGAATTTATTTGTTTCGGTTAAAGAATAACTCGTCAACATATTCTAATTGAAAATTGAAGAGTTAAACACTATTAAACAGTGATTATGTTTAATTAAGTTGGGAGTATGCGAGGGTCAAGAAAGTGGGAATGATATACTAATTTTGGCAGTTTCGCTACTGGCTGCTAGATGATGCCACAGAACATCCGGGTTTAAATTAATCTTTTATCGTGTGCATAGGATTATGTGTATATATAAAAAATATTTAAGGAATGTTTTGGCAGAAATATCTTTTTTTTTTGTTATTTATGTGCAAGCAAAAGTTATATAAAAATAGATATTAAACATAAATTCTAAAACTTTAAAAAAATTTTATACTATATTTTAATGTTTGATCTTAATTTATTACGAAATAAATCATTGAGAGTATCTGTAAAATCACAACATAATTAAAATATAATTAAAAAGTGTAAAAATGAGATAATTATTAATTAGCAATTATTGTTAATACAATAAGACAATGCCATATTCAATAATAGAAATTATAGGATGACTATTGCTTTCGGCTTGAAGATAAAAAGTTTTTTCATAATACCTATTTTATTTATTTATAATACATTTTGTTAAAAACCTCTTATAAAGTCATAAATAATCAGCGAGTTATAGATGTGTGCATATATCAGGACCGGCTCATAAAATAGTAAGCGGGAACGTAATAAAGGTAATAAAATAGGAAGAGATGATACAGACTTTTAGTGAGATTATATGAAGTTTTTATTAGCAGATATGAAACTATGTAACCACAATCAAGTGTATTTATTATGTTGGCTAATGAAAGTATCTAACACCATCTGTAGAATACGAAAAGGCGCCTGCATACCAGCACCACCTATTAATTTTGCTGTAATATCTTCTTTTCAAATTTGTTCTTTTATTACCTTTGCATGCCTATAAAATCATTTGAACGATCACGTATGTGAGTTTATGTGGGAACAAAGAATAAACCCTATGTATCGTTGCATTTTTTTTATACCCATGTTTAAGAGAGAGACAGTTTTTCAAAATCCAAGAAATGCAAAATGCGATTATGAGTATTATTAGGAATATCACTTCAAAAACTTTTTTAAAAATCAATCCTTGTTCAGGTTAGATTTCTCCAACCTTAGGTAGTCTCTATCAGGACACGTTAGCGCATGTGTAAAATAATTCACGTATATATTTTTTAAATATTTTATTTTAAAATAATGTAGACGTTACAAACTTAAACAACACCTAATTATAACTAAAGAAATGCTTAACAGTAATAAAATAATATCAGTAATAGTGTACATAATATTTTGCTCGTATAAAATATAAACAAAGAATATGCTTTTTTTAAAGAAACATTAAAACAGAGAGAGAAGAGGCGTATACTGGGATACCCGTGACGTCACATTTTTTACGCCATATAAAGCTTAAGTAAAACTCAACTTAATACATTTTCTTAAATTTGGTGCATGGAATCAGTAAAAGTGGTAATTATAATAATGATATTTTACTTGTGCGCCATTTTCGTCTAACGCTACGCAAGCAGACTAGCTTAGCTTGCCGGGCTACGCCCAGGCAATATCAGCGTTTCTCCTAACCTTAATTCATTCAAAAGCAAGTTTAAGCAGTTACTAGCAAATATAATCAATGACATATTGTTGGTAGTCTTTGTTTTATCAGTGAGCAGCCAACCTAGCAAAATCGTCTTTAAAGAAAACGGTTTGCAGTTTAAGCTTTTTGTTTTGCAATCTACCACACACATTACACATCTAAACTTATTGAATAGAAATGAATAATTTCTAGTTGCTTCTGTACAACACAAAATTTCTTTTTTTCGTAATATAATATACGATATTGAAATATGTGCCATTTTTATATGGCCATGGTTTCGCGTCTTGCTACGATAAAAAATAATTCGATTAATAAAAAACAGATAACAGATACTCTTGAAGAATTTACCCAAGCAGTATTTTTAGTTATCGCCACGTACTAACAACTACCATTGGAACTATTAAGTTTTTGCCACTAGTCACAAGCATGTAATTGCTACGGTTTTGTTACGTGCCTGGAACCAAAATGGGAAACAATTTTTAGGCAGCAGATACGTTGCAGTAACCTCTCTGAAACTTGTCCAGCTACGTAGCGGGGACATGGCGTCGTAGTAATTGCTACTTTCGTGGAACGTTTTTTCTCTTTTACACACCGTGTCGCGTGGTTGCTCTCTCGTGCTCTCTCTTGCAACTTAGCAAATATTCTATCATTTTCTATACTAATGCTGCGATCGTGTCACAAAATGGATTACTATTTTATTTGTAATATGTACTTAATAATGCAAAGAGCGATGAAATGTTTAATTCTTTTGACATTCCAATATACCAAAATTATAAACCATTGCAACTTTTCTGTTAAACGTGATAATGATAGATCGAAAAATAAATATATTTTTAAATAAAAAATGTCTTTAATAAAATATGACAAAAATATTTATGAGTTGTGATACACATGATAGAAACCATTTTCATATTATTCCTCAGGCACAATTTGGCACAAATTTGTTATTTTCATTGAAGGTTATATAGTAAAACATCTATTAACAATCATAACAAATTGCAAATTGATTACTGGCCTCCTACTTTACAAGTAAATATGGAGCTGGAGTAGTTTACGAAAAATCACTTTAAAGCGATTCTCCTGGATAGCAAAAACATAAGTTTTACTTTCAATACTACTGTAAGGTTCCGTGACTTTAATAGGCTAAGCAATGGTTTCAGACTGGTGGCAGGAACTTTCAGCACGACTTTAAGGTAAATATACTAACAATGGAAGCTTATAGCTGACGTGTTTCTTATTTCAAAAATTCTTATTTTAAATAAAAATAAACCAGTAGTTAATCAAAAGTAAAGAAATAAGGAAATACGTGTTTCTGTATTTAACGTCATACGGCTTATTTAAAAAATAACAAATTAACACAAACAAGACGCAACGTATTTACTTGGAATAAAAACGTTACTTGCAACAGACGCGTGGTTAACGTAGTAGGTTTATACACGGTCAGTCTAGGGTTCTATTCCTACTAGCACCGTTACTTTTTTTTAAATTAGTTTCTTAGTAAAAATGCATCCCTGTTTACAGTTGGTATAATAACGTTTAGTATGTATCACTTTTTAAACTATTTCTAAAAAATGAATCAAAAACTATAAACCTGCGAATTTACATCTTGAAATCGGCGATACGTCAACTCTAAGGTCCCCTTTGTAAGTGGCAATACCGTTCCACGCGGAAGTAATGGAACTACATAGTTCCAATAAATAGTAGAAACAACTACATATTACTAAAATAATCCGAAATGAAGTAATTAAACCTATCAAGTCATAAATTTAGTTGTAGTTACGTAACAACTACTCAATCAAAGTTCCGATCTCAGTTAGTGCTACTTAGATGCTGCTTGGGTATGGAAAAATTTAGAACAAAATCTGTCCATGAAATAATTTTGTTAAACTTTCAAAAGGACAAACACTTTACTTTCAACCAAGGTGTCATGTTTGCACGTGCGAAACTGCAAAATCTGACAATATGTTTGTTAGCATCTCATGCGCAAGCGCATAGATAATAAGAGGCCTTCCTTTAAGAGACTACTCAGCCTGCCAATACACGAGCTCCATGGAGTCTTATGAATGATCTTAAACAAACAGGCAAAAATAAATTGAAACAATAATGAAGCTTAACGTTTATTCACTTCATTAAAAGGCCTGGCAACGCTAGATTAGTCGAAGCCGAAAACAAAACATGAAATTAAACGTTCCGACTTATCTGGTATTCCCAGGATCTTCAATGAAGGGAATTAACTTTGCGTAAGGCTCAATTATCGTTTCAATTCATTCTTGGTTAAGCTCAAATCCAGACCGAAATCCAAACCAGAAGACTCTCTGATCAGATTCTCGCAGACTCCAGGAGCGGTTGGGAACCCAAGTCATAATACATTCACGTCTAAGTATTTATCATAATTACCGTACCCTCCGCTTTGTTTAATGAACTTTTTAGTTGATAATTTCCATATCCGTATGGTTTACTTATAATTTTGCAATTTACATATGCCCTTAAATTTAAACCTAATTTCATAATCTAAAATTAACTCTTAGAATTGTATGTACCAGGTTTACAAATTATTTCCAGACTATGCATCCAATTAAAGATTCGCAGGCAATATCTACTATCTACCAGTGGCGGCTCCTCATAAAGAGCCAAGGGGCCATGGCCCTACCATTACAAATTATGGCAACAATATCACAAATCAATCATTGACAAGTCTTAGTTTTTCAAAAAAACAAAACGAACAAAAATTTAGTAGAATGTTCCTCATTTATTGCTAAAACTACAGTGGAAATTTCAATCCGATTGACTAATTAAGCCGTTTAAAAGTTATTGCAATTTAAAGCAACTGTAATTTTACTGTGATCTTATGGAGATTCGCTCTCATAATAGAATAAAGTCATTTCAATTACAGGAAAAAAAGCTACCCAAATTTTTCAATTAGGTAACTTGAACTCCATAGAACCGATTTTGCAGTTTTATAAACATTCACTAAACGATTGTTAAAAAAAGAAATATAAACAAACCGAAAATCAATGGTTTTTACTTAAGATTTTTCCATATTATTTGTTATTTTCTATTTCAGTCACAATTATTAGTAAAAATTCCTCTTTTTTTTAAATAATATATTCTTTTTTAGCATTGTAACTATTAATTTACTTCGTAAAACGAAGATATTCATGAATTTCTACTTTCCAATACTTTTGCCTCCGAGTGCCGGGCCAGTTTTATCTGGCCCGGCACAATATAGACGGTCATACAGTGATACAGTTGGCCTTTGCGGGTGTCTGGCGGTAAGCGGGGACGATTTTCATGAACGTTCGGGCCAGATGTGTGAGTGCACGGCGTTCGTATTTGCTGACACGGCTGACAGTGTTACTAGTTTAGCGTGGTGCGTTTGTTTATGTTTCGTCGGCAGTTGTTATTTTTAAACTTTCATGTACTGTTTTTACTGTATCGAGTTATTGTGTTATTGAGTGTATTTTTTTGTGTTACAAAAAATGAACAGCATCAGTAACCTTTCGAAAAAACAATTTTCTTCGCATTCCTTCGAGGAAAAACTCGAAATAAAGCAATTAGGAAGGCCCATGCCGGATTTGAACCTTTCAAAAACTCAAAATGTTTCTGTCTCTGCTGTCTCTGGTTTTAAAACTCGTACGCGTAAATTTAATCAGAACATCTACTTGAAAAATAGTTGGATTTGTGGTTGTGATGAAAAGCAAACCGTTTTTTGTTTTCCTTGCGTTTTATTCGGAGGAGAAATAACATGGACGAAGAATGGTGTTACAGACTTAGTGCACATCTGGGAAAAGATAAAGGCACATGAGAAATCGAAGGTACATATGAACAATGTTTTTAGTTTTTCTATGCTTGGAAAATCAAATATTTTAACCCAGTTGAACTCAGCACATAGAAACTCAATTAATTATAGAACACAACAAAAAAGTTGATACAACAAATAAGAACTAGATTTAGTTTTACTGGACATCTGTTAGCTTCAAATTTATTTTTATTAGAAAAGTTTGGAGATTACGGCAAAAAATTTCCCGAAAACCTTTTTTCCGAAGTAGTCGGTGCTTATTCTTTTTTGGAAAAAAATAGGTTAAAAACTGAACTTCAGGTTATTTACGAAAGAGAAGAACTGCAATGTGCTTCAGGGGCTCTTTCTCTTTTATCATTGATTTCGCAAGAAGAAATGCGTGATACTTTTCAAGAAACGCGTAAACTTTTGGAAGTATTAATAACAACGCCAATGTCAACGGCCGAAGCAGAAAGATGTTTCTCGATGTTAAAGCGAATCAAGACATTTCTACGAAATTCGATGAAAGAAGAGCGATTAAGTGCATTAGGAATGTTATCGGCAGAAAAAGCTTTCATAAATAATATTGAAAACTTCAATCAAAAAGTTATTGACCGATTTGCAAATCGAAAAGAACGGAGAATGGACTTTAATTATAGTGCCATGTAACTTTTTATTTAAAACTTTAGGTATTTGACATACCTAACAGTTTCAGTTTATAAGTTTTTAATACTTTAACATTCATGTTTTTGTGTGCGTGCTATTTAAAACTGAATTTGTGCAACCTGCCACCTAACTTCAGACTTTGGTGAGTTTAATGAATTTTTACTTTTAATTGAAAAGGGGTGGGGAATATTAGGACGTTGGGCCGAGGTTGGCCCTACCACTCAACATTGGCACGAGCCGCCACTGCTATCTACCCAACTTTAAACCAATGAAGGTATAATTTTAGTATTCTAATTACGAAATAATGACTACTATAAATGCAAACAAATCCGGAAAATAACATTAAATGGAATAATATCCCCGTATCCATTATAATATGCTTCTTAGCTAACGTTATCTAGAACCATAATTTCTATATTATTAAATTATAACACAGACATAGTCCGGCCTGGGCTAATGAGTAAACCATGGTTCTAGGTAACTGTCGCGGAAAAAATATATTATGTTAAAAATCTCACGGAGAAGATATGTCAAGGAAGAATATCGCGGAAAATATATTAAGTTGTAAATATCGCGGAAAAGATATATTAAACAAAAAACAACGCCGAAAAACATATTACGTTAGAAATATTGCGGAGAGAATATATAGAGGGAAAGATATCGTGGAAACAATAAATATTGTTAGAAATATCGTGGATATTAAACAAAAAATATCTCGGAAAACTGCACTACTTTAAAGTAGTGTATTTTAAGTAGTAGTATTAGTAAAGTAGTTCAAAGTTAGTGTGCCAGCAATATTAGGGAAAATAAATATATATTAAGAGAAAATATCGCGGAAAAGACATATTACATTAAAAGTATCGCGGAGAAGATATTGAGGTGTTATAGATTTCACCGTTTTTGAAAATTTCATCGAAAGATGTTCGGAAACGTTAAAATGAATATTTTTATCGGTTTTTATAGAGGGGCATGTTATGTCTTGGCCACATAATTAATAAAGACTATAGTTTGGAGCTTAGTTAGATTCATCAATGTTTAAAATAAAAACTTATGATTAAAGATTTCGTGCAAATATAACCTTATTTTCATAATATTTCATGCATAAATAAATAAATCACATTTATAAATAAAAAGGATATGATTTAGCTAGACTGTGTTATCACAATCATGTATAGGCAACCTAAGTTACATTTTAGGTCCGGTTCCCACTTGCCAGGGAAAATCATTTCCATATTTAAAATTTTCAGTTACGATGATTCAGCGTTGAGCATATTTTTTGATATTCTTGGAGGCCAGCTCAACTTTACATGGTTATTTTCCTGTAAATAGATTAAGTAGATAAATCTTGTTATGATTGATGTAACATAATTAAATTTTGAATTCATTTAATAGAATTTCGGGTCACTACAATTTAAGGAGGTATTTTATTCCTCTCTGTTCTTGAAAACGCACTCTTGTAGCTTTTATCCTGGTTTTTCTTGTCATTGTTTTTAAGTAAGCTCTTAGTGCATTGTACACTGGACATTTTGTGCACAAATTGATTAACGTAGATGTTATTTTCAAGTTGGTGTTTGTGAAAGCATCTATTGGCAGATATGGTATATCGTACTGTAACAAAATCATGTTTGTATGAAATTGTAAAGATATTTTTATGTATAAAACAACTGTATCACACACATTGTGTATCCATATAGCTAATTTGTAAAGATGAACTCTTGATTTGTTAATTTTGTGTATGTAATTATGTTGTAACGAGAATCTTCATTGTCAAGTGTTTTTCGTCTGTACCTTCTTTATTATTCATTTTGGGACTATACATGTATTATATATTTTTGATCAGCGATCAAAAATCTACAAGTTTATAACATCAGATCTGGGATCTATGTTAATTCGAATCACATGTTTTTGGATTATAGAGACGTCACGAGCGCCGGCCGTTTGTCTTTTATTTTCGAAAACTGTCATGGAGTTCATTTGTTTTGGCAGAAGATATAAAAGCTGCTGCGTATTGAAACAAATTTAGTCAATAAAATGCGTTGAGAGAAAGCACGCTTGGCCCCAGATTAAAATCTGTAAAATTTGAGGTTATATGTATAACCAGATGTTTGACAAGTGTCATTTGAAATAAACAAAGTATTGTAATTAAAAAGTAAAGGTGTTTACATGAATCTTAATGAAGATTTAGTATTGTGCTACGAATATAAATAAAAGTGAAAGTGTTTTTCGTTTTAATTAATTCAATTCAAGGGAATTTAATTTATGTTCATCGATCAATGTATCGAATATTTTATAAACAACAATCAGCTGTTTGGTTATATCGCAGTATTGCCAATAGGATTTATTTTGAAAAGGAAACTATATCAACATACCAGGTTGGTTTAAAAAAATAATTGATTCTCATAAATAAAAAAGAATTATAATTTGATTTGTAAAGTTCATCTTAGGGTATAAAAATCTATTTGATTTAATTCATTAAATTCTTTTTAAGAATTTGTTTAATTTTCAATTTAAAGAAAACAATTCAAAGTTGTTCTAATAAAGATTTATTTATTTTGGATATCATTTTATTTACATTTAAAAAAATTATTTTTGTTGGTTTGTTCAAACGAATAACTGTATTTAATCTTATGTCAGATAAATACGACTTTTCTTAACGTTTGAGCAAACTTCAGGATTTATTCTCAATTTCAATTGTAAATTATATTTTCTTTTTCTTTGACTTTGCTTTTCTGAATTTAATTTTCTTTGTTGAATAAAGTCTTTGTGTTTTCAATTAACGTATGTGTTTAATTGATGCTAATACAAGCATACAGCATTATTCTCTTTCAAATTTAGATTACAGTTACAGGTGTCCAGCTTGCAGAAGCATAAGTGCTTACAGTTTAAGTTTTTTCTTGTTTCCAGGCATAAAAGAATATAAGAGTCTCGAAATTCAAATAATTTATGTTTTACCGAACAAACCTGAGGTAGCTGAGAAAAATAAAGAATATGTGTGGTGTATTTTAATCTTAATCCATCGTATATAATTTATATAGAACGGTGGAAAATTTAGTTAAGTATTTTTTATATTTTTATTCGGGGTCACAGCAATATGTTAAGGAAAAATATCGCGGAAAAATATATTACGTTAAAATATCACAAAAAACATATATTAAGAAAAAGTATATTACGTTAAAATTATACCGGAGAAGATATATTATGAAAAAATATAGCGCAAAAATATATGTATGTTAAACAAAAAATATTGCAACAAAATATATTACGTTAAACTATTCGGAGAAAATATATTACGAAAAAACATCGTGTAAAAAAGATATACGTTAAAAACATCTCTGAAAAGATATAAGGGAAAAAATCAGGGAAAAGATATATTACGTTAAAAATATCCGGAGAAAATATATTACAGAAAACATGGTGGAAAATATATATATTAAGTTAAAATAATAGCGAAGAAGATATATTAAGGTAATATATCGGGGAGAAATATAGTAAGTTAAAAATATCGGGAGAAAATATATTAAGAAAAATATCGCGGAAAAATATCGGAATAAATATATTACGTTAAAAATATCGGTAGAAATATTAAGAAAAAATATTGTGAAAAAGATATATTACGTTAAACATATCGCGGAGAAGATATGTTAAGAAAAGATATCGCGGAAAAATAGATCAAGTTGTAAATATCGCGGAAAATATTTAATAAACAAAAATATCGCGGAAAAAATATATTACGTTAGGAATATCCGGAGAAATATATTAAGAAACATACCGTGGAGAAAATACATTCATTAAAATATTCGGAGAAAATATATTACGTTAAAAATATCCGGAGAAAGTATAATAAGAAAAAGTTTTGCGAAAAAATGTGTGTACACACCACGGTCTATAAATCTCAAGGCTTTGCAGTTCTGATGCAGAAGTCTTGAATGGACATTGTAAAGCATGTACTTCTGTAACAGCACTTCCAAAGTACTCTCCTGAAAGGAGTTTTGAATTACACGCAAATTTTGATATTGCGCAAAGTACATTGAGGTAATATCGAAAGATCCGTCAAAATCAACCTCTCATTGAACCATGAGTGAATGGGAAGATCACCATCTTTGAAGAATGAGTCGTTATCAACCCAGGCTGTGCATCTATGATGTTAAAGTAATTAGTCATTAACTAGCAGTTAATACTTTTTGAGATTGTTGCATTTTTTGCAGTTACTGTCAGACTCCGACTGCTTGATTTTAGACTTCAGTCAAGCACCTTTGCTGCTACTGTTTACTATATAGCATCGATGTGTACGACTGGGTTAGGCCATGGAAAGGTGGCTGTAGTATATTAGATCGCAGGGATGGTATTCTCTCTTGAATCCAGGATTTTTTAAACAAAACACAGCAGGATCTTTGTTACACGGCAGATCAGTGAGATGTATCAACATATAATACCACACTGCTCAAATTGTCGAGATTATGGTACGGGAAGTTATATCCCAAACTAAAAATATATTTTATCCACAATTACCTTATAATTGAAGTTTTATCCACACTTACGAACCGTATAAAGTAACACTTTATCCACTAGTGGAATAATGAAATCACTTTATTCCACTAGTGGAATAATGAAAAAATACAATCTTAAATCAATCGCATTCTATTTATTATTAATATTGACATTAACATTTACATTAATAGACATTTCGTTTTTTGTTTTATCATATTTCACTTCGTTTCCATTAATAAGAAGCTTGTAGTTGTTATCGGTTCCAGAACGAATAGTAGTTGTAGGAACAATGGACGTCTCCTCTAGTAAGGAACGACTAGTACCAGGAGAACCTTGGATTTTTCTTGAGATATCAAGCTTATTAGATACAGAATCTTCGATATAAGTTTCTGCTATGGCGGAGCTCCTCCACCCACCATGTCGTTTAATTGTTGTAAGATTAGCACCTCGATTGGCCAGTAAAGTTGTTGAAGTGCGTCTCATGCAATGGCCGGTATAAGCTTCTGCGTTCGCCAGATTCAAAAACGAAGCAACTATTGAAGGAACTTTCGATAAAGTGTTAATTCCAACAGGTTGCGATGTACATTTTTGATTAGCGTTTCGTAAAAAGAATCTCTCAATGGATAACTTCTTCGGACGTAAGGACATGTATTTCCTACACTTCTCCACAGTGTTGATAGAGAATCCTTCTTCTAGAATTGTGAATTTTCGTGAAACGCCCGTCTTGGTATCTGGTATCGAAACAATCAGGTATGCGCCTCTGTCTTCTACTTCACTGATTTTCAAATTTGTCAGCTCACAGCATCGACAGGCACCAAACACCCCCATTATTAATGCAACCTAAAATATTCCAAAATTTATTATCTACAATGTCTATGTAATGACAGAGATTACCTTGATCATCAAATATTCTTTATCGCAAGCTCTTGTCAAAAACTCTTCCACGTGTGTTCTTTCCAATACTGCAGCTTTCTTCGGCCTGTATCCTTTTGACTGATTCTTCAGATAGGCCATGAGCTTACTATATTTTCCAATGTCTATGTTTTTATAGACCTTTATAGCGGCCTTCAGCATCGAGTACTTCGACCACATGGATGAAATTGCATACCTTTTCTTCAAATTTAAGAAATACGATAGCAGAACTTCCTCACTTATTGTCATTACCCCCCGTTCTTCCTTCCATTCATTAAATTCTGAAAATACCTTTTCATAATGTTCCCTGGACTTCGCAGGCAATAACTGGCGAGTCGCTTCTTCAGCTTCCTCAAGAATTGTCTCAGGAATAGTATCACTTTCTTCCATTTTCACCAACTTGCACAGCGGTTTGTACAAATGGAGTCGATAAACAATCGAAAATAAATAGCGACGATTCAACACCTCCCATGTTTTTTAGTTAATTTCAATGATTTTTGAGGTGACATCCGCTGTCAGAGTGTAATGTCAAATCATTTTTTGATGACATGAGATGAAATTTTGGCGATTCTGATTTTAAATCGCTGTAATTGTGGATAAAATGTTGTATTGCAATTCGTGTTTCACTCGCATTTTATCCACTTAAGAAAATTAAACGCTCGAGCAAGCTCTCGCGTTTAAACATTCTTCCGTGGATAAAATGCTCTCTGAAACACTTATACAATAAATAACTATTATTCACAATCATATTGCAATATGTACATTTCATATGTTGTAAAAACCTTGGAAAGTAAGCTATTGCTATAACAACACCAAAGTGGTTAACAATTTCCTTTACATGTCTGTAAAACTGACATGTAAAGTTATGGCCAACTATTTTTTCTGAATAATTTAAAACAGGATGTTTTATCCGATTTAAATTTAAGTTTTTATAAATATATTTAACGCTAAAAACATATTTTTTATTTAATATTAGTTTTATTTTTATTTTTCCATATTTTATATTTAATAATTACAATGGAATTAATTAATTTCTAATTTTAAAATACTGAGTGCATACATCGCCATCTAGCGGCGAAGACTGAAACTTTACTTAAAATTTCTTTTGGTCGATAGATGGCTCTGATTGAAATTATGACAGTTCATAAAAAATTTATTTTAAAATTTAAAATTAATTTTTTATTTTGATTATCTTAAGTCTAATTATTGTGAATAAAAATAGTATACATGTTTCGTTGGTAAAGTTTCCACGCCTCGCGATATTGTTTGACTTCGACGTACCGTCTCGGTCAAACAATTATCGCTTGGCTTGTAAAGATATCCTTTACCAACTCAACATGTAATATACTATTATATGACCCATACAAATTTACAATTAATATTGTATCTACATACAAACAATTGTTAAATACTTTTGAAGCAGGAAAGCACAAAATTGTGTTGTGTTGTGCACAAAAGACGCTCCTGGGCACAGCTGTATTATGTAATATTTTGAGAAGCGTCTTTCTTGTGTAATAATGAATTAAAGAAATTTATAATTAAGGGTTTACTATATTTTTATCGATTTTTATATATAAAGTACATTATTTCAAGAACCGTTAAGTTTACGCGTTTGCGGTTTTTTGTTTTAAGATTGCCCGTAAGATTATTTCAGAGATTTTTTTTTGTTTTAGTGGAATGGTCTCAGACAGGGTCACAGTTCACAGGTAAGTTCTATTTTAGGGATCGCAAAAATAATAAAACCGTTAGGGTTACTCACTGTTAACTCTTAATTAAATCAATCTGTTTATGGAGATTATTTGCTTTATTTCAAATGTATTCAAGTATTCTTTTGCTTGGTACCCCTAATCTAACATTTTATCCATTTTTTTAACATGATGATAAACAAATTTTTATTGTTCTTTGGTTGTCTGAAGAGGAGACAAATGCTCTGTGTCTCTTTTCTATTTTCAATAGTAAATTTGGTCAAGGTAAAAATATAGATTTTGGTTTTTATGGATTTAATTTAGTAAACCTGAAAACGCTTAACTGGCCGAGATACGTGCGTAAGGGGACAAAAGGAAGGTTTTGCTAATTTATAATTGGACGGATTATTTGTAAAAGATTGTAAAGTCGCTTTACATTACGCATAAATTAATTTAAAGTTACCTGTAGACATAATTCGTTATATATTTTATTAATTTATTAATAACGTTCAAAACTTACTGCACTCCCCCTTGTATACATCTGGCAGTCAGACGTGCCGTCGCCAACAGACGAGACCTGACCGTTTATAATACATAACTTACAAGTTATGCATTTTTGATATTTTTTTTGAAATTAAAAAACTTACTAAACCCATCATCCAAATTCATGCATTTGTTTGCTTGATTATGGAGGTTAGATATAATGTAAAAGTTGTTTTAGGTGATATGTGGATAAACGTAATATTTTATTTCACTGCATCAGGCCAAGTTAACTTTAATTTAATTGTTTTAGTGTAGTAGTGTACAAATGCATTTAAATCTTTGTTTCATGAATCTTGTGACAGATTTTTAGAATTTTCTGGTGATATTCAAGTTGGTGGAATTTCCACAACACAGGGTCACCCTGTCATCGTTATAAAATTTTTTATTAGAAACGTGTAGCAAAGGTATTTACAAAAATAGCTTGCTCAAGCTTTAACTGTCCTACACAACCAACAAGAAGTTATTTTTCATATCTAATTTTATTCATGCCTTTGCCTTCGTTTAAACGTTGAGGTTTTCATACTTGTAAGGAAGCGAAACTAAAACCAAGTATTGACAAAGCTCGAAGAAATACGAAGCTTACGTGTAGTTGATGTGGGGTCGTCCAGAATCAAAGTAGATACTATACTTCCAGAGTATACAATTATAGACGTATTTGAGGCACTCTAATGTTTCGTACTTATATCAGGTGTTTTAAGCTTTTCAACTGGTCTGCGACAATCAGCTGACGCACCACAATCTTTCAAATTGTTTGCTCAAATTCAGATGCGATTAGACGGATCAAAAAGCGAAAAATAATCACTAAACAATTGTAGTGTCCCTGCGCTGAACTGTCTCTGGTCTAAGTGTCCCGCGCCAGAACTCCGGCAGCGGTCATACAAAAGTTTTAATTTGATCTCACGGAGATTTGCAAAAAATGACTTAGTCTAAAAATTTCAAGCTTCAAAATATTTGTTTCCATAATTGTTTGTAGCTCAATAGATCCGCTCCATTTAGTACTGATGCATTAAGTCGTAAGTTCCTATGCGTTTTGAATTTCCCAACGTCTAAGCCTCCAAGTCCCAAGTATTTATCTCATAGAAGCTGTCATTTCCAAAACAGATCTCTAAGTTCCGAAATTACTAATGTGTCACAGTTTATTTTCTCTGTTAATAAACTTTTAAGTCAGTTCAGTTCCTAATTTCCAAATTTGAATATTACTAAATTTCTAGATGTCTAGGTCGCCCTCGTCAATTCCTATACATCTAAGTCAATAATTTTTAATGGATTTTAGTTAAGAATTTTAACTTAAATACGAAAGAACTGATACAGCCAACTTCAACCCGATTTTACTTGACACCACTCCCGTCCCTCGAACTATCTGGTTACAGAATGGTGCAGAAATTTTGACAGATCGAGGGCGGTTAGACAGTTTCTACAGTCATATTAACATGGTTTTATGTAAATATTTTTGAAAACTCTCAAAGGAAGTTCATAATCATAAACATGTCCTTTGGTAAATGAATCACATCATTCACCACTAAAATCATACACAAACATCTAAGAAAAGTTAGGCATATTTTATAACAGTTATACCTTTATGCCAGTTTGTTTTATAATAGGTACTAATTATCTTGAGGAACATACTGATAAATTATAATTTATCACATACTTTAGAAGTATGAACCTTTTGATTTTTTTAGATTTCTTTTCCTACTTTTGCGGATATGTTATTTTGTTAAGTAATAAAATAATTAATAATTAACATGTTTTAATATCGAGCAACCTACTCCTACTGCATCCTACACCTTATAAGAAAAACAGCTTTCTACTCCTAAATTCTAAGAACGCCAACTTGACTGCAAATATTCTCTAATTAAATAGTTGTTACAGTCTTCCTTTTATTTTTCTTTTTTTGGTTTGGTAAAGAATAAACTTTAACAAATTAATTTTTGGATAAAATTTACAAATTTTTAATCAAAGCTTGTTCAGGTATGTCGTCATATAGGCTGTACTCTGCTTAGCACGCTGTATAATGAATAACTGTGCAGTGCATGTAAATCTCTCAGAATAACTATAATTAATTTTAGTGTTTTGAAAAATCAATTTCTTCAGCTACCCTGTTTATATTTCTAAACGGTATACCCCTATTTTCAGAATTACTTAAAAGTCATTTCACTGCAAAAAAATTCAAAACAATTAATTAAAGTACTCCATAAAAAGCGTCCTTGATTTTTGATATTAATCATTCATGGTCTTGCTCATTAAGACTATGTTTACGTGATTAAGTGAGCTATCGAACCTAATTTGAATAAAAAAACAGCTTTTATCATTTAACACGCACAGCTTTTTTTTACGTAAAGTTCAAAATTACGATATAGTGTTAAGTGTGTGTAACGCGTGAAAAGTGCGTTCTTTTATCGTTATTCTTGAAATGTTTACTATTTCATTCCACACAAGTATAAATATTTTATCAATAAATTAGCAATTAATAATCATTTATCGAAAGTTACATGATTGTTTTATTGTATTATGGGAAAAGAAATAATAAACATAGATTTTGCAATTTATTGCAAAAGAATAACTAGTAGGTTATTATCTTACTATTATACTATAGTTTTCTTATCAGGGTTAACACGATTTTAATCAATTGATAAATCATGATTGTAATCATTACATTCAAATTGAAAAAATTATTAATAGAAACGATATATTTGTACTACATCAACTTATCATATTCCGAAAATAATTTCCGTTAAATCAATATTTATAACGGTTGCAAAACTTCCGTTTTTTATCGGAAATTTTAACGGGTTTCAAAGATGTTCAAAGCTAGTTTTCGGATTTTCATAATTTCAAATTTCTGAACTAGTAAAATTACATCTCTAACTTAGAACTCAAAATTTTCATTTTTAATCTTTACCTCAACAATATTGTTGGTGTTGTGACCTCTAGTTCTATATTTGTTTCGAAAACAATGGCACCATTCATGTCTTCTTTGCCACAAATTGCTAAAATAATCAAGAAACAATGTGTATTTCTTAGCTATGGTATTTTCACAAAGTGACTCCTTGTGCAATTCACAGTCAATTTCATTTTGTGCATATAACACCTCTCGGAATAGAAGCATCAAAACTCTTCTATGGTCTTTGTCAATATTATGTGAACTATCCCATAGCCATCGCCACACTGCTTAAGATTTCTAAGGTAGGTACTCAAAAATGTTTCAAAGCTAAAAAGTTTAATCTTCAAAATATTAATATTCCACAGCTACATAAGTTTCGATTTTCAGTCCAAATCTAAATGCTCAAAATCATAAAAATTTCAATTTTAAAACTTTCCGAACTCTCCGAAAACTTACAGCTATGAAACTTGAAATCGCCGATACTCTTAGTACGATAGTCTACGTCCTCTCAAGTGATAGTTACAACGCAAGAAGCTTTGAAGCTTCAAGTCCTAAATCTCTGTTTCTCTGGATTTGCGTAACTGTAACGCTAGAAACTTTCAAATGTCATAGCTTTATGATTTTGAAAGTATGAAATTTCTACTATTACTACGAAATCTCGATGATCTATAGCTTGAAACTATGCCACTTTGACACGCTCAAATTCTAAAGCCATCAGAAAACTATAAAGCAGAAAATCCGATTCTTCGAATACCTAAACAATAAAAATTGTGAAGTTTCAAACTGGATTATGTAACTTATGTAAGTTTGAAACTATGAAATTCCAGGATGCTGTAACCGCAAAAATTGTAAATTTGAAACTCGAAACATGGAATCCCGAAGACTGTGAAAATTTATACTTTGAAAACCTTGAAATTTTGTATCTCCAGAACTACGAAACTCAAGGCATCAAAACATTTTAATTTTTAACAATTTAAAATTCTAAAACTTCGAAAATGAAACTATGAATGTTTTAAGTTTGAGTTTTTATTTTTCTCTAATAACTCAAAACTTTGAAATGATTTCATATTTTTGAGATTAAAAAACCATAAAACTTCTAAAGCTTTAGTCATCTCTTTCTATAAAAATCTGTATATCCAGAGAATTGACCTGTACTTCGTAAAGCTCATGAAGTTAGGAGCTCTATACTATAAACCATCAAACATTAAAAACCTACAACCCCCAGATATTCTAGAGCTCCTAAAACTCTATAAAGTTTTGAACATTTTAATTTCAGTACAAAGCTGTGAAATTAATTTCTTTAACGTTGATTCTTAAAAATAAAATAAAGTCGCCTCTAAACTTTCCACCACTCTATCTTCCAACTGGGCTAAACTCAGTAAGTTTGAAATTTTAAAAACGGAAGACTGCGAAATTTCGTAACTTTAATTTCGACTTTACATTTTCACACATTTAACTCGTCACGATCACGATGCATCACGAGACTGATAATTTAAAACTCCGTTATTGAAGCCATTGAAGCTTCGAAAATGTCAACTTTAAAATGAAAACTCAAACTTAAGACCTAACTTTAACCTGACTTTAAGACCTAAAGATCGCGAAAATTCTTATCTTTGAAAGCTGTCGCTACAAAATCTGTGAAATCTCGAGAATAAACCAAAACTTTGAAATCACTTTTGTGAGTTTGGAATTTGAAAGAAACTTTGAGAGTTTAGGAGCTTAAACCTTCAAACCCTAAAATAACTCAAACTACATAATAAGCCGTATAGATTTTATATGTAGCTAGATCCTTGGAAATTTCAAGCTTTAGACAGTGATGGCGAACCTTTTTGAGAAGTGGGTCAAATCTTGTTCATTATTTTTTTTAATACTAGCCCGTGGGTCACTAAGTCAGTGGCGTCACTTGGAAGGGGGGTAAAAAGGGTACCAGTAATTTGAAAACAGCGAAAATTTTTTAACAGAAAAACTTGACAGTTGGTCCTTTTTTTGGTTCTCACTTTTAAAATCCTTTAAAAAGGTTTACGTTTCCTTTTTGTTTTACAACTTTTACTTTTGCAAGTGAAGAGCAAAATTCGACACTAGATATTTATACTTTAATTTTTTAATATTTTCGATTGTCCGTTCTCTCTTTTATGATATAAAAAATGAGTTTATAAAAATCACCGTGTGGGTCATTTAAAAAGCCTTCGTGGGTCAGTGTCTGACCCGCGGGTCATAGGTTCGCCACCACTGGTTTAGAACTTCAAGCTCCAATATAAAAACTTTGCGAATATTATCTTTTGTAAACAATAAACCTTAGGGGCACAGATCTGTAAATCTAGCAATTTGGAACATTCAGGTTTGTTAAAATTCCTAATAAAGTAAAATGTTGAAATTTTGCAGCTTGCAATGTCGAGACTACGAAACTTTAAAGCATCCATACTTTTAACTTTGATAAGTAAGATTTGTACTTCTGACACACCTAAACTGCATGCATTAATTGCTTAGATTATAAAACTTTGAAATTTTGAAGCTTTCAACTTGAAACAACAGTGATATTTACATTAGCTGTAACTCTGAAACTGTTCAATTATAAATTTGAAAGAAGACTTAGACACTTGAAAACTTCCTATTAGTTAGGTTCTATGTAAACTGAGATATTTGAAACTTACTGGCCGCAAGACTTTGAGTCTTTAAGCGCACAACTCTTGAAACCTAGCCTCTGAAAGCCTAACCATTCTGATTAGCTGAAAGTTTACACTTTGTATACTTGGATGTTTCAAAATCTACATTTTCGCCGACTGTTACATATAATATTTCACAACTTCGTGCATATGAAACTTGATAATCTACTTAAAAATCCCATAAAAGCTGGAAACTATAAAACGTAAAATATTTTACTATTTGAAGCTTCGATCTTTTACTATTTGAAGCTAAGAACTTCCAAATGGCTAACCTTCTTCTTTAGATTTCTGAACCATTGTGAATCTCAGCTTTAAATTTGTAAAATTCTGAATTTATAAAGCCTAATTTGCCCAGTTATCTGAAAGTTTTTGAGACTTAGAAATATTTAAAAATTAAAATTTTTGAAGCTTTGAAAGAGTTTGCAACAACCTTCTGCCGTCTCTTTAAGAGAAGTCAGTTAAATTGGCAAATTAGCAGTATTTTTATTGTTGATTAACATGGCGAAGACAAAAACACAATAAACGTCGTGTTTTCGAGTTATTTTCAAAAGTAACATTTTTAACTGGGATACCCTGTATATTTTGTATAAGTGGATGGACAGCGACATTATAAGAATAAAAATTTATGTTTATTACCTTTTTAAAATGAAAAATGAAGAAGTTGTAGGACGCTTCATATTTTTCATTCATTGAATAACTCGAAAATGCGACCTTCTATTTTTTTTTTGTCTTCGCCATGTTAACCAACAGAAAAAATACTGCGAATTTGCTAATTTAACTGACTTCGTAGCTCTAATAATAACGGAGATAGTAATAATGCGCCGATAACTGCGAACAGCCTGTATATTAAATAATGGTAGACCTCGATGAGTATTATACAATTATATCGATTTTTGGTATGTATTACTGATATATGTGATCTACCTGCGTTTAAGCTTACCTGCCACAGCCCCTTTCTGGACCAGAAATCGAGATACACTCAATTAGCGCGTCACTCTCTTATATGAGTACCGCTGGTTATCGCGGTGGTGAGAGCGAAGTAACTATCCAGTATCTACTAGCTTTCCATGCTAGTTTCGGAGCAATTTACCAGCTCACCCGTCGTTGAATACATCCCCGTCCACCTCCCTTAGTGAGTCTCTGCACCTGTAGGACTTTCTACTTGCTTCGACAATTTGCCCACCCCATTGTACCAATTAAAGGCCTATCCTTCATTGATTAGCTGTGTAGTAGCCTAGAAGTATAATGTCAGGTAGGAATAGTTAATAAAGGTGCAACTTGATGAAAAAATTATCCGAATCCAATGTCGTATCGATCCGAACCCGTGTCCGAAGCCCAGTTGAAATATCCGAATCCGAATTTTATCCGACAACCGATTTTTATCCAATAGCACAATTTCATTCGATATACAAAAATTAATATTTCATTGAAATCTTTTGTCTGTTTCTTGTTTTCCGAATTTTATGCTTCGCTTTTCAATTTAAGTCCAAATCATACTTTATTTCAAGGTGCAACCAAATATAAATATTGAGGATAATTGTATAAATTTCAGATAATCGAGTAACTTTCGGAGAGGTTGAATAACTTTCGAATATTAATTGGATAAGTTTTGGATAGTCGGATATTCTTTAATGTATCCGATCCGATCCGTATTCGATACGACCCGAACCCGATTGGGGTCAGATACGATATTGATTTTGGGTATCAAAGTTGCACTTTTAGTAGTTAGCCATCCATTAAATTTTTACTAGAAATGATTACTTACGTTTGCTATCTGAATATAGCGTCCGAGGTCATTATCAATCGAGTTTATTCATTATTTGTGTTTTTTTATTAATATATTTGTTTATTTTAAGCATTTATTTACAGTAGTGGTGGGCCCGGGGCACTGGCAGTGCAACACATGATGATATACTGCTTTAATGTGTGCGTACGAGCATGATAGCGATATACCAGTTTGTCGTGTGCACCCACCGCCACTGTTTATTTATGCATTTGTGTATAAACTTAACCAACCAAATCAAGAAAAAGACAAAGTAGGTGACTTTCTCTTTCAAGGCGGAACTGCTGCGTATTTAAACAACTCTGTCGGATCCCAGAGGCGTGGGGCCGTTATATGAGAACTCTATAATGTTAGGTCAAGCGTCGTGAAAAAGTTCCGATTGTAAGGGGCGTCGTAGACCGATTGTTAGCTGCTGCGGAGTTTATGTCAAAGACATAAAATACAAATCAGTCATCATTTTCTTTGAGAATCAGTGTGATTATGTAGGAATTTAAACAGTTTTAATTTTTTGTTGATTTGTTTAAAATTATATAAACATTATATGAATACATAGGTATAATTAAAATTTTTCAACCCAAATATCAATTTAAAAATTCCTAAGTAACTAAAAATATCGTCACGCGATTTTAGTTTTAAACAAAAGCTCTGGCAAGTATAACATCAGCGGTAACTATAATAATAATTTGGTATAATAATAATAATGACGGTATTCGATTTAAGTTTTGCAGCGGTAAATAGTAGCGCAACTACATAATCAAAGTACATAATATACACACACACATTCACCTATCTATTCCTGAAGGAACAAATAAAACTCACGTTAAACATACATCATAACATGTTATTTTATTCTATCTCGTTACTCACGTAAGGTGTACTCGTTTTATTTGAAACTTGTGTATAGTTGTTTTGTGTTCGCATTGCTTTTATTTTATGTCATTAGGGCTAAATACGAACATTTCCTGTGCTGCCAACTTTACTGCAGACGAATTTCGAGCAGTAATGATGATTATACTTCGAGATTGGGTCCAAGAATCCAACTGAGATTGTTTCTTGATTACCCTATCCGTTCGAGGTTAATGTCGATGCCGTTCTTCTTCTCTTTTATTGCTAAATTCGTGACAACAAACTTTCAAATTTGTCATGGGGGCAAGAATTTGAAAAGACCAGTCTCTCTCTGTTGCTCTTCTCACATCCTCCTCATCGCGGTAACAGTGGCTTATTTTTTCTGATATGGGACTACCAATAAGATGATGAAGAATAATAATAATCAAATTGTGGTGGTGAACGACCTACTTGTATTTTATTTACATTAAACATTAGATAATGATTCGATGGTTTTAAATTGGGCAATTACGTATTTTACTATTAAAAAAAAGTAAGGAATTTATCTCATCGATGTTATTATTATTACTATTATTATTATTACTGTTTATTACCCGCTTCTGTATTATTTATCGCTTTCAGTTCAAATACACCAATCGAAATAAAAATGTAAACAGAGCATAACGTTATTCTCTATTCCTGCACACAAATTTCTTCTTCGTTCAGCAATTTGTAAAACATGGAAAGGATCTTGGAAGAAGAAAAAAAAAGTTGTACTGATGGCAGGTTACGTCCCAGCTCTAGAGAGAAACCGTTACAAATTCTTGCACTGGCAAGATTCATAAAATAACAGCCGATCTTCCTTAGTTTGAACGGACAAATTTTATTCCATACTTGTTACTCTTTTATACACGGTGTGCGCTAATAAGTACACGATGAAGAAGAACAAAAAGAGATTTTAAAAGAAGCAAAATAGGTTATTTTTAAAACTTTGTCCGTTGTCCGCACAATCAATTTCTGGTTGAATGCAGTTGATGATCGTTTATTTTTTTTTATAAGTGACCCGATTCTCGATATAAAAGTGATCTGTTTCCGTAAGTAGTAACATCAGTACAACATGGAGATTAAGGCTATCAAGAAGTTTTGTAATCAAATAATAATTTACACGTGCGGTATTTATAAACAAACATTTAATCACTGTGTCATATTTTCTTGAAGCCAAAAAAAGATAATTTTTAATATGTTAATTTAATTAAAATTAAAATTTGGAAATATTTTATGATTATGTGTAAATTCAGTTTTCTTAACTTTAATACAGCTAATGACAAACTGGTTTTTTTTGAAAACTAATTTATCAAATATTTTATGAAATATAAACAAAATTCTTTTACAAACAAACCTTAAAATTGTTATAAGATCGCTTAAAATTAGACGGTGTTAGAGTTGGAATAGTGGACATTTCTAGTTTTTAGTTGGAAGGATTTTAAGCAGCCATAGAAATTGATAATATTTCAGGTGCCAAAATAATAATAGATGGTAACGTAGAATATATTTTCAGTAACTTTAATATTCACACATGTATTGTTGAACAATTCAGAATATGTATTCAGCATATTTTTTAGTTTTTTAAAAAGCACCATGCATCAATATATTCTGTATAATTCTAAATTTCTAACAGTTACTATAAATTAGGTATTGTCATCTACACCGATTAAATCTCATTTATAGATCATGCTCCATATACAAAAGCACAAATTAAAGCTTACAACAGTTATAAATATTTGTACATCTATGTAATGCAAAATAGTACATAATATTGTTATAATATTTTTACTTAATATACTATCAGACACAGATGCTATCGTAACAAAGATGAAATACACAACTCCCTGCTTGCTTACCTTTAATTGAAATAAATGCTAAATATATTGTTGTGAAAAGTCTAACTCTTCACAAATTGAGACTCTCTCTGGCGGGTCGCTTCAATAGATAACTAAATTCTTATATTTAGGGACAGAGTAATATTAAAACAGATACACAAAGAACACAACCAACACAACACAATAACAAGAAAAAACGAAATAAACTCAAAATTGAGGATACCAAAAAATCAATTTATTATGAATTTATCTCTAAATATTTAAATGCACTTATATAAAAAAATTTGATTACTAAATTTCATTCCAAAATAGTTCATATTTCTTAATTACTAAAAATAATACCATCTACTATTAAAAACTCACGTTTTTATTTTAATTCATTTTTAAATATTTCCCGTTACAAAATTGACAACTTTATTTTTTTTAAATTCCCAAATATCAAGTCTCTGCTTTCATTCGTGTCGACAAAAAAATAAAGGTGTGTCAACGAGCTCTTTCAAATATTTCCACATAAAGGGCTTTACTAATTAGAATTCCAAATTCATTCGTAATTGTATAATAGTGGTAAGTAAATTAGTTTTTTATTGAAGTCAAAATCCATTTATGACTCAGTCAAAATTTTCCATAAGTTTTTCTTTATTAGCGGTTAATAAAATTTTTATCGAAGAGTAACTTGAAGCACTTATTAAATAATCATTTAGATGACACATGAACACTTTAACGTTTCACAAAAATAACATTAACCTCCAAATATATGACATTGATTTGTTTACATGTTTTTATAAACATAACCTTAAATTTATTGATGCTCTACAACAGATTTACACTTCTTGGAAGATGAAATTAGAAGAGAGCTTGTTACAAAAATGGCCGTGCTTTTATCTTTTCGTCGAAACAATTGAATGTGATATACTTTTTCCATGGAATAAAAGAACCTTTGACAAGTCAATTTAACATAACCAAATTTTGTTTATAAATTTTAATTAATACAAAAACAAATGAGGTATCTTATAGAGAAATCCCAATCTAATGGTATATTGCGCTTATGTTTTCATTACAAAATAAAGCCTTCTTTGAATGTCGACAGACCTGGATTAACGCAGAAACCTACGAAGCTGGGGCTTCAGGCGCCACGTTCGCTCTGGAGAGCGTTGATTTTCGGTCCTCAAAAGAGTAAAAAATTATCTTATATCCTCTCTTTTATCTATATCTATCTATCTATTTATTATTATAGATATATTTGTGGATTTTCCAAATTACAATTGCGTAAAAAATGATTGCTTAAATTTATTTGAGTTTAAATTTGTGGTAGTCAAATTTTTAAAAACTATCGAGAAGAAAGGCGATCGATATTTTTCACTGACGGGTTAACAGTGATGAGAATTGTTATTATTTTTTTTGTTTAACCAGTTAAATACATATTTTGCAAAAAATTTTTAATAATACGTAATAGCTATTTCGGCTTTGAACTTTGAAAAATGTACTTTTTATGACAAACACCTTTTTTAAACTCGGCTTTGTTATAGATAATGATACGGAACGAGTCTAAGTTAATTTAGGATTTCGTTCATCGTCGTTTAGGATTTCGCGCGCTAGAATGTATACTCTAAGCGGTAATGCATCATTATATGAACGTAGCTTTGAGCAGCCATCTGACCGCTGTTTGTTTACGCTTTTCGTATAGCTAACGCGGTCGAAGTCTAATGATATATTATCAAAAGGTGCCAGCCCTACAAGTGCTTTAGTCTGAATATCGATGTAACCTAATTTTCAAACAACTATTTATTAACTTAAAAAATATCTATGTACACCTTCCTATCTTCGCAAATTTAAACATTATATCCTAACAAATATTATTTGCATAATTTTATATATCAACAACATGAAAATTCAAACCAATTACAGTATTTTCAATGTACGATCCTAAAGCGCAATATAATTATATGTTGTTTATTTGGTATCATTAATGAAAAGCAGCCCTTACATTTAAGATAAGTAACAATTTCGACGGTGATTTGACAAAAAGACGTAAGCGACAATTAACTAACTTTCAAGAGACGTAAAACACTTGTTATTTTACAAAAAAGTAAACTAGGAACTAATCATTTTTTATTGGAAATAATCTAAAAATTAAGTTTTTGTCTGTTGCGAGTTAAGCGTGAACCAATTCAGCCCGAATTTTCTATTCGTGGCTACCAACTCAATTTTGCCCATTTTGATGCTTACGTCCTTTTGTCAGGTCACCATCGATGTTGTGGTAATGAAGCAGCTTTACAACCCTCCGCCAAAATTATTTAACCAAAAGCTGTACAATTTTGAAGTTCAAGAAACTTTTACTTTGGCATTTTACATTTGATATTACAATTGAGGAACATACATTTTCTTCTATTAATTGCTAAGGAAAGGTAGTAAAAACTTATATACCCCCATTACAACTCCCCACCCAATTACAATTACAATGCACCTTGTTTGGTTTAGGTTATATCTTACATTAAATTTGGTGTAAACTTTATTCAAATAAAAAAAATACATAATCGTCTCCCACATCGTTAATGGACAAGGAAAATTAACTAAATTCTATGGAGAAATCAGTTCTCCAGAGAAGCTTTATCTGACTATAGTGTACCACTATTGATTTTTTTGTACAGTCCTCTGACTTTGAAAGCGTATTGCTCGTAAACTGCTGAACCAAATTAAGCGTGCATGTTAATTATAATTAACCATATTTAATTTCATAAATGTCAAATCACTCAAAATTTTAATTTTAAAACCCATCTAACGCGTTGGTTTAAAATTTCCTAAATAAACTTATTTAAAATTATAGAATGGACGAATTTCTGTTAGGGTATGTCAAATATCATGACAATATATGTATATAAATATAAACCTAACTGTACACTATTTTTAACATGAGCATATTTTGCATATTTTCAAAAAGTATTAATTAATCAAATCTTCTTTATTTTTATGCGTTGTTGCTAGATAATGTTACCTGCTTCGATTACGTTATCACGTATACAAAGGCTGAAAGCATATTTTGTATAACACATTTTCGTATTGTGCATACTTCAAGCATAAATCAAAAGTTTATGCATATTTTCTAAATTTGATATTTTTATACATATTTTGGCGGTGAAGTTTGCATTCAGTTAGTTATTATTTGGACATAAGTAAATTCAAAAAACGATCGTTTCAAAGTTTCAGAAATTTACATGATTTGGGCTTTAAAGCTTGGGAACCTCAAGGACCCTTTTAGAAATCCAATCCTTCGAATATCCAATTTTCAGAATTTTCGAAGCGTCTTAGATTCACAGTTTCAATACTTCAATACTAATCAAGAATTTGGATTTACAGTTAAGTGTTTTACAGGTTTAGAGTTACAAATACATAATGCTATAATGGTAGCAGGTTGAAGTTTCAGAATGTATAGCATGAAGACTTCAAAGATTCGTTTTATACTTTAGTTTGATATAGCAAACATTTTTGAAATTAAAAGGTTTGGTGTTTGAAGGTTTTGGAAGTTAACAATTTTGGGATTTTTTGAAGATTTGAACTTTGAACTACTACATCTGATATGTTAAACATTCAAAGTATTTAAGTTTAATATGGTCTAATAATAATTTTTTTGACACGGTGAAGCTAAGTTCTTAAACCTCAAAACTTCATACTTCCTGAATTTGAATATTTGAAAGTTCGAAACAATGAATCTCAAACTTTCAACATTTGAAATCCTAAAACTCTTAAATTTTTAAAGTCCATAAGTCGTAACCTTTCAAACTTAAATCTGTTTGTCTTCGAAACTATGAAACTTTGATTATTAAATCACAACAAAAGTTGGTTATTTGGTTTATCGTTAGTCTCGTATGGTGTGTTATACTTAATTCAGTTTTTTCTTTAACGAAAAATTACGGTAAATAATTAAAAAATTGCTACCATAAAGAAGAAATAAACATTAAAGAGATTAACTTACTTTATTCAACCAAACTCGAATTATTTACAAACTGGTCCAATTAATTATTACCTTGACAGGTATGTGAACAATACCACTTTGGAGATATTTATTTCTAAACACAGTGATACTTTTTCTTGAATTTCCCTTTTTTTTGTTAAATAATATTTAATTGTGTTAAATGACACAAGAAAGGTGCACATTTTACCGTTTAGGTAACTCGACTGACCAAAATTATCATTTCATTAACAGAAAGGATGAATTTCATTTAAATAGGTAATTAACAAGCATTTCCCATACATTTAAGGTAAAGAAATAAGTAACCTGTTTGTGAAGTGCTCAGTTTCGGTTTTGTTTCTTTTTAATGAAAGCTGCAAATTGCTAAACTGCCAAAAAAGTCATAATTTAACTGCCAATTTCAAACAAACCCGACCGCTCTTCTTTAAAAAGAAATTTTCAAATTCGCAAAGGTTTTGGATTTTCATCGACAAAGAACGATTTCCGTGTTTTTGGATCGCGTCATATTGAGAAGTCTTATAAAATTTGTCAATTGAAGACGAAAGTATTGGTATGCCTTTGAAATGCTTTGTAGTAGTAGTAGTAGTACTGTAGTATAGCAGTGGTGTAGTTAGGAGTAACGGCAGTCATCTTAATAGTATATAGTAGGGTAAGAAGAATGGCTGGATCGACTAAGATTTTCAAACAGACGCGTATTAGAGGCTGCTCCATCGTCTAGTAGAAAGAGTTTTTAATTTACTCTGGAGATCAAAGAAAGCTCCTAAAACAGACTGCTTTGTAAGTTGAGTAAGCAATAAGTCATAGATCAGCGGTTTCCAAACTTTGTGAAACGAACCGTTTTTAGAAAGTTTCAAATGAGTTTGTTATATCAGTTCACATTGGCGACTATGCACTGTTCAAACACTGGAAGAGTACCCACAGGCAGTATATCACGAAACTTAGTTGAACATTAATGTATCTAAGCCATCTTTAATAGTCACCATTGTATTCAGCGGTATCAAATTATTTGGAAATGTATAATACGCATGTTCAGCAGTCACAGAGTGTGTTTTGTTTTTCTTGGCTAGCAGCTCTGGATATCGGAGAGACAGCTCATAGTGAAATATCTCAGTGGCCCGAAATTTCGGTATCGTGGAATATAAAGCCATGTCTATCATATGTAGCAGTTTAAAATTCAGGATGAGGATGATTTAGAGGCTCAGTACGGTTAGCAAGTAAGTTAATGTCGGTGACTTAGCAGCTTAGATATTCAAATTAGTCCTCCAATGGGACACCATTCTTACACTTTCTTTAACTGAAGAGCACAAACTAGGACCTGATGAAGTGTCGCTTTTGCTTTAGTTTTAGTGCGACCTTTAAATGAGGTTGAACTGTAAAGTAACCATTTTCAGAGGGACGTTCAGCAAAAATTGATTGGTTCAAGAAAGATGCATACTCATGCATCTCATTAATTAGTTTCTTCGGATTCCGTTGTAATATAAAAAAATCATGTAGAGTGAGGAAGTCATGAAGTGAATGAATGAGCTTATGTAACCGTAACGCGTATCTCGCTTTTTCGACATGTGGGACCTTTCCTTTAAAAATTGAATAAAATACTTGGTTTTCTGACAGTCTCAGTCACAAAAACTAGTAAGTCTTATTGGTGTCCAGCCTATTTCGCTTTTTAGTCACTCCATAAACCAACCAAACGCAGCTGCGTCTTCAACCGTTTTTCTTCATCTTCATCTACATTCTTGGATGATGTTGGCTTCATTTCATAAGGTTCTCTCCTGTCTCCCCTACCACATTGCCATTATACAATAATTATACAATAATTATACCACATTATACAATAATTTCTTGGAGCAGTGAGAATTGGTGTTTTTGAGAATAACATTTACATGTAATTAGAAGACCACAGCAAACTCTGATCTTATTAAATCTTTTCCATTTTAATTTCTGTTTTATGTTAACATCGTGTTCAGCGGTGTCAAGTTGCTTGGAGACGATTCTTGCCAGCCTCTACGGCAGATTTTCGGAGTTCCGATCTTAAAAATCCGGGTGTGGTACATGTCTGTGCCTGCTTCAAATATCGAATCAAGGAAACATGTTCCAAAAATGTCTTTTCAGCAAATGTCACACTAAACATTTACATGTTGAAAACAAAGAGATCCAATGGGTAAGACGATTTTGGAGTAGTGTTTATTTTAAACGTAATTCCAGAAATTATAATGTGCTCATCGGCATAATGGATTTTTTTTTACAAAAGTGGCTATTTACCCGCCCAGCATGAAAACTTTTATTGTGACAGCTAATTCGCTCATATTGATATTTCTTACTGTATTCATAAAAACCAGAACACTGCGATCACTTCAAACATCACCAAAATGTGTTATCTTAAGCTTTACGTAGTGCCTCAGTGAGTGAACATTCTTATTTTTTATAAATGAGGTTGCGTTGAAACATTCATCTATACAACTTGAAAAACCTGTGTTAATATTACGGATGTGAGTTGTAATGGTTTCATTGGATTAAATACCGAAGTTAATTAAATTTACTCGATGAAACTCACTAATTATTGCTGATTACTGATGCTGGTAGAATACCATGAAAAGCTAAGAGAGAGGAAAAGGACGAAAACGCCAGCCCTCACTAACACAAGAAAGCGAGGGAAAGTTTAGATTTAGAATATAAGTTAAATTAGGTTAGAGATTAGGTTAGGCTAGGTTAGTTTAGGTTAGCTTACATGTTAGGTAAAAAATTAGACTAGATTAGGTTTTTGGTTTTATCATTAATTAACAGTAATTGCTGAATAATTAGGGAATTACTCGAAGACTCAACTGCTGGTAAAATGTCAGAGCAAGCTAAGAGCGGGAAAGGACAAGATCGTTACCTTCAACTATCTTAAGAAGAGAAGGGGAAGTTTAGGTTAGGTACGGTTAGCTGTTAGGTTAGAGATTAAATTCGTTAGCAGGTTAAGTTAGGTTATGTCTTAGGTTAAGTTAAGTGAGGTTAGGTTCGGTTTTAGCGTTTTCGTATCTGTGGCGTCTCTATATTTCACCACTATGATTAATTAATACTAATTAATGAATAACAGGGAATTACGCAATACCCCCAAAACTTAGCTCAGCTTCAACTTTCTTTACTTGAAAAATGAAAATTGTGGATTTGCTTCCTTATTTGACCTAGAAAAAGTTATAATAATACGAAGTAACAATTTTTACAAATTTGTCAAAAATTGTCAGACAAAGACTGAAATATTTCATCAACAAAGATAAAGATATACTAAATAAAGAGGAATAAAACCTGAAAAGTATAAAACTAACTCAATTGGGTTCCGCCCCATTCCTACCTAATATTACAAACTGTTAATACAAGAGCTGATTTAAAATACAGGACAGCAGGACCTTACCATTCTGCACGTACTCAGACCGAAATGTTTTTCACGTTGGACCACCACATCCGCACCACTGCTGTCAATCTATGTTAGCATTATGTCATCGATGTTCTTGACTCGCTTTGTAGTTCGGTTGGGATTGAAGAGATGCAGGTCATTTTAGTGGAGAAACCAACCTGTATTCGTGAGTAATGAATCGGGCAGACATCTCGAGATGTTTGAACCCTTATACTACTGAGTCGGGTACAAATGTACCAGCGCAGTTCTTTGTCGTTATTTTGGAAAATTCATTTTTCTGGGTATTGGCTTACACGGTAGCTATCAATTATTGTAATTACAGTATTTCCCGTACGTTGATTTACCTGGATTGTTTTTATTTGCGGAAATGTCATGGTTATGTCATGCTTATGTGATGGTTATGCCATGGTTTACTTGGTCATGTGATGGTTATGCCATAGTTATATGATGTTTATGTCATGGCTATGATATGGTTATGGCATAGTTATGTCATGGTTATGTCATGATTATGTCATGGTTATGTGATTGTTATGTCATGGTGATGCTATGGTTATGGTAGAACACTCAACAAAGAAAACTATGCAGATCGTAAATGATTATCATGACTATATCATGGTTAGGTCATGGCTATGTCGTGGTAATGTGATAGTTATGATATGGTTATGCCCTGGTTATGTTATGGTTATGCCATGGTTATGTGATGATCATCTGATGGTTATGTCATGATTATGTGATGGTTATGTCATGATTATGTGATGGTTATGTCATGATTATGTGATGGCTATGTCATGGTGATGCTATGGTTATGTCATGATTATGGTAGTACACTCAAAGAAAACTGCATGTAGATCATATAATGATGCGATGATCGTAGAACACCAGTGACCTTAGTGAAAACTGGATCAAATATTCATATTAACCTTGGGGTACATTTTTATCCCACTCCGCAGTCTCAGTAACTCAGTAAAATACACTCAATAACTATTACAAGGTTTAAGTGGGTTTAGACCGGCCGTTAAAACCCGCATCCGCTCGTACTAGCGGACTTTGGTGAGGACGGGGTAAAATATTTTTGTTCACGGGCACGGACGAGTGGATCACATCCTTGCTAACGGCAAGACCAGGTATGTCCGTGAAAACGTTCAGCGAAAATTTCAGGAAAACTGCTGTCAGCACCGCTGAGCCGTAAAATTTTAAGTGAGCTGAACTGGTGTGTATCACTCTTTTTAAAAGACTGTTCCATTTGTCTTGAAATGTGCTATCCTTTAAACACTCCTTTCAGAAACAGCATTGTTAGGGAAAAAATATGACTTTATCTTAAAACGACATTTTTAAAGTAGTAGAAATTCTAAAATTATAATAACTAATGCTGTTCTCATTAATTATAATCTTGCTGCAATTACACAAAGACCATGCATGTCTGCCACATCTTCCACAATAATAACATAATTTATAGACAGTTAACACGAATTGTGTGTTATAATAAAATGCATCTTTTTTCCTATAATATTCACTTTTAATTGAATTAATGACGTCGAAAATATCAGAATAAAACAAAGTTTTACGGTACGCCCGTCCATAAATCTAGATAAAATTATTAAAGGTGAAGTTTGCTAATGGCACTAATAACGTATCAAGTAATATTATGTAGAGACGCAATTTTCATTATTGTATAAACTACCTGCTTCCATCCCACAATAAATAATGTATAATAATAAGAACACATATGCATATAAATAACAATAATAATAATAACAAATTTTGTGTTTATAATAATGCTAGATATAAATTAGTCATGCAATTAACGCAACTACTTGTAATGATATGAATAATAATGAATAAATACAATTACAAAATAATGTAAACTATTTTAATTCTTATTAATAATGCTTAGGTTTGCATGATACCCACACTAGCCTTTTTTTCTGATAAAAGTAAAAGCTATAAATAGTGACTTTCTGTTATCGAGTAGTGTAAAATCATGATGATTTATTAAGTATTAATCGATATATGATGGTTAAAAACGCAAGAATTGCTAACATATACATATGTTTATTAGTTCTTTTTCCATCAAAATTTCACTTTTCTATTATATTAACTATTTATTGATTATTATTAATTTCAAAGCAGTGTTGTAGTAGAAATTATATAAACATTCTGCTGAAGAAATGAAAACATATATTTGTGTATACTAGATTGTTATACACCCCCCATACTAGATATTCCTGCTCGGTTATGTCATCCCTTAAAGAGTAGTTCGTATTCACGATTTTCTTTATTGAGGGTTTGAAGTTTCTATTCTATGTTGTCATTTTTAAGTAATCCAGACAGCTCATCAGATTGATCTGGACCTCTTGATATCAAAAAATATAAAAACTGGTATCTACAAAAATTCTGTTAAATAAAGTATCTTTGCCGCAGTCACTCGTAAGTGTAATTTTTCATGAATGAAATCAGCCTACATAATTTAAGTAAGAGGTCTATTTTATTTTTTTAAAACGTAGTAACGCAAATAATACTGATTGAGGAAATAAAAAAGAAAACTATGTTGCAAAACAAGTAGTGTCACTAATTTGCATTTAAGAATTAACGAGTACGAGAAATTACCCCGCTATTGTTTTCACATCAAACAAGTAATCGCTCATTTTTAAAAGTAAAATTTACAAAAGCGCGCAATTTTAAAACAATACAATAAGATTAGCTGCAGTGCGTAAACATATTAAAATACAAAATAGCTGCATATTGTTCAAAAAAAATGATTCAAAAAATGACCAGCATAATAAATTGCATATGCTTTGATCATAGGTGAATAGAGCATGCTCGGACAACTTGCATATAAACATTAGTGTAAACAAATATTACCTGATGTAAGCAGTACTCTAGCTAGCAAGATGCAACACAATACCTTATTAGAAAATGATTACGAAATCGTAACATAAACAATTAATAAATACATTCTTGCGAGGTGTAGAAACTGGTTCATAATCGCAAAAAAACTGGCAGAATCCCCAAAGAAACTGGATCAATACGCCACAAACAACTTTCGAAACAATCCGCTTAAGTGTCTTCTACTTCACGTAATCCTGTCTTTCAATCAGCACCTAAGAACTCATCATTAGTAGTACCGGCTAATAAAGTACTAAAAAAAGATCAGTTGCACATCTTGAGAAGATAATTAAAGAGAAGGTGTAAAACTAAGAATCTTGAAAGAGTAAAGAGGGAAAATACAATAATTTCCAATGTCGTAGCCTTTATCGGGTTGAAGAAGTTTTCTACTGCACCTGCCGTGGTGATGATAGTCGACTTTCACATCAATCATTAGAAAACATCAGTCATCAGTCACAGAGGTAAGTCCTCTATGTAAGTCCTCACATCAGATATCATGACTCAAAGAAGCCTAGAAACTCTTGAACTTTTTTATCAGTCCTCAGAAAACAAAGACAAATGCTTAATATCACTTGGCAGCGATCATTAGTCACCCTATAGAGATTAAAGATAATTTCGGAATCATCACCGATTTTTGTGGTAATCAATGAATCTTCTATGATGCAAAAACATTGCCCAAGATAATATTCACTGCCATCCTTCGTGGTGACTTTCTTCTTGATTGAAAAGGCGATGATTGACTTTCATATAATTTTTCAAAAAGCAAGGATATGATTAATATTACTGTCTTTGACTTTGACAGAGACAGTCAATTGTAGTCAAAAGAGCAAAGGTAGTTGCAGTGCAATATTATATGCTTCTGTTACCATCTAGAAAGCTATTAATCAGCTGAAACATAAAAAACGCAAATTTGGTAGGTACCAAAGGTCCTGCTCTTCACTCAGTCATCATAACTCGAAGGCAATTTCTAATGTCTTTAATGTCTGTTTGCTATGTTAACTTTTCCATGTTAGAAAGATTTATAACACACATGCTTTTGCCAAAAACTTATGGGAATTTAAAGACAATTACCAACGTCATCACTGATGACGAGCATGGGCAAATCTCCAATTTACTAATTTCTACTACAATAATCGGAAAACAAGAGTTTTGTCCGGTAAATAAGAAAGATGACTGTTTTTTTCTTAATCATACAGTCGGTCATTATCAGCTAGCCCAAGGCACTTCTGGGCTTTTGTCTAGTTGGATGGTACATAGCGTAGTATGTGAATGGAACCTACAGCTTTAAGAAGATTCGAAACCACTGAGGTAATGATCTTATCCTCTGAAGTTAAATTCAGAGGCTTGCCCATATCCCTAGAACATGTCCAGAAATGTGGCCTGCCTACTTTTTAAATATTGTGAGTGCCCCGACATGTGATCTATGATCTGGATCTGGATTGGTTAGAATATGTTAACTCGTGGTCATCAATCCCGGTTTTCCTTTGAACCATAGAATAATTTCGATTGTGCATGTAGTGAATAAAAAACATCTTACAAAACGAACACTGTAAGTGATACTCAAGTATTCAAAAGGTGAATAAATTCATTATGTCGGTTCCAGGCCTTTGTGATATTGTTCAGTATTAATTTAATAGGTTTATTGTATAATGTCTGGTTGATGAATCTGCATTTTTTAAAATGGAAGTTAGTTATACTTATCAAGTTTCATTCAACGTGCTACCAGTACAGTGGCACTCTGGTACCATAAAAAACATTGTATTAAAAATTTAACACCTTCTGGAGGGTTATGTTGCACTTGCTACAAGTATGAATCGGGTTTGTACTGTTTGTCTATTACCAAGTTTTGTTCTACCTGGTACCAGATACCACATGGTACTGTGGTACCATATCATATCACAGGTTGAGAAGCGTTACACTTAATTGCTCGTCATATACCTCATATGTATATTTGATGTTTGTAGTCGTATTCGATGTACTATCAATGCAGTGGCCACAAGTTAAAGACAGCTGCATTGAACTCTTCCATATGCTACCAGAGCAACGGTACCATAGGTTAAAAACGGCTGTGTTAAACTATTACTTTCTGAGAGTTTGTGTAAAACAGTAACTGAAATTATTATTAATGTCTAAAGTTGCAATAAAGTCTTATTTATACTGCTACCAGTACAATGGTACCATGCTGCAAGCTGAAGGCGGTTGCACTAATCTGTAACGTTTTTAAGCTTTTTGTGTAATAAAAATATTATTTATATTGCTAGCGCTATGGCAATAGCTGTGTATAAATTATTTGTACCACCAAGTCTAATTGGTGGTAGGTGATACTGGTACCATATCACAGATAAATGAGTCGTGTATTAAACGAATAATTATTTTGGGGTACTTGTATAATACAATTATTGCAATAATATTACAATAATATTATTGCGGCTGTAATACAAACACATTCAATGCAGGTCTACCATCAAGTCTAATTCTGTATACAAGCAGTATAACAAGTGGTGCCGTCAGTAGTACAGGTAGTACCGTATAACAGGTAAAAGACTACTGCATTGCAATTACAGCTCGTTGAGCTTCTTGTGTAACTAAATCATCATTTGTATTGTGAATGCTATATTTGTAGCTGCGAATTAATTTTTTTGTGCCATCAAGACCTACTCCCAGTGCGTTGGTACCGTACCACCCTTTGTATTAAACTATCACAAGTTTAAGTTTTGTGTGTGATGAAATAATTACTTGTAGTGTAAGGACTATGTACTTTCTGACATACTTTCTGTGAGTGAGTTTGTGTGAGATAAGTAAATTTGTTAGAAATATGCATCAGGTTTGCATTATTTCTGTGTATTAGCTAGTTTTATTCAAGAGCAGTGGTGATTATTTTCTTTAAGAGTTTTTGTCGAAAAAATAAAATTGAATTGTTATTAGCATTGAGTTATCTATTATTGGTTAATCTTGTGAATTACCATATATCATTCCCTATGCTACTAAAGTTGTGATGCAGTGGTACCACAAATTAGTTACCAATGTATTAAGTTATTATTTTCTGTGGGTTAGCGTAAATTCAGTATTTACCCTTATTGGGAACATGCATCAACTTTAAATTAACTTTGTTATTAGAAGTGCTACAGTGCAGCGGTACCATATTACATCCTAAGAAAAGGTGAAGTTAGCAGATGCTTCCTTTAGGTTTTTGGTTTAATAGCTAAATTTGTGTATTTTGTATTTGACATTAACTTTGTAAATCAGTTATATTATTAGAGTTGTGATACAGTGGTACCACAGGTTAACGGCTGCTGTATTAAACTTATGCTTTCTGGGGTTGTTTAAAATAAGTATTTATCCGTATTAGAAGTATGAATCAACTTTGAACTAATTATGTTATTTAACATACTATCAGTGCCCATATGACCATTTCACACTTGCTTTCTTTGTTTCTTGTGTAGTAAAATATTTGTGTATTTGTATTATCATGAATGTGCATTAGTTTTGCTTTAAACCCATGTATACCTAAACCTTTTTCCTCATGCTGCTACCGCCATGATACCGTGGTACCACAGGTTAACGGCCCTAACTGTTATTTTTGTATGTGTAACGTCAATGTATGACTTTGTTAGAGATATGCATCAACAAATTTCGATTAAGTCTGTGTACTTATTCGACATGCTATCAGTGCACTGGTACCGAAATGTTCTTCAGTAAATATTTACTTTCTTTAAGTTTACTGTTTACTTAATTATTATTAAGGCTATTCAGTAACTGCATGCTCGATAAAGGCTTATTCCATAAGCTACTTGAATAAAGATACTGTGGTACCACAGGTTAACGACCGCTCTATTAAATTTGGATACACATCAAATTTGGGTTAACTCTGTGTACCAGGTACTCTTATTCGATATGCTATCAATGTACTGGTACCGCCAGGTTCTTCCGGGCAGCTATGCTGTATAAATATTTACTTTCTTTAGGTTTACTGTGTCGTAGACTATACTATTTATATGTTGTTAGGACTATTCATAATACCAGCAAGTATTATGCCACAAGCTACCAGATAGATACCGTGGTTGCGCAAATTAACGACCGATTTATTAAACTAAATTACTTTCTGTGAGTTTGTGTAGCATCAGTATTTGTTTTTGTTAGAGATATGCATCAAATGTGAATTAACTTTTGTGTATCAGGTAGTCTTTTTCGATATACTACCATTGCACTGGTACCAGAGCTGCAGTATATATTTACATTGTTTAAGCTTCTTTTATAGTAGAATAAAATTGCATCATTTACATTTTTATAAGTATTCATTAACGTTAAATACCGTAAAGTCTTATTCCACTTGCTATCAGAGTATAGATATACAGTGTTACCACAGGTAACAACCATTCTTAAAATACAGTAACAGTAATCGGTATGGCATACATTAGTACGTGTAACAGTACAATGGTTAGGAGAGGCCTGTTACGTTATAAGTAACTTTCAGTGGGTGTCCTTTTTTTTAGAATCAGTAGTGCTGTATTAGTGATTATCAGCTTTAAATTATTTAAGTTAGCTATTGGAATAGAAAACACTACTGATTAGTAATTCTTGGACATATTAATTTTAATGATTCAAATTCTGAAATAGAAGTTTACATTTCTTCCTCTATTTTTAAATATGTCTGAACGTTTGCGTTTTGTCGTAGTATACTATTGATACGTACTACTAATGAATATGAAAACTACCAGCTTTCTCTATTTCTTTTTATTTTTGTCTTTCCCATCTTCACTTAATTGACAACGTGCTGAATAAATGATGCCATGAAATTTAAGAATCCTTTCTCCAGACCAACAATTGCTCGACAAATCAATTTTTAAACAATTACTCTATATCCATTGTTATAGCATCGACAATTACCCAAACGGATATTGGCCGATAATTCACTTACAATCGATTTCGGTACACAGGCTACTAGATCTCCGCATAGTAATACACAACGGGTCATGCATCAACGCACACCGTGATGCTACTGCTATTCTCAAAAAGGAATCAATCAATTTCTAGGAAAGATTTAATCTGTAAAAAAACCTGTTTTTATAATCTTTTCCAATTTCAATTAATTTACGTTTCTTTTTTATTTCTTCGATGGTAACTAGATGCAAATATAACATTTCGACAGAATCGGGAATAGAAAAGTAAAAATCCAGCAAGCAGCAAAACTGGAAGTAGCATTTGCACAAAGACGTTGGCGCCGGTCCATTTGTCATGACGTCACGCTGTCACTTCCGGAAAAGCGTCGCCCCCTGTCCCAGTCGCCGGGGACTAACTATCTGTAACATCATCTATTGCTAATGTGCATCTCGTTTAGGATATTTGTTTGGGAGTTTCTTAATGTTGATGCTACGTCTAAAGAATTGCTGACAATTTTTTTTAAGGCCCAAATTAAATTAGACCTTGTTATTGTTATTATCGTACACATTATTTTCATTATCCTTTGGGTTTTCTTTTCTCGAACCGATTTAATTAAAAAAATAATTGACTGTTACATTTTTATTAGTTTCCAACTTATTTAACTATGACTTATGAATAAGTCATATTTCAGGGTTTCCCCTAATCTGCATGCATAATAATTTTACAAGAATAGTTGCATATATACATGCATTATGTATAGTTAGTGGCAAGAAGCGACTTATCTATGTTAGGGTAGAAGGTAGTGTAGTTAGTTCCCAGAAAAAATTCAAATTAAACGAAGATAAATAAGTCCGATTGAAGCTTATCGAATTTAAATTATTTAAAAGTAAACCCTAATAAAGTTATCTGTTATCAATGAAAATGTGGTCAAAACAAGTCCCTACTAATTGAAATTTAAATCTCCAGTCACTTGCTTAATTTCGATTGCTGTTTGAAATTAATAGCGGTCATTTTGTGGTCCGACAATTTTATCTGTAACCAGGAGGTATAACGAACACCACCACCTGATGATACGACATTTTTTTAACTTAATTTTCGTATTCGGAATCATCATTTGCATAGCTTCCCCATGTAAAGCCTACTTCTTTACTTCTAATTTCAATAATTTCTGTTTTATAAATAATTATGTTTATCTTATCATTTTTACTTAAAAGTCCTTAAAGAAAGTGGCAGCAGTTTTCAGTTTACGTGTTGCAGGTTGCTAAGTGTTATTCATTCAGCCATTTATTAAATCTTGCTTAATTAGTAAAAAAGGGGTTTTGTTTACAACATATGCCAAAAAACACTATTATGCTTTATGTTGTTAAAAAGGTATCTTCTTTTTCAAAAACTGGGCTCCAGTTCATCCTTGTGTATTGATACGATTTAAATGGGGGTTAATTTAATTTTCTAATAACGCCCCACGTTAATGTTATGATATAATGATGATGATGATAAATTTAATTTGAATACTAGACACAGACATAAATGCGATTGTCACAAAGATGAAATACACAACTTACTACTTGCTTACCTTTAATTGAAATTATGCTACGGTTAAATATAATGTAGTTGTGAAAAGCCTAACTCTGCACAAATTGAGACTCTCTCAGGCGGGCCGCTTCAATAGATAACTAAATTTTTATATTTAGGGACACAGCAATATAAAAACATATGTACACAAATAAATCTCATAGTTAATAACAACACATTTTTATTTTTATTAACAAGTAAAAATGAAACAATAGCAAAACAAAAAATTGGTACCTTCAAATAAAAATGTTCTTTTATATGAAATAAAAAGACAAAAATAAATGTTTCTAATTATGCTATTATTAATTTTCATGAACCTCAAAATAATTAAATATTATTTATTTGGAGATAAATTAAAGTAATTTCAAAACAAATAATTGTTTTAGTTCAACTATAAAAAATTACTTTTTGAAATTAAGAGAATAATTTGCTTAAAATCCTTTTATGTCCTTTTTGGTAAAATTAAATTTTCTTATTAATTATATTATATTAACTATATATTGACTAATTAAACTTATTACTACAGAAAAACTTACGGTTTTTAATAACTAGGATTGTAATCCCTTCCTTTTAATTTTTAAAATTGGCGGCTTGTAAATACCAATTTGATATGCTGAAACCCCTGGTACCAGTTGTCTCCTATCATTAAACGACAAACAATTGAAAAAAGAGATGTGTCAACAATTCATTCATAAATATATTTAAATAAAAAAAAACAATTTGGAATTTCAAATCCAATAATTGTTATTCATCAATGATTAAGTAAATAAATTTTCTTAATGTCCAAATGCATTATAATAATAAAAATTTTCCATGAATTTGTCTTGTTAGCAAAATTCAATCGTAGCATTTATTAATCACTTGTTTAGTTAGAGGCACTTCTTAAATAAACACTTTAATTTAAAACTTTTTAATTAGCTCACTTTGACGTTTAACGTAAATAATTTTTATTAATCTGAACAAGATGTGTACACTTTCTGCAAGATGTAAATTGAAAGAGAATTTGTTACAAAAATGGCAGTGCTTATCTTTTTGGTGAACAATTGAAGTTTATACTAAATCTTCATTGAAACAAATCAGCACTGACATTTAATTTATAACATAACCAAATTATTGTTTATAACTTTTAATTAAACCCAAAACTAATTGAATAATCTTATAGGAAATTAAATTCCGAATCCATTGGTATGCTACACTTATGGTTCATTACAAAATACGCCCACCTTTGAATGTCGATGAAACCTAATTTTCAAACAATTATTTATTAACTTAATTACTTAATAATATCTTTATACACCTTCCTATCTTCACAAATTTAAACATTATATCCTAACAAATATTATTTGCATAATTTTAGGTATCAACAACATGTAAATTCAAACCAATTACAGTATTTCAATGAACGCTCCAAAGGTGCAACGTAACTATATGGTGTTAGTTCTATTTAGTTAGTTTAGATACATTTAATTGCTTACATGCTAGACGACCGTAAACTTTTCAAAATGCAAGCTTAAGTAGTAGCTCTTAGTAGGAAACTCCCAGAGGAGTCTTTGAAGATAAAAAAAATTGGAAGACGCCGAAAGTTTGCAATTAAAACTGTAGTTGATGAGGTATGTAAAGTGTCTTTGTCACATATCCCACTCACTGTAAATACAAAACTACAAAATCTTAAAAACTTCCTGCACGCGATACTAACTCGTCAGCGTAATCTAATGCCCGCTCAACGGGGCTCTAAGAACTTTATTTATGTCTTGATTTCCAATTATCATCTTTCAGAAGAAATCATAATTCGTCTAGGGTAAAGAGTGTACTGGTTCAGCTTTAGTATTCCACGTGATGTACATAACCATTGCTTTGAAATATGAAGATATAAGCGCAGACGGTGGTTTATATCCATGGCAGCAGATTTAAGCTTTTGTATCCAAACATGCTTTTACATAGATGAATAATAGTTATGAACGCCATTCTTTCAGAGTAGGGAAAAAATGAGAGTTCTGGACCCACCCCCCACTCCTGACCTTGACCTTGAACCTATCTCTCTCTAACACATGGTGACCTTGAATCTATCTCTGTCACCTAGACGTGGCAACACCGCATTTTCAAGGTCACCAATATGGCACCACCGCATTCTCAAGGCCAACAATATGGCACCACCGCATTCTCAAGGTCAACAATATGGCAACAACGCATTCTCAAGGCCATCAATATGGCAACACCGCATTCTCAAGGCCCTCAGTATGGCAACAATGCATTCAAGACCACTCTTCAAGGTCATCAAACACCATTCAAGGTCAAGCTTTAGATATATATATATAGCAGGTTGCATGTATGGGAAGAGTAAAGCGTTTGCAGTTGCAGTGTACAGTGCAGTGTTACAATGGAAAGCCTCGCTAAATCAATTGAGAATGCGAAAGCGCAAGCTCTAGAAAAGCAGTTGATGGTTCCAAACGAGCTTCCTAAGGATGCTAAATGGGCACCGCTAGTGAATCAATCAGTGTTTTATTTAAACAAATCAAAAAGTAAAGTTGTATTTGTTGGATTATGTGCTCATTTGGGATTCACTCCTGTAATAAAAGTAGCTGGAGTAAAGAATCAGTGCATGCTGTTTGATGAAACGGAGTGGAACGCGTTAATAACCAATGAAGGAGTCATTAATAAATACTTTAAAGCAGGAGAAGAGGTCGGGGTTCCTTTGAAAATGGGTACAAAAACTATCTCGTTTGAGCGTGTTAACAGAAATTACGATAAAACAAAAATCATAAAGATAACTGATGCAGGAGATGATGAATTGTATTTAGCGTGGGAGTCCTTATATGAGCTGTGGCAGTTAATACCGTTACTAACATATCGATTAAACCTTCTGAAGGGTTTGGAATTTTTCAATTTCTACCATAGCATAATAGATGGTGTTGTAGACATGCCGGGTGACTGCATAGTGAACATCACAAACATATTGGAACCATTAATGAAGATGCAAATCCCGAACGTGTTTGGAATGCTAGAAGTTGTGCATTATCTACCAGAAAAGGTAATAGTGGATGTGGAAGTCAAAAGGTGTATTGCGTAATGGAAGAATGAAGAGGGGAAAGGGTGGGGGGCGGGTGAATATAAGAACACATGGTCTAGGTGTAACGTAGTGAAATACAATGGAGACGCGTAACAGTGAAGACGTATCAAGCAAAGCTATTGATAAACTGAATGCTGTGGTGAAACTACGGTGTGAATTAGAAGCGCTAGAGGAGGATGCGGCACACGAAGCTGTTCATGGTACGGGGATATTCAGTCCAGAATATTGTCAAGAGTTAGCACAACGATATAGAAAAGGCGTGCAGTTGTGTCAAGACTTCATTAGAGGTGTGATTTGTGATGAGTGTTTGGTAAAAAAGCTCATTGCGCAACATCTAAGGGACTTTGCATATGACTTAATAGAGGACGGATTAAATGGGTGGTTTAGTGACATTTGATGAAAGTAAAAACAAAATACATTACATGTTAACATGGGAGTATGCACATCGTCAAGCACGCAGAAGTCAATGGGAGATAATAGCAAGGGATAGGGTACGATTTCAGAGACGAATAAGCTACGTAGAAAATGTAATCGCTCCAGTTTTGAGAGAAGAGTATAGAGAGGGTATCTATAATACACGTTTTAAAAGTGGTGGGGGTATAGTTTAAATAGTCACATCAGTCACTTACCGTCAGTTACAAAAATGGGTTCAATCAAAGTGGGTTGGCAACATTACTGGGTTCTTGAAACAACAGATAAGGGTGAAATTAAATTTTCGCGTTATAAAACGCACAATACCGGGTTGTTAATCGAAAGAGCTAAACTATCGAACACTGTGGTTGTACGTAGTGAAAACGATTATCGACACACTTCGTGTGCAGGTGTAGAAGTCCATTATTTGTTAAAAAATGGTAAACTTATAAATATACAAAATTCCACATGTACAGAACAGGGGTTGCTCATACATCGTCATACTATTAACTTGTTGCCTGATAAATGTGATTTCATTCTTATCAAATGTAAATGTGTTACACCGTATAGTGAATGGATTGCTGCAACTGAACGTGCACGTGACAACCTTGCTGCTGTCGGTTTTCCTTCGGGTTTAGTGCGTTATCTGGAATGGGAATTAAAGGGTAGTAATTGTTATATATTCAATTGTGAATAGTTATATAAGTTTGTAATAGACAATGAATAGTTGTAATCATATGATGTTATCTGGATTGGGTATTAAAGTTTAGTAATTGTTATATTTAATCGTGAATAGTTATATAAGTTTGTAATAGACAATGAATAGTTGTAATCATATGATGTTATCTGGATTGGGTATTAAAGTTTAGTAATTGTTATATTTATTCGTGAATAGTTATATAAGTTGTAATAGACAATGAATAAATAGTTGTAATCTTATTATGTTGTTTTAATAAAACCATTATGAATATTTAAAAACTTTATTCTGAAAAATCCATTACATGAGTTTTATATAAGTAGTATACATTACTTAATGCACAATAGCACAGTGAATGATGATGATAAAAGCATGATGGAAGCATAGCCTGTAGAGCTGGTTCCTCTGGTAACTCCACCACCGGTTGTGATACGAAACGTCGAATGTAGTTGCTCTTTTCAGATCCCTTCACGTAAATGGTATCCGCCTGCTGAGTTAAGCGTTGCAGAATTACAGGGAGCATAAAGGGAGGAGTGAATCCTTCATTCCAATCCAGACAATGATGATTATGCATTAACCAAGTAGCTTGTTGACGAAACGTGGGTGGTAAGTTGCGAAAGGCGAATGGAGGTTTGAAAACGTAGTGAGACACACGATGTCCATCAAACACGGCTAATTCCTTGGGTGCAAAGTCTTTTTCTGAAGTCTTGAAACCTTGCACATCGATAACTAGCATGATCGAAGCGTGCGACTATACTAATAAAGGTAACAGGTCCTTGGACGTATATAACGATTTCCTTTACAGTTGACGTACTTGCTTTGTCAATGCATTATACGTAAATACACGATCGTGCAAAATGAGACAGTAAGCAGTAGTGTTCGCTGGAATGCTTTTGTGAGTTTCGAAAGTAACTCGAAGAACGACAGCTTTCCCTAGCAAGGAATCTTTCTGTCGCGAACAGTCGATGACGATTAGAGGTGTAAGTGCCTTAAATCTATCAGGAGTCAGTAGAGGTTCGTTGGGTTTATCATAGTAGGATCGTTGAAAGTTAGCATACATTTCGTATAAAGTAGCATATCGATTTTCACCATAATTAATATTTAATTGATCGTAAGGATATCTTTCCGTATTTAAAAATACCGTCACGTTTTGAATATCACAGGCGTCGAATGTGCTCATATCTTTCTGCAACTGACCATCACGATCGGTTTGAAACCCTATGATAACGTAACGGGGAGTTTCCAGAGTGGTCGATGTTTTAATAGACCAACTGTGCTTATCCGTTTGCGGTACAGCGGGATAAATATGTGTTTCCCAGCTTCTAAATGCCACTTGAGTGTCAATATTTTTCCCAATATATTTCGTTAATGATAATTCTTCCGCCAATCCCGGTTGAATATGTGGAACTTTCCAATGTATTTTTTGCAAGTTAACCTTAAGCTTTTCATTAGCATCGGTGGATATTAGGGCATCGACATCGGAATTGCTTCTAATTAATACCAATTCTTGACGAATATTCATAATAATCTTTCCATAGTCTTCAAAAATCCCCAACAGTGTTGATAAAGGTATGCAGGCGCAAAAATTACCTTTACTATCTAGCAAGGTGCTGGTACCATCCGGAAACCAACCAGCGTTTTGTAACTTAACGCTTTCATTCGAATTGTGGGAAAGGTAAGCTTTCATGGTGGTTGTTAGACCAACTTTTGTTACCGAATCCACCACAACTCCATTCATTTCGTACCGAATCTCACTAAAAAGATATGCAATACCATTGTTTATAAATTTACCACTCGCTGATGGTTTACCATCTTCTTTCAGTACAGTACCTTCTACATATAGATAACTACGCGAAGGCAAAGTGGACATATCCTCTTGAATAGGTATTCGAATTTCATCATTATTCTCAAAACGAGTGGTATAAGGTTGGTGAGTGTGAAATTCAGCTCCAACAATCGAGTTATCGACGAGCACTTTTTCGTTTACATTTAGCACATTCATTTTGGGATAATAAAACCTAAGGTTTGCAAGAATAAGCGGTTACCCCTTGTCAATTGAGTAGCGACCGATGCCTGACTAACCATTTTCCGCTTCCAACGCGATCTTTTATAGCCAGAGCGATCAGTGCAACATCGAGGAGTGTTATATTTGAACACCATCATCCACGCTCTTCAAATGAAGTCCTATCGTCACGGTTTCCCCTTGGAAATTAACCAAATCCCCGTCTTGATCCAATATTTTAAGGGTAATGTTTGAAATAGTATTGACATTAATTGGTAAATAGGGTGCAGTCTCAGGTGCTTCTATTATTTTGAATCGAGGAGGAACACTGGGGAAGAACTGATGTATCACATGGGCAGGTGTACCATTAATATAATTTCCTGTTATTATATTACATTCTATCATTAGCGAGTTAACCTTGATAATTTTAACTGGAAAATCAGATATGTGACGTTCCTTAGCTTTTAAGATTCTATTCTTAAACCCTAACAATGTTCCGATAGAGTGTTCAACTGTAAAGTCAATGTCGTGATCGGCTTTTATAATCGATCTTAGGGTATTATGATTCGGATCGATGTTAACAGACTCACCGTTTACTTGAGAATTAATGTATTGAGCTATATCAGCAAGCTCATATGATCCAGTAGGTATCTTTATTATTCTTTCTCCCATTTTAAACACGTTGTTTTTATCCGTTACGTTCGGAACAGTATTGAACGTTTCGAAATTTGTCAAACGCATAACCAAATTTGATTTTGCCCGTGGTTTTCGCTCACTGAATGTTCACCAACAGGTATCACTCTCAATATTTCAAGTGTATTGTAAAGATATTAAGACACCAAACACCAGCTTCTGATCCTGACCGTATATATTGCGTTCTTCCAAATCCAAACATTTAAACTCTACTGTCTTCATGTTATGAGAATTAGTTAACACATTTGCTACACAAACTGTTCTCAGCTATTCTATTCAATAGCTACCCAATATCTAAGAACTTAGATACATTCAAGAAAGTGCTGAATTGCGCTAGCCAAGCCTGCATTACCAGTTTTTAGTTTTTGTTACTGGAAAATCTCCACACATTCTAGATATGCTGACAGACTTACAGACAGATATTGATGACATGACTTAACCTAACTTCTAAACTAATCTGTAAATTGAAACATAATTTAATCTAACCTCTATTTTGACTACTGGTGCATATTTTTATGTTTAGAAATAGAAGTTTTCAAAGGTATTAGCAGGTAGCATCAGGTATTTTTTATTCCATATGACCTCTAATGCTTATAGGAGGCAAAGGTTATATTTCTCATAAAAGTCAATACATGTGGATTACTTTTATCCTCAAGTCAGGAAAGTTTCGGTTGTGATATTGTAACTTCTAAAATTCTGTTGAGAATTTATGAGACTTTGAAAGTAACTTAAGTTCAAGACTTAATCTTAGGAAATTTGAAACTGGCTTTTAAGAATCGGATAATTCAACACCCCCAAAAGGCTCTTGAACTGTTGGTTCGGCTGTCCTGAAACTATGAATGTCAGAAATATGAAACCTTGTAATTGTCAGATTAAGATATCCCGATTCAGGCCGGCTGGTTCGGAATGCATAGTAAAATGCACGTTTGCTTTGTTTCGAATAGCTTAAGGTTACTTAACTAGACAACAATCCAACGACAGACTTTTTGAAGACTAACACATACTTATGAAGTATACAAAATTGAAACCTCTCCAACTGGAACGTTTATGGCCTCTGAATGAATTTTCTTTCTCTGAAGTTCGTTAGTTTCTGAAACTGCGGCTTTGTACTTATGGATGTGTCGAACTCGAATTCTATACGAGTACTAGAAAACATGAAAGCTGGTAAATAATTAAACAAACATTGTTTTGTTTTTATCCTATGTATATTTATTTATAAATGTTATATATTGCACAATATTTAATAAACATTAAGTACTTTTACATTCAAAATTTATTTAACTATAATACTAAAGTATATAAGATTAAAAATTTTGGGGGGAAGTTTCCCCCATATCCTCCCACGCTGTGGATCCGCGCTTGGTATATTACTATGACATTTCAAACTCAATTTCTGGAGTAAAAGAATTTATTTTTGGGAAAATTTTGTATTATCTAGATCTCTACGTAATTTCAGTTTTTCTTTAGCCAATTCGATTTCCATCTCATTTCATACCGCCTTTCGTTTTCATCCCGTTATCCCCCTTCTCTCTTCAGTCAGAAAATGTTAAGTATGTTGACGCTCATGACAACAGTAAAGGTGCTCTGATAAGTAATAGATCTTAACACATTATTTTCTCATCGCTTTTTTATAATAGTGCCTCTAATGTATTACTCTAGAGATATGTTTTTAGGGCACAAAATCAAAAGATCGTGTATGTGTGTGTGTGTGTCTTGAGATTCTATAATAATTATTACAGAGATTAATTGTTGAGTTTCCGGGTATATATTTTAGAATGCTTGAACTTTAAACTGTGACATTATTGTAAAAGTATATTTTAAATTCTTTTGATAAACTCTATTTTCAGATTTTATTTCAATTGGACTTATTCATTATATATAGCACGTAATACTTCAATACTACATTTCTAAAAATCTCACAACTTTCAATAAAGAAACGTTTGAAATCTAGTTCTAAGGGCTTAAAAATTCATCTTCTTATATTCTTTGCAACATACTCGGAGCTTTTATAACCTACTTATTTAATTAAGTTTAATATTTCACAATAATTAGCTTTAGATTATTATATTTTTCCAAAAAGAATCGAAATCAACTATGAATTTTGGAAAAACTAATGGGCAGATACAACTGGTCACAGAGTATAATTTTATCTAGTTGCTATGGCCTGGTCGAGCGCTCTTCAGACCTGAAAGCCTAAACCGATAAGATAATACAAGGTTCAGAATTTCAAAGCATTTCAAAAGTGTTAATGCTTCAAAGTTTATATTTACACAATTTAAAATGACTAGATTTCGATCAATTGAATATTGATCTTAAAAAATACAAGATTCAAGGTTTTTCGAGCGTCCGAAATTCCCCATACTCACTCCTCTTTCAGTTTCAGACTTCTGCAGTTCCAAATTTAAAATATTCAGTCTGGAAGTCTTCAATTTTAAAACAACTTTTAAAGCTTTTAGGAATTTATAGTTTAAACTTCTATGGTTAAAAATCTTAGAAATTCAAAAGATTTAGTATTTCAGTAAGTTAATTCTCTTCTGTTTCCGGTTCTAACTCTTCAAATCCAACGTTGGATCTAACCAAAATAATAGCAATTTCAGAATTTCAAAGATAAAGATTTCAAAAATTTAGATTTTCAGCAGGGTTGCACTTCTTTCAAAATTCAGGTTTGCAGAGTTTGTCGGGGTCGGTTTTCAATGATGTAAAAATCATATTATTAAGTAGAAATCTTTAATAATAATAATAATAGCTACTACCCATTATCTGGCAAACCAGGCCTCAATTGTGACTATTGCTTAGGCCCAACGTTACAGATGGACATACAGATGGTATTAGTACAAATCCCTCATTTGTGTTACAGCTAAAGGAAACTGCAGAAAACCTTAACCAGTTATGCCAGTACTGGGAGTCGAACCCAGGCCGCTTGGGTGAGAGACATACACGCTAATCCCTACAGTACCAAGGCTGTCAGATTATTTTAGACTCTCAGATTTTGAGCATTCCAAATTACAGACACACAGATTAAAGTTTTGCAGAATTTGTCTGTTTTGGGTTAGACAGCATTTTAAGTTTTAAGCAAGTTGGGTATGTTAAGAAAATTAAAGTTTCTAAGTCTCGATGATTTCAAAGATCTTGAATACTTAAATATTCGTGATCGAAGTTTAAAGCACATATAGCTTTTAGAGTTTGGAAATTTTAAAATAGAAAATTTTAGTTTTGCAAGTTCCTAGAGTCTTGAAACATAGAAGTTCTCAAGCTTATATTTCAACTTCCTAATTTTGAATTTTTTGCTGTTTCCGAACTGTTTGTTTTGGTTTCACTATGTGTATTACAACTATTATGCCCAATTATGGAACACCATCTTCGGAGTTTCATTTTCGATATGAAATAAATTTTCATCAAGTGTTCAATTTACTGCATTCGGATTGAAATCGTCGTAACTGATTTCTGAGTAACAATCAGAACTAGAAATCTTGACTGCGCCTTCTCGTATATTTTTATTATATTTTCTACAAGACCGTGGTCACCATATCCCAGTCTCTTTGGATGCTATTTTATAACCGTGTAATATAAATAATATTTTTTTTAGTTTATAGTAATAGAACGTTTATAGGTAAACGTTCAACACAAGTTCTACTATACTATAAGTCTCAAAGATTCACATTATGTATATACTACGTAGTAGCAACGCATTTTTTCTTCAGTTATCGAAAACTCCAAAACCACAAACTAGTGAAAACTGGATGATTTTAAAGATAGATAAAGGCATTCCTAAAATAAAGTATTCCAAGTTTCCCTCTCCATAGATACAAGAAAACAAAATGTGTCGAGTCCGGTGAACTCATATTGTGCATCCCAGAATTAATAAAAATTGAACTAAAATTCAGACGCATAGCATCATAAAATGCTTTCTTTTCTCCTATCTTTTACGCAAAACCTTTCCTGTTTAATGTTAATTTTCTGTGGGCATGTTTTAAAAGTCATGCATAAATTTTATAAAAGATATGATGATTCAGCTGATCAGTATAACTCGGCATGATTTGAATTTGTTTTTCTCCTTGGTTATTCACACCCACGGAAAATCTAGTTTACATATCACGCCCAATAATATAAAGCCACGCTCATCAGACCCACCAATTGCATCGGGTCCATGATTAGTTCAATCAAATATGTGGTTTCGGTGTGAGATCTCCTAAATGGGCCAAATCTACAAAGGAACAAACTTTCAGGGTGACCGTTATTTTAGCAAAGTGGATTTTTCTTTCATCTCACTCAAATAATTAAATCATTATACGAAAGAAATAACTAGTACAAAATTTGAGCAATTTTGGACTCGTGCCACCGTAGTGTTGGAATTTTAAATGGAAACTGCATTGGCTTTATTGTACATCTAAAGAGCCTGAGGTATAGCTTTGTAACGAAGTTACTTTATTTTATTTAATTGTTATGGGTACAGGAGTAAATAACCTTATCATCCGTTGCGAGCTATAGCCGCTCGGATAAGCTGCTGACTCAATCACGAGCTCGCGTCTCTTCCATAAACGTTTATTTGGCGTGCGCCGATCCGTTTCAGTCCTACCTTTTCCCCACACTTTGCGAGCACCTACAAGAGAGAGTACACTAACCAATTTATTCAGTTACATCCCGGAACACTAAGCCAGCAGACCCAGCCAGCAGCCAATACTGCCCAGCAGACCGATTAGTCAGCAGCCCAGCAGCCAAGAGTAAAGAGTAAGTCTTCTTGACCGTAACCCGAATTCCTGCTCCGCCCCGCATACCTACCGTACATCCCTTTCCGAGACCTCACTGCGTGTATACCTAGGGGTCTCATCCATTACATCGTTATCACCTTTTCTTTCCTTCTGAGGTTTCACTGCGTGTATACCTGTGGACCTCAGGTGGACCTCAAAACAGGTAGAGATCCCTGTAACACCATCCAGACGGTGCTGACCTCTACGACCCCACCAGTTCCCTGGATTACCATTTCTCGCAGCTACCCGGATCAGTGGAGCATACCACGTTAAAATAAATAACGGGCACCCAAGAATTACCACCGTCCACCGAAAACTACTCAGTGCCCTTCGTACACAACTTGACGCCCGTGCAGAAATTCTTACAAGTTTGGCGCCCGAAAAGGGACACCTACTGATTTCAACGCCCGCGCAAGGAAACCCCCCTTACAACTTAAAACTTTTCAATAGCTTCTGTTTAAGAATCTGTACACATGGGTTCTTGGGGTCGTTGAGTTCTATCTAAATGTTAAAATGGAGTTTTGACAGTTGACAACTGATTCCTTTTAACAAATCATATTCAATATTTCAAATTTTTTCTTTAATCTTTTTAGTTTTTTTAGATTCAAGACGCAACAAATAATTTTTTTTGTAAAAAATAAATTTTCAATTGTGAAATTTCTAGTTAACATAAGAATAGTTGCAATTGAACGCCGTTTACGTTCGACGTCAAGGTGCAGTTGAAACCCAAACCAAACCCACCTACATTGTACCTCTATGATCTATGCTGAATCCAATCATTTAATTAATTTGAGGGTGGGACGCACTAACAGGAATCACGTCCACCAGACTTAGCTATACACCTTTGGGGTACACTAAGTCCAACCGCATAGTTAAATGTGCCAATACTGCCAAAACATTTTCACATTCCCTAGCATAAATCCAAGCCCACCGGACCAAGTCATTGCATCCCTCGGATCCATACTGAGTTCAATTCGCATAGTTAGTTTGGATGTGGGACTTACAGAGGACATGTCTATAAAGGGATGAATATCTGAAAAAAACTATCTTACCATGGCCACCATATCCATCCATTACATTCATGGACACATAAGTAGAGAAAGACCCAGCATTCCTTAGCCCACCTACACAACGTTTTGAAAACGGGTTGAATGCGACAAAACTATCGAGATACAAACAAAAGTAAAACCACTCGTCGCCAATGGCGACGTAAACAATTTTTATTTGAATCTTTCATATTAAAATGTTCTAAGTACTCCACAGAATATAGACGCAAATTTTCCTTTTCCCGAAGTGAAGATAGTCATAATTTCCTACGATATATCTCCGTAGGGATTTCTGAAAATAAAACATGACTTTACTTTACTTTAACGTATAGACGCTAGGGGGTAGTGCTCTACCTCGTCGGAGCTCGACGAGAACGTCGAGCTAGTCAAGAAACTATGTTAAGTCTATAGGAACATATTAAGCCTATGGGCCCATGTTGTGTCACTGGGCACATGTTAGGTATATGGGTACATGTTAAGCCTACCACCCATATAAAGTGTATGGAGATATGCTTTGCGCTAGGTGCCTTTAATACGTTGTGTTATTGAGACGCCATTTCTTTTAATTTCGTTTCCATTGTTTTTATGAAGTTTCGAGTCACTAGATTAGGTTAGGCTAGGCTAATTTAACCTAGTGACACGAACGAAACGTCACTAGGTTAGGTTAGGTTCGAATAGGTTAGGATAGGTTAGAATAGGCTTTGTTAGGTTAGATTAGGTTATGTTAGGCTAGGCTTGGTTAGGGTAAGTTAAGTTAGGTGAGGTTGTGTTAGGTTAGGTTAAGTTAGGTGAGGTTATGTTAGGTTCAGTTGATTTTATTTTGTTCTATTATAATCTGAATTGATGAATTTCCATAGACTTTATACATTTCAGAAATCGGTATTTCATAAATGCAAGGACCCTTTAGACTTTTCTGTTCAGCTTTGATAGATGAGTCTAACCATCTATAACAGTGCCGCCTGTCAGCTATACGCTAAAGTAAAGTCTTACCTAAAACATTTTTTATTTTTGTTAGGAAAGTCGTGTTATTTAATATTCGTAAAATCTGAAACTTAAGAGCACGCCGCTGGTGTAGAGGACTAACCAATGGAACTGCTACGACGAGCAAACGTTAAAATGAATCAAAACAAAATCTAAAAAAATTGATTCTTCTCTGCTTATACTTCCATGATCATACTTTTCTGCTCCATGCTGAGTCCAACCACATAATTTGATTTGGATGTGGGGCTAACATAGGCGGAGTCTATAAAGGGAATAACATAATGACAAAAACATGTACCATCATATCCACCCATTGCATTCATCTGATTCATACTAGTCCAACTATATGATTGGTTTTGCGAGTGAAACTCACAAGGGTAGAGTCTATAAAGGGACGAACCTATTGATAAATTGTAAATTTGAATTTTAGTAGCTATACATTCATAGAGATATTATGACAAACAATATCTGTATGGGATCGACCTAATTTTCGAATTTTCTTTACTTTGCTTTAGCGATCGTTCTTCCATTAATCGAATTCGAAGTTATGATGAAAATGCCATCTGACTTATAATAATTTCTCTGTGCATTATTTTGTCAGAACCTTTAGTATAGATAGTATAGAAATACAAAATTTGTAAACTTGGGGGCTAGCGTGAAGTTGTCCGCAAAATTTATTTGTTATAACTTTGATATGCAATTTAATTGATAGTCTAACGATGGGAAAACGATTGATGGTATGAAAATACAAAATTTCTAATTGTAAGGTTAACGTGAAGTTGACTCCTCTCCTCAATATACGTTTGTTATAACTTTTGAGCTAAGAATGGGTAAACGAATACAATTGGTTGGCTGAGGATTAGCAAACGATTGATAGTATAAAATAATTTCTAAACTTGGGTAGCTATCATGAGAAATGGCTCTACGAGATTTATTTTTTAAGGTGCGTTAATACGGGACGTAAATAACGAGCGTGAGTCACGGTTGTGAAAGTCACGCGCCGCCGTGTTTACTATTTGATTCGTGAAATACAAATCGTAAATTTCTTCCACGAATCGAGATAATTCGGTTCGTGATAACTTCAAACATGTTTGATTTTCGTTTTGTTTATTATTATTTTTAGTCGATCGCGAGCAGAACAACTGTTTTTGTCGTTATGACTGCTCGTATGTTGAAAATAAACGATACAGATACTATTACATTCTTAGAATTATAGAACATTCTAATTACTTGTAAGATAAATTAGATAAGAATTATTAGAATATTTTATGCAAATTTTTGAAATTTTCGTCTTCTATTGTTCCTTTTTCTTACTGGTTTTTTTAAATACTGTGTACTGTCAGTTCACATAGTATAACCTCTGCCACTAAGGACTGCATTTTTACAACTACGTGTTTAACCCTCGCTACGAAAGGGAAAAGCGGGAATTTGTGAAAATTGATAATTTGTGAATCCACGTATGTGACTCACGATTGTTATTCACGTCCCGTGTCAACGCGTCTTAAGTTTTTGCCTGTTGAAGGACAACCGTTTTTTGTTGGGCTTATGTAGCCTAATCACTGGTCTACAGCCAAAAAGCTTCAGAAACCTAAGTAGCTGAATATTACTCATTTGAAGGTGCTGAACACGAATCTGACAATAAAATTTGTTATTTGGCTCTAGTTTTTAAAATATCGAAAATAAATGCTATCTCTCTATATATAATCGTGTTTATATTTTGCTTTATTATTTGTTATAAAACATGATATTATAAACTAAATTTGCTTTTATTTTGGCAGGTATTCATTGGTCATTGTGTCTGTGAAGGAATTTTCTTACCGTCTTCTCCTAGTTTGGTAAAAAAATCAACAGATGTCAGCCATGTTACACTTTTTATAGAGTCACTGCATCTAGTCACCTAGGCCAGCTGGTTGATCAGAGTAACGCAAACCGTCGCCATATTAGGGCAGAGAAGGCTGATTTTTAATAATGGACAAATTAAAACCATGTTTTACGTGTTTGACATAATTAGAGGTTTGATCTTTCAGAATAAGAAAAACCTTTTAAAGTAATCGTGGATTTGATTAAATTCAATACAGAACAAATAATGAACAATTTCGTGCTTCGTTTGCCCCAATATGGCGGCGGTTTCCGGTACTCTGGTCGACCAGCTGGCCTAGGTAACTAGATGCAGTGACTCTAACTTTTTATAACGTTAACTTTTTAATATTAAATACAGATTACATCATTCTTGATCGCGTCAGTTTCTTGTGTGGAATCAGGTCTTTAGGAAATGCGAAAGATTTACTCACATCTTCTTCTTTAGTTTATCAGTGAGTGAGTGTATTTTGGATTCAATGCCTTGTAAGTGTGTAAATTATGTTGACAATTTTTGTGATATATATATATATATATATATATATATATATATATATATATATATATATATATATATATATATATATATATATATATATATATATATATCACTCTATTAGTATGTACGGCCTACAAACTATACTTTGGTTGTAAGCTTGGCGACCAAGATAAAACATGGGCCCCACACATATGTTGTAACCATTGTGCAACAACTCTTCCTCAGCGGCTAAAAGGCAAGAAGCGCTCGATGAAATTTGGCGTTCCCATGGTATGGAGGAAGCCTACGGATCATGTAAATAACTGTTATTTTTGCCTGGTACCTCCAATGAATAAAGGTTACTCAAAGAAGAAAAAATGAATGCTAAATTATCCCAATATTGAATCTGCACGTTGACTTGTACCCCATAGTGAAGATATTCCAATATCACTTGAATCTATAGAAGAAGATATAATTGAAGTTCACGATGCTGCAGAACCATCAACATCCACAGATCCAGATTTCATTCTGCACTAAATGAACGAAAACCTCATATAATAACTCAAATTGAACTTAATGACCTAGTACGTGATCTCGGATTGCCAAAAAATAAAGCTGAGCTGCTGGAGTCCAGGCTACAGCAATGGAATCTCCTGGAAGTAAAGGTTTCAGTGAGTGTGTTTCGTTTTCGTCATCAACAGTTAGATTCATTTTTCAAAATGGATGGCAATCTTGTCTTCTCCAATGATGTAAATGGACTTATGCCGGCTATTAATGTTAATTACAAACCAAATGAATGGAGAGTCTCCATTGACTCCTTCAAGACGAATCTTAAAGCAGTTTTATTACATAATGGCAATACATTACCCTCTGTTCCTATTGGCCATGCAAAATGAAATAATCCTATGAAAACATAAAGCACCTTCTTGTAAAAATTCGAACAACATAAATGGCAACTCTGTGGTGATCTGGAAATTGTAACTACAGTGCTTGGACTTCAGCTAGGCTACACAAAGTACTGTTGTTTCATCTGTGAATGGGACAGCAGAGACCGAGCGGCACATTTCGAAAAGAGAGAATGGCCAAGAAGAACATCACTAGAACCTGGGTCAAAGACCGTTGTAAGTGTACCCCTCGTTGACCGAGATTCGATCATACTACCAGCTTTGCACATAAAATTAGGACTTATGAAGAACTTCGTCAAGGTCATGAACCGTAATGGCACAGCATTCCGTTATCTCAGAGATAGGTTCCCACATTTAATTAAGTGAGACCAAAGTTAAAGAGGGGATATTCGTGAATCCACAGATTTCTCAGCTCTTTAAGGATACACACTTTGATGTCGTACTATGTGGTGATGAAAAAGAAACTTGGCATGCTTTCAGGATGGTAGTAAATCATTTTCTGGGAAATCACAAAGTTGAGAATTATAAAAAACTGGTGGAACATATAGAAATGGGATGCAATATGTCGCTGAAATTGTATTTTTTGCATTCTCACATCATTGACTTTTCTCCTGACAACTATGGTTCTGTAAGTGATGAATAGGATGTCTCTAGTATGGAGAAATACTACCAAGGGAAATGGAGTCCGTCATTGCTAGCAGACTACTGTTAAAACTTCACACGCGAAACACCGATAGATACATACAAGAGGGCGGTAAAGAAAAGACGTGCTTGAAAGTTATGTCCAGGTTACATTGTGCTTATTGTGTTTTAATAGCTACATTGTGATTTTCATGATTAGAAAAATATGTAGACAGTTTCTGTGCTGCAAGTTGCTATATTATATAATTAGTGTGTCTATAGTATTTGTCTTTATGTATTTTACTAAAAGTTAATAAATCTAGAAAACCAATGGTACAGAAAATTTTATTTTTTTGGGAGTTAGAGGGCAATTAGTATTGATGACAGAGAAAAAAGATGACAAACTCAACGGAACTAAGACGGTTGAAGAAAAAGACATCTAAAACAATTTGACAAGATATAGGAAGATATAACACAAGAAATTTTTAAGCTAATTGAAGGAAATAAAGAAATAAAAGTGAAATGAGAAGCGAGAAAAATTAAGTTTAATTTTCAACAAAGACGTGTGAGATTCTTGTTTGTAAACAGCTTGATTAATTTTTTTTATCGTTTATAAGGTCTTCAAATCAAGTATATTCTATATTTTTTAAAAATTTAAAATCTTAATTTTTTGTTATAAGTGTAAATACAAAGTTTTGTATAATACATATAATTGTCAAGCAATCACTATATTTTTAATAACATATTAAATAAGGCTAAATCAAAATATAATAATTAATAATAAGTATTATTGTTATCTAATCCAGTGTCTCATTTTTTTCTACATTAATTGTTAAAAATATTATTATCACAAAAAGTTCAATTATTAGTACAGAAATTTGTCTTTATTTCCTATAATAAAATAATACATAAGACATTTTATCAATAAAATTGTCGTCAAACACAAACATGGGTCATCTTTAATCTCTTTTTTTATAAAACAAAAATTTGGCGATAACCCAAAAAAATACGTCGTAAATATTTGATTAATTTTTTTATAGAACACCAAGTATTCTTGTTGAGTTTTTTAGGACATTCTCCCACGTTTTTATAGCATAATCTGAATAATTTTTATTTATTATTAACAAGTTTTTTCTTCCTAAATTTATTAATTAATTACACTCGAGCATACATAAATAACTATTAAAAGAATAAAGTGTTTGTTTATGTCTGCCCATACAAACACGCGTATATTATTATAAAACTTAGAAGTTTGTGCAATGCTGTATAAATTCAGTAAAAACATAAAAACGGAAAGACAGCTGTCATTTCCCTTGAAACAGGTTTTCATAAATCATGATGTTAATTAAAATGCAATTGCTACCACATCGACTTCACAAAGTAGGAAAACCCTGTTTGCAAACTCGGCTTAAATAACAAAATTTTAATTTCTTCCTCCTGGATGTTTTTTCTTGTCAATTCTTACAATTTTATCTTCGGTGACTTTTTCTAATGTTATCTAACTAATAATAACAGTTATTCTTATTTATCATTGCTGCTATGACTTCATTAAAGTTTTAATCAATAAATATCGATTTATCCTATGTATGTATAGTTATCTGTTTCCAGACATGCATAATATCCAGTTCATTTAATTACATCCAATTATTTATTTAAATGGCTAATAATTAGATTTCCTGCACCTGAACCTTGTTAAAATATATCTACAACGTTACTTTAATCCTTTGCTTCCACACTCATTTAAATTTCCTTAACAGCTGTTAAAGTCAACTTTATGTATTTTATAGTGATGATAATAATAATAATAATAAAACTAACATGTTTTGCTCTTCAGAAAAAAAACTGACAATTTTTTCTCAATACATCTCTTTAACAATGCCCCGTAAAGTAGGGTGGCCAAAAAGATAAGAAATGTCTTCTTTTCTGCTTGAGCTTGCTACACATACACACACGTCAAGTAAGGAAGGAACGTGGTAGTGCTGATGCACAGCTAGAAAAGATTGCTAATGACTGATGACTGGCTGTCGGGGCACACCCACAGGCCCACCACCCACGCGCCCGGGGCTAACGATAATGGTGAGACCACCCCCGATCATTTGTACACGTCCGGACAACATATCAGAACTGGGATCCGATATAAATGCATTAGAGACCGCAATCTAAGGATTATCGCCGTGGCGCTCGCCGCCCTGACAAAAAATGTTTGCTAAACTAATCGACGGATTCTAAATCGAGACGCCCATGAAAAGGACCGCAACTCTTGTGTTCAGGATACACGTCCGGTTCGGGATATGTTGTTTAGTGTTGACACCGTTAACTGACGAAGGAAATTTCTAATGTTAGGATTGGTATTCTAATAAACAAGGTGCTAATATAGGGCATTTCTAATCAAATAGATTGAAGGGGGTAAGTGTAGCTAAAAATTTTATATGGTTGTAGCGAATGTTTCTATTGTTTCAACCGTATTCACATAATCTCTGTGTATACTTAACATGTCTTTTGTAACAGTAATTTTAAAGACATTTGAATGCCACACTTATCTCTTATTTTGGGAAAATTTTTTTGTTCCGGATACCAAAAATCTTAATTCAAACGTAAGTTAAATATTCAATATAAAATAATGCCCAGTAAAGGTCTTTCTTTTCTGCATATACCAATCATTATGGAATGCAATAAAACTACTCTTATAAACACGGGAAACTGTAATATAACCAATTACATAAATTTAGGTAACACTATATATCTCTAAGTTATATAGCGTTACTAAAAGCGTTATAACCTAATCTCAATAAATCTTAGTTTTCATATTGATCATATCTTGCTTTGTGCGCCGCGTTTCGTCTACCGACGGAAGTCTGCCTGAAGCCTTCTCGTTTCGTGGGAAATAAAAATGATAGCATTTACGACTTCTTGTTTTGTGCGTTGTTTACCTGCACATCTTTACCTGTTCATATTTGAATATAAAGCATTATTCAATGGCTCTTTAAATTCTTACTTCTCATAAATCGCACTTTGCGTATAGTTTAAAGTGTTTTTGTAAACACGGCAAAATTTATGAAGCAGTTTTGGACCGGGTTAAGTTAGGACAATATCTTAGGTTAGGTAAGCCTAGGTTAAGTTAGGTCAAGCAGTCGAACTGGTTTAAAAAAATCACATGCTTACTTAAAAAAATTATGAGAAGCATTATGTTTCTTGTCTAAATTAATACTTTAGATTTTTGGTATTTGGTGCAAAAAAATATACAAAGTGTTCATTTAGTGCGCAATTATTTGTTATCGCCTAAACTACTAAATATCAAAGAAAATTAGCAATATCAAAGTTTCTTGGTTGCCAAAGATGCATACTTTAAAAAATATTTAAAACAATATAGGGTGTTTCACAAACCCGGGGCAAATGGAACTACGCTTGTTTTTAATAGGACACCCTGTATATATTATAACAGGAATTCATTCTCCTATCAGTTGTCTATTCAACAGTAGATTATTTTTATTAATCCTTTGCGACGTTGACAATTTATAAATTATTTTTGTAAATTTCTCAGTTTTGTAAGGCCATATAAAATAAATCACAGTCTATTCATGTATCTGATTTTTAAAGCATTCTTTGCATTATCAGGGTTCTAAACATACTAAAATATTATCAAGTTTTGTCTATGTACAGAGTGTTCAAATCATACCTTCAAATCTTTATAACATCAAATCAAATTTACTCAGTTTTTTTAAAATGTTGTATGTAAACACCTTGTATGTTTTACCGAAAAAAGACATCGATTAATACTTTATCCAGTCCTAAAATATTTTCTTCGTCAGGTGCGGTGTTGCCAAATCATTAATTTTTTATTAAATGATTACATTATTACATTGGAGAAAATAACTCTATTGCAATAATTTTAGGTTTATTTTTACAAAAACGTTTTTTTCAAAAAAAGCAATAATATACCCTTTGATGAAAAAAATTGAGCGGACCATGATCAGAATGAAATCTGCATTTGATTATTGTCACTGACAAATTTTTAATAACCATTTTTCTTATTTTCTGACATTTAATTCCAGATTATCCGACCTTATGGTATTTTCATGATAAGGACTACCTTATTTGCCAAGTCTGGTTTTCAGTTTTTTAAACATATTTTCCGATAGTGTCATTCATACGACTAAGAGACAGTTTCCATCGCTTTTTTCTATACCATACATTTATTAATTCTTCTAAAGAATAGTTCAATTTAGTAACACAAAGAATAAAATATACTTAATACCAACTGTCAAAACTAAAGTTAATGACAAGTATCATTAAAATGTTAATTTATCTTTTAGGGCTAGCCGCCATCTTGGCTACAAAAAAGCCACCCAAATGTTGCGGATAAATAATAAGTTTAAATCTTAAGTATTTTGTTCTTAATTCTCTCAATAATTTATAAATCTTGAGGAAAAAATCATAATTTGGCAATGCTGCATCTACTGAAGAAAATATTTCAGGATTGATTAGGGTGTAAGCAGAAATTTTAACTTCCGGTAAAATATACAGGATGTTTTAATTTAATGTTATCAAAGTTTGAAGGTATGGTTTGAACACCCTGTACATAAACAAAACTTTTTAATAGGATTTGTAGGACCCTGATGTTTTTAAAATTCAAGTAAATGAATAAAGTGCGACTTTTTATTATGACCTTATAAAACGGAAAGATTTACAAAAATAAAAAATAATATATTGTTGCATAGAAAACTGATAGAGGAATAATTTCCGGGTAAAACATATAGGGTGTCTCATTTAAGAAAATCGTAGTTCCATTTGTGAAACTCCCTCTATTATTGTAAATATTTTTATATTGAAGTATGCATTCTTGCCAACCAAGAAACTTCTGTATTGAAAGTTTCTCGATATTTAGTAGTTTAGGAGGTACAAAATAATTGCACACTAAATGGGCACCCTGTATAAAATAGGGGAAGGAGATTTGTATGTAGAAATCTTATTTTACACTGTCCAAACTTAGTAGGTGAATGCTAGATCAGCGCACAAAACGAGAAGTCATTATTGCTTATTAGTACCGAATTTTATTGTCTATCGGATTTACGGACGTAACAAAAAGATTTTCCAGCTTAGCACGAAACGCTCACAAATCTTCATATTTTGTGTCGTATTGTGATAGGTAATGTCATTTTAAATATTAAATTGCACAAACGAAAGAACTGGGGTGGGGGGGGGGTGCAGGTGCATTCGGCGTGGGTAAAGGAAGGAACACTGTTTTGTCTCCTGCAAAAATGAGAGAATTTAATATACATTTAACTGTCTTATGAACAAAAAAAACATATCACACATTGCAGCCATCTTCTATTATAGTATTTAGTTTGTGTAAGAGTAATTAACAACACCGCTATATAACTCCACAAATATTACTTCTATAATAATAATGTATTTTGTTATACAGGGTATCTCAAAAACCTGGGCTATCATCAACTTTGATTTTTCAATGTTTTTGGCAATTTCGAATTCCAACATCTAATATGAAATTGTAAACGTGTTGTATGTATTATATACCTAACATCAATTGTTTAATTAAAAAAATTAAAGTTTATATTAGCCCAAGTATTTTAAGATACCCTGTATAAGAAAAAATCTTTTTAAAATAAGCCCAGCAAAACAATCTGATCTGAGCGATTCTTTTAATTATTATATATTTTTTTTTAAATATTTAGTTTATTCCTTACTTTTCGACCTCACTGTATAACCAGGTGTTGCCAAGTCAGTTATTATTATTGTAACAAGAAGCTTTATCCATCTTTGTATTAAGTTATAAATCCCTACCTATGTAGAAATCTGAAAATTTAAATATGCCAAACATGTCCCATCTTTTAAACTTTAGAATTCCGAAACGCAGAAAAGGATAGTGCACACTTGTCTAGCCAGGATCGGCACTCAATAGACTCATCCGCACATTTTTGTGCTGGTTTGAATGTTTGAAAGGGGAAAGAATTTCATAGATATTTTCTTAGTTTAGTTTTGTGTTTGCTTCAAACATGGATATTGGAACATGGGAGGATAGCTCGGTTAAGGACGTTTTCTTTGTTGAATTGCTATTATGTGGGGAGGAAAAAGAGGCAACGAGATGGCCATTATGAGTATGTTCTATCAATCAGAAGGAGATCCCTCTTGGTGAATCAGTATTTATTTATATACATATTTGGAGAAAGGTCCAAATTATACTTTGATACGTTGGTATCAAAATTTTACATGCAGTTTTTTCGCGAACGCTTGAAAGGTGCGCCTTGCTACGTATTTTAAGATTTTCTATTACCCTACTAATGTATCAAGTTTGGAGAAAATTGGCCACCGGACGACTGAAAGCTTTTAATAATAATCAGAGTTTCAATATTTTTCAGATTTTCCGTGCTGATACCAAAGTTTTTTTTACATTAAAAATTTAAAATTTTTGAATTTCAATGTTTCCAACTTCTAGAATTGACTTACGTTTCCATAATTCTTGAGCTTCAGATTTTCTACTTAGTAATTTCATTTAACTAAAACTTCGGATTTTGAGAATTTTAAAACTTTAGGTTTTAAGGATCTTCTCAAACTACTATAGTACGGAGTGCGAAAGTTTTTAAAAGTTTATAAATTCTTAACCTTAAAAGTTTTGAACATTTATAACCTCAACGTTCCAGAGATATATTGTCCCAAAGCTAAAATTTTAGTCTTCCAATGCGTCGAACTTATAGAATTTGGATCTTGAGACTTTTAGACTTTGTTTTGCCGCCACAATTCCGTTATTCTAAAACTTCTAACATATACTAGGTACATAAGTTGTAAAACTTGTGCGTTTTAAGAATTTGAAAAAGAAAATTTCAGAGATTCAGAGTGTTAATGATTTAGATTTTCTCCATTTCGATTTCCAAGTTTTACGATATCTAAACTTCAAAATTTCAGAGATCAAAAGTAACAAAAATTTTAAAGTTTGTAGAATTTCAGGATTTAATACTTAAAAGTTTTAAGTATTAGTTTCGAACTTTCAAAATTTCATGTTTTTCATCAAAAGTCATCGTCAGTAATTCAAACATTAACCGTTCAGACTATAAGAATTTCAAAAATACTTGAGTTTTCAAGGTTTTATTTTCACTATTTTGTTGTTTTAAAGACACGGATTCTAAAATTTTTCAAATATCCAGGTGACTAAAGTTGAAAACGTATTTCAAGTTAAAAATTCTACTGTTTATAGTTTTACCACGTCTAAACTTCATGGTTAAGAAATTTAAGATTGTTAGTTTCAAAAATCTACTATATATTATCACAGTTTCAAGGTTCAAAACAGACAAACACTTAATCTTTACAATTTTGCAATTGATGATTTCTATCACCTGAAGTTTTAGGTAATGCAATTTCTTGATCACGGATGTGCAGTATGCCAAACCTACACTTCCTAGAATAGTAGAAGCTTGTGGTTTCACATCCAAAATTAGATTTTGATTTTTGCAATTTCCAAGCTTCAAATAATCAATGCTTAGTTTTTAAATTGTTAACTTTCAAAAGTTTGGAAAAACTACCCTGTTGAATGTATTTGATTGGCTGGATTCATTTGAAAGCTTTACTAACCACCAGATTTGGCACTGTTTTCTGTTCGCATGTTTGCGCTCAACGTGGTTAAGGCATAAATCGTGTGACAGACTTGATTTTCAAACTAGAAACTTGACTTCGAAGAAGATTCAGATACGAAAGGAAAATGTTTCAGACCTTTAAACTTTATCTTCATCATTTTAAATTTCAGGAAGTTTCTGTGTTTAGAAATTGAACCTTTTAGAGATTGAACATAGCGATCGGACCATTTTGTAGGTGCAGAATTCAATCACGAATTCGAGTATCACCCTTAAGTATTAATGTTTCAAACACAGAAAGTTTCAGAGATATAATATTTTATTTTCATGTCTTCACTGGCTCGTAGCGTTTAAGATTCCCAGTAAATTTATAATTTTGAAAGGTGAAGGCTTTACGGTTTTGGTATTTCCAGATTTTTAGGTTAGAAGATTCGAAAGTTTTGGAATCGGGCAGTTTTAAAATATTGAAAAATCGGCTTTGCTGCTCTAAAGTTTCGAACATTCGTTTTTTAGAACATGCAATCTTTAGTTTTAAAACTTTGACATTTAGAGTTTCAGTTGATGAGTTCTAAAATGTTAAGCACTAAAATTCTCTTCTCAATCGTCATGGTTTTAGATGTTCCGGTGTTTTTTATACCAACTTGTCATAACACCATTGTCGAGCTATGATATGCTGGGAGCGCATAGTGAATAATAAATGAGAAATTAGTGTTCAAAATATTCTACAAGCCTAAATCAAGGGATTTTGATGACTCCTTCTGATGAAGGCCGGTTTTTGTATCATTTATCATGAAACAAATGGAATCGAGATATGAGACTAACACAGATATGGATAATGATTACCTCGTGCATGTGCAGATGTGCGCTCTTTCAATTATCCCATAACCTGACTCTCTGTTGAAGGTCAGGTTATGTTGCTTAAAATTGGCCATGAAGAGAAGAGTACGTAATCCTTATCTACTTCATTTTCACGTTAAAACTCAAGTTAGTTACACAAAAATAGTAACTAAATCGGAAATAATTTTTATTAATTATATTCTATGTATTTTTACTACTAGAATTAATCTTTGCTTTCTGTTTCAGGTGAGTTCCTATACAAGATAGTTGAATAGGTGTTAAATTGGTAAGACAAGTAAGATTATTCTTAACTTTAGATATGGCAACAAATAAGAGAAAACTGCCGAAATCATTATTTACAGTAATCTCTTTAAATAATAACATATCAATTTCACACATGTTAGTTAATTAGAGGAAATTGTTAAGTAAGAAGGTCACACTTCTTATAACTAGGTGGCATTGATAGCGTTGATTCCAAGCTCCAGTAACTGATTAATTGTAATAATCTCTCTACATTATATCTAATTTACTTAAAAGTTACTGTAAATTTAATTTATTACATTTAATTAATTTATTTAATATATTTTCAAATACATCTGGCAATCAGATGAGTCGTCTCCACCGAGGCTTGCATGAACCTACATTATAAGAAAACTCTTACTTCGATCGAAGGAGAGAATTTAACAGGAGGAATAGACTGATTAAGTACTGCTACTCCAGCGTAAACTAAATTAAATAATGCTTTTGGTAAATGGTTTACTCTATCCGAGACTCGTTCGATGATTTTTTGTCAAAAACCTCTTCATCATATTTTGGACTTGGAAAGTGCAGACCAAGAGTACAGAATGAAAAGACGACATTTGCACTAGCAGGTCAAGCTTTCTTATACTACTTGTCAACGTATCATTAAGCAAGAGTTACACCTTCACTTCTACCGTATAAGCTTTCCGTGAAATTTTCCATGATCTGTCCCAAAGACAAGAGTTTTATCAGTAGTCTTAAAAACCTTGCATATAAAAAAATACTCGTGAAAGTTGGTTCCACATATAGATGTGGAAGATAGATTTTTTAAATTGGTAACCTAACTTATAGAGGTTACCAATTTAAAAAATATGCGCCTGTGTAATTCAGGAAATCTGTAGGCACCCCTTTATCCACGGAAAATTGCAATCTAAACAGCCATCAGCAAAGGATATATAATAGGACCCATATTCTTTGAACGTAACAACTCAAAACCTGATTTTTGGGATGCATGTGGAAAGATATTAATTAGAAGTTCTGACTCCATTTGTAAATCAGTTATTGAATGACGAAGTAACGGTAAGGTAAGTAACGTCATATTCGAACACTATACCGCTCTAAAAAGTGTGTGTTTCGGTTTAATACATTCAGAGTAAAATATCTAATCTGTACCTTCGTGTAGACGCTAGAGTTAACTTCAATAAAATATTAGTGTACATTTATTACACTCTAAAGCAATTATATCTTTAATCATTTATGGTAATTTTTTTACACTAACACAGTCAAATTTCTAATCGTTTCGGAGTAAGATTTTAGTCTTGACTTTTGAATCTTTTACTCTACATGGGAAACTATTACCTATTTAGAGTGAATGGTTATAAAAATTTTGTATAATTTGTTTTCTATTTATTAAAAACACAAAGAACGTATTAAAAAATATATACGAGCCTAGTTGGGGCATTTATATTTTGGTTAAAGGACACCCCGGAACTGTTTTTCTTGGTTCATGGTATGGGTGTTAATTGTTGCTATATAGAGTGATTTCTATTAGGAGATTCTCTTGCAGCACTCCGTGAACTCTGCCAAACTTCAAAATTACTACAATAATTATGATGCAATTACTCTTTTGTTCCGTAAATTAGATACAATTATAATTATTGCTTTTACTTACCTAATTACTTAATATCTCTGTTCAAACAATGCCTATGAATTATTGAAAAAAAGTATTTTGATCTCTAAATTTTGCTTAGTTGTTATAACGTCAAAAGCTGTAAACGAAATGATGACCCGCGATTGGGCGCCAATTGTAACTGACAAAACCAAGGTCCACGTTGGACCGTCAATTGTAACCCTCACAGTTTCTCTGAACTAAATAAACAATAAAAATGAAATAATAATAATAAAATTATCATACTCACACTAACAAAGATGCTCTAGATTACCACGGCTTGAGATTTAGCTCTGTCTTACAAATTCTTTTTTTCAGGTCGCAGGTATTGGTTCTGCATTTATCTTATTTATGAAAAGGAGTAGATAAGGGTTTCAGAACTCAAATAAATACTCTAAAAGGGCGCCATCTGATTATGAAATTTAATGACGTTAATTAAGCCAGAAAAGATATTGAATTCACTAATCAGAAAATGAATTCAATATACCAGGTTTTGAACAAAAATCTTGTTTATATTTATAAATTTTTAAAATAAAAAATGAATAAAACATTCATAATTATATGGTTCTATTTGGCTCACTTGGTATAAACTGAAAAACATATTTATTGAATGGTAAAAAAATAAAAAATCATATACATATAGAATTAAAAAAACATTGACAACATAAATTTATTAAACTTAAATTAGTCATTCAGTAATTAATTTTCAAGTTACTCAGTAATTACTGAACACAGAATGATTCAAAATTTAGTTAAAATTTATTCAACATAAAATTATTTAAATTTTATTGAACATAAATTATTCAGAAATTTATTAAGATCAAAATTTATTAAACATAAAATCATTTGAAATTTAACGAACATATATTTGTTAAAATATTACGGAAATGAATTTAATTAGATATTACTGAAGTTAAAATATTTGAATTTCACTGAAAGTAACAGACTAAAATTGAATCCTATTAGAGAGCTCTCTTTTTATAGAAAACTATAAAAATTCAATTATCCAAATAATCCGTAAACACAAAAAAGATTACAAAAATAGATATTTCTTAAAGTACAATACCTTAAATCTTATAAATCGAATTCCAATTAAACCATTGTTTACTTGCATGGCAAAAAAAACATTACTCTTGACTGCTAGAAACTGGAAACGCCTCTCCTTGAAAGACCGTTGTTTATCCTTAATGGTTATGAATTGTTATTTGAATGTAGCAGGTCCCAAGAAATAATTTTTATTTCAGATTCAGTTCAATCACACAAAACGTTGAAATAATCCATATGATTTTCACCAACAATCTTTGTTAAAACACAGTTTAAACAATCCGGTTTCGATTATAATTTTGTTTATAAATTACACACGATAAATAACGGTAATGTCTTAAAGCTTAAACGAATTTAAACACAGATAGCACTTGCTACTCTAAATTCTTCCAATAAAACGGATAATTGTTTCTCTTTATCTACATGTAGAACGGAAATTTATTATTTAAATTATAAGTCCGTCTGTAAGATTTTTAATAACAAAACTGCACTAATTTTAAAGCGCGAGCGGTAAAAATGATTGTTTTAATGACTGTACGAGAACTCACTTCACGGCAAGTGGCGACTAAACTGTACGAGAACTAGATCTAGAATTTTCTTTAATTCTAATTAACTAAACGGTAATTCTATAATATCGACCGAAGTCAACTGTCTTCTCTGAAATTTCGAACGGAAGTCCACTTTAAAAAACTCAAGGTTCTTTTTTCGCGTAGAAATACATTACCAGATGCAAATCGAAATTAGCCAATAGCGAAGTCTCACTTCAAGAACAAGTATTGATTTTTCTTAGTACCCAATCGACGAATCGCGTGTATTGGCTTAACCAGTCAGAGCACAGCAACTCAACAGCAAGTATTGATTTTCCCTCTAAAACTGCAAACGCTTATATGAGTAATCAAAAAGATTTTTTATAATTTTAAGATTTGAAACCAACCTTTTTTTTTAAATAATTTTATAGGGATGTTTATATCGAATGCTAACGCAAGTTTACATTATGAAAAGAATTCAAATTTTCAGAACCGGACTTAAGATGTTTGTAAATATGTGGACGAAACCACAATTATTCAGAGCTTGTAAAAATATACCGTTACATTGTTCATTATATTTTAAGTTGCACAGCCACATTAAGTTATTTAAAGATTTGTAAAATTTTGAAATTACCATCAGTTTTGAATGCTTTTGAAATTGCAAAGTTTCAACAGATATAACTAGTCGAAGTCAAATACAGCAGCAGCAGACTGATTTTTTGCCATTTTTTGTTAGTGTCGTTATCGCGCACACGCTTCTCTTGTCAAGTGTATATTGGTGCCAATTCGTTTTATTTACTCTAACTAGAGTAACAGGACACTAACAAACATTTTTTTACCAATTTAGATCACTTTTCAACGGTTTTAAAATAATTTTAAATTACAGCGAATTTTGTTATACTTTTAAGGTAGATTATTATTATATAAAATATTCAATCTATATAGAGTTAATTAATAATATAGAGAGAAAATAGATTTCAGTGGTGAAGAATTATTTTTGTTATAAGAATAGAGAGAAAAAAAATGTTTTTCTACTCTAAATTTTAACTTTGAAGCCTTTACCCAGTACTCGAAAAATTGTTCACGGTCTGCTTTTTTGCTGTGCACATTTCAAGAATTCACTTTAACACACCTATTGGTGATATGAATGGCCATCTGCAAATTTGAAAGAATAAACACTTCTCGGATCTTAACAATGTTATACGACATTTATTGTACTTTAGATTCATACGGGCACTCTGCACGCAGAATGTAAATGGAACATTAAGTTGTGTAAATTCAAGCACAGACATACGTGATTATTTCCTGGTCAACTTTGATGAAACTTTTTTTTGAATCTGAGGTTAGTTTTATCTAAACTCATATAAACATTTGAAACACATAAAACTAAAAAAGACACCTATAATAAAAATATACATAAATACAATAAAAAAAAAGAGAAACAATAATAATAGTAGCCTTAATGGAAGTCAACATTAAAAGTATAAAGCAAAAATTTTAAATTAGCGTTATAACAGAAATAGTTGAATGTTTATATGATTAGTATAAATGTATGTACATGTATACGTATGAGTAAATAACCTTGCATTACTGACAACTACAAGAGAAAAAAGAAACAACATTGAAGGTTTAATACACTAACTGTAATCAACGTTCATTGTCAGGGCACTGTTAGGTAATTTCTATGTAAGGTTGTAATTTATAATAATATTGACTTTCCGATCAATTATTATTATAAAATAATCATTTGTTCTTATTAGAACACACTTAATAAGTAGTTAAATGTAACACAGACAAACGTTTTAAGGACTAATTTTAAAAGTGTTGTGTTTTCTTTTTTTTTACTGCGCTCGAAACGGACAAACTAATAATAAGGTATGAGAATTATTTGAATAATTAATGAGGCGAATAGAAAATGAGCAAATTAGTATTTATTGTATTGAAAAAAGGGAAAGGAAAACTGAAATACATTACAGAAATATGTGCATATAAGGTTAAGAAAATAATCAAAAGGACTTATTTTAACGAGTTTTTTTTTACTTTTAATTTTTTAAAACTCGCGAAACTAATTAAAAGGTAAATATCTGATGCAAAGATTAGGAGATTGAGCATAGATGATATAATTTATTTGTTAGCTACAAGTATACGTAAATACTAATTGTGCGATTAAGCTTTCCAGATTTAAATCATTATCCATTTCAGCTAGACTAGACGTACAAGGTAACCCATTTCTTCACATACCACTACATGTACTGTTTAAAGTATATAATGTCAAAATATTATTAAAAATGGTGTTGTAATTTTTTGAATATTGAGTGGTAATATAAGTAAGTGTACGCAGTTTTAGCATCTTTTTGATGTAACCATAGTGGCTTATAGTGCAGTTAATTGATTCAAAACTGAATGAAAAAACTAATTGGGATTTTATGAGCTATAAAACGAGCTTTCTGTGTTTACACTTATTATTTTACAAAAAGAAGAACCTTTTTAGTTTTTCAGTTATTAGACAATATTGCTTATTGATATTTCCTTGAATATTAATAATAGAAACAAAATGCTTTTGCATAATACTTACACAATAAATAGTGATACTGTAAATATGTTTATTGTTTTATCAAAATGAACAAAATAACTCGAAATATAAGTAATGGAAAACGATAAAGTCAGCCGCGTTCGTGGAGAAGCGGGGAACGGAAGAGTCGAGAGTTGGAGAAGATTGAAAAGCTCATTTCAATGAGCGAACCGAGGCGAGACATTTATATAGAGTATCTTTACCGCAAACTAAATAATTATATACAGAGTGGAAAGCTGTAATGCGATGTGCTTGTATGCAATAAGTTCAGTAACTAAGTAGTGAATAGTTTTTGATAAAAATGCTTGTAAACGTTTAACACATTTAAAAACCAATATCTTGTCTGGCCAGTTTTTAAAAGAACATCCTGTATAATTAGATATAATCTCAAAATACGGAAAAGACTAACACACATTCAAGTGTTCATGTATTTAAAACGGCTTCCGACTTTCGGTGAGTCGTTTCTACTAACAACTTTCGATTCCAACGTTCAATCAAATGGTGTTTGGTATTTACATACCCACGCAGCATTTTTAGTCGCTACATGCCAGCAACAATTGGAACTATTAAGTTGATGTCACTAGTCACAAGCACGTAATTGCTGCGGCTTTGTTACGTGCCTGAAACCAAAATGGGGAACAATTTTTAGATAGCAGATACGTCGCAGTAACCTATCTGGAACTTGTCCAGCTACGTAGCGGGAACGTGGCGGCGTAGTAATTGTTACTTCTCGTGGAACTTCTTTTCTCTTTGACACATCGTGTCGCGTGGTTGCTCTCTCCTACTCTTGCGAATATTATATTCTATCATTTTTTATACTAATGCTGCGATCCTGTCACAAAATGCATGACTATTTTATTTGTAATACGTACTTAATAATACAAAGAGCGATGAAATGTTTAATTATTTTGTCATTCCAGTATACGTAAATTATAAACCATTGCAACTTTTCTGTTAAACGTGATGATGATAGATCGAAAAATAACAACGCGTCCTCTTTAAATATATTTTTTAATAAAAAATGTCTAATAAAATATGATAAAAATATTTATAAGTTGATACACATGGTAGAAACCATTTTTATATTATTCCTAAGGTACAATTTGGCACCAATTTGTTATTTTTATTGAAGGTTATATAGTAAAACATCTATTAACAGTCATAACAAATTTCATTCCACATTCCTACATTTTACAAGTAAATATGGAGATGGAGTAGTTTACACGAAAAATAACTTTAAAATGATTCTCCTGGGTAGCAAAAAAGTTTTACTTTCAATACTACTGTAAGGTTCCGTGACTTTAAAAGGCTAAGCAATGATTTCAGACTGGTGATATATACTATAGTGGAGGCCTCTTACAAATTCAACTATGAAGCAACCGAGTTTGAACATGTTGGCACCTGTAGAAGCCTACCGGACCGAGGATTTATGGCGCTTGCCTCGTAGATAGGAAAATATAATACCGTGCACAGAATCATCTAACCTCACTTTCGCTGCTCTGATTAACACAGGATTCCCTTCGAAAGCTTGATACAGACTCTCTAGAATTCGAAAATTACATAAAAGTTAACGATCACAGATAGGAAGAAAAAATATATAATAATTTTAGTACTTTGAAATTTGAAGTCGCGGAGATTTGAATTGAAATTGAAAAATGTGAAACTGTTTGGCAATATAATAGAGGGGTGGGGAAACGAAAAACCTAAATTTATAATACTTTGATTGTAGATTCTTGAACTTTGGAAATCTGAATTTTCATTTTTCAATGTCGCCTCCGAAACTTTGGGAAGTTGGAGCTCTGGAGATCTATGAAAATGAAACTTGTTCAGTGATCTATTATGTTTCTATAGTAACCAAAGTATAAAAATAACAGCTTATATATCCTTAACTTAAATTAATTTAAATTGCAAATTTGGTAAGTATAAAAAAAATGATTTTACTTTTTAATTTCAAGACTTAAAACACAACTTTTTGTTTAAGTGCTGGCTCGCACAAACGATGGATAATTATAATTATCAATGAAGATGAAAAATTGATGATAAGAAAAACTACCAGCATACAGTAATACCTGTAAGGTGCTTCTTCTATAAATGGTAGCACAGGGTCCTACGTAATTGCATTTTTCCTATAAGAAAAATATAACGTTAATTTTTATATCGGGATTGTTTTGAAATGCTACACAATAAAATAGATAAATACCCCCTGAAAATTACGTATTATAATTAATAGATTATTAAAATTTGCTATTTTGAGTATTTGTTGAGAAAATTTATTTATTATTAAAATTTATTTTCTAAATTAAGTAAATATCTCATTATTTTATTTTTCTGCAAACAATAGGCAGTAAAAGCAAACGCAAACTCTGATAAAAATTATTATATTATTAATGGACATTTGTTTATTTATTTAGAATAATATAAATACAAAATAATTTTTCTTTAAATTAAGTAAGATGTAATAAATTTCCCACGGTGTCGACAGAAATACAGTTAGAGATTAAAAGAATTATAAAATTGTAAATAACAACTTTATAAAACTGACATATACACCCACAAAACTTCAAACAACTTAAATTTAAAAAAGTGGCAGGTAGATTTTTTTAATGTATTATAAAAAAGTATAAAAATGTTTTCGGTAGCGTTTATAGCCGATTATTTCTTTTATTAAGTGTGACAGTTTCTGTCTTTGACTATACCTATACACCTTTTTAATCATCTTTATTTATTTTCTTTTTGATTATTTATTAAGATATATTTAAGTCGAATTTAGTGTTTGAAGATCGCAAAATCTGCATAAAAAGGTGTCAACTGTGGTAAATGCTTGAAAATATATGAGTAAGAAAATTGTTTTCACTGATAGATTTTTATACTATACAGGGTGAGGATTTTAAATTGGTAGAAAGGGAACAACAAGTTATTATGATTGATATTGATAAAAATAAATTGATTTATGTATATGAGAGTACAAAGAAGAGTACTTCAAAAACTCCACCTCACTACCTTCAGGTGCGTCGCTTGAATAGGGCACTAAGTAAATATAGATCTAGAAAACACAAGTAATGTACACAATATAAATCAAATTAAAAAAAAAATGAAATGACAAAAAATGTATTTACAAATGAACATAGACAACAAACAAAAGAATTAAAATATAAAAAAAATAATTTTGGATACCATGAAAAAATGAAAAATCTATCCTGGAATAGTGTAATGCCTTTTATCCGAGGAGTAATATTTCTGGCATCATCATAATCTTAATTACTAAATTTTTATTTGAAATTAAATAAATACCTTAAATTTTTAAATCAAACCAATATTTGTCGCCAACAGTTTGCCAACTGAAATTGTTACAAAACAGCAATCATATTTTTCCATATGGTTTAAATATGGATTAAACTAAATGGTTGTAGAACAACCACCTACCTATCTTTCAAGTAATATCCAAATAAATAGTGTTAATAAATAAAATTCAATTCCAACTGCTTGCTTTAAATATGGTAAGTCCATTAAATGATTAATTTTTTTAATTCCTTCCAACATCTAAATTGCAACGATGGTTAAAAGTTCCATTATCCAAATAAGATTTGTTTCTAGTAATTAAATATTCCACAAATAAATTCACAGCACTGATTATTACACTAATTAAATGTAATTATTATTAAAAGAAAATAGTCAAATTCAAAGATCTTCAATGATTATTTAACACTTTGACATTTCAATAAAATATAACCTAACATTTTTCACGTTTGGTTTGTTTACATTTTGCAAACTCACAACATAACCTTAAAATTTTAAATTTTTACTCTCAAAATGTGTGCACTGTTTGAAAACTCTAAAATAACAGAGAGTTTGTTAATAAGATAGCCACTCTTTTTATACCCTTTGTCAAACAAAAGAAGGCTGCAGTAATATTTTTGGTTATAAACAAAACTAAATACAATACAAATTTCAAAACTAAATACAACATCACTACATAATTGTTTATAACTATTATTTATTCTTTAAATAAATTCAATAAAATAAGACAAGAAAAATCCCTCTTTAATGATATATGACACTTGTAAAGAATAAGGTCACTAGAAAAAGTCAACCAAAACATCTTTCCTACACAACTATCAGATAACTAAAATTAACTTAATTACTTAAAATTACCTATTTTCATCTTCCTATCTTGCCAAATCCAACCTCACATCATAATTAACATTACTTACCTACTTTTAGATATCAATAACATGAAAATAGTAGCTAAATTACATTATTTCAGATTGCTATGGCAAAACGACGAAAGTTGCATTTAATTTCAATGATTTCTTCTACAAAAAACAATCCCAACATTTCAAGATTGTTTTAAGATTGTGTTATGAAACTGCTTGACAAAATAGTATTAAAGCATTTTACCCACGAGCTGTATAATCTATCTAAAGAGAAAAAATTAATATCACTATCTCGTTAACTTGATACATAATTTCTTCATATTAATAACGCAGGTAAGGTAGCAAATACATCCATACATCATCACAACCATGCACCTTGTTTGATTTAGGTCAAAACTTGCCTTAATTTGGCCTCAACTTTATTTTAATTGCCTAATTAGGTCACAATTTCACATCGTTAACTGTACAATTAACAGTTACCAGGATTCTAAGAAAAATCTACTTTAGAATGTATCCTTTTATTGCCTAGTGTGTTTTAGAGTGCATATTTATTAAATTAAAACCTTTCCTTTGGCTTCATAAAAAAATTATTAAAAATAATTATTTTTATCCTCGAGGTTACGCAACCCATCTAACATCTCGTTGGAAAAATGTTACCTGGGAGTGACATCAGACGCACATTTTGGTACTAATTGTATTTGCATTGGTTTTTATTTTAATTTTTATAATGTCGAATTAAACCAACTTAAGGACAGTTACATAAAACATAAGTTTACCAAGTTGTCAAATTGATCACGCAGTTAAGCAACCTGATTGGATAAAACTTAGCAATGGGTTTAAAAGAGCCAATCGCACTACTGCACTTGCTTTCAATTAACCAATCACGTGAGTTAACAACACATCAAAATAATCTTGTAGTTAACAATGCATTATGCAACCGGCTCTGAGCATTTAATTCAGCCTACTCAGATATACTTATTTAAATATTAAATATATTTAAGCTTAATTATGTGTAATACACATTAAATACATTTTCCAGACCTGGTATAATAGACGTGGTACAAATGACATCCTCTACAAGTCTAGATGGCATCAGTGTAGATTCTTGCTATTAATGTTAATTCGCGACTACTAGACACTACAAGATGCAAGGTAAAACAGTAAAGCCAACATTGTGTTATTGTTTTCTGAGCACTAACACAGACCGATTGACTCAGTTTCAAATTTATACAGTGTGTTTTCTGTAAACGATAATATAGGAAATGCAATGGAATTTTATCATTGTTTTCCTAAGTTTGTGCCCTTGCAAATGTAAGTAGAAATTTTGGTATCAATCGAAAGAAGAATTCATTACACGTCAAAAAATATTAAACTTTATGAAGAAAACCAAAATCTATTTAGAAAAATACTTAAAAAACTTCTCGGATAGGAAGTAAAACTGTAGGTTCCGCGTCAATGCCATGTTTAGCACGATACAAATCCCTACTGGTGGTGGACTTCCCCCAGATTCGGTTCAATTTTAGTAGAATCGATCAAATGATCATAGGACTCGATGCCATGAGGTACGAAGGATGCTCCGCCGATTCCTCGCCCGAAAATAAATAAATAAATAAAGGAGATTTAAGCTTGGCTCTAGTCTTGTTGGCACCCTGTATACATAATATGAGAAAACGTGAAATTCGTAAAAGAATTTAATTTTTTGCCATTTTTAGGACCTTCATAACACGGAAAACATACTTTGAAAAAAAATTCCTGTTCGTGTACATGTGTTTCTGTTTTCATATTAACTTTTGAAATATTGAAACTATCGATTTCAAATATGGGTTAAAAATTCTTTTTCCCACAAAATACACATCCAGCTCGTAAATGGCCAAATTCTAACCAGTAGCAGGGTATCTTAGGGAGTTTAAAGTAATAAAAAAATAGAAATTTATTACTTGTGTAGAAATATAGATCAACTTTGTAAATAAGCAAAATCGAACCAGTGGCTGGGAATTTTGGGGGGTTGAAAGCATTTATATATGAGAAAGCACAGTTGAATTAGGGGCGGTTTTTATATCGTAATTTCTTTATAAATGAAATATAGAGATTAAAAGATTAAATTAAATAATAAAGTTTTTTAAATGATATATTAATTGTCAAGGTTGACAGAAGAAATTGAGATGGAAAATAGATATTGACGGTATAGAGATATTGTAAGTAGTAAATGTCCACTTATGTACGGTATGGATATATTTTACTCGCAAAATGGACATTCTACGTGTATCTAGAGTTGTGACAGACGTTGGTGTATGAAGCAACTTTCATTAAGCTAAAAATTTGCAAATATTACTTACCGCGAATTCTGTGAGGTAGTAGCGTAGCAATCTGTCAGGGAAACTGCGCAGTGATTGGGTTCCTTAAGCCATATCGGCCTTGTTGAAATAGAATAATTACAGTACATATACTAACCTTGCTGTCACCTTAAAAGCGCCTCGTCAGCCTGACACACTTGCGCTGGCCCCATGGTGCAAGTGGTAAATTGATCCAAAATGTGATGCAAGCGTGCAACTTTGATCTTATCTCGCAAGTGAAACCTTCAAAGCCTCCTCCGAATAGTTAGAAATTAGATTTAGACAAAGAAAGTCACCTGTCACCTCAGAACATATAAAAATAGGCATTCAAGTCAGAATAGTAGCCAGAGTTTAAATAGGTTCGAAGCACCAGAAAGGTTGAAGCATCTAGCAAATTGTAGAAGTAATTTGTCGATTTGTGTTTTTGGCAAATTTGTATTTTTCTAAATAAAGATACTTTTTTATAATTTCTTATTCTGGTCTTGAAACCATTTAAAACATAATTTGCGTCCCAGGCTGCACTAGCGAATAAAAATACAAATGCTTGTTGCTTATACTCTTGGACGTATCATATAGAGGCGACTTAACTTGTCGAAAGGAAAGTTTAGTAAACTTAGTTTTAACTAAGAGATTTATTCAATAATCAAACCTTGTTTGATTTACATTACATTTTATTTCCTCTGTAGTATTCTACATTTAATACTTTTGTTAAGTATATTATAAATATTATTTTTTTAATATAAGAAATATCTGTTATATCGTTTTATATCAAATAATTTATATCTGAATACTTATAATTTCAAAATTCCCAGACACGTCAACTTATATTTTTTAAATACACTTATTTTAACATATTGGCCATTCTCTTTTGTACGTAGATGAAGGTTGGCCATGACTTTTTTGACAGATATCACTCTGTAAAGTATTTGACAATATCACAAATTGTAAGGTTAAGAATTTTGGCCACCATATCGCAACAAGACAGCATTGCCATTTTCTTAAAATTATTATGTGCAACTGAAATTTCTACAACTATTAACTTTATAAAAGATTTTATGTTCTTCGTATTTTTAATATGGAATAAAATACATAGATAAGATTGAAACAAATAATCAGAAGCAACAAGTTAGAAGCAACGCAACCTTTTTATGTTCATAAATAATTGATTTTCATAAATAATAATTGGCCAACCGACAACACTGCTTTAAAGATTTACCTCCACAGGTTATGAAACCATAATAAAATAATAGAAATTATTGTTAGAGGTGGCACTTTTATAAAAATAAAATATGGCCAACTCTATTTTTATGCCATTTTAATATTTTAATTCTCTAATTGTACCAATTAATTATAAGTTTTTAAATAATTGAAAGGTACGGGGTACTTAAAAAGATTAAATGTAATAAATTATAGAATTCATAAAGACTTTTATGAATTATTGCAATAAACGTAAATAAGGTAGATGTTTGTCAATTTACAAATTTTTGCCCACCTTGTACATTTAACAGGTCTGACTTAAAATATGGGTTCAAGGGTACGCTTGAGATGTCCCATTTAGGATATATTATACACACTATGTAAATAATATATATGTGGCTTGTTAACGTATAATTTAAAACGTGTGAAAACCTATGAGCATTTTCATTTCATTTGTATAATTTTAAATTTGAGGGTCTCAAACCGGTAATGTTTAATGTACGGAACCTTTGTAAAGGTAGCTTCGGCTGGTTTTAGCAATCGGCGTTGGCTTTGCATCACGCGTGTTAAGTGATCACTGTAGCTGTTTGATTACCGGTAGTAATTTCTAGGTGGTGCAAAATCAAATAAAATAGTGTTTAACATGTGAAAATTTTCGTAATATGAACATACATGTTCAACTAATGTTAAAGTTTTATTTTTTATATTTTTATGATAAATATTCAGTCAATGTGTGTGGAATATATTCATATTATATTAAAAGTGCATACAATAAAAAAACATATATTTAAGGAAATTATAAGTTCAATATCTATAATGATAATAAATCTCAAATAATTTTTAAATAAAGAAAAGAACTGTCATTTTCTATATTTGATAGACGTTGGAAATTAAAAATTTCATTTATATAATATGAAGCTTCGTGGGTTAAACATGTATTTTATTATAAAATACACAAATAGAAAAAGAAAAACTTCACGCAAATATGAAGATATAGTTTTCCATGCCATTTTTACATTGAAACTGGTTACTTCATGAAAAAATAAACACTTTTGAAATTTCAATTTCAAATTGCACGAATTTGGCGTAACAGAAATACACTAAAACCTCTGCTCTCGGACACCTCATAATGACCTACACCTCCTGATAATGATCGATTTTAGAAATTCCAACTTATTCTATACGTATATTATATAAAACAAAACCTTCTACTACTGGAACCTCTTATTCGTAAACTACAAAATAGACCCGTCCTATTAAGTTTTGGTTAAACTTAACTGTCTATATCGGCCGGTATTGTTGTCGGTGGCAGGTTAATAATCTTATTTTTTATGTTTATTTTTGAATATCGAATGTTTTTCTGTTTAATTTTTTTACTTAGGATTTATTTACCGATTTATCCCAATTTAGGACACTTGTTTTTCAAGCATTTTTCTTGGTTCCGTGATTGTCTGATACGACGAGGTTTTACTGTATCGTTACTTTGCAAATTAACATAATGTTTACGAAGAAAATTGTTAATACCTGCAAATGTAAAAAAATCAGACAATGAGAAAGAATTCACCTAAACGTGTCCAGACTCAAAAAAGGTCTAATATGTTCGGAGACATCTGGACGTCTGAAAACTCTCCGTCTAACAATAAAAAAAATTTAATTCTAACAGTAATAATAAGGGGGCGCAACCTAGTTTTTAGTTGAGAATCCCAACATTATGAGACATTATATTCTATGCAAAAAGATGTGTCAAATGTTTGTAAAATAAAACGATCTACTGATGAAATCCTACAGTATATTAAATAGAATTTCTCCTAAAGAGGATTCGTTATAAAAGACTTTCCTTGACTGATTGGAAGTATTTTTACAAATGGTAGTAAATTTTTAATTGCTGCAAATCTAGAGAAATTCTCGTTTGATAAAACCGTTCACGTTCATTGTTGTAACATCATCCAATAGAAGCCGCGCCTAGTTAGTTATTACAGTTCGGAAATAATTAATGAAAATTCCTCTACTTTAGTAGAAAGTAAAGTTTAATCCCACAGCAGCAACCACCATCCCCCAAAACAGGAACGTAACATAATAAACTAAAACCATCTAAAACTCATTCAGCGTAGGCGGCCCTATTGTTTCATTCCACCCACACAGCCAATGGAAGGAAGGCTTGCTCTCCGCCTACTTCCTTTTGCACGTCCCTTGACGTCATACAGGTGCATGTTTACCTGCAATGCGACTGCGACAAGTTTTTATTAAGGCTGATGATGATGATAATAAAATGCTGCTGCTGCACTCGAACTTGCCTATCGCTTTTACTTGGACGCGCTTAAAATTATCTTCTGCCTGACTTTATTTTTCTGGTTTTCACTTTTCTTATCAACTCTGCAAGGATTAATCAATATCTAAAAGTGCTTGATTTGCCTTTTTTATAAGGGACAAATAGTCATAACCCTTTTTTTGTTTTGTTATTGCATTAATCCATTCATACATAATGCAATAAATATTACAACGTCCTTTTGTCCTCCCATTAAACCTAATAACATTTATAATGATTAGCCATTAATGCTATAAAGCAATAAGGCATTAAAATACATTCATGTATAAAAATATTGCCCATAATATGTTGTGTATGTGTACACCCGTGACATGGTGACACTAATTTGCATAAACTAATAGTAGATGACACCGGAGATGATGTAGAAAGTAATGGGCCTATTGTCTGACAGGCAATTACAACGTTATATAACTGTAATTACTAAACAAGGAAAATTGCATACTACTATGTAATGTATGTATGTAGTATTTGTGTATGTATTATTGTTATTAGCCTGGGCATTTTTTTCTATAAATTATAGTGCGTACCGCTTTTATGATGTCACATATTTCTACTTTTCTAATTTAATGGGATTTTCTCCAAAAGGAATGTTTCTATCAATCAATATTTAATAAGGTGAGAAACTAATGATTAATTGCATTGATGTATTTTATAATTAATTATACATGCAAAATATACATAGTGAAGGTGAGAAAAATGTCATTATTGAAAATTGCTATGTAATTGAAGAAACAATGCAATAAATCAATTGGCTTATCTCGTTTTTTTTCATGGTGCACTTGACTCCTTGGAAGAGTTCATAATGTTCACATAATCGTACAATAACGAGAAGCACCTACTACTGGAAATTTATAATTGAATGAACGTCGAACGAGTATATGAATTTGCAGTTATGGTAGTTATGGTAGGTATAACGCCTCTGTAGTCTTTTTATTATATGTAACCCTGTCTAGTATATATATATATAGTAATACTGTAGATACCTCAATTTATATCAAACATAGAATTCTATGACTATGACTGATTCTATGATAATTGCCCAAGTTTTAGTTTTAATTGTGTATAATTTCAGATTGGCCGATTTTTGAGGCTTAATCTAAAAATTATTAATTAAGAAGTAATAATCTAGAATTTTAAAGTTCTAGGGTTTTGATATTTCTTAATTGTTAACTAATTTTAACGGCTTAACGATCATGAAATTCAAGTTCATAATTGTCAAAGTTTTAAGTTTTAAATTTGTATAATATCAGATTGGCCTATTCTTCGGGTTTAATCTAAAATTATTAATTAATAACTAATAATCAAGAGTTTCAAAGTTTCTCGGGCTTTGATATTTCTTAATTTTTAAATAGTTTCAACAGCTTCAACGATCATGAAATTCAAGATCCTAATCGTCAAAATTTAAGTTTCAATTGTGCATAATCTCAGATTGGTCGATTTTCGAGGCTTAATCTAAAAATTATTAACTAAGAATTAATAATATAGAATTTCAAAGTTTCTCGGGTTTTGATATTTCTTAGCTGTTAACTAATTTTAACGGCTTAACGATCATGAAATTCAAGTTCATAATTTCAAAGTTTTAAGTTTTAATTTTGTATAATATCAGATTGGACTATTTTTTGGGTTTAATCTAAAAATTATTAATTAATAACTAATAATCGAGAATTTCAAAGGTTTTCGGGTTTTGATGATATTTATTAATTTTTAAATAGTTTCAACAGCTTCAACGATCATGAAATTCAAGTTCATAATTGTCATAGTTTAAGTTTTAGTTTTGTATAATGTCAGATTAGCTTATTTTTCAGGTTTAATCTAAAAATTATTAATTAAGAATTAATAAACTACAATTTCAAAGTTTCTCGGGTTTTGATATTTCTTAAATGTTAACTAGTTTTAACAGCTTAAAGATCTTGAAATTAAAGATCATAATAAATTGTCAAAGTTTAAGTTTTAACTGTGTATAATCTCAGATTGGCTGATTTTTGAGGCTTTTTCTAAGAATTATTAATTACGAATTATTAATATAGCGTTTCAAAGTTTATCGGGTTTTGATGTTACCGACTTGTTAAATATTTTCAAAAGCTTAATGATCTTTAAATTAAACTTCGTAATTTTTATTCATAGAGTTCAAGTTTTAACTGTGCATAATTTCAGTTTAACTGCTTTTTGAGAGTTAATTTAAGTATTAGTAAGAATTAATTAAAAACTATTAATCTAGAATTTCAGCTTGCCAGTTTTTATATTTCCAAGTTATCTAGTTTCAAAAACTTAATGATCTTGTAATTCTATTGTTAAGTTATCTCAGATTGGCCGGTATTTGAGGCTTTATCTAAGAATTATTAATTAATAATCTAGAATTAAGTTTATCGGGCTTTAATATTTCCAAATTGTTAACTAGTTTCAAAAGCTTAACGATCTTGAGATTCCGAATCATAATTGAGGAGCCCAGTGGAAAAACCAGGTATCTCCACTTTATTAATTTTTACAGAAAATGAAAAACGTTGTTATAAATTGCACTCCCAATTGCACAGGAAAGTGGAGATACCCGTTTCTTGCACTGAACCCTTCAGTTGTATACGTTTAAATTTTAACTTTGCCTAATCATGTTAGATTATCTGATTTTTGAGGTTTAATCTAAGAATTAGTAGTCTAGAATTTCAAAACCTCTCAGTTTTGATATTTCCAAATTGTTAAGGAATAGTTTCAAAAGCTTAACGATCTTGAAATTCCAAATCATAATGGTCTAAAGTTCAAGTGTTAATTTTGCATAATCTCAGATTGGCCAATTTTTGAGGATTAATCTAAAAATTATTAATTAAGAATTAATAATCTAGAATTTCATAGTTTATCGGGTTTTGATATTTCTAAATTGTTAACTAGTTTCAAAAGCTTAATGATCATGAGATTCTGGATCGTAATTAAGGGGCCCAAATTATTTTTAATAATTTGTCATAAATATAATTTTTGTCACGTTGATAACAGATTTTCTTGAAAATGACACATTTTCTTTTATTATCAGTATAATAAAATTTTCTGTTAATCCTACTTATTATTACTTTCCACTTAACAAGGCCTTTCTATCAATAGACGTAACTTAAACACTTATTGGTTCACAAAAAAATTATTTAAATTGTTTTTTTTTCATTTTAATTAATCGTTCCCTTGTCCAATCCATGAAGCCTAGCCCTAGCCCATTAGATTGGATTTTGTACTTGTCATAAAACTTTACAATATATGAACAAATAATTTTTACTTTCTTTTTATATTCTGAAGCAGTTGTGTAAAAATATTTCTGCAGAAAATTACGAAGCTAATACCAAAGATAAAGAATGTCCCAATATTAATTATATAAATCAAAAATTCTTATTGTGAAAAAGAATTCAAATTTGATACCATTAAAGCATCCAAGAATATCTTGTGGATTAAATAAAATTCCAGTAATTTTAACAAAAAAAATGCTTGAATAGCTTGTTTCTTTTGGTAAGATTTTTCCAAATTCATTCGAATCAGAACTAAATCTGTAATCTTTTCCTTGTCCAAATGAAGAAATTCTCCAAACGACTCATTAATGGAGTTCTCAGAATCAAGAAAAGCTGTATTGAAGTCAACTCAGTCTAAAAATAAAAACTCAACATATTTGACTGTATAACAATCAAAATAGTCACAAGAGTTTTACCAAATTGTATAACTTTGTATTGTTTATATTCGGGCGTTATACTTTCTGTATAACATTCACAAAAGCTTATTCTCCTCACTCGCCGAGTCACTTGGGCTAGCTAAAGACAAGTAACAATGAAACGATCGCCCCTAAAGATCACTCCGTCGAAGTCAAATTTGACCTCCACTCACTCTTCTCCCCTTACTAGGGCATCGTGACAAGTGATGACATGACTATGTGACATCAATCCTGAGCGCCTTTTCGCCGATATCAGATTTGACCTCCATTAACTTTCGCCGTCAGGAAGAAAGTCATCGATTGGAAGTGACTCTTTAGAAATGTGACAACCAGGCTATACTATATAATCTACACTAGAGCTCCCGTCAAAGTCAAGAGCTGACCGTGGGTCAGATTTAACCTCAGTTGACTCTTGTTTAATCTTCTTCTTCCCCACTTCTCCCCTGCGAAGGGGATTATTGGTTATAAATCGCACTATTGAAAACGCAGTGACGGAACTATGTGAAATGACCCTGGAGACCTTGTCAAGTTTAAAATTAGTCTCTTCTATGAGTGGTCAAAACTAACAAGGTTACTATAATCGTCAGAATAGACGTCTGGTAACTCACCCTTCCCCCTAGAAGGATTTTATGAGTCAATACTAACAGTTTTATAAAAATGGCAACAAACTATATGGCATTGGTCAGAACGAACACTTTTTAAAAAGTAACAGCGGGACTTAATTAAATCTATTTAACTGTAAACCTCCAGATGGAGGTCAAACTTAGACACCAGTCGCTCATCCCCACCCCTAAAGAAGGATTCATGGGTAGTGTATGGGTGTTAGTGCGATTCACACTATAACAATTTTGCAATTTCCGAGTATTATTATCAGTACTATTACACTAGAAAAGTCACTAAATCCGATTGTGTTAGTTACTCTTCCCGTGAACGAATAGATTAATATGTCTCGTAGCTTTCCAGTAAAAACTCATTTGTAAGTGTAAAGAACATTTGTAACGGTAAAATTTAAATATATATTAATTAATATTAAATATAAATATAAGAGAAATAAATATTTGAAAATGTTATTAATTTTGAAAATTCAATGGCTTTGAAACTCTCAAGCTGTATACCGCTGTAAATTTAGACTTTGAACTCTAAAACCTTTTAGGGCTGATCTTTTCACCGCCTTGTAACTTTATCTGGTAGTTAATTGTCATAGATACAATTGTGAAAACAATTATAACCATAGCAATTAAGTTCCAGGTAAATTTAATAGGAGAAGAAAAGACCGACCCTTTTAGACTTTGAAACGATGAAGGCTTGAAACTTTTAACATTGTGGAACTTGAAACATTCAATCTTAACTTTGAGATTTTTATATTTAATATCTAGATATTCAAAATTTAATGAAACGGGATTTTAAGTTAGGTAATTATGAGTCCTGAAACAGTGACTTTCACTGGAAACTCAGAGGTTTTGAGTTCCACTGTTTCAAAGAAAGAATGTTGAAAATACGCAAAACCCTTAAACCTTTGAAACCTTGAACGTTTACATCGATAAGACTACTTGAAATTCAAAACTTTCCATCAGAAATATCGAAGCTTCAATGTCTGAATAACTCTATGGACAATTTGTATGAAACGTATGTAAGTACACATCCGAAATTCTGAAATGTTAAAATTTTAAATAAACTTTTCATTTTCAAATTCTTACTGTCGGACTTTTGGTATTCAGAAGATCAAAAATCCGAAATTCGAGAGCACCGAATTTTCAAGATTGTATACTACAGTTCAACTTTTATAGTATTTTACAGTAGAAGACTGTTAGGATAGCCTTTACGGTCGCTGCCAGAAAATTCGTGAGACAAGGTCAAATACAATTAAATCGGCAAGGTTTAAGTTACAGATTTTCGAAACGGTAGTTTTAATTTCAAAACTTTAGATATTTCAGAAATACAAGGCTGGAATTCTAGGTTTTACATTTATGAAGTAATTTCAGAGATACAGAATGTGCAATAATATTTCTAGAATGTCATAGTCCCAGTCTCAGAAAATCAGAACTTCAGGTATATTTATCAGTTTTCAAAGTTTCAAAACCTCCAAGTTTTTGTGTCATAGTTTCATTTTTTCGATTCATAATTTAGTTTACGAGCTTTAAATTACTTACTTAAATTACATAATTTTATTAGTTTTTGGCCTTATTGTTTTAATTTAAGGTTTCAATTTAGAACTTCAAGAGCCTTGAGAACTGAAATATTCAAATTCGTCATGGGTGATAGTTTCGAAATTTATTATTGTATAGTTTTCAGAACACTGAGTTTCTGACAATTCCAGAATATCACCTAAGAATTTGAGATTTATGAAACTTCAGCTGGTTTTTTCATTCTCCCGTGCTGCATTGTTCTACGTATCTTCAGGATAAGAACTGGATACAAATTCTTTGATGGAAATATGAAACAAATTTTTTTCCATGATTCTGAATAACAACGAACCACCAATTTAAATTATATTAAATCCTTCAATCGAAATGTTTTGTCCTGTTCTGAGTTCGTCTAGAATAGAGCGGTAGGGTATATATTTAACGGGTCTTAAGTTTTAAGAGGTTCAATTTTTTATATAGTGCAACAAAAGCTAGGAACCTAGTCAATCTTACCTACCGACTGGCGTAGTTTACCTTTTTGGATGCTCCAAACTTAATGATGATGATGATCACGGCGCTAGCGTAGTTCCATTGAACATTTAAACCAGAATAAACATAACTTAGAAACCTCATAACGAATGCTTGGAAACTAATTTAGAATTAGGTTCTTCAATCTGCATCACTTTAGATAGGTAGGATTTTGAAAACAAACAATTCCCAGCTTCGATGTTTCAAAATTTCAAAGTTATACCGGAGATACTTAAGATTTGAGGAGATTTCAAAGGAATCGAAACATTAATATTGCAGAATTTGAAGAATAAAACTTTAAAGTTGCAAAGTTTTCAAAAGAGACAGATATTAAAATTTCAAAGTTTCGACATTTCTGAAATTTGGATCTTTTGAAATTTAAATATCTCTGTACAACTTACAAAGTTAATTTTATGATTTTACTGTGAAGCTAATGAAGGCGGGTATGATTCTTTGTCATTATCTGTTGAGTAATGCTACATTGTAATTTTTGGGCAGTCTAGCCTTTATAACAAGTTATAACTACAATTATTACATCGAACTTACATTAGCACGCTAGACTAGATTGTAGAGGAGAATAATGTTTTAAAAATAGAACACTATGTTAGCACCTCAATGTATTCAACAATAATTCAAGTTCTCCAACATCAAAAGACATAAAGAGAGATTTTTAGAGCTCCACAACATCATTAAATTAATCAGCAGAGCATTAAAATAAATTCCGTGAGCAAACGCGTTTGAACCGTTTATCAATTAATAAATATTTAGAAACCTGAAAAATTTTTAAAATTAATGTGGAACTTTAAAACTACATTATGGAGGTGCATGTTTTCTTAAGTAAAACTATTAATTATATCTAACGGATTCTTATATTTATTAATACCTTACCTATTCTAAAAATTCACAATTTCATTTCTAATATTATACTGAAATTAGCAAAAATTATATTTTGCTCTTTTTAACCATGACGTACCGCACAAGTGCAAAGTTTAAACGGAGGTGGAACGTCTATTACCCTTTTTAAATGTATACTGAGCCGTCATTTTGACGTCGCATTGATGAGTCATAGTAGGTACATGTACCTTTTATTTGCACGAAAGTGTCTTATATTGCTCAGGATTAGTGATGCACCGAAGCGGCTTTTGACCGAATCACCGAATACCGAATATTCGGCCAATAAAATTTTCCGAAGCGCCGAATATTCGGCCGAAGCAAGTTTTGATTGGTTTTATTGAATACAAAATTATACCACAAAAAGAAAACATTGGTATCCGAAAAATACGTTTCCTACTACGCATTTTGCTATAATAAAATAATACAAAATATAACTAAACAATAATTAATAAAAATAAACAGTATCGGATTATAAAAAACTTAATTAAAAAACGCTTATTAAAAAGCTGCAACGTAATATAATAGCATTAAAAAACATTTTAGTATTTAAATTTAATTTAAGAAAATTGAGGTATATAAAAAGTGGGTTTTCGCCATTTCCGCGAACAATCTAAGTCGAGCACGTGATCGCCGCGTGATTCGTGATGTATTTTGCATTTTCGCCATTGTAATTTCTTTGACCCATATTCTTCAATTTATTGTTCAGTCATAATTTATCTAGTCAGAACAATATATGTACGCTCCCTTTGCGTCATCGTCTAGACAGGACTTGAAAATAAATGCTTGAAATGCTAAAAATTAAATAAATGCTGAAACATATTTTAAAAATTAATTTTTTTGTTAAACCGGGTAAACGCTAAATAATGATTTTTTAAATTTAAAATGCACTGAAATAAGTCAGATTGCGACAGAAAAAACTAAAAAAACCCGCATCAACCAACCGAATACGAATCTTTCACGCTGCTTCGGCTCAAACCAAATCTGCCGAATACCAAAGCAAAACCCAAGCTTCGGTGCATCTCTACAGTCAGGATGATCAGTCCAAGCTGCGTGCAACATTACAACTTGATTGGATCAAAAATAAAATTTCGGAGATATTAATTATAATTTGAAGTAAACATGGGTATTTTTTTTTCATATGATTAAGTTGTAATTTTGCATACAACTACCATCGAATGCAAAAGTTCTGACCCCTGAGTTTGAATGCGCATAGCCAAAAAAACCGCTCAAATTAATTGAAAGGTAGTTAGACAATTTATTTTTGTATAAAATAGTAAATTTGTAAAGTTATCTGATTATTAGTTTTTGAGTTTTCGCGGATTATGTTACAAGAAGTCCGGTTTCTGAGAAGTTTTAACGTGATGCGTGTCTTTAATAATTAATATTTCAATAACTACTCGACAGAATTGAATGTATTTTATATGCAAGTAGCTAGTAGAGTTGAATGTATGGCGAAATTCTTATAATTTTATATCTACATTACTTCCTAAGTTATTCTATGAAATAGAGAGTAATACATTCTGGTGTTTTGGTGCCTTAATAAAAAAAACTTTTTTTTTTCAAAAGATAGTTTTGTTTAATAAAACAACAAATACGTCAAGGAGTTTTAAACAGATTCACGAAATAATTAATAAACAATTCTTTAACGAATTATTTATGAAATAATTCCAGAATATTTTCAAAATTCCTTGAGGTATTTGTTGTTTTATTAAAAAATACTATCTTTTCCAAAAAAAAACTTTGCTGCTTAAGGCACCAGAACACCAGAATGCATTACTCTCTATTTCATAGAATACCTTAAGAAGTAATATAGATATCAAATTACGAAAATTCCGCCATACATACAACACTTGCATATAAAATTACATTCAATTCTGTCGAGTAGTTATTGAAATATTAATTATTAAAGACACACTTTCTGTCAAAATTCCCCAGAAACCGGACTTGTAACATAATCCGCGAAAACTAATAATCAGATAAATTTGCAAATTTAGTATTTTTTACAAAACTAAATTGGCTATCTAACTGGCTTTGTTTGAATTAATTTGAGCGTTAGTTTTTTTTGTTATGCGCTTTCAAACTCAGGGGTCAGAACTATTGCATTCGATAGTAGAAGTCATCATTCAGAACAATCTTTAATTTATATAAGACTATTAGCTATAATAAAGGGTGTGCACGAAAAAATCTGGTCACAGAAACATCGAAAAAGTAGGGTCGTCGGAAATTATTTATGACTTAAAACTATTATTAACTTTTAACATATATGTTCCTTCTGAAACGTATTTACATATATTGTACATTATTACTGTACTATGACTAAAATTTTTAACTTTTCGTTTCACATCAGACATCAAAGTTTGTACAGCCGTAGTAGTAATTTTTTTGTCGGGTTATTTCACTTTTTCTAAAAGTCAACAATATCTTTAGCAGTTTCTTTTGTTTTTCAGAGTGTTTGCTTTACAATAGCCCAGTATTGTTGATCGGCCGCAGTTTGGGGCCGTTCGGTGGTTAGGTACAAAAGTGATCCCATTCTTTGCATGCCAATCAATGAATTGTTTGACATGGTGACATATGGGCAGATCTGGCCAAAATAGAATAGAAACATTATGACTTCTTATAAATGGTAGCAGGCGCTTTTTTAAACCTTCTAAATAGATTTCAGTGTTGATGGTGCCTTTCGTTACAAAGCTTCCTCTTTTGTTTTCGCTCGTAAGTGCAAGAGTGCAAGTCTCTTGTCAGACCAAATATTTTCTAGAAGATTCCGAAATTTTCTTTTTGTTTGGTCCTCATTGGTATTTGTCCTCAACTCCACAAAGTTGTTTGCAAGTAAGAAATTATTGACCGGGAAGCTGCTGAATGTCATTTTTGATGTACGTCTCGTCGTCCATTGTTACACAATCTGCTTATATTAAAAAATTGGTGTACAGTTCTTTTGCGAGGGCCTTCGCCTTGGAATTTTGTTTTGCGGAGCGTTCTACACCTTAAATGTTTTCAGCCCACCCCTGTTTTTTACTTTTTGAACATGTAATGAAGATGTTCCAACCGTTTAGGCCACATCCCCCACTGACAAGTTTGGATTCTGCGTGAAAGCTTGCATCACCTTCCTTTCCGTTGTTTTATATATTGTACCCGATTTCCTACCGGAACCTGGGTGCCTATCTACTGTTAAGCGTTCAGAGAAATTGTTTAAAACATTTTCTACGGGCAATTTTGATGTTTTTTGACATTTTCCGATCGCACAATATGACATTGCAGGATTTGCACAATGTTTGCATAATATTTTTTGACGACGTTCGTATTCTTTTGAATTTATTTGAAAACTACACAACGAAAACACTTTGAAATTGTCATTTACAGTAAGATATCAATTCAAAGAAGCTATTGCTGCAATTCCACTTTAGTACCTGCAGTGTAGGGGCGCCTGTTGTCATATTTAAGTGGCCAGATTTTTTCGTGCACACCCGTTTGGCTTGTACAGCTAAATGAAGTTATCTTACAAAAAGTGTGTTTCATTTAATCACTTTTTACCCATGAAAAAGTGTTTTTACCCATGTTAACTGCAATTCAAATATCTCAGAAAGCACATTCCTGGCATATGTAGATATACTTTTATATTAATTTTATTGTTCTACTACTCAATAGGTTTCCAACGGTATATGACTCATTCTGCTTTAAATAGACCGGGGATCCGAACTTTTTGTGTCAAGACTTTTCATGAAAATAGGCGTTATAGTTTTTAAAATATTGAGTCAAAATGTAACAAATTTCAACACATTTCTAAAAATAACAATATTGACGAATTAACGTTTCTAAACCTTACCGTTGAAACTACTTTTAAATTTTCCATAAATAAAATTATAGTTTTATCAAAAAATTGACAAAATAAAACTAAAATATGCGTGCATTCGTCAGTATTGAACCAATGTTTACCTTTGTTATTATTAATTAACATTTATTTTTCACCTTTCTTTGACTTATTTTTATTGCCGTTTCTTTCTGAGCGTAGAAAACGGTATTTTTTCTGATATACAGATAATAATGCGCAACTGGGTGTAGAGTTTGAAGTGATGTCTCAACACATTCGAAGAGGGTGGTAGACTGTAAAAGTTTTCGTCAATTTAGAAAATAATATTTTGCAAATCAACACATTGAAAAAAATATTAAATTACAAACATAAATGATGTAAAGTATTTCTTTTTTATTAGCTTTGGCAATATATTTTCAGCGGTAGTAGTTAAAATACTCTAAATGGTTATTTGCATACAATAACTGAAACAAATTATGTAAAAAAGGAACAAACATTCCGAGATATCTTTAGAATTTTATGTTTCTTCGAAAACTACTAAAATTTTTTGTTACTAATTGGAAACGTAACGGGTGTTCTAGAAATCATTTGTTTGTTAAGTTCTGTAATGACTAATGGTGTATTTGTTTCATTTACTTCTTTATTAGTGAATATGATACGGAACGAGAATTTCAAAATTATGAAATTTGAAGCTAAAAATTCTCTGATCAAATTCTGCAGTTTGAAATCTTTAGTGTCCAGTGAAATTAATTAATCAGATTCAATTAAAAATTGGATTTTAAAATTATGAACCCTTAAGGACTTTTAAGTTATAGGATTTCAAGAATTTAAAGTTGTATAACATAAAAATTTTAACTCTTAGATCAGTTTCAAACTTTCGTAGTTTTGGACTACAAAAGATTCCTTATTCCAAACTGTTCATAGATGCAGTTCAGGTTTGCTTTCATCACTCGTCAGAGTTTTTACAGATTTGCAGTATTAAGTCCCCTTAATCTCATTGCATAAATAAACGTGAATTATGCAGTTTGAGGTTTCTATTTCACAGTTTGAGGTTTGAGGTATCGTAAACATTAGAAAATTCAAAGTTGAAAATTACGAGTTACAGTTTAGAGGTGCATAATCTGAATTTCTATGTAGAATTCCAAACTACTATCGAAGTTTCAACTTGCAATTCTTCGAGGTACCAAGATACACATTTTTAAGACTTCAAAGGCCCAAGGTTTTGTTAATGTCAGTACGGCTTTTCAAGCAGAAAGATCAGAGTTTCAAAGCTTTGCAGTATGAATTTAACCAAGAAGTTTAAGTTGTGCAGTTAGAAAATTATCAATAGTTTCAGCATTGCAAACTTTGAATTAATTGACTGCTCAGTTTTTAGGCCAGTGGTTTTTCATTGAAAGGCAAGACACAAAAATAATTTCTCTCTATCATCCATCAAGGAATTCCGTGAACGTAATTCAAGAGTGTTAGAATTCTTAACGATTGAATCGTTTTGTGCAGCTTTCTTGAAGACTTTTGTCTTACGTCGATTTTTACAGAAAAATGTCTTCCATGTGTGTTTGCGCACTATTTAATCCAGAAAGGCACTAAGTACCTTCACAAAATCTGAACTCAATTTTAAATTTCGGATCTGTAACGCAATATTGAAAAACTTTGGGAAATTGAAATTCTAGTTTTCTTGTACTTTTATAATTTAAGGTTAAAATTATAGGTCAAAATTAGGGATGTGTGGGTAACTCGATTTAGTGAAGAAACACAATCCCGCACGCACCCGTACGCACCCGCTCTCTACTAATCGGACGGGCGTCTCGAAATGTTAATTCAAGGGTTTGGGAGAGCTTCCGCCCACATCCTTGCTACGGGCAGAACTGCAAAACGGGAAAAATGTCCGTGAAAACGTTGAACGGCCACAGGCGGACATCTCGAAATTCTGAAATGCTGGAACTAAATGCTACAATACTAAATATCCCACTTTTTCCGACTTTAAAATCTACACCACCTCCTGCACTGTTATTCCGGATCTTTAATCTAGACTTCTGGCCTGCATAACTCTTTTTCAGTCTCGTTAATTGAGCAGTCAAAGAGTCATTTATCACATTTCGGCGTTCTTTCAACGGAAGTATCGCGACATACTTATGTATGTGGTGCAATGAGCTTTCATATCTAGGAACCCTACAGTTCTGAACTTTAGTTGGGAGTTGCTTCTTTTGCTGATTAGAATGAAATCAATATGACTCGAGAAGTCCTATTTTTGAATGTCGTAAGATTGTTTAATCTATTTACCACATCCACCTGGAGTTCGTGTATAAACCCTTTCCAAAGTAGACATGGTATTTACATCTGCCATTCCTATAACTGATACGTCTTGATGTGCCAATATATCTTTTCAATGTGCGGATTGATATCTAGATCCGCTAAATAGAACAACACGGTAGCGACTATCGATCTTCCAACGCCTAGTGTTATTTCCATGCAGATGTAGTAGGTAGCGATAAAGTGTCTAATAAAGAGGGCTATAATGTGCCTGTTAAAGACTACAATAATAGCCATTGGATTAGGTCCTATATATGGAGCCCTTTAACTTATCAACACCTAAACCAGACTTCTGCATCGTCTATAACTTTAGAAGTTTAAAGTGTGACGCTTTAGACACTCACAATCTCAAAAAGTCTGTTAAAAACCTTGGAGTTTATGAAATCTAGAATATCAGGAAATTCAGAAAATCGAGATAAAGCTTTAAAAGTCAAAGCACTTAGATTAAGGAATTCTAAATCTTTGATCTGAAAATACTGAAATAGTTAACTAACACGATCGGAAGGACCTTCTAAACTGAATCTTCAAAATTTTGAAGCTGTCTCTAAGTTTCTTAGATTTCCAGTCTCCCGTTTTCTCAAACACGATTTCTGTAAGCTTGGATTTGGAAATATTGAGTTTCTGAAATTTTACTTCCAAAATCTAAAACGTGAAATTCTGATTTTGTAATTGTAAAATTCCGAAGCTGGAACTTCTGAATTTAAAACTCTACAATGAAAAAGCTGTATAACGAAAAATTGTACAGCCACATCAAAATGTTTGCATTATTCGTTTATTAACCTATAATCATGTTTAAATAGTTAAGTTGAGGTTACTCACTTTATTGTTTACAAAGTGCTTAACATTTTTGGGGATTCCTAAAGAAAAAAAAACAAAAGCAAAATAGTTGTTAGATTAGCAAGTCAATGACTGTAAGATGAAAATAATTATTGTAATTTCTTCTCAACTACTTAGGATTACAAACCATGTGATTGTGTGTCACACATATTTTATTCTTTTCAACAAATGTAATTACGCTTGTAATTACAACTTACATGTGCATAATTTACTGTTGAGACTTTGCTCTTCCTTGTAAACATAACTTCCTACTACTTTTTAAATCTTTTTTTCTCTTCTTGCATTTCCTCGACTTGTCACTTTTAAACGAACTATTTTAAAATGCAAGAAACAGCTTATCAGCGCGCCCTGAACAAAATTCTTGAGAAACACGCGTCGCTGGAAACCGAATCGATCCGCGCGGCGCACAAGGCAAGATTTGGGTCTCCGAAATTTTTCAACCCCAAATTTAGTTCTTCTACCCTCCGATAGAGGCCGGGGCGTGGTATTTTTATTTTCGGGGGTTGCACCCTTTTCTTCGATCGACCGTAATATTTCGTGATTGCTTTTTATGTTCAACCTCTTTTTTTTTCAACTTGAACATAAAAAGCGCACTCATAAAATTTTTATGAATAAAATTCTGTTTAAATAATAAATTTCCACCGCAACCTACCTTCTTGTAGAACTTAAAGAGGGTTGGTCGGAAGCAATAATAATAAACATAAAATGATCGACACCTAAAAGAGCTATTAATTAAGCCCCCTATACATCGGTCGATTGTTTTATAAATCGCCTCCTAATAAAGAGGGGGTCGTTATTAACGAAAAATCGCGCAGGCAACGCGTACTCTACAGAACAGTAGGCCGTGGAATTCTAAAACCACTTTTTACTAGACTTGACAATCGTCCGTCAATGTCAGAAGTTCGTCAGAAATGCAACAATTCTTTTGTCTTGCCGAATGCCGCCTTTTGTTCTCTTTCGTTTTGCACGCTTAAATATTTTTGAGCTTATAATTCTACAATTTATATTTCGGATCTGAATTTTAGAAATACTTAGAGCCCGCCAGACAGTTATTTGAAACTCTAGCATTTTGCTTTTTTTCTTATAGGGTCCCCATTTTTATATTTATTTGAGGCCTTTTTTTATTTTTTTTGGATCGTCTCTTGTGTTGCTTCCTTTTATTTTTGGCTGTTTTCATTAAATTCATTAAATAATTTTTGATTTTAGAATGAACGGGTTTTTTGCTATGGCGGTGGTTGGTGGTAGTGATGTTTGTGTTTCGTAGATGTTGGTGGTATGAGTGAGCGCGTAGGGGGTAAGTAACATTTGCAAACTGTAATAATAACAGTAAGTAGAAGTAAACTAGCTCGGGGGTTTTAAACTAATTAAACTAATTAGCAACTATTTTGAATATGTTCAGCTTTCAAACAACTAGCACAAGCATCTAACAGACTTAAAAATTAAGAAATCCATGCAATAGATCCTTTTTGCCATTCAGTTGGTCACAGATGTGCATGCAAGTAATTAATAATTCTGGTGGCTTATTTCTTGCTTGCATTACTGAAATTCATGAGATAGCTCATTTCACTAAAATAAGGGATAATTTTTAATTTTACCCTCCAGGAATTCTTATCTTTTTTTTTAACGAATAACCATCTTTAATTGCGTATTCTTTTCATGCGTGTTAGACATCGATAGTTTCGGCGGACCATGTCAATCTCCAGATCTATTATAATACTAGGTAGATTCAGCTTGCACGCTGAAGAGAAACTTTTGATAGATTGCACACTAGCAAATATGGACTAATCGTTTAAAGATTATCACGCCAAACAATATTCTTAGAATTAACATTGGCGTAGCAAACAATCAAGATAAGACTAACAATTTCAATAGAATTAGTTTTTTTCTAATTTGTGAAGTGCTAATTGCTGTTAAACTACTTACTGAAAATAAGTTTAATATTTTATATTGTTTAGGGGATTATTAAATTCTTAAATTCCAAAATCATGAGTATAAGTTGCATTTAATTTTTTTTAACTGAATTAGCTCGAGGGCATCTGACTAATTTAATCCGACAGATGATACTCAATAATAAAAATAAATCAATCAGTCTGAAGTGGAAATCAGATAAACGAATCATTATTACTACCTTGAAGAAGTAATTCTAAGCAGATCCCTCAAAAGACTACATTTATAGTAAAACCTCTACTATAATGGAATTGTACTGGTTCAAAGTACTTGGTCATTTCAGTAAAGATCTAGCGGGGCCTTATTTTTAAAGTTGTTTGGATTATTTCGGATCGTATGGAATTTCTCAAGATGGCTTTGCTCACATATATCTACCCCGACTCGTACTTGCATGACATGCGACAAATAAAAATTATTGGCATGGGAACTCACTTTGTCGAGAATAGTGAAACATGTGAAAACAACAGTTCATATTGTGTACAGGCGGACAAAAAAGGTGTACGGTCGACGCCATATAGTTTTGTGTGAAAAGGCAAGCATTCAGAGTGATAGGTAAAATTTTGTAACGGAATATACAGTTTCGCAGCAGACCTGGACCGGTATTCTTGAACTCATACGAACAAGTTTCGCATACGAGATGACGTAATTTTTACGTCATAAGATGCAACTTAGCCAATCAAATGCTAGAAGGTAATAGAGAATTACGTCATCTCGTATGCGACACTTGTTCGTATGAGTTCAATAATACGGGCCCAAGGAATGTGTCATCTCTGTCGCTGCGAATGGCTTGCCTTCAATGCCTTCTAGCAAACCCTATTCGGTCGTCCGACTTACATTCGGGGAAGGGGAATTGTACCATGCTTTCGAATGGGTGAAATTCCTTAATGTCATTTGTCAATTGTCAACATTTCCCAATGTTGAAAAAATTTAAAAAAATATTAACATTACCTACTGATATATAATGAAACTGGAGAACGATCTATCTTCGTTCTTAAACTTGTCAAAAATTATTTAAAAATTAATCTTGGACAAAGTCATTTAAAAAATTTATCAGTAATGTTTATTGAAAATGACATTACGCAAAATTTAGGTATGTTTTGACAATGTGTTTTGAAAATATTATTGATAAATTTGATGCTTCTAAAAGAAGAAAAGTTCCATAAATGTACTGATTATGGAATAAAATGCTTTTCTGAAATAATACATAAAGTAGACCTTTTACGGACTCATCTGTCACAATGCATATATCAAAACTGCCTCCGACCGTATAATTAATATAAATAAAATACAAAATGAACACAAACGTGTTTTAATAGTTAATAAATATAAAAGTTAAAAATTGCTAATAGACGACTATTATACTCACAATTTTATAGTGATATGTGTATAAATCACAGATCTTAAGACAGCTGTTTCGAGATTTTGGTTCTCCTCAGTTAGGGGCAGCTAGTCTGTGATTTAGACACATATCACTATAAAATTGTGAGTATAATAGTCGTTCATTACAAAACTCTATTAAAACATGTTTGTGTTCATTTTGTATTTTATTTATGTTAATTTATTTTGTTTAATTAATCTTTTACTTTAAATTATATTTTGAATGCAAATCCATGTAGAAAAAATTATCACCCCAGCTGGAAATCGAACCCTGGGCCTTCCACTTTCTGAGCGACATCTCTACCTCTGAGCTACTGTGTCGACTACCAGCATATAAAGTTATTATTACCATATAAAGTTATTACAAAAATTGTTATTGAATTAACGTAAAATTGATTTAACGATATATCCTTCTGATGGCTTTAATCCATACATTTAGAATAACCGGTCTATTACATGGAAATCTAAAAATGTTTTTGGAATTTATTATTTCAAATTACATTCAAATGAAGCATTAGGTATTCAATGTATTTGTAAAATTGAGGTTATGATTTACTTACATTAACAAAAAAGCAGCAGCGGAACAACACGACGTCCGAACTACATTTAAAAATGTGTCTGACATTTAAAAAATTGAAGACACCAACAAAACTACTATTATTAATTTAAATAATTGTACAAGTTTCAGTATTAATTTTAAATAATAAACGATTATTATATTGAGATATACGCATTTCTTATTTTTTTACAACTAATACCTGTTTTCCACAAACTGTGGGCATTGTCTACTTTTGACAATCCAGCATCTCAATCTCAAATCATATTCTAGGTTAAATATCTTTCCTAGCTTTAGGTGTTTTATTACGTTTTTGTGGTCATTGATAAAGTATAGTGTGTAACACGTACAAAAACGTCGATTTCACACTCGTGTGACTGCGCCCTGAGACGAAGTCGGATTATTTAAAAAATCTTGAGGCAATTTCCTCCATCGGGTGGGGTGGAATTTACGGTGGGGGGCACCGTGAATTCGCGCCTGATATTAATAATTATATGTACTTCATTTTTGATAAAAAAAATAAAAGGTATATAAATTGTAGTAATTGATTTATACTATGGGTCCCCAAGAATTTGTAACGCTTCAGGCCCCGTAATTGTTAAATCCGCCACTGTTTCTGGAGTATCGAGTTTTATATCGATTCAAGCTATCTGAGCTTTTGAGAACTATTAGCTAGATTTACGTACACATTGTTCGAAATTTTCGTTGCAAACGACATTCTTGAGCTCGTAGAACCTTTAACTCTAGATGTCAATTCTTACTTTTTAGATTTTCCGAAACGTCCCGGTTAAACAGTTTACCAAACTTAACCCGCAATCCGTCTTTTTCACCACATTTTTCCAAGCCAATTATCTGCTAACTGAGCTCAAATATGACTTTGGCACCTGTCCGAGTTTTCGGATGAAACGGGTTTTTTCAAAAGAGGAGATTTTCAGGTCAGTCATGCTTTTGGTTACCAATGACCACTTTTCAGAACAGAGAGATTTTCTGTAGCAGTTGAATTTTGCGAGTTTTTGGCTGCTTGTATACTATAGGGATTTTCGGGTCACTCCGACTTCGCACGCTTTTTGATCAAGATTTTGTATCAATCAAGTTTAGAAAATAAGATTTTACTTTTTTGCAACCAAGGCAAATTTAAAATATGGATGTGAAAAAGTTTTGGGACTTATACAGCTTTTATAGTCGGTGTCTTTTTTTAAGCATGTCGGGTTTTCTTGGCTTGTGACTTTTGGAAGCTTTGAAGCAATTCGCTACAACTGAAATTTCCATATCTTGGGTTGTTTCGAGTTAGTAGAACTCTGTTCTCATTGGGACTCTAGGTTATGCCTGAAGTGTTTCGGGATTTATGAACTGTGGAGCTTGGTGCTAGAACTTGTTGAACTCATGAAATTTTTCCGCCTAACTATCATTCTTGAGCTTATTGGGCAGTTTCTCCTAAGATTCTGACGAGATTAGAGTTTTGCTTCGGAACCAAGGAGATACCACAGTTAGCGTTACATACTTGGCGAAGTCGGATCAAATTTCGATATATAGGAAGATACCCCTTGACCTACTACACAAAATTAAATAAAGAAGTATACACTTGAAAATGAGCGTTTGTCATTCACAGGCTATTGAAGTCGTCATTGAGCTCTAGCCAATGGCCAAAAAGTAGGTATTACTGCCTTGGTTAATGGTTAAGTTGGCTATTTTCTTTTCTCCATTAGGCTCTGCTAACCTCACGATCATCTCCGCTAATGGTACTACATTCCCATGTTCTGGGTTCGTGTCATCTCCTGGGTACGACCACCCTAGTATCGTCTTTTGGCTGTAGTCCTAAATTCTTTGACTTATGAAGGATCAATGGAAATTTTCATTAGACAAAAAATGATTTCTTCAACGATCTCTGAAGGTAAAATGCGAATGTTGACAAGAAAATGATCAGTTTACACGGCAATTAGGAGTAATTAACGGTTAAAGAACAATAATAGCTAACCTTTGGTGTTGGTGGGAATTAATTCGGACAGCTCCAAGTGCCTTTAAGCAGTTGAGCTAACCCCATGATAACTTTAATGGCTTGTGGAGGTCATTGCAGATCAGAAGTCAATTGCTATTCTGGGCAAGATAATAACCAATTTAAACAATAATCAAGGCACTACTAAAGCCTTGGTAGTGTAATGTCTGGCGTGCCGGACTTTTACCCAAGCGGCCCGCGATCGACTCCCGGCGCCGGCAGATCTGGTTAAGGTTTTCTGCAGTTTTCCTTAGCTGTGACACAAATGTGAGATTTGCGCTGTTCCATCTGTAAGTCGACTTCAGCCGCACATTGGGCCTACATAATAATAATAATCGCCCCCTCCCTCCCGCACAAGCTTATAGCTTCTGGGGCCTTGGTTTAGGCTATGGGTTGTAGTAGTTATTATTATTATTATTACTACTACTGTTGGCGTTGGTCAGAACTAAATTGGACAGCTCTGAGTGCTTGATCCCACGTTAGATCCACCATAGAGGTAGTCAGAGTTAAATCGACGAGCTCTGAGTGCTTAACCGCATGTTGACTCTGAAGGTCAAACGCGTAATTTTCGTAAAATCTTGATATTAAAACGTTAAGTCAATCGGTCTCCAGGTCCTCGGTAATCCAGAAGCTACCTGGATTTTAGATCTTGGTTATTGTACGTTATATTGTGCATCAAGCATTACGAACTGTGGATATTTTTCAAAGATTTAGGATATTAGAAGATTTCGTCAAAAGAGTTTTCAGGACTGTCAAATTGGTATTGGAGTTCTGTGAAAAGTCAATCGGCCTTTTGCAGGCTGCATGAGATTTATATTTTGGTTCTTAGAACTTACGTGACTTACCATGCGATTAAGATTTTAGAAAAACAGCTTTTCAGTCAGTGATGTTTTTGAACCGGTTTGAATTTGCTTTTTCCGGCATTATCCTATAATACTAAGTTTTCCTTAAATTAAGGGCTGTGTGAAAGTTTAAATTGAAGACGTTCAATCTTCTAAGTTGGATTTTGCATTGGTCTTAACATATTGTTCTTAAAATTAATAGAAGCTCCAGCAAAATAGTATCTAAATTTATAAAATGATCTAAATCAAGACTATTTGAAATTATCAAGCCATTATGAAAGCATTACAGTTTTCTAAGTACTCCAAATGAAATTTTGTATGAAACATTCTGGAATATAATTTAAACGTAATATGGTCAAATATAATATACTTTAGGAGGTAAAATAATCATAAGTGAGATCAGGAACCGATAAAATCAAAGTTACACAATGGCCAATGACTACAATGGTCAATCGCTATTTGGATATTGTGGCCGTTGTGGTCAAAATGGCGGATGGGGCGATGTTTCGAGTTGGCCATAGTGGTCATGGTGGCCGTTATAATCTCAAGTGTCGAGTTGGACGATATGGTCAAATTGGTCGTTGTGGCTGTACGCCCGGATGATCACGGTTGGCCGTTATGATCACGGAGGCCGTGTGGTCATGACCACAGCAGCCAAAATAGCGATTGGGCGTTGTGGTCATTGGCCGTTGCGGCCAGGTCCCATGTGACAAAGTTGTGGAATGGCAATAAGAGTCAAAATAAATATAAAATGTTTGATGACATATTTTGAGAAGGTGTTCACCAACCAAAGGAATCCAACACATTCAACTAATTAAGATAATTTATTTGGCAAAAAGACATATATTTATATAATACTGAGAATAATGAGTAAAAAATAAGAAACGCCTTGTTGCACATGCAAAGAGAAATTTGGAGAGCTGCGTAGGTATTATGTAACCAAAACTGCAAGGTTTTTTTCGTATATTTTGGCCCACCCATACAATCTTTGTTTTAAGAGGAAAAAATTAATTACAAATGAAATGGCATTTTTTAAGTTACTTTGGAATTATTTCCTACAGCTCAGACCCTTCTTGGCGTTCCAAGTTGACAAAGTTTGGCAACATGGTTAATTTTAACTTTCACCCGTAAAGCTATTTCCGACGAAACCGAAAATCGGCCATCTTGGATCTGTATGTCATAAAAAATAGAATTTACCTATAATATATCCATACCAGGTTCATCAAAATCTATTCATAAACAAAGAAGATATAAACACGGCTTTATTTCCTGTGTCACCCGGTATATTGGTCAAAATCTAAAACAAATATACAGCTTGCATCTATTTTTGAAATCGGAGAAGAGTGGAGAGTTAGAATAAAATAAGAATATACAGGGTTCCATTTAAAAAATGTAAGTTCTCATTTTGTATTAATTTTGTGAAAATAATCATTTTAATTAAAAAAATGCACGCATTTTTTATTCAAAAGTCTTCTAAAATAAATACTGTAAGGGTGATCCAAAATATATGGAATAACTCTGAACATGGACTACATGGTAATGCTTGGAAGAACTACTACGTTCTTTGTTTGCATACAAAACACGTTTGAGAATCTGTTATTTTGAATTTTGTAGATCGAAAGTATTCTTTGTCCTAACTTTTCTGATACTAATCATAATCTCCAACCTCCACACGTAATCAATAGTTTTGAGTATATTTTAAATCTTTACATTTGGAATTACGAATTCTCCTTATCTGTGTTACACTAATATATTTGACATCGACTATTCCTCGTATATAACGTCTCAACATCAAGAACCTCCTTTATAGTATTTAAATTAAATCAACTTCAAGGCAACTTGATCTAATTTGAGAACAAATTAATTCTCCTCGTTCACATTCCGTCTAAGAGCTAACTAGAAAGAACGTTCAATAATGTTTTAAAATTGTAGGTGACATTATTCCGCATCTATCACAAGCGTGGGTGGTGGAGGAGATACTGAGACAAATAAATCATTGGTTGCCAGAAAATATCTCAAAAATACTTCGAAACAACTCTGAATAGTACTTATTGAAAGTATTTGTTGAGGATTCGAAGACGAGTCGAGTCTATATCATTATCACTCTATTAACATTTAATAGCCTCATTTTCCAAACGACAGTAAAAAGAAACCGGATTTTCATTCAATGTAAAAACAGAAAGCTCTTTTATGTATATTTAGTGAATCATCATCAGTGGAAAGAGGGAATTGAAATAGACATATACATACACATTATACACAGATTGAGATCCAAGCGCCTTTTAAACCCGAGTGAGGTCCAAAATATACTAGGACTTTTTAAAATCGTCCATGCCCTAATTGATGTTTGTTTTTGTTGGCATCAGCGCGTTACACATACACTCACTCACACAGTTTCTCTCTGTTTTTCGGCAGGCCTGCTTTAAAAAAAGTTCCTGAAATATCAGCTTTAAGGCGAGACGATGTATATATGTCTACCAATGAGTAGGAGGCCGTGGAAACACGAACACCCAAATATTAGAAGAAATTAGGAGCAAATTTGTGCGTTACAGCATACTAGGTATAGGGAAAAAGAAAAAACAATTAAAATCAATCGTATCATGAAATCGAATGTGTGTGTGTTGTGCGGTGGCTTGCACGTGAAATTATTTCTGATCGATTTAAATTTGTTGTACATTACATTTATTACTACACGTACTTTTTGGTTGGGTTGTCTCCTAACTTTTATGTCGGAGGAGGATATTTTTAGGTTGTTTGATCGTAGGTTAGTTCTTTACGGATCGAAACTTTTGAACTGACTAGACAGAGAGCAAGGAATAATTCAGTTTTTCAGGAGGATATATCATGCTTGGTGGTTGGTTGGTACGCAGCACACGCACTTTCATCAATCACACAAAGAGAAAATCTAACCATATTATTTAGCTTTTTTTATTATTTTTATCTGTTCGTCTCCTTTTATTATATAGCAGGTATATGAAAGATGCTTAATGAATCCACGTCAAAAATTAAAAAGATGTGTTGTATTTTTTTTTGCAAGTGAAAATTAATCCCAATCCTTCCTTATTTTTTAATATCTTTTCGTTGTTGAATAACAGTCCAGCGGAAGGATTCTATATTCGGAGCTAAATTAATTGATAAAAATTTTACTCTCTCATCGGATGAATTTTTTAGAAGCGATCGCTTTTCAAAATGGCCGTTTTTAAACTTGTAATGTTTTTAAATATTTTATACAATTTATATTTTTATTCAGAAAGCTGAACAACTGTTAAATAAATAAAATAGCGTTGGGTTTCAGCACTATCGAGTTTCTTCTGCTTCTAGCCGTGCTACCATCTCCTTATTATATATAAGAATCTGCAGTTTTATAATGTTCCAATGTTCAAGGGTTTTCATGTTTTTAGAATCTAAATTTTGGTAATTTGAAAAATGTATATGTTCCGAGTTTCACAAGTATTTTGTACAATTTAAGATTTTCAGATGTGTAGCTTCACAATTTTACAGTTTCGACATTTTGGACTTTCAGCATTCAGAGTTTTAAGGATTCGAAAATGCATAAGCCTTGCTGTTTCAAAGACTCAAAGAAATTCTGCTCATATGCAATTTTCTCACGGTTGCAAAAATGTATATATACTATTCAAATACAGTGGCGTAACTACCACCCGGACAGCACGGGCAACATCCGGGTGCCCGACCCAAGTTGTCAAATTCATTATAGATAGAACACAAAATTACAAATAAATTGAGAAATAATTTAGAGCACTTTGTTAAACTGTTTAAAAGTTCGTCGAATAAAATTTTAAACATACTATAGGTGTCGATAATAAATAAAAAATAAGTATATATAGCATATATTCTACAGAGTGTAACAAACGTATCAAATAATAGTTGTAACTCTTTAATTTGGGGATTAACAAAAATAATGTTAAATACAAAAATTTCTCGTTTATTCTGGTGCATATTGTGACGTTCTTGATTTGTTCCTACACAGTAAAAAATAGAGTGTTAACTCTTACACTCAAATAACACCCAGAGTGGTTCCTATTTATCCACACTGATGAGTGTAAATAACATTGGTCTTAAAAGTGGTAAAATATATAACAACTTTAACCTTCAATGCAGGTTAAAGTCATGGATTCTTTATACCTATCTTACACGATACAGAAATGAAAAAGACACTAACGAGTGTAAAAATGACAAACCATATTGTTGGGAAAACATTTATTGAGTGTAAAGTATGCACGAACTGAGTGTTAATTTCCCATTTTTTTAGTGTAAAAATTATTGCTTATAATGGTAAGGAACATTTTTTAATGGAAAAGGAACCAATTATAGTGGTTACAATCATTTATTGGAGTGTAAAAAAAGAAAAAAGTAAAAAAATAATGCACACAAATATTAGTTTTATTTTAAAACAAAATGCAAAATATAAATACATTCTAAATCTAAATAATCCAATGTAAATACATACTGTGATGATTTTCCTTCATTATTGAAAATCATGTATTCTTAATTTTGTTACCCAATGTAAAAATGTTCAAAGTTGACTGTTTGTGTTTATCATTTGTAATTATGAGTTTCTGTAATTAAAGTTTTACTAAAATTATTTACACATTCTAATTTACATTACAAACCTTACCTGTAATTGTAGAAACGACATTTAATGTAACTAATCACAATGTCAGTTCTTAATAATCACACGTTTTATAAACACATGTGCGGCATCTTTTTAAGCTGAGTTCGGCCGTTCAAGTACCGACCTACTATACCGACATATATACTTCATCACATATATACTTATGTAGGTACTACATAGCAGGAACCAGAAACGGTTTTACATTTAAATGGTTCTTTGTAAACCAAAAATCTGAAAATAATTTTATCTATTATTTATCCATAATTCACGTAAACATTATTATTTATATTTATGCATAATGATGATTGAAATTACAAAGGATCAACATGGCTGCTAAAACTTTTACATAAGAAAAAGCTGAATAGACACAACCAGGACTGGAATTTATAGTTTTAAAATCTTACCTAATTGCACAATATCGTAGAAAGATGCATCCTCTTCTATTTTAGCATATTTACTTTTATTGGCTAGTTGAATCTTAAAAATCATTGTTGTCACTTTCAAAGAGAACTAACTACATTCAAACACAAACAGTAAATAAAAGTGCTCACGTCCAATCGTGATTATTCGCGTTGGAGGTGGATGTTCGGTGGATGACACTCGCGAGGGTTAAATCGGTTTTGGCTATCTCATTAACACTCTTTACTGCTGTTAACATGCTAGAAAAGTGAAATACATTTTTTGAAAGATGACTCTTACACTAACGAGAATATATTTACCAAATTCAAATGATTTGTACACCAAAAACATTATTTTTACTCATTTTTTAAATTAAGATAACACTCATAAGAAAATTGTTGCTGCGTGTTAATTTTGGTTGTTAATTTCATTCACATGAGTGTAGAAATTTACACTTAGAAATTTCACCACACCAAATATGTTTTTCGACTTCGACGGTAGCAAATTTGAATAAACCTCTGCTACTGTTGTTAAAATTTTGGAAAACCCTTCACCCAATTCAGTCATTTTGCACAATGAAAAATTTATTTACTAAAAACATCGTTCTCTTGTTTTGCTACCATGTTAGCAAAATATGACACCTTGATCAATTAATTTTTCTTCATTTTTACATTTTAGTCCTTTTGGTCAAATACACGAAAAAATAGCATGTTCAAGACGTTAAGAAAAGTGATTTTTCCTTGTTCGTGTAAATTTACATGATTTACAATAATGGTTACCATAGAAACCGAGCTTTTCGAGTAAACAGATCTGAAATACCAAACGCGACTTTAAAGAAATCAAAATTTCGTCCTACAAACTCGTTGTGGTTTCAATGAAAATTAATTTTCTTGTTTGATTGTTGATAACGTTAGTTGTCAAACTTTCACAGCATACTTGACCAAAATAGATAATCAGGTTTTACTACATTAATTTTGCTACAAGCCAGATCTCAGTTTTTTAATTAAAAAACAAATAAATAAAAATTTTAACAAACGAAAAAACGTTTAAAAAACAGCGTTATTGATATTTATGTTACACTCTGTATGTGAGTAAAACTTTTTTGGTAGTTGTTAATTATGAATGGACTGCTGAATTGTTTGTCCTGAGGCCTCTAGGAATGTAGTTACGCCACTGTTAAAACATATAAATGTATTTTATAAAATAATATGTGAAAGGTACAGAATTTCAAGCAAAACACTATAACCTATACAAACCGTGAAATAACATTAATAGCGAAAGACTCCAGTGGTGACGTAGTACTATTAATTTTCAATAATTTTTAAAGTAATTTTTCAATTTGTTTTTCCTAAAAGCAATCATTTTACTAATCCTTGTCATCGGGCCGGCGGTAGACAAGTGATGTGAGGGCACTGCTCGTACTTCAAAGGTCGTGGGTTTAAATCCCACAATGTTTCTAAATTGTAAAATTAAGGCCACTTCAACTGTAGATGTCAGTGATTGTGGTGCTTATTAGATATTGGTTCGGGAAGTATTGTAGGCGTAAAATAAAAATAATAAAATATACTTATTATACTAATCATTTATTGTGATATACACTACTCATTTAAAAGTTTTTCAGCAGAAAAAAAGTAGAAAGCAAAATTTGAAAATTTAATTTCTTACAATTAATTCTTTCTAATTATTGAACGTTTGGCGGTTGAAAAAGATTTTAATTTAATTTGATAGATGTATATTTATATTTAAAATGCACAGGTTGGAAAAGCATGGGCTTGGTATAGGGATATAAGAGCGTTCATAAAAATAGTGAAACGATGCCATAAAGAAGGGGTATCTTAAATTATATAATGTTCTGCTTTATTGCGTCATTTCACTATTTTTATGAATGCTTTTGTATCCCCATACCAAGCCCATGCGTTTCCAACCTGTATATGTAAATATGTTAGCTGTAATTTTTTTTTAATTTCTTAATTTTATTTTATTGTAATGTTTTATTGTAAAAATTAAATTAAGTTTTACCATATTATATATTTAAACGTGAGCTTAATACACAGCTTTTTTTATTTTGCGTCTATAATAAAGCTGTTAAAGCACCCAAAACAGTGCGTTCATAGCTCATTTAAGTGCTTTAATAGCCCAACCGTTTCAAATTGAATTCGAAACGTCATATGTCAATGCTCAAAAGAAAATTGGAAAAAGCTTTAAACTAAAAATTTGAATTTTCAAATGTCACATCAGTATTGCCAACCAGCATAAAATTTTCTAAATTTTGAAATTGTCATTTTTCTTAATAAAAGGCGCAAAATAGAAAAAATAAAAATCTGGTTTTATAAGGCATGATTGCACTTGTCCATGTGCCGCAAGCCGTTCGTTTTTTTTATATCAGAGACTATCATCTAATAGAGAGACAATTCTAGTGAGAATTAATAAAAGAGTCCTGTAGAACCTTGGAATATTCAAATTTTCATTTATAATTTTCAAACCATTTTAAACCATTTAAGCCAACCCGATGATATCGGTATTTCGAATAATCGACCACCCCGTACAGTTATAAGCGTGAAAGACAAGCATTTTACGCAATTTAGTCCTCATTTAAAACACTTGAGTCACTAACCGCTTGTTTTGATTACTTCGTTAGTCATAATCTTTCTCTTAGGTCACGTAGATACGTGAACGCTGATCCACAGATGTGGATCAGAATTTTTGGATCAGCATACAGTAAATTAGATTCTACACGGCCTACACAATTCTGTTGGTTATCTAGTTTCGCCTCAATACTTTCTCGCTGTCATCGTCACTATTATAGAAGTTTCAATAGCCATTTTACCCAATTTTTTACAATCGCACAGCTTGAAGTCTTGAAGTGCCGATGTCTTGGAGATATTGTTTAATACTCTATCGGAGGCCAACGATTGCTTTTTACATTAGGTCCAGGCCTTGAAAAATGCCTAAGCCACGTTTTTCCTTTCTTACAGTGTAGTGGCATGCGATACGGTGGGTTACTATTAACTTTAGGCAATCTCTAAAAACAAATGCTTCTTCACAGATACAATGATAGAGCCGACCTTACAATAGCCATCATCGGCTGTTTTTAACATTTTCCTGAAATATAAGTAACCAAGGTACATTTCGTTCACTATCCCACCTGTTGGCATTCATTCTAGTAGCTAGCTCACTACATAGCAAAAATTATTTAGCTTTAAATAAATATATTTAACTACTTTTAGATGTTTGTCTGAGAGCAGAAAAACAACAGAATAACGTTGGTCAGAGACAAAAGAAAGTTGAAACACTTGGGAAAGAACAATTCTAGGCACATGTGATGATAATTAGCTGGTTTTATAAATTCTGGATGAACTTGAAGAACGGATGCACAAGATTATCGTATTCAGTTATTCGGAAAATATTAAGCACTTATTTTCTGAAAATCTCACCAAGTTTGTTTATTTAGAATGTTTTGATCGTGACAATAAAACGAAGGTTACTAGGCACTGCAAATATGTCTACTTTACTTAGAATTGGTTAGAATAAAGCAATCCAAAAATCTGTCAAGTGAAATCCAATATGGTGCGGATGGTAAACAAAGATTATTTGCGCTTACACCTGTGAAGTTGTTCCGAAAGTTTTCTAGATTTTTAAGGGCTTTTGCTGGATTTATTTTGAACTTGTAAGGTTGCTGTAACTAAGTTTTTATCCGGATTCTTATATCCTCGAATTTATTTAAACTCTCTCGCTGCTTTTTTTAGGAAAGCATTTGCTTTTCTAAAAAAAGCAGCAAGAAGTTGGTTTGAAGAATCGAAGAAGAGACTACTAGCAAAAAAAGGGGCAACATTAGTTCATGAAGTTTTCGTTTAATGTTCCAGTAGCTATTTTCAATTTTATCAAGGGAGTAAATATAATCTTACCATAAACCATAGGTTATTAAATGACCTATATAGTACATACTGTGGATTGTACACTTGATTATGACTTATGAATTGATGATTGTGTGTTGAAGACAGTGCTTCAGCCGCTGCTGAGTATGGGCAGTTGCATGAGTTGCAATATGAGGTTCTGGACACTGGGTTGAAACAACAATGTGTGAACTAACGTCTATAGAATATGAAACACCATAGAGGAACCTTATTTTTCATGGGATTTTCAAAATTGAATATACAGTCTATCCACGGATAGGTGTTACAACAGGTATAAAATTACCAAAGATTTGTACATATTAAATCGCTCTTTGGTAGCTTTGACCTGCTTTATTTTGAGCATATAACTAATGTTTTAAACTGCAGAGGGCACTGGATATACGACAAACACTCGTTCTCTATTTCATTATTCCCGTTTTCTATTAAATGTTAACCAAATATTAACTTTAGGAGAAAATGTTATAAGAAAAGCTGTTTCAAAGAAGAATTAGACCTAAATACAAATTTTTGTTAGGTTTGGCAAAAGCTGAAACTCTTATGTTTGCATAATTTTAATTAATTTAAACGTATTTTAACAAACAATATGCAAACATAATCCTTTAAATTTATTTTCAGTGGCGGATTTAGGCACAAGCGCTTGAAGCGGCCGCTTCAGGCCCCGCAAGTCAGGGGGCCCCGCCGAGGCCTCCTGCCAAGGACCGCACTGGACACTCGATAAATAACAATTATTGGCGTGGAATTCACTTTCTCGCGAAAAGTGAAACAAAAACGGATTATATCATTTATATCGGTTGACATATTATAGTTTTCTACGAAAAGGCAAGCATAAGTAAAATATTGTAACGGAGTATACTGTTTCACAACAGACTTGTGAGGAATGTATTATCTCTGTCGCTCCGAACACTTGCTTTCTCGCACAATCAGCATCAGCGCGGTCATCAGACTACTATGATGACTATAATTTCTTGAATTAATGGTTTCTGATAAGACGTTCGGTGAAGGGGAATTTTACAACGTTTTTCAACGGGTAAAATTCCTGAATGACTTTTGTCAATTGTTTTTGGTATAGTAAAAGTAGAAAAGTTCCATTGTAAAATAACTGATTGTAAAATAAATGTATTTATGTCCGATTGCATTATAAAGTACTGTTTATTGTATTGTATTGCGCCAGTAAACTGGCTTATTATTGTACTCGTAAAATAAAGTGGTAGTAGTAAAATAAAGTGGTAGTAGTTATAAAATAAAGTATATAGTAGTAAAATAAAGTATGACAACTGTATATTACATGTCAAATTTTCTTCTGTCAAGAATAGATGTCAAATTTATAAACTGATTTTTTTTGATAATTAGCCAATTTTAGGAATCGAACATAAAGCTTTGTATGCAACTCTTACATAATCGGACCTTATAGACGCGCCCTTTTTATAGGCCTTGCTCGCTTCGCTCGCTCAGCCATAAACGAGGCTTGTCTATAAAGTCCTACATTATGTACTTGTTACATAAATAGCTATTATGTCCTATTGCATTATAAAGTACTGTTTATTGTATTGTTTTGCGGCAGTAAACTGGCTTATTATTGTACTCGTAAAATAAAGTGGTAGTTGTAAAATAAAGTGTAGTATATTCAGTTTTCCAATGGCAACTGTATATTACATGTCAAATTTTCTTCTGTCAAGAATAGATGTCAAATTTATAAACTGATTTTTTTTAATAATAAGCCAATTTTAGGAGTCGGACATAAAGCTTTGTATGCAACTCTTACATAATCGAACTTTATAGACTCGCCCTTTTTATAGGACCTCGCTCGCTTCGCTCGCTCGGCCATAAACTGAGCTCATCTATAAAGTTCTACATTATGTACTTGTTATATAAATAGCTATTATTTAATATTTATTAGTGCGTATAATGTTAATTAACGAATAATAAATCAGTTATACCAAAAACCTAAAATTATACGATTAAGTACTATGCCGGCAGAAAAATTTCACTCGATTTTCTTCATTTTGTAAACGGTCTTACATCCAGTGGCAAGTTTTACTTATGTCAAATTGTTATTTTTCTTTTAATGACATATGTCATAAAGTACAATTTAATAAAATACGTAGTTTCTAAATCAAAATGATGTGTCTTGATATAAATTCTTTTTTATATTAATAATAAAATCAGCCAATATTATTTTATTTCTATTGAAATAGTTATTTTTGACGCGTCTATGATATTGTGTCATGTCATGAAAAGTCTTTATTACTCGTCTAAAATTTAAGAAAAATCAGCCTACTTGATAAAAATCGTGCGAGATTTTCCTGTCAGAACAGTACATATGTCGCAGGAAGATAGTCAATTCCGGAAAACTAACTATCTACCTAGTCATTTACTAAGTGACGAGGCAGATAGTAAATCGAACATAAATCTATATGCCTTTTGATTTTGTTATATGCCTAGGTATTTACTAAATTAAACTAAATTTACTAAATTAGAACAGGCAGTTAGTAAATGGCTTAATGTGCTGTCGGCAAATTAGGTAATAACATGCACATTTCTTCGTAGAACATTTTTTTAGATGAACACTTGGAAAATCTTTACCCTTGCCTAAAGAATGTTCTGCAAAAAAATGTGCATGTTATTACCTTATTTGCCCACAACACATGAAGTCATTTACTAACTGCCTGTTCTAAACAACGGCATTTAGTAACCTTCAAGCAAAATCGTATAGATTTATTCTCGTTTTACTGTCTGTCCCGTCACTTAGTAAATGACTAGGCAGATAATTATTTGCCGGATTTTACCACAGATTATACTTTACAGATGCGAAGCTCGCCTGGTCCCGCCAATCAAAATTTATATAAGCATGCGTGAATCCATCATTGTTTTAGTAGTATTTTCATCAACCCCACTTCTCTGCTTGTTTATTTTGCGCATGTGTTTTTGTTGCGTTCAGATATTTTGAATTATTTTGTTAGTACTTTATATATTTTTGCATTAATATTTGATTTGACATTGATATTATGGACATAATGTTACCTTTCTGCACTTACCAATCGATTTGTACAATACAGTATCCATATAAGTATAATTTAATGTTAATAAAAAGTTTTCGATTTTGGTAAATTGTTTATTTTTTTATAGTTTATTATTTTTTGTTTTATAGACCTTAATTTATGTTAATCCTTGGGGGCCCCAAAAATTTGTAGCGCTTCAGGCCCCTCAAGTGTTAAATCCGCCACTGTTTATTTTTCTTGTTCCTAAACAACTTTTTTTTATAACATTTCCCCATAGAGTGCTCTTTATTTTCTAACAGAGAAAGAGTGTTTGTCGCACATCTAGCACCATCTGCAGTTTAAGACACAAATTGTATGCTCAAAATAAGTTTGAAATAAAGCAAATCAGAACTGCCAAAGAGCGTTTAATATGTAAAGTTTTTTGGTCATTTAGGCCTATTATAACACCTATCCGGGTACACACTGTACATGTAGAAAATAAGTCATGTGAGCGCGATCGGGCATAGATGTAGAAGTGGGGTTCTTCAATCATCCATATATATTTTTCGTAGCACTCATCATTAAAATCGATTCAAGTTAGTGATTACTAAAAGTTTCTCAATAACACATTCTCTAATGTTCTCGCTATTTATGGACCAATTCCTTCGGATTTTGAACGATGGAATAACTTAGTAAAACTGTTGATCTATATCTTTTGATGATATATTTGATTAATTATTATTGATATCTTTTATTATGATAACAATAAAACAAAATAATATAATAAAACAATTTGATTTTAAAAACAATCCTTCCTTGGACCTTTAAACACTTCTGGGTTAGTACAATTCCATCCTAAAACTTACGTAAGCATAAATTTCTTTAATAAAACAAAACGTATGAAACGCGGGCAGCAGCTATGCGGTGTATTTAATATGTTATTGTTGAATAATTGACTTTCACTTGTTATTTTAGCCCTTTGTAAAGTTTCCTCTTTTAGTACTACCTATTTATCTTTTTCTGTATTAAAAGGGAGAAATAAAGGGGGAACTACATTTATACAGTTTATATTCGAATTATACTCCTCTTCCATCCATCCGGCATGGAATGAAGGTGGTGGACAATGTTCCGCCAGTTAACCTATACGAAGGGACTGCTCAATATTATTAGGGGGATATGCACGTACGCGTTGCGCTAGGCACTGAAGGGGATCACCTGTTGATACCTCCTACGGGTTTAGGTTTCATTTTGGAGTTTATATTCATGTTCTCCTAATCGTTGTTCTTTTTTTTGTTATAATAAAGTTGTGTTAAGTTGGTATTTATGCTGAAGTTTAAATGAGTGACACTTTTGTATCAAATATTATTTACTAACATTAACAAGGTGCTTGTATTTAATATTTAAAAAGAACATTAAACTACTTTTTTTGTTAAATTCAGCACTATTTACCCAAAGAGCAGTCGGTTTAATTTGTTAGAATATGCTTTATAGAACGAATCAGCAGACACTGCACATATGTAGATGACATTGGTGAGTAACCTCCATAAGATTTCTGTAATAATGTTTTCAAGAGCTACATTTCCATTGCCATTTGATAATGGATATTATTCTTTGATTGTATTAATCTTTTTGTTATAAAGTTGTAAAAGAAGTACTTAAGAGTGAAAACTCTAAATTAAAAATTCTAATTTTCTACTTCTATTGCTTTTTTGGCATCATATGAGTAATTCGTAATACAACCTTACTTGTAGCAATTTCAGGTGTATATTAAAAATAAGTTACTATAGAACTGCTGTCAAATCTGATAAAATCTCCTGTTCAAAAGAATTGAGTGGTCCTCTAGACTATAGAAACACATTAATAGTGTAAAACAAAACGAATTGCCCATTTCCAAGTCAGTTATAGCATTCTGATAGATATAACGATTGATTGTATGAGCTGAAAGAAGAAAAAGTTGATCTTTGGATACAAACAACATGTTCGATTGAATGGATCTCTTCGATCTTGCTTTGTTGAAGTTACGTGTATCTTGGTCTTAGAGCCATAGCCAACCAATTTCATATTGGACTTGATCCACCATTTTATAAGTTCACTACCACAGTTTATTTTTTCATTCTCGCAAGATTTCTGTTCTCCACCATTTGCGAGTTACAAAAAGCCATACCTAGACTTCAACCAAAATGGTTCCGGAAACTAGAGGTAGTTCAAGAATTTATTTACCAGATTACCACTTGTAAATTATACCCTTGGTGTGTTTCTGTTGTTGATCCCTTGTGCTCTCTATAGAATCGGATCACATTCCCTTGTTCCAGAGATTGGATTAAACAGCCAAAGCTCGTAGAAGAGGTAGTATATGATCTTTTCAGCAAAAGCCTAGCGGGTTGAATACAGTATCTGTACTGAAGTCATTCTACCGCCGAAGACCAGAGACCAAAATAGGTACGTACTGTTGACTGAGGTGGGTACATAGGTACATCTTGCACGAGTTCAAGAAAGCTAGCTAAATAGATCCACTTTATCAAATCCAAAACGAGTATTGTCTTGTTTAAGAATAGACTCAACCAATTGAAGATCAGTAGTGCTTTTTTAGGACCGCATTGAAGGCTGTAGGCATACGTTCTTATATAAGAGAACTTAACAAAGCAATACAGCACAGTACAGAAACATCTTGTTGAAGGTCAGTGGCCAAGACGGTTATGTAGGAGTCGCAGATGGATTACCAGATACATAAAAACGATTTTTCTCTAAATCCGGAGGCCAGACAATGGACCACCCGGAAATCGAGTTTATTTTATAGAACGACTGAATTGTAGTGTGAACGGCAATGTGGTTATATAAAATGACGTTACCAAAGCCGAGAGACCAACATAAACGCTTAGAAACACTTTACCAAAGGTCAGAAGTTTAGCTAATTATATTAAAAGTCTTACCAGAGACCGTTAACGGAGAGGGGATTTACATGAACCTAGAACACATTTAAAGTGAAGCACTTTATTGCAGGTCAAAAGCCGAACTGGTTGTATAGAATTGTATTCTCGAATGCTGGAGGCCAAAGTAAGTACATAAAATGTTCGAAGGCTGGAGACCAAAAGGATCTATATGGTAATTGCATCACCGAAGACTACAGGTGGAAGTGGGTAGATAAGAATACTATATCGATGGCTACAGGCAGAATTAGGTATATAGAAAGACTGAAATCCAGATATTTAGAAACACCGCAGTGTGGAAACACTATACCAAAGGCTGGAAACTGAGACGGTTGTCTCGCACCATCTAACCTAAGACCGAAATGGTTATATAAAATCTTTTCGCCAAAATCCACGTTGACTGTATACAGAAATTTTATTGAGTAACGAAGACCACTGCGAATATATAACCCTACGTTCCTAATGGTCGATGCGATGGTCATATGAAACATATCTCTATAGACTCTATATGTATTATACAGCAGCCCATTATGGTAGTCTCTACCATACCGAAAATCGGAGGCTAATATACATACAAAGAAGCATGTTCCTAAAAGTAGAGAACAAGACGTTTGCGCACATCTGTCTTAACTAAAAGGCAGAGACCGAAGTAAATATCTACACAGGAATACCTTTATGGCGGCTTTAACTCGGAATTACATACATAGAAAATCTTTATCCAAGGCCGGAGACCCAAGTACATAAATAAAAATATTTTATTACTCCAATAGTATCCAATACTATCGCACGATCACGTATCTGTAGTATCTGTACAGAGTTGGTGGTAATGTAGAAGCTGTGCACCAAAAGTTGAATTGAATATATACAATGGTGACTGCTGGCTATGTACAACAGCCTTATCGAAGGCCAAACGTTGAATGAAGGCCAAGGCCATTACATTAAAGCATGTTACTGCATGTAGAAGGCCATGTACATACCTGCAAGCACTTGCCAAATTTCGGAGGCCGAAAAGGCTATCTAAGATGAGCGATCAAGGTGAATATAGGGTCCATACAGAATATTTTTTCAACTGCCACATCTAAGACCGAAGTTCAGTGAGTTTATAGAAATATCTTACCGAAGACTGGAAGGCGAAGCGATTATATATACAACCATTTTACCAATGTCGAACATGCACTAATGAAACACTTACCAAAGGCCAAACTCAGAGCTAGATATATAAGAAACATTTTACTGAAGGCCGCAGGCTTAGAATGTGCCTATATCTTATCGAAGGTCCTGAACTTACCGGAAGATCATCTTGTGGAATCCGAGATGGCTATACACTTAGAACATCTAACCAACGGCCGCAGGTCGAATATTAGGTATAATAGGTTAGGTATATAGAATGCCTTACAAGAGGCCGAGATGGTTCTACAGATAATTTTGCCAAAATCCGACGGGCGAGGTGATTATATAGAGGTTGTTATACCAAATATCATTTCGTAGGGCGCAGGTCGAAGTGGTCTGCCTCATCGAAGACCAACAGTCAAGGTGGGTTTATAATAACAATATCTTGCCGAAGGTCAAATAAAAGCTTAAAAGCACGTTACGGAAGACCCAATGTAATGAGGTCATATATAGTCAGTCTACCGAAGAACGCAGATCAAAATGGTTTATAAAATACCTTGCCTAAGGATAAGGGGCCAAGTGGTCACATATGTGCACGCTTTCGAAGGCCCGTGACTGATCTTAATACGTAGACACGTCTTCCAGAAGATCTCTTCATCTATGACAGAACGATCTTGGCATGCAAGAATGGTTTTTAATATTTTTATTTTGAAGTATTATTCTCAGAAATAAATTCTGGAAATTGTCAAAGATGGCGATTATGCCAAATATATCCAACAATGAAGAATATTCCCCCTAACATCGTTGGTATTCCCCAGGAGCTGAAATACAAAAAAATTCTAAGTAAGTCTTCAATTTGAAACGCTTGGCGATAAAGACTTCACGGCCAAAAAGGTAATACTCTTCCTACAGAAAGGCTCTGGACTGATAATTACGACAATCCTATTTTGCTAGATATGTAGTAATGTTTGACTGGTGAAGATACTGAATAGAAGTGACAGATCAGCAAAATAAGTTTGGTGATGAAAGCATAGGTTTTATTTTCAGTTCAGAGGTAAACTCCGATTCAGAGATCTATCTCAAAAGAACCTGAAAGAATCTTGTGTTACATGTTTCTCATTAATGGCTTGGACTCAATTGGACGAAATGCTTTATAAGGTATTAAGATTAAACGGATCCCATGAAAATAATATGTTCTGCTTTGTTTTCGTTTATACGCACCTTATTAACTTATCCGTAATGATCTAAAATTACAACATCTTCAACTTTTTCAGCCACGTATCGCCATTAATGTCATATTGAAAAGTCCAGTCTGTATGCAGCCTTGTCGTTCAAGATCATCATGTATTTAGTTATTTCCACTATTTATCACTCTACGAACATTATTGGAATAAATAACTACGAAAATTCCGCTCCTTCCTTTCCTAAACTATCCCTTTCCATTGATATATTCAATCAAAAAACATTTCTATTCGTTTATGTTAAATTTAAATATGGTTCCATCTTTGTTGTTTCTTTTTTTTATAGACCTATCCTATTTGAGATCCATCTAGTTTTGAAAGGCCCAACGAATAATTTTTTATCCAGATTTTTATATTTCTATTTCTTGTGCGTACATCATTCCCTCTGGCCTTTTTATAAGGTCGTTTTATACATTTGTGTATTTATATTTGGGAGGAGGAATTTTAAGTTTAAGAAAATAAAAATTAATGTATTTTACCCAATTATTTACGAAAAGAACACGAACCAAGAATTTTTTGTTTCTTTTTTTCGTGTTCGCCTCAAGCGACATGTATTGTATCTAACTTAGTTGTTATTGATCGATTATCTAATTTTTCTATTATCATTTTCTATTTTACTTCGTTCCGAAAACTGTTACCAACGCCGACGTTTTATTCAAATGCTAATATTGCTCGCTCAAGGTTTTTCACAGAACCTTTGGTTCTTTAGCATATTTTCTTGGGACCTATGATTTGGAGGCCGTTATATTATAATATCTAAAAAATAATTATCTTTCAATAAAAAAAAAGAATAATTAATTACCAGCAGACATATTTCTTATTAGGAATTTCCATGAAAATGAAAGTACTACTGGGTGTAATTTTGGTGGCAGCAGCGCACAAAAAAGGGGCTAGCTCCCCTAATACAAATCGCTTTTTAATGTAGAAAAAGAATAAGTGAGGTGTAAGTAGGAGAGCTAATTTAGTTGATAACAATTTCCATAATAAGTACACAGTAATTACATATAAAATTTTCATGCTCCTACCTTATAAATCTGTACCTTCTGCTTCGCTTCAAAGTGCGCGCGCCTGCTGTTTGCACGTGAACCGAAAATCGAGCAAAAACTTCAGTGTTTCGCGCGGTTCGGTCGCCTTCTCCGTGGCTTTTATGAAGATGATGTCATGAGTCCTTAACAAAAAAAATATTGTCGGCGTTTAATTAGCGCCTTCAATGACAAAAAAATTATCAATTAAATTTTTTACCTAAAAAAATATACAAACCTATCCGCGTTAAAACTCCGGGATGTGCTGTGATTTGGAATTTTGTGGCTGTGCTTGTCATTTTGGGGGTTTTTGGGACCAAAATGCACTTCTTTAATTCTTTGGTTCCTTACAAGGTATTGGGTCTTGTGTGTAATTTTGTTTGAATTTGTACTTTGAAGTTTTATTTATATTTATATACACAAACAGGGTGTATTTTTAAAATAAAAACCATTTACGCTTTAATATTATATGATTGTTGTGATAAGAATTTTAAATTTGAAAAGCAATAACACTTTTACAATTAATCTGATCGATTCGATTTTTATACCAAAAAAAACCTCAACATTATTATCAACATTATTATTTAAATGTGATCACTGGACTGTTTGCAGAAAACCATTAAAAAGTTCTTGTTTGTTGGACTATTAAAATGCTTTGCGTGTGAGGTTATGTGAATGAACACGTGACGACCATGCTTATGTCAGTTTTCTTACAGACCTTCCGACCTTTTCTCTTTAAGAAGGATTCTTTGAGCCGACTAAGGTAAAAATGGATTTCATTGGTGTATAGATGTTGTAAACATAAAATATGAAACATTAGTTTAATCGATAACAAAAGGTCTTGAGTATATTGGGCTTTGTGAAAAGCAAAAGTGGAAAATGAATGGAAAATAACATTTTTTCCATTGTCTCTCTTTTTTATTAAATATTTTATATTGGATATAGTATATGTAAAAATCTATATTAATTTTGTATACATCCTTGCTGTTTTCCTTTTTTTAAAAGAGAAATATGAGAAGAAAAAGGATAAAAAAATAATGAAAATATATATATACTATAAGGAAATTCCGTATAAGCAAAAATTCCAGACACTGTTTGTTTCCCCAATATGTGAGGATAGTGAAGATAAATGAAGAAATATATGTATTTTTTTGTAAAATTTATTGTGGAGGTAATAAAGATGAAATTTTCATTTTATTCGAGATAAGTAGATCAGTCTATTGAAAAGATTTCAGAATTTACAGACAGACAGCCTAGAATCAAATCAATTCTAGAATTTTAATGTTTAATAATTTTAGATCAATTTGGACAAATGAAAGGGAAAATTGCTTACAATTTTTAGTCGCTTTGGTCTCTATACAGAAAGCAGTAATAAATATATTCTTTTTATGTATTTATATTTAATACAGTATTCTGTAACTGTTAAAGGATATAATCTAAGAAAACAGACTACTGTATTAATTGGAAGTATGTATAATGCGTATGCCCTTTTTACATACATTTTGGTATTATGCACTTACGAAACCTCATCTGATTACTCTAGTAGAGCTTTTTAGTACTCCTAAATGAACTGTCCATTTCCTTGTAAAACGCAACCTAATTACTGCCCAAACATTTCCAGAAGATTTCAAGGCGAAGCTTTTTGCTGTCCAATTGGTGTGTCTAAAATAGTTTGCTTATTGAAATCCTCCAAAGGAACAGTTACACATTTAGAAAACTTTTACACAATCAATTTCCGGTCGTTGATAGTGCTCTTCGAGTTATTTGGCTTGTCTGACCAATGTGGCTGCTTTAACGACGACTAGAAACTTCAAACCCATTCAAATTAATTGTTAAGGCTGTATTGGCCATTTCAAATTTAAATATTTAGATTTTACTTCTTGATCATAGATTTTAGTGTTACGATTTCGCTTATTAATGCTCCGTCATTTCTGATGGTGCTAAACTTCTTATATTAGCTCACAATTCCTATGCTAATGTCTTCACACTTGTCCAAATTCCTTATTTTTTTCAGTATCCGACGGAGGAATGGTTAAATACTAATCAACAATCAGCCCTACATCCTTTCCAATATTTCGTTGTATTTTCTTTTCAGAATATCCAATTTCTTGGAATTTGACAGAGATTGAAGACTCGATCTGTAGAGGCAATCAATGGCGTAGGAACATTTAACTTCCTGCACGTGCAAAATTGTTGAATTTAATACCAACTAACTATTTAATAAAATAACTGATCCATGAATTTTCTTCGCATCATCTACGTTTCGCCATACAACACTTCTTATTTGAACTATTCTACCAGGAATTGTAAGTAATCTGTAGTTTCAAGACAACCTCATGACTGCTGATTCCTTCTTCAGAGGGAGTTGGAGTCTTTTTGGAAGCACGCCCTTCTAAATTAATGCTATACTAATGTAACATTTTTAAATATAATCTTCAACTTAACACTATTAAGTTGTTTGGTTCAGACTTTTCGTATGGTACATTCGTATGACAACGGTGGCTATCAGGAGCTATAGCTGCGACGGCGACGATGTTTCTAAGCTTTTGCGTTTGACTTATCCGTGATTGTCATTGTTTGCTCGTATCTTAGATATGATGCTCCAACAATATTGATACATCTGAAAGTAAGTATGCTGGTCAAAATAGTACCCTCTTCGGAAGCTTACAAGATTTTTCTATTATCTACTGCCGCAAAGCGGTTATGGCGACGGTGTTACAGGTATTCTCTTGTTTGTCACGACTGTTAGAAATTGTGCAAATGAGATGCTAGGGCGAAACTAGTAGGGCACGAGAGATAGATAAGAAGGAGTTTTATAGGTATTACCGTACGATAATTAAGGTAAGTAATTAACGGCCGCCTTCGTCGGCCAACATACATACGATGTTCCAATTCCTCCACTTTAATCACCAAAAATAAATAATAATGCTTTATAAAACATCCGTATTAAGCAGAGAATAAGCATTATTTTAAATGCTATAGTAGGTTAATGTAGCTTAAAATTGTCGCCTTTGACTACAAAGACCAACACACATCACATAACATAGATGATACAATATAAACACATGAAAATCTTCGTTCTCTTTGGAGCCGGAAGAAAACTCATGATGAGAAGATGATAGTATGGCAATGGCTATGGAAAAAACGATGTTCTTAGCGGTGAACATTTTTCTGTAACCATTAGAAGATAAAGATAATTCTAGATAGGCCAGATGCTGAATAGTAATTATAATAGGTACATTTTGACCTAACTGCCTAATTGATAGGCAGAGTCGAATTAACCACAGAGCTAATAGGGCCATTGTCTAAGGGCGCAACATTATAGTGAGAGGCATCAGGAATCCCCTTAAAATCAATTATTAATTATAAAATCTATCTTGATCATTGATTATATCATAAATTATGATACTCTTCTACATAAAGAATGCACTATTTCAAATAAATAGAATGCGTGGAATGCCTGTTCGTCTCTCTTTAACTTTCATTGTTCTTTGACTGCTATGTTCGGAACCAAAGCTTAAGGCTACGGCCAAGCTTGCGTTTTGGTTGTGGTGATAAGATCCTCGCGACCCGGTCGCAGATATGTAGGATGCGGCCACACTTGCGTTTTGGTCTCTGCGACACTATGGCCGTGACCAGACCATATGTGTCTTGGCCGTTGTAACACGACACGACAGCATAATGTTTGATCAGTTTATTTTATACTTTCGGTATGAGGTTATCACTAATGCACCATGCTACTTAAAGGAAAACCATATGATGGAGCCATATTAACATATTGTCGCGGCAACCAAAACACATGATTGGCTGAACGGCGGTGGCGGCAGCGGTGCGGGGAAGACACGAAATCGATCTCGACTCATTTGAGTGTGGAAGTTTGGTCCTGAACTCCACCATTACTTAATCCGGTCTTGTTGGAAGATACAATTAAAGTGATTCTACATCAGTGAAGATTTAAAACTAGATCATACCTTCGACTATACCCATCGAAATAGTAATGGTATTTGATGGCAAAGACTCGCAGAGCATCGGTTAGTCTTGCAGCGTACTTTGGAGGCTTGCAACCAGTAATTAGTAACCTTGCCAATAATACTGCTGACTTTAGCAGTAAAAGCAACAATGGTATGTAACAAGCCAGTATTGTAACATTATTATTGAACAAGATTTTTAGACAATGGCCGAACAATACCAATAGCTTCTTGGCAATGCGGACAAAGGCCCCATAATGCAAGTCGTCTTGTCACATTATTGGCGTAAAATAATTAGTACAAGACGATTGTAATATGTAATATCGTTGTCTTCGGCTCCTGAGTAGATTTTACGAAGAATTACAAGTAAGTAGTTGTAAATCGCAACCTGTGCGATCACTGACTAGTTATTGTAAGTCTTCGGTCGGGTTGATTTAATATTAAGTACGATTAAAGCAAGTTAGCGTAATTTATACCTAGTGAGACTAATTTAATTCACGTATACTTAGGTTGATTTCTTGTAGGCTTGTTATGTTAGTTTCTAAACTTGGTTAGGTTAGGTGACGCGACATAGATTAACTTAAAAAAAAGGTTTATCTTGGAAGGGACCGAGACTGACCGAAAGGTTCCAGTTTGTGCTTTTTATCCTATGGTTTATAGGATTGAGACTTGAGCCATTCGATGGCTGGGAGAATTCTCTCGATTTCGATATCTTTCAGTTTCCGAGCCAAGACCAGTCTCCTTGTGTTTGATTGTAAGTCGACCATGTAACGGTATATTTTTACAAGCTCTGAATAAATGTAATTTTGTCAATATATTTACAAAAATCTTAAGTCCGGTTCTGCAAATTTACGTTCTTTTCATAATGTAAACTTGTTTTAGCATTCGATATAAATAACCCCATAAAATTTATTTTAAAAAAGGTTGGTTTCAAATCGTAGAATTATAAAAATCTCTTTGGTTACTCATATAAGCGTTTAAAGAATATTAACTTGAAGCGTTTGCAGTTTTAGAGAAAAAATCAATACTTGCTTTTAAGTTGCTGTGCTCTGATTCGTTAAGTCAAAACACGCGGCTCGTTGATTGGGTACACGATTTATACCCTACGAACTATTATAATGCAACCTTCAGCTTTTAAGAAAAAATTAATACTTGTTCTTGAAGTGAGACCCCGCTATTGGCTGATTTCGATTTTGCATCTGGTAATGTATTCCTACGCGGAAATAAGAACCCTGAGTTTTAAAGCGGACTTACGTTCAGTGGTTGGTCCGAGTGACTTCAGTTTCGATCTTTACAGAGTATAGTTGCATATAGTCCGGCTAAGTTTTTTGTGCGGCGTGCCTCGAGCCTCGGTGGGATACGATTATAAATCCCGTTAAGCGAATTTAGTAATTTTCTGTTTAAATATGTTGTGATTACCGTTCGATTTGTTTATTATAAAATAACAAATTAACTATTTAAAGTGCCGTTTAGTTTTTCGAGTTGTTCGAATAAAATACAGTTTTACAGTACCGCTTAACTACAGTTATTTTGTGATTCTTCATTTACTGAAGAATAGTTTAGTTGCCGGACATTTTGTTATTAGAATTCAGTGTTAATTCCCATGTATAAGAAGAGGGGATTTTCATACCGATATCCGATCTTTTTGAATTAATGAAAATATAACAAATAAAGAATATGTATTTGTTATATAATAATAATAATAGTCCCCTTTCACAGGCCATGAAGGCCCATTGGGGTATAGCAGGGTAGGCTACTATTCTTGAGCCGTTCGGTACTCAAGGGTGGTAAAGTGGCTAGCTTTACGCACCGACCGCCTATTATTACCCCAGGAAATGATTTCTCAGGTACTCATTTTCACAGGCTGAGTCGACCTGGAAGCCTTAGATATTTTTAAAATTCCAATGTATTATTCCTGGGATTCGAACCCAGGACCTTAAGATTGGTAGTCAAGTGCCATACCCACTGAGCTACCATGGCTCCTTGTTATATAATAATTTCCACAATTATTTTGAGCAACATTCTAGTAATTTCGAGTACCGTTCCAGTCAGAAGAATAATAAAGAATTTAATATCGAAAGCAGTTATTGCAAACAATTGTGTTAAAGTTTGATGAATCTCGTTAATAACATTTAGTTCAAAATGCAGAAGACTTCTTCCCGCAGGGTAGCTTTGTTTAAAGTTTTTAAGGTGTTTTGAGTGTCAAGAGTTCGTATCCTTCAACTTGTGAAAGAAATTTTGGTATGAACACTAATTTGGATGATGAAAAACTGTTAAGGTATCGAATTTTATTAATATTGTATTGTTAGATAATATTTAATCATTTGGGATCCCGAAATTTTACTCACTTTAATGAATAATAACTATTTTAATCCAAAGATCGCAGGTTCGATCCCCGGCCGAACTGGTAATTTTTCATAGCGGAGAAAAATTTAAAACATGCCTTCTTTTCGGATAGGAAGTAAAACTGTAGGTCCCGTGTCAATGCGATGTTTGGCACGATAAAGATCCCTACTGGGAGTGGAATTCCCCCAGATTCGGCTAAATTCTAGTAGGGTCGGCCAAATGATCATAGCAATCGGTGCCATGAGGTACGACGGATGCTCCGCCATCCTGATTCCTCGCCCAAACACAAACAAACAAACAAACTATTTTAATTTGATGGTTTTATATTTTGAATTCACAAATTTTCATTAATGTATAACTATTTTGATTTGCATTGTATGTACCATTTTCTTTTGTTTTAATATACAGATTTCAAATTTTATTGACTACTTGACATAGTTTGGCTAAACGGACTGCTGATGTTGTTTGTTTTCTTTGGCTAATCAAGATCTTTTATTGTTTGATTAATGTTTTAATTAAATTAACGTCAAAATTAATAAGGAGGTTAGTTTCTTAGCTGATAACGTTTGTTTTTTCCAAATCTTATTCATGTTTTATGAAAAACATCCTCAGCTTTGGTGGCGCCCAACATATTATTATTTATTCCTGAATCCATTATTTAATTAAAAGCTTTTAGGGTTAACACCTGCGACCTGAAAATTTAAATTTGTAAGAAAGAGCTAAATCTCAAGCCGGCAATTTTGAGAATTTTGATTACAGTAAGTATCGTAATTTGTGTCCTAAATTTAGTTTAATTAATGTGAATTCTTCGTTTGAAGTTTAAGCTTTGTTTATTATCGTTATTTTATCGTGCAGAAAAAAGTGTTGCTATAAATTGGCGGTCCAACGTGGGCCAGGTTTTTGATGCTATAACCATCCCTGATTACAACTAAATCTTTATGCAGGGTGGCACCTGCTGGAGGTTTTCAATCGAGATAATAGCCCAAGGGCGTGTCTCTCATTGTTTCGGTTTCAGTTTCTAGAAACACCTCAAAAAATTCAAATGGCACTCGGAATTGCGTTAAACAAACATGAGAGGGAGGAAGAACTTTAAGATGATCCTCCCTGATTAAAACTAAACTTACACTATGTAGCATCATCTGCAGGACTGCAGAAGGCTTTCAATCAAGATGATATTAGCAGGCCAGGGTCGTGCCTCTTACTGTTTCAGTTCCGAGAAACACTTCAAAAGTTCAAATTGCACTCGGAATTGCGATAGACAAAAATGAAAGAGGGAGACTTTAAGATGACCCTCGCTGATTAAAACTAGACCCTTATGAGATGTAGCATCTACAGTACTACAGAAGGCTCTCAATCAAGGTACAAGGCCAGGGTCGTATCTCTCATTGTTTCGGTTTCAGTTCCGAAAAACAGCTCAAAAGTTTAAATATCAGTAGATCCTTATTATGAAGGTAGCAACTGCAGCTGCAGGCGGCTATTAATGAAGATAGCAAGCCAGGGTCGTGTCTCTCATTGTTTCGGTTTCCATTCTAAAAAGATGATCAAAATTGGAAATTGCCCATGCTGTTGGATCTTATGTATCTCTTGTGATGATGTAATCTAAGACTAGATATTCATGTAAAGTTTAGTTGAGAGTTAAGAGTTTAAGGGCTGATAAAATAAAGCCCCTTATAATGTGGAATCTCAAACCTTTGTAGCTACCCCAATTTGTAAAAAACAAGTCAAGAACATAATGTCGCACCCTTTCTTTAGGTTTCTATATTGAAATAGTCGTTTAATTGTTAATTAACGTGCGTGGACGAATTAATTGTTGATTAGTTAATATTAATCAACTAATAAGTGAATGTACAGTAATTAGTAATTGTAATAAATCATCAAAAAGTAATTAATAATAAAAAAGAAACAAAAAAGTATGATAAATGTAAACAACGTCAACAGACATCATGGACGGATGGAAGGATCGCTGGATTTGCGACTACAAAACTAGGGTTCAAATCCCAGTTGGTTTAATTTTTTTTATAACATATTAATTTAATATATTTCATAAATAATTTTTTATAAGAAAGAGCTAAATCTCAAGCCGGCAATTTTGAGAATTTTGATTACAGTAAGTATCGTAATTTGTGTCCTAAATTTAGTTTAATTAATGTGAATTCTTCGTTTGAAGTTTAAGCTTTGTTTATTATCGTTATTTTATCGTGCAGAAAAAAGTGTTGCTATAAATTGGCGGTCCAACGTGGGCCAGGTTTTTGATGCTATAACCATCCCTGATTACAACTAAATCTTTATGCAGGGTGGCACCTGCTGGAGGTTTTCAATCGAGATAATAGCCCAAGGGCGTGTCTCTCATTGTTTCGGTTTCAGTTTCTAGAAACACCTCAAAAAATTCAAATGGCACTCGGAATTGCGTTAAACAAACATGAGAGGGAGGAAGAACTTTAAGATGATCCTCCCTGATTAAAACTAAACTTACACTATGTAGCATCATCTGCAGGACTGCAGAAGGCTTTCAATCAAGATGATATTAGCAGGCCAGGGTCGTGCCTCTTACTGTTTCAGTTCCGAGAAACACTTCAAAAGTTCAAATTGCACTCGGAATTGCGATAGACAAAAATGAAAGAGGGAGACTTTAAGATGACCCTCGCTGATTAAAACTAGACCCTTATGAGATGTAGCATCTACAGTACTACAGAAGGCTCTCAATCAAGGTACAAGGCCAGGGTCGTATCTCTCATTGTTTCGGTTTCAGTTCCGAAAAACAGCTCAAAAGTTTAAATATCAGTAGATCCTTATTATGAAGGTAGCAACTGCAGCTGCAGGCGGCTATTAATGAAGATAGCAAGCCAGGGTCGTGTCTCTCATTGTTTCGGTTTCCATTCTAAAAAGATGATCAAAATTGGAAATTGCCCATGCTGTTGGATCTTATGTATCTCTTGTGATGATGTAATCTAAGACTAGATATTCATGTAAAGTTTAGTTGAGAGTTAAGAGTTTAAGGGCTGATAAAATAAAGCCCCTTATAATGTGGAATCTCAAACCTTTGTAGCTACCCCAATTTGTAAAAAACAAGTCAAGAACATAATGTCGCACCCTTTCTTTAGGTTTCTATATTGAAATAGTCGTTTAATTGTTAATTAACGTGCGTGGACGAATTAATTGTTGATTAGTTAATATTAATCAACTAATAAGTGAATGTACAGTAATTAGTAATTGTAATAAATCATCAATAAGTAATTAATAATAAAAAAGAAACAAAAAAGTATGATAAATGTAAACAACGTCAACAGACATCATGGACGGATGGAAGGATCGCTGGATTTGCGACTACAAAACTAGGGTTCAAATTCAAGTTGGTTTAATTTTTTAACATATTAATTTAATATATTTTCATAAATATTTTTTTTAAATTATAATGTTTATAAAAAAGAATAATTACATAAAATGATCCCTTAGTTTTATAGTCATTGTTTAAACTAAATATGTAATGTTATTTATGTTAATTAAAAATAAAGCTAATCCATTAGACATAAGTTATTCTTTTTTATAATTATTATAATTATAAAACAATTGTTTATTTCACTGTTTGTTTAAATATATTATTAAAGAAATCCCCCCCCACCCGGACAGAGAACCCAAGTTTTGTAATCGGTAATCGGTAATCGTAAATCCAGCGCGCCTCCCACTCTACTTCTTTTTGCTGTTTGCTTCATTTTGAATATCATTTAACATCCTTTTCTGTTTGTTTCTTTTTTATTATTAATTACTTTTTGATGATTTTTTACAATAACTAAATAAAGTATATTCACTTGTTAATTGATTAATGATAATTAATCACCAACCAATATTAGTTCATTTACGCATGTAAACATGCTTTAAAAAATAAAATTTTGCGCGTTAACAAAGAGAGGAAGTGAGTAGCTATGGCGAGGACATCACAGCTCAATGATTAATTTATTTTTGCGATTTTACTTCTATCAAAATAATGGCTTCTAGGATTACCCTCAGATTTTGCACAGTGCTTAGTAAGTATATTTACAATGACGCTACAAAGTAAGTTGCCTAAAAAATCTGCTAATTCAAATTTTCGCAAAACTTTTAAATTATTTTGATAGTATTATGTACAATAACTAACAAAACTCGATATAGCGCGATTCTATAAATAGCAATAATTCGAAAAAACTTTGGTTTCTATAATAACTAACTATCCCTTGAATTTATATTAGAGGTAAACCTCATGTAAATGTGGAAAGAACCGCTTCACGAGCATTCAAGAGAGAGCCCTTAATATAAGATAGATCAACGTTCATTAAAAGAAACTACTCGTGGACAGAATTAGTTCTTCTATAAATACTAAAAATACAATATCAAATCCCACTTTTTCAAAAATTGTATTAAGTAAAATCCCATCGTTTTGCTCAAATTTAAAGCTGCCTTTTATTCATTCAAGTTCAAGAGGAGAGTAGAAAACACGAAGAGATAATCTAATGCTCTGTCTATTTATTTCAGTAGATTCGTGAAAAAGAGAACAACCCCAACTGTGAATTTAATTAAGTTTTTGTTCTCTACATTTTTTGTGTTACCTACCTACATACCTACTCCGTACATATATGTTAATAACATTTTTCATTATAGAATTTTGTTTGTATAACTTATAATTCAAAGATTTTATTTTTGTAACATTTAATTTTTGCATTTTTACAAAATTAAAAATAATAATATTGATCAGTTTTCTGTTTCATATCTTTTATAATAACAAGAGAACATTCGACACGTTATGACACTTAAGAAAATGAAAATAGATTAAATTTTAATTTCTGTTTCATTTAAATAAGCAAATGTTAAAAGTTTTAATTAAAATCGAAACCAGTTTTCTTTCATTTATATTATTAGCATTTCATTGCTAATGATACTAAAAAGATATAAATCAAGTTCAGGTAAAGGTAGTATGTGTGTGCACATATTATTGAATGATAAAAATAATTTATTTACATTTTATTATTATTAAATATATAAATAATAATAAAATTAATAAGCTCTTATAACGTACTTTTATTATTGCTGTTTTTAAATACATTTTCGTGCACAACATTCTATATTCCATAAATCTTTTCGTGTGTGCTAGCATGGGATAAATAAGGTCCCACTGTTTGTTGTCTTCATGAATGAGAGAGAATTCGAATTCTCTCCCGTGTATAATAAAACAGGTGACTGTCTTTATTATATACACTTTGTGAAGGCCGTCTACACATAAAGATATTTATTCTATCTAATAATTGTTTTATTTTAAATTAATAATATCAAAAAAGTGATAACAATAATAGAATGTTAAAACCGAAAAATTCCAAATAAATCGATTTTATAATTACCCCCGGACATAAAACTTGAGCGTGTACTTTTTTTAATCATCGGTAGCGTAGTGTGTATCACGATAAATGCTCCCGGCTAATAATGTGAATTTTTATTGACGGATTCCAGGATCAGGTACGCCCGTACAGAAATTTTAATAGTGGAAAAGTTTCGCGAACCTCGCTTGTTGTTAGAATTTAGGACTTGTTCATACCCGGGCGTGTTTATGTAACCATTAATAAGATTAGGTTGTAGATTTTGAGGTTTTGTCTTATAAGATTATTTTAGTCGGTGATTCTAACCTGTACCTTATTAATAATGGAGCTAGTAGTTCATCTAAATTAAAGCATCTCTAAATGAGATAAAATGATTTTTTTCTTTTAACAGAAAAAAAGTTTCAAACGAAAAAAATAGCCTTAAAAGCATCTCTTCATTGAAACTTTCTTATTTTATTTAATATTTTCAGTTGGAGAGAGTGAATTTAAAACTTTTTTTATAAATAAAAATGAGATTAGTTTTTTAAATTTTCTTAACAAAATTTGTTTCGTTTATAAAATATGCAAATAGTAAATGGAAAATATTGATTTTTAAAATAAAGATAATCTTGTTGTGGGTCTTTTACTTATATTAAAAGTAATAATCACGCAAAAAATTCGTAAACTTTAAATTCCGCCCCTGATTTTTCTTAAAAATAATTTTCGCCAGAGATGTTCCTATGTGTGCAGAGGCCTGATACCGATTGAAGATAGCAATCGCGTTTTAGCTAAATGTGTCCAGCTCAATATGGTGATTTATAATAGACAGTGTATTGATAAAGTACCGAACAAATTCAAAATCTCAGAAAATATGCAATTTTTGAAAAAAATCCAAAACACCTAACATAATTTAAATTTTTATTCAACGTTTGACGTCATGTCAGTAACGTCATCCTTGTTTGATGGGTGACGTCAGCGACGTTTTTAAATGTCAATCCCCAAATACTTTCGCGAATTAGTACCTACGACTGGCTATACAACCACGTTTGAATTTTTACTTAGGGCCTTCCATTTTGGAGATAATTTGTAATTACTTAGTGGAAATTCCTCATTTAAATAATTAATTTATTATTATTTGCAGACACGTTAAATGGCTGTAATAAAATAAAATAATAACATAGCTGTGATTTCATAAGCAAAACATTAAAAAAACAAATTTTGTTGTTTTTTCTAAATTAAAATAAAACTAACATAATAAATTTTCAGAGTTTTGACCTTTTACTGCTGGAAATGCTCAATACTCAAAATAAATTCTATTGAACTTATTCGATAACATTTTTTAAATATTGTCTCGTTTTAGACTGTATCCGTTCCTTTAGATTTTCCAAATTATTTGTCCTATTCTTAGAGACTTTACCTTTTAAGATCAGATCTCGATTGGTTATTTGGTCCCCATCGACCAATACATCGATTAGGTAATACTTCGTTTAGGTTTAAGTTTACAGTCTGACAGAGCTGCATCTTGTTGATACTACATAACATTTTGGGACAGACCAGGGTTACAGAATATTTATTGTAATTGTTTCATTTTAATTTACTTTTATTTAAATTTAGAATAAACAACAAAAATTGTTTTTTATCCGGTTTTTGCTTATAAATTCACAGCTGTTTCATTATGCATTAAAAATGTCTGTAAAATAATAATAATAAATTATTTACAATGAAAAATTACCACTAACCTTTACACGTGCAAACATTTCCAAAAAAGATAATTCTCCGAAACGTAAAGAAAAATATAGTATATGCAAGTATAGCATAGTAGATAATAATCAACTGAAATTTGTGTGAGGGGGGGTTTAAAAAATATATCGACAACGTTATTCATCAAATATTATTTTCCGATATTTTGTATTTGTTCCATACACTGTATAACAGTTGCTGACAAACTACAAAATACTAAAAATGTTTTGTGCGATTTATTTTAGGCTTTAGTTAAATTAAACAGTTGACTCTGAAAAATAAGCTTTTATGATATCTAGTTCTGTTATTCTGCAAAAAAAAGGTTGTATCGACACGAGGAGAATGGGATATTATTTGGTAAATCATTTATATATTAATATAATGAAGAAGAGGGGGCACTATAGATCATTGCGGCGCGCCACTTTCAACAGCTCATAACTCACGTTAACTTAAAGTAGTGACATTAGAATGTGAGTAGTAATGACAAAAATACAATTGCACCTGAAGCTACTCTAAAAAGAACTATCCTAAATAGAAATAATAATTTATATGTCTCTGGCACAGTTTCCTCTTCGCAGGGTCTTTTGCATTTATTTCAAAAGCAAAATATGTCTTCATTTGCATTAATGAAAATATTTCTGTTATGAACTCTTCAACCAATTCATTGTACTCGTTCTTTACTTCCACCATGGCACTGAGAAAGGAGACGTTGGCTTGTAAAGATGTCCCTAGTGTGGTAGGGTTTTTTTAAACTTGACCAAAAACAAATCAGTTTTGTGTCGTCTTTCCTCGCCATTTATCTATACAGGAATCTGAAAGTTTATTGATAAATACACCGTTGTATTTGTCAGTATTTCAAGATTTCTTCCCCACTTGATTTACTTTTTAAGGTTATGGTGTAATTAGTCGAGCAACGCCATGGTTGTTGCATTTTGTCTGATTCGGAGAATACTCGGTAGTCCTGATTTTACCCTATTATGACAATAATTTAATATTTTAAAATCCACTGTTCCCTAATTATAAATACAATGCCGAGGGCAAGATAACACTTCTCGGTGCACCTATGTACCTGTGATGATTCTATAAATGATTCCGAGCTTGCTTCTGATTTCGATAGTTAATGTGTACCCAGCACGATAAACGAGCTTTACTAATTCCTGTAACTGACGTTGAACCATCCACTTACGGCAAAAAAATAAAAAGTACCGCAATACCAAGGATAAAATAATTGAGAAAAAGGCCTCTTGGAAACCAAAAAAAGTATTTTCCAGACGATGCTCCTAAAAATATGACGCAATCTAGAAGTAATATAAAAATAATAATAATTGCTACAACCCATAGCCTGGAAACCAGGCCCCAGAAGCTATAAGCTTGTGCGGGAGGGAGGGGGCGATTATTATTATTACGTAGGCCCTATGTGCGGCTTCAGCCAACTTACAGATGGAACAGCGCAAATCCCACATTTGTGTCACAGCTAAGGAAAACTGCAGAAAACCTTAACCAGATCTGCCGGCACCGGGAATCGACCTCGGTCGTAAATAAGTAAGAATGAAGTAAATAAAATATTTGATTTCGAGATTGACTTTACGGTACCACAAGATATGAACCATAAGGTTTTTTTTGAAAATTGCTTCAATAATTCAAACCTCCAAGTATCGCACAAGAATAGTTTATTGTCTTTAGGAAGGCTGAGCCGTTTGCCCACTTTTGAAATGCCAACAGAAGAAAAAAATTATGATGTGGAAGCAGTGTCTACTTTTGATGACAGCATAAAAATGTGCGTAATTTATTGCTTTGATAATAAATCAGTCCTCTCAACTTACATTGGCAGTAAACCAATACCAACCAAAAGATGATATTTTTGGAACGATAACGAATCCAAAGAAATTCCTTCTCTTGAATGGAAACTCAAATGTGGTTCATAGGTTCAAAATTTGCAGGTGCAGTATTTTCAAAGTGAGAGTGGAAGTTTCTAGTCAAGCACGTTCGGGGTTTTGCAATTTTTTGGTCAGAATTTCTGGAATCTGAACTCAGAATCTATAGAATCCATCCCCTTACCTTCGGCCATCTGAATTTAAAATTTTAAATGCCATTACTACTTAACTTGTGATGCTTGAAATTCACTGATGAATATGACAGTATTATTAAGTACAAGCATTGTGTTTTCATTCATGTGTCTCGGTATTGATGACCCAAACCCTATTGAACTACGCGATGTAAGAGAGGTGAGGATCCGAGCTTGAATTCTTTTTTCGTATTTCAACAAAAGCAACAAGTTACTAAAGCTTACCCATTAGGGTAAGCAGTTGGCACCTAGTATGACATTATTTTTACTCATTTTTCAATTCATTCATTCTTTAAGCCTGTCTAAATGGAAATAAGTCAATAAGGTATTATTGTTGTTAGAAATTACAAGAAAGATTGCGATAATTGATAAAAATAATAGTGTGGTGCATTTTAAAGAAATTACCTACAAACATAATCCATTCTCCCTTCTACTGCTAATACAGTGTCGGATTTCCGTACAAACTCTTATGGGACTGCAATGGAGGTAATGGATCTATCGAAACAAGTACATGACGCTCCCCCATACTTTTTCGTGTATACAACTTACATACGTTATCCTAATGAGCTCAAATACAACTGTACTGAAATTTTTTAATTCAGTCGCAACCGAGATTTGCATTCATATCCCTCCGATCGAGATGCAGGATATCTACCACTCAGTAACTCGTAAGGTATTTGCAAAGCTCTACGTACAGCTCAGGTTTTAAAGGAAGATTAATTTGACAGAAGAATTGAATTTTGTGAACAAATAACTGGTGTGATGAGAACAAACCAAATCCTTTTAAAAAACATTTGCTTAAATGATGAAGAAACGGAATGGCTTTGTGAATCGACTAAAGTTTCCATATTGGGATAATTAAAATCCACATCATGTGTTCCGTGAAATTTAAACACAGTTTCCTGAAGAACTAGATGTGCAGGCTGGACTCTTAGGGAATACCATTGCTGGGCATTTATTTCTGAAAGAACATCAGATTGGTGAAGTTTACCTTCCTTACTCTCTTAGAAAACGATATCAGTCCGTAATCACCGAAACTTTGGAAAACCAAATAGATTGCAGGAATGAGTTTATTTTTATAAAATGTCAGAGACTTATTTAATGAAATTTCCCAGGAAGATAACTTAACGCTTAAACTTTAGAAATCCAATTAGATGCAGAAGGAGGTAGATTTATTGCTAGGCGAGGAAATTTGTGTTTTTGGCGTAATGATGCTCTTTCTAATTATCTGAGTGACCAGGCCAATTATATGCAGAAGGAAATTTATTTGTAGGCGAAGATTTGTCCACATGAAGAAAATTTATATTTTCAGCGGGTTGGTCCCCTCATTATCTACTTGCCAGAGAATGATTAAATGAATATTTCCAGAAAGATGGATTTGAAGGAAATGTACTTTCAAATGGCCAGCTCGTTCGCCAAATCTAAGTTCTCCTTACCTAAGTACCTAAAATTAATGGTGTCTCAGTCTCTAAAGCTGAAAACCTAATTGATCTTGGGCACAGAACATCCAAAGTATGTTTTCCGAGATATGCCTGCTGAAACATTTACTTACTGAAACTTTACCGAGGAATAACGCAGATGAGGTAGGTACAAAACTTAAAGAGCACCCCGTATAAGATTTATCAGCTCGAATTTGAATTGACTAATTAAGGCAACTTTTAGTAGTCTCAAGCGTACTTTGTACAATTCACAAGCACGTTTAATGTCTAGAAACGTATTGGAACATAGGACATTATTAATAATGTCGACGGATTTTTGTTAGGTTAGGTAACTACAATGAAATTAGTAGAAAACAGTATATTTTCCTGGATTATCTTCTTTAAAATGGTGATTTGTCACATTAAGCAGCGCTCGCTGTAAATAACTTCTTTTCATGTAACTCTGGCTTTTGTAAATCATGAACAAACATCGCATGTAAATAATGTAATCTTTCTCGGTATCTTAGTATCTACCATTCTAGTTACCAAATATATATTTTTTTTCTGAAGTAATTAGTGTCCAACAAAAGGTGTATGACCCATTGTCACTTCCATTATTAACCATTATTGTTATTAAGATACAAACAGACATTAACATCTAAAAAGAACTCGGTTATTACATCTAGAGTATCGTTACTTGCTGATAGTTCCGATAGTGATTGGTAACCTTATTTCGTTTTTTCTTCCCTATAGATTTTTGCCGCCCACAGTGTGAACCCATCACAACACCGAAATTGAGTCAGATATAATAAAATAAGTTACTGTACTCATATAATATTTAGTTGTAGATCGAGTACGCCGTTGGTTGCCGATCTCGCGGGTTCGCGAGGAGGTAATTTGATAAACAGGTTGTCCTCGAAGTGTTTCCTCATGCTCCAGGCAATGCTTTTAATGTATCCCATTTTTCGTTTAATCTTTTAGCATGTGTAATTATCTTGCTTTTAAACATTCGTAACTATTGATTAAAAATTTAATTTCTTCCCAACACACAGAAGAGAGAATCTGAATTAAAATCGTTTCAGGGGGGAAAACGGGGTTGAAAACGTTTGCTGATTGATGATAATTACTGTAGTATATATACGGTATTTTTCTAAAAGTTACGTATTACATGGTGTTGTCAAAATCATTAATCAGTTGACACGTGGATTGAGGACAAACATACGCTTCTTTTTTTATTGTATTGATTTTATTTGTTGCCAAGTGCCTATTTTATTACTTGACTGTTTAATTCAAGTTAAACGATACCTATGTACATATCTAGTATGTATTTTATTAAACTCCGGATAGATTTTTTAAAAATTGTATATTATTATTAATATTTTATGCAGATATGCAATAATTTCCGATAATTAGTTTAATACTGTGTAGGAAAAAACCTGTTCAGTTATTTTTTCTTCTGTGTGCATTTTTTAAATGCCCCTTTTAAATAAAAAATAACTTCACAATTATCATGTATGTATAATATATAATACAGGAGAGTATTTATTACCTTTTACTTGTTGGAGTATACATACATAGAGATTGGGTACGCACTATGCTGAACGGAGACAGATATAAAAGTAGACAAGTTCAAAATGAATACTTAATAGGGGATTTTAAATATTGACCTTCAGACGGCGATTATCTCTCTGAACCTTTCTGTTTAGTTTGCTTTAATATTATTGTCAGTTGCTACTTCTCTTGCACGAATATGAAAGTCCTTGTTGACGTGTTATTATCAAGGATTTTCTATTTGATTCTAATAGAATTTAATTAAATGGAATTATTAAACATACACCTCTTTTTATACAACCTATCGGAATTATAAAAGTTTCTGTTCAATCATGTTTTAATCAATAAACGCTATCAGTGCTGTAGTGATTCACACAGGTCTCCAATGAAACTATGTTATAAATGACATTCAGGTTACCGAACATATCCTTGTTGCACAGTGATGCTTCGAAAAGCGGTGTAGGTTCTGTTTTATTTCAAGAGATCTTTGATGTTCGAAAATAGCATGTTTAAGCGCTTAAAGTCTGCAAGGGGGGGGGGTAGAGGTAACTCCTTGTAAATTACTGTCAGTATTCGTTCCGGTAACCTCCAAGGGCAACATTGGAAACCTTGACGATGATCTCTCTGAAATGCCCTTGAATATCGTGTTAACAGAACGACTAGGCAATTCGATGGTATTACTACAATCATTCCTGCTGGACAATACGCGAATCTGTATAGGAAAAATTTATTATAAAGACACAATCCCTGCTTCTCAAGTCATCTAGCACAATCTCTTTAATAGCAACTTATCAACCTTATTTCACAATTTCATGCAACTATGTAACTCCTCATAACTAGTAAATCACTGTAACATTCATCACCTACAATTAATATACATGTGTCCACAAATTTCCATAATCACTACATGCCTGTAATTAATCGCCCATTAATTTGTTTTGCCTTTGCTTTTCAACAATTAATTATCCATAGTCACAATGCATAATTAACGGTAAATAAATTTGCCCATGTTAAAAAGTCCACTAATCAGTATTACCGTTTACAATAGCAATATTGTTCTACGAGTCATAGTTCACAGTGGACTGTCCACAATCACTATCGCTGTTCTCTATTTGTTATGAACAATTCATAGTTTTGCAAGCGTCATCACCAAACAAACTGTCCACAATTCCCAGCAACCACAATTTATCGTGCATATTCATATATTCTCCATAACCACAATACCATGTCCATAATAGCACTTCATCGCTAATATTATTTCCTTAAGGTCGCATTTCCTTGTCCAGAATTTAATAATAATAATAACATTGTGTTTGTATAGTAATAATAATTCATTCACCACATTTCCCCTCTGTTCCATAACTTCCCGTAACTACAATTCCACAATCTGACGATCACTGATCCTTGAACAGCGATTGATTGTCCACAGCTTAGTAGTGTACCTCACAACTACACTTTGCTCCCTAACGTTTTTTATAGTCGCAACTTATTATCGCTTTAGTCATCTGTCACAATCTTTCGTAATTACAATATCAGTGAAGGTTCCACGATTACTACGAAGCAACGCCAGCAAGTGCGATCCATGGTAAACCCTTAAAATGTCTCATAGCTGTATATTCTACACTAGCTGTAATTCCCCGCAGTCATAATTGTTCTCTCATAAACCTTTACAGCTACTATTGCTCGTCCACACTTCATTTATGTAAATTACATATAATAACTCTCCGCCGTTCACAATTCCACAATTCTTAACAATTTTGAGAATAATTCGTTCTCAACAATTTCTGTAATAATTCATCCCCTGCAGTTCTTTGAACTGTACAGTTTCTCATGAATGATTATTTCTAATAAAAATTCATGATCCATAATTCCTCGTAACCACAATTTTATGTATGATCTATAATCCTTGACAATGAGTTTTATAAAATTCGACCCACAACTATTAGTATGACGGAATTTATTGTCTTCGATTCTACATTTACTAATTGTCACAATTATAACCTACAACTAACTAAGTAATCTGTCCGCAATTCTTCCGCTAGCATAACATTTTCTTACGTTCTACATTTTCCCTATAGTTGGGAATTCACAGTCGCGAATTCTTCAGAACCATGATTTATTTATTAGCCAAAATCTCTAGCAACTAAATTTTATTGATATAATGTTCACTGCTTATAACTCTTTGTAACCACAACTGGCAACACACAATTGATGTGGTTAGAATACCCCCGTAGAATATCTTGCCAAAATTCCCCGTAAACACAATTCATCTTCCACTAGAAATGTATTTCTCTTGAGTGACAATTACCTATAATCACACTTCTTTGCAGGTATTTTATCTTTCTATTTTTTTGTAACCATAATTTATTCACTCCTAAGATTTTTCCTTGAATCACAGTTGTTCCAATATAAATATATTCGCCCACAATTCAGTTAATTTATCGATCACAATTCTCTGCATCCACAATTTATTGTCCACAATTCTCCTAACGATGCTATTGTTCCAGGTTTCTCCAAAACTACAATTTATTTTTTATATTTTCTTGAGATGATAATCCATTCTCAACAATTACTTGTGCTTTCGATAATTCGAAGTGTCCACAATTACCTGCAACCACAATTATTTTAACGGCGTTGTTTGCTCCGGATTTCTCCGTAACTACACTTTATCTTGTATAATTTCTTAATGCTAATCAACAACTTCAACAACTGCTTTTGCCCCCATAATTCCATCTGCCCTTATTCCATGCATTGACCGCAGTTATCCTAAGGACGTTGTTTGTTTTAGATTTCTCCAGAACTAACTATTTAAATTTATCTTTTATATTTTCTTGAAATTATAATCCATCGACAACAGTTGCTTCTGTCATTCATAAATTCATCCATCCACTATTCCCTCTAACCACAATTGATTGTCCACAATTCCTCCAACGACTTTGTTGGCTTCGGATTGATCCGTAACTACAATTTATCCTGTAGAAGTTTCTCAAATTATAATTCATTGTCAACAATTACTTTTACTGTCCATTAATTACATCTATTCCGCAACTAATTTTTTTATTGTTCATTTATTGTACACAATTCTTTTAACAATTTATTTTTTATACTTTCTAGAAATGATAGTTCATTGCCAACAATTGCTTCTGCTGTCCATAATACTATCCGCCCATTATTTTCTGCAACCACAATTTATTGTCCACAATTCTCCTAACGACTTTTTTTGCGCCGGAATTCTCCGTAACTACACGTAATCTTTTTTAATTCCTTAAAATGCTAATTTATCATCAATAATTGCCTCTTTTTACATAATTCAATCTTTATACTATTTCATGTACGCAACTACGGTGTATTGTCTACAATTCTCCTAAGGGCGTTGTTGTCCTTAATTTCTCCGTAACTACAATTTATCTTTTACAATTTCTTGAAATGACAATTCATTGTTATCAACTGTACCCTTAATTCCATCTATGCACGTCAACTATTATCTTCAACAATTTATTGTCCACAATTCTCCCTAATTTCAAGTATTATTTCATAATTCTTCGTAACTATATACTTACATTTTCTTCGATATTCTTCATCAAGCGCAATTTATCTCTGTTCACGCCACCCACAATTTTACACTACAATCCGTAGTCCAGAATTAACTTATATGATCAACGCTGACTGCAAATACAGTTTATCTACTTTCAATTGCTCATACTCACAATTTATTTATGTCACAAGTAAAATTCTAACTCTATAGTTTCTTGCAGTGATAATTTTTTTACCATACTTTTCTGCAAGCGCTATTTATGACCCATATTAGTAAACTCAATTAATTCTAATTAATTGTGTATCTTGTACACAGTAACCCATAAGCACAATAAGTACATTAGTTTATAATTTCATGTAAGACTGCTACGCAAGGAATGTATCTGTACACAGTATCCACTGTAGACACTCGACACAGTATCCACTTCCACGTTGTCCCCCATCCACTTCGCTATCTACAATTCTCTGCAACTAAGTGCAATTCATTTCGCAGGTTATTGTTCAAAATTTCCTGCTACCAAGATTTATTTTTTACAATTATTTATTTCGACATAAATCCTCTTAACCATAACCTAGCTCTCATAATGATGTGTGCTAGCCACCTTTATTGTTTTAACTTAGCTATTCAAAATGTCCCATAATTACAGTTCAGTATCACAATGAATTTGTGCCCACAATTAGTCATAACCAAAATTAAGGGTTCACAATTCGGCGTGCAAGATTTATCTAAATCCACAAGATGTCGTTCAAAACTGCATGCAACACTTTTCACTATCCACAATTCTCCGCAACTACAATTTTATTCATTTTCCAAGCTATATTGTTCAAGACTTCCTGCTACCAGGATTTGTTTTTAAAATTCTCTTATCTACATTTCTTACTGCATAAACTCTCTTAATCACACTAGGCTGTTATAATACTTATTGTTTTCAGTTTATCTGTCCACCAAGTCCCGTAATCGCAATTCAATGCTCACAATAAATTTATTTGTCTACAATAACTAAAATGCAGTATTCACAATTCATGAATCACTATCTACATATCCCCGCAATTACAACTACATTTCTGTACGCCAAGGTAAATTGAAAATAACATACCTCCCATAATCGTAATTCACCATAGCCGAAATCAATCGTCGCATTTAACAATTCCCGACAGCCTCAATTAACTGTTTGCAATTCCTTACAACTAAGATTTACTGTATCTATTTGCGCGTGATCCCAATTCACTGCCCATAACTATTGACATTGACAATTCACGACTCAGATTATTTTGCTCACATTTTCCCACAGCTCGATTTGTGCACTGCTTAGGTCCTTACAAGTAAAGATTATGATCGATAATACTCCGTAAACACAATTAATCTATCCACGATTCTCTAAAAGAGAATGAATTCATTTGTTCTCAGTTTTTTATCAGCAGTTATCATCAGTCTATGAAGTCATCGCCTACGACTTCTCAAACCCGCACTTTATTTCCACGATTCTCCATAACTATACTTTTGTATTCCAAATGTTCCCACATCACGCCCATAATTCTCTGTAACCACAGTTCATTGTCAATAATAAAATCAACTTAATACACCTCCCGTTATAATAATTCATCGTTCACAATCCCCTGTAAACGAAATTCATTATTGTCATTCCCATTGCTCGACGGTAACAATTTATTGAGAATAGTTTTCTGAAGCGCTATTATTGCAACTATATTTAGTTTCTTGCAACGGGAGTTTCTGGTTCACAACTTATTAACTACAATTTGTTGTAACCACAACTCATTAGTCGACAAGACTTCGTGTTCACAATTTCCCGCAACCACTATTTGTTTTCGCACTTTTCTTCATTACTGTTTTGCTCCACAATTCTTTTCAACAACATTTTAGTGTTCATAAGTTCTCTGTTCAAAATTCCCTGTAACAGTTCATTTCCACGATAAATTAATTTGTCCACAATCTTCTTTAATCAGCACTTGGTTTATATAATTCATAAATGAACAATTCTTATTCACAATTTTTTGTAATCATAATTTCTTCGGCGTTCCCAATTTCCCGATGTAAAAATTAATTGTAGTTGTCCACAATTCCGGATTTAAATAATTCAATAGAAATTCTCTAGAATAAGTTTCTGATTACTTGGCAGATTTATAGTGTCTTGACAGTTGAGTTATGAAAAATAAAATGTTTGTTATTCTATTAATCTGGGAATTTATAGTCAGGAATAGCTGTTCTGTGCAGCCTTTTTGAGGGCTACTCAGAACCGTGCTCAGAACTATTTTTCGAGTAAGATAAATCACGTATTTCTTAATTACGAATTTTAAATTGTTTGTAACAATTAAGAATATTATTTAATGTAGAGTTCGAATAATAGTTCTGTGCCGAACTCTTCGAGGGTTACTCAGAACTCTGCTCAGAACTATCGTTCAATAAATAATCACTCGCTTCTTGTTTATATCAATTAAAAAATATTCTTTAATATGGATTTCGGTTAACGGTTCTGCTCAGAACTCTTCGAGGGCTACTCAGAACTGCGCTCAGAACTATCTTCGAGCTGACCAATTCACCATTTCCACCTCGGAAATGACTTTTCTTAAGGAGCACTTTTAATTTGTTTATTGGCAATTAAAAATATGGTTTAATTAGGTCTTTTAATAATAGTTCTGTACCGAACTCTTCGAGTGCTACTCAGAACTCTGCTCAGAACTATTGTTCGAGTTAAATAAATCACTTGCTTCTTGTTTATAGCAATTAAAAATATTGTTTAATATGGAGTTCTGTTAACAGTTCTGTTCAGAACTTTTCGAGGGCTACTCAGAACTGTGTTGCACACTACCTTCGAGCTGGCCAACTCATCATTTCTACATCGGAAATACTTTTCCTAACAGGAACTTTTAATTTGTTTATGACAGTTAAAAATATTGTTTAATTAGGTGCTCTAATAACAGTACTGTACTGAACTCTTCGAGGACTACTTAGAACTCTGCTCGGAACTATTGTTCGAGTTAAATATATCACATATTTCTTAATTACAAATTTTAAATTGTTTATAACAATTAAGAATATTATTTAATGTATAGTTCTAATAATAGTTCAGTGCAGAACTCTTTGAGGGGTACTCAGAACTCTGCTCAGAACTATTGTTGGAGTTCAATAAATCACTTGCTTCTTGTTTATAGCAATTAAAAATATTGTTTAATATGGAGTTCTGTTAACAGTTATGCTCAGAACTTTTCGAGGGCTACTCAGAACTGTGTTGAACACTACCTTTGAGCTGGCCAACTCATCATTTCCACATCGGAAATACTTTTCCTAACAGGAACTTTTAATTTGTTTATGACAGTTAAAAATATTGTTTAATTAGGTGCTCTAATAACGGTACTGTACTGAACTCTTCGAGGACTACTTAGAACTCTGCTCGGAACTATTGTTCGAGTTAAATATATCACATATTTCTTAATTACAAATTTTAAATTGTTTATAACAATTAAGAATATTATTTAATGTATAGTTCTAATAATAGTTCAGTGCAGAACTCTTTGAGGGGTACTCAGAACTCTGCTCAGAACTATTGTTGGAGTTCAATAAATCACTTGCTTCTTGTTTATAGCAATTAAAAATATTGTTTAATATGGAGTTCTGTTAACAGTTCTGCTCAGAACTTTTCGAGGGCTACTCAGAACTGTGTTGAACACTACCTTCGAGCTGGCCAACTCATCATTTCCACATCGGAAATACTTTTCCTAACAGGAACTTTTAATTTGTTTATGACAGTTAAAAATATTGTTTAATTAGGTGCTCTAATAACGGTACTGTACTGAATTCTTCGAGGACTACTTAGAACTCTGCTCGGAACTATTGTTCGAGTTAAATATATCACATATTTCTTAATTACAAATTTTAAATTGTTTATAATAATTAAGAATATTATTTAATGTATAGTTCTAATAATAGTTCTGTGCAGAACTCTTTGAGGGGTACTCAGAACTCTACTCAGAACTATTGTTGGAGTTCAATAAATCACTTGCTTCTTGTTTATATCAATTAAAAAATATTCTTTAATATGGATTTCGGTTAACGGTTCTGCTCAGAACTCTTCGAGGGTTACTCAGAACTATTTTTGAGCTGGCCATCTCACCATTTCCACTTCGGAAACGACTTTTCTTAAGAGAAACTTTTAATTTGTGTATGACAATTAAAAATATTGTTTAATTAGGTGTTCTAATAAAAGTTCTGCAGCGATATCATCGAGAGCTACTCAGAACTCTGCTCAGAACTCTTGTTCGAGTTAAATATATCACGTATTTCTTAATTACAAATTTTAAATTGTTTATAACAATTAAGAATATTATTTAATGTAGAGTTCTAATAATAGTTCTGTGCAGAACTCTTTGAGGGGTACTCAGAACTCTGCTCAGAACTATTGTTGGAGTTCAATAAATCACTTGCTTCTTGTTTATATCAATTAAAAAATATTCTTTAATATGGATTTCGGTTAACGGTTCTGCTCAGAACTCTTCGAGGGCTACTCAGAACTGTGTTCAGAACTATTTTCGAGATGGTCAACTCACCATTTCCACTTCGGAAACGACTTTTCTTAAGAGGAACTTTTAATTTGTGTATGACAATTAAAAATATTGTTTAATTAGGTGTTCTAATAATAGTTCTGCAGCGATCTCATCGAGAGCTACTCAGAACTCTGCTTAGAACTATTGTTCGAGTTAAATATATCACGTATTTCTTAATTCCAAATTTTAAATTGTTTATAACAATTAAAAATATTGTTTAATATGGAATTCTAATAATAGTTGTATAGAAGTCAGAACCCCGCTAAGAACTGTTGTTCGAGTCGAATTTGTTAACGCTTGTCTGGTTACTATGTGATTGTCGGAAATGGGCTTTTTAAAGTGTTGTTTCAGTTTTGAAATTGTTGTTAATGTATCTGTTTATGAATAGAACTGTTATTAATAGGTCTTTTCGGGGGCTCCTCAGAACTCTGCTCAGAACCGTCATTTTGGTAAATCTAATTTTATAGTAAACTGCTTATATATTTGTTAATTAAGCGTAACTATTGAGATTTCTTATCAGGAACTCTAGAACTCCTACAGTTATGCCGAGAAATGCCATTGGAACTCTTTTTTGCAAAAATAAGGGTGCTGCATGAAGTTAAAATAAATATGAAATAAATAAAGATTATTAAAAGTTTCACAGTTTTATTAAAATATACCTGACAATATTGTTTCGACAGCTATGCTGTCATTATCAAAGGTAATATAATTATAAACAAACACGTCGCTAAGGTAGATACAAAATAGGTAACTAGATAAAATAATAATAAAAATTAATAATAAAAATCATAATTAAACATCTAATACTTCCAGTAACGGAGAATTACTGAGCTCAAGTTGTTCATTCATTAAAGGTACCCTGAGTTTGTGTTTGTATATCTCAAAGGCTTCTAAAATGTCTAATTTGCGTTTGTTATTACAAAAATGTAGGAATTTAATATTATTTTGAGGAGTCATTGTGTGATTTTGTTCTAAAAGGTGTTTGGCGTAATTCGATTTTTCAGGATGTTTATTTTTGTAATGACGTACGTGTTCTTTATATCTTATGTCAAAATTTCGAAGTGTTTGCCCAATATATACCGAACTACAAAATTAATTTAATGAATGAACAACTTGAGCTCAGTAATTCTCCGTTACTGGAAGGATTAGATGTTTAATTATGATTTTTATTATTAATTTTTATTATTATTATTATTATTTTATCTAGTTACCTATTTTGTATCTACCTTAGCGACGTGTTTGTTTATAATTATATTACCTTTGATAATGACAGCATAGCTGTCGAAACAATATTGTCAGGTATATTTTAATAAAACTGTGAAACTTTTAATAATCTTTATTTATTTCATGATTATGGAGTTCCACAAAATAAGGCTGGAAACAATAAACAAGATTATTTCGTCTTCGTTAGAAGAACAAGCCAAGTTATACAAGAAACTTATGATCAAACACGGAATCGCAAGTCAGAATGTTTGGTTTAACCAAGAATGTCTGAAACGTCAGGTTATTCCTAACTACATAAACATCACTACCAGAACCAAGAATTCGATTACTGAAAAAGTGATTAGGAATGCCAAAAGAAGATGGCTCAAAGAAGAATCGAAGAAATGGTTTAGTATAAGAGACAATATGCACGTTTATATAAAGGTACTCTATACAGAACTTACTCATAAATTACACAATATCCAATTTGACATCTTAGATTTTGACATTAGAGAAACCGTCAGTCACATTAAATTCAAAAAATACACCACACAGAAAAATAAACTTCATCGACTTGTACAACAAAAACGTACACTACAAAATAACCATAATTGTCAGAACACTGCAAACTTTTATCCTCGTTTCATAAACTTGTCGAATATAACATTCAATGACAGAGAAACACGATTTCTTAACAAAGGTTTCAAATTTTGTCCTTTTCCAAAATTTACCAACAAAATTAAAGAAATTTTGGCCGTTGAATGCGAAACTATACTTAAGAAAGATCATAATAACTATGCAAAATTCCAAATTTCGAATTTGTTAAAAGAGATGTCTTTGAAACAGGACAAAATGTACAACACATCTAACATATCACTTCTTCAATCTATAAAACAGAAAATCACAGAGAACAATCTAATTTCTGTTAAAGCAGATAAGGGTAGCACTTTGGTAATTCTTTCAAAAGATATTTACATACAAAAAGTTAATGAATTTATTAATAAAGAAAATTTTGAAATGTTAAACAAAAACCCAACCACAAAATTCCAAAAAGAAATAAAACAAGGTTTAGAAAACTGCAATATCTGCTTTTCAGAATTAGAAAAGCAACAAATCATTAATAAAAACCCACAAATACCTAAACTGTATGGATTAGTGAAGACCCACAAACAGAATATGCCAATAAGACCAGTTGTATCATACATCAATGCACCTAATCACATTTTATCCAAAAAACTGAACCAGATTATTAACACGATAGGTTACAAATCGAAATACTCTGTTAGAAATTCATTAGAATTAGTAGATAAGCTGCAAAACATACATCTTCCACCACATTCAAAACTTGTTAGTTTTGATATTTGCAACATGTTCTCCAGAATACCACCACAAGAATGTATTCCTTTATTAGATAGTTTCTTGATCAATAGTAATATAGAATTAGTTAAAAGGTTAGAGTTAATTCAATTATTTGACCTTTGTATAAGTCAAAATTATTTCACTTTTAATAACATAATTTATTTACAAAAGGATGGTTTACCTATGGGTAATTCTCTAAGTCCTCTATTAGCTAACATATTTATGGACAAGTTTGAAGATCGAATATTTGAATTAAACCTCTCTAAACACATTATCTTCTGGTTTCGTTATGTTGATGACATTTTAGCTTGTTTTGACAGTTCTTTTGAGGTTATCAATGAATTTTTAATTCTTATAAACAATATCCATCCTAATATAAAATTTACACTAGAAACAGAACAAAACAGGGCTATAAACTTTCTAGACTTAAATATCAAGATTAACGCAGACAATCTTTTTGAATTTTCCATATACAGAAAACCAACACAAACAGACATAACAATACCAAATGAATCTTGTCACCACAATACACATAAAATAGCAGCATACAGATCATTAGTACACAGAGCTTTAACTATTCCACTAACAAAATCAGATTTTAGCAAAGAGATATCAACCATTAAACAACTAGCACATGCAAATCATTATAATCCGAACATGATTGACACTTTAATTAAACAAAAAGATTATAGGTTAGCTATCAAAAGAATATATCCCATTGACAATCAAACAGAAGACACAAATTACATATCTATACCATATTTTGGCAAAATATCAGAAAAAATTGCACATATACTAAGAAAAACCAACAATTATAAAATAACATTTAAAACCAACACTAACACTTTTTCATTTTTATTTAATGCTAAAGACAGAACACATGATATCATGAAATCGGGTATTTACCGTTTAAATTGTTCTTTTTGTAGTTCGGTATATATTGGGCAAACACTTCGAAATTTTGACATAAGATATAAAGAACACGTACGTCATTACAAAAATAAACATCCTGAAAAATCGAATTACGCCAAACACCTTTTAGAACAAAATCACACAATGACTCCTCAAAATAATATTAAATTCCTACATTTTTGTAATAACAAACGCAAATTAGACATTTTAGAAGCCTTTGAGATATACAAACACAAACTCAGGGTACCTTTAATGAATGAACAACTTGAGCTCAGTAATTCTCCGTTACTGGAAGTATTAGATGTTTAATTATGATTTTTATTATTAATTTTTATTATTATTATTATTATTTTATCTAGTTACCTATTTTGTATCTACCTTAGCGACGTGTTTGTTTATAATTATATTACCTTTGATAATGACAGCATAGCTGTCGAAACAATATTGTCAGGTATATTTTAATAAAACTGTGAAACTTTTAATAATCTTTATTTATTTCATGATTATAGAGTTCCACAAAATAAGGCTGGAAACAATAAACAAGATTAAAATAAATAAGCATTAAAATACCAGAACTGTTGTTAATATTGTAAGAAACTCTAGAACTCCACTATATTTACTCAGAACTCTAAGAATCTTTTGGTTTCAAGGAATTAAGGATGCTAACTACTCACTAGCTCAGAAATATATTCATTTTAAATGTGAGTAAACAAAATGTAAGTTTGTAGATTAAGATTGTAACTTGTAACGTTCAATCACGTACGGATTCAATTTATCGCCCACCGCCACTCACAGCGCCGTCCTTTAGATTTGTAGGCCCCGGGCACAAATATGGAGTAGGGCCCTCAGTAAATAAGAAAGTGAATAAATAAATATACAGGGTGTAACTAATATAACTAGAAACCTCGTAATGAGGGGTAGCTGTAATAGAAGATTTAGAACAATGCACCAACTTTATTGTTAGTAGGTACTTCCGATAAAAAAATGCTATGACGCTTCGCTACTGTTTACATTGAAGTCTGATAAGTGTTAGAATGCTTTTTTTTGGAAATTTGGTGCGCTTTTTAAAAGTAGGCTTTAGCTTTGTGTATAAGAACGTGCATCAAATGCCAGTCTCTCAGTCTATTTTACTAACGCATAAGATATACGTATATTGTGTTGTTGATTCAAATAAGGTAGCTCGGTGCGGGGTCTCACTAGCTCTCCGGGCCCCGGGCATACGCCCGGCTGACCGACCGTAGGGACGCTTCTGGCCACTCATCAAATAAAATTTACTCATGTTCTCCCGAATCATGCCGTGACTTACTTACGATCCAATCGCAAACAATGTATGTACCCAAGTCATATTCTGGATTGCTGAATCACAATTCAAAATGATGAAACTTAGTAATTAAAATAATTTATCGATGACCCTCAGCATGAAAGTTGAAAAAAATGTCCCTTATCCTTCTATTCAATCTTTTTACCCCCCTTACTTGTGAACAAGTGAATAACATTTCGGTTCACGTTCGCTTATGTTACTCTGTTCATGATAAGTATTTTTCACGTCGAATCATGATCACGCTCATTAAAAGTATGTACTCAAGTTCAACCACATGCGATGTTCTCACGTTCGGTCCACATATATATCTGTGTGACTCACGCCCATTCACGAAACAAAATTTGAAAATTACTCTATTTCCTTCGAATCACACCGTGATCCACTTGTGACCATATCGAAAAACATAAATGTGCACCCAGTTTCATATCCTGAATTATTCAATCACGATCCAAGTAAAAATCTTATAAAATTACTAATTAAAATCAATACCATGTCATTTCTTACTCCCCAGACCTACTTTGTTAGGTGGGTAAGAAACAGAAATATCAGAGATAATAACAGCTGGGCAAGTGTGACGTGAATATATTTAATATTGATGAAATTCGTAATAAACCATAACAATTTAAACATCAATACAGACAATAACGTCATTTAAAGTGTTTCATGCTATCTACTTAGTGTCGACACCTTTCTTCGTTTTTTTCTGGAGTGGGGGGGGGGCATTCGTTGACGTATATAGTTTCTCTACTACGCAAAATATAACGGAATACATTTTGGAAATTAAACGTGTCGTACGCAATTTTTAAGCATGTCGATCGATTCCTCAAAAAATAAAAAATCTTTTAGGAATATGGAAAATGTATATTACATTATTACAGTTGTAATAGTGGAAAGGGCAATTTATTCAATAAAAATGCAAAAATTTCCTGTAGATACAAATAAAATTGTAAATATTTCCGTCCTGCGTTTTGTAATAATAAAACATTCGTTGAAAGGGGAAACGGGAGATTGTATAAAAGCAAACAATAAAATGAAATAATAACACAAAAGATACAGGAGATAGTATTTCCTCTTCGCGAACAGTTAATTGGTGAACTTTTTAATAATTAGTTAGTAATGAGCTCATTAGGCTTGTGTAAAGTAATGATGTGACGAATCCACTTTTTATGTGACATATCTGAAACATGTACATACATATTTTGCACTTGCACCTTTTATGTCTGCTTACCAATACCGTTTTATATATAATATATACTGTATTTCTTTAATTGTACTAATGAATGATTATCGATTACGATAACTATCGTCCATTCACTGATGAATAATTATATATTTATCAAGAATTCATTTTAACTTTCAAACTGAAATCCTTTATTAATTATTAGCAATTTCATCAGTACAACAGGTTGCTCGTTAATTTTGTTAGTGTCGGAAAGATGCAGGAGGCAGTGCGGGAACCGTTTTATACGGAAATACAGGGTGTATAGTTCTCAAATTTAAAAAGGTTTTGCGAAGTTTACAACTTCACATTTCAGTACAGATTCGGAATTTCATAATAATTTCAAGTTACTTTCAACTTATTTACTCCTATTACTAGAATTTAAAAGGCTTCCTATATAATTAGCAAAAATTGAACAGTTTTAAGAAAAACTGTTGTTTCCAAATATTAGTGTTTTGGCTATTGAGGCCTTTTTCGGAACAATTAAATGCGACAAGTTTTCTTAAAACTATTTAACAAAATGTTTCACAAGAAGCCTACTGTGATTTCAATTTCAGTTTTAATTTTTCATTCGTATAAACTGTTTTAATTATTGTCAAACAATTTGCACTTTATAATTCTTAAGAAGAACTTAAGAATCACCCTGTATGTAAATTGCCTCCAAAAAAAAAACGAGGAAGAGAAAGAATTAAGGGTTTAGAAAATATGGAAAAAAATCCAGTGAGTATAGGTCGTTAACATTTCACATTATTCGATATCTAATGAGAGGGCAGGGACCGAGCCGTCTCCATCTGATTGAAATCAATAATCTTCATCAAAATATCAAGTCGCTGGCTTAGATTAGCCTAGGTTGCGTTTTAGGACTAAATCGCTTTTTAAAAGGCAATTTTCTATACTAACAACAAAATTTCTACTACCAATTTTATTTAAATATTAACTATTAATTTCAAAAAGCAAAAACCTATAATAGTTTCTAATAGACAAAAATTATAATTTAACAATTTAAGAATATGGCATTGAAATTAATTCGGATATTACATACACTCGCACACTTTTTTCTCTCTGTGTGCATCTTTTTCTAATGTGCTAAATTTATCCATAGTTGTAATTAAAGTGTCAAGGTTTTGCACTTTGATGAGGAGGAATGGAGTGCGTTGTTCATTTACATCATTTTATTTATTTACATACCTATAATTAGTTGTTAACGATGCAGTTAGTTGTATTATATTCTCTCTTTTGAATTTATTTTAGAATGGTGAGCAACGTTTTAACAGCTTTGCTAGTTTTTACGTAAATTGTTGCCTCAACAACAATGAAGTCAATAATAATAAAAAAATTCAATACATATTAATAATATGAATGTATACAAGGAAGTAATTTGTTAACTTTTGTATTTACGTTATTAGTTACGTGAATAGTTTTAGATGGCAGCACACTTTCCATTGTGGATAATTTATTCAAGTTTAATAATCCTGTTTAGGGGCAAATTAATTCTAAGTACTATATCTTGGGCAAACCATTAGGAGATAAAAAACTTTTCTAAAGAAATTACAATTTCCATAAATTATATGTTTGAAACTGCGAAACACTTAAATTTTTTGAAACTCCGAAAGTATAAAAGAACAAAAGTTTGTGAAACTCTTACTATGTATAAACATTTTAAAACTTCAAGAACAAAAAATAGAAATATTTGGAAACCTTCAAAACCTTAAATCAAATTAATTCTAATTTAACAGGATATTCTGCAACATTGAATCATTGGCTCGCTTAAATCTGAATATTTGAAATCTAGTTTGTTCTCGAAACTCAAACTCAAAAAACAAAAGTTTGTAAACTACACTATGTGCTTTGAAGGTATGAATTCAATGCATCTGCATTTTACAATTTAAAACAAATTTTAGAAAAGTTTTGAAAATTTCTTTCAATATTTGACTATATTCAAATTGAACTTTGAAAACCTATAGTTGTGAAACCCTCAAGATTAACTTGGAGGGACGTGTATTCTAAATTCTTAAAACATTCTATATATTCTAAATAAGGAAAAAGGTAATTAAAAGATTTTTTAAAATTAAATGGAGAGTGTTTCTGGGCGACACTGGAATTATAATTACAATAGCTTTGAAGACAATTCGTTGATTATCAAAATAATTTTCTGACTTTAATTGGCATTGAGTTTTTTTTTTTCAAAAAATTCCTTAATAGAGTAATCGCAAAGATTATTTAAAATTACCGAGTCGACCTCATTATGCTAATTAATATTATGTTAATTATTGTTATAAAATCCTTTTTGTGATGGCAAATAAATCGACATTTTCCACCAATTTAGTAATAGTTGGAGTTTTATACATAATGTTTCTCTTCATATCTCATTGGTTTAATTTATCTAACACATTTCAATTCTCGGTGATAAAAAACAAAATTTTATAGGTACTTTTATTAAATTAAAAAATCAAAGTCGATGAACTTTATACGGGAACAGTTTAATTCGTTATAAATAGGCATTAATTATATAAAAGTTAAATACGCTCGGACTCTCTTTACAAATTAATTAGAGAAGTGTTTTTAGTTTAGTAATTATTTGCTAAACTATAAAATCGCTTTTTAAACCAGTAACAAGAAAAAAGATTACCTTTGAAATTAATACGAAGTTCCGCAAAAACAAAGATATCTTGATATATTTGAATAAAATCGCCAGACCTTTTTAAGAAAGTTAAGATTTTGGCCAGCACACCATAACAACGCTATGTTAGATGGAAATATTATAATTTTAAACTATAAGATATTTACATATAAGGCTGTCACTTAAATTTGAAATTCTGAAGCTTCGGAATTCGGCAGTTTTAAAACCATGAAGGGCTTGTTGCAAAAGGACTTAAATGCAATTTTTTGGCCGATGGCCTACTTTTTTCTTGGACTCACTCGAAATTGCTTTGAAAGCTTTACCAGCTACCAAAATAGAGCCGCTTTCTGTTAACTCGTTTGCGCACGGTAACGCTGGAATGTCAGAAAGTCTACACTATTTGATTGAAAAAAATCAACTGTTTAGACCGCTCCTGAAACTTGTCATTTTCTGATACTGATATTGATACGTTCGTGCCTATGAGAAGAAACTAAACAAATAAATCATAAACAAAAGAATAATGTTTTGAATGACTTTGACCAGTCTGGAACCCAATTTTTGCCACCGTTGAGTAGATTTAAATATTTTATTTAAGGCCAAAAAATAAAGTTTTATCGCTCTTTTGCCTCATTTAATGTTTCAAATAATATTACTAATACTATTACGTAAATCTTAATACATTTCCCTTGCTTAATAACTAATTACAAGTTTTACTTACTATGATTTTTAACTAATAAACTACTTAGAACTTGTGAAACAGTTTTGTACTACGTATATCTTAAAGCTATCTTTACGTAAAAAGTTCAAAATATAATTTCTCAGAGATTCGCTATTCTATATTGTAAGAGAAACCTTTAACTCGCAAAAATCACAATTTTGATGGACATTGTAATATGGAAAAATGTTTTGATTCTCATTAAATTCCATAATTTAATCCTCTCAAAGGGAAATATTCTTTCAATAAATTGTAGTTATTAGTTAGTATTAAGTAACAATTGCAAACAAATAGGCCACGAATAGAGGAATATAAAAAAAGATGAATTTGTTGAAAAAGTATCTGCTGGAGTTGTAGATGTCAATTTGACAAACGTTAAACACTGTTAAAGCTATCTCGTTCACTTTGTACACGCTGTCATTCTGAATGACAACCGAGTTTGCAATCTATATTTCAATCTTTTTTTCCCTTTTTTTTATATATAATTTCAAGCATAAAAGGGTTGAGTAATTAGAAAAATAATTATTATGGGAAGATTAAACCGGAAATTTGTATAAGATGAGTAAAGGTAAAGGAATAATACATTAGTGTTTTGATGTATGCTCCTGCATGAGTCAGCAACATTTTCTCCTAATTATTTATGTTCGACGCTCCTACACCAGACATCGCTAACTAATTTACAAGAAACCATCAAGAGCAGCCGTCATGGCGCTGTAATAAGAAAGCGATATAGAATTTAAAAAACTATTACTTCTGAAATACAAGTTAACTGTGGAGATTTTCTACAAGATGCTTCGTATATCTCCAAATGCTTGGAGTGTGACCTGACGATAGTCCATTTCCATCAATATGCGTTGCAGAATGTTGAAGGAATGCGACCATAATACACGTTAATTGTCACCATTAATGCTATCGTCGAACCCTCTTGTCTAATTCAACGCCTCGGGAAATGTTGGTATAAACAAGGTTACACATCCAGAGACCGGTAGGAAGGGGGCACCGTCTTGCTGGAAAATAATGTTGGAAATATCCTGATTTGTGGAATTACAACCTGTTCTAACATATCTAGGTATCCCCCTAGCGGTTAGTTCAGCAAAAAAAAGGCAGGTTGAATTCCCGACTAGCAACTGGAATCGACTGCCTGGGAGCTCCTTGCAAACGTCGGACGCATCTCTTGAACCTTTTCATAAGAAACGGAAGGTCTGCCAGTGCATTTACCTTTTAAACACTTCTTGTCTCTTGAAACCTTTCCATCCACTGATCGATGCTTCTTTGTGTCACTGGTTGCCTGTTGTAAATTGGTCCTAAATTCTGACTGCACTTGTGTTAGAGATTTTGACTTTAAAAACCATAAAGTATATGCTGCTTCCGGGCGAAACAGTCGCATTTGGACAGGATAAGAAAACTCCTAGCGAAAACTTTTAAGAATGCCCTCTACATGTCGAGATAAAGTTCGTCGACCCCTCCCAATTCTGGGCGTGTCCCGACGATCAATCTAACCAAGAATTTGCAGAAGATCACTCCTCTGACTCTCCAGCTAATCTAACTTAACAAATATTGGTGTATTGATTGGCGGGGCTCCCTAAAACATGAGAGTCGGTACATTTTTTTCGAAGTTTTCAAATTTTTAACGAATTCTTCATAAAATGTGATCAAGAAAGAATCCAGAAAGTTTTTCACCTAACAGGTCAATACATCTCAATACCCCGAGGCATTTTAGGATATTCCTCGTACTGCTGCACATTTTTTTCTCGTAGTATTCCTAAGATATGACAAATTAAAACTTGTTACAAAAACAAAAGAATTTAATGAAAATTATGACTTTTTGTTGCAAATTGTTCAAAGCGTTTTCCATTTCTGACAATTTTCACTACCTCGAATGAAATAAGTCGACTTCTTCTTCTGCAAGTGCCGTGGTCTGTTGCAGAGCGTTGGCGTTTCCCTCCTATATTTGTAACGTGCGTGTTCAGTGATCACAAGTATAGAGGACCTACAGCTTAAGATGAACTCGGAACCACCCCGAGTACATAGTACTTGGATTTTTTTCATTAATTTCTGGGAAATTTCCTGGGAAAGGTATACCTCGGTGGTTTGCCATTATCTTTCGATGGAGAAGCGATTTTTAAAAACCGATGCCGACCTGGATCCATTGGTCGGTAGTCCTGCACGCAACTAAACGAACCGCAATAGCTCTCAAAATAAGTTTACACTCATGTATTATTCGTTTTTTCAGCACTTCCACATTTGGCGGTTTTGTTTTGAAAACTTTACTTTTACTTTCCCCATAAAAAGTAATCAAGGAGTTAGGAAACCTAGCCATTCCACAGGTTCCTTCTTCCTATCCATCTGGTTCAGTTTCACCCAGGTATTCACTAACAGGTTTTGCAAAGTGCGGAAGCGCGCCATTTTGTTGAAACCAGATATTTCCATTTAGCACATTTGCTTTTAGGGAACTGGGAAATAAAATAGCCAAATTCGGAATAAGTTCTTCTAGCAGGAATTTCAAAAAGCTGTTTCCAGTGAGATTATCATCGAAGAATATTGGTCCGATCACTCTGTCACCGACAATTCCAGACCCAACGTTGGTTTTCTCTGGCCGTGTGTGGATACTCGTCTGTCCAGTAACGACAATAACTTAGGAATGAGTTTAGCGATAAAAATGTTAAATTTGATATTAGTATATAAGTTTAAACGCCCTTCAAATATAACCCATAAATAGGGAGGTTGTCTTTTAAAAGATGCCGATGACGTCATAAGGCATTTATGCGGTAACTTCACAGAATTTCGAGTGGGCCCAAAATGTCGGCAATTTCATAAATTAGTGTATATGTCCGAACGCTTTTTGGAAAAGAATGTTGTACTTGGTATGCTGAGTTTATTGCAAGCTAGAGATGCACGCGATATTTTTAGTGCGGTTAGTTGTTTTGACAACTCAACGGAGTTCCGAAATAGCTCCACACACGTAGATGTTGAATACAGACTTTGACGGTTGTCAAATATTTTTTTGCATATCATACTTTTCATAATTGTAAATTTCGTTTATAGACACGCTGTATATTTAAGAATTACATTTGTAACGGTAATATTAAATTAAACGAAAGGGTAAATGTTCTGTTAGATTACTGCATCCACAATGCGACAATATAAAATAAATTAAATTAAAGAGAAATTATAGATTGTTACATAAAGTAACAGGTTATTTCGGAGAGCGCGTTTTGAAAGTACTAAAAATCTATCACTCTGCACCAGCTCCCGGATCTTAATCCCTTACTGGCAAATTCCGGAAGCAACTATAATCGTAATACAAGTGTTAAGCATCTTAAGGGCCTGTAGTTTTGAGACACTCTGTATATTATGTACCACGTTCAATTTGTAAATGTGTTCTAACGTAGCCATTAATAGCTCTGCCAAAATTTCATGAGCACAATTCTCCTTTTTTAAACATATTATTATTTGAAGTGTTATGGTTATGATTTTAAAATGATCGAAATTATCCCCTATCAAAAAATATAACTTTGATGTGGCCCGTTTCAATAGAAGCACTTTCTCTCTTTATAATCACAAACATTTCTGCATTATAGCTCTGGAACACTAAAAAAACGCACACAAAATGATCCCTTTCAGGCTTTCATCTAACTAAATAATTAGTTGTGTAACAACCGAACGAAAATGTAGTAAAAGTTTTCGTAGAGGTAGCTTTTTTCGATTTAATAGCGCCTATAAGTTTATAAGGGCGTTTTTCGTCGTTTTCGCCCTAAAATTAAACGCGCCCCATGAACAGTATGAACCTCTAGTGCCATCTATTCGTGTTTTCAAAGAAAACATACTAAAAAATGAAAAAACAACAACGCTCCAACGAGAATGTCGGCCAAACCCGTACTGGAAAACGGTATGGGCAAAAATACAAGACGAAAGCTCGCTTTTATACGTTTGACCGACTGCATTATGAAAAATTCTGTTTTTCTATTTGTTAAAATAACAGCTCCTTATTTTTTCTTCGCGAGGCTATTTCAAATAACTCGTATTAGCTGTTTTTTCTAGAAAACTCGTCTCTTTTAGTGTCTACCCAGACTGTGGTGGTTGTGTTTAATTTCTCCAGCCAATTGCCGAATTATCAATTAAATAGAAAAAAAAATTTTTTTTCAAAAGATCTTTTACATTAATGCGATAATAAGAAATTGATTAATAATAATGAATATGCAAGAAGAAAAGAAACTAAACTTGACTATAAGATAATATGAAGGTAATAACAATAACGACAGGATATGACGACCATAAAGTATTTCCCTTCTTTTCTTTCTTTCGTTTCGTACATTTTTACTTCTCTATCGTTTCATGCCCGTCTACCGAAAGTCTAGCCAAGATTATCGATTTCCTTTCTGTCTTTTTCCTTCGCGTTACTGCTCGACATTACACGCATACCGCAATTTGTGTAGGTGTATTTTTTATGCTTTGTGTCGACGTTTATTGAAAATTCCTCGATAGTCGCTTTATAACGAACTGAACTCATTATTATGTAGGCATTTGATGTGTATCGTAAGTTTTCGGGGGCTTTTCTAGGCTGTTATTTTTTTTTTGAAAATACCATCAAGTTGGCTTTTTCTGCCTATACCTGCCTATGAGGTTATAATTTTGCAATATTAAATTAAGATAAGCATAACAGTGTTTTAGTTGTTGATTAAAAATACTGTGAAAAATTATTAAAAGAGTTTTTTTTGCATTAATTAGTCTTTAATTTTTGTGTGGATATTTGTGGCCATGAACCGAAGCAAGATGTATTTTAATAAAATATGTTTACGAATTGATAGGAAAAAGTGATAGGAGTCCTAAGATAATTGAAACTAAGGGAAATGAACTTTTTGAAGAAATAAAACTACCACTATATCTAAATTCTAAAACAATAATTATTAAGCATCGATGTAGAAGAAAGATAGCCCTGCGCTCGGGTCACTCGACATTATTATTATCATTAGGCGACAGATATGAGAGTAATACAACACCAGAGTAGAGAAGGTATGCGGGCAGCCCGATATTGCGGGCAACGGTTCAGACGGGCTTCTCAACATGTTAGGTTGAGCGGGTTAAGACTGCCTTCTACCCATAATTAACCGACCGGGCACGGGCGGGCATGCTCACGTCGCGCCAGGTCAGGCTGCATGACGCCCATAACTTATTAATAAATGCTCAAATAATATTACATTCAATTGAATCCAGCTTAAATTTTTGACGGTTTCACGATGTTAATTTTGTATTACAGTAGTGCCTTCTTTATACAAGGACCAATTTGGCCATGGCCCAGGGGAACCCTGGCACGAAGAAAGAATTTATTATTTGATAATAATAAAATAAATATTTTGCTAACTATTAATTCGTTTAATTAACAAATAATTAGTAATAAGAAAAACGTAATATTATAAATAATAGTAATAATTAAATGTTATGAAAATTATTATTTTCAAAGTTATCAGGGTAGGATGAGTTGGTGTGAGAAGCAAAGGGGAGGAGGGAGAAAGGGTCTCAATATAATGTTTGATCCGCTACATGCTAAAAAGTCAATCAAAAGGTAGTTACGTTACATACAAACCTAATTAGAACGCAAGTACGAGCAACTTACTCTTATTGATTGCGTATCGTACTTAAGCTTTTGGAGGGCAAATATCCATTGTTCACGGACACTGCCGAAGTTTACATTCTTAATACCGGCCATGCTGCCGAGAATATTCTACCAGTACGGACAGAGCGGGCAGTTTTAAATCTGATACACAAATCCAATTTAGCAAGAAAATCCGCAACTGCTTCTACCCGCGGAAAATGGATAATTCCTAAGATGATTCTCCCTGAAAAGCGGTAACAAGACTCAATAGTCCAATCACACAAATTTGACCGATAGGGATTTTTCTACATCCACAAAAACGTGCTCTAGAACCAGAAGACGACATCTATACAGAAGAAGGGGATCATTCTTCTCGTATCACCTAACAAAGACATTTGCAAGAATAAAAAACAACATCAATCCCACGAAAACTGCTGGATTCGATCCGATCACTGGGGAAACTTCAAAAAATATGCTAGGAAGATATCCTATCTATAATGCTGAGACTATAGCAAGTAGCAGAAATGATCATAACACCTCTCCCTCATAAAATCATTACTGATGTTCGGTGATCCAATTATGCATCCTAACACTGCTGTATTATTAAACCTGAGGTTTAATAGTCGCTGTCCATCAATTTTGTGTAAATGTTAAATAAAAATGGTGACAGTACACGACTCTGTCGTTTTCCTTTTTGTATTACGCATTTATTGGAAAGTATACCAGTGAGTTTGATTGCAGCTTTGCAACTCATCAGTATCCTTTCTAAACACGCCTGTTCAGTTTTCACTACTGTTGTTGGGAAGTATCTTTCTAAAACCGCGACATCTTCAATCAACGTTGTGATATTAATATCTCAAAGATTTCTTTGGGGCTTCTGGGTCTTTCACTGAATGCAATACTAATAATTGTTTGTAAGTCTGAACCGCTTTCAGCACTTGGTCTTTGGTATTTTGAACAGATGGACTGGACTAGTTTTTGACTACAATGTAATCAATTTGGTTTCGGTATCGCTAGTCAATAGAAGACAATGTGTAAAGCCGTGTGAAAAGGTTGTTTGAACATGGTGTTACCTATCTTCATATGGTCTAAACAAAACTGAGTTAGTTGCTCGCCTATTGCATTTCTAGATCTATGGCAACGTCGTAGCAAGTGAATTCTTCTTCAACAATGAAAATGTCTCTCAGTTACAACAAAAATAGATATTTTACGTGGCAAGATTAAATATTTTAGAGCATTTTCGCTAGTCACATTTTTACATTAGGGAGGAGGGGCTCGGTAGTGTGACTGTGAGTGTGACTGACATAGACGCAGCACAACGCCTGTGCTAGCTGGATCTCATGGCATACCTAATTCCTCTTCATCGTGCATAACATAATTAGGTTTTTGGTGGACAGAATAGTGTAGCAGGTTCCTGTTACACTTTCTACACTGCAGTACTGTAGACGAAGAAGTAGTTCTAAGTGCGCTTGATTGAATGCAAGCGCAAATGTTGCACGTCTGTAAGCATTCAAATCAGAATGCCATTGGCGTAACTACCGCCCCCGCAGACCATTCGGCATGGGGGTGGGGAGCAGCTTCCGCTAAATTTGATTTCGTTATTCTACGATACCTCGACACCGAAAGGTATAAGGGGTTAAAGATTATGTATGTATATTCTATGGTAATTCATTATTATTAATTATTGAATATTTTATTTTAACAAAAGCTACCTATATATAATTGTAGTATATATGAGGAGCGCAAACGTAAGTCTTGCATGGGCGTGCAATGTTACGTGGTTACGCCACTGCAGAATGCACGCACTCAGACACTAATCATATAGCTATCGCTCACTGTCGTGCTTTTTAACATCCCTAAAAGCAGGGTTGGTATTTCCGCCAACCAAGATTTTTTCTTTGGTGGCGTTACCTTACTCCTTAAACCTGAACAAGACCTTAGACAGAGGCTAGCCTCTCATTTCAGGATGTTCCTGGGATCTGTCATTATGCCATTCCTCAAACTAATAATGCAACAAAACCATCTTGCATCAGAAATAAGCATTTAAGTGCACAAAAAAACATAGGAATTGAAAATTTATTATTTGCAAATAGTAGAAAAGTGCTGTAAGCCACAAATTGTAAGTTTTACCAAACCGATATGGTCCGCTGATAAACTCATATTCCTCATAAATAAAGGTTGAAGTTAATAAGGTCAGCACCCAAACGAATAACATCAAGGCCGTCATTCCACAAGGAACTGTACTGGGTCCTATATTTATTATACGCACTATTGTTAATTTCTCTGGCGACACTGTAAAATCCTCGCGGTCAAAGTTGCATTCTCCCATAAATTGCATTTCATTATACATATATTTTTTGGAAGTCTTAACTTTTAATATCAAAAACATGTTTAGTATGGTCATTGATAGTATTAATTAAATCATTATGATTAAATTGTATGATTCTCCGATTAAATGCCTATTGTTCATTTTAGTTATTTGTTTGTTTACACAAATGTATTATATTTATTTATATTCAAGATGTAATATCTTAAACTTATTTTTAATTTCATTAGTCATAAAACTTTATTGTAAAATTCTAAAATAATACAAACAATCTTGATAAAAGAGTCAAGGCTTTTAGCATCAATAAAGCTTTCTGATGACAACCAACACATGGCGCTGGTATCCGATGCAGTTTCTTCTGACTTTTAAATAACCTAACATTTTGATTATGACCATTATTAATTCTCGATTACACTTATGCAAAGTGATCATTAATATCGATGATTCCTTAACAGTATTAATATGTTAATATGCCAGTTAATATGTATTAATATGAGAGTTAAACTTGGACGATAAAATGATAAAAGTTACTTCCATAGAGGTTATGTTAACTACCGCAAAACCAGTGGCGTAGATTATGAGCATTGGGCATATTTGTAGTGTTGTAAGTTAAATATAGTTTAAAAAGGAACGAAATGAATCTAAGACGAGTAACGAGTCCGAACTCGGATATAGAGATCTAGATCTGTTCTCTTACTCTTAATATCTCCTCTGTCCTTTGTCCTATACAGTGAAGGAATATAATTCTGCTCTAACCAATTTAGGAAATTCTGTGATATTAATATAATCGGATATATGGAACTAAGTTGTCAAAATAAAACTTGATCAATTTTATTGATCGAATTACTAATAATTTGTTACATACTTTTACTTAGGTTTGCATTAATATTAATGTTGTGTGTTCATCATCGATGACATTGTGTTGATAGAATCCTCTATAGGAAAGAGCTATAACAATATAGTAATAATAATAAAATAATGCAATTTCATATTCGTTTCAAATACTATAATTTATTTAATTAAGCATGCCATCGTATCATTAATTTATTTTTAATAGCAGCTATACATTGGTAAGTGTTGTAAAATCATACCAAGCCTGATACGCTTACTTGGCCATAAAATAAATTTTTATGCAAAACGACATGATTCCCATGGTATGTTGTTTTCATTTATACATTATACAGCAACGGTTAGAAAAAAAAATTGACGTGAAGACGGACAGCCACATGAGTTTTCGAATTTCATGTATAAAATATGAACGCAGTTAATATGAAAGAATTTTTTAATTAATAAAAATGTAATGTAATAATTTGTAAAGTAAATGCACAGTTGCATATTTAAAAGCAGGTGTAATACTATATAACTACAACAACACCATCTGGTATGAAAAAAGTTACGAAAACAAAAGGTTCCACTGGAATTATACTTTACTATACATTCTAATTACTTGTAGGATTGTTATGTTACATCAAGTATCAGTGGCATATTTAGGGGCTGAAGTCCCCCCCTCCGAAAAAGTTTTCATGGTCTGGGTCATTTATTCCAAAATCTATGTTATTGTGAAGATAAGTTTTTTAATTCGGAATTTTTATAGAGTGTTCCCCCTCCCTCCCGAAAAAAATTCCTGAAAACGCCACTGACAGGTAAGGTATAGTTATTAAAAAATTTGTTTAAATGTAATTTGCTTGTCGTATTCAACAATTGAAGAAATTAGAAAAAAATGTCTAATAAAATTAATGTGAATAGATGACGATATGAAACGTTGGTATATTTTTATATTTTCTAGCATCTACTTGACGAAATCTATCCGACGATATATATCTTGAACGTGCACGTCAATCTCGACCGAATAAGCCTCTACCAAATACTTCCTGGTCTAAAATATTACAATTTGAAAGCTTTGGTCTAGACCTTCGTATCTTATAGAGGCCAAACTTTTTAGACTTAGGCCTTCAAAATCTGAGATTTATTTTCGATGATTCTAAGTTTTGGAGACAGAGTTCAACACCTAAGAAACATATATACCTAGAGTTGGAAGATACAGGATTTGGAAACTTCAGCTTGAAATAGCTAACGTTTCAGGGTCTTTAAGTTTTAGCTTTCTATGTTCTGAAGTTTCAAATTCCAGATTTCAGTTTGCAATTTTTCAAAAACTCAAACGATGGAGTTTTAGAGTTTCAAACATTGAAGATTGGAAATTTCAGAATTTCTGCGCTTTAAAGATGTAAATATCAAAAAATTTCAGATATAATTTAAGAGGTTTAGGGTCTCTAGGTTCTCCTTAGAAGGTCATAGCTCAAACTTAAGAAAATTCCATATGTCGAATTTCGAGCTTTAGAAGTTTCAGTTTGTCAGAACTTATAGATTTTTTAATTTTGAACTTGGAATTTTGGCTTGAGATTTCATTTAATCAGGAATCATCATCATTTAATCATCAGAGAACATTTAAAAATCTAGAATTAGATTTTTAAATGTTCCCATACATTTCGATAGTTTAAAGTTCTATATTTTTCTATATAGTGAATATTTCAGTTTCAGATTTTTAAGGCTTGAAACTTATAAAAGCTTCAAAATTTTCAAAATTCAAATTTTTCTGACTTTAAAGATTCTGTTAAAATTTATAGGTGGACATCTCAAGATGAAACAAATAACAAATCAGTGCGTCAAGTTTAAGGTTATTAATTCTCAACGTCTTAGTTTCTAGGGTTTCAAATCATTAGAGATATATGTACTTTCCCAGTTTCAAGTTTTGTCACTTCAAAAACGTCTAGGCGTCTCCGTTTGATGAATTCTTAATTTAAGAATTTAGAAAGAAAATTTTCAGATTTTTATTGCTTTTAAGTTTTTATGACATTTATTTCTATAATATTGCTTCCAAAATACCTTTTTGAATACCAAAAGCTTTCAAGGTTCAGAGCTACTCAAAACATCGAAGAGAAGTTCTAAAACTCGAAGCTCGAAAGCTTTAAAGTCGGAAATATTTAAATCTTGCAAATTTTAAAACTTGGAGATCTTAAACTGTATGTTTTCATAATTCTGGGACTTTCAAGATTATCAGAAATGTATCTTCTAGATATCGAAGTTCACAGTTCTGTAGTTGTACTAGTTTGGAAGTTAGAACTTTAGGTGTACGTTATAAAGATATCAGGATGTTATTTTCGCTCTTCAATATGATGTAATTCTTAAGTTTCAAAATACTAAACTTTCCTCAAAATACTTCAAGAGAACCTGCAAACTCGTCATGGAAGAAGCCAGTGATATTTACATAGCGTTTTAATGAAACTTTCGTGGCTTTAATCCCTTATGTAAAACACTCCTTAGGAAGTTTCACTCATCTAGAAAAATATGTGTTTTGTGTATTTGATTTTGAACACCCTGTACTTATAAACAGACAGTATAAGAAGCTTTGAACATAAAAAAGAAAGCCGATTAGAAAACAGTCAGATGGCTGAAGTGGTTTCTTGAAGAACTTCGGAAAATATATTTTCCGAAAAATGTTGAACGTATCAATACAGGAATCTCGAAGGTGGTAGACAGCACACAAAATAAAACATTGATTAATAACCTGCAGGTTTTTGAATTTTCAAACTTGTGCACTGTGAAATTGTGTTCAATGTGCAAAAATAGGCCATTAATGCGCAAGCTGTTGTTGTTCAATTGTTCAATTTAGGTAAATACAAAGACGCTACTTTCACAGGACTTCAAAATCAGTTAAAGTTCTAATTTTAATAAGAAAGTCGATAAATAGAAACCGTAAGGTCATAAATAAATACCATTTGTTAGTTTATTTACGTATGACGAAAGGAATATACATTGAGAGGGATGGAATTATTAAGATTAAGCATTACTGAGACTCATAAAAATTACGATCCCTGTATCAGAATCAAACGCTTGGCATAACTTGGCACGTATGTTCTAGGTTTTTAGCTGTAAAGTTTGTATTGAGCCAAGGAAGTAAAATCCCAGAATTTGACCTCCAGAGGCCACTAAAGTCACGGGCTGTGTTATCTCATGAATCTTAAATAGTACTAAACGAAAGCCAAAGACTAACTGGTTCGAAAAATATGTAATACTCGATCTCGGTTACTCACCATCTTGACACATTACGCTCAAATATCCTTAGCCGTTGTTACGTAGATAGGTGATACTCCGATGCCGGAAGCATTGGGATACCTAATCACCATTAACGATGTTTGTGCCTATGTGAAAACTATCTGCATAGGGCCGTATAAAAATTTTGCAGTGAAAATTTCGAAATGTACAAGCCATTTTAAGCTATTTCGAACCCAAAGGGTTGAGCCAAACTTCTACTTATATGTCATATTAGAGTTGTACGAATTAAAGGCGAAAAAGGTGTCTTTTGGGCATCTCCGTTGTTCAAAGAGCACCTTACCAGAAGGCTTTAGAATTCACTCTAACGTGGTTTTTTAGTGTTTCAAGCCCTTTTCACCCTAATAGTTAGACATAGGGCAAACATTTTAAAGTTATAGAGATTAGAAACCGAAAAAGAACACTTCTAAGCATTTTCGTTTTTCGAAAAGAATCCTTACCAAAATTCCTCAATTGTTCAGTCTGACGTGCTATTTTAGTGTTTTTAAGTTGTTTTGAACCAAGAAGTTTAAGGACACCTTTGAAGAACATTTCATAAGTTATGAATTTCATTTTCAATTTTCACGTTAGGGAATTTTATTTCTAAGACACCTCGCCAGAATGTCTCAAAATTCACTGCCGACATAGTTTTAACGTAGGACTACGTAGAACTATGCGTGTAGTATTAGACTTACGGCCAACTGCATGTAACAGAAACTCGTTTCAAAGCTTTTGACGAGATCTATTCAAATTTACAAAGAACACTTCGCCGTGGTTTGTACTGAACATTTTCAAAATCGGTTTCTTGGTGACCCGCTGAACACTTGACAGATTCGCGGTTGATGTGAGCTGCCTTGAGTGCAAAACGACTATTCGTTATATCGTTTTAATGCTCTCGACACGATCTATTCAAATATATGAAGAACATTTCACAGTGGTTTGAACTCAAGTTTTAAAAAAGAATTTCGTGTAAACGGGTTAACATTTCCAACAATGCCGCGGAATTCGCTGAATGTACGCATGAAGCAAAAGTGGAGAAAATCAAAACGTGAGACGGGAGCAAGTGATGAGGAAGGTAAGAAGCTCAAGCAGCCTAGCCACATTCCTCTAGTAGTCTCCGTGCCGTTGGGAAACGTCTCTGCGTTAAATTCAGTTAAGAATAAACTAAGAATAAAATATTAATTAAGGGCCGGACTTTTCGTTTCCCTAGAAGTTAATTGATATGACAATGGTTTCTACAATTGTATTTGTGACAATTAATTAGCACATACAGTTGTTACATGGAGGTCATGGAGGTGAAATGGTTGGCCCTAAATCTGGTAAAGTTGGTTCTAACAAACAACAACCAAAAGACGCCATCCATTTATTCGTCACTACCAATGAGTGCACTGAACATAATGCTAAAATACACGCCGATCTGGGTACGGAAGGACATGGGAAAATGAAAAGGACATTGAAGGTTAAGTTCGCTTACGGATAACATTTAGAGATTATTCGGGGTTAGGTGCGCTCATAGATTACATTTTGAGGTTAAGTTCGGTAGATTGTGACATGTTAAAGTTATTCTAGGTTACGTGGCATGATTATGCAACCAGGACAGGCCTTCTCCAAACAGGGGTACGGATACATAAAAAAATTTGGGGCCTCAGAAAAATCTGAACAATACACTCCAATTTTCTTTGTTTAAAAATATCGATGAAACTGTTAACAAATTATACTGAATACAAATATCACTGAATATGTGAAAGCTGTTGTTTTTGTGATTTAAATACATTAAATACGGTACCTTTTGGAAGGCTAGCAGTGATCGAGTGAAGGAGGCGGTGGCGGCTCTTACCTTTCTATCAACACATTTGATCAAAAAGGAATGATGTATTTTTATTTTTGAATTCAGTCTGATTGATACGTGAAGTGGTCGTGGGCGAGCCTCAATAAGTATGTACAGTTGCGATCATTCGCTAAAGAACGGTGTAGACATCGTGATAGCCAATTTTTCAGTTTTTTGGACGGTGTAAATGTAAATTTATTGTATGACAATCAAAAACATTTCATTTTTCAACATGATAATTGCTCAGTTCATAAATCAAGTTCAATTAATTCAGTCAATAAATCAGCGTACATTGTAAAATAACTGAAAAACTGGCTATCACGATTTTTTCATTGTTCTTTAGCAAATGATAATTATTTTTTAGATTGTAGTTTTGTAAGAAATTCATTTTTTCTTGTTATTTCATTTTTTAGGACCCCTTGCAAAACTCGTGACCAGTTGTACCCCCCCCCCTTGTGGCTGGTCCTGACGCTGACGGGAATGTTTGTACACTGCGCCATTTTGGTTAGACCAATTAGGTAATCCAATAGTCTGTCAAATGGTGATTTTATGCCATATTAGTTTGGATTACCTAATTTAAATTAGGCGGTTCTGTCGATTATGACACTTTGAGTCAATTTCAGGTTAGGCTCGGTCGTTTGTGACATTTTAAGGTTATTCCAGGTTATTAGGCATGATTGTGACATTTTTAGATTATTCGAGGTTAGGTTTACATTTGTTGTAAAAATTATGTAAGTTACTTTTTCCATCATAGACCTGTGTTGGTTGTAACAAATTAAATAGACGCTTTGAAATCATACTGACTAGCTGATTGTTAATTTCCGATCTGCAAGTCGTTAAGCGATCGTCACGAAAATTTTCGGCAATGTAGCACGGAAAAGTTTTCGAACAAAAGTTTTCGAACAAAAGTTTTCGGAAAAGAACTGAGCCAACCTGTGTAATTTTTTTTTAATTTTTAAACTGTTTTGAACCCAAATCGTTGAGACTTTTTTCTGAAGGACATTTTAAAGTTATAAGGGTCAAAAGACGAAACAGGTGAGTTTGGTCATTTTCGTTTATCAAATAGCACCACACCAGAATGCATCATAGCTGATTAAGACAGGTTACTTTGGGCATTTTCGTTTATCGCAGAGCGTCCTAACAGGATGCCCCAGAAAAAGAGTTGAGGCAAACTTCTTTTTAAGCCATTTTAAAGCTGTAGGGGTTAAAAGGTCACTTTTGAACATTGTCGTTTTTTAAAGACCACGTCAAAATGCATTCGGAGGGACCGGGACGATTTTGTCCTGTTATACTCATAAAGGTGTGCTTATTCTTTCCTACTCCTTTTATAGTACCTGAAAGTGAGGTTATGAGGTGATTTTTCCTTAATAAAATGTAAAGACTTAAAAACAGCATAATATTATTCTATGAGTTGTTAATAATTGTGTATTCTTAATGTGTAATCTATGAAATTAAAATTCAATAAATTTCAATAAATCACTACGAGCCTGGTGACACTGTAATCTTGACGAGATGAACTCCAGGATGTATAGTAATAACTCCAAGATATGAATTACTAAAAGTAATTTTGATTTTCTTCTCAAAAAATCTTCCTAAACCACGATAAATTCTCCCTTCGGACTGATTCTTTTAATGTACAAATAGTATGGTGAAGGTGGACGGTTAGGAGAACAATTGCTTCGCTGGAGACAAAAAAATGTCGTTTATGATAATTTGTGAAAAATTATTATACATAAACAAATTAGATGAACCTGAAGAATAAAATATTAATATTCCCTACTTCTGTCATATAAAACTGTATTCAGTGTCGAAAGATAGGCCATCCGTATGCAAGCTGTTCTTTAGATTAGATCTTTTGCCATATTGCCAGTGTTTGATTTTAAGCCAAAATGAACTAGGAATAGAAAAAAATAAACCAATTAGAAGCCGTGTTTCCAGTTACTATTTTTTATGGAAATAAACAAAATAAAAATAGTTCTGGTTTTCTAATAAAAATGAACTAATCTACTTTTGATCTAATTATGATTGTTTCCAAATTAGCAAACTATCCTTGACAGCTTGTTCCATTCGAAAATCTCGTGTTTGTATTAAAATTATAGGTTTAATTTCTGAGTTCAGACGGGTTTCCTGCATTATTCCGGTTGCCTTTCCTTTTTGGCTTTGCGAACACGTGAATGAATGAATAGCTTTAAAATTATAAAATACTCATTCTTTCATTGATATTTGCACTGATTTAAATAAATTATTATTTGCTTGTTTTGATTTATTTGAATGCATAAATTGATACATTATTATCTTTCATTGTTTCCGTCTTTATTATTCATGATGATGGATGTGAAGGAGGGAGAACGTTAGAAAAAAATTATGAGAAATTATGAGAAGTGATCAAAACTTCTTTTAACCCAGTGTAAACCGATCTCGCGACAGGAAGTCTAGAAAAATATAAGAAGGTGTATTTATTGGTTGGGCGGGGGCTGGAAGTGAACGTTATAAAATGCAACGCGCAAGACTCGTTCAAAAAAGCACAAAAACTTTATTTCAAGGAAAACACATAAAAATATATAACATCCGATGCATTTTATTTGCGCCGGATTTTACTGGTAACATCGTCTCTCCTCCTGTGTGTATGTTGTAGTAGTTTTCTATATGATCATCATCCAAATTGGAAAAATTAAAATTGATAACCCGACAAGATCGTACAAAAGAAAGGGGAATAAAAAGGGGGCATCATTTTTATAACTCACACAGCCAATTTAATATAAAAATGCACGCCCCAAAACAAACACTACAATAAATTTCGAAACTGCTATAATATTTGCTTTAGTTTTGCAATGATAATTTTTGAAATTCATTGTGTGTGCCTTGCTTATTTTTGCGGTTGGTGTACGATGACAAAAGGGTTGTTTAGAAGAAAAAAAGGCTCATATGAGTATCAAGGTGTGTTAGGTGATACATTTGAATATATTTGAACTTATTTATTTTTTTGATAATGCCACTTAGTGGTGTGGAGTGTGAGAAGAAGAATTACAAAAGGGGTTTATATGTAGATTATCTCTTAGAAGATTTTAACTTGAACTGATGGAATGAGACTACGAAGAATTTTTTATGTTTTGGATTATTTAAAAAAGGAAAAAGCATTTTTGTTATTGATTAAAAAAGAAGTTTTCATTTACTGTAAATGTGCTTCGGGCAATGCGGCCAATGAGAAGAGAGGGGGTGGGTTCCCGTAATTAGTCCTTTTGGGATTAAGGAAAAAAATTTAAAAAAAGTTTCATCATTCGAGAAAAATGATGTTTAAAGGGAAATTTACAATTTTCTTACGGAAAGTATTCTTGTTCAAAATGCTTTGTTTAAATAAAAAAATATTTCAGTATATGCATCAGAACATAGAAAATAGATAAGGCCCACTTCCGGAACCTCTAGAGATTTGTCGCAAGGAAGTTTTGATTTTCTTTTCCCATTGGATTTGTATCATTCTGGTATATACAGTTTGAAACAAAAATAATCCATAGCGAGTTGACCAAAAATAATAAGAATCTTTAATCACTTAACCACCAAAAACATTTCCTCCCCTCTACAACCCAATTCATTACCTGTGAATGCATCTTTTTAAATGGACTTTCTTCGTTCGTATCCGCTAATCCGTACGGTCACTCCACTTATTAAAAAAAATGGAAGATTTTCTTAAATATATACCTGTTTTCCCTTATTGAATAGAAAATTTTCAAGCTGTGAAGCTAATTAAAAGCTCTTTTTACTACTTGGTTTGCAATGATGATAATTATTATCCAAATCGCCGACTACAATTAATTAATTATAAATAATCTTTGCGAAATAAAGTTTTGTACTTGTGCAACAACTAATAAGTCTTCGCAAACAGCGAGCGTGTACAAGACAATAACAATAATAAGGGAGAAGCAAGTGGAGGCTGATGATCAGTTACGGTGGCACCAGCATCAGCAGCAGCAGTAGCAGTGGTAGTACGTCCTGCTCGTGGAGATAAGAAAAAAGAAGTGGCACACGATGCAAAACAGGCTGCGTCGGTGTGGTTCTTGCTGCGCGTCTTGAGAGACCGGAAGCTCCGCTGCACTTGCACCATGACGAAATACCCAATCAATATTAAACTTCTTGCGCTCTATACTGTCTTCCGCGTGTATGTACATACATTTTTTTAGCATTTTTTCCTCGGTGCACTTCTTTTTCTTATTTCAGTAACCCAGTTCTGGTGGCGCCGTCTTCTCAGTCTGCGGGAAACCCGTGTACTAAGTGCATCTATGCGCTTCTTAGTTCTTCGTCCGCCGAGTCTTCCGGCCGACTTTCCTGATATGCGCGATTCGCTCGCTCATTCTTGACGAACGCGCTAATTAACCCGCTCATACATGCGACTAAATTAAGTGACGCTCCGTTTTGTGGTGGGGGGAAAACACGCTTAGCTTTTTCCCCATTTCCCGCTCACTGCTGTTCATCCCATCGTGACTACTAATTTTTTTCATATCGATGGACCGCACCAGCTATTGGGACCGTGCGGTTACAGTGGTGCATCCTGAATGTGTTTGCTGCAAGGAACATTTTTTCCCATATTTCCTATCCCATTTCTTCTTATTTAGTTTTTTCTTTGTAATAATTTTCACATTGACTGTTATGCACTTTTGGTGTTTCTCATGTTTAACTTTTCTTTTTATTTAATCTAGTTAGATTAACAAAATTTAATCAATTATATTAATTTTCACACCATTTTTAAAACCAAACTGGGAAATGTGAAAAACACACCTAATATACTAAGACTTGTTATTGAAAGCAACGTAAAGTTCCTAAAGCTGCTCACAAATTTGTTATTATTAAAATATATTGACCAAACAGTATTTAGTGTATATTAAATAAGTGCATATAAATAACAAATATAGTGAAGTTCCTGAAAAAATATAACAAAACCCGAAAGAAGAAACCGCATAAAAAACATGACTGCAATGAGGTCTATACAAGACAATATATCCGACAGTTCGGATTCAAGCGATTCCTCCTCGTTTACAAACAATCACGATAGTGTTGTTAGCAACAATATCGTCAATAATTTAAGTGTTTACAAAACTGACGCCCTGAAGTGTGCCAGTTTCGCTAACAAACTTGACACTTACAACAATAATCAGTTGTTACTACCGGCGCAGTTTTATAAAACTTTATTAGCCAAAGCTGTACTATCATCGTCTACTGGCGACGATAAGACTAACATTTATAAGAATATGTTGTTCCATAAGGACAGGGATTTTGAACAGGTAAATCCCAGGATGTGGAAATTGTTTTAAAATTGAAACTTATTAGTGTTAAGACTATCAAGAAGAAAATGTCTGTGCAGGGATTAATTTTATTTTTGTGTTCATTACAGAAAGCTTTCGGTTGGGACGGCACCCAATCAGGGGGAAGCCCAGCGGGCCCCCAATCTGGGGGTGTAGGGGGTCAAGGCGCCCAGGGTCTGGTACATTGGATGAGCGTTATGGCAGAACACATGGATCCCGCCGTTTCCCATTACATGTCGTGGAATCAGGACGTAAGTTTATTTTTATTTTCTTAGTGGAAGATTCTGGAAAATTCTTCTATACCCTTAAACATAAAATGTATCCTTTTGTAAAAAAAGCTATACCATGAAGATGATGATGACGATCAGGTTAGGTTAAAGTGGATCTAGGAAAAAGCCCAATTTACATTTTGATTAAAATTCTGACTGCTTTGCGAAAGCACCACTTCAATTCTTTAGAGAAATCTTCTAAAACAGTTAAAATTGTATTTGATGATTAGAGATATATCATGGTTGAAGAACTACTAACCTAATAGATTTAATTAATTTTAACTAATAATAGACAACAAAACAGTTTTTTGATCAGACTCATTTTTTCCCTAATTCTGTCAATTCTCTCAACAAAGAGTTTTTCTTTCCGTTTTCTTCTTCTTCGAATAGTAATTTCAATATTTCCCTGTTAAAAACGCGTCCATGCTTGTTTATTGAATTTATTAAATCTTTTTTTTATTCTTTAGGTTCCCCAACACGTTTAAAACTTACCTATTACAATTAGAAAACCTTAGTCAAAACTAAGAATAAAATTAACAAAATTTTAAAAATGTCCAAATAAAAATAGTAGAAGTAGACAGCTGACCTACACCTAGCTGCTGCCACTAATCTCAACTTAAACTACTTATTACTTAAGGTCTTAAATGTAATGCTGTCAATAAACCAAAAATTTGTCTCTCAGGCTCTTGAAAAGACGCAACGCATAAGTATATGTGATCGTGAATCAAAATTCACGGTCTTTGTGATTGCGACCAAACTCGCAAAGCGCGAAAATAATCTACAAGGCCGTTTTTAACGTATTCATCGTGTTTTTTTTTCAAAATTTTTATTGTTTGATCACTAACACCCTTTTTTCAGGATTTTAGATGCATAGAAATGCATCTAATTTCTGTCAGCTGTAAATGATCAAAATATACTCTCGTTTCTGCTATTTTCGCAGGATGTACTTAAATGCATATGATATAATCCTTTAAGGCTTCATTCTTCTACGTCCATATAATTGTATGGAAGTGCAAGTAAATGCGCATACGAAGATAAGAAAAGCCACGTGCTCAAATAACTGTGTTTAGCTTACTTTTAATGTAAACACTTATTGAAAAGTTAACTAAATAGCTAACACTTTGTTATTTCTGAATCATTGGATATTTAACATATCTTTCAGTGCTATTACACTTTGCAGACCATCTACGCCAAATTACTCTATTTCCAGCCTTTTTAGTGCTTCTGTTGCGCCTTGTCTCCTATGGTCCTCTTATAAAATCGTTTGGATTTTGTTGAGTTTTTTGTACTTGTTATACCAGATTTCTAAAATTCTGAAGACACACTTTTCGTCTCTATTCTCTACTAGTGCTATTCTGCCTATAGTCTGTCGATAATTGATAATATTATGCTATGTAGTATTAAATCTTTATATCTTCTACAAATGGCTCGTGAGAAACTTTAGAGATCCCATTACATGGCATTTTACACCAGATCGCCCAGTGACTCACGCGTGAATCACTAAACTCACTGCAGTTTATATTTTAAATTAAGCTGATATGTAAATCACTGTCTTTGTTTCCTGAAATAAATACTTAACTGTAACGAAATTAACTGCGTAAGTTAAGTATGTATACATTGACATTTTGAATCGATTGAATTATGAATCGCCACACCCACACCGGGACTCAAACTTGACATCTTTCGTGTGAATGATCTTTTCGTTTTAAATCGCGTTTACTCGAACACACATGAACTGCACATGAAATTGCATAATTCAGTTTATCCAAGGACTTAAAAGTTTGTTTCAGAACTGCATATATTTAAAATTTTCAGACATCCATAGTTTCAAAAGTTTCGTAATTTAAAAGTTTTTTAGTGGTCTGAAATTTCAAACTTACTATTTTTCAAGGATCTTTCAATTGAAATTAAATCGAAATTTAAAATCGGTATTCGGAGATTCAATTTTAAAAATATGGTAATTGAAAGTGTCAAAGTTTCATATGTCAATTTATTTGGAATTTTACAATTTCATAGTTCCAGAAGAACTCCAGAATTTCAAAAAGCTTTAAATATTCAAGGGTAATGATTTTGAGATAGATTAAAAAGCATTTTATAATTTAAGAAAATCCAAAGTGAGTTTCATAGTTGCCGTTTGGCTGGGGCTACATTGAAATAATACGTTTTTCCTTGGGACTACCTTAAAAGTGTTATATTGATTGCATTGTCTCAAAATCTAAGTTGAATGAGTGCTTCTCGACGTGTGTCAGTACACACGTCGAGAAGCACTCAGAGATTAGAGATCAGAGATGTTCTGGTCATTAGGTATTCTTTTAAACTTTTGTTAGCTGAACTCTTCCTAAATGTCTTCAAAAACTCCGGTTACGAGTATGTCGAAACCTGCGAAAGAAAATGGTATTTAACAATAACTATTAGAAGGTAACATTAGTTTATAATACCTGTCCAGCAAAATGCTTTAGTGGTTTCTTTCCCCTAAACAAAACTGAAATACACGAAGCAATTTTTAATTTCATCAAATAACATCTGGCTGTATATCAAGGCTTCTCAACAACTTCTTCATCAGTAGTAGCTTCATCTGGTTCTTCAACATCATCATAGTCTTATTTCTCATGTTGTCGTTCATCGCCTATCTAGGAAACGTTTTAATCACCGTGACTCTACCATAAAGAAGATAAAGTACTGCAAAATCAAGATGCCGGATACTGATGAAAAATTATCAGACCTGTCTGTTTCAAGGTTGTTCATATTTGAAAGTAGCTCCAGCTGACTGTAACTCAATTTCAGATAAATAGTCAGGTTTTCAATAAATTTCCGTGTTTGAAAGTTTCTGACTCTCGATTTTTTAATATATTAAAATTTTAGGTCTATAGATTTCAGTATTTGAAAGCTTAGAGTCGCAGGGCTTCATATATAAAGAAAGATTTATTGATTAAGGTTCTTAGAATATTGCATGATTTAATGTGGCGCAGTCTCTGAGCTTTCATGAGCCAATGTTTCATTTCCAGCTTTTTTGCTTAGGCTTTCAGAATATTCATGTAACCAATATCACAATTTCTAAATCTAAGGTAAAGTTAAAAAGTTATTTAAAGTTATCGTTTCGGAGTTTCAATTGCTTAGGAGTTGCTTAGAATCTTAGGCTTCAGATCTATAAGGTTTCGAAAATTTATATTTTCAGACCTTCAAGATTCTATATTGGTTAAACTTTTGATATCTTAAGAAGTCAGAACAGTTAAATATATCTAACTAAATATTGCACTTTCAAACTCATTGAATTTATTATCTGAACCTATCCTTTTAAAAGTTTGAAATTTCTTGTATTTCTGAATAATAATCACAGGACTACTTGGACTACAGCGTCCTTTAGTTAAGTTTTCAAGTATAGATTACTTAAGAGTATCAGAGTTTTAAAAACCAACAGTTAAGTGGTCAATGTTTTTAGATTTTGCTGTTTGAGAACTGTAGATTCTGAAGTCTCATGGTCTTTCAGTATCAAAGATACGTAACTACCATGATGTTTGACAAGCTTCTGGGTGTTCGCAAACTTATTAAATTCAGAATCTGGTCGTAGATTCTTTGAAAACTAAAGATTACAAGAAGTCAATGTATTAAAGTTACAAATATTTGATATATTCATAGTAGAAGATAAAACAGATACAGATACGCAAATTCTACAATGATTCAATGACGCGGTTTAAAATTCTAAAAATAAGGTTACAGGGTAAAATTCCAATATATTTAAGCATGTGTTTTAGAATTCACGCTGAAACTATACCACTTTTAATGTTTCAATTTTAACAGTTATTCGCGCATCATACATTGCCAATAAAGCTCAAGGGTTATGATTGCATGGTTAAGAATTCTTAAATTTTTAAGTACAATATTGAGGGGTTTTAAGAAATTCAACAACTCCACCCCCTATTGACCACGGTCTAGAACAACTGGACGCGGCCAACTGGTCGCAAGCACAACTGGACGCAGGACCAACTGGTCGCAAGCACAACTGGACGCAGGGCCAACTTGGCGCGACACAAGTGAACTCAAGGACAAATGGGTACGAAAATCTATTATGTATACATGCCATGCTAAAATGTTTCTAATCAGAAAAAATTAAGTTATACTGGGTGTCCACTCTCAAAGGCAATTGACATTGTGCATTTTACTGTTATGTATTTTGCTGTTCTATAGTAAATCAATACATATTAAAGTAATAAACAGTTTAAGTAGTCGTTATTCTATTGTGATGTTTGAAACCGTCATTATTAACTTCCAAATGAAACAATTTGAAAAGCATGGCTTGTCATACTTAACAATTAACTTTTAAATTAGCATTTTAAAATAAAAACCGCTCGTTTAATATTATTAATCATTCGTTGGGCAATAATTTTCTCTTTCTATTGATGCCATTATCTTTCTTGTAATTGAATTTGGCGAGCAGGAATCACCAAAAACATCCAATGTTAAATGCACATGTTCGAGTTTAAGAACGAACGGCTGTATAATAATATTCGTAGAATCAAAATAACAACATTTAAACGAATATGTACAAATCGCTTTTAATACATAATAAATTGGCTATTAACAATACCCTAATCAAAATGTCTCTAGAAAGCGGATGTATTTGAAATATATGCATGACGATACCTACTTCTGCAGTACAGTGCAGTATTAAAACCAGTACTCCGTACGTATACTATAAAACATGCAAGTAATACTGTACAATATTTTCATTTCGATTCAACGAATATAAATTTTAGATCAGTAACAATAATTTGATGAAATATTTGCCAGAAATTTCTCAGAATGAGCATTTGCTCATGAATGAATGAAATATTTATGTGTTCATTTGAACACATCAATATTTCATTCACGTAATGTAAATGTGTAAATATATTTTATAACGACAGGGCTTATATTTTAAATGCAGTCGCTTCCTAAACACAGCTTAATTTGGCATTACATATTAATAAATTATGTGAGTTATGTAAAATATAAGATTTTTATGTATTTCTAGCCATCTGTATTTGTTCGTCTGCAATGTTTTTATTTTAATCCTACAAATATAATGATATACCTTTACTTTTTCTGGTCAAAAACATTTTAATATAATATGTACACTTAATAGATTTTCGCGCACAGTTGTCTTTGCTTCCACTTGTCTCCCGCCATGTTGTGCTTGCGTCCATCTGTCTCCGAGCTCGCTTGTCTCGCGCCCTCTTAGCCGCGTCCAGTTGTCCCATCCCGTATTGACCATACTCCCAGACTACGTTTATGGATGTTTCATATTATATTAAATAAAATAAGGTATACAAAATCGGTTTCAAGTTCAAAGGTCGACAAATAAATGAATTACAAGTGATTGATACTTATCTGATTAATCTGTCTATAGCTCGGTTGAAAACATCTAATTAATTAGTACCTTAGATTGAGAAATTGGGGTTAGAAGGAATACATCCAAAGGGTACGGGATAATTAATTTGGACATCAAAATTTTGAATTAACATTCGACATTTTGAAGTGTGAAGACGTGTAAAGAGATTTCAAATTTCAATTTAGAATTTGCAGTTTCTTCCATAACTTTTTCTTACTAATTGCTCCATAGCTTCACAATTTCGGTTTTAGATCAAATAGTTTAAAATTTATGAATTAGGATGCTTCATCTTCAGATGGCTGCAAATTTCAGAAAAGTTTTAAATACTAATAATAATTACAGTACGTAAGAATTTATGATCCCTAAAATGCTTTTCGCTCATTTTCATTCAGTTACTTCTCAGAATTTTCACACCCGACTTGAACCAAAATAAATAGGAAAGACCATTCTATCCGCATGCTTTTTAGGATTTGAGGAAAATGTATTTTTCATAGAAAAAAGTTTAGAAGAAAAACATAGAAAAATCGATTGATTTTTAAAAAATCCTAAAATATTAACTACGCGTAATTCTGAAAAAAAAAATCAAAAACACGCGAGTAGCTTATTAATCGTACTTCAGTTCATTTTAATAGATGAATTGATAAGGGCTGGAGACGAATAATTGGAAATAGTATTCTTTGGATTTTTAGTTATTATTGGTGTCAAAAGAGGCCACCATTTCATAGTTCATACATTTGCTAAACTTGGTTCCGCTCACTTTAGAAACGCGCGCGATATTGTTTCACACGTGGATGTAACATAGCTCAGGTAATCTTTTTTAAATAAAATTATGAAATACTTATTATATTTTATCAATAAAAAATTTTTTCAATTCAACAATTCAAATTTTAAAACATTTTTTTCCTGTGAGGGTGTTAAAACGATTTTATTTATACTTTACTTTAGTTATATTTTTATTAACAAAAATATATATAGCTTAAATTATAGAATGTCTATAAAATTAAGGGATAATTTTATGTAATTATTTCTTTTTAGAAATATTATATTTATAAAAAATTGTTTATTTATAAGATTATTAAATATTTATTAAAAAAATACCCAAACTGGGATTAGAACTTGAGTTTTGACATTCGAAATCTAGCGCGCCTTGAATTTCCTATGGTGACTGCTGTCATACCTTTTTTCTTTAATAAATGTCAATTTATCATAATTTTTTGTTTGTTTCTTTTTTGTTATTAATTAGTTTTTAATTCTTTTTTACAATATTGCTAATTACAGTAGACTAACTTATCATTTGATTAATTTTAACTATAATCGACAATTGGTATTAATTTCGTTCGTTTTGGTGTTGAAATTCTATAACAAAAAGAGGAAAGAGTAGAAAAGAGATGCATGATTCCCACTACTCAATATGGACGTGTAATTTTAGCAAACGAATCCAGCCACATTACAGAAGATTATTTCCAGGTTATGTCCCAAACGATAAATGCTCCTGCATACTTTAGGCCCTTAAGACTCCAAAATTGCATATTGTAAAGAATTTCATGCTTTAGACTTTTCAAATTTATACTCATAGATCATAACCTTCATGATCATCAAAATCGATACAATGAATCGTTTGACCTCCAGAAGTCATGGGTGGTCATGTACGTAAAAATATATAATTCTATAGTATTTCTGTACATTTTGCTAAGTGTAGGTATCTAGCAATACAACTTAGCTTCATGAACAATTCTTAGATTACCCTAAAGATGATTCGATGATTTTTTGACCTACAGAGGTCATCAAAAGTGTCATGTACATGGAAATATAAAATCGATGCGACGATTTGTTTGATCTCCGAAGGAGGTCATTCATAGAAGTGACCTTCAGAACAAATTTTAAATTACCTAAAAACGATCCTATCATTCGTGTGACCTCCAGAGATCATCAAACTACACCGTATTGTAGTGAACTATGGGTTGGTGTTTAAATCGAGCCAAACCTTACATAAATTTTGATAATCCAAACAATAAATGAAAATTCCAATTTTAGGGTAAATTTAAAAATTTATAAACTAAAACTTTAAGATTATAGGAACCTTTAATGGTCGCTAAAGGGTTTATCAGGGCGCTTTTAAGCTCATTTAATAATGTTCAAGAAATTAATTACTATAAGTTTTTATGTTTTATGCTGTTTGACGCAATTCTACAAAATTACATATTTTGATCACCCGACCTTTGGTATCGCCTGGGGATCTATCATTGTTAGGGTAATTTAAAGATTTTGAATAGTGAAGTTCAGTAAATCTGCAAAGTTTAGTGCAAGTTGGTCAAACTTCATATTTTAATGTACTTGTCCTTTGATGACCTCTAAAGGTTAAATGATCTATCGCATCGCTTTGGATAACTTAAACATTGTTTAGGAGACCTTGTCCTTTATTATACGTTTCAGAAATTTGCAATTTTTAAAAGTATAATTATCCGTAAAATTTAGAAGAAGCTGAGTTTGAAGTTTAAGGAAATTCATGGTTTTAAAGTTTCCTATCCTTAAGACATTTTAATTGGTAAAGGTCTTTATTTACAGTTTCAAAGATCCATAATTTTATCAAATTAGAATGTTTTACGCGTTGATTGGATATTGCTAGATTTCAGAAGATTGCAAAATTCAAAAATATTTAAATTTAAAAATTTTAAGAGTTGCGATTTTAAATTTTCGTTATTAAATTTCTAACATGAATTTAACAGAGATAATTTGAGTTGAGTTTTGAAGTTTTGAAAAATGAAACTTTAAAACTCTATCTTACAATTCATTAAATCAAGAAGAGAAATTGATTGCAGTTTAAAAGATCTCTACAACCCAATATTGGTTTTAAGGTTTCTCACCAATGTGAAACGAACATGCTTCAATATAATATAGTAATGTTAAGTTGAGAAGGTAATACACAAATTGAAAAACCTGTCATTAAAGTTGAGTTTTCTAAATTAAAACCGTTTTAGGAAATTGAATTTAATATTTAATTATTCACACATTTGTAAAGTAATTCTACTAACTAAATGAAATTATTTAACAAATGCCGTTTAATATTGGAATGATATTAGTCCACTCAATCGAAAATTTTACCTTGTAGGTCAACAATTAATTGTAAGTAATAAATATATAATAATAATATAACAAAGTTATTAATACAATGTAATTAATGAAGTATTTTGCATAATCTGAAAGACCTTGAACGACTAATTAATAATTTATAATTATTTAATATACTGCAATTCTCTTTGTTTCTTTTGTTTATTTAATTTAGGGAATTTCAGAATAATTAAAAAATACATTTCTATTGAATATTTTATTTAAAGAAATAATAACATTTAATCTAAACTAAAAAATAATAATAAAATAAAACGTTATTGCTATGATTAGGTAGGATTATTGAGAGATCTCGGTTTTTAACATTGGCTTTTCTATTAATTCGTCTAGTTAAATGTTTGGATCAAGATTAGAAGCATACAACGTAGACGTGGCTGTTCTTTGACGTATTGGATTAAATTATTAATTTAGGCACATGTCAGAATTGTTCTACAAAACCTGCTACATGCCGAAGTACATACATTGATACGAGAAATCGTTATTGAATCCTCTGTATACTTTATTAAAATATAAGGTGTACATTCATCTAAAGACAAATAAAAGACCGATTTGCTTTTTATGGAAATATCATCATTAATGAAAAGCACCAGGAATAATAGTTGAGTTAATTAATTACTAATAATAATTATTATTATTGATTAATTAATTAATTAATACAGCAAAAAATCTTAAATTGTCTAGCAATTAAAACAGAAACTCTTGACATAATAAATACATAATGCATGTACTATTCAAAAAAATACTAAAAACTAACAACAAACATGACATTTTTAAAGTTAATCAAAAAAACGAAAGCTAAGACATGCAAAGCAAAAAGCAATTACATAATTTGTTAATTATATTATTAATAAATTAGAATAGCCAAGCCTAATTAATTAAAATACCTAAATAATTTATTTCATTGCTACTCTACAATTAGATATTTTTCGTTTTGCTCCTTTATTAAAAAGATTCGAGTTTTTAATTTTTAATTCTATTTTTATTTGGAATAATAAAAAGAGCAAATACGCCATTTATGTAAAATAAGTTAAGTTGCAATGTGTGGAATGTCTTTTACCGGTACTTAATCGGCTGCTATCGTTGTAATAACAGTAGTTACAATTATATAAAAATTTGATAACTTTCACGGCAACGCAATGATATAATAATTTGCCATAACATAAATGTATCTTTAGAACATTTTTGATTCTTATTATCATATTCGTAAATGAAATATAATAGTGTTTAGAATTAGGATTTAAATTGTTCATAAACCTGTATAATCTCAAGATTATATAAATTATAATATGTGTTAATTGTAAAAGTATTTAGGAAAAGCGATTAAAAATTATAATAAATACAAAATATACATTAATCAGTTTATGGTGGCGATTTTCGAGGTTATAGTAATTATCTTGTGATCACCAAGTAGGCAAAAGAATGTACCATATTTGATCATCAACAATAAAATTATTATTCGTATTGTAAATGGTAACTGATGTAAAGAAGAAATGCCACGTCTATGATAGAAAATATTTAATAAGGTTTTCGATAAGGCAAACTGTCGCTGTTTTCTTAAAATAGAATTTAGTTTTATTTACATCACAACGTACTTCACTTGGTGTTGGGATGGCCAGCTCAAAATCGCCTGCAACTATCTAAGTGGTACTCAAATGGGAAACTACATTAGTATATTTACATTTACAAACGTTGAAAAGCATACAACAATAATTATACATTTTTTTTGATAAAAGATGCCTATAAATATTTTTTATATGTTTAAAAAATATTATAAAATATATACCGGTCATTCTGGAAAATTCTAATTAAAATGTGCAATAATAATTATATGTACAATTCTTTTTAACTAATATAAAAAATATAATAATAATACTAATATTTGCTACAACCCATAACCTGGAAACCAGTCCCCAGAAGCTGCATGTTATAAGCTTGTGCGGGAGGGAGGGGGCGATTATTATTATTACGTAGGCCCTACGTGCGACTGCAGCCGACTTAAAGATGGAACAGCGCAAATCCCACATTTGTGTCACGGCCAAGGAAAACTGTAGAAAGCCTTAACCAGATCTGCCTTAATATATAAGATTATTTAAAAAAAAATACAAACAGTAAGAGAATTATAGTTCGTTCAGGGAATATTTAATTTAGAAACAATAATAATTGTACATTTCTTTAATATTTAAAATAAACATTTAAAAATATAATTTTTTACAAAGATGTAGTACTATGTATAGTTAGAAATGTACAAGTACTTTTAAAAATGTATGCAATAAAAAAGGAGGAAATTTAAATTCAAATAACCGAATAAAATATACATATAAAAATATATTTTTAAATATATTAAAATATACAAATATAGGTACAATTATTTTAAAAAGTACATACAATAAGGAAAACTACAGCTCATTCTAGGAAGTTTTAATTTAAAAACATACAATAATAATTTTATATTTCTTTAATAAAAAATATCTATAAATACATTTTTTAAATACAATAATATATACAATAACATTAAATACAATAATAATATACGCTGTATATAATTATACGCTTTTTTAACAAAAGATACGTCTAGAAATAAAAGTTTAAAAAAATATGCAATAAAACATAAGTACAATTATTTTAAAAAATACATTTAATAAAAAAATTACAGTTCATCCCAGGAAGTTTTAATTTAAAAACATACAATAATAATCATACACTTTTTTAATAAAAGATACCTTAAAACAAAGAATTTAAAAATATATTTTTAAAAATAGCATGCAATAAAGGAATTACAGCTGATTCTAGGGAATGTTAATTTAAAAAACATAAACTAATAATGTTACATTTCTTTAATAAAAAAATATATATAAATACATTTTTTAAATATACAATAAAATATAATATATACAATTGTAAAATGAACAAAACAGATTAGTAAAACTTTCACACGTTTATTATAATTAAGTACCTGACAATTGTTTCTACAGTTAAGCTGTTATCAGGAACAATACCTACTTTTTGCCCGTGAAATTTAACGCTTTAAATTATATTTTTATGACCTGGTGCTTAAAAGTTCCACTATTATTTCAGACTCGGTCTAAATCCGTCTTAAACTTGGATTCGTTTTTGAAGTGCTCTGGCACTTTTCGGACTTCACTCGTTGAGAATTGTAGATTTACTTATCTGTACGATAGTCAAAATCTCATACTCAAATAGGTTCAATAAAATCTAAAGAAAGGTTAAATAGGTTCAATAAAGAAATGCATTGCAGTTAGAACCCTAGAAATTGTAACAGACTCTCTACTTTGCCTAGAGAATGGACATATTGCTTGTAGAGTAGTTGCCTATAAGGATTTCAAACAATTCCCTTAAAATTCAGAATTCTAGTGTAAGTAATATTTTAGGCTTGTTGGTATGTTAATGCGACTATCCAAATGAGGCAATCCAGATAACTGCTCAAATTCTTGATACTCGATATTTTTGAAAAATCGTAAGACGCTCTTCCATACAATGTATAGTTGTAAGTTAGATCTCTACCAGAATTTCTTGCTATAAAGAAGGAAAATTTAATTTAAAGTTTTATCAAATGCTTAGAATTCTACTCAACTAACTAATCAACTAAACCGATGATTTATTTTCCAGGGGTTGGTTAGAGGTTAGATGTTTATCAGAAAATTAAAGAATTCCAATATTTTGAGCATTTATACCAGAATGCTCAAAATATTGGAATTCAACCAATCAAACCTTTAGAATTGGCTTTAATTGACGTTTCTGGAACTTTTCTAGTACTGACTACTTAATTGGAGAATGGATTTTACATAATGATTCTAGATAATGCAGTAGAAGTGTATTCCTCAAAGTGTACTCTTCAATGACATTCTACAATTTAACCTTTACCAGAGGAGTTTTTACAGAAATCTAACCCCTATTTAGTATGCATAATAAGCTCCAACTGTCGAGAGGATATGTTAATTAATCTCAGATTTTGCCTGTGAACAGAGTAATCAAATTCTTGTTATTCGAAAAGATTTATATTTTTGTGTACCTAGTAGCTTTAATTTCTCAGTCAATATTGCTACACAAAACTCCTTCAACCCTTCCCTCCCACCCCCTACGGGAGATCACGTTTTTTAAACTGACACTTTGAAAGTATAACATCAGAACTGCATATAGTTGTTCCTACAGACCTCCCCGTAAATGTTTGGTTTTACAGCCGCCTAGCCCGACCTTTACGGAAAGATCATAGATCAAAAGTGAAATTTTTGAAAAAGTGATGACATTATATATTATAATCAATACTAGAGTCCTCCCCGTCTAGGCCAGATTCGACCTGCGGCCACCGAGGGGGGCATGGATTAAAAATGATACGTTTGAAAAGTAACAACGGGACTATATCAAATTGACTTTAGAGACCTTCACGTTGATTTGACCTGGGGTTACTCTCCTGCTTTCTTGATATGGGGGGAGCATAGGTCAAGAGTGACACTTGAAACAGTGACATTGGCACTACTATATGTAATCGACGCTCGAGATTTCCCCGTCTAGATTAGAGTTGGATTTTGGCTACTTCCCACCCCCTGCAATGGTAGGTATAGGTCAAAAACGATAGTTTTGAAAAGGTGACAATGGAACCACATGTAATCGGTCCTGGAGACTTTCCTGTCGAGGTCAGATTTGAACCACTTACCCGTCCTCGTGCGTCGAAAGTGAAACTTTTGAGGTGTCGCTAGTGTTTCGGACTCAGAAAAACCTTCATTTTTTGTCGTCTTCAATTATTAACTAATAATTAAGCTAATTATTAGTTAATTCTGTGGTTCTGAGCAAGATGATCGTCTTACACAGATAGTTTGCTTATCCAGTTTTTTAAGAGCTAGTAAACAGTTGTTTAAAATAGTTACAAATTATTTACAACCTGTGGGTGTAACCAATAAACGTACAGGAAATTAGTGTCAATAAGAAACTACCGTAGATACGTTACCTTGGTCATTCAATAAGAAAAACTGTAGTTTCTATTTAATTATATTCAAAAAGGTTTACATCCATCCAGAATGTTTTTACTTAAAAATCCACATTAAAGTATGGTTTCCAACAGCTTTGATAGTTTTTGCAAATTATCTGATTTTCGAGCTAGTCTTCGTCGCAGATTTCCTTACACTGTATTACAAACTCGTCGTTAAGACAACAGTGTGCTTCTATAATTGTTTGTAGTAGATTTTCACTGCATTTCTGATTTTTTTTAATGTTTTGCTTGACCGTTTCATTACCGATTGCTTGTTGACCTGGAATCTCCAGGACTTAAAACACGTTTTATAGAAAACGGCGCTGTAAAAAATTGAATAGCTTAGAATGAAAAAACTGATAAATACATTCAGAAATATTTATGACCACTCAATCAACCAGATATAGGATATACTGTATATAAAAATTGTTTGTGCAATACTATTTATTTTTTGTAGTAAGTAACAAAGTAGTTTTACAGGGAGGATTTTTTTAAATTTTGTTTATGTTGAAACTTCAGAAGAATGTTTGTAAAAATTATTAATGATTTGAAATTTGTCCACAAACAACACTAAACACAAAAAATGAATTTTATAATAAGGCGAATTTATTTAGTATGTATCTGCTACGTTTTTCATTAGTAATTTCATTAAACCCTTAGGGGAAACTGATTTTAAAAAATGAACGTTTGAATTTCTGTAGGTTGCTACATAAAATTACGGCCCAGGATTCCCCGGACTTTCAGAAATAGAAGTCTTTAGTCCCGGGAATAAAGAAACTGTCTCAGACTCAGAAACACTATGTGGGGCACAAGTTCCTTCGGAGGGGGGGACTCGGATCTATGGAGCCTGTTTTGCCAATTGACCTTTTTCCAGATCATTAGCTTGGACCAGATACTCAAACTTTCAACATACAAGACTGTGACAATAATTTCCTATTGCGGCTCTCTATTAGTGGAATTCTAAAATAAATTTTTCTATTTATTTTATTGATTGTTTATTTTTGTACTGTTTTATCCTAAATTTCCCTAATTGAAGATTAAAAAACATCATAATAAGTCAGTGGCATACTTAGGGGAGAGGGCTAACGGGTGAGGCCACTCTCAAACTTTTTTTTAATAGTCCAGGTAATTTATGTCAAAATCAATGTTATGTGAAAATCGTAAGTATTTTGTTTCAAGATTTTTATGGAGTACCCTCTCCCCGAAAAAAATTGTAAATAGGTCTCTGGAAGTACTAAAGTTTCGTTATTTACCTAAGCTTGCTACATAATTCTATTTTATTAATCGGAGAACCAGAAATCAAAGCCTTCTATACTTCAACCTTAAATGCAAGAAATGAGTCATTTTCGTAATCACACCTAAATAAACAAATATGACCCGGGTGAGATAAGATAAGAGTGCAAATTTCACGTTGCTAAGAATTCAGTGACGTACGCTAGAACCAACAGATTTTCTGCTGATTTTACATTTTCTTTTAATTAAAGAGGGGTTTGTTCCGCTACTGGATCTTTCTAGCTCATTCATTCTTTATTATATCATTTAAAGTACAGTGTGGCCTTCGCGTAATTGTAGATGCTTTTTACATTTTCGTCCACGTGCTGTGTCTCATTTATTGTAGTTTTGGTTGAACTATAGTCGTAAATCATTTTTCACGTTTTTCTTGAAAATTTCCCTATGTAAGACTGTGAATATTTATTATGGTTGAAAAGAGAACACAATACCCTATCGATTTCAGTAAAAAAATACCACAATCATGTAATTTAAAAAAGTTCGATGACGTCATCACACTCAGGTCGATTTAGTAAATACAAAATTTTCTAAACCAGAACATAGAGAATTTTATGCCATTTATAGTTTATACGATTTCTGACCGAAAATGAAGTTGCTACAAAGCGGGGCGCTTTAAATCAAACAGACTGTATATACAGTGTCAGTCAAAACTATGATGAAAACGATTAATTCTAAAATAACGTTATTCTGAGTTAATATCTGATTTTCAAAGCTAATTTATATTCTACGTTATGTAAAATAGTTAATTAATGCCATGTTATAATTATCTCTGATTCAACTTTATTTACTTTAATTTAAGAAAAAAATGTGGGTAGTCATGTTAATTTGCTTTTCTAGCAAATGTTAAATTTTACTAGTAATTATTAGTGTTGGTAATTCTATTCTCTAGATATTATTATAATATAAATAATATTCCTATGGCTAAATGTAAACAAAATTTAAACAAGAACCATCAAATGTTACGCATCGGGTAGTCTAATAATTAGACTGTGTTTACTAATTTAAAATTTGTTTAGTGTGTATTCATAATGTATTTCTACATTAATCCATAATTAAGCTTGTTTAATAAATCCAACCAACCACCCCTTTTGATAGAATAACAAAAGAGTCGAAAAAATAATGACAGAATCGAAAAACCTTCCTGTAACGTTCCTTTTCCTACCGGAAACCTTAGCTGAAAAAATTCATAAACAAAAATGCAAACGAACCTCCTAATTTTTTTCTCTCTAGACACAACCATAAGCTCGTATTAAAAAAAAGACAAAAAAAGAGGGAAGGGTTAAAACCACATCAAGAAAACTCAACGTACTATACGTTTTTTATGTCTCTACTCGTCTTTTAGGAAGGTGATTTTTTCACACACTTCTTTTGCATACGTTAGTGTGTGCATCCCATATATTTAAAGGCTTAATGAATATACTCAGTAATCCGTCCTTTATTTCTGACGCTTTGAAAAGGAAGGGTTGAGAGTCCGGTAATTACCTATGCGAGAGATGCTTCTTCCCTTATTTTACTAGTACACACTACCTTTAAAAAGATTCAGACTCCTTTTAAGTTGTTTAACGAGCTGAATTTTTTTCGTTAATGACTTCTTTTCTGATAATAATTATTTTGTTAAGATGCTTAGAAGTTAATCAAAAAATATATCCTTTTTTTAAAGAAAATAATCCTTTAATAATAAACTTTTTGCTTCTCTAGATTATTCAAAAAAAGTTGAAAATCCCCATTTTTCTTCATTTAACAAAAAAGAACGTCCCTTAATATGCAAGTTTTAATTCCGTTTTTCTGTTGAACTAAAAAAATAGGGAAAAGGGTTTAAGAAAACCGTTTACGACCACCGCAACTACAACAATAAAAAATATAGATGATCATATACGTACTCGAGCTTGCATATATAAATAAAATTAAAAACAAACCCGGAATAAGTATAAAGGATTCAAATAAAAGGCAGTCCCTGAGATAAAGGTTAAAAACTAAAGAGGCATCTGCATACATAAGTCTTGAAGGGGTTGATGCACATCCATCCATCCACCACTGACCTGCCTGCGTATGCAAATATCAACGTGACAAAAATGCCTATTAACAAATAGACAAATGGAAGATAGATGATTCGGATTCATTTGAATCGTCGTGAGAACCGCTGCGGGTAAAGAGCTAGAAGATAAAAAAAATTAGGGGGGTCTCTTTTTGTCTACACACGTTTAATATGTGTTGTTAGATGATGGGCTGTGAAAAAATACAACCCGAGTATGCATGTATGCAAATCGCCAGAGTTAAATGCAATTTTTTACGTACTGAGCATTTTAACGGCTCGGCATTTTTTTCGTTTCGCTTGATCGTTTTTAACGTCTTTACTCACTTCGAGGTTCTTTCTGTTTTGTAATTAAAACTAGAATTGAATCGCAAAACATTCTTAATAAACGTTTAGAATTTAATTTATCCAACTTTAGCAATAATTAAATAAAGAGAGTTTTCGGGGAAGCTAATTTTTGTAATCAATTCACCTAATTTAACAACTAATGAATGAGGATTAAAGAAAATTCAAAAAACGTAGAAATGACCTTAGGCTGATATTTTAATGAGATTTTGCCTTTTCTCTTATTAAAGTAGTAGCGAAAATTGGAGAAAAAACTTTTTCTATATTATAAGCAACGATGTTGGACAAAGATTATTGCGTTTGTAAATAAAAAAATATATTATTTATAATTTAATTTCATTATTTAACAATTGTTATTAAATGTTAAGACTGAAAAACAAAAACACCATATTTTAAAAACACCGGGTAACCAGTTGTGATCTCTCAATTCAAACGAGGCCAAGTGATCGTTTATAAAATCTGCCCAGGTAAATAAAATTATTATTTCTGTTTATTAATTTAAACAGTACTCATATTATATCCTGAAAATGAAAAACATTGCATATAGTTCTTTTTTTAATGCAAAATAATTTAAATTAGCGCAACCAAAAGTAAGTTTATAAGACGCTCATGATCAGACACGATTACATTCTTCAGTTAGTCGGAGCAGGGTGATAATATCTCCAAGTCGCTGCCGTCCCAGGTTGGATTCCATCTGGCTGATAACTTCTCTTTTTTATATTTTTAGTTAACACAAAATTTAAAATGGAAATTTCTCTATTCGATAACGTTTATTTTGCACATAATTTTAATAAATTGAATTTCAAAATTGTAATTCTGAACTGCAGTATTGCATACGACTAAAAAACAGGTTAAGTAAAAATTAATATCATTTTACATTGACTACCTAAATAGGTACGTGATTAGCAAAGTTTATTAAATTTGTGATATCTTGTTTCTAGGAAAATGGTAGGCATCGCAGTAAATGACTGGAGCATTTATATTATTAACTTAACCAGGCCAGTAAAATGCAACAAAGAATTGTAAAACTTTTAATAAGTAAAGTAAAACAAGTTATCAAAATTGCCAGTCACATGATTAATAAACAACAAGTTTTCGAAGAGAAAAAATTATATTTTTAAATCGTGTTTTGTAAAGCAATCAAATTTTAAAAATCTGCCATTTGGAATCGAACCTGGAGCGGCAGCGACTTAGGGTTATTATTACCCCGCTCTAGCTAACTGAGCTATGGTATCATATCGGCGCTCGAGCACGCCACACTAACTTTAAAAGTAAGTTATACTAATTTAAATGGTTTTTCTTTGAAAAAGAAACTAAATGTATTTTTTTTTTGTTATTTTAGCAATTATTGTTTAGCAATGCTTTTAAGCAAATTTAGCTTTACATGTGGATATAGATATAGTTATCAAAAATTTGATGAACTCTAAAAATTGTTTTGCCTTTTTTCTAAGTTGTGTCACTCTGGCCAATATAAGTTTGGTGGCATTGTAAATAATTCATCTTCTTTTAGAAGCAATTAAATATTCTTGTGTCAAAAATTGTGTTTTGACGGTTCTAAAGAGGTGAGTAGAAAAATCTATACATATTGATACGATATTTTTATTTTCAAATATTTTAAATGCTATCAAACACTGATATATAGATGCTGTCGTAACAAAGATGAAATACACAACTCACTGCTTGCTTACTTTTAATTGAAATAAATGCCCCTGCTAAATATAAAGTTGTGAAAAGTCTAACCCTCCACAAACTGAGTCTCTCTCAGGCGGCTCGCTTCAATGGATAACTGAATTTTTACATTTAGCGACACAGTAATATAAAAACACATACATACGTAATTTTCAAAATAATAACAACACAACTTTATTTTTAATTAACATGTACCAAAGAACAACAAACAAAACAAAATGAAACTTGAAAATAGATACCAGAAAAATATAATTTCTTTTATGTGAAGTAAAAAGATAGAAATACTTCTTAATTATGAATTTATCGTTAAATATTTAAATGTAACAACAAAAATTTACTAAATTCAGTAATTTTTAATTCACCCCAAAATAGTCCAGTTTTCTTTATTTGGAGATTAATACTTTTGGAATCATCATATTTCTTAATTACTAAAAATAAAACAGACTGCTATTAAAAACTCACGTTTATATTTTAATTGCTTTGTAAATATTTGTATCTGCTTGGCTGCTTTTATTAGTCTCGACAAATAAATCAAGAAACGACCTCTTTCAAATATTTCCAAATAAAGGGTTTTACTAATTGGAATTCTAAATCCACTTAATTGTACAATAGTGGTAAGTAAATTAATTTTAAAGTCCAAATCCGTTTATAGTTACCGATTACAATCAAAGTTTTTTCTTTCTAGTAAAATATTTCCATCGAAGAGTAAAAAAAAGAGTAAATTAAACACTTGTTTAACTTGAAGCACTTGTTAATTAATCACTTAAATTTACTTATTTTCTTAAATTCCAAACACTTTGACGTTTCACAAAAATATCACTAACCTCAAAATCTTGACATAAATTTGTTTACATTTTAATTCATAACATAACCTTAAAACTATTTTATGCTCTCCAAGTGAACTTCTTGAAAGATGAAATTAGAAGAGAGCTGGCTACAAAAATTGCCGTGATTTTACATCTTTTTGTCGTAACAAATGAATGTGATACATGACAAGTTAATTTAACTTAATCAGATTATTGTTTAAAAATTTTAATTAACACAAAAGCTAATTAGATAAAGTTAAAGATAAAAAATTCTGAATCCATAGTATGCTACACTTATGTGTTCATTACAAAATAAGCCCTCTTTTGAATGTTGATGGAACCATTTTCAAACGACTATTTATTAACTTACAAATACCTTTTCACACTTTCCTATCTTCACAAATCTAAACATTATATCCTTCAAAACATTATTTGAATAATTTCAAGCATCAACACCATGAAAACTCAAACCAATTAACAATATTCATTGAACTTCCAAAAGTGCAACATAATTACATGTTTTTATATGATACAAACACCCCCTACATTTAAGATAGTAACAATTAGGTGGTAACAAAACAATTTTACAATTCTCCGCCAAGACTATTTAACCAAGAGCTGTAAAACTTTGAAATACTAGAAACTAATGCAACTAAGGAATATTGTTAACATGAAAACACTTTTTTAAATACTTATTGATAAGGCATGTTAATCAGGTGTATACTTTAGTAAAGAAAGTTTACTCAAAATTATTCTCTTGAAAATTGAGGTTATGCAACCAATCTAACATGATGCCCACAATTATATAATAAGATTATGAAACTTTAAAACTAAAACTTAAAGTTTTGAAATCTGATTATTTCTCATTCGAATTTAAATCTATAAAACATTAAGAATTCTATTATCTCGATATTTAAGTTCAGGAGTTATAATACTTTGAGACGAACATCTAGAACTGTGAAAACTGAAACTTTTGGAATGTTGAAGCTTCTAAACTACGAAAGTAAAAACTATGAAACTGCAAAATTCAAGATTCTGAACTCTGGCATTCAACTCTTTGAAACCTGATCTTCCGATCTTTAAAAATCTAAATATATTGACAGTTTGAAGATCATACACAATATCTTTATAATTCAGTAACCAAAATTTAGAACACCGAAATTGTGCATCTTGAAAGTTTTAAACCTTACGAAATTCTATATCTTAGAAAGGTTAACAGTTATCAAAATTATGAAATCTTCAAAATTCAGAAATTTCAAGATTTAAGCGTTTCTGATATGTAGATTATCGAGATTTTCTAATTGTAAACTTTCAGACTTGCAAAATGCTATAGTTTCAAAATCTGTAGAATCTCAGTTTCAGGAATTCGAAAATTTTCCTTGGACGTTTTAATGAAAGCTTCAGGAATTTAAGATTCTAAAGATGATGTTTAGAAGTTGAGATCTTAAAGGTCTTACAGGTCAGAATTTTATGCTTATGCAGCTTAGGATTTCAAAAGTTTCAATTTTTTGTGATTTAATAACTAATCCCAGCATCAAGAATTTAACAGTTTCGAAGAGAGGTTTGAAAAATCATACTATACACTTGGATAAGGTTTGGGATTCGACATTTAAAATTTTGACACCTTTATATTTTACTGTGTGTTCTGTTGGTTTACATGCTCGTTCAAAAAACTCTAGAATTTTATTTGAGTCTGTTTTAGCTTCTGTGTTGCGGTAGACTTTGTTTAAGCTTTTGTCCAGTCTGGCCAGTATATAACATGCAGCTTGCAAATAAGGTTAAATAAAAGATTTTTCATAGAAATTTTACTAAAATCCGCCCTATATCTTTTGTCTTCTGATGAACCATTTTCTTTTTTCTTTTTATTTTTTTGTATTTTCTCATTTTTACTCTCATCTACCTAGGAGTTTCGATAATGCGAATATTTTGCGAGACCTATAACATTAAAAGAATGAAAATTTAGAGCAAATAGTTTTTTCTAAAAGTTGTTATTTTTTGATGTAAAACAACGTTTTATTATTCTTTCTATGAGCTAAATTAAAAACACTAAATATACAAAAAAAAAAAGTTTAATAAGTCTTGTCTAAAAAAAGCATTTTTTTAATATCAGCAACAATGAGAGTAATTCTCATTATTTTAATTTTTCAGGGTCTGATACCAACGAGTATTAACTTTTAGCTTCGCTTTCTCTAAATATCTACAAAAAATATTGTTTTGTTTGAATCTTAAAGGTTAAAGCTTTAAAAAGCTTAAATTATAGTTTCATTTAGGTAGATTTTTTTCTGTACGCAGCTTTTAAATAATAAAACATTTTAGAGAATAAAATCATGCAAGCGATAGTTAAAACGCTTGAGGGATGAATTTTATTGTAATATGAGCATAGAATAATTATTATTAGAGAGGGTTTATTTTCATGAACACATTTTTAATGGTAGTTATACGTAAAGTAGTGGAAGCTGATTCCCAAATATGTGAAGTATTTTGACTGAGAGATGAAATACTAGTCAAATAAGGTTCATCGTAAGGAAGGATTGATAAATGACAGAGTTAGTGGGGGGGGAGCAAAAAGTTGGTTTGTTCGAGTGTTCTACAAAGATAAAGAGTTGTTAGAGAGATAAAGTTACACAAGGATCTTGAAATTAGGAATGAAAATTTTATAAAAGTTTTTGAACTGTCAATTTCAGTGATAACGAATTTTAAGGTGGTTAACAAACCTTCATGGCGCTAAAGTTTCGAAGTCTCAGAGTTTCAAAGCCGAGTACTAATTTTAGACTTTTGGAACGTTCCAATTTCCGAATTTTCAAAGTTTCTATGTTACAGAATTTACCATTTTTATAGTTTAAAAACTTTGGATTGCCGATTTTTTGCATGTGCGAGAATTTAAATTTTTAAAAAAATTTAGCTTCGGAGTTTGAGAATAACTTTTTTTTTAATAGTTAAATTAAAACATTGAAGTTTCAAACTAAAAGGGTATCGATACATTTATTGAATTTCTGTTGTTTTAAGATTTCCTATTTCAAATTTCAGATTTGCATGTTTTTATGTTTTAGTTAGTGAAGATGTATTAGTTTAGTAGATTTAGTTTTTCAGATTACATAATTTTAAGGTACAATTTAGGTATAACGCCATTCAAATTTACAAATTTCGAATGTTTGAGCTATTCAAAAGTAGATGCCATATCCACAATTTTAAAGGTTCAAATAATATAATCAGCGTTTCTGCTCCATGACGAAATCATCTGTAGATGAGCCCGCCACTACCAATACGTTTAAATAACTAACTTTTGGTTATTTCAAACTAAACTGTAATTACAGTTTACAGCAGTGGACACGTATAACAATAAAAAATAATACATAATCAGATATCTCCAATGAGTCCAATCAATCACTTTTCTTTAAAGGAATTGATTTTGCGCCACTAACACCTTTCATTCCGGTCACACTTTCAATCTTTACATTGCAGCTAGAGCTCGGTTTCAGATGCGGAGGTATTCGAAAGATTTCGAAATTCACAGGATTTTTTCAGGACAAATACATAAATATCTTTTGAACTTTTTGATACGAAAAAAGCTTTTCTTTAATGATACCCTTACCTTTTTTACAGTTTTAGTGAAACGTGTTTTTTTTATTAATAATAATGATTACTATAATTGTAAGTCTACATATAACTACTTTTTTTGCAGAATAGTGACACCTAGACTAATTTTTTTAACGGTGGTTGTGTTTTTATTGAAAAGCTTTTAGTAACCATGAAATTAACAGATTTTTTTCTACATTAGAAAGTAAAAAAAATAGTACCGTAATCAAAAGCATATCCACAGGGGCAATTAATATCAAAGCAGGAACTAATGAAAAAAAAGAATGGAAATTGTTTTAGTGTCTATAATGTAAAAAAAACTTCAAGAGGGAGAGAATGATTAATTTTAATATGTACCCTAAGGGCAGTTTTCTGTTAAAAAAATGCTTAAAGTGAAAAGTTATGCCTTGTACATAATGTCAGTCTTTCTTAATCACTGTTTTCATTTTTTTACATTTACATACTATTCGATGGAATAATTTATATTAAAACTAGAAAATGATTAAAGAATTATGAAACTTGAAACTCAATTCTGGTTCCACCAAACGCCGTCTCCCTGAATATTTTGAAGTTGTGGAATCGACATTGGCTTAAAGTTTAAATTTCTCCGTATAAACCTTGTATACCGAAATTCTGCTATCTTTGAATAAATTGGTCCTGGTGGCCCTAATATTTGAATGTTATGAAACTTCGAACCACAAGAAACTTAAAATTCTTATGAATTTCTTTGCAGCTTGAAATCTTTGAAAATATTAATTAAATAAAACTTCTTGAAACATTTGAAACATTTTCAATTTAGAACCTTTAAACTCTGACCTCTGTAAAGTATCTGTGATGCTAAGAACTTCAAAATTTGCAAAACTGATTCTGTGAGATTCCGTGGTTTTCCAAGTTTTATAATTCTAAACGTTGGAAACTTCAAAAGTGTGAAACCTACCAACACCTTTCGGATTCGAAATTCTGAATTTCAATAATTTTGGAACTTTAAAGACTGAAACATTTTAAAGTTTGAAGTTCGCAAATTCAAAATATATAGAACTTTAAATATGTATTTCAAGCCTTGGATTTTCTGAATTGTGTATCACCTTTAGAACACTGAAGTTAATTTTGAAACTGTTGAGTTTGCAGAGTAAATCGTTTGTGCCTGGTTGATTATTATTGATTGGATTATTTAAACGAAATTCCGAACATTTGAATCTGTGAAACTTTATGTGTCTGATTCATTAAAATACTGAAACTTGATATTTTCTCATAAAATTGCTTTAAAACGTTCCTCTTGTGCAATTTTTTGATTAACCTAAAGATGATTCTTTTGATCTTCGAAGGTCACCAGTGTTCATGCACAGAAACAATTTGCATAATTTCTAAATTATCCTAAAAACGATTCCATGGTTTTTCCTCCAGAGGTCACTGAAGGTCTTTTACATTTAAGAATAGCGAAATCCCTTAAATTTGTAACTTATAAAGCTTGATCTCCTCAACAATTTCAAAATTACCTCAACAACTGACAGATAATTCGTTTCGGCTCTATAAATCACTTATAGAACTTATAGAGCCACTTAACCTTCTGAATACTTTCGGACTGATCTCCAGAGGTCATCATAATTATTATATTAAGACAAAGTCTCGTCGAGTTGCTTCAGTCTTGCAGACTTATAGAACTTAATCACCCGAACAATTTCCAAATTACCCTAAAGGTAACCCCATAGATCATTTGACCTCCAGAGGTCACCAAAGGTTATTTACGTAAAAACAGTAATTTCAATTGAATTTTTCTGAACTTATAGAGCTTGACTTCAACAATTTCTAAGTTACCCTTGAAACAATCTGATAGATTATAGACCTCCATAGGTTATTAAAGGTCACTTACATAAAGTATATAGTTCTATTGAATTTTTTCAAACGTATTGAACTTGACTTCCTGAACAATTTCTACATTATCCTAAAAACGAACCGATTGATCTCCAAAAGTCATTATAGATCAAGTACATATAAATGTAAAATAACCATAAAATTGCTTCAAGCTGTCTCATTTCTAGAACTTTACTTTAAAAACGATTCAATAATTCTTTTGTTCCCTAGAGATCATCAAAGGTCATTTTCACAGAAATGTAAAATTTCATTGAATTTCTTTAAACTTATAGAGCTTGACTGCCTGAACAACTTTAAATTACCCTAAACATGATTTGATAGATAATTTGGCCTCCAGAAGTCATCATACGTCATCTACATAAAAGTATACAATTCAAAATTGCAAACTATATAAATTGACCTCTTACACGTAAAATTATAGAATTTCTTCAAACTTTTCAGATATACAACTTGACTTTCTGAACAATTTGTAAATTATCCTAAAAGAAACAATGATTATTTGACCTTCAGAAGTCACCGAAGCTCGTTTACATAAGAATATAGAATTAGTAAATTTCTTCAAACATATAAAGCTTAATCTCCTCAACAATTTTTAAATTAACTTACACACAATCAGATGATTTGTTTCAGCTCTAGAGATCGCTTATAGAACTTACAGTATTACCTTTTCAACACGTTTAATCTCCAGAAGTAATCAGAATTATATTAATAATAATAATAATAATAATAATTACTACAACCCATAACCTAAACCAAGGCCCCAGAAGCTATAAGCTTGTGCGGGAGGGAGGGGGCGATTATTATTATTATGTAGGCCCAATGTGCGGCTGCAGCCGAGTTATAGATGGAACATCTCAAATCCCACATTTGGGTTACAGCTAAGGAAAACTGCAGAAAACCTTAACCAGATCTGCCAGCGCCGGGAGTCGAACCCGGGCCGCTTGGGTGAAAGTCGGGCACGCCAGACATTACACTACCAAGGCTGTTAAGAAATTAAGAAATAAAATCTCATAGAGTTGTTCCAAACTTCTATCTTAAGAGTGATCCCATAGATCATTTGATCTCTAGAGGTCATTTACATAAAAATATAAAATTCTATTAAATGTTTTTCAATGTACTTCATTTACATAATGAACAGTTGAATTTCGTCAGTTATGGAACTTGACCTTAACAATTTTTAAATTACTTTAGAAGCGATCCGATTTGACCTACAGGTCAAGTACATTAAATATAAAATTTCGTAGAATTGTTTCGACCTTGCAGACTTATAAAAATTCACCACCTGAACAATACCCTAATTCCTAAAAACGATCCGACAATCTGTTTTACCCCTCAGATGTTAATAAAGGTGATTGCATAAAACTATAAAATTTCGTATAAAAGTTTTGCTAGCTCTGCAGACTTACAACTTTATCTCCAAAGGTCATTTAAACGTCAAGCACATTATATTTAAAGTGAAATCCTATGTCTAATTTACCGTAAAAACGATCAGACGATCCATCCGAATTTCAGAAGTCATCAAAGACCAGTTACATAAAAATATAAAATCGTATTAGCCCTTAAAATCCTATACTTATAAGACTTATAAGAATCTAATCTTTTAAATAATATCTAAATTACTTTAAAAACGATCCAATAGGTCACTGACTTGCAGAGGTCATTAAAAGTCAAGTACCTACAAATGTAAAATGCCATAAAATTTTCAAACTTTCTGATTGACTTGACTATTCGAACAATTTTTCAAATTCCAACGATCCGACTCAATCACTTTGGCCTTTAGAGGTCATGAAAGTTCATTTACATAAAAATATAAAATTCCATACAACTTCTTCAAGCTTTGCAAACTTATAACCTCTAAGTAAGTGGCGTCCTGAATTATTTTTTAAATTGTCCTAAAAACATTTCGATGACCGAAACCTTTTGATAGTAATATGTCATCAGTCGAGTCATTAAAATATATGTAATTCCATTGAATTCCTTCAATTCTGGTATACATTATGAAAATTGGCTTCTTAAATGAGCTTTAAAACTACCCGATTAAGGTCAAGAGGGGGCCATCTGATCGCTTTTAAGCTCATTTAATAATATTCACGAGATGATATTTTATAACTTTGCCAAGTTTGAAGTGATTATATATAATTACATATTTTAGTGACCTGACTTTTTGAAATCAGACGGATTATCCAATCGTTTTTAAAATAGTTTAGAATTTTTCAGGGGTCATCAAGCTCGATACGTTTGAAGAAGTATTATTTTGTGATGTACATTACATTTTAATGATCTCTAGAGGTCAAACAACCTATGGAATTATTTCTAGTGCAATTTAAACATTATAGGAGGTCAAGATATTACATTGCACAAACTTAGAATGGAATCTTCCAAAATGGGCAAAGTGCAACACTATTATTTTTCCATCGCCCATTAGAGACGTCGAAGTTTTGTAGGTCCTATCTTTGCAAATTTCTATCTGTATTAATTAGGCTGTTGGATCAAAAATTCTTAGCATGGAGGTAAACCTAAAATTAAACTTAAAGGATTGAAATGATAGGATTATTAAAGAGGGAAGTTTGATTATCTACAGTTTACGCTTTTCTCGTCTCTTTCCCCATTTTATTCATGAATCGAGAAATAACTACGAAACTAAAACGTTAAGCCTTAAAAATTTGTTCCACCTCCATGCATCACCATCATCTACTTAAAAATTTCGCATCTTATGCAAAATAAGATTAGTTAAAGAGTAGGTACACGCAATGCCCGGAGCATTTATTTAATCGGTAGTTAGGTACTGGTATGAAGGGTCGGTCCCGGAATCGTAAAACCCCATCAGCGGGGGGCGCTAGGAAGTGCAAGTAAAAAGGGTTAATATTTACATAATCGGTCTATTATCATATCTGAAACATGTTTTGGTTTTTACAATGTCCTTACAACCATTTTTTAGCTTTCGAAGCCACTCGAGTGTGAGTTTTTGTCTTATTGTGTTATTGGGACCTTACTAGGAGGAATTAGGAATATTGTTTATAATTTTTTTATGCACTTCTTATACGTATGCGAGAATAATCCCAAGTAAGAGTATTTATTTAAATTTGTTCACCCAAAGATTTAAAAAAATAGTCGTTAATGTTCGAGATTGACAATTTAATTAATTTTTCAAAGAGGATGACAAATTATACCTCAACCCTCCTGTTGATTGTATCTTGAAGAAAATCTTTTCCAACTTCCTTTCCTTTCCTTTTGATTCGTGCCATGTTAAAATGAGTTTGGCAAGTCAGGGTCTGCCTATATATTTATTGAAAGGCATCAAGACGTGCATTATTCGGTGTGTAATTATTATTTATTAGCGTATCTAAACCACCAGTAGCGATATACAATAGAGGACAGTTGGTGGGACTTTCAATGGGGGAAATTTTTTTGATTACTATTTAATCACTTTATTTCTTTCCAACCAATAATCCGAAACTAGCGAGGATGTTTCAATATAATGAAAAAATGCATAAAAATTATTATTCGTTTACAATTTAATGGAGAACTCTCTTTCAGCATATATAATCAAGGAGACAACGAGCGACAGCAAAAAAAAAGCGTCGAAAAACTCACATAAAAAATATTCTTTTTTTCTACTGCATAAAAAGCGCTTGCGTGCTAAGAATTTCCCCTGTCCCGCTACACCTCTCTGTCTAACCATATTGATTTTCATATCGTTCCTCTTTGTTCAACTTTAGTCCTGACCTCCGATACGTCAAATTTTGTTCGCTAGGACATCGATTTTTCTCCTTACCTCTTTTTTCTATATTTACATGCAGCATAAGTTGCTCTCTCTTGAGAACGTTATATGTATATATTTTTTTCTTTGGAAATATTCTTTGTTATCCTGTCTGTAAGAAAGTTTATTATTAGTGAATTATAGCAATAATAATATACTTAACCTATATTATTTATGTTAATATTTTATTCTTTTGTGCTTTGTGTTTGGATTTTCTGAAAATTACTGTTTGCCCAGGCTTTTGTGTTAAGGAACTACCTACATACACTTTTCCCAAGCGATTTTAGGTTAATACGATCTTTTTTGCTCCGATCAGGCAGACACTTTTTTTTTAATAAAAACATTGACAAGAGAAATTATTAATATTAATTATTTTTAGCTGGTTGATAAGAAAGCACGAGGTAGATGAAATACTGATAAGGAAAGCTTGTAGGTATGTATGGTGATAACGGAGTTTCATGCACTCCTAAAGTAAGGAATGAAATTAATACAATTGACAACAAAATTGTAATATCATTATCATTTGGTATCATAGAGTACCATGTGAGGATCTTATAAATGATACATTTAAAGTAATTAAATATTTAATACAAGATGATTAGTAACAAAATGAAATATGTACATGTATAGAGTGCATTAAAATCCGCAACTGAAACTATGACGCCTCTGTTTTTACGTTCTCATAGAACACTCTCATCTTATCATACTTCGTTTATCAAAGTTTCTCAAAATAAAATCTTGGGATGCCTTCTATCACACTATTGTTACTTCTGTGGATACAAATAGTTCTCAATGACGCTTTTAAGCAATTGCCTCGTTTTATTTGTTTATATAATTAACTCACTCGAAGGCAACTACTAATATACACAAAATAAATAATACAGTCAAACTTTGGATACTGTAAATGCTCGCCTATTAAATTAATTCAATTAAAATAATGTTAAAACCGTGGACGTACCAAACTTGATAGATACAAATGATTTGAACTATAATATCTTAGTTCCAATAAATGGCGAATAGAAAATAAACTCTTAAAAGACAAAGCAGTGTGTACCCCATCGTGTTGCTTTATTGGATTTTGCAGACAAATCAGGTAACGGTGACCCAGCTTTCATCATCCTCACATATTTTTGTATCAAATTGAAATTATTGAAAGGGCACGTTTCTGATGATAAAAGAAATATATTTCTTTTTATCATCAACAAAGTATATTTCGTACAACCTACAACATACCGTACAAAATATACTTCTGAGTTCTATTGCTATCATAGGCTTTCATAGTACTGGTTTATGTTTGTTAACCTCAACCTTCTAGGTTTCGCGAAAACTATTGATTAGATTTTTTGCAATTATTCAAACCCGGCGGCATTCAACAGTCGATCGTTAAGGGTAATATTAACGCTAACTTTGTTTGAAATTCAATTTAATTTAAATAAATTAAGTTAAATGTTTGGTACTGTATTCTAAAGTCTTGAAACGTATGAATATTATAAACTTATTTAATTCTTAGACTTATGCAGCCTCTAAGCTTTTAAGATTTGAAATCTGAGTACCTAAAACGTCGAAATTATGAACCTCTGAACTTTAAGGTATGTGAGCTTGTTGTTAGTGTTATAACAATTATGGTTTTGGGTGAATTTAGCGTTTCTTAGTTAATGTCTTTCCTTAATGCATAGCTTCGTCCTTAAATATACAATAAATAATTTTACGTGTAACAAACTTTTTTATGCGGTTGCTATATTTTAATCAAAATGAGAATGTTATCAATAAATGCAAAGGTTCATTAAAACATTTTAATTGAAACTTGAGCTATGTATAAATTTTATGACTTTATATGCAGCATCAATTAATTGTAAATGGAATTTTCAAAGAAGAATGCAGATATAATATTTAAAAGTATTTATTAATGCTCCTACAGAGTTTGATACAATATTTTGGTAGCATGCAATGTGACTGGCTGGAAAACAGCACAGCAATAGGAAATATCTTTATTGAACGTACTAATTTGATTTTAGAAATATTTTTGTGTTCTTAGCCAGACACCTAACAAAAGTTACATTTGAACATCAAGATGATTTGATGTTTGCTAGTTCTCTTGGAACACTTAACGAATTGCTGTATTACAAGTACATCGATTGATAAAGTACGACTTTCGGCTATGCGAAGAACTTAACATGGGACTTTATCGGAAAAATCAAGAGAAATTAAACAAAAACGACACGAACATCGCAACAAAAGGAATATTGAATTAAACGAAAAGTACAGTTAACAGAAAAAGTACAAAGACTCTTTTACAAAAACAAAGAACAAAAACTGAGAGTGGACCCTGTAAGAATTGAAACTCTTCTGCTATTTGTATGTTATATTTCAAAAACACACGGTATTAAATCCCGGCTATACTGACACTTTACCATCAAAATTCTTGGAAAAGTTATTAAGTGTGAGGTGCACATTAACAGTTACAATTCTTTAGTAATAATCTAATTAATTACAATCACAGTTTCGTTTGTTTCGAACGTCTTTAATTAGAATTATTTGCCAGGAAGTGTTATTGGTTATAATTACAGTAGGTTAGTTAATTTAGTACAATTTAAATGACTATATTAAATCATTTTCAATACTAAGCATTGCAATTAATTTTTAATCTGCAATCGCGAAATAGAAAAATATGACTAAGAAACGATTACAGTTATTTCTTATTTGAAATAAAAAATATTTCATTGCAGTGATTACTATACCAGTTACTTTTGTATCAAAAGTATTCAGTCAGTTATTTAATGTAACCATTATTTTTTAATTAATTAGTAATTAGTTATATTGTCAATGAGGGAATTACAATTGTTATTGAATACTTTCTTGAAACACGAAATAATTGTACACTTTCAGGGATTTAGTCTTGAGTAAATTTAAAAAAAACTAATTAATTTACGGAAAATATAATCAGTTGCAATTGTAATTTTTTTTTTCATTTTAAAACAATGCAAAACATGTTTCGATTTCAGTTACAATTATGTTAACAAGAATATTGTAGACCACTCACGGTCGTCCGCGACCACATCCCCGACCACATCGCGGACCAAGTCGGGGATGTGATCCTGAGAATGCCAGGAATGTTTACATTTGCTTTAATTTATTGCATAAACAACTTCGGTGTCGAGCTGTTTTGTATATAATAAAATTATAAGATCGTATTTCTTTAAAACATCAAAATGCAAGAAAGCATTATTGAGTTCATAATAAAATGTCTACCGAATCTCTTTCTATTGACAAGACTTCTTCAACAAAACTTTTGGTAAGCGTAATAACCTTTGACATCATCCATCGGTGGAATTACAAATCAATCTTTTATTATGAAACGAAGTATAGCTTTTTCTTAATTTCGACCTTAATTTAGTTTAAAAATGTTTATAATTAATTAACGCAGGATTTAGGATTCTGAGTTCCAGTGTGCAAACGATGTACAATGATTTCCCATAAAGTACTTTCCATAAAAGAACAATGGTAAAAATCCGCTGATTTTGGTATCGGAGAGGGTCAATGGACAAATTCTATATCAAATATTTTGTTCGTGTTGATGTGTAGATTTTAATGGTATAAACAAACAAACAAAATCAAGAACGGGATCCCGAGGGAACGGAGGTTATTTCTGCGTTTACACGAAAAGGGACCTTACGGAAGTAATCTATAGGACTCCTTTTCCCGTCACATCTTTTAAATGGCGGAATATCAAATATCAACTTAATCAAGTTAATATGCTGATTCTAGTAAAATAAATATTTTGTCACATTTTGTCACTCGTAACCTTGGAAGATAATTACAATCTGTACTACTAATTGTCACCTGAACACTTGATGCCATCTATTTTCTTGTATAATAGGAAATAAATACTGAGAATTTTATACTTTTTGAAAAATTAGCATAATGAGTCATGTGAATAAAACTTAACTAATGCTTTTACTACTATTAATAAAAGATAACAGATATGATTTTTAATTAATAAGAATAAGAGAGATGTATGGTAAAAGCACTTATTACTTACTATATTTTATACACCTGACAAGTTTTGTTAATTGCATAAGCTATTTCGAAATACTTCTAATTAATTAAAGAAAGAGATTCAACACAGAATTTATTATGAACTCAATAATACTTTCTTTCATTTTGATGTTTTAAAGAAATACGATCTTATAATTTTATTATATACAAAACAGCTCGACACCGAAGTTGTTTATGCAATAAATTAAAGCAAATGTAAACATTCCTGGCATTCTCAGGACCACATCCCCGACCTGGTCCGCGATGTGATCGGGGATGTGGCCGCGAACGACCGTGAGTGGTCTACATAAGATGAAATTGTCGTTACATTGATTTTATGTTTCAACAAAAACACCTACATAATTGCAATACCTTTAACAAATACAGACGTTCAGTAATTACTTCATATACTTCATCTAATTATTAGTTATTTTATAGGGAAGAAACAATAAACCCGATAGATACTTTATTGAAAATGCGATTAAAAATAATGAAATTATATATAAATGCATTCTTCAAATACTTTTAATTATTGTTTAGAAATAACATTCATTTACACTACCAGTTAATTTAGCGAAAATATAGATAATTAGAAATATAGCCAATTTATACTTACAGTTACATTACATTAATTAGTTACAGTGGATTACATTACATTTTAGTGAAAACGTAATTTCATGTGCATTTACTTCTTGTTTCAATTAAACTTATAAGTAGAATTATGATATTGAACATGTAGTTAATTACAATTTTAAAATTAACCTGTTAGAATGATTGATTTAATCTAAATTACAATAATTCTTCGCTTAAAATGTCTTTTTACAATTATTACAGTGAATATACAGGCTGTTACGGCGCACTATTGCTATCTCCGTTATTATTGGAGCTACGAAGTCGGTTAAATTAGTAAATTAGCAGTATTTCTCTGCTGAGTACCATGGCGAAGACAAAAAAACAGTTGAAGGTCGCGTTTTCGAATTACTCAATGAATGATGTCCTATACTTTCTTTAATCAACAGAACAAATACTGCTAATTTGTTAATTTAACCAACTTCGTAGCTCCAATAATAACGGAGATAGTGCGCCGATAACTGCGAACAGCCTATATAGCTAATTCAAATTACAGTGATTTATTGTTATCCATAAGATTAATCGGGTAAAATTGCAGTTACTCTGTTTAAAATTAATTAATTAGTTAATTGTAATTAATTTCGATTTGAATTAATTAATTACAATTTGGGTTCTTCCTACAAAAAGAATTATATAATCATTAATTCATAATTATTTTATGATTTTAAAATATGTTTGTTACAGTTACAGTTTCTTTTTGTCCAAATCGAATACTACTAATCGAGAATCTAATTAGTACCAGTAACCAAGTTCGGGAATTAATTCACGTAGTATCTACTTATACATATTTTACTAAAAATATATTATAGTAATTATAATTACAATGATATTAATCTAATTAATTATTTTTAATTCTCTTCCTACACCTAATTACACTCAATTACAATTTCTAGCAATAGTAATTTCTTGTTCCAAAACAAGTCGCCATTTACAATTATATTTAAAATACGTATAGTTAATTATTTTAATTACCCTTATATTATTAAAGATGTATTTAATCACAATTACAAGTGCTTTAGTGAATATATGAATAATTACAATTGCAGTTTTTCTTTGTTTAATAAGATTACCCGAGTACAATCTCAGTTAACTTTAATGAACCCAGAATTAATTGAATTACAGCTTCCTTGTTATCAAAAGTATCCAGTTACAATTACAGCGAAAATATTGCATATTGATTTAAAAAGTATTCGATACTAGTTACATTCAAGAAACCATTAATTACTATATTAATTAAAATTTAATTAATTATTATTTTAGTTATTTATGCGTTACAGTTATAGATACTTCAGTGTATATGTAATTTAATTAGTTGCGATTATCGTAGTTATTTTCATAATGCAGTCAATTTCAATTGTCTTTAGTTTTTTTTTAAATTTAATTGGTTATATTTGTTGCAAAAAGGTACGCAGTGTATTATACTGAACACTGCAAAGTAAGCACTGCAACAACGAAACAAGTCGACCTTTTATCAGTAAGTGTTGTACGTCACAAAACACTAACAAGGAATAGAATTTCATTTAAAATTGTGTCTGTAATTTTCCTCTTTTTGCGTCAAAGGGGAACATATTAAGCATAATCATAGGTGGGATGATGTATCTTCCCGAGAGATCTAATATGCCTCTCGAAGTTATAGGTCTAGTGGTCTTTATTATTTGATAGACTCATTTACAATAACAATTACTTTAGAAAAGATGAAGTTTATGGAAAACATTTAATTTCTTCGTACTTCATACTACAGATGAAATTATTATTATGAAATTCGAAAACTATTAAAGGTTTAAATGCTAACGGTCTGGAGAGAATTTGTAACTTTGAAGGTTGAAAACGCCCCTGTTTTGAAATACGAATATTTCAAGCTTAAATTTCTGAAATCTTTAAGATAATAATGAAAATATGGAAAATGCCGACTTTAAAACTTTGTAAGTTTAATTTTTTGCAATTTTACTGGATTGAAACTTGAAAGTCGATATTGGCTACATAGAAATTTTGTAATTTCAAATTATAAAAATTAGAACTCCAAGTGTTTACAGCTTTCAATACTAGTAGATTGTGCTCAAGTTGTGCATCTTTGAATTTGAAATATGAACTTATATGGCTTAATATATTGGAGAGTTTTACCTTGAAGTATCAAAATTCGAAGCTTACAGACTATCAACCGGTAAAAATCCCAGTTTCAAAATGTTTCAAATCTTCTATTGGATTTGATTCCGTGGATTCTCTGAAAAGTAAGTCTATAAATTTAAGTGACTATGAAACTTCTTTCTTACTTTGTATAGAAACTTTGACATTCTAAGGTCTCTTTGAACTCCAAAATCTTGGAATTTTAAAACTCAGCCAAGTACTTTGACTCTTCCAATGTTTCAGTTTTTTCAAATTATGAATGTCTAAAAGCACGATACCTATATGAAGACATGAAGCTTCATGGTGTTAAAAATTAAAACTGCGAAACTTTCGAAATTTTATTCACGAAAATTTTACCATTTTGAACTTGAACAGTGAACAGTGAAAATATGGTATACTACTGTAATTGCAGTTATTATTTGTTTTAATGAATTATTGGTTGCTAATTACAATTACTGTAGTGAGGATGTAATTAATTACAATTACAGATAGTTGTTGTTTCAAGAGATAATAGCACAACAATTACAGTTACACTTTAGTAACGACGTAAGTAATTGCAATTCAGTAATTATTTGTTTGAATAAAATTACCCAGATACAATTAGGATTAAGGCACTTATGTAATTTAATTAATAGCTGATTAATTCCAATGGTAATTGATTTTTGTTTTTACAAGAGTATTTTTCTACCTTATGAGTTGCTTATAATATTTCCAAATGTAGCTATATATAAAAGAACCATTTGATTAGACTCGATTATACGAATTACTGAATTAACTACGATGCCTCAACTACAGTTACCTTAACAAATATCCTGCTAATGGTATACGCAGTTACTTTTATTTTTAAAGAAGGTAGTTCCTTATAATTAGACTGACTTTAATGTTTATATAATTACTTCTTGTTTCAAAAAAGTATCGAATTGCGGTTATAGTGAATCCCAATTGCTTGTTTAGAAAATATGGTCTATACTAATTAGTAATTACTACTAGTTTTCCTAAGATGCAATTAATCAAAATGAAATTTAATTGCTGTCTTGATTTTGTTTTATATAATTACTTGGTGCTAATTAACATACTTCACAAATGCAATCTGTTTTATAATAATATTGTCAGTAATAGTTATCTGTAGCTTAAATATATGAGGTTAACCTGTTACAATTACAGCTAATTTAGTAAAAATTGACTTAATTAAGTTATCAAAAATATAATAGTGACTTTCGAAACGCTCAAGACTTTTAACAATGCTCTTTAAATATAACTCCCAATCATATTTCGAATTACTGAATTACTTCAGTTACAATTTCAGTAACTTTAGTAAAAATATAAATTACAAAGATATTAGATGTTTAATAGATAATTTCAAAAAACTCAAGACTTTTCGAGCTGTTTAGTTAGAATTTCGAATTAACTCACTGTCGCCCACCTGTCAAAGGAAGTTTTAGTCACAATTACTTTTACAATTATAGCCAATTTAGTAAAAACATAATTAATTGAGGTATCGGAAGTATAATAGGCGATTTCAAAAATCTCAACACTGTTCATATAACTGTTTAATTATAATTTCTAATCAAATATCAATTTAACCCACCTGTCAAAAGAGGTCTTAGTCACAATCGCTTTAAAATTATAGCCAATTTAATAAAAATATAATTAATTAAAATATCAGAAATATAATGGGGGATATTACAAAGTACTGTAGCGAGGGTTTTAACACCAATGTAGTGTTAGGGCTACTGATATGTCTCTCTTGTAGGAGATAGTAAAACACAAGTAATAACTTTTATGAGATATTTATTCCACTTATTTATTATTCTCGTTGCCTAGTACCATTCCGTATCTACGCAATGAATGCAAGTTGTGAGCCATTCACAACATTTACCCCGCCCGGTCTGAAAAGAGGGTAATACATGAAAAGGAAAAAATACGGAATAGTATTTTGGTGAAAAAATGGAGTATTTTAAAGGAACTTGAATAAAGTTGTAAAATGCTCCAGCTACAAAAACTCCACTAGGTAGTATACAATAAAAAACTTAAGTTAACCAACAATACGGAACTTGCGACGGCAACTCTTGGAACCTGTAAACAGAAAGAAAAAACAGAAAAGTGTTCAAATTTTCAAAGTCAACAGATAAAAGGTTTTCAAAAGATGCCTTCGCGTAACATTTGAAATCAGTTCATTGTACTCTTAACATTATAAAGTAACTAATCTAAAACATATTCAGGCTTTAGCCTATCTAAAGAGATATTTTATTTTATTGGTTTAAATTTGTAATTTTAACATATAGGTACTTACCGATTATTATTTTTTAACTTCTACTATAAAATAAAATTCTTCCCATCTTCGGTCATACGTGTAAATATTTGCCTTTAATAAATCCGCACTACACTACAACGAAAAACAAAATATTAATGAGCAATGAACACTTCGTTCGATATCGATAGAGTACGCGTCGCCGAAATCATAAAAGAATGGTACACACCATTCCGACCATTCCCCAAAAAGCCTATTTGGACTGTTCATAATGGATTCCTGAATTCTTTCACGAAACGAAGGTCACAAACAAGTGCGATCAGCGAAATAGCATCTCAACGGTTAAAAACATATTAAGGGTAAAATTACACTATTCTTGTTCAAGTTCATCTTATCTTTAATATTACACTAAAAATGAATTAAGTTATGGAGCAATTATACATTTGTAAGGAAAAAATTGTCTGAGTTATGTAAATTTATATTATGGATAGTGATTTTAACCAGTTCAATGTAGTAGAATTACTTATATTTGTATAATTTTACATAATTACAGGGCATTTTACCACAAATAGTAAAACTACTATTTGTATAGGTAAAATTAATTTTAGGGTAAAAATACCGCAAATAATAGCGAAAAGTTACCTCTTTCCCAAGGTAATTTTACCTCATTTTTTACAGTGCATTTTGCTATAAACATCAAGATCGCTAGACATGTTGTTAAGAGTACCTGAAGATGGTACGTCAATGGGTGAAGGTAAGGGAAGAAAAGGGGAAGAAATCGCACGAGTAACGATTGACTCGGAAGGAGGAGTCAAAACATTAGCCTGAGGCGTGATGGTTTGGTTACAGGAAACTGCAACGTGGGTGGGTAAAATGGAATAATCAGCACCAGTGTCAACCATAAAATTCATTTTGTAGGTTAGGTCCTGTAAAAAGATTGAAGAATAAGTGATTGGTAAAGGAGAAGTTGGAGGGATTGAATTAACCCTGCATGGCCCTCCCTGGAGGCCAGGAGAGTGCGAAGTTAGTTTTTTTGTTTGGTACGAACAATTTCCTGTACAATTACGTGCATTAGCATAGCAACGCAATAGCACGGTTGTTACAATTATAGTTAATTTATCAAAAATATAATTAATTAATATATCGGTAATGTAATAGGGGATTTCACAAAGTACAAGGCTTTAAAAATAATTCTTTTATTATAACTTCAAATCCAATTGCACGTTAATCCACTACCCACCTGTCAAAAGATATTGCAGTGACTATTATTACAGTTACAATTACAGTCATTACAGAAAAGATATAATGAATTAAGATATTAAATGTGTAAAATGGAGGTTTCAAAAAGATCACGACTTTAAATATAATTATTTAATTATAATCTTAAATCCAGTTCTGAATTAATCCACTTGTGATCTTATATTCTTTTACTGCTTCATATAATTGATAATTAAAACACTATAGAAGGTATTGGTTTGAATGCTTTTATTATAATGCTCAAAATGCTCTATCTACATAAAACTATATTACATTATTCTCTATTTCCTAATTACTTAATATGGTGAAATGTTGAGTAAGTATATATTGTAATAATTGACCTTATTTCTACCACACACTTACAATTGTTACAATTATAGTTAATTTATCAAAAATATAATTGATTAAGATATCGGTAATGTAATAGGGGATTTCACAAAGTACAAGGCTTTAAAAATAATTCTTTTATTATAACTCCAAATCCAAATGCACGTTAATCCACTACCCACCTGTCAAAAGATATTGCAGTCACTATTATTACAGTTACAATTACAGTCATTACAGAAAAGATATAATGAATTAAGATATCAAATGTGTAAAATGGGAGTTTCAAAAAGACCAAGACTTAAAATATAATTCTTTAATTATAATTTTAAATCCAGTTTCGAATTAATCCACTTACAGTTGTTACAATTATAGTTAATTTACCAAAATTAAATTAATTGAGATAATCCCGTAATAGGGGATTTCACAAAGTACACGGCTTTAAAGATACTTCTTTAATTATAACTCCAAATCCAATTTCACATTATTCCACTACCCACCATTAATAGGGGATTTCACAAAGTACAAGACTTTAAAAATAATTGTTTTATTATAACTTCAAATCCAATTTCAAGTTAATCCACTACCCACCTGTCAAAAGATATTGCAGTCACTATTAAAACAGTTACAATTACAGTCATTACAGTAAAAATATAATGAATTAAGATATCAAATGTGTAAAATGGGGGTTTCAAAAAGATTAAGACTTTAAATATAATTCTTTAATTATAATTTTAAATCCAGTTTCGAATTAATCCACTTACAATTGTTATAATTATAGTTAATTTAGCAAAAATAAAATTAATTGAGATATCGGAAATATAATAGGAGGTTTCACAGAGTACAAGACTTTAAATATAATTATTTAATTATAAGTTCAAATCCAATTAATCCACATCCCACTTGCCAAAAGAGATTTCAGTCACAATTACAGTCAACTTAATAAAAATGTAATTAATTAAATTATGAGAAATATAACAAAGGATTTCGAACAGTTGCATTCTTTAAGCATCACTGTTTAATTATATTTTGACTTAAACCGCTATTTACTTGTCAGAAGAGTTTCATTATAATTACAGTTGCAATTCCACTCAATTTAGTAAAAATAAAATTAATTAAATTAGAATTACATATATAACCCGAGACTTCAAAGAGCTCAATACTTTAAACATAATTGTTTAATTATAACTCAAAACCCAATTTCGAAGTAATCCACTAACTACTTTAGTAAGAGTACATATAATTAATTACGACATTATAACAGGTTATTTAAAAAAACTCCAGGCTTTAAATATTGCGCTTTAATTAGAACTGGAATCCCATTTTGAATTTACTAGCTGTTTGGAGAAGAGATTTCAGTCATAATTACAGTTGCAATTACGATCAATTTAATAAAAATATAGTTAACTAAGCTATCAAAAATATAACAGGGGATTCCAAAAAGGCCAATTCTTTAAACATGACTGATTATAATTTCCATTTTGAATTTATTCACAACCGACTTGACAAAAGATTTTGATCATATTTACAGTTACAATCAATTTATTAAAAATATAATTAATCTATCAAAAATATAACATGTAGCTTAGTACTTTAAAAATAGCACTTTAATTATAATTTTAGGTCATATTGCGAATTCATCCACTTCTATTTGCAAAAGCAGTTTCATTTAGAAAATTTCTTTTGTCTCTATAACATTAATCGGGCGACACTCAACGTTTCGGAAAATATTAAATGTCAGAAAATAATGTGGCTATTTATAAATATTCCTGGGTAGTATATACAAAATCTTGTGAATAATATGTCCAAAGTGAAATGTTATAAGAATGTTCCCGAGTCAAATAAATAGAAAAATTTTCAATAGGAGAAAATTTAAATAGTCAAGAGATTAAGGCTTTTCATTTAAAAAAATTGTTTCTGACAGATTCTCATAGAAAAAATTTAATAACTATACGTTCTATTATACTTGGAAAATAAATTTGATTGGTAAAAATTGAAACGCTGAAAGTTACTTTCAGAATCATTTCACCTATAGTTTAATAAGTTCTCATCTAGATAACTTATATCTTGTTGAAGATTAAACTCCTCCATCTTCTTTCATCATATTTTATTTTAGACACCCGTTAAACACATGTTTCTCTAATAACTAAAATACAGAAATAGGTCAAAGAGTTGTTTTTTCCTTTTGGGAAAATAATGCCACTATTCGCACTACTAGGCTTTTGGTCAACGTTATATTTACCATGGACGCAAAAGATAGTAAATACGCAAAACATGGCGTGCATAAGTGTGTGTATAAATTCAGGAAATCCATCTAAAGAGAACATCTTCTCATAAAAAATTCCGCTTCAACATTTTTGGTGTAGCGTTACACCCTTCGAGATCATTAAGCACTCGAAATAGACTCTGCTTTTTTAGTTTCTTTTTCTGGCGTATCTCGTCATTTAACATATGAGCACATGTGGATTTTATAAAGTGTCAGCAGACTCTGACGACCAAAAGAATTTTTAACCACTTTGGGGGGATGTTGTTATCTGTTTTTTTTTCCTATATTCTTTGAAAAGTGTATCAAAGTCACAATTTTAACACCCGCCTGAAAAAAAACAAACTGAAAATTTCACCCATTCTTGTCATTTTAAAAAAAGCAGAAATGAAAACAGTAATACCTGCTGCCAAGTAAGATCTTTCTATAAAATGATTGCTTTTCGCGTGTTTCATAATTTGAATTTCAAAAAGCAATCTTCAGTTTTTAATTTGAAAAAAAATTGTTGAAAACTTATTTGATCAACTGACAAACACCACATGTGTTTTTTTCTAAGAAATAAGAGTCTGAGTGTGAACAGTCGTATACACACACATTAGATTAAGGATTTAACAAGCCCACAAAAAACCCATTGCTACTCGTTTAGCTTTAATTCAATTACATTTTAAGTTATTAAAAGCTTCTACCGCATAAAATAAAACGACCAAATAAAAGAGTGTTAAGTCTTCTTTTATTATTATTATTATTATTTTCAGTAAACAAATCTTCAGTGGATCAATTCACATTTGATTTGACTAAAAAAATATTTCATTCATTTCAAATATGAGAGACCAGAAGATTCAAAACTTCAAAATACAGAGAGCTGCACGAAATGTTTAAATTTCAACATTTTACAGTTTGTTTACACATTTCTTCAATATTTTAAAGTTCAAAGTTTAGCTCTTCAAAATCTTCGATTGCTTACGTTTGGGAAAAATGTAATGAATCTTAAAATAATTGTAAATTATATTGTAGGAATCGACTCAAGCTTATGTAGCACAATTTTTGACCTCCTGAACAGTGTTTCGGTTAACCTTAAAGCGATCCGATAGATAATTTAATCTCCAAAGAAATCAAAGGTAATGTACATAAGAATATAAAATTTCTGCAAACATTCCCGACTTAAATGCAGCTCAACCTCCTGAAATAAGTTATCTTATAAACGATCGAATAGGTTTCCAGGTTGCTAGACATTTTATATTTGGAATTTTATATTTTTGTATACATAACCTTTGATGACCTACGGAGGTTGAACCATTTTTAGGGTAATTGTTCAAAAGCCCATGTTATACAGCTTTTTAAGAATTTTTTTAAATTTTTCTTTAATGAACTCTGGAGGTTAGTTGACCTCCATAGTTCATCATAAGACCGTTTTTAGGTCAATTTGAAAACTATTCAAGAGGTCAAGCTCTGTACGTTTGCAAAGTTTAAAGAAGGGTTACAGAACTTTATATTTTTATGTACATGACCTCTGGAGGTTAAACTAGTCATTATGCGGGTTTTCTAGGGCAATTTAAAAGTTGTTCAGGGTATCAAGCTCTATAGATTTGTAAAGTGTGAAGAAATTTAGTAAAATTTTATATTGTTACGTACATGATAGTAATCTCCGAAGGTAAAACGAATCATGGGGTCATTTTCAGGGCATTCTAATCTAACTATTCAGAAGGTCAGCTTTATAAGTTTTGCAAAGTTTGAACAAAAGTTATGGAATTTTGGATTTTTATATACATTACTTTCGGTCACCTGTGGAGGTCAAAGGAATCATTGACCTGTTTTTAGAGAAATTTAAAAGTTGTTCAGGATGTTTAGTTCTATAGATAAATACCTCTGATGACCTTGGAGGTCAAATGAATCATAGGGTGGTCTTTAGGGCAACTTAAATACTGTTCATAAGAGCAAGCTCTATAAGTTTGCAGAGTTTAAATAAATTTTATGGAAATTTATATTTTTATGTACATGACTTTCGATCACTTCTGGAGGTCAATCGTTTCATCGGGCAGTGATGACCTCTGATGGTCAAATGAATTATCGACATCCTTTAGGGTAACTTAAAAGCTGTTTAGTAGTTCAAGTTCTTGGGTTTGCAAAGAACCGATGAAGACATCTTACATTACAACGGTATTACGCATTTTTTTACACATGACCTTCATGATCTCTGGAGGTCAGACGAGTCATCAGAGTGTTTCTAGGGTTGAGCTCAACTGCTCAACCATTTTTGAGGTATTTCTTTGCTCGAAATTACTCAAAGTTTGAAGAAACTATCATATTTTATATTCTTTGCGCATGGCCTTGGATGCCCTGTGTAGGTCATCCTAGGTTTAGAAGTTGTCTAGGTCAGGCTTTATGAGTTTGCAAAGTTTGAATATTGAAGTTTGAAGTCTCGTGTTATTTATCACGTCCTTTCTGCATTTTGAATAATCTGTTTTAAGCTTCGAAAGTTTTAAAGGACTTTAGAACATGTGAGATTTATATTTTTAGGTATTAAAACTGACAAAGTTCAGTGTGCAAGCTTAATCTTTTTGTTTTTTCCACATTTATTAAAGCTGCAAAAACTTCTACATTCTTAGATTAGGTCTAGGCATTTCAGAACGTAAAAATAAAAAATTCCAATATTATAGAGATTGAACTTTCAGCGTTCAGAAGTCTATGTATTATGGGCAATCAGTTTTGGAGGTCCAGAATTTCAGTGTTTCAAGTCCTCAATTTTTAGTATTTTATATTTTTCGTACCTCGATTGAAAAGAAAATTTACTGCAGAAACTTCTAAATTTTGAAATCCTAAATTTGAAGTTTCAGATTTTGGGCAATCGGTCTTAGTGTTTTAATATTTTAAAGTTTCAAAAATTTTAAATTTTAAACTTAAAAAAATTAAAAATTCAATGGCTTATATGTTCAGGACTTATGGCTTATTATGGTTTATGCTTATGCCTTATAAGTCAGAATGTACTATTGATTTTATCCTACGCATTTACACTGAAAAAAATAAATAAAATATCATCATATTAGCCTTGTTGTTCTAGATTATTATGAAATCAATAGTACATATTCCAGCTTTTGTTTTCAACATTAATTAAGCTACACAAGTTTCCAAAATTAGGATATCGAAGTTTTAAAGGTCCGGAATTTCTGCGTTTTGGACAGTCGGTTTTAGAGTTCGAGAATTTAAAAGATTGTAAAGCTCTAGAAGTCCATTGTTTTGTATTTTTAGAACGTCGATCGTAACGAATTAAAAGTTCTAGAGCTTTAGAGTTTTACAGTTTCAAGATTTTAGAATTGGAGTTCTTGGAGTCTGGAACTGAGTTATACAATCTTAGGAAAACAGTTCACAAAACACTATCAAAGGAGATCAGTATCTCCAGAAGCTGGATAATACAAACGGAAGCATAAAGACTATTAGCAACACTTACTGGAGAGATCGACTATCAAGACGGATTGAGGTTCAGAATCTTCTAGTCTCTCGCAAGGCATCGCAGCTGATCGTCTATAATATTGTAAAAGCTTCTTAACAGGGTTTTTAATTTGTTGGTTTTAATTTTAGTTTTTTTTTCATCTATAGTTTTGTATAAATCGTGATTGGTCTTTTTTTATTTAACTAAGTATATAAAAAATTATTCTAAATAATTATAATTTCCTAAAACATTAAAGATGTCCGATTAAAAAAACTAGAGACCGGGTATAACCCAATGTTCATATTGTGTTCAAGTGTAAGAAACTAGCATTACCATATTACAGATAGAAATGAAAGCAAAATAAGCAGTGCAGTCAAAGTTTTTGTTTGTAGAAAACTGGAAAACAAGGACAAAACTTACCAATACATGTAATATACCCAAATAGAAATTCAAGTTGGAAGTATCTAAGAAACCATATGTATGATAAGGAACGCGCTAGTAAAATAAAGAAGGGTTTATACCGGGTCACGCCTTTGCTCTCCTTAGTTTGTAGTTTATTAAACAACTTTAATGCTCGAGTATTTCCCCACTAACACAAACTAAGAGAGCAAAGGCGGAGCCCAATATAAACCTTTCTTTATTTTACTAGCGCGTTCCTTATCATACATACATATGGTTTCGTAGATACTTCCAAGTTGGTTTTCCATATCTGTATACTACTAGTAATATCGTAGTACATACGATATTTTACCCATCGAGACTTCTAAGTATCAATATTTCATATTTTAGACTTTCGGAGTGATAGAGTTCCAATTTGAAAGACCGTTCAATTAAGGTTTTAAGATAATGATTTTAATATACTTTGAAAACTCTAAAGCAAGAACATTCCAATGCAATAAAGCCCTGTATAGCCCAAATTGTAGAGCTCCTAAATTTGGAATTTCAAATATTTAAAAGTTGCAGGTCTTAAAAGCTTCATATATTCAGAATTTCAATATTGCAAAGCTACTACAATACCAGAAAATCTCAATTTTTTAATTTTGTCTCTGCTGGTATAACTCAGTTTAACACCCACTCACATTATCTCCTAACATAATAATAGCCAGTTCCAATGTCCGATGTCCACCGAAAAATATCTCGAAAACTAGAAGACTTAGGAAGCTGAAATTTTACAGGCAGGTGGACCTTGGGGTGCATGAGAATATTTTTAATCCTAAAACACCCGAGGTGGTCGCAGGGGGGCATTTCTTGAAAAATCATTATGGCTATATATCTCTTGAATGGCGTAAGCTGCAAACTTCAAATTTTCACAGATTATACTTGAACCAATTCTGAATATAAAAAACACATTAATACACAGAAATTACCGGTATTTCATCCAGGGGCGGAGTAAGGCAACATTCCAGGAGAAAAAGAGTTTTCCGCAAAAATAACTATTATAAAAATCTTGATACTAAGTAATTTGTAAGAGATACGTATATGCTATCGGACTTTTTTGTAGATCTTTTTGAGAGCTACAATTTGTTCGCTTATAGTTTGGCTTTATCTGTTACCATTTTCGCAGCGTAATGCGTTTTGTCTCAGTTAGAGTCAATGTTCTTAAGTATGTATTTCATACTTTGATCATTACTGGACTCTCGAAAAATCCTCTGAATAATCTCTATATATAGAAACCTTTGCTAAGAAATAAGCTATCAAATGGTGAGAACGGCATCAAAATCTATTCAGTGGTTCTCGAGATTCACCGGTTTTGACAAAACCTGGGCTTACAAAAACTACAAAGTTAATGGGGACACGCACTGATTGCCAGCGACTGGCGCGTTTTAACCTGCGGTGCCTCCATATGTCGTTCATTTTCCAACAAATATTATGCTATATAAAGTACATAATATATTAATAATAAACTATATAGGTATATAATTAAAATAACTATATTATGTATTCTCTTTAAACACGCCTACCATTCGCTTAAAGTTATTTTGAAAAAACCCTAGTGATGGACTCGAGCCGAGCTTTCCTAGAAAGCTCGAGTCGACTCGAAAAAAAATATTCAAGCTCGACTCGAAACTCGACTCGAAATAATCTGTTTCAACTCGACTCGAAACTCGGCTCGAAATCGAGTCGAGTTTCGAGTCGAGTCGAGCCGAGCCGAAAATCATAGTTATTTTCCAAATTCATATAGCAGTCGCGAAAACTTTTTTCTCCTCTTAGTCAGAAAACGAGCCGCTTGCGGCGACTAACTGTCGTGACTATCAAAGTCTGCCATATTGAACATAAAAATCAGAATCTCAGTAAACAAGAAAAAGATTAATGTTTGCACTGATTCACCACTAAGTCTATACGTTAAAACAAATCGTTGTTAACAACTTGAAGGAAATCTGTAGACTGGCTACAGATATTTACTACATATCTTTTTGAACTTTTGTCGGTTCTTTTTATTACACTTTAAACCAAAAATGTGAATTCTTAGCAAATTCTAGGTAGAAAAAGTGTATTTTAGGTAGTAAAAAAATGTATTTAAGGTGCCTAAATAAACAATAAATGTGTCAGTAAGTAGCCGGTGATAGTAAACAGGTTTCAAAGAAAGGATTAAGGGATGATTCATTGCGGCTCCTTTTCATTACCCATCCGGTTTAAAACCAAATGTTAAACAAATTTTTAGAAAATCCCGGAATAAGTAGGTAAACCTTTTTAGATAAAGTGTTTAATTGATTTGTTGTTGAAGAAGATTCTGGAATCCGGTTTGTTTCTTTGATCTTGTCCGTGTACTTACACCAAGGTGTCATTCACAATTTTAAACAATTTTACCGTAAACAAATTGTACTGCAAATGATAGAGCAAATGGAACAACCAACAGCTTAAAGCAATAAATGTTCTCGATGCTGTGCGTTTGATACATTTGTCATGGAGTCAGATTAAACCAGAAACAATTAAGAATTGTTTTAAAAAATCGGGTTTTTACACAGAATTTAAGGAAAATTATTTGGAAGAATGTTTTTCTGATGAGGAGCTTGCAAATTGGAATACAATAAACTCTGAGATTTCCTTCAATGAATACATAGAAATAGACAACAACGCTGTTATTTGCGGTACACTTGACGAAAATGATATGGTTTCAGAAGTTAAAACAACTAACAAAAACTCATTGTCTGAAGATGAATTAGAAGATGAAGTCAGAATCCCACCATCAAATAATGAAGCAAACAATGCAATCCTTATATTGCAACAATATTTTGAAAATTAACAGTCCACTGAAAGTGAAGTGTTTGAACTATATTAATAAATTATTAATCTTAATAAAAAAACAAACTAAAATTACAAATTTTTTTAATATAAGTTAATAAATCCACGACGTTATTAACACGTTTTGAACATAAAAGATAAGATCAGATTGCAAGCAGCAACTCTTGTTACTTCAGCTGTTAAAAACTTATAAAGTGGCGTAGGGAGTTTTACTTTTTAACATTTCATTTGTCATTGAAGAATACATTACATCCTAATAACGGGATAAAATAATTATATAATAATTAAAAATTTCATTATGTTTTAAGTGTTATAGTGTAATGAAGCCATTTAAAGAAAAGTAATTGCGCAAATTCTTAGTTATAATCCGTTAAAATACAAAATAGGGGAAATACTGTAAACTGTACAATTTTTCTCGAGCCGGCTCGAAAAACTCGAACATACGTGAAAGAATTGTCGAACGCGACTCGAAACTCGGCTCGAAATCGAGTGGAGCTTCGAGTCGAGTCGAGCTTGGCTCGGGCTCGAGTCCATCACTAAAAAAGGCCAACTTATGTGTTTTTATAGAATTTATTTGAGCAAAAAGAGTGTGGGACTTATTAGAAATTACGAAGAAAGGCATTGCTAATTATAAATCAAACGTGATTATATTAAATTACAGTTACATGTTGACATTATTATTAAAGAAAATAGAAACTCCACTGCAGTAGCACATCCTGAGCTACGGGATCCCAAAAAATTAACTTTTATAAGTAGAGCTGTTTTCTTACTTCGTGGATAGCTGACATGATCAGAAGGGGACCGTTGATTTTTCAACGGGTATTATGCTAGTAACAGTCATAATCTTAATGTGGAAAACTTCAGAAATTCTCCTTCGAAACCGTTTAAAAGAGTACCCAACTTCTTCGACTCTAAAAAATTGTTTTTGATGCAAAACTTATCTCCTGATTTCACGTTGAATGTCGTGGCAATTAAAACTTTGATAGTTTTTAATCCCAGACGTAATAATGAACCTTTCAAATGATGGCAATAATGACAGCTGAAAGCAAGAACTAACTACTCGACGTATTTACAGAATTGTAATAAGTAATAACAGATCTTGGTACGGTCTGAATTTAGATTCCGCAACTTTGCAATTTTTTCGACCAGTTTTTAAGTTTTTTCCCCTCTTTTGATTGCATTTTAATACTTGCTTTCGACAGCGTATTAAATAATCAACCACTGTTATAATGTAAAGTCTGCGGGCGCTTGCGACGTAGTAATCTATTAAAAAGTGATATTAAATAGCTTCTTGTGTCAACATAATTAAACCTAATTTTGTTTTTAGATTTGATCTTTCATGTTTACATTCATTTAAATTCGGCTCTTTAAAGAATATCCCGTGTTAGTTCAGGTTATTGCTATAATACCTGTTCAAAGGTAAGAGCGATATCTTTAAATTATTGTATTATTATCCTTTTCTAATGCATTGAAGAGGCGACACTTTGAACGCCGCAGGGGAAACACTAGACGATCGAGATAAACCATTCTTTAAGATATCATATCAAATATAAAAGTATGAGTTATAATAATCTAGAAAATCTATTTAACTTCGCCATCATTACAACAGAAAATTGTAAATAAAATTTTTGTTTTTTCATAAATTAACAAAGTACCACAACAAACAAATAATAATAATAATAATAATAATCTTAGAAAATAATAGAAAAGACTAAAGTCAATTGTTTCCGAAGAGAAGTGGGGAACAAAAGACTAATTGGCCCATACTTCACAACACTTTTCCTCTACCAGAAAGAAGAATATTTATACCAACTAATAAGTTGGTTAAGAAGGGATCGATTCTGATAACTTCTTGGCACCAGGTATTACTCAGGAAAGATCTAGAAACAGGTTCGTTTTAGATTCTTTAGGTACTCGAAGAAGCCTTGAAATATGTCATTGAGATGTCTTGGGATTTATTCTACAAAAACATTTATTATGGTTATTTAATTTGTTTGCTTTCAAAGTAACGGCACATTTTATTTGAAAAGGATAGTACCCAAGTAGCATCTAAGTAGCAGTAACTGAGATCGGAACTTTGAGTAGTTGTTACGTAACTACAACTAAAGTTATGACTCAGTTCGGAATACTTTAGTAATTATGTAGTTGTTTTTACTATTTATTGGAACTATTTAGTTCCAGTACTTCTAAGTAGCTTTTAAAGCATGAGGGACGTTATTGTCACTTAATAAATATAATTACTTTAAAGTTTTAAAAACTTTAATTATGCCGTATTTAATTATTCTGTAGCAGTATAAAAGATATGTTCCTTGTTAAATGTTAGGTTAAACTGAAACGTTTTTAAAGTCCCAATGTGAACTTTGCAGTGACATTAGGAACTAGAAAGTGGCTACTGAAACGTTGGCGTCGTAGTAAGAGTCACTTGAAAGTAGAATTTATTTAGTTCTCGTTATTGGTAATTAAGTGACACGAACTTTAGACACGCATTTTACAGAGAATACTACTTTAAGGTAATTTTTCGAAACTTCATATTTACTTATAAAATGTTGGGAGTTATTAGTCAATTTGCAAATTGTTATAATTATTAAACAATGTTTTACTATAACCTTTAGTAAAAATAACAAATTGATGCCAAATTGTTTCTTAGGAATAATATAAAAATTGTTTCTATCATGTGTATCAATTGATAAGTATTTTTGTCATATTTTATTTTGTTATATTTTATTTAAGACATTTTTTATTAAAAAATATATTTAACGAAGCCGCGTTGCTATTTTTCCATCTATCACCATCAGATTTACTTAATTTTATAATTTTGGTATACTGGAGTCAGAAAATAATCAAACATTTCATTTCTCTGTGTATTATTATTACAAACAAAATAGTAATCCATTTTGTGACACGATCGCCTGCATTAGTATAGAAAATGATAGTAAAACATCTTTTAAGTTTCAAGAGAAAGAAAGAGCGATGACACGACACGATCTATCAAAGAGAAGGGAAGTTCCCCGAAAGTAGCAATTACTACGCCGTCACGAAGAAAATTCTTTAATTCCAATAAAAACTAAAACATTTAACATAGAACTTCCGTAATATTTATCGTCTTTATTTGTAACACCAGCAATACTGATAAACCTGTCATGACCGAAGAAAACGCTGGTTTCAGCAAGATGGTGCTCCACCGCATTACGCTGTACATTAAGAGCGTTATTTAGATGAAGTTTTTGCTTGACTCTGGAATGGCAGCGGGAGCCAATCGAATGGCCCTTTCGTTCACCAAACTTAACTTCACTTTTTTTTTCATTGGATTTACAATAAAAAGAACAACGCTGCTATAAGACAGAAAGAAATGAACGTGGCAATTAAAAAAAAAGAAGTGACGCCATAGGTTGAAACAACGAAGATTACATCTATGTAAAGTGTCAAGAAAATCCTGGCTATAATAAAAATTTAAGTGGTCAAGATTTTTTCTAATTTTACTTGTTTCTATTTTTATCGATTGTTTCATACTTTCTAGTCGCCCTGTATAATGTTGGCTTCTTGGGATAGTTAGTTCTACGAAACATGTCTTAAGTTGAAATTGTAGAAAAACTAATAAGTCGATAGAAAGGTAAATTACATTTGTAAATAAAACCCGAAGTAGACAACTAGGTATAATTCCCATTTCTTGTTTTTGGGGAGATTATTAAAGGAATTTTGTTAAGTAACTTTTTTGTCTGGAGGATTGCAATACAAAATATCATGTTACACTTTACTTATTGAACATACTTTATTTGTGTACTGTACCTTCTTAGTAGGGTATATAGGCCGATTCTGAGCCCACACCTCTGCATGAGAAGGAAGGAAATATATCCATCTCTGTATAGCACAGGTATATGTCTATCCTTCTCCAACAAAAGTATATCACGAAGATTCCAGAAAATATCACGCCTCCAGGATCAAAACAACCAAAATTGATTCCTAACTTGAACAACAAAACTAGGTATATTATCCACTACAGAAATCTACAACAATGTTTAACCGCAGGTTTAAAACTCGATAAGATTCATCGGGTGCTATCTTTTAATCAGGCATCTTGGTTAAAAGATGCCTGGATTTAAATACACGTATGAGGAATGCGGATAAGTCTGAGTTTGGAAAAATGTTTTTTAAACTTATGAATAATTCAGTGTTTGGGAAAACTATGGAAAATGTGGAGAAACTGATCGATATAAGACTGGTTACACACTGGGAAAATAAAGGGAAAAGGCTTGGAGCTGAAGGGTTGATTTCTAAACCGCAATTTAAAGATGTATCTGTTTTCTCAGATAATCTGGTAGCCATTCATCTAGAAAGAATGTGGGTTAAATACGATAAAACGATATATATTGGATTCTGCGTTCTAGACCTAGCTAAACACGTGATGTAAGAGTTTTATTACAATTTTATCAAGCCTATTTATGGGAGTAATGTGGAACTAGCCTGTACAGACACAGACAGCCTGATCCTGAGGACCTGTACAGCTGATTTTTACCAAGATATGAAGAATCATCTAAACAAGTATGATACATCAAATTTCAAGGAAGATAATCAATTTGGAATACCTAAAACCGAATCTGTGATAGGAAAAATGAAGGATGAATATGCAGGAAAGATATTATGGGAGTTCGTGGGGACAGGAGCGAAAGCTTACGTTGTCAATGTTGAGGGTGAATTAAGTAAAACACTTGAAGACTATAAGAATGTAGTATTTAACAAGGCAGTGATATACAAGAATGTACGAACATTTAGATCACATAAACATCAACTGTATACTGAACTGAAGAATAAAATAGCACTTTCTTGGTTAGATGATAAGAGATACATCATACCTGATGGTTCCGGTGACACTCTAGCTTGGGGGCATCACAGAATTCCGAAACATGTTGAATAACGATGTATATTAGAAACTGTTGAAATTAAGTTAAGATGTTAATTTCATACATGAAAATTGTAAAATGATTGTAAATAATTAATATTTGTGTACAATAATATGTGATGAATTGATTATTAATGTTTTTTTTTTTAAATAAACAATATAAAAGGTTTATCTTTGTTTTTATAACAGCTTAGCTGTTCTACACAATGAAACTTTAAAAAAGTTTACATAACCCTTTGCATGTGCTATATACAGAGATATTTCCTTCCTTCTCATGCAGAGGTAAATCTTGGTTTACTTATTATCTTGGCTATTAAAGGCTTTGACTAACCTTACCCTTTACGAAGGTTTTGAAAATCGCATAGATACATCCTTAAGACGAGCTTGCAACCCTCGCAGTTGTATCAGTGATTGTGATTTCGCTTTGGTTGGTTGGCTTTTGAAAGTTGTATTCAAAAGTTGTGTAAACTTTTGTTGGAGAAGGATAGACATATACCTGTGCTATACAGAGATGGATATATTTCCTTCCTTCTCATGCAGAGGTGTGGAGGTGTGGGCTCAGAATCGGCCTATATACTCTACTTTTCTTGTTTGGAAATTGTAGGCATTGAGATGCGATCAAATGTATTTGGTATGAATAGAAAAGAATTTTGGTTTGGTTTTTTTATGTTTGTCATCTTCCATGTGGAATTCACTGCACATGTTTTTTCTTGGAGTAAGTGATATTTTTTATCCAGGATTTCGCGATATTGGAACTGACCGAACTGAGGCCTATATTATAACGTAAGGCAAAGCATTCAGTATCTCACTGTCTGTAGGATAAATGAAAAAAAAATTCCTAATTCCAACTCTATTAGATTTCTGGAAGTTGAAAACTGGGTCCTTAAAACTTATTAGCTTAAACATTCTAAACCTCCATGAATCTTGGATTTTAAAACTAAAAAGCTTCGACTTAAGGTTTAAAACTTAAAACTCTAAACACTAAAACATGGAGATTATATACATGTAAAACCTAGTCTTTAAAACATTATCATTTTTAACGTTTGATAGACTTCAAGTATTTCAGTTTTAACTCTGCCAATCTCCGTAAAACATGAAACAATATCAATTTCTGAAACTTGTAAATCCTGGATGTCTGGCACATCCTGAAACTAAAATTTTTTGAAGTTTCAAACCACAAACCTTGGGAAACTTGCAGAACTTCATAGCTTATTTCGAAGAATTCAAACTCTTTAAACCTCTGACATTAAGCCTGAGGGACCAGGAATACAGAAATTTCGAAAATTGTGAAAAACTATGAAAGTTTTAAGACTATCTAGTAGAGTTTTTTAAATACTGTTTCATAGCTCTCAAGATATGAAACTATCAATATTTAAGACTTCGAATTCTGGAATTTCCTGGTTTTTACAACAAAGATAACCACAAAACACTTTAATACTTGGAATCTTGATTTCTTAGGAGACTTCGAATCTTTAAAATTGAAGATCTGGGCTTTGCAGTTTGAAAATCAAAAATCTAAACAATGAAACTTTAATGATTGAAAGCTCGATGGTTAAGTCGGAACCTTAAAATCTAAACACCTTAAGTTTTAAAATTTGAGCTGTTTGAAGTTTAAAATTGAGCAACACTGAAAATTTAAAATTCTAAAATTTTGAATCTAGGAATATTGTACACAGCAAACTCAAAATTCCCTAATCTTTAAATATCTGGATCTTTGACACTTTCAAACTTTAGCAGTTTTTTTACACTAAAATGTTGGACTGTCGTAGAAAAATAAGGAAGTTAGGCTCAACCTGTATATGGGTTTTGAGCCAAAGTCGGACTCGGTGTTAATGATTTTCTATAGATATAGAATGTTTCTTTCGGTCATAGGAAATTGGAAAGGGTACCCTTATCTGGAAAGTTTGATGATTCGTTTGATTCGAACCCAAAAAGGCAAAACATTAGATAGATGCAAATAGAGGGAGATGAGATGGCAGATCAGCGCAGGTTTTTTCAATCTTCACGACTAAAGATTGAAAAGTCGAATCCTTGAACCTTCGATTTACGAACTATGAACTTCAAAAACTTGAAATTGCCGAAACCTTTATTCTCAGATAATCTAGGGTTTTGAAACTGTTGCTTTCGCAATTTTGGAAATTTAAAAATTTCGAACAAAGAAAATCTGAGATTCTGGAACTTTGGAAATAATGAAATTTTTCAACTTAAAAAATTTTTAAAAGAATTTTAGATATTGAAGTTCTTGAACTTTGGCACTATGAAACTAGCTATGAAAGCTGTTGCGGTTCTGGAGTTTTCTAACTTTGAATATTCGATATATGGAAACAATGTGTCTGTTGATATTTGAAACTTTTAAGAATCTGAATCGGCAAATATTGTCTAGAACTTAAGCTTTGTCATTCTTTTACGTTTTGAACTTTCCAATTCTAAAACTACGACCTCAATATCGAAACTGAGAATGTGAGATTCTGAGACACCGACTTTAAAATGTAATACCTCTGATTGTCAACACTCTAGAATTAGAAAATTTCAGAAACTTTTTATACTGAAATACTTATGAACCGGGAAGTTGTTGGGGTACAGAGCTTCCTGAGATTCAAATATCAAAAAAAATTGTCCAACTCTGAGATTCTGGTTAGAACAGTTAAATTTGAAACGCTATATATCTTAATTATGAAAATTTGATAAACTTTAAAATAGTAAACAACTTCGCGAACTTTCACGTTTCCAGTCTTTAATGTTCTTATGAGTATCTCTAATATTCTGAGTTTCAAATTTTTTGGGTTTTAAATATTCCAAACCATTGAAATGTTCGTGTTTCAGAGTTTGAAACGTATCTAGTTTCTGGGTATCAAAGATTTACCGATTCCTACAAAGATTTATAGTTTGTTTCAAATGTTTAGAATATTTATATTGTTTCAATGGTTCAGAGATTGTACAAACGTGTACATGTTTGCTTTGAGATTTGTACCCGTAATACATTCAACGATGCAAAGATGTAAAACAAACATTCGAAGATTATAAAACTGGAACTCTAAAATACTCAGTTTCAAAGAGACAAAGATTTATATAGACAAATATGCAAAATTTAGGTATATGCAAAGACTCGAAAACTCAGAAAACGCAAGAACCAAAGGAGAACAGATCTCAATGTTTCACTATAGAAATACGTTTAGAATTCCAAGGTGTCTAGAAATTTCATAGTTTTGGATTTAGACTTAAAATTCTATATTATAGAAATGCAGATTTTCATGCATTCCGTTTAGCATTGTATCAAAAGATAAAAATTTCACATTTTAGAGATTTTAAAAAGTAAGTTTAAAAATTTCCAAATGTCAAAGATCAGGTTTTCAAGAATCACCATTAATGTTTCAGAAATTCAAAGGCAACTAATCATAGATTCAGAAACGCTCTAGAAGTACATACTTTAGCTTTAGATTTTTAAAGTCCAAGAACATGGGAATTTTTTAATTAAAATTTTTCATCAAAGCTTTAAGGCTTCAAAGTTTCAAAACGTTCAGGTTCAAGAGTGAAGGGTTCATAGCTTGATAGTTACCGAAATTCTGAATTTAATGCGTTGGAAGTTCAAGCAAGAATACTTCAGTTCAGTTTAAGCCGATACAGAAGTGTTAGAAATATTGAAAAATTTTTTAACTACCTATAAAGAATTTCAATATAAAGTGAAGTTTTAGAGATTATAATATCATAATTTAAAATAACAGAATGACGCTTTAACATTTCTGATACTCGTAGATTACAAATCTCTAAGTTTTTGTAATCACTTGTATACGTATCCACTAGGATAAGCTCAATGGCCAGTTAGAAGGTATGCAGTTGTGGAAGCATTTTTTCTGATTTCCCCATATGTGTCCTTCTGTTAGCTTAGAAACTTCCATTTTGTATCTAGAGAAAGAATTTCCCCAATCTAACGTTTTTACCGTTGCCTTGGAAATTGCCCATAGAAATGCATGGATAGGATTTTTTCTTATTTTGTGCTTGAGAATTTCTGATTTCACACTCACTAAAATTGTGTAGTTTTATATATGGATCGCTGCCCACGTAATTTCAAAAACTCTCTCTCGAGTCGCCTCCGGGTCGAATTTACGAAAACACCGCAAACGCCCCTCAAAATGACCTAAAGTATTGTGGGGGCATGGTACGACAAAAAAGCATTTTGGAATTATGTGCGAAGCGATCCATGAAACGAAACTGTACCATTTGAATGCCTGTAGGACCAGAAATCTCAAAATAAAAATGGGCGGGCAAGCTGTAAGTTCAGGGGCAAATGAAAAATCTTTGATTTAAAGACTTCTACTAATATCTTTTCTCTAGACCCAAAATGGAAATGTTTGAGCTAGCGGATATGCCGACCTTGGAGGATCAGAGAAAAGTGACCCTTTTATAGTCAATGTCTGCCGATCAGTTATACAGCGCTGGAAAGTACTTGAATTATGTAAAATTTTAGTTTTTCGTAATCCGTTTAGTATTTTAAAAGATATGAAGCGTGCCTTAAACGGACTGCTGGGTCATTGTGCATAATATTTGGAGTCATTGGGTAAATAAACCAACGGCTAGGTCAAGACAAAACGTGTACAAAACTATATTTGACTTCAAACAATGAAACAATGACCAAAGGTTAGGAAAGGAACTTTTTCAAAGATGACTCAGACGAACGTGTCGGTGTGGAAGCTCTTGAAGCAATCCGAACAAAGGTCACGCACGTTACGCGCTTTGGTGTAGCAGTCTTCACCTGCGTTTTTTGGAGTTGTCGATCATCGTGATTAAATGGGATCTGCCATTGTATTGCAGTTCCGACCTTATTCACATCACTGAGCTATTTGATGTTTTCTTCCTCCCAGGGCCCTTTGACGCGACCTGGTGCGTTCTCAAGTACGCCATTGCGATTTCTCTGGGGAATTCCACCTGAGTAATGGAAGTCTGGATTTGTTGCATGATCTGTCAATCATTCTGTACACAAACGGTAAATACTTAAGTTAGAAGGGGCTAGTACCATTTCTTACTCCTGGTTCCAATTCTGTGCATGGCGATGTTCTGATCCATTCGGTCAGTTCCTCCCATGCTCGGGTTGTACTTTGCTACTAAGTTGTGTTGTTGAATTTGCATTTTCTACTTTCCTTTCTGGAATATCTCTTCACCGAGCTCCACGTCATACTCATTTGGGTCACCTGATACGAGTTATCCAGCCATTTTACCAAGATACGTTTGTGTTCGTTCGGATATTGCGGATTCGAAATAGCCTCGCTCGTTCTTTTTGAGTGCCATTAATTCTGCGAATTCTTTGTATTTCGGAACTCTGTTTGCTACAATATTCCCTTTGACGCCATATCTTTTATCCCCTAAGTGTCTGACGACGTCCAAGCTAGTGAAAAGATTACCAAAATGAAATGAGAATGGCATGTTCCTCACTTCATCTAGTATTTTGTCGATCATTTTCAGTAGATGTGTGGTACATTGCCCGAAGGCCTAATGATACCCTAACCCAGACATTTTTCTGAGATGAAATTCCTCATAATGTTCATTTGAACAAGCTTAGGGAGCGGTTGCAGCTTCCACAACTTGTCGTTTGAAGAGCCACTCTCCTCGTTCTAAATATTGAACCAGACCTCCGCGTCAGCAAGCAACTAGTTTCGTTCAAATGTTGGGATTCGCATCCTCTTCTTCGCTCGATTCTTCATCGGTGAGCACGACAGGATACGGTGGTGCAATGAAAAATTTCCACAGCAACAGTCTCACTGTCATGATCCCCATACATAATGCATAACGCACAAGAGAGGATACTAAAAAACGATAGATTTTCACCCAAAACGCAAAAAAAACAGCAAGGAAAAAGACAAAAAAGATCGATAATATTGCGCTTAGAATTCTCGCATTGACAAAGTGTGCGATATCTGGTACCTACTCAACAAATAAGGGCTGCTAGAATCAGCTCCTTCCATAGAAACGTAACGAAAGTATAATAAGGACTTACTTTCAACATTCTAAATGGTTTCAACATTCAGAATAACTATAATCACGGAAAAATAACCTACTTTTTGTCTTACATCATATTTTTTAAAGAAAATCACACATCACTTTACAAAATCCAGCCAAGGAGAAACTGGTAGCAACTTCTATTTAGCACATAGAGTACATTTAGCACATAGAGTACTCTGATACAAAGTTGACAACTTGAAGTGTATAAAGTCACATGACTATAGTATATTATATGCTTACACTGCATATAATAATCATAATAATAATAATAATTACTACTACCCATTGCCTGGCGAACCAGGTCTCAGAAGCTATAAAGCTTGTGCAAGAGTTACAGAAAGCATTAATTAGATATGCCGACATCGAGATTCGATCCCTGTTTGCTTGGGTGAGAGACTAGCACGTTAGTTGCTACACCACCAAGGCTATTAATGTATGTAATGTGTTTATATGTACTTATTGTGTTCCCGCTAACCAAAAGAGGCTAAAATATGATAGTAATTAATATTTAAAGAAAATTTCTTAAATTAAAGTTTGACAATTTTGCTTTAATGATTTGTAAGTAAAAATGAATTAATTATTACATTGGGTAAAAAGAACATTCTGCACTCGGACTGTGTTACACTAGTGTACACTGGTGCAATGAAATGAAGACGCATTGAGATAAGTCGAAAACTGCCCGAACGTACTCTGTAAATAGATGAACTGTCACCATGTCACAAAGGGCATGCGCGAACCTTTATTTAACTTGAACATTAATAAAACGCTGGGAGGAATTGAGTTGAGAAAAGCACATTATTAAAAAAATTAATTATCACATAATAACAGCAGACATCTTCTATATATATAAAAGGGAAAGATTGTCTGTCTGTCTGTCTGTCTGTATATATGTATGTATGTATGTATGCGATTTTCTCCGCAACCACTGGACCGATTTGGATGAAATTGGTATCATTGGAAAGGTCTTGGCCCAGAATAGAAAATTGGACTCTGATCGGCCATCGTGGTCCGAAATAACAGCGACAAACCCATATATAGAAGTTAAAAATGGGTACTGAGATTGATGTGAATAGATATGTTGTCAATTGTCAAATTTGGTAATTTGACAATTACAAAAAGTAAAAACATGTAATTTCAATAAAGCGTAGCAAAGCGCGCCGGGTATTTGCTAGTACATTCATAAAGGAACAGGATTTTTTTAGTTTTTTATTCTGCTTATACCCACATTTATATAAGGGGGGTTAGTTTTCTTAGGTAAGGGTTGGCGGACAAAAATAGTAGAAGCTACACATACATTAATTACAGAAAATACTAAATCAGAGGTTTTATTAATAATATGTTTTAAGTAAGTGGGTTGTGGCTCACTAGTGAGTCACAACCTCCACGTTAAACTATCTTACACTTTTTTGTAGAAAGTTTTTAATTCTAGTTAGTTACATATACGTAAATTCTACATAATTAACTAATAAATCCTGAATCAATAAATTTTTTATTACTACTGTGCGTTTTTAAGTGGATGGATTGTGATGCACAATCCCCACGATGGTTTTTTAAAAGCTAGCTAATTTTTTTCGTAGAAGGCTTTGGAGGATACACATAATTTACAGATAATCCCTGAATAAATTTATTTTTTTGATAATGCGTTTTTATGCGAATGGGACTGTGGTTCACCGGTGGCTCACAACCCCTACGGAATTTTTGTTTTTAATCTTAAGATATTTTTTACCCAAAAATTTTCAACCTACATGTTAACTACGCATAATGTACAATTAATTCTGGTATATTTTATTTAGTGTGTGTGTGTGGGTGTTGTAACTATACGGGCCCAAATAACAAATACATTGAAATCAACAAACTGGTAAATTATGATTGTAATTTTTGGATAAAATTCAGTCGGAAAAATAGAGTTGTTATCAATTAATTCAAAGTTCAAATGGAAATTTTCAGATATAGCTTATGTTAGTAGGCATTCTTGCATTCTTCTTAATATGAAACCATCGGCTCTGATAGATGGGCTACGAGAAAATATAGCTTTGATATCATCTTTCTGAAAGCACAATAATTGTAAAGTAATCCCATCTCCGATTTACATATTTTTTTTCCGTCGAGTTTCTTTTTATTCTTTTTCTATATCAATAACTCTGCGGTAGCTAAACCCAAAACAAATAGTCGAACCGGCAAAGTAGTTTCATAGAAAAAGAAATTCTAATTGAGTTTGACAGCAAATAAGTAAAGAACAAACAAAAAGATGTAATCGTTCCTTTTAACATCTCACCCCCACATCGCGCGCTTTTGCATTACAATAACCGTCCTCTACCCTTTAACAAACAAATAAGCAAAAGCAGGGTACAAACCTTATATAAATAGACCATTTAAAATCATCCCCCCTCCCTCTTCAGCTGCCTAAAATTATCGACTAAATATATGAGGCTTTATGATAAATCGAGCCACCGTTTAATTTTTAATGACAGGTCCCAATTAAACCTCAAATCTCATTCAGGCGTTTCATTTAGAATTTCTTCTACTCAGGATTTTCTCCTCTCGGTCTAGCTTGCCTGAACTGCCAAACTAGAAGAAAGCCTTTTTTTATTTCACCTAAAACGAAAATGTCAATATTATATAAATACGCACGCATTACCTATAAAAAAAGGGAAATTGGAAAGGGTGTAGACTGATTTGTAAACAGATAGAGGTTAAAAATGTTTCAAAGTGGAAACCTCATTGAAGCGGGAATCGATAGTAGTCGCGGCAGCTCAAACATTTCTTAATCACCAGCTAAAATTTAAATTCTCTGGGAAAAAATGAACGTTATCAATAATAACTAAGACAGCTGAGCCCCGTCTGGGGGTACACTTGTAGGGGTGAGGCCACGACCTTGCCGTTGCCATGAAAACCAGACAACGCTTACCCCCTCTTTTCTTTAACCTGGGAAAAATATGTAGAGAATTTTTTAGTGATATATTGAAATTCCATTATTTACAGAATCTGATACACTTTAAAAAGGAATTTAAAAGCATCCTGGGTCGCTTTTAAAACTTCGTCTACTTCTTTCTTCCTTCACTTTGAAATATTTAATCTAAGCTCTCTTCTGCTACAGCATTTTGTCTCGCCTGTATTAATTTTTCTCCTCTCTTATGCTATGTTGCTGCTACACAGAAAGAAAATCCTCATGAATAAAAAAATTAATTTTTATTTTCATTTTTTTCAGCAGTGCGGCCAGCATGGTAAGGATGACTATCCGAATTGGACTAGGGGCTCGATGGGAATGAACAAGCAGGGATATGAATCGAAAATGAATGAGAATCAACATCAGATGCAAAAAGGTAATTATTGTTAAATCTTGTGGACGAGTTATAACTGAAAAGAGAAAACCGTATACACGATAGTATGTATCTACAGCAATTGTGATACATAAGTTGGAGTTCACTGCCTCAGCTTTTTATTAGTAGCAAAAAGCGCTCGCTATAAATAGATGTGGGATGATTTGTTTATATTATATAAAATGGGGGATGTTTAGATTCAGTCTAGTTACTTGTAATCATTATAGGACGGGAAGAACATCTACCTTTTCGCATAAAACATCTACCTTTTATAATGAGATACCTTTTCATATAGAACAGTTTGCTCTATTAAGGTTCAAAGTGAAAAAAAAAACGCTTTTCAGCTAGTCCATCTAATTTCATTTGCAGACTGGATTTTTTTATGTAACTTTAAGTACACTAACTAATTGAAACCTCTAATAAAACCTATTTGGAGAATTATTTCAATCAAACCGATAAGTAATGTAAATATACTATGAAACGATGTTCTGAAAAAATGTCTTTGTTTATTCTAGCATATAAAACGTGAGCAACATTTCTAGAAATCTACTTTTTTATGATGATAAGATAAGTTCGAATGAAAGGTAATGTAATAATAGACATATTGCTGAAGATGCTGATGATACAGAAAAGCTTAATGAAAAAAATAATGAAAAAATCTATTTCACTGTTTGTTTGATTTGTCTCTTCTTTCTCATTCATTTTGCTATAGTTTTCCTAATTTTCTACTTAAACTGTGCTTTCTATGAATTTTACATACATATATCAAAGCGGCGAAGAAAATTTAATAACGGAGCATACAAATCGAACTCAACTCCCTTCAAGAAACAATTAATTAATCCCAGAAAGTTGCGGCTGTATAATTTAGCGGTGCCGGCACAAGCATGTGAGCAGTTTGTACACGATAGCATTACATAACCTCTGCTAATTAGTGATACATTTTCTTCTTTTCAATGTTGAATGCTTTCTTCTTCTTCAAGTTAGATTAAAAAGCAAGTAACTGTTTTGCTCTTCCGTGGCTTATACAATTCTACATATCTTCTTACAGATTCACTTGTCCCGTAGTTAATAGATGTTAATAGTTAGCCACAATACGTTTTAATCTCTACTACAATTTATAGATTCTACATATTGTTACGTTCTTTTTAAAATAATAACAAAAATGCTGTTTAAAATCGTCTATTAATAAAGAAAAGAATATTTACAATGCACTTAATTAAAAACACTATAACTATAAACTATTTAACAAACTATTTTAAATGCTAGGTATTTACAAATTTATTTGAGAACCATTTATATTAAAACTATTTATGTATTACAATAATTATTAACAATTTATTCAGAGTACATTTCAACACGACGCCGGTTAAACATTAACTGCACTCCTTCAACCCGCGTCTCAATTTATATCTTTCATACGATGACTCATACATCTAGAATATTCGATGACGTGTTGATGAGTCATACACGCAGCTGTCGATAAGTGACGTCAATGAGGCGTGTCGATGAATCATACTTGCACGTGTTGATTGATAAGTCATACAGTTGATGACTCATACAGAACAGGTTTTATTCTCTGGTTTCTGTAGAAAGGGTCGTGACGGTATCGGCAGTCTTCACCTCGACTGCATGTTCCATTACGGTAGAAATAACAGTCTACAGTCTTTGTTGGCCTTGATGCGGGCTGGGGATCGAAGCTACAGAGTAGGATCTTCACATCCGTGTCTCTAAAGATAACTTCCAGCACGTTTCAAACGATTCTCCAATCCAACTGGTCCCGCCCACAGCCGAGTTTGGGAACTGCCAATTTGTTAATACCCCTGGTAAGCAACTCGGTCCTCAAATCCCATAATGCCCTCCACAGGTCGGCGTAACTTGGTTTCTGGTAGTAAAACTGCTTGGTAGTAAATGAAGCGGTCATGATCAGGCAAGTGTAAGGCTTTGCCAACAGAGGGATTCTGATCTCGAAGTTCATCCAGCCGTCCAAATTTATTTCTAAACACTACTGCGATCCCTCTGGACATGCGGAGATCTTCGGAGACACAGTGGGCAATGGAATAATCACTAGGGACCCGGAAGAGGTCTTGTTGCATCTCGGTCGTGACTCCGAATCGGGCTTTTCTAGTTCCGGAAAACGCAGCCATAAATGCTCTAAAGGTTGGCTGATCATCTTCAGGCCTTACGGTATTGACAGCCACCTCAGCATCATCTTCTCGATCCGGGACTACGTTATTGTTTCCCTCATAGTGCGCCAGACGATTGGAGTGTACCACCTTTGGTTTCCCTTTTGGCAATTTCTGGATGCGATAAATCAAGTCATTTATTCGTTTCTTCACCTGGTATGGGCCCTCCCAATTCCGCTGTAACTTTGGAGAACAGCCACGACGTCTTTGCGGGTTGTATAACCAGACAAGCTCTTCAGGTTGAAACCCTCCTTCTTGGGCTCTCACATCGTACGTAGCCTTCATCCGGTCACTCGCGATTCGACTATTGTTTCGGGTTCGGTCGTGAATATCCTCCAACTTCTTCTTTAAGTTGATGACATAATCATTCCCGGCTACCTCCTACTCTATAGGTGGAGATCCAAATTCCAGATCACACGGTAACTGTAACTCGCGTCCAAACATCACAGACGCTGGTGACTGACCGGTTGTTTCGTGGACCGATGCACGATAAACCATCAGGAACAGATGCAGGTATTGGTCCCAGTCTCGTTGATGATCGGAGACGACCTTGGCCAAATATTTGCCCATTGTCCGATTCATGCGTTCTACCATTCCATCGGACTGCGGATGTAACGGTGTGGTCCGAGTCTTGCGAATGCCCAACAATCGACAGACTTCTCCAAAGAGTACAGACTCAAAATTGCGGCCTTGATCCGAATGCAGCTCCATGGGCACTCCGAAGCGACTGAAAAACTCTTTGACTGGTACGTCAGCAACAGTCGCAGATCCTGGTTTGGTAGGGCATATGCTTCTGGCCATTTGGTAAAATAGTCCATTGCCACTAAGATGTATTAATTTCCATCGTCGGTTTCGGGAAATGGTCCGGCAATATCTATAGCTATTCTTTCCAGAGGACTACCCACATTGTACTGCCTCATAGGTGCTCTTCGTTTCCCCAAGGGTCCGTTACCAGTGGCACATAGTTCGCATTTCCGGCACCACTCCTTCACGTCTTCTTTACAGTTGACCCAATAAAAACGCTCCCTAACTTTCTCCAAAGTCTTTTTCAACCGAAGTGTCCTCCTGAGGCACCGTCATGGAGATGTCGCAATACTGTAGCCACTCGGCTTCTTGGAACCACGAACTGAGACCTAATGGTGGTCCCATCTTCACTCTCCAGTATTCGCTTCAGGAGATCGTCGTCCACCTTTAAGGACTCCCATTGGGCCCAATATGCTTTGAGCGTTCTGTTGAAAGGACTGACGGCCTCCCAGGCAGGCCTTTCTCCCACGCGCTTCCATTCCAGTACCATTTTCAGTTCGGGATCAGCCTCCTGCTGTCGTTGCAATTCTTCCGGCAACCAATTGTCGTTGACGATGGTAGTTCTTAATACTTGGCAAACCCTCTCTTCCAAACGAGAGCAATGACGGCAATCCGTTAAACAGGGTCTTCTTGAAAGAGCATCGGCATTTCGATGACTAGTTCCCGCTCGATGTTCTGTGTCAAAGTCGTATCCTTGTAATCGTTCGATCCACCTTGCGACCTGGCCTTCAGGATTACGGAATTGTAGAAGCCATTTCAACGCTGCATGGTCCGTCCTCAATACAAACTTCCGTCTGTACAAGTATTTGTAGAAGTGCTCAACGGACTTCACGACAGCCAATAATTCTTTTCTGGTCACACAATAATTCCTTTTGGCTTTCGACAAAACCTTACTAAAATAGCCGATGACCTTTTCTTGTCCATCCTGTATCTGAGAAAGTACACCCCCAATGGCCAGGTTACTTGCATCTGTGTCAAGTATGAATTTCCCTTCTGTCCGTGGGTAGCTCAATATTGGCGCTGTTGTCAAGGCACGCTTCAACTGTTGGAAAGCTGTTTTGCACTCTCCGCTCCAAACATACTCGCGCCCATCTTCAGTTAACCTTGTCAGGGACTTCGCTATATTGGCAAACCCAGAAACGAAACGCCTGTAGTAGGTACACAACCCAAGAAAACTACGAACTTGGTGTTTATATTTCGGTGTTGGCCACTCTTGGACTGCATGAATCTGATCGGGGTCGGCTGCCACTCCATTTCGTCATACGATATGCCCGAGATATTTCACCTCCCTTCGGAATATGTGGCACTTTTTCGGACTCAATTTCAGGTTGGCTGCACGCAGTGTCCGGAACACTTCCTCCAGATTTTTTCAGATGTTCACTGATCTTCCAACTACGATCACGTCATCTAGATAGACCAGGCAAGTCTTCCACGACAACCCCCTCAGGATGGTCTCCATTAGACGCTCAAAGGTGGCCGGAGCGTTACATAGACCGAAAGGCATAACTGTAAACTGCCATAGTCCGGAACCAATAGTGAACGCGGTCTGCTCCCGGTCTTCAGGTTCCATTTCAACTTGCCAATAACCACTCTTCAAGTCCAAAGTCGAAAACCATCGTGAACCAGACAGGGTATCTAACGTGTCGTCGATGCGTGGTAAGGGATAGCTGTCTTTATTGGTCACGTTATTGAGCTGCCGATAGTCCACACAAAATCTCGTTGACCCGTCCTTCTTACTGACCAGGACCATCGGTGATGCCCATGGACTGCTGGATGGCTCGATAACCCCTTGTTCTTCCATATCGGTAATAATCTTCTCGGCTTCTGCTCGCCTTGCTAGAGGTAAACGCCTCGGCTGCTGACGGACAGACATAGAGTTGCCTGTATTGATTTTATATTTTACTATTACTATATCTGTTCGTCCCTTCTGGCTATCGTCAAGAATGAAGATATCTTGGTATGGGTGAACCAAACCCTGTACCTCTTTCACTTCCGTTCTATTTAGGTCTTCGCACGAACTAACAACCATACCCACTAATTTTTCACCATGGTTTTTGGGCACTGGTTTTGGAACATCAGCCATACACCTGACTACTCGGAATACTGGCACACACTGTCCCACAAGGGTACTCTTCTTCAATGTCACCGGGTCCACATTAACGTTCATAAGCCTCACCGGTACTGCCTTTCTAACCTTGATCAGCGCTTTTCCCACCACTATGGATCTTCTTATCACAAACAGGCTCCATCATTCGCATACATCCTACCCGAAGATCTCCATCCAAACCTGCCTCGACAACCATCTCGCTTTGGCCCGGCAATATCACATCTTCTGTCAGCAAAACCCTTACGACAGGATCTTCTCGTGGGTGCAACGGAAGTTCTTCGTTACCAACCTTCAAAACACCCTCCTTCAAGTCCAATGTAAAACCAAATTTTCTCAGGAGGTCCATTCCCAAGATGAAGTCGTCAGTGATGTCGGCTACCAGCACCTCCTGATCACGTTCTTCACTTCCAATGCCAATCTTCATCTTCACCACTCCGCGTGTTGGTATTACTTCGCCCGTGGCTGTACGGAGTTGAGTAGTTGTCTGCAACAGCTTCATACTTGTTCGTAGAACGTTAGGGCGTATGATGGACTTTGTCGCCCCCGTATCAATGAGTAGTGGAACAGTTCGATTAGCAATTTTCCCATCTACGAACAAACTGCTGGTACTGTTCTTTAATGTTACGGCATGGATGGTGATCTCCGGGGCATCTCCACTCAAGGTCAACGTTCGCCCCCTCTCGTCGATCCCCTTTAGTTTTCCGACGGCTGAACTTGTTTGGGTTTAGAGCAACGGCGTCGTATGTGCCCTTGTTCGCCGCAGTTCCAACAACGGGGTCCTCGAATTTCTAAAGGATTCCTCTTACGACTATCTTCCTTCTGAAGAACTCTCATTAGTAACTCCTCTAGACGATCTTTCGAACCTTCTTCTTCTTTGGCAACGGTTCGAGCTCGCCCGTGGTCTCGGGGCGCTTGCTTTGCGGCTTCAAATTCTAGAGCATGGGCAAGCTCATCATCAGTCGTTTTTGGTCGTGCCAGCCTTGAGGACTGCTGTGTTTCTCCGTCTCTTAACCCATCACTGAAGGTCTGCACAGCGAGTTGTCCCAGAAATGAATCGGGTGCCGTAGGATGCGCCAATCGGACAAGCCGCGCAACATCGGCTTCAAACTCCTGAAGGCTTTCTCCATTCTTCTGGACACGATTCTTCACTTGCTCGTGATACACTTGTTGAAGATGCGCGTCTCCATATCTCATGTCCAATCTGGACACTAACAACTGGTAATCATTTTCTTGTCCTGTTGGGATTGTTTGCAGGACGTTCAGTGCGTCTCCACGCAAAGCCACAGTTAAAGAAACGGCCTTTTACTTGCCTGTCCATCCGTTGGGCCCAGCGGCCGCCTCAAATTGTTTGTAGTAGGTGGACCAAGGTATCTTTCCATCGAACGTGGGCGGTTTTACTTTTATCCCTACAGCAGGACCCTTTTCTTTTTTAAATTGTTTTTTTACTTCATTAAACGGCCACTCAGATGTTGAAAGAAACCGTAGTTGACTCATTCTATCTTCCAGCATTTCGGTTATGTCATCTTTCTTAGTTGTTGGTGGTAATTGCATTTGGGCTATTTTCTCTTCTACCATCTTTATTACTCTATCTTGTTCCGCCAATCTACCTTCCAACAGTCCTAACGCGCTGGAATTCTCAAAAATTCTTCGAAAACTTTATCTTCCCACGCTTTGACGTTTTCCAGCAATTCTCCTTTAAGCCTTCTAGAACTTTCTTCGGACTTTTCTAGTAATTCTTCTTTAAGCCTTATAGAACTTTCTTCGGATTTTTCTAGTAAATCTTCTTTAAGCATTCTAGAATTTTCAAAAACTTTTTCTTTCAGTGCTTTAGTATTTTCAAGTAATTCTTCCTTAAGCATTTTTGAATTTTCAAAAACTTTTTGTTCCAGCACTTTAGTATTTTCCATTAGCTTTCTAGCATTCTCTTCGGACTTTCTAGAACTTTCCAGTAACTCTTCTTTTAGCATTCTAGCGTTTTCTTCAGACTTTCTAGAACTTTCTTCGACTTTTCTAGAACTTTCTTCCATTTTACTTAACAACAAATTAGTATCAATTGCGGGTCCAGGTATTTCGAAGCGGTAATTTTCAGGATCTTCCTTCTGTTCTAAAAGCCATTCTCTTAGCCGATTTATCAAAACTTCTTTCTTTCTATTGCTATCTAAGTCTCTCTCGTCCAATTCCCGTTTTAAATTTATCACTAAGATCTAAGATCTTTTAACAATTTCATCACCATTTTAATTGTTTGTTGAAATTATTTTTAACACTAAAAATTTATTCTCACAGCACTTTATTTAATTATTACGCGATTTTATTTATTTTAAAGCTCCACACCTGTCACCACTGTTACGTTCTTTTTAAAATAATAACAAAAATGCTGTTTAAAATTGTCTATTAATAAAAAAAAGAATATTTACAATGCACTTAATTAAAAACACTATAACTATAAACTATTTAACAAACTATTTTAAATGCTAGGTATTTACAAATTTATTTGAGAACCATTTATATTAAAACTATTTATGTATTACAATAATTATTAACAATTTATTCAGAGTACATTTCAACACGACGCCGGTTAAACATTAACTGCACTCCTTCTACCCGCGACTCAATTTATATCTTTCATACGATGACTCATACATCTAGAATATTCGATGACGTGTTGATGAGTCATACACGCAGCTGTCGATAAGTGACGTCAATGAGGCGTGTCGATGAGTCATACTTGCACGTGTTGATTGATAGGTCATACAGTTGATGACTCATACATCTAGAATGTTTGATGACGTCATATGTGGGTTTACTATTCGTTACAATATTCGTATTCCCCCTACTTTCTACATATCTACATCTTGTACATTCTTTACATTATCATTGCATTATACATTATACGAATTATACGAATTATACAAATCTCTGTATATCTTCTACATTCCCTGAATTATATAATTTGTACTTGCCATGTTTTAGGTTTCCTACATTTCCAACATTTACGTATGCTAAAGTAACACTTTTTTTACGTTCTTTATTTTGTAGATTTCCTACGTTTTCTAGATTGTCTAACTTTTTCTAGATTTTTTGAATGTTCTACATTGTCTACATTTGGCGTTTTATATATTATTTCTACATCTAAGGTTTTTTTCTCCTAATCTTCTACATTCTCTAAATTTTCCAAATTCCTGACATTTTCCCATTTTTAATAAACGTTTTTTCACTAAACCTTTTCACTTTCTTAACATTTTATCTGTTTTCTACATTTTAATCTTCTCTCCACTACATTCTTTACATTTGCAACTTTGTGCAATTTTTTATCTTCTAGATTTTCTACTTTCCCTACATTCTCAACATTCTATATAAATATCTTCTACAGTTTTGCATTTTCGACACTCTGCACCTCTATATCTTCTACATTCTTTACATTCCCTGTATTATACACTTTGTACTTTTATCATTTTCTAGATTTCCTCTATGGTATGTTTTCTTAGATCTACATTTGCTAAATTCATATGGTGCCTACGTTCTACATTTTGTAGATTCTCTGCGTTTTCTAGGTTTTCAACATTTTCTAGATTGCATTTTCTTTATTCTCTTTATATTTACATCTTTTTCCCAAAGTCTTCTACATTCTCTGCATTTCCTACATTTCTTAAATTGTCTTCATTTATTCAAACGTGTGTTCAACAAACATCTGCACATTCTTAACATTTTATAAATTCTCTAGATTTTAATTTTCTCTACACTAGATTTTCTTTATTTCTTATATTCCTACATTCTTGACATTTGCAACTTCATTTTATTCAGTTTTCTTTTCGACATTCTGCATCTTCTACATTCTTGTACATATATATTTCGCCATATTCAGAATTCCTGAATTATTTTCTTCATTCTACATTCTACGTTTTATATTGTCTATATTCGGCGTTTTCTATATTCTCTCTACATCTAAATGTTTTTTCACTAAATTCTCTGAATTTTCTACAATCTTTAAATTTTGCAGATTCCTTAGTTTTTTTATTTACTCAAACATGTTCTACTAAACTTCTATACATTCTTAACGTATTTATTCTAAATTTTCTACATTCTCATCTTCACTACACTAGATTTTATGTATTTTCTACACTACTACATTCTTTACATTTGTAAGTTTCTGCAACATTTTATATTCGAAATCTTCTACTGTCCTCCATTTTTCGATATCCTATATATCGTTCTACCCTAAATTTTCGTCGGCGATTTCTCTTTAATACTTTCCAAATACTTTCTATTCTCTAAATTTCCGAAATTCTTTGCATTATGCAACTATACGTTTTTTACGTTCTTTTCAACATAAGTTTACGTTTATATTTACATTTTTAAGTTATATTTTTCTTATTGTTTTGTGCATTTTCATTGGAATGTATATTCATGGAATGTATGTATTCTACATTTTATTGATTATCTATATTTACTACATTTTACCTCTTCTTCATGCTACATTCTCTACATTCTAACTTCTCTAATTTCTGCATTCTCATTTCTTTCTGTTCTTTAGTTTTTTTATGCTATATTCTATAGTTCGTACGTTTTCGATGTTATCTACGGTTTTTATAGTCATTTTCTTCGTTCTATATTTTCTGTATTTTTAGATTTTCTACTTTCTCTATATTTTCTATATTCCTGACATCATTTACTAAACTTCTAACATTCTTAACATCTTATTCATTCGAAATTTTATACATTCTAATTTTCTTCTCTAGATTTCTTATATTTTCTACAATACATGCACAAGAGTCTGTAATATTTTACATTCTAAATTTCTTACTGTCTGTACATTTTCGACATTCTATATTCCTTTAACAGTTTTGGCATTTTTCACATTCTGCATTCTCGATGACTTTGTCTATTTTCTTGTCTTTTCTTGTATATATTTTCGATCCTTTATTTTCGTCCATGATTTCTCTTTGACATTTTCTAAATACTTTCAATTCCCTAAATTTCCAATATTCTCTGTATTAACTAACTATTTTTAAATAAATTTAATTTAAATTTAAATTTCTAAATTTTTATATTTTAAATACCTTTTAGGCTCGGTGTGTCTGACGCCTCGACACCGAAAGGTATATGAGGTTAAAGATTATATATATATATATATATAAATACCTTTTATGTTCTACTTCTTCTCTTCTACTTGAAGTATTTGAAAGTTCTACATTATGTAGTCGTCAGTTGCTCCAATGCAAGTTATCTATATTTTCTACTTTGTATGCTTTCTGCTTTTTCTGCAATCTTTACAGTTTCTGTTTTTTGTCTATATTCTATTATATCTGCATTCCACATTTTCTAACATTGCTTAATTCTGCATACCTTTCATAGCCTTTCCATTTTGCACGCTTTCTTCTATATTTTACGATATCTTTTTTATATATTCTATATACTCTGTATACTTCACAATCTATAGTCTCTACTCCACACAATCTACAGTTTATACTGTATGCTCTTTACTACAAAAGAGAGCATTCTGTGTACTCATATATTTTACAGTCTGTACTCTAAATATACTACAAGACTGTAGACTGTAGAGTATAGACACTCTATATACTCTACAATCTATACTTTGTAGTCTATATTCTATATAATCTACAGTCTATGCACTATATAATCTACAGCGTATACTCTATACTCTGCATTCCATACTCTACAGTATATACTCCGTTGTCTATATACCCCTACAATACTAAACTCTGTATACTCTACAGTCTATACTCTATATAGTCTATACTCTATTCTCTACATAAGGTACAGTCTATACTCTATAATCTATACTCTATATACCCTACACTCTTAACTCTATATACTCTACAATTTAAGCTCTGAATACTCTACAGTCTATACTCTATATAATCTCCAGTCTACCCTCTACATACTGTACAGTCTATACTGTATATCCTCTACAGTCTATACTCTATATACTCTGCAGTCTGTACTCTACATACTTGACTCCATATTATCTACAATCTATACTCTACAGTGTATATTCTTTATAAACTGCAATCTATACTCTATACGCTCTACAGTCTATACTCTATGCTCCATACTCTATATAGTCTATAGTCTATATGGTTAACAGTCTACACTCTATATAGTTTACAGCCTATACTCGATATAGTCTACACTCTATACTATATACATTCTATAGTCTATATGCTACAGACTCTACAATGGATAAGATATCGCACATTCAGTTCAATAGAAACACAAGTGCAAATAGTTAAAATTTAAAAGAGGTTTTGAGATTTAAAGATTATTTGATTATTATTTTGTTGTTACAAATTGGAATTATGTGACCATAAAAATTACTTGTTCTAGACACATTATGTAGCATTATCGCATTACATAGATGATAGAGGACTTCAAAAGAGAGTACAATTTAGACATAACTCCAAACGACAAAATTTACATTGCGTCCCTATTGAACTGGATGTGCGATATATGTACTCCACAATCTACACTCTATACTATATACCATTCAAATATTAGTAGACATATCGCACATCCAGTTCAATAGGGACACAAGTGCAAATTTTGTCGTTTTGGAGTTATGTGCAAATTGCACTCTCTTTTGAAGTCCTCTATGTAATGCGATAAGGCCACATCTTGTGTCTAGAACAAAGGATTTTTAAAGTCGGCTAATTCCAATTTGTAATCACTAAAAATAATCAAACAATCTTTAAATCTGTTCTCGTTTAGATTTTAACTAGTTTCACTTGTGTCCCTACTAAACTGGATGTGCGATATGTACTTGTGGTTGCGCACTATTCTCTGCAGATAGACAAAGGTGATACTACAACGTGATACCAGAGAGGGACGGACGAAGGGGCGCAGCATTTGAGTTCCTTCCTTCCGGTCAGCTATTTCCCAGCACGCGCCGGCCGGATAATGTGTGACGGTCAGACATGCTTGCTGATATTTACCTCTACGTATTACCTATACGTTACACCTGTTCTTATCTATTGTAGTGCTCTACATTTTCGTCATCTTGTACATTTCTGGTTTTTTCTGTGTCTTCTACATTCTCAGTACCTTTCACATTCATTACATCTGTTGCAATTTACGTTTTCTATTCCATATTTTTTACATTATTGACATTCTACATTTTACGGTTTAATGATTATATATTTCTTAATTTCTCTATATTTTTGACATTCAACTTCTTTAGTTTTCTGGATTTTATATATTTTACATTTGCTGCATTCTAAAGTTTTCTATACTTTTTACATTTTTCTATACTTCTATAGAATTTCTACATTGTAGATTGTCCATACTTTTTTACATTCTCTGTGTTTTCGGCACTCTATATTTTCAACATTCTATATACACAGTGTGGGATTAAAGTATGGAATATTAAAAAAAGCGAACTCCAGTTTTTTAAAACGCTGAAACACGAATTTTGTTTTTAAAAAATACACATTTAATATGTGCGATTCACCTTCCGACTTTCATTTGTTTCTAAGTTATGATGTCATCACAAAAAAATTTAAATGACAATATAGATTTTTAATAGTGGAATCCGATAGTGATTTTTCTTCCCTTTATGATCATGCAAATAAATCATAAAGTTGCATAACAAAAATTCTGAGAAAAATCAAGCTGAACTTTGTATATGTTTGTTAGTTATGACGTCACCACAAAAAACTTAAATGACAATATAGATTTTTGGTAGTGGAATCCGATAGCGATTTCTCTTCTCTGTATGATCATGCAAATAAATCATAAGGTTGCATAACAAAAATTCTGAGTAAAAATCGATCTGATATATTGATATATTGATACCATAATATCTATCAATAACATTAAATGTTCAGATCAATTTTTCTCAGAAATTTTGTTATGCAACCTTATGATTTATTTGCATGATCATAAAGGGAAGAAGAATCGCTATCGGATTCCACTATTAAAAATCTATATTGTCATTTAAATTTTTTTGTGATGACGTCATAACTTAGAAACAAATGAAAGTCGGAAGGTGAATCGCACATATTAATGTGTATTTTTAAAAACAAAATCAACGTGTTCAGCGTTTTTTAAAAAACTGGTTGAGTTCGTTTTTTTTTTAATATTCCATACTTTAATCCCACCCTGTATATAAGTGTTATATGCTCGTTTCCTGTAATTTTGTACATTCTGTTGCATATTCTACATGCTACATTGTCTGCGCTCTATGTATAATAATCTTATATAATAATAGTTAAACTTGATACATACACTTTAACAAATCAGAACGATAGAATAAGAATTAAAGATATTCTGATAGTGACATATTATAGTTGGAATAAAACAATTAAATGTATGAGAATCTAGGGATATCAAACTTTTTGATTTTGGTTAGGATTTAATTCAAGTATTGATTATCATCGTGTATCCAACTTGTAAGTAAGATACCATACTTTATCTGTAATACTTTAGGGCTACATTTCCACGGGACCAAAGAATATGTTTTTTTTGTGAAAGTTGCTGTTAGAGTTCAACAGAATTCCAGGAGGTCTTCAATCATCTCATTACTATCATTTCTGTCGAGTTTCAGAATTACCGAAAAAATGCAAAATTACAGCTAATCGTCGAGGTATCATTCGAAACTCCATTTATGTAAAGAACTTGCACTTATTATTTATTTGTGAGCAGCAATGATTCATCTGAGTTGACCCTTGTTTGTGAATTAAAAGTCTAGTTTACTTTATAGCAATAAAATCTGCAAGGAATAGAGTAGAAAGCTAAAGCGTTTCGCGCATAGAGAGGGTATGTAAAGTGAATTCACATGAATCAACGAGATTGTACGTAAATAACACAACACACTGTGAGTAGTAAAATATGGTTTTGATCGGACTGTAATTAGTGTAATGATGCATATTGTTACATTACGTAATTATTGCGTTGGTTTCTTGATAAGTCTCGTGATGCACGCGTGAGTCACTTAAGAAATCCATGCGTGACAGTAGGAATCATCACTGCTGCTGAGTTGTACAAGGGCTCTGATTAATTCAAAATACCCTTGTAATTCAGCACACAAATAATATACACGTAATAAAGTACTCTTTAAGAGTAAAAGGAGTGTATGAAGTGCAGGAGAAAATTGGGTAATCTTTCTAAAGTTTACTGGAGATCTAGATTTTGCGGATAAGTTGTAAAATGTATTTAGTTATTAAAATGTATTAGTTATGTATTTGAAGGTGTCTCGTATAGGTCAACCAGAAATACGATCTGCAATATCTAACATCTCTTCATGATTCTTAGAACCACAATTAAAATATCCCTAAATGGAAAATTAGCATTAACCCAGGAAACAATGAAAATTAACAATGGTATTAAAGAAAAGTTTGAGATTTTATCAAAATAAAACCAAGAGAATATTTGGAAAAGGCAAGTTCACCCACTGATCTCACCTTGATCTTATAATAAGTCGAACGTTTCAACCTATCACAAAGCTTCGATCTAGATCACCATATAAGTTGTAACAGACGGAAAAATTATCATTATTAATAATAAACAATTTTAATAGAATAAATTTGAATAGTCTAACGACACTGCTCGCTGTGTGTTATTACGTGTGACGTTGCAAATTTAAAAAAGGCTTTTCTACAACATGGAAATTTATGAAATTTTAATTGCATATAAAGGAAGTTGTTACATTTTCCATCCTCTCTTTATGTCTTAAGTAATTCATAAAACTGTGGGCGCGTTAAATGCTGCAGTGACTTTGTGATTATTCTGTGTTAAACGACCATGTCTTTATTGGCATTCGTTTGTGTTTTTCTTGCCAAAACCGAGAAAAAAATAAATTAGAAAAAAAATGAAAATATAAACTTTAGATATATGTATAGTAGCAGTCGTTTGAAAATAATATGAAAATTTATTTATTAAATAACTCTTAAACGTAATTATATGCGATTTCGGGGATTTTACATAAAAACATCATTAATTACATTTCCTCGCTGCACAATTCAAAGAAAAATAGTAAAAAAAATCATACGATAGCAAACGAGCAAATTAAGAAACAGATCAGCCTGTCCTTGATGAAGGAGCGCGCGAGTAAATTTGAAATGGCCCCGGGGCAATATTCAAACGTCGTCGTCGTTACAAAAGGCAAAACATATGCAGTGTTTTGGCCACTTCGATATGTATAAAAAACAACAAGCGGGCATAAAAATTTGCAAGTCGATTTCCTGCTCGACAACTTTGGCTGGGCCGGTGCGCTTAGACCGTTTACTATCGAAACTGTCTTCCTCTAAATTTTTAAATATTGCTGTAGGATCAATTAAAAGGTGATTTATCCTAACCATTATGTTTAGTGTGCGGCACAAGAAAAAAATTGGACGGTTGTAACAATAAATTACATATTTACATTCACACTTTTTTGTTGCTGCTGTTGTTGTTTTGACATGACTTTTTGTATAATAAACGGAACGTGTCTGGTTTAATTTGTATATAACAGCACGATTGTTTTAACTAATGAAAATTGGTTAATGTGATAATAGGGAATTTTGGTAATTTGATAATTTGGTTTTTTAATAAATGAGATATACAAACTGCTCATTCAACTACTTCATGCAGATTTTAATAACCTTAAAATGTTTAAATTTTTCAGAAAGCTTCAGAATTGAGAATAATTGTGGAAATTTAACCATAGTTAAAAGCTAAAAGCGTCACAATTATTAATTGAGAAAACGTAATCATCATTAATCGAACCTTGTACATCTTCTGTTCGTTAATATTATTACGTATTAAACAAAATATTTCTATTTTTGTTATTTAGATATATTATTGCGTTTCAATTGTTGAACTTCTTCTGACCATTGTATTTAAATAGGTTTTTCAAAAAATGTTTAGGATGTGATTACTATAAATCCCAAACACTTGTCTTTTAGCGGATATAGATAAATAAATTTATTTAAAATACGGAATTAGATCCTCAACTAATTTTTTTCTGGCAATTTAGATTAAATGATAATTTAAACAGTAGAATTTAGATTTACTGGTAAATACCTATCATGCATAGATATTATTTAGGTACACAAGTAGGTGCAAGTAGGTACACAGCATAATCATTGTTATCTTTCACTGGCAATATTTGGATCAAACAAGAATTTTATCTCAGCTCATCAAAAAGAAATGCCAAATAAGAATTTTAAGAAAACCGGAAATCGACATTGTTTACTTTTTCCATTGATTTATTCATTGATATCTACTATTTTGAGATAAGTAGAAACGTGCAAAATGAAGTAGCTATTGCATTCCTTTTTTCCTGTGCTAAAGGTTGAGTACACGTTGATAATAAGTTTTCGCGATTGTTGAATTTAAATAGAAATTTTCACGATTTAAATTAGGTGATAGTGATCTGGGACCTAAATTGAATTTGCAAAATTTAATGACTTTTGTGCAGCTATTACATGTTATCATCTCACCTATTATTGAGATTTTCTGCGGCTGATTAATACAATTTTTGAGCATTGGTTAAGGTTTAAGATTGCTTAAAAGTTTTGCTATGATAACTCTTTTGCTACCATAACTCTTTTGATTGCCATTGTTTTCACCAGAGAAATTGAAATTGAAACAAGCTCGTTTCAAGACTTAAAAGGCTACCTAACGGTTATTGATGTGATTCGATGTGCCACTCTAGCAGACACCAAGAGTTAACAAAAACGATCTACTTTAATAAAATCCCCAGGAATCGTCTAATCCTCTGATATTTAGTTAGTAGGTGAGTCAGCCGAGAATGCCCATTAGAGTCTTTAAGTGTCCTATACTGGTTTGACCAATATCAATAACCGCAGTCAAACCTATAACACACATACATAAATAACTTTTGAAAGATTTGCCAAAGAAGGCCAGTGATATATAAAAAGGCATCTATGATGTGCCAGGTAACATTTACAAACTTCTTGTAACCACTTTAGGAATCATGAAGAATTGATTAGAAAGATCTTATGTTTGACACTCACTCTATATCTAGTCTATAGCTTCCGTATCAATGGATCACTTAACCACAGTCAAGTCAGCAACACATGACACAGTACTCTTATGAATTTTCCAGTTGCTTAACCGCGGTTTAGTTGTCTCTCGGAAGTTATATCTGACTGTTTCTGGATAACCAGCTCAATGCTAGCTTACTTAGAAGTGCTTGCCATGAGGCAACATCCCACTCCAATTCTCCTTGTGGTTAGGTTGCCATTACTTGTGAAATTAACATTAAATTGGAAAAATTAGTCTATATGGTAGGTGATATTGCTTATAAATATAAAGGTATTATACAGGGAATTATAGGATTATTATTTTAGAATATTTTCAATTTAGTTGATATACGAAATACCAATCTCAAACTGCTAGTAATATTACTGGCAGCATCGATAATGATCAAACTCATAGATTTAATAATATCTATTTTATCTGAATAGAAGACCGCTCACTTATTCAAAAGCAACAAGTAATACTGCAATTACTTGAATTGTTACTATTTCTATGACATTAGTAGAACGCATAGTGGTATTGTTCATTTAGTGATACTGTCCTGGAAACAGCTCTAAATAACATCAAGGGTGAAGGGTATAAAGTTGGTATTGCACCAGCATTAATAGAAGAATTAAATAATAGTGGGCCGTATTCACAAATCACTATTAAGTTAATAGCATGTTTAATTACCATGGCGACCAAATCTAACCTTTTCCCACCTATTAGAATTAGATAAAGCTATCTCTTTTCTTGTTGATCTAATTCATAACTTTAGTTAAACACACCTTTAATAGTGGTATGAGAATATGGCCCATTGAATTTAGCGGTATTGTTTCGACACCAGTTCTGGGTGGTGTAAATGTTATTAGAAAGTAGTACCTATTCTAATATTATTAAAGGAATTAAATAATAGTATTGTGAGGTATTGTCAGGTTAGCCAGGTATTAGTAGAATTAACTACAGTACGAACAAAAACTAATCTCATCAGGAATGGCTAAGGAAAACAAAGCAGCATATTCGATTATTTACAGTTATAGGCAGGCCCAATCACCAGGTTGCTTAATGGGTAGTTAAGTGCACTGTTTCATGTAGTCGAATGTATAGGTATAAGAATTATACCTAATACAATTTTATACCTATACATTCGACAACACGAAATTGTGCAGTTAACTACTCATTAAGCAATCTGGTGGTTGGGCCTGGTTATAGGTAATACTGTTGTTTTTTACAGCTGTCAAATTTTGGAGTTAGGTTTCTAACCTCAACTTAACATAACTTAACATAATATAAACATAACATAAAAATAATTGTGGCGAGTGTTCAAATCTAACCTCAAAAATTGACTTATCGAAAATAATAAAATAATCAGCTACAGCTGTAGGAACTGAGCACGGCCTCCTCAATTTGAAAGACAATAATAATGCGTCTCTTATACGACTGGTTGGTTTGTAATTACATGCATTATTTCTGTTCTAAAGGGGCGCCACAATACGAATCAGCCAAGCCATACCTCAGATTAGAGCACCGCAAACCGCTGCCATATTGGGACAGAAAATCGTGATCTTTCATAATGAACAAATTAAAATTGCATTTAAAATATTTGACATATTAGTGATTTGAACTTTCAGAATAGAAATTATGTAAAAACCTTTCAAACTAAACGTGTGGTTGCTTAAATCCAATGCAGATAAAAATATACATAGATCATGACAAAAATATATGGCCCTTTTCCTGGCCGAACCGGACAATTTTGATAATTTTATCAAAATAATTAATACCAAACTCGACAGATGGCGCCACAATAGCTGTCAAAAATCTTTTTTGTGCAAAGAGACATTTGTCTCTCAAATCGAGTAGGCCATGGAAATAAGCATAAAAGCTGGTTTTGTTTTTCTTAATCGCCACTGATCAATTTTCTTTTTGCTCATGTTGTATATGTAGGAGTACGAGAGAGTTGTTGTGTAGACCAATATCTATGGATTTAATGGTATTGATCTTCAAACCATTCTGAATAGCAATTAATGGTGAATGGTATCCGTTGGTATTTCTCTAGTAAATAGTGGTGGTGTTCATGAATTTAGTGGTATTGTCTTTTGATCAAGTATAACTGAATCAATCAAATGGCTTTTACTTATTCTAGTGTGGTTTTGTTGTTAGTCTAGTATAGTTAGGTATTACGAGAATTGCATTGTTGTATGGGTAATACTTTTGGATTTAGTGGTATTGACCCGAAAATAATCATGAATGGCAATTAATGATAGGTGGTATCAATTGGTATATTTCTACTGTGTAGCGGTATTGTCCAGGAATTTAGTAGTATTGTTCCGTAGTCAATTCTTAATAATGCATTAATAAGAAGTACAGTATTAGTACAGGTAAATAATTATATTCAACAACAATTTAATGGTGTTCAACAACAATTATTCTGAATGACATGATTTGTATCAATTGGCACTGCTGGAACATTTTTAATAGAATTAAATTGTTGTTCACGAGTTAGTGGATTTGCCCTATAGTCCAGTCTGATTGGTATGTTTGGTGAATGGTGTTATATGGTATTTCTCTACTACTTTTGATTAAAAGCTGATAAGTGGTAATTCCCCGGAATGTATTCTGAACACCACCAATGGTGCATCCATCATATAGTATTATTTGCTCTAGCAGTGTTAATAGATCGAAATAGTACGATCCTTAGTAATCAGTAGAATTATAAACACGCAATAGTCATGGATTTAGTGGTATTATTCCAAAAACTATTTTGAATGAAATCAACAGTGAATTGAATCAATTGGTAGTATTAATACTACTAATTAAATATATCAATATTCATGGATTTAGTATTGGTATTGCCCCGAAAACAATTCAATAATACCATTCTACCAAATGATATTATTTACGGTAGTGTTTTAGTAGTATTTATCTGGAAACAATTACTATTGATGTGCATTGACATTACTCTGGTATTTAGTTAGAAGGATATTTATTGCAGCAGAATTATATAGTGGTTTTGCTCTTGAATCAGTTAGAGGATATCAATTGCAGCAGCGTGCGGTGCATACGAAACAGTGGAAGCAATCGCTATATGACGTATGCGCTATTACGCTCTTACACAATGTGTACGTGCAATTGGTGTTGCTCTAATATTATTAGTAGACTTGAATAGTGGTATTGTTCACGATTTGGTGCAATTTCCCAGGTATCTAAGTCTGTTATTATTCATCAATGAATCAGTATTCATGGACGTAGTGGTATTTACCATTTAATTAAACTAATAATAGTTGAATTAAATGGTGAAGTGGCATTGTGCATGATGTATTGTCTTGGTATAAATTTTAAAAGATATCGATAATGAATCATCTACCAAATGATAATTTTTACGGTAGTGTTGTTAAAATGTCTAATAATATGGTTAGATATTTGTTGAACTAAAATCTTTTAGAGTTCAATACTTATGAAAGTAGTTGTATTTTTCTGGTAACAATTCTGAATGGAATATATGGAATATATTTATTGTACCTACACTGAACAGTAGTGGTATTGCTCCGTAGCCAATTCTAAATGATATTAATTGGTGTAGCTCTAGTATTATTAGTAAAATTAAATAGTGGTATTGCTCAAGCTTTGGTGGTATTTTCCAGGTATTTATGTCTACGGTGAATGGTATTAAACGGTATTAGTCTATTAGTATCATTAACACAATTAAATAGTGGTACTGCTGCATCAGCTCCGAATGGTATCTATTGTGGAAGACATTAATAGAGAATAGTATCGATTGGTATTACGCTATATATTTTTGATTTAAAGTACTGTATAGTGTGAATGAGATAATATTCGTTTCCTATATGTAGTATTGTAATATTCTTAGGGTAGGGAAGTTATCCAGCATAATGCCTATGGAGAGTGTAAAAATTATATCCCTAAAATAATAATTGAACATTATCAAAAATATAAATAGAATATTAAATAGATGACTAATAGAAGAAACAAAATACAAAGAATCGAATCATTATGTAAATTCGTATATATATGATTATTAATAAGTAGTTAGCGATCAGATCAAAGGAGTCAATAAAACACTTTCAAGCCTTTTATATCCAAGATGTATATATATATCCTTTAATGACATGTTTACGTATGTGCCGCATACAAGCTATTTTGGCACGGACTATCATTATATAAGGGTGACGTCATTGCCAAAAGTCTGCAATTTTTAATTTTAAGTACTTGTCTGCTAGATCCACAGGTGTCTTAGATATCTAAACCATGCGTGTGTAGGTTTTAACTAGGCACTTGTGCATTCGCGTAGTACCACACCATCTATCTTGAATTGCGAGTCCACGGAAGCACGCCATATTTCATTTTTGTGTTTTTTTTTTGTTTTAGTTTTCTTTTTTCCTCTCTTTTTCGACCGGCTCGCATATCAATACGCGATTAAAATTATGTAACGCTTCCTTAATTTTGATCGCCGTTAAAAGAACTAGAACAGCGGTAGACGATTTTGATGAAATATCTAGTTTGCTCCCGTGCACGCAGAAGTAAATAAAATAAAAAGATGTTTGAGAGAGTGTGTGTGTGTGTGTGGCTGCTGTGTGCCTTTTTTTGTAGTAAAGAGGAACAAGTTTTGTAATTAAATAAGCAAAATGTAGAATCTACGAATTACTAATTAAATCGCTAGCAAATGCCGACGAGTATAAAAATATACACACACACAGCAGTCTTTTTAACTCCATAAATTAGTGAATTGCATGTTGTAAAATATTTTATAGATGAGGTTAGACAGGTTTTGGAAGTTTGGCCGTGAAAACTCGGATTGGAGAGTGCAAAGTTAGATTTCCGATATTTCTGGTTTGGTTTCTCTTAATGTTTGTATTGTGTGGTTAGCAATTTTAAAAATCTTGGTACTGGCGCGTGAATTTTTTTTAAATTTTCTTCATCTTTTCTTTCTTTCATGATCATCTTCTGTAAATTTCGGTTACTTCAAATGTATACTAATACACAGCTTTACATGAACCGGGCGGGCATAACTTGTAACTGTAATAATTAATCTAAAAAACATTCTAATTCAGGTACAGTCAGTTTAAAAAATTAACTTTTATAAAGCTCAGACTTAGAACAAGGATGTAGCGCGATTTTAGCTGTCTGTACCTACATGACGATGCGAAGTTCATATAAAATGCGTTGAAGTTACGTCATTTTTAATTACATTTTAATTTTTTTATTGGCTTAACCTAACATGCTGTTTGTAAATGTTTGTGTTTTAAAAGAACGCGTCTGGAACCCTAAATTTTATGTTTTTGAATCATTAGTTTGTTGTGAATTTCATTCCAGAAACTAGAAAAATCGAGTTGACGTTTTATTATACTAAAACTTCTATTATTGACAATAATTTCCCAAATTTTGTTTTAATGATGATTACAGAAAAAATAATTTTATTACAAAATGTTATTAATGTATAGTAGTAAGTATCCTTGTTACAAATTACTTTTTTTTACTACTACTATCATTTTTTCAATTTATTTTTATTATTATGAGAAATTAAAAGAAAATTAATTATTTAGTAATTAAAAGTATTTTTATGTTATTTAGTTTCATTTAGCGTTGCAAATAAAATTGCATATTATTTATTCTTATAATAAAAGAACAAATAATGCGGTTCCTTTTTAGTAGTTCTCAAAGCAATATTAATAAAATACATAATTTATAAAAAAAACGCTAGCTGTACTTTGCCCTTTTCTTTGAATATTATGAATTTGAATAAATCATAAATGATAGGATCACACGGATTAAGTAAATCGCTTGAAACACCCACATAATACCTGGGAATCTTTTGATTAAATTGTAATGAAGAGTTCTATTCTTGATATTCACGCGTTATCTATGTTTATAACAAGTTTTTTTTGAGCTATTTCCGATAAATGGGTTACCAAGTAAATGACTTCTACAAGAAATAGTAAGCCTTTGACGCCTCCAGGTGGCGGATAGGAGAAAGCCCGAGGTATTTGATAAGCTTATATTAAATACTGTGGGTAGGTTGGGTATAAGCTTATCGCTGTAATCGTAAAACCCACGAAACAGCAGCGAGTGATCCAAGAACTCTTCTCACTTCAATAGAACCGCTTTAATAGCAGAGGTCCTATGAGTGCACTGTGCTTACGAGTTTATCCGAGACTGGCTTCGGGATACCGCAGCCGCTATGGCCCAACTTTGAGAGAGCGTGGAGTTAGAGTGTGCAGTCATTGCCTTCAAGAACATTATAAAGCTGTTTTCTTGTTCGTCCACGTACCAGACACGAATGAAGAGGAGGCAGCCAGGGGCTATATTAGCAAACACAACCTTCTGCTGAACAGGAGACTGCATACTGCTCAGCCGAAAGATGAACGGAACAGGATGAGGCGTTCTTGAGAGCCCTGGATCAAGACCAATTTAGGACCTATTAACTCGAAAGGGTGATCTTTAGGGTTTTATGATCGTCATGTGATGATGATACGAATCATGCAGGCGAATCTGCAACATAGCTACAGGGCTTCTTGCAATGTCACTTAAATCACTTAAAGTCACTTTTTAAAAATCTGGTCACTTAAAGTCACTATTTCATTGAATACGTCACTTTTAGTCACTTTTTTACAACATTTTCCAATCCATCGGAACGTTTGCAGATAATTCTACCAGATTCCTATTTATTTCTACATATAACTATACCTACTTTGAAATTTAAATTTCGCGCGACGGACGCTGTTTGATCTTGATCTGGCTCAACCCGCGGGAGAGCGTTATGCACCACGTGCCGCGCCAGTGCAGTTGGAGTCTGGTTGCAGTGTCGTGTGTCGCCAGTCGCCACGCGCCAGTGTCTACTGTCACTACTGTGTCTAGTATCTCATAGAACGTGGCATGGAACCTAACCTCAATATAAACTTGAGGCCCAAAACTGCGGTTTTGACTCATATTGTGTTAATTATTCGTTACATTGATCAGGTAAAATGCTTAACCTAACTTTGGGCTTTCCTTGTAGTAATACTTATAATCCACAGCTTAATTCGTAAATATAATTGGCTGGCAACAATAATAATGGGTAAAAACTGTAAAGTTAAAGATAATTGGTTTAAACAAACTGATCAACAAGGATACCAATATGGAATTTGGTTGCGGAGGGAAAATATCCATAATGTATTTTGCACTGTATGTGGAAAAACAATTAGTGTATTTCACAATGGATTCAAGGCTATTTTGGCACATGAATCTAGAAAAACGCATATCGAACAAATTTCTATTAAGTTGGATAAGAAACAGCTGAAACTTTCATCTGCAATTGCAACAATTACATCATATGGCAATAATAATGGTGACTCCAAAACAATATCCACATTGCAGCTATATTCCTTGGACGAATCAATTACGAGAGCTGAAATTATTTGGGTACTGAAGGTCATATCTTCAGATATGTCGGCTTCATCAACTGATGATATACAAATGGTCTTTGATTCGATGTTTCAATGTGAAATTTCTTCAAAATTTTCAATGAGTAAATCAAAGTTTGGATATGTAGTAACTGAAGCTCTAGGTCCATATTTTCGTAATGAGCTGTTGGAAGATATTGGCAGTTCCTATTTCACATTGGTTTATGATGAAACAACCAATAATGAATCGGAAAAGGAGCTTCAAATCAGAATCAGGTACATACTTTTGATTTACATGTTTACGATTATTAAATTATGCATACATTATTTTCTAGATACTGGTCGAATTCAGAATCAAAGATAGTAACATATCACTTGGAAACCTTTTTTTTGGGAACTGCAACAGCAAAGGTTTTATCTGATTATATAAAACAATCCATAGATAATGCCGGACTTTGTCAACAAAAATTACTTATGCTGGCTTCTGATGGGCCTAATGTCAACAAATCAGTATATAATATATTAAACGAAGAAATAAAGGGCTTGCGTAGCCAGGGTCTCCTTAACATTGGCACTTGTGACATACACATTGTACATAATGCGTTTCAGAAAGGAATATCAGAATTTTGTGGCGACGATGTTAATGATTTTATTATTAACGTATTCTACTTTTTCAAAGGCTGGCCTCAAAGAGAAGAAGATTTTAAACAAATACAGGTGAAACTGAATTTACCACTCCATAAATTCATTAAGCACGCTGCTACTCGTTGGCTCACTTTAGGTGATGCTGCCAAACGAATTATTGAACAATGGGATGCCATAAAGAAATACTTTATAGAATTCGTTCCATCCAACAGGAAACAATTGTTACAGACTCAAAAGTATAAAAATATTTGCACTGCACTGGGAGATAAATTCCTTAAGGCCAAATTGTTTTTTTTAATTTCCAATGCAGAATTGTTTATGACGTTCACAAGACGTTTTCAAAGTGACAAACCCCTGATTCATGTTCTTTATGAGTCATTAAAAGATTTATTAATAAAGATTCTCTCTAAAATATGTAAAAAAACTTCAGATTGGAATAACGCTGATAGAATTTTTGCAAAAGAAAACTTGTTGCCTTTACAAGACATTGATTTAGGAGCCAAATCTATGCAGTTTTTAAAGGGAAACCATTTTTCAGAAAAAGACAGGTTACTTTTTTCAAAAATTGCACAATCATTTTATATTGAAAGCTCAAAACATTTAATCAAGAAATCCTCTTTGTCCATTGGATCATTTTTACGTTACTGTGCAGAATTAGCTCCTAAAAATGTGAAAACGTCCCAAACGAGGCACATAAAGTATTTGGCCGAAAAGTTGCCCTTAACTAATATAAATCTCGATGAGTTGGGGGATGAATGGAACATATTAAAAACAGAAGAATTTATTCAGAATTACACAGTTGAAGGTGACAGTAATGCTGATAACGTGAAAGTTGAAGATGTACAATCATTTTGGGATCAAATTTTTAATGTGAGATACACTACTTCCTCAGAATTAAAATATCCGCAAGTTGCAATACTAATTAAAGCTTGTCTGTCATTATCTCATGGCAGTGCTGATGTAGAACGGGGGTTTTCTAGATCAAAACGGATACTGACAGAAGATAAGACAGCTATGACTTTAAGAACTCTGAATGCAAAATTAAATTGTGTGAATATTCTTCAAAAATATAAAAAGCCGTATAACATTCCAATTACCAAAAAAATACTTTCAATGACGAGAACTGCATACAAGAGTTATATGGCATATTTAGAAACACAAAGAGTTGAACGGGAAAAAAGTAAGCAACTACAAGAACAAGAGAAACAAAGTAGAGAAGCAGAGAAACAAAAACTTGAAGAAATAATAGGTGAAAAAAAGTTCATTGAAACCCTCGAGGAAAAAATTCAAGAAAACAAAAAGGCCAAGAAAACTGCAGATATTTTATTCGATTCGGCAAAAAAGAAATTGAAAGAGTCGATTTCCAAAGGCAATTTAGAAGAGATTAAAGTTGCTCAGGAGTTGTTGGATAGTTACGAAAATGTGAAAAAGCAACACATAGAGAAGAGCAACGCACTTGATGCACTACAAAATAAGGTGGAGAAGAGAAAGAATACTTTAATCACCTCCTTTATAAAGAAACCAAAGTTAAAATAGTTTTTTTGTGAAGACTAGAAATAATAATATATAACACTGTTATCCGTTTGTATAATACAAATTTATTTATTTTTAATAAAAAATTGATAGTAAGTGCTCATGTTATCTAAATCACTTATATAGGTTGGCCCCGATATTATAACCTGCCAAAAAGCAATCGGTAATAGGTGACGATGAGTAGAACGCATGCATATTCAAAAAAAGTTTCTAATAAAAGTCTCTTCGTTATTGAGATAAAAATAATAATTAATGGAAAATTTATTCAAAATTTGCTGTACGCTAATGATGAGTTAATCGGGATTAAAAAGGTAAATTTTTTGGCCGGTTATATCGGACCACCTGTATATTTCAATGAAGATTATCACTTTTGTGTCATTTACAGGACAGTTGTAGTCACTTAAAAGTCATTTATTTAAAAAGAATTGGTCACTTAGTCACTTGAATTTTTATCAAAATGTGCTAGAAGCCCTGTAGCTACATGCTTGGCTTCTGCAGCTCTTGTAGGTGCAATGAGAGAATACGAGATTGCCCTAATCCAAGAGCCTTGGATTAACAGAAGGAAAAATCAGGAAACTATGAGTGACAACTCTGGAGCTGATTTACAATAAATCCACTTAGCCTGTATACGTATCAGAAAAGATATTACCGTTAATAAGTTTTTGTTCCAGCTGCGGTTAAAGTAAACTTTGATTGGGGACATGGATAGAAGAAGTGGTCTTAGTATAGCCGTACCTTTTTCATAACAACTCAAGAATTGAAAGAATTTGTTGAAAGCTGTAGAGATGATGGAAATCTAATAAGAATATGCCGTGGTAAAATGACGACCTAACTAGACTTAGGAAAACAGTAAGGAAACAGATATAGCCAAAAGGGCAGGGGAGTGGGAGGTCTATAAGATTAGTCTTACTAAATATAATAGAACTTTGAGAATACTCGAGAAGGCATCATGGAGGAGATTTAAAAGAGGCCTCAGAATGTGTCTTCAAAAGATGCTCTCGAAGAGTCATTTGCTAAAACTGGAAGGAAGATCTTGAAGGAACTCCCGTTTAAAGTAATTAAACTTCCCGAGAGCTACACAAATTCAGAAATCACTGGAATAAATACAGAGACTAGAGAAGACTGGCATGTAGCGAGTTCACCGCCTTGAACTCGAATTAAAATGGGCAATTAGTTCATTTAAACTCTATAAATCACTAGGACCGGACATATTTATCCAATATGGTATTTATTTAATACTGTTACAAAGAGCACCGACCTGCTATACAGTAGACTTTGCATGGCACTTAAAACCACATCTGGCAGTAGTATCACTTCAAAAGTATCTGGTGCTACTAAAGTAGTCTAGACCAAAACCTGGAAAACATGATGTGGCAAAGGCACTTAAATCGATTTAGTCTTACGCACTTTCTACTTATACTAAGATATTAGAGAAGATGCTCGATAGGTACATTACGATATACTTCTAGGGCACCCACTAAATTGGAACCAATGTACTTATAGAGAAGAAGTTAGTTAGAATTACGAGTTAGTTAGTCCAGAAGGCGGATAATGCTCTTGATAACAAAGAAATACTGTAATGTCTCCTTGAATATGGAGGGTGCTTTCAATTGCATTGGTAGAGCTTCTAGAATATATGACAATGAGAAAACTTCCTGCAAGTAGATCATGTTTGGGGGGGGGGTCATATGTTAGGGAGCCGAATGGTACCTGGTACAATAATAATAATAATAACAGTTAGAGTCGCAGGTTCGATCCCCGGTCGCGCTGGTATTTTTTCATATCGGAGAAAAATTGAAAAATATGCCTTCTTCTCAGATAGGAAGTAAAACTGTAGGTCCCGTATCAATGCGATGTTTGGCACGATAAAGATTCCTACTGGGGGTGGAACTCCCCCAGATTCGGTTAAATTCTAGTAGGGTCGGCCAAATGATCATAGCAATCAGTGCCATGAGGTACGAAGGATGCTCCACCATCCTGATTCCTCGCCCAAAAATAAATAAATAAAAATAGTAACAATTACTACGATGATTGCCCATTGTCTGGCGAACCAGGCCCCAGAAGCTATAAAACTTGTGCGGGAGTGAGGGCGATTATTATTATTACGTAGCCCATCGTGCGGCTGCAGCCTACTTAAAGATGGTATAGTACATATCCCACATTTGTGTTATCTTGTGAGACTTTGACAACGCAGGCAGGGGATGTCCTCTGGGAGAGGTATTTTTGCCTCTACTGTGGAGCCGTAGATGTTTTCGTCATCATGGTACGGACATACAAAATTTGACGGACGGAAATTTGCTTCTACGGTCAGGAATAGAATGAAAAAAGGCAATTGTTGTACCATTTACGAAAAAAGGACTTTAGAGGGATTACAATCCCTCTCATTTCAAGGTGTGAACTTAAATCTATCTGATTTACTATTTGTGAAGTGAAATGTCTGGGAATTATGACTTACATAAAGGGACTAGTGGCAGGCTCAGCATTAGATATGAGAACATACCACAAAAAAACTTTCGAAACCATTTTACCCCAAATCGGAAAGTCTGGCTGCAAGGCAGGATAAAGAGAACCAGCATGGTACACAGACAGTTCTAGGACTGAACCGTTTTCCAATCAGTACTATTAGCAATCTCAGCAATATTACAATGTGGTCGAATAAATAACAAGCGGGTTCATATTTATACAAACAGCCTAGCTGCCCTGAAGGTTTTGAACTGCAGGGAAGTGTCTTAACAGGTTTGGAAAGGTCTTGATGAACTCTTTCAGCCTGGAACAGCGTGCAGCTGATCTGGGTGTCACATCATTGTGGATTCTCAACAAATGAGTCTTGCAATAAGCCATACCGTGCCTTGGCTCGGAATCTGTTCTGGGTACACCCAAGTGTACGACCAGAACATATACATATATTAGAGGATGTGTCAAGAAACAACATAGTATATACTGAGAAAATATTTCGAGACATGAACATGAGCTAACATGCATTAGAGAATCATATAAAAATCTAACCAATGATCTGAGATAGAGATCAGTTGACAATTATAACAGGGTGCAAAGATCGCGTTATCTAGTGGGTTCATTAAAGTTATGGGTGTACAATAAGCCACACTTGGCTTGAGCACTTAATACCCTTAATAAAAAAGTCTTTGACAATGAGCTGCAGATACAACACAGTGCTCAAAATGCCCACATCTTAGCATATTTAGACTCTTTACGATCTAATTGCGAAGAAAGGTCTAAAATCTGGATTGGGAAGGATAGTGGAAATATGGAACCTCACCTTATTACTTTTCAGTATAAGGTTATCTTGGTTGAGTTTCTACACGGTCTCGGTTGTTGTCCTCTAGAAGCTGATTTTAAAAATTTGTAACACATTTCACATCAACCTGCCAGGTTTCAGGTGGGTAACAGAGTAGAATGGAATCAGCTCGTCAAGAGCTTTCATTTGGAGCTAGAGACCTAATAAAGAATAAAAACTCAAATTAAGAGACTTTAGACTATTGGGCCAAAAAAATAATAAACTTCATTTTTAGCAGCCGTTCTTGCGTGGGTGGTGATACTTCGGGTGCCGGAAGCATTAGGATAATCAACTTTTGCTTGTGCATACGTGAGAACTATCTACGCAGGCTCATTTTAAAATTTCACAGGGAATATTCCGAAGTGTATAGGTCATTTTAAAATTGCAGGGGTTAGAAGGCGAAACAGTTGGAATTTCATTTTTCAAAGAATATTTGACCAGAATGTCTCAGGATTCACTCCCATATGGTTTTTAAATGTTTTTAAGCTGTTTCGAACCCAAAAAGTTGCTAAACGCTTCTACAAGACATTTCAACCTATTTGGCAAGATCGACGCAAAGAAAGTTAAAAATAGATTGTTACAGATAAAAGTAACGACAAATAATAATTACGTTAGGGCCAGTTTTTATTTTCATTTGATTTATTAATTAGAAAAATGTTTTAATTAATAAAATGCCCTATAAAATCTACAATGCAGTGGCGTAACTAGGAATTTTAGTACCTTAAGCAAAACATGTAAAAAAACCCCCGTAACTAGGAATTTTTTAGTACCTTAAGCAATACATGTAAAAAAAACCCCTAAAAGAATTTTATAGATATATAAGAAAATTTCATTTTTTTATTATTATAATTAAGCAAATTCAATTTTAATAAAAAAAGAAGAAAAGATATTCCTACAGTAATAAAGAAAAGATATAAACATTATTAGTTATTAATGTTATAAAAAGAAGTTGCAAAAATAATTTTTACAATTAAATATCACAAAAAGAACAATAACCAAAGAATTAAAAATAATTGATTATTTATTATTATTTCTATCAAATAAAATGTTAAAATTTTCCTTCCTACTTTTTTCATTCCCGAAACTTTTAATGATTGGCATAATCCGAAAAAAATAAATTTTCAAATCTTTTTAATTTTTTGAGCTGCAAAACTTTTAAGCTTTACCCCAGCTACTTGGTAACACTCCAACAGTTTCAGCGCTCGTGAGACTTTTAGGACGTTTCGGTGCTGTCGTTTCGGTGCGCCAGGTTGATAAGGCGTCAGAACGTTTCGGCGACGGTCTTTTCGGCGCCAACAGCCATAATATCAGTGTTAACACTGTTAACAGTTTACTACAAAGATTTTATTAACATTTATATTGTTAATATAATATTTTTTTAATCAGAAACAAAATATGTTATCAAAGATTTTGAGAATTTAATAATTCTCTTTCTCTAATTATAATAAAATCTGGCCTATCAAGATTTACATCCCCTATCGGAAATTAAAATTAGTTATAAGTAAGCGAGCATGTTTTAAAAAACTGTTCTTGACACGACACAAAAAAATTAATTTGTTATTGTCTACAAGAACTGAACTCAATTTCTTAGAACAGCATATATTTTTGATAGGACAGAAATATCTTATCCGCAACACAACCATTTTAAAAATTAAACAACATCATAATCCATTCCCCCTTTCCGCATTTGCAGTGTTGGGGTTCCACACAAACTCAGATAATGGAGCTATTGTACCATAGCAATTACATTACATTCCCACATACTTTATCACTCATACAACTTTCATACCTTATCCTAAGGAGCTCAAATACGAGTGTACTAAATTTTTAAAATTTAGTTACAACGGAGATTCCTAAAAAACTAAACAACGGAGATTAATTTTAAGAACTTACAGATAAATCAAATTTTCGCGACTGTAGGCGTCCAAGAACAATTTACATCAAATTACTTCTATTATGTTTAACGAAAGCAACACACAAACTTCTGAATACGTAAAGGTCCTGTCGCCGAAACGACATTGCGCCGAAATGTACTTTCGCTGAAAACGAAAACGCCGAAAGGTCTAGCAGCGCATTCCACCACTCGTCACGAACGACCGTGTGAGACAGCCTTGTCTTAACCGGAGATATTTAAGCCTAATTATGTCGTCGAAAATCATGAATCTGGCTAATTTTTTGTATAATAGTAGATGATGGCAATACGACTAGGCGTGTGTACCAGTTTTGCAGAAGTCGATGATTGGCGTGCTATAGTATTTTTAAGTTTTCATTAGGACATTTTTAAAAAAATTGGTCCCCATGGTGTTCAGTCATTTGTTGAAGGACTGGAATGCGGTTTTCGGAATTCTGTCCCGACTTTTGAACTTCAACGGTCGAGACTTCCTGAAAATAGGATCTCCGACCCCAGAAAAGGTCAGATCAAAGTAGGAAGCTGAAGCGTAGGTTTTTTCTGCATTATATACACTGTAAAAATTCTTTTGATCAGATGCTGTGCTGAACTAAATTTCGAATTTATCATTTGACATGTTTGAATTTCTACATTTTCGAAGGGAAAATTATTATATCCTACCCTACCTCCCGAGAACAGAATTAGATACTTGGAAATGTCTAAGGCTGCTGTTTGCTGTATACGTACTTCTTTGGTGGTAATTTTTACCATCATTTAATCTAATCGTCTAATATTTAAAAAGAATTCCTAAAATCCATAGAATTTTGCGTAATTTGTTTCCGTAAATTTATTACATTTATTTCTTCAATTGTTAGTAGTTTTTTAGTGGAGTTAGACCACGCCCCCATAGGGTACTGGGGTTTTTCAAAATTTCGTAACTTGAGTTTTTCCTTAATTAATTAATTAGTCTTATTTCTTCCATTTATGTGATAATTAATTATACAGGTTAACCCTTGCCAAAATGTTCTAAGGTTTTGGTTATCATACATGTTTGCCGCTATTGCAATTTTTATCCAATTTGGCATGTAGGAGTGAGTAGGTTCGCAGAATTATTGAATAAACAACTAACGTTGAGGAAATCGGATTTCGTGGGAACAAAATAATAAATAAAAGTGTTAAATCGGTGCCTACTCTTATTTAGCATCTATATTCCCAATATTTTAATCTGATATCATTATCATCATCGTATCACATTATTTTACTGACAATTTTAATTTAGTATTAGATTTTGTTCTCGCTGCCCATAGCCATTGTCATACTTATTATATTTAAGTTAATTCTGCTGCCCTAAAATTGTGCTGCCTTGTACGTGTTACGCACGCCGTTGACCACCTTTGGAGATGCCTCTGCCTGTATAGCACAATTAATTCCTCAATTTTTACTGCCTTCATTTTCCAAAATCTTATGTTGTAATTCTACACATCATGCTTGAATTTTTCGAAGCATCATCTAAAACCATATTGAAAACTATTGGGCTCAAGAAGCATTCATATTAAACCTATGGAATATTTGAACTTTCCTTTTTTTGTATGCTATTTTTGTATGCTATATTTGCCTTGTATGTTTGTGCTATTTTTTTCTTCATTATTCTTATTTTCGCTACTCCACAGTTCTCGTTCGCGACTTTTTTCACTTCTCTCCATTTTCAAAGTCGCTGTTATGTCTTAAATAGTTTTTCTCTAGCATTACATTCTATTTCTGCCTAGTTTCCATAGCTTTTAATTTATATGCTTTTATTTTTTTTTAGTTGTTATCATTCTTTTTCTCTCTTCTTCTATACTTGTTTCTATTCTCATTCTTACCATATAGTGGTCGCTTTATATTTCCGTGCCTCTTTTGACTTTCACTTCTTTTATCTTGTTCTACGTTTAGGTAATTACAAGGAATTATACTCAAATAAAAGATATCGCTTCTTTACTGTGTTTTTATTTATTCTTAGATTTGGCTTTCGTTATTATCATCATTTTCTATACTTAGATTATTATTCTTTTCCTGTTATCGTTTATGGTCCTCCTGCTCGTTTTCGTCGTTTAGGTCTCTCCTATTATTATATTAGTTATTGTGTTTTTGTATTATTTAGTTGTTTCTACTGTATCTCATATAGTTCGTTTCTTTTCTTGCGTTTTTTTGGTGCTTACACTCTCTATTGATCTTTATCTCGGTAAATAGTCGTTCATTCACATATTTTAAAATATACATGACGTTTTTTGTATCCTCTTTATTAATCATTATTATACTTTAGCCACTCCCGGCTATGCCCATATCGCTTCAAGTACGCTCGATCACGCCAACATAAATCCTATTAGGTTTCAACTTCTTTACCTTTCTTTTTTGTCTATGAAATACCCAGTATATTTATAAGTATTCTTCTGCTTGTTTTAGCTCTTCTTCTTTTCGTTTATTTTCATTTACACTCCATATTGCTATTTATATTGATTCATTTCTTGCTTTAAATAGCACGTTTGTTGCATTTCCTTGTTATCCACTTAGTCTGTTGTTGCTTATTATTATTATCAATGTCATTACTCATACCCATTTTCTTTGCCTGTGTCGTCATCATTTTCTGCACCGTTTTATTAAAACACTGGAATTATATGAATTAGAAATTTTAAAACAATGAAAATTTGAAGTGGATATTGTATTTACTTTAAATAATCGGATTTTTGATTGAATTTGTTACAATTTTAAAACTTGGAGACAATTTATAACCATGAAACTTGAAAATGCAAACCTTGCAAAGTCTGAAGTTTTGAAAATAAAAAATCTTGAAACTTGTAAGCGTAAGTTTGAAATGTTGACCTTTTTAAAAACAAGAAAGTCTGGATGAATCTCTTACACATATGTAGTTAATAAAAAAGGATTTTGTGGAACTCAAACTTTGGAAATACATAGGTCTTCCTAATTAAATACAAAACGATATGTCCAGCCACAACAAAGTTCAAACACAATAAAATATAGGTTTTCGTAGAAGTTCTTTCAAGTTTTACATTCTTATAAATTTTGGCATCTTCAGCAACGTTAGCTAGGGACACAAGAAAATATTTGTCCAGCCGTTTGAGCTCATAAGACATCTAGTATATTAAATACACGGTTCGGTAGAAACTTTTATAGATCTTGACCTCCAGACCAATATTTAAATTAGCTCTAAATCAGCAATGCGATCATGTCCTTTTGAACATAAACCTCGGGCGTATGGCTAGACACATATCGTTAACATTTCTTAGATAGTCAAAATCTTAAATAAGTTTGCAAAGTTTGAAAGCATTCATACATAATTCTATATTTTAATAAAATTGAGCGTTAATGACCTCTAGAGGCTACACAGCTGTACATCTGTTTGAGTTCATATTTAACATTACTCAGGAGGTCAAGATCTATCTATAGGCTTGTCAAGTATAAAAAGATTTCTACGAAATCCAATAATTTGAATTACTTCTAGAGGTTAAAATACGACTATTCATGACCTCTAGAGGTCATATGACAGTAAGGATTCTTCTGCGCTCTTATTTAGACTTACTAAATGTGAGTGTCTGATACTTTCCTCATTAAATCATTGAATATGTATAACTTCCCTAGTACGAGTCTTTAAAGCTTTGAAATTTTGGATTGAATAAAGCTCATGATTGAAATTGATTGAAGGGTTTTCTGAAACTGGGAAGATAAAACTGTAAAATATTTCGATATCTTAAGTTTGTAAGAGTTTCGGCCCATGTATGATTTCGGCATCAGGAGGAGGCATCACGACCTATGCGTAGGTCTCCCTGACGTTTGAAATTCTAAAACTTGATTTCATGGAAGTTATGGAATTCAAAGTTAAATTTGTGAAAACTAATTGGAAAATTTTTTGAAACTATAAAACTCTCAAATCTTGACTTTCGGAACTTTTAAACAGAAATGTTGAAAATATAATATTTAACGATCCTTCAAATCTGAATTTCTAACAATGATGGTCTGAATCTCCTAAAACCTCCCAATGTTTGGAGATCCGAGTTACCAAAGACTTAATACGTAAAAGCTCGGGAATTCTTGAATGAACATCTGGATCTTTGAAAATTTGAAACACTAAGTCTGAAATCTTAAAAGCGTCAAACTCAAAAACTTCAGAAGTGTAAGATATTTAGCAGGAAAAGTTTGAAACTAAAATTCGAGTTATAATTGGATTTTCTCAGTTTGCAAACTTCAAGAACTCGAAATTGAGTTTGAAACTTTTAACTGCGTCCAAACATACATCTTAAGACCTTTCCGGAATTCTCTTCTGGAAATAGTTACGTTTATTTTATAAGGCTAAAGGAGTCTATTATTTTTACCTATAGATAAATATAAACTCAGTTTAAAACCAACTTGAATAAAATTGCGTTTAAGTGCATAAATAAAAAAACAACATCATTCAAGGATATTTCGGCAACATCAAATTGATAAAATTAATGTAGTTGTATCTTGCAAATAAAAAAAATTATTACCGACAATGTTTTATAGTCATTATTGTTTTAAATGTTAGAAATTTAACCATTTTCTAGCTTTCTGCAATGAAATAAAGTTTGGCAGCTGCGTTACAAATTTTATGCACACAATTAGTTTTGCAAATGCATATCATACATTCTTCTAATGAATATAAATTAATAGTTCATACGAAATCACCTGTTTAGGATACGTATGTGGTGTATATTAATAGATACCTATTTATGCATTTGTTTTTGTGTCTTCTATCTGCTTTTGTCTGAATTATTTATATATATGTTTTATAACTAGTAAACAATAATTTAAAAATTACTTCCATATGCTCCTTTAGACCTCTCATCAATTTAGCATACATACACCTACACAACATGTGTTCACCAATGAACGCCAAGTAACTCATTTTTGAATATATTTAGTTCTGCAATTGCTATCATTTTTATTATACCTTTGGATTAATTATAAGAACTTTCGGAAGATATAACAGAAATCAAATTTCTCAATTCAGAAACGCCAATTGCCAAAAGAAATTAGAAGTTAATTATGCTATGTACAAATATATTTGAAACGGTATTGCAGAACGTTCGAAGTACCAAAATATTGCTATCCATGTACGAAATTCCAATCATTAATGAGAATCACGAAATTAAGACCCCCGGAGAATGAACATGCCATTAGCTTATAGCATGTTACAGCAAGTTGGAGACTGGGCTTTGTTGGGATATGGGTTTTCAAACATCTTTGCATCAATATTTTACAGAAATTTTGCGTGAAAACGTCTGGGTGTCCAGTGCAGCATTCTGTAGCAATAATCATAGTCTAGAGATAACACTCGGTTCGTAAGATGTTTGGCAGCATGATGTCAATTATCGTTTGGAGAGAATGAAACCGTTTACGATAATCTTCTGGTAAACGCTCTATAATGTCTGCATAGTAACTGCATTCATGCCAATAAAATCAGCAGCTTCTTATACCATCAGCTGCTACAGACCACACGACGGTCACAGTCAAATCATACCCATAAAGATTTCGGTAGAATAATTCGTCCGAGAAAGGATTTAATTTTTGTTGCATCCTAACACCTGGTAAATTGCCCTAAAACGAGCACCCTCAAAGTAATAACGCAGTCATACTTGGTTTACAAGATTTTTAGAAATTTATAGGATTTAAGGGCTAGGTTTTGGCAATCTATTAATTTTTAATTTTCTGTCACAACGATCAAATAAATTACTGGATGGAATACACTATTGTACCTGATTCTTCGGGTTTCTGCTAAGTCTATGTAGGAAGTCCCAGTAACTATATCTAGTCTGAAATGAGATTTGATTGAAAAAGCTGGTTCTAGTTTTCTGGAAGAGAGAAAACCTTGCCAAGTTATTTTTTTTACAATGAACGTTCAGTAATATTATCTACCCAAGTAGGAAAGAAACGAGTCATTAGTTTTTTATTTTTCAATGTAGTCCTGTGATAGCTCCATAACCTTCATCTACTTTTCCTTTAATGACGACTTTGACTTCTTCGCAAAAAATCTTTTGCTTGATCTTCAAGACAGAGCCGCTTCTTCATGAGTTAAGTAATAATCAGTAATTATTAGTTTAGTAATCATGAGTTAAATAATTCGAGGGAGCTAGATCAGGACTGTAGTGTGAATGGTTCAGCTGTTTAAACCCACAATGTTGGATGGCAGCCTGTTCTCGATATGTGCACCGGAGCGTTGCGAAGGAGCAACACGCTTGTCTTGCTGTGAAAACTAGACATCTGCAAAGCGATCACTCTCCAGCTATGTTTGTCTTGTGTGAAATAAACTCCAGGAGCAAAAGCACTTCCTCATTGCAGAAGACAGTCAACATGTCCTTGCCTGCAATCTTGAATGTTTTACAGGTACAATTTTAAGAGAAGCTTTGTGCTTCCATTGCATAGACTTCATTCTGGACTCAGAATCTCTATGATACATCCAAGTTTTATTTCCAGTCACCAAACGATGAAAAAGATCGACTCGATCAGCACGGAGCATCAGCCAATTTATCTAGAGCACTGGAGCCTTGTCAGCATTATTTCTCAAACTGTACCTGTCGAGATACCCCTTTCTTCAGCTATTTGGGAAGCTTGTCTGTCCGACAAAATTAAATACTTGACTTTCTTGCACTTTTTTCTGGGAGTTGCTTCCACAAGCCTCCAATTAAACTGCTTGCTCCTAAATCTAACACTATAGGATGATGGGGGCAGACTCACCATAAGCTGCAGCCATACCTCCATGCATATCCTTCGGGTTGTTACCTCCTTTTGTGCAAGTTTTATCAAAGAAGTTGATACATTGTTGAACGCTCCTCGTACTTATAAGATTCTAGGCAACTCGGCATACATATGTATGTACGTACTTACGTTTTCTGTCATAAAAACATCTTTAACGTAAAAAGTAACATTTCGCCTACATTTAATTGGGTTTCTTCAGAAGAATACGTTAAAGAAGGTTTTCACTGTACATACTGTTCATACTGTATTCTTCACAATCTTTTAGATTGATTTTATGTCCAATTTGTTTCGGCCTTGGTGTCGTTTCTGCGCGGATATCCTTTTAGGCACTTCCATTATTATTCTCCGTTGGAACGTTGAGTTTCTTCGTTGTTCTCAACATGATACGGTGCAAACCCGGAAGTCGCTCTTTGTCCATTGACTCCGTAAAAGTCGTCGTGTTCGTCAGTGAAGTAGCAGTTTTTTCTAAAAGGACTGAGATCCTAACGAAGTCGATGGGATCATGATTATTGGACAATATTCCACCTGCTGTAGCAATTTATTGTAGAACATTATTGTTTATTTCCACTTTAAGTTACAAAATAGACCACTCTAGGATATTTCTATGTACAAGGTTTTTATTTAGCTTTTGAATTATTTAATATGCTTCACATTAATTAAATAAATATAGAGAGCAAACAGTTTCAATTTACATTTTGTAAGACAGCACATTTGACACATAAACGAGAATTACTTTAAAATGCGTTAAGAAAAATATTAGACATAAAGACGAATAAGCCGTGTTATGTTGAAATTTAATAGCAATAAATTATCGACTGCAGAATTCGAATGTATAAAAAACTATTTTTTAACAACTAATAAAATCATTAGAATCCTTGAAACGTGCGAAGAATTTCTAAATAATATTTCAAGGTTATTAACATCTAAAAATAGAAACTAAAATCCATTAATTACAAAAATAATGAAAGATTTTTATAATGACTCCCACAACTTAAAGTATAACAAATACTAACTCTTTTTTTTATAATGAAAAATCAAATGTTTTTAATTTGAAAAATTTTCAGGCATGGAGGACCACCACATGGGAACACCGGGCATCTACACGAGCGGCCGCTCCACCTCCAGCAGTTCTAGTCCAGGGGTTGCTGGTTCTAGTCCGGCCCTGTTGGTCGTTCCGCAACCCATTAACGCAACTAAAATGGGGGGCATGCAAAACGGGGGACCACAACCTAGGAAATATCAATGCAAAATGTGCCCGCAAGTAAGTATTTTTCGGTTTAAAACTCAGGACTTTTTTATATAAAATCCGGGGTTCCCTGTAACGAATTGCTTCCTAAAAATAAACTAGTTACGTCTTAAAAAGGCAGAAATCTCTTGTTCCGAATTCACGGGGATCATTTAAAAGCAGCTTCCGCCAAATGCAACGTTTCCTGTTTAAAAAGAGGGTGCGAAATTAGTTTTTTTGTGAAACGAGATATTTTTAAAATCCGCTCCTCCGCCCCCGTAATATCGGGAACCTCGCCGCGCTATGGGAAAATGTGTACGGGGGCACCCCTCCGCTTCAGGTACCATTTATTATTGTTATAGATACGACCCACACCTGTTTGGAATTCACCTTGAACTTTCATGGAAACGATTTTAGATTTCGTTCTCTTCTAGTCCTAGTCGTCGCCGCCGCCGTCGTCGTCGTTACTATAGCATTTTATTTTATATTAATTGAGATATTAGAAGAAACACGAGTTCTCGACGAATATGTTTAAGCGAGAAACCAATTTTGGCTTTGAAATGAACTGTCACATAAAATGAAGTTCTTGGCCTTGATTTCAACTTGGAAAAATTAATAGACTTCTAAATATATCAGCTTAATGCGTTAACCATCATCTAAAATAAAATGTTTAAATTTTGTTGAGTATTTTGAGATTAATTAATTTAAAAAGTTCAGGGAAGAATTAAAATTTTTTTTCGAAAAAATATCAACAGATGTTCTCTCCGTCTCTTTTCATAAATATCGCGTCCTCTTTCTTCATTAACGCAATTTTGTCCCGTCTCATAAATACGCCGAGAACAGAACAGAAACGTTTCACTTTCTTCCAGTCGTCCCCGGATTTTTTTCTCAAAGCAGAGGTCAAGCTCTCGTCTACGATTTTTTACCTGCGACTTTTTTGGGACCTTAAAAAACACCTTCTACCTGATCTTACCTAATAATCAGATCTCTAGTTCAATAAAATGCTTGTTTAGGTCGAATCTAATAGATCTATCTTTTTCTATTTATTTTTATACTTAACGAGTCGGACAAAGATGAAAAGTTTGCGTGAGTTTTATTACGCGGGGGTTGATAGATTCTTTTATATTTCTTGCGGTGATTGAAGACTGAAGAAAGTAGTCCCTTTGTGGACACTACACGACGTTCTCTTGAGATAATTTTGAATGTATAAAGGAATGGGAAAAAAAGAGAGAAGTAAATGACCGATCTTATATAGATTTATTATTATTTAAAAGGTAAAGAACTTTTTTATTTGAAAGAAGGGTGCCCCAATAAATCTGCAGGGGTGAAAGGCATTTACATTTTTAACATTCACCCCCTTAAAAGTCGTGTGCCAATTGAGGTTTTGAAATCAATTCAAATATAGGTTAGTTCGAAGGGATTTCGACCCACTTATCGATATTTAGATTGTAAAATAACGTCTTTATATCAGGTGAGATTTTTAAACGCACAATAGAGAAAAGGGTTGTTGCAATTGAGATGTATCGGCCGATCTTTGCATTGTGCAACTCGCTAAAATCTGTGCTCAATGGAATGAAAGGATACCCTAATTTTATTTTGTATAAATATTTAGTCAAGTCTCTCATTGATGACATAATAAATGGAGACGAACTAATTCTACAGGTGACAAATCTATCTCGTTTAAGTTGATAAAGATAAATTGACCTTGCATAGAAAGTTATATACAGATACAGAGTTTTCGGAAATTGCTGATAACGATAAGTTAAGTACTTTCAGGGTTGCACTGTAGACATCATTGAGATACCATCAATGGTAGAAGGGTTTTTATAAATAATTACAGTAGATCATAAAAGATTGATTGATAATTTTAGTTCTTATCGTGTTTACAATCGCCAATTTCCGGTTTTAGATCTCTTAATACCAGTACAGAAAATGATTAGCAAAATATCAAAATATAGATACATAAATTGTGGGAGTGTGTGGATTAATAATTGCTTTCGCGTGTGTGTACATATATTTCATTTTCTAATAAAAAGGAGTTATTCCAGCGTTTACTGGATTTGTAATCATTAGTAGACTTTGGATTTTTTTGTTTACTTTTTGCACTTGAATGAAAAGGGAAACGTGTACCATTTTTATTCACTACATAATATGAAGTTCTATAAAGGTCTTATCGAATCAATAGAAAACTTTCTTACTTCTAAATAAGCACAATCAAGTACGTTTGCCCTTCAGTATCAACAAATCTTTATACTGTCTTTGAGTACTTTTTACACTGATAATTTGCCTTGAAACATCTAAATCCTTGAAGTTTTTGGTGCAAAAATCTGCCTTTACATATTTTGAGCTGTTGCTTGCCAGTTCTTAATTTTCAAAAAGAAATTTAAAGCGACCTTACACACTTAGCTCTTAACTATCTTCAATAAGTTATGTTTACATTTTGACCATGTGTAACCTCAGCCAGCACACTGACGTCATAATGTCGGCGTTTTTTCGGCAGTAACGACGTCAAATTGTCGTAAAACTGACATCATTATGTCACAGCCCAAAGACGTCAATATAAGACGTCATTAAAACGTCCTATACTAGGACTACGGGGGACTCAACTGAGGAGACGAATCGGCAATGGGCGTTCCAAACATTTGCGTACCCAATGGCCTGTATTTTAAAAAATTTTCGTTAGAGGGCGCTTCGGTCCTTGACAACGCTCAGACCACGCTGGCCATTGTTGACAGTTCGCTGGAGTGCCATATGGGTCGCAATGTTTCATAAAAATTAGCCAGATTTGCGATAAAATTTGCGATAAATCGCATAATCTGTCAACACTGTCAGCGTTGTCCAGAATCGTAGCGCCATCTAGAAGTAACGTTCAAACTTGAATTAACGTTCAAGGTCGGGGACGCTTTATTTGACTCGTTTCGTCTCCTCAGTTGAGTCCCCCGTAACTAGGACTAAGACAGAAATTATAAATAAATAGTTGAATATTGAAAATAACATTTATTATATACTACAGTCAAAACATCTCTATATTGTGACCACCTGCTTAATATGACCAGTATTCCTTGGCCCCTGCTAAAATAATATCTTTTTAATGAAAGTTGTACGTATTGTATTGTACGTCTAAAAGACGTTTTGAAGACGTCTACGTACTTCCCATTATATGACGTCTTATGGACATCATTTATTAGTCATATGACGTCGTCGACCAATAATGACTTAAAAATAACGTCATTATAACCTCAGTGTGCCAGCTGGGCTACGCTGCATTGCTACAGCTAATGGTTTTATTATTGACCTTTCTTGATCTTTAAAAGGTCTATACATGATGGTAATTTTAGGTTGAACAATATTTATAATTTTTAACCATAATTAGCTGCATCTGGTAACTTTGACTTTCTGACCTTTTATGACCTTTCAGGGACGAGCAAAATGTTTCGATGAAGAATCTTTTCACCTTCCTTAAATAGCACATCGCAAGACCTTTTTTTGTGTAAGTTTGCTACAGCTGGCGGTTTTACTTGTCAGCATCTCGTATGAAAATAAACGTACATGGTACGTTTTCGTACTGGTTTTCTATTTCTTGACCTATGTTGATCTTTAAAAGGTTGGTTTTCAGAATAATAGTTGATTCCGAGGTCTCAAAGAATATATGCATGGTTGCAGTCTCAGAGTGAATAATATTTATAATTTCTATCTATACTTAGCTGTATCAGGTAACTTTGACCTTTTATGACCTTTCAGTGGCGATAGAAATCTTTCGATGACGAATATTTGCACCTCCTTCAAGTAGCACATCTCAACACCTTTGTCTCTACTTGCTACAGCTGATGGCTTTATTTGCCATCATCTCGTATGACAATAAACGTACATAATTGCTTGATTTCTGTTTATTGACCTATTTATAAAAGGTTGATTTTCAGAGTAGTAGTTGTTTCCAAGGTCTCAAAAGGTCTATACATGGTTGCAATCACAAAGTGAATAATATTTATTATTTCTACCTAATTTGGCCTTTTTGACCTTTTATTACCTTTCAGGGACGAGAGAAATCTTCCGATAACGAATTCTGCACCTAGGTAGCACATCTCAAGACCTTTCGAATAAGTTCTCTTAAGATTCAGCACATGCCTTCCTACTGCTGGTTCTCCGCTTGACCTTATTGAGCATTCAAGTTCAAGGTTCAGGATAATGACATGAAATCATCACTACCATAAACTTGCTTAGTTAGAGAAACCTTTCAGTAAATTGCTATTTTTTACAACTATAACTCCATATTCTAAACTTTTCCAATATTTCGAACATTTGGAAAATGTCAAAACAAATTTTCAGTTCAATATTCTACGACTTTGCTGTATGTACGGGTATATGCAGCTTTCTAAGTAGCTATCATAGTAGCTTGTTTCGAAAAATATTGACACAAACAGAAAAAATTCATTTGAAGATATACCAAGTTTTAAAAGAATTAAAGAATAAAAAGTAAACACGTTCTTTAATTCATGATTATTAGATGGCGCAAGTGTCATTAGAGTAGTAGTAGGGTACCTCATCACCATTAACGTAATTTGTCTCCTGAAAAATACCAATTTTCTGTCTTTGTTCTGTCGAATGAGCGACATGACTTATGAATACAGACCTTCCTAGCTGTTATCACCTTAAAGGTCAAAAGAGGTCTATAAAGTGCATCTATCAAGTTTGAGATTTTCAAATCCTTACTCAGAATTACATGTTTTCATGCAACTTTGTGTTGGATACTCTTTGCGGTTATTTTATGTTTTGACCTTTGTTGACTTATGACCCTGAAAACCTTCAGGGTCATGTTTTCAGTTGAATCTTTCTACAACATTCTGTTATATTATACAGCTTTTACTGAACCGTTATGTAGCTTCAACGATTTATTTTCTGAAGTATTGTGTTGTCCTGTTATGGTCAAAAGAACGTCTGTAAGTGTGTGAAGTTTAAGGTTTGTCAATTTCTGCATTTTTCTTCTTTTGTAAGAATCTTTTGAGCCGAAAGGAATGTTTTTCAGTAAATAATACAAGTATGACGCATGTTTGGACAAGAAGATTTGGCATTTAAGAATTCTTATGTATTTTTAAACCTTGTGCATTTCTGTTGCAACCTTTTCAATAAACACGTTCCGACAGTTTTATGATTTTATGGTGTTAACCCTTGAGATACTTATTAAACAACTTATAACATAGCCACCTCTAACACCATCACCTATTCAACTGAAGATGCAGTGAAGGGCAACTGAAGATTTTTGGTCCGGACTGTAATAGTTATTTAAAGAGTTTTGGTACATTTTAAACGGCTATCGGATACCTTACTTTTGGGCCTACACCTCTACTTTTAATTATCGATCATATTTTGACCTTACAAGGCCAAATAGAAGGCTTTGCGTCTATATGTCATAACCATTTCTGGATCTTGTCATTACTATATTTTGTTATAGCCCTTATCTAGTTGGCTACTGCTAATAACTTCATATTTGACCTTTTGTAAACTCTTCATGTCAAGACTGATCAGTCGGTTATGTAATCCAACGTAATCCTGTGGAATATGTAGAATTCTAAAATTCTTAAAGATTCTGTAAAATTCAATAGATTCTATAGAATCCTACGTTATATCTCACAAAAACTTAATCTACGCTCAGAATGCGTAGTATGCAGAATTCAAAGAATTTACAGAATTTGTAGCATTTCTAAAAGCATATAGACTCTATGAAGAGAACCACGGATTTGACAGAATCCGATGAATTTATGCAATATACATGATCTATAGTAGCTTTACACTTACAAGAGTCTTCAGAATTAGAGAAAATCATTAGATTCTACATCCGAGGAATCTATAGAATATAATTTATCTACGCAGCTACACTTGTATATGATTTTCAGAACCCATTGAGTCTGACTATTGATTCTACAGAATCTTTAAAACAGCAACTCTAGACTACTTCAAACTTGACAGTTTCTGATATTATAGATCTTTCTCAAGACACATCTTAAAATTGTTACCATTACAACTTTTAACACTTCTTAATTTTAATTCCAAAAACCCAACTTAACCATAACACTTAAATCTATATATCTTCCGCAGTTTGATGTAAAGTGATAATCTAACTCTTTTGAAAAAAGTTTCCTCGGTCTCAGTCAGAAAGTTATTTTTTTAAGCCGAATCAAAGACTGAGGTAGCTCCGTATATCCAACTCTGCCAAAACTTGATGTTGAGATAATGATTCATAAAGAACCATATAACCCCCCCCCCCCGCCTTCAGAAATGTAAAACTGCTAATTTTATTACAATATCACAATCAAAACCGAAGAACTTTCTGAAGTAAGGTTTTTGTGAGGTAGTACTTCCTAATGGCACTACTTTTTTATTTCAAATGGAATACCCTTCTTACATATGTTACACTGGAACTACATAGAGAAAGAAGTGACAACATGATTATAACATATAGACCCTGAAGACGAGGTCAGATTTAACCTACGGCCATACCGTAGAGTATCGTGGATCAGAGAGAACGCTTTTGAATAATTGACTACTGGATTACATTTAATCGACCTGTAATGGAGGCCTCCTCGTCAAGGTCAGATTTGTGACCACTTCCCCACCCTAAGGGGAGGTGATGGATAAAAAGTGACATTTCTGAAAAGTGATAAGGAGACTATAAGCAATCGATCCTGGATACCTCCTCCTCAAGATCAGATTTGACATCCAATCCACACAAGGAAGTGCAGACTGTTGGCTCAGATGTATATAAACATGTATATGCTATGTACACCCGTCTCGCTCGGGGGAGGTCCATAGGTTATAAATGACAGTCGAAAAAGTGAGAGCTGGACTATATATGTGTTCAATTCTGGAAATCTTGATGTCGGGATCAGATTTGACATTCATTTAACATAGGGGTATGGGACAAAAGTAACACTTGAAAAATGACGTCGGGAATGTATTATGAAATGAATCCTAGACCTCAGTCAAGATCAGATTTTACTTCAAAGGGGGGGCAGGGCTTATGGAGGTGTGACTCCTATTGGCAAGCTCTTGTGAAACCGTTCTTTCGCTTGGTCATTAGTGTAGGTCAGAGATTCCAAGTTTTCAAGACGGACATTAGTATAGATCGCCTACTATTTACTACAATTCCGAATGCGCATAGAAAATCGTTGACGCCGGACAGGATGGAATTAGTAGCTCTATATTTACGTTGGTTAAATCGTGATATTTACTTCGCCAATTTCAAGACGAAAGATTTTATAATAAGGGAAACCAATCTTTATACAGTGATAAGCACAGCTGTAGAATTTATAGCAACAACTTGTATGCGTTGGCCTAATGGTAATGAAATTGTGCGGCTTTTCTGTACTTTAAAAGAAAAAAAGCTTTCCTAAAAATATATCTTTTTACAAAAAACTCTTTCTGAACAAAAATATAAATTTTAATATTTGGCATTGCTAATTAGTTCATTAAATCAATATTGAGAGTTAATTCGTTACTTATAAGGTGTCTTTGGAATGAACACACCAAATAATCATTTCGATACCATCGTTTCATGACCCTCCAATCCGCAGTCCATACCAACCTGAATACCTAACATCAAATTATAACAATATAAATGATAGAAAAAATATCATGCCCTCCCATCAACAACTGTTTCGTTTCAATAAGGACAAAAAATATCCTAGACATTCGAGAAGGGGAAGAAAATTCAAAATCAAAGTAATTTATGAAATCATAGACCTGCAGATGTGGGAGGGTAGAAAAGGACAGAAAATGGGGTAATTTAAGTGCCCTTGGAGTTTTTTCTTCCTTACTAAATTAAATCTCCTGTTTTGATCTTGAATTTCGAAATAAGTTTTGAGAACTACAAATAGTAACTTTTATTTTTTTATTTAACAAAAATAAACAGAAATATATAAATTTAGGCGTTTAGTGCCAATAATTAAGCGCCGCATTTACTTTTGGAAATCTAAGCTAATAATGAAGGTACCCACTCAATACTTTGTTTTCAGGTTCTAAAAAATCTAAACGGAACAAAAACAGCTTAATGAATATGAAAAGTGACAAAAAAGCCGCTTTTCTATTCACCACCTGTGTTTATTCAAAAACAAAAAAAATATGTAAATAATTTCACTTTCTACCGTGATTTAATAGGCGTTGGTTTAATCAAAACTATTTTCTAAAAATCCACCCTTACTCGCTGAACACATGACCTAACCTAGGTTAGCTAAGCTAGACAAGTTCACACGGTCTAGAGAGCGTGGTAGACCAAGCATTCTCTTGTTTTCCGTCTGCCTTGTTTCTGCAATTGTTATTACAAAATGGCACCCGAGATATACATAACCTAAATATTTTCATTGGAAAAACTCTTTTAATCAAATCCACCACTGTATTTAAAATTAACAAATAATAGATTTTTACTTCTTATTAGTGGTTATATGTGGGTAGATTTGTTTGGACGATTGTACCCCATGTGGCCGGTATATTCTGGATAAAAAATAAATGTAAACATATCTGAGATTGAGGGTGGGATGTTAGAGATGTTATGTATAGGGAACATGTGCGAAGGACCAAGCTAAAATTCCATGGAAAGTAAAAGTGGTTGTCGATTTTTTAATATTTATTTTATGTAAACAAGCATTAACTTCTCTTTTTTTTGTATTATCTGAGCTTCACATAACAATACAACTTTTTTCTTCATAATATCATAAAAAAATGTTAAAATTAACAACCGGCGGACAGTTAGTAGAAAGTTGTGAATGAATCCCAAACTCGCGTGCCAAATTTTTTGTGTGTAGTAAACATTTTTTTGTGGGCTAGTAAGTGGTTTACGCACAAAAAGTCATTCTACAATATTTATAGGCTATTAACACTTTTTTGTTGTCTGTTCGATTGTTCGTTATTATGTATAATGGCTGCCACTGTTTTTCTTTTTGATACAGGTTTTTTCTTCACTTCTTAAAAGTTATAATGAGCCACGTATAAGGTCACGGTATTGGAATTTTTTTATTATGAAAATAAGTGATTTGTGGTCGATTTTGATTATTATTTGCCTTGTACACGTTTTAGTATAACCTAAATAGAGTTGAGACCAATTTTTTCTCCGCTGCATCCATTAGAAGTCGGAATTATATTTTTTGTGTCGCCTAATATACCACCTCTCGAATCACATTTTTTACCTATAAAGTAAAATTGATTTGGTTTTTTATGTAACTTCTTTCTTATAACCGTTATTCACTAATGTTGTCTTAAGAACTTACTACTTTAAAGTTGTGGGCAAAAAAGGTTTTTGGAAATTATTAAATTAATAGAATTTTTTACTTGTAGATTAATTAATTTTCATTACAACAGTAGCTACTACATTAAATAAAAAGCTGATCTAGTTTCTGGATCTCCATTTACAGTAATTAATGTCAGTAACTTGTTCATTGGGCACATAAAAAATTAAGAGATATGTATAGATAAGGGGCAAATCTAGAAAATGATAACAAAAAAAAGTAATTTACGCTTATTGCTCTCTAATTATGTATAGTATCACATTCTCTACCCCTAATTTGGTAGAATTTTCTTTTTTGTTGCATTTTCAATAATTTCTTCGATTTTATCAATACGAGTAGTGAACGTTGTAGCTAGAGAACTTATATGTAAATGTTGATAATAATTGAATAGCTGAAAGATGCAATTCAAAGATACGGCAAATGTTATGGTTAGTAACTCAATAAGAAAAGATATTCACTCGTAAGATTGAACCCTTGAAGATAAAACATCGTCAGGTTGCAAATAATTAATTTCAAGTATAGCCTTTTCATTATATATTTTAGAAATACAATGATACAATGGTAACAATTTTATTGCATATATTGAGGATATCTTCATATTTTTAAACAACATGTTTAAGGACTTCTCACATATTTTGTTGTGTCGGCTGTGCCAAATAAATAAAATATAGAAAGCTTAACCTAATGCAAAAATACGCCGTTATTGCATATTTTTCTGTTAATAAATATTCCATGCACATTTTAAAGCGTTTTTAATAGGATAATTTTAAAAATTTTATAGATATGTTTACAAAACTTCTAATATCTACTTACTATCTACTATCAACACAATGCAGCAATTTCACTGATATGTACTAATATGCATATTCTCAGATTTTTCGAAAATATATTTAAGAAGTTTTTACATATTCTTTACTGAGTTAGTTTTGCCAATTAGTTATAGTAGCCCAATCTATATTTCATACACAGTAAGTAAAAGCACAAATATGCGCTTATCGCATATTTTTCGGATAATAGCTTTTTCATGCATATTTTAACGTAGTTTCTAACGTGGATTTACGAAAGTTTTCAAACAGTGCACAATGCAATAACTTTACTGCATCTATTGAGCATATCTTCATATTTCCCGAAATTTCTACGAACTTTTTACGGAGTTTTTGTCATGGTAACTTTGCCCAACAGAATAGTTAATAGCTTAATCTATATAAATACAAAACCACAACTAAATGCACAAATATGCAAATTATTGCATATTATTTTGGCAATACAAAATTTTACAGTCAGTCTTAATTCAGACGCAGTCAGACAACAAGACACCGCAAACTTCAAGTCTAATTACTTAGTATATAATGTTAAGTTTATCTTCAGTGAACATATTTTTCAGGTTCGGCATATTTTACATATGTGGAATATTAAATACGACATTATTTATACTGATCGAGCGCTACGTTATAATAATTTAAGATATGCTTCTTATTGCTCATAAATACATAATTCAAAAACTGTATATGTTTTAAAGTCACGTATGCATGCATATCTTATAAGATCTTTCACATTAAGTATTTTGCAGCACTTATAATATGCAGGAATCTACGTTGTTTCAGCTAATTAGATAAACTTTATTACTGGTTATCCACACACTATACGGTACATATAATTGTACTCTCTCTAATGTACATATAACTACTAATGCAGCACATTTGCATACATTGAGCACATTATGAGCATGCCATATTATTGGACGCCATTATATGGTATTTTAAGTATTCTTTTATTATTTAGATATATTAATTAATAATTATCGCATATTTTATGAATTACAGACATTGACACAAGTAGTGGTAGATGGCCAGTTCTGGGACCACATCTCCACACCTCTAGCAGGCAACCATGCATACACGCGAGCATACGGGCTAATATACGGTTATCGTTCTCATACAGGAGCGTACAAGAGAAAAATATGAAAGGGGGCTTGAATTAAATGCTATAAATCAGGTCAGGGGTAAATATATCTTAATACTCACCCTGCTTCTACGTTTATGAATCATTTTCATTGCCTTTCTTTATTATTAACATATTACTTTTGATTAACATACGCGGACCAGCGTATACCACGAATACAGGTCAACTCTACATATCACATTATGATTGATGCAGTCATCCGGGGGATCATAACGATTTTATATTGATCTAATTAATTAAATTAATTGATCTAATTAAATTAATTCACGGTATCATTTACATATCTCCTCTCTCATTTACATATATAATTTCTCATATGCATGCGCGAACATATCTGCCATTTTGTATCTGTCATTTTCAATTTTTCATCTAGGATTTCCCGCCCTTAGATTCAAATTTTTAGTACTACTAATGCCATCTATCGGTGACGTCATATGATCGGTATAGTAGATTTCTATGCGCCTGTTGATAGGCAACCCGCTATATTTTTTATAAAAAACCAATGGAGCCAACAGGATTTGAACCGGGGACCGCTCGAATGGTAGTCAGCCAATGCATCCACTACACCAACGAGGTAATCTATTAAAAGACTGTAAAAGTTGTATTTATTAAATAGATACGCGTCACCGTTAATCTTATACGAACTAAAATTCATATTAAGCATAATTAATCTATATGATTATTTCGACGAACAACGTTTTAAAATAACACAAAGAAATCTTAATCCTAACAAAATAATAAACGGACTTAAAATTACTAGAGCTCGTAACAATGAATCATTACACTAGAATGTTAAATGTTGCGCAAAAATTTATATGGATGCTCGAATTAATCATTTCTCATACGCATGCTCGAATTAAATTAATTCACGGTATCATTGGCATATCTCATCTGTCATTTACATTTATCATTTCTCATATGGATGCTCGAATTAGATTAATTGATGGTATCATTAGCATATCTCATCTGTCATTTCTCATACGCATGCTCGAATTAAATTAATTCACGGTATCATTGGCATATCTCATCTGTCATTTACATTTATCATTTCTCATATGGATGCTCGAATTAGATTAATTGATGGTATCATTAGCATATCTCATCTGTCATTTCTCATATGGATGCTCGAATTAAATTAATTCACGGTATCATTAGCATATCTCATTAACATTTATCATCTCTCATATGCATTCACGAATTAAATTAATTCACGGTATCATTAGCATATCTTATCTTTCTCATTTCTCATACGCATGCTCGAATTAAATTAATTCACGGTATCGTCTGCATAACTCATTTCATTTTTATATATTATTTGTCAGCTCTCATCTCTCTCTCATAAATTTATTTTAAAATAAATAATTCCTATTTGATATTTATCTACAGGTCATCATGTAATTCTGCGAAAACAATTATCATCGTTATGATTTCATAAAATTTTATTTAAGAGAAACTTCTTAAGAATATAGAATACTGTAGAGCATTATTTTTAAAATTCAAAAAACATTTTCTGTAGCTAAAACTGTTTAAGAAGTTACTTTCATGCTAATCATGTAATAGGTGTTAACCGTAAAAGCAATTATCAAGTTGAAATATTTGTAGGTGCATTAAGCTTTATCTGTTTAGAATATTCAAAGACAATATATGTATAAATTATCGTCAGACTCCTGCTCTATATAAAACGTCATATATAAAATTAGAGATTATCTCTATTGCATTGTTATTATCTTAGCATCTTTTCATTTACAATTATCTAGTAAAAATTTCAAAAAAGATTGTTTCGTTAAATATTCTAATATTCAGGGCTATATGAACCAAAACGATTAAAAAATAAACATTCTTCCCCTGTTATGTAAATAGTATAATAGACAGGCATCGTAATCCCTAAAAGCAATCAAGCTATTTCGACGAAAACAATAGAATTTTAGAATAATTACAATCTCTTTAGTACGAACAATAACATTTAGCATTCTAGTATTGTATTAAAATCTAGAAATTTCAGAAAAACTGTTTTAAAATAAATTGTATGTATTTAAATGTCATACAGAGCTATCAACTAAATCATATACAGCTTTTGCTTAATTGCACGAATAACTCGTTCAACTATTGAAGTCTTAATCATGGAATACGTAGAGTAATGATTTATGTTGTATTCATTCATTAACTTTAACTCGATATATGCGAATTCATATATGAGAGAAATGTTATATAAGTCAATACAGCTCTATAACTATCATTTATTGAGCTACACAAAGAGATTTATATCTACGCTAAACTAAAGATTAATAGAAGTAATGCATTCCTGATATCATAAGATAACGATAAAACACATGATTATTCTTAGACTAAGGCCTAATTTAGGTAGTCAAATTGTAGGTAGTCGAATTGTAGGTACATATCATGATGTGGTATCATACAATTATATTCTAGTAAGAACTGTAATAAAGTCACTGCTATAAATAACAACATTCTTTATCACGATCATCTATCATTATCAAATCATCTAATGTCATGCAGAGTTAGCAGCTAGATCCTAAGTTCGTATATGCGAGAATCGGTATTATATAACACACACCAGTCTACATTTATTGTTCTAATATTGATAGGAACTTTCTAGAATCTATAAATTATTATAAATGTCTTGTAAAAAAGGGTGAAATGAATATAACTTATAGGATTTAATCAAACTAGAAAAATATCGATATATCCTACGTTGAGAAAACAATTATACTATGTAAGCATAGATACGCTACATATGATTGCGAGCCTGAGTATAAGCATAAACCCTATACTACAGATTTTTATCCTTTTTCATTATATCTACTACAGACGAGGTGAAGAATAGGTACATTTAACATGCGTATGCTACAATTATCTAATTTCTAGTTTTCTAGACGTAATGTAATTTTGAACGGATTTTAACCCTTTTCGATATATCTACTACCCTCGTAAGCGATTTCTACATATACGTTCTTATTGTTTATACACCATATAGATATTCGTAGCATCTAAAGTAAACTCTTATTTAAACGTTATTTTACAATATATCATACATTTCAGCAGCTCGTATGATTATCCGTCTCTATCGTAACCCGGTATGTAAGGACATTATGTTAAATACTATCTCATACATGTAAATAAACATTTCTTTAAAGAGTTTGTTAGGTCACCTAATCTGTTATAATATTACTATGATATTAGATCTCACCGATTACAGTTTTACCATTAGGACATACTTAGTAGGTTATATGCGCTAAGTAAAATAATAAACAGATATTTCGAAAATTTTATGCATTCTTGAGAGAACAGGGTATAATATTTAAAAACACACTGTAGAAAACATATCAGCAGAGAAAGGGAATACATAAATACAGTATGTTTTGTATGATGAGTTGTCGTCAGTTTAAAAGAAATAAGTTCGTCGCCATATTTAAACGTTATTTTACAATACATCATACATTTTCAATAGCTTCGAAATACGCAGATATGTAATAATATACTATATACTCTTGTAGGTTATTTAACGTATCTATAGTAAACTCTTATGATTAATAATAATAATCTGTAACCATTTTCGATACCTTCGAAATATAAGTCTATAACATATGTTTGTAATACGTCTTTATAACTTTTGAAACACAGGGTAGTTACCTCTTGCAATATCTACAGTTATGAGAACCCTGAAGACTTAACCTGGAGAAATAAATCAAATAAATATTTTACTTTTTATTGAAACGATCACTTTGCATACTAATATATGAAAATAATATAATGTATATCGCCTGATAAATAAAATTGAAATTATTCTTATTCTTTTACAATAAAATGTGTTTTGAAAAAACACGATGAAACGTTATGTATATTAATGCAGGAGTACTGTTAACGCATTCATTATTTAGAGATTCACTTATAAGTAAACTATCTATTTAACTGATTCAATAAAAATTTCGTTATTTTTAAAATTCCTAACGAGGGACCTACTGATAAGCGTTATATTATACCAGGTACGTATGATACTCTACTGCTGATTGCATACCTGATGAACGCAGTTGTACAAAGTAATATAGGATATACGTTACAGAGAAGTTTAATTTTCCGTGCAACAAATGACCTATATATATATTTTATGTACAAAGCTGACATTAACATATTTAGCGCATACCTGTTGAACATAGCTCTACAAAGTAATATTTAAAAGACTTAAAAGACTTATATTTTAGAGATCGGATACAGTCGCATATATTCCTGTATATTACCTCTAAATTTTACTTTAACAATACATGTAGTCAGGTTTGGTGTAAATAACAATTAGGGATATCAAATCCATACTAACTGAACGCTAGCATAATATGCTCTACAGGTCAAACTCAATTAATTAACCCTGGGGTTATACATCCTTAGGTTAGAAACAGTCTTGAAACAAAAAACGACTGAGTCCACCCTGTTAGACAAGAAATCAGAGTATGGGCGTGATAAATAAAACATATAAAGTTATTTTACAAACATTTATTTAGTATACATAACATAATACAAGAATATAGATCATAAGTTGTTTTCTATGACGACTGTTGTAGTTCTACGGGTCTCTGAGTCGTCGTATACCCTCGCAGAAATACCAATACGTATAAAGTCTGACGACTGACTCATTGGAACTGTACCGGTAGCCCTTTCCTTGTTCAACTCTTCGTTACTATCATAGTTGGTAAACGAGGAACCACATTCATCAATACCCAAATGCATGGTTGAAGTCATATCTTCTTCTTCTTCTTCTGTCTCAATGATATCAGTAGGTCCATTTGCTTCCTTTACCAGAGCTGTCTTTACAACATCTGCTTTATTATGTAAGTTTTTTAAATGCCTTTTATAGCTGTCGATACGTGAAAGATATTTGAAGCAATTAGAACACCGGACTTTGATTGATTCGTGAACGCTTTTCGTATGTCTTAAGTTTTCAGAGCTTGAAAAAGTTTTGACACAGCTAGAACAACAGATTCTGTTTGGATCGTGTATGGTTTTTACGTGTCTCTTGCAGGTGAATGGTCTCGCGAAAGACTTGAAGCAAACCGGACATTGTATTTTGCAATCCTGTCGACCAGAGCCATTCTTCTTCTTACGTTGCTCCATCTCGACTAATGAAGGAACAGGAACACTACCCGTCTATTTATACTGATCGACCAGAGCAATCGGTTGTTCTATCCTACGTTGAGAAAATAATTATACTATGTAAGCGTAGATACGCTACATATGATTGCGAGCCTGAGTATAAGCATAAACCCTATACTACAGATTTTTATGCTTTTTTCATTATATCTACTACAGACGAGGTGAAGAATAGGTACATTTAACATGCGTATGCTACAATTATCTAATTTATAGTTTTCTAGACGTAATGTAATTTTGAACAGATTTTAACCCTTTTCGTTATATCTACTACCCTTGTAAGCGATTTCTACATATACGTTCTTATTGTTTATACACCATATAGATATTCGTAGCATCTAAAGTAAACTCTTATTTAAACGTTATTTTACAATATATCATACATTTCAGCAACTCGTATGATTATCCCTCTCTATCGTAACCCAATATGTAAGGACATGTTAAATACTATCTCATACATGTAAATAGTTACAACAACAAAATAGAAAAGTATACTTGAGGGTAAGAAAGAAGTCCTGGACGCGGCTGTCTATAACATATGTCATATATTTTGTAATACGTCTTTATAACTTTGAAACTCTACGTGATTTCCTCTTACAATATCTCTAGTTATGAGAACCTTGAAGACTGAACCTGTAAAAATAAAACTGAGAAATATTTTACTTTTTATTGAAACTAGTTAACTTATATTCTAACATACAAATATACAACAACAAAATAGAAAAGTATACTTGAGGGTAAGAAAGAAGTCCTGGACGCGGCTATCTATAACATATGTCATATGTTTTGTAATACGTCTTTATAACTTTGAAACTTTACGTGATTTCCTCTTACAATATCTCTAGTTATGAGAACCTTGAAGACTTAACCTGGAGAAATAAAACAGATAAATATTTTACTTTTTATTGAAACTAGTTAACTTATATTCTAACATACATATTTGAAACTAGACAACTTATATTCTAACATACAAATATACAACAACAAAATAGAAAAGTATACTTGAGGGTAACATTTTGTATAACCATTATCTTTTATTCTATAATACCTTCTTCTTTAAGCTCAGAAATAATTGAAATAATCTCATCCTAGTTTTCTAAACTACTGCTACCCCTCTGTTTTAAGGTATACAGTAGACGAAGCCTATCGACAACTTGATTCCAATACGACGTTTTGTTTTTGGAATTTGAAATTGGTAGCTTAAGGTTAGAGCCTACGAATACATTTTTAGGACAGAACGTAGGGAGCAGAGTAAGTATAAAACAACATACTTTCATACAAGAACGTTTATTAATACGAGTAGTTTCGATGCTACTTAAAACATAATACATAACTTAAATATATAATATCTATTAAAATAGACCAGACCAGACCAGATCAGACCAGAACAGACCAGACTAGACTAGACTATAGATGATAGACAGTAAAATCATGAACAATTATACCGTCTGTAATATAATAGAGCTTACTTGATATTTTAAAATTAATGGCTGAATCTAATTATTACAGAAATTCAATTGTAGAAACTGAAGATGTAATCTTTAAAACATCTAAAGTTAGAAGTTTTTAGTAGTCAGGTTAGATTAATAGAGGGTGTTATAATCAAATCGTTTTTAGAAACTATTTGTTTTGTAAGATTGGCGCCGTAAGGAAAAACAACATAGCTGTAGTCTTGATTTTGAAATTGAGATAGCTCGGGACAAAACGATGAATACAAAGTTTAGAAGTTTATTTCAAAATTTTTGCGATAAAAAACATTAATTCTTCTTTACTTTACTTTAAAACCCAAAATTGCATGATAAATCAATATAATATTAATATAAATGATTAAATTAAATGAAGCAATCTAGGTTAGACCCCCAAAAAAAATTATATTAAGGTTATAGATTTTAGACTCCGGTTGTTGCAAAAGATTCAAGAATCTCTATTAAGATTAGTTCATAAAACATTTATTAGGTTAGAGCATGTAGCTACTTACAAAAAATCTCTATTAAGATTAGTACATAACATATTTATTAGGTTAGACCATTGTAGCTACTTACAAAATCGTCATTAACATTCGAAAAACTTACATATAATATTAGTTGGGTTACAGTCTAGAAATATATTTTAGGTTAGATTTAGATCGCGCGCGACCTAAATCTAACCTAAAATATATTTCTAGACTGTAACCCAACTAATATTATATGTAAGTTTTTCGAATGTTAATGACGATTTTGTAAGTAGCTACAATGGTCTAACCTAATAAATATGTTATGTACTAATCTTAATAGAGATTTTTTGTAAGTACCTAGTACTCTAACCTAATAAATGTTTTATGAACTAATCTTAATAGAGATTCTTGAATCTTTTGCAACAACCGGAGTCTAAAATCTATAACCTTAATATAATTTTTTTTGGGGGTCTAACCTAGATTGCTTCATTTAATTTAATCATTTATATTAATATTATATTGATTTATCATGCAATTTTGGGTTTTAAAGTAAAGTAAAGAAGAATTAATGTTTTTTATCGCAAAAATTTTGAAATAAACTTCTAAACTTTGTATTCATCGTTTTGTCCCGAGCTATCTCAATTTCAAAATCAAGACTACAGCTATGTTGTTTTTCCTTACGGCGCCAATCTTACAAAACAAATAGTTTCTAAAAACGATTTGATTATAACACCCTCTATTAATCTAACCTGACTACTAAAAACTTCTAACTTTAGATGTTTTAAAGATTACATCTTCAGTTTCTACAATTGAATTTCTGTAATAATTAGATTCAGCCATTAATTTTAAAATATCAAGTAAGCTCTATTATATTACAGACGGTATAATTGTTCATGATTTTACTGTCTATCATCTATAGTCTAGTCTAGTCTGGTCTGTTCTGGTCTGATCTGGTCTGGTCTGGTCTATTTTAATAGATATTATATATTTAAGTTATGTATTATGTTTTAAGTAGCATCGAAACTACTCGTATTAATAAACGTTCTTGTATGAAAGTATGTTGTTTTATACTTACTCTGCTCCCTACGTTCTGTCCTAAAAATGTATTCGTAGGCTCTAACCTTAAGCTACCAATTTCAAATTCCAAAAACAAAACGTCGTATTGGAATCAAGTTGTCGATAGGCTTCGTCTACTGTATACCTTAAAACAGAGGGGTAGCAGTAGTTTAGAAAACTAGGATGAGATTATTTCAATTATTTCTGAGCTTAAAGAAGAAGGTATTATAGAATAAAAGATAATGGTTATACAAAATGTTACCCTCAAGTATACTTTTCTATTTTGTTGTTGTATATTTGTATGTTAGAATATAAGTTGTCTAGTTTCAAATATGTATGTTAGAATATAAGTTAACTAGTTTCAATAAAAAGTAAAATATTTATCTGTTTTATTTCTCCAGGTTAAGTCTTCAAGGTTCTCATAACTAGAGATATTGTAAGAGGAAATCACGTAAAGTTTCAAAGTTATAAAGACGTATTACAAAACATATGACATATGTTATAGATAGCCGCGTCCAGGACTTCTTTCTTACCCTCAAGTATACTTTTCTATTTTGTTGTTGTATATTTGTATGTTAGAATATAAGTTAACTAGTTTCAATAAAAAGTAAAATATTTCTCAGTTTTATTTTTACAGGTTCAGTCTTCAAGGTTCTCATAACTAGAGATATTGTAAGAGGAAATCACGTAGAGTTTCAAAGTTATAAAGACGTATTACAAAATATATGACATATGTTATAGACAGCCGCGTCCAGGACTTCTTTCTTACCCTCAAGTATACTTTTCTATTTTGTTGTTGTAACTATTTACATGTATGAGATAGTATTTAACATGTCCTTACATATTGGGTTACGATAGAGAGGGATAATCATACGAGTTGCTGAAATGTATGATATATTGTAAAATAACGTTTAAATAAGAGTTTACTTTAGATGCTACGAATATCTATATGGTGTATAAACAATAAGAACGTATATGTAGAAATCGCTTACAAGGGTAGTAGATATAACGAAAAGGGTTAAAATCTGTTCAAAATTACATTACGTCTAGAAAACTATAAATTAGATAATTGTAGCATACGCATGTTAAATGTACCTATTCTTCACCTCGTCTGTAGTAGATATAATGAAAAAAGCATAAAAATCTGTAGTATAGGGTTTATGCTTATACTCAGGCTCGCAATCATATGTAGCGTATCTACGCTTACATAGTATAATTATTTTCTCAACGTAGGATAGAACAACCGATTGCTCTGGTCGATCAGTATAAATAGACGGGTAGTGTTCCTGTTCCTTCATTAGTCGAGATGGAGCAACGTAAGAAGAAGAATGGCTCTGGTCGACAGGATTGCAAAATACAATGTCCGGTTTGCTTCAAGTCTTTCGCGAGACCATTCACCTGCAAGAGACACGTAAAAACCATACACGATCCAAACAGAATCTGTTGTTCTAGCTGTGTCAAAACTTTTTCAAGCTCTGAAAACTTAAGACATACGAAAAGCGTTCACGAATCAATCAAAGTCCGGTGTTCTAATTGCTTCAAATATCTTTCACGTATCGACAGCTATAAAAGGCATTTAAAAAACTTACATAATAAAGCAGATGTTGTAAAGACAGCTCTGGTAAAGGAAGCAAATGGACCTACTGATATCATTGAGACAGAAGAAGAAGAAGAAGATATGACTTCAACCATGCATTTGGGTATTGATGAATGTGGTTCCTCGTTTACCAACTATGATAGTAACGAAGAGTTGAACAAGGAAAGGGCTACCGGTACAGTTCCAATGAGTCAGTCGTCAGACTTTATACGTATTGGTATTTCTGCGAGGGTATACGACGACTCAGAGACCCGTAGAACTACAACAGTCGTCATAGAAAACAACTTATGATCTATATTCTTGTATTATGTTATGTATACTAAATAAATGTTTGTAAAATAACTTTATATGTTTTATTTATCACGCCCATACTCTGATTTCTTGTCTAACAGGGTGGACTCAGTCGTTTTTTGTTTCAAGACTGTTTCTAACCTAAGGATGTATAACCCCAGGGTTAATTAATTGAGTTTGACCTGTAGAGCATATTATGCTAGCGTTCAGTTAGTATGGATTTGATATCCCTAATTGTTATTTACACCAAACCTGACTACATGTATTGTTAAAGTAAAATTTAGAGGTAATATACAGGAATATATGCGACTGTATCCGATCTCTAAAATATAAGTCTTTTAAGTCTTTTAAATATTACTTTGTAGAGCTATGTTCAACAGGTATGCGCTAAATATGTTAATGTCAGCTTTGTACATAAAATATATATATAGGTCATTTGTTGCACGGAAAATTAAACTTCTCTGTAACGTATATCCTATATTACTTTGTACAACTGCGTTCATCAGGTATGCAATCAGCAGTAGAGTATCATACGTACCTGGTATAATATAACGCTTATCAGTAGGTCCCTCGTTAGGAATTTTAAAAATAACGAAATTTTTATTGAATCAGTTAAATAGATAGTTTACTTATAAGTGAATCTCTAAATAATGAATGCGTTAACAGTACTCCTGCATTAATATACATAACGTTTCATCGTGTTTTTTCAAAACACATTTTATTGTAAAAGAATAAGAATAATTTCAATTTTATTTATCAGGCGATATACATTATATTATTTTCATATATTAGTATGCAAAGTGATCGTTTCAATAAAAAGTAAAATATTTATTTGATTTATTTCTCCAGGTTAAGTCTTCAGGGTTCTCATAACTGTAGATATTGCAAGAGGTAACTACCCTGTGTTTCAAAAGTTATAAAGACGTATTACAAACATATGTTATAGACTTATATTTCGAAGGTATCGAAAATGGTTACAGATTATTATTATTAATCATAAGAGTTTACTATAGATACGTTAAATAACCTACAAGAGTATATAGTATATTATTACATATCTGCGTATTTCGAAGCTATTGAAAATGTATGATGTATTGTAAAATAACGTTTAAATATGGCGACGAACTTATTTCTTTTAAACTGACGACAACTCATCATACAAAACATACTGTATTTATGTATTCCCTTTCTCTGCTGATATGTTTTCTACAGTGTGTTTTTAAATATTATACCCTGTTCTCTCAAGAATGCATAAAATTTTCGAAATATCTGTTTATTATTTTACTTAGCGCATATAACCTACTAAGTATGTCCTAATGGTAAAACTGTAATCGGTGAGATCTAATATCATAGTAATATTATAACAGATTAGGTGACCTAACAAACTCTTTAAAGAAATGTTTATTTACATGTATGAGATAGTATTTAACATAATGTCCTTACATACCGGGTTACGATAGAGACGGATAATCATACGAGCTGCTGAAATGTATGATATATTGTAAAATAACGTTTAAATAAGAGTTTACTTTAGATGCTACGAATATCTATATGGTGTATAAACAATAAGAACGTATATGTAGAAATCGCTTACGAGGGTAGTAGATATATCGAAAAGGGTTAAAATCCGTTCAAAATTACATTACGTCTAGAAAACTAGAAATTAGATAATTGTAGCATACGCATGTTAAATGTACCTATTCTTCACCTCGTCTGTAGTAGATATAATGAAAAAGGATAAAAATCTGTAGTATAGGGTTTATGCTTATACTCAGGCTCGCAATCATATGTAGCGTATCTATGCTTACATAGTATAATTGTTTTCTCAACGTAGGATATATCGATATTTTTCTAGTTTGATTAAATCCTATAAGTTATATTCATTTCACCCTTTTTTACAAGACATTTATAATAATTTATAGATTCTAGAAAGTTCCTATCAATATTAGAACAATAAATGTAGACTGGTGTGTGTTATATAATACCGATTCTCGCATATACGAACTTAGGATCTAGCTGCTAACTCTGCATGACATTAGATGATTTGATAATGATAGATGATCGTGATAAAGAATGTTGTTATTTATAGCAGTGACTTTATTACAGTTCTTACTAGAATATAATTGTATGATACCACATCATGATATGTACCTACAATTCGACTACCTACAATTTGACTACCTAAATTAGGCCTTAGTCTAAGAATAATCATGTGTTTTATCGTTATCTTATGATATCAGGAATGCATTACTTCTATTAATCTTTAGTTTAGCGTAGATATAAATCTCTTTGTGTAGCTCAATAAATGATAGTTATAGAGCTGTATTGACTTATATAACATTTCTCTCATATATGAATTCGCATATATCGAGTTAAAGTTAATGAATGAATACAACATAAATCATTACTCTACGTATTCCATGATTAAGACTTCAATAGTTGAACGAGTTATTCGTGCAATTAAGCAAAAGCTGTATATGATTTAGTTGATAGCTCTGTATGACATTTAAATACATACAATTTATTTTAAAACAGTTTTTCTGAAATTTCTAGATTTTAATACAATACTAGAATGCTAAATGTTATTGTTCGTACTAAAGAGATTGTAATTATTCTAAAATTCTATTGTTTTCGTCGAAATAGCTTGATTGCTTTTAGGGATTACGATGCCTGTCTATTATACTATTTACATAACAGGGGAAGAATGTTTATTTTTTAATCGTTTTGGTTCATATAGCCCTGAATATTAGAATATTTAACGAAACAATCTTTTTTGAAATTTTTACTAGATAATTGTAAATGAAAAGATGCTAAGATAATAACAATGCAATAGAGATAATCTCTAATTTTATATATGACGTTTTATATAGAGCAGGAGTCTGACGATAATTTATACATATATTGTCTTTGAATATTCTAAACAGATAAAGCTTAATGCACCTACAAATATTTCAACTTGATAATTGCTTTTACGGTTAACACCTATTACATGATTAGCATGAAAGTAACTTCTTAAACAGTTTTAGCTACAGAAAATGTTTTTTGAATTTTAAAAATAATGCTCTACAGTATTCTATATTCTTAAGAAGTTTCTCTTAAATAAAATTTTATGAAATCATAACGATGATAATTGTTTTCGCAGAATTACATGATGACCTGTAGATAAATATCAAATAGGAATTATTTATTTTAAAATAAATTTATGAGAGAGAGATGAGAGCTGACAAATAATATATAAAAATGAAATGAGTTATGCAGACGATACCGTGAATTAATTTAATTCGAGCATGCGTAGGAGAAATGAGAAAGATAAGATATGCTAATGATACCGTGAATTAATTTAATTCGTGAATGCATATGAGAGATGATAAATGTTAATGAGATATGCTAATGATACCGTGAATTAATTTAATTCGAGCATCCATATGAGAAATGACAGATGAGATATGCTAATGATACCATCAATTAATCTAATTCGAGCATCCATATGAGAAATGATAAATGTAAATGACAGATGAGATATGCCAATGATACCGTGAATTAATTTAATTCGAGCATGCGTATGAGAAATGACAGATGAGATATGCTAATGATACCATCAATTAATCTAATTCGAGCATCCATATGAGAAATGATAAATGTAAATGACAGATGAGATATGCCAATGATACCGTGAATTAATTTAATTCGAGCATGCGTATGAGAAATGATTAATTCGAGCATCCATATAAATTTTTGCGCAACATTTAACATTCTAGTGTAATGATTCATTGTTACGAGCTCTAGTAATTTTAAGTCCGTTTATTATTTTGTTAGGATTAAGATTTCTTTGTGTTATTTTAAAACGTTGTTCGTCGAAATAATCATATAGATTAATTATGCTTAATATGAATTTTAGTTCGTATAAGATTAACGGTGACGCGTATCTATTTAATAAATACAACTTTTACAGTCTTTTAATAGATTACCTCGTTGGTGTAGTGGATGCATTGGCTGACTACCATTCGAGCGGTCCCCGGTTCAAATCCTGTTGGCTCCATTGGTTTTTTATAAAAAATATAGCGGGTTGCCTATCAACAGGCGCATAGAAATCTACTATACCGATCATATGACGTCACCGATAGATGGCATTAGTAGTACTAAAAATTTGAATCTAAGGGCGGGAAATCCTAGATGAAAAATTGAAAATGACAGATACAAAATGGCAGATATGTTCGCGCATGCATATGAGAAATTATATATGTAAATGAGAGAGGAGATATGTAAATGATACCGTGAATTAATTTAATTAGATCAATTAATTTAATTAATTAGATCAATATAAAATCGTTATGATCCCCCGGATGACTGCATCAATCATAATGTGATATGTAGAGTTGACCTGTATTCGTGGTATACGCTGGTCCGCGTATGTTAATCAAAAGTAATATGTTAATAATAAAGAAAGGCAATGAAAATGATTCATAAACGTAGAAGCAGGGTGAGTATTAAGATATATTTACCCCTGACCTGATTTATAGCATTTAATTCAAGCCCCCTTTCATATTTTTCTCTTGTACGCTCCTGTATGAGAACGATAACCGTATATTAGCCCGTATGCTCGCGTGTATGCATGGTTGCCTGCTAGAGGTGTGGAGATGTGGTCCCAGAACCGGCCATCTACCACTACTGACACACGGTAGTGCTTTCGTTAAAATAAAAAAAATGTATATTTAAATATCTTGTAAGTGGCCCAATTTAGACGACACCACATATTAACTTTAATGTCGAATGCAATCCTATTGCATATATCCAGCATATTTTCAGCATATCGTACTGCATATAATAAGCTTATTTCTCTTTTTTTGAGAGCACGATTATAAAGTTTTTGTGGTATTAACTGAGCTTAATTGCCTTAACCTATATTTCATACACCGAAAATCAATTTTCAAATATGCAATTATTGCATATTTTCTTTTCGGTTAATAGCTTCTTGATGCGTATTTTAATGTAATTCCAACGGTGTAATTTACTAAATTCCCTGGACAGTCCTAATTTAGATTTATTCGAACAAAAAGTGTTATTGTCTACTATCCACACCTGTAAATTTTATTGCATACATTAAGCATATTTTCATATTTCTTCAAAAGGCACTTAACACGCTATAGATTTTTGTCTCATTATCTTTGCCAATGAAATGCAGCAGTAGTACTACATTTCATGTACAGTAAATAAAAAATATGTGCTTAATGCATATTTTTTGAATAATAGTTATTTCATGCATATTTTCCGAATAATAGCTATTTCATGTATGTTTGAAAGAATTTCTCATGGGATTTTTTATAAAATTTTCCAGACAGTCCTAATTTAGACACAGTTTTAGACAATGCAGTAGAGCGATATATGCAGAGATTTTACTGCATATTTTGAGCATATTTTTATATTTTTCGAAAACATGTTAAAGTACTTTTTAATACTTTAAATACTTCTTGACATGTTTACTTCACCAGTTAAATACAGTAGCTTAATATATATTTTATACCGTAACCATATTCACGAATACGGTTATTGCATATTTTTGGATAATACAATATTCATATTGAATAATATAGACACAGTTTTTAAGACAAACAACAAATTTTTATGTATTTTCATATTTTCAATAAGCATATTTTTCTGGATGTAGTGCATATTTTACAAATATGTAATATGACATCAAATACTACTTTATAATAATTTAGTTCGTGGTCCTTAATTATTATGTAAGTTATATACGTTACTAAGGAGGATATTTTGGAAACGTTTTTTATGGTTTTAGTGTACTGCTAACTACGTATTGTATTGTAATTAATTTGTATATAAGAAGCATATTTCTATATTCCAGGTTGCGTATTTTACATATTTTTAAAACATAGTTTGAATGAGTCTGAAATATCATTCGTTTACGCAACATCATTGGTTGTGCCATCCAAATTAATATTCAGATATTAGTAATTATCGCATATTTTCTGAATCACAGACTTTGTCACATTTTAGTGCTTCCGTTATTATCATGTTGGATTTGTTTAGTATTTTTAATGTAATATCAGTATAAAGGGCGTACTTAAAATTTAAAATACCATTTTCTCGACCATGCCAAACTAGCTAGGAAGCTAAAGGAACTAAACTAGGAAGCGACCACATATTGATAAGGACAATATGTTCTAAATCATTACAGCTATCCCCTATTACGAGGTTTGTAATTATAAATGTAAATGTAGATAGGTCCAACCGAGCTGGTTCCAAATGGATCACATATTATTTTTGTAGTTATATGGTGTCTGTAATATAGAATCTTCTACAACTTTAGTTGAAACCTTAACAATCGTGAAACTCGCAAACTTCTGAAAAACAATTGTTAAAACGACCAAGTTCTCGAGTTGGTGCAAACTCAAGCAAAAATGAGAAATATAGAATAACCATATATTTGCAATGCAGCATATTTTTATAGTACATATATGTTTTTATACATATTTCTGCATATTTTATTTAAAGAATTAGCGTATACTATGTCGCTTGAAATGTAGAATTGTATATTTAGATTGATGTTTTATCGTGCTTATAAACCCGCATTCAAGTCTAAGCTCATTGCATATTTTCCGATCAGTAATAATACGCCCATGTATCTAATTAGAAATTTCTAAATTACAATTCTCTGCTTGATTGTAATTTAAATATAGTTACAGCTCAGCTCAGCTTATTTAGCATATTTTCATAACATCTTTATTATTTTCACATCTGGGTTTTTTTGCTGTAGTGTGATCAGTATTTATCTACGTTGATCAAGTTAAATGCGTACTGTAACCCAATCCATAGCGTAACGCATACAGATATTACAACATATTATTACATACTTAGCATAGGCTTCCGCAGAAATTTGTCAGGGGGGGTTGCAAGCCTAGAATGAACGGCATGCTAGGGGGGGGGCAAGTCTAGAATAAACGACATGCTAGATGGGCAAGCCTAGAAAAAAACCGGCATATTATACAGAATTTTCAATAAAATTCAAATTGTTCAACTTCCAGGGGGGAGGCAAGTGTCCCTCCTTGAATCCCCTTCTGGGCGCTTATGATACTTAGTAGTTGTTTGTGCATATTTTATAGTTTAAATTTGCAGGTAACAAGGTAATTAAAATTTTCCATGTTGTTGCAATTTAGGTAAAGTTAGGTAAGAAGTTCATAACGAAAATTTACCATATTTATTCAGCATATATTCGTGCTGCATATTTTTAAAAATATGCAGCATATTTTAATGATTTCCCTCTGCATAATTGTATTGATGTTGACCAATTAGAATGCAATTTCAAGCTATATTTTTTAAAATATTTATAAATATATATATAAATATAAATTTTTGTTATATACATTTTTAATGCATTTACTAAAAACATCAATGCTTTCGCATATTTCCTCGATAATAAATTTTATGAAATTCCAGACAGCGAACATTACGATCACATATGCACACAATTACAGGAATTTCAATACGTACATCTTGGTGAATATTTCGGTACTTCCAGAGAGCATATTTTAGAGCATATTTTTTGATGGATATTCAGTTTAATGGAGTGATGTTTTTAGTATCAATCAAATACTTTGTTGTGCATACATACAGTACATACATTGTTGTACTACATTTTATACATTCACGTGTGCACCACGTTTCACTATCTATGAAATTGGGCATATTTTTAAACATAACCTTTTACCGATTCTTTATGCATATTTCGTTTGTGTATGTGGAATTCTACGATATTACCGGGCAATGTTATCTGTGATGATCAATATTCATATAATATCGCCTAAGTCATATTTATCAATGCGCATAATGCACAGATCACTGCATATTTTTCGATAAAAGTTTTTGTGGTACATTAGAAGCTTCCAGGTAGATGTACTTTTTTATAAGTAAATTTTAACATGGAATATATTCATATAATTACTTTAACTGGATACATATACGAACACATTTTAAAAAGATACAATATATTTAATGATATTTGTTTATTATTACATATCATTCTTTGTCTTATATATAGTAATTATATGTGTTTTAAGTCCAAGATTTACAAATGCAAACGATGAAAAGCAGCTAAAAGGTAGTTAGTATATTTGAATAAACATCTTTCATATAATAATCTTAATATTCTCGATGATTTTCCTTTTGTATTTATTTATTCGTCTTTTTTCTTTCTGATAAAACAATCAAAAGTTAACTAATGGAAATTTTTCATCGCCTGCTTCCCGTTCACGGCAATAAATTTCATTTAAAATAAAAAGAGCGTGCAACCAAGGTATACATACGAGTAGCTTCGTTAGAGAGTACCTACCTAACCTAGCACACATAGCATCGTCATCTACTACAGGTAGGTAGTAAGTATAGAAGTGAAGCTTGCATGTATATCCGAGTGAAGTCCAACCAGCGGGCCGGGTTTTGAGCCAGGTGGATAGAAATGCCCTAGGGCTATAAAAAAATACAAGACACAAAATATACACTCCGCTACACCTTAATGAAAGCCTCGGATTGCTCTCTGGTAGCGCGGCTGCAGAGGAAGCTGCTGTTCGTTCGCGTTCTCTTCGACAAAAACTATCTGCTATATAGTCTTAAAACTTCTCTAGGATTTAATAACTTTTTTTAGTCATTTCCAGTTTAACACACACACAGGCTATTACTTTTAAGTTTAGTATATATAAGTTTTTAGTTGTTTTTAGAAATAAATTGCAAGAAGCTGATGAAGGTCTGCATTTGATTTTAAAGTTTTTTTAGTTTTATTAATTTTATTCATTTTTCTTACAGGCCAACAAAGTAGTATATATTTTTAATACTGGAAAAACAATGTTCGTTCTTTACATAAAACATGACAAAGAATAATCGATACATGACTTAAACAAAACTTAATTTTTTGAATTACAAAGCGTAAAAAGAACACTTTAGCTAGTTTAAAAAGTTTCGGTATTCTTAGTGACATTTAGGGTTTTTTCATTTCCATTCCTACATTACTATAAAAATAGATAAGTGTGGTGTTTGGAACTTTTAAAAGTTATGGGTATCCTTCCGCAGTTCTTTGTTTTCTGTCAAAAAGTTTTTATTGCAACTTTTCTATTTATATTTGTTTGAGGATGTTTCTTCGTCTTTTAAACTTTTCTTTCGAATGACTTTTGTTACTTTATGTGTTTCATTCTCATTATAACTAAAATCTGTGTCAGTATTGTCATTATAAAACTGCTTTAACCGTTTCATCAAAGTTTACAATAAACCTTTAAGGCAGCATTAGGTCATTTCCGAAATTGCGCCTTTGGACGTCCGATACAGACATGTAATTCGGCAGTTGTCGATGTAACTTAAAAATCAGCGTATGTGCAAAAGAATGTATAATAATAAAAGCTGTATATCTCGATATCTAAAACCACGACGGCCAATTTTATATTACCGCCATGTATCCTAAACGCGGCTCCATTCAGAAATCAGTATGGCAAGTTTTTATACTAAAAGATTTATTATCGCAAGTATGTGTTGGGCATTTATTTCTTCAGAATCGGCTTTATTCATGCCAGTAAATATTACTGAATAGTGCAATAAGACGCCCGATATAGATTTATATTAAACGCTTTTATGTACAGTTCTATATGGCAGTATTGTTTTTTCATCAGTTTTTTTCAAGTATCAAAAATTCAGTGCCAAAGTACCAATATTTGTAAATTACTGAGTCATAATTTGAGTCTCAGAGGTCCAACATTTCTAAGTTTGATAACGGCAAAGCTCTCAATCTGTGTTTCATTCAATTCTTTAGATTGTTTTTATTTATAATTTATTTATTTATAAAGCTTTTTAAATACTTAAATTCATATCTTCAGAATATTAAAATTAAAAACCGTTGTTTTTCCAAGTAGTAAAGTTTCAAAGCTGAATAATTCGAAGTTTCAAAAGTCGGAATTGTAATGTTTCAAGATTTTGAACTTTAAAGTTTCTAATTTTATATTTTCAGTACTGCAGTTTTAAGAATTGAGGTTAAAAGTCAAATGTTTAAAATCCAGAGTTCTGATTAAAGTTGAAGTCAAAGAGTTCAAAAAACAAGAAATTAGAAACTTTAAAATCCAGAGCTCTGATTTTAAAATTTCTAATTTTATATTTTCTGCGCTCTTTGACTTTAACAGTTTCAAACATTAGGGGCAATCAATAAAACTTCAGGTGTAATATCAGTCGCATGATGTAATATAAAAATCTCAATGTATCAAACATCAAGACAAAATTACGAAGTTTTAAAATCTAAAGAGAGACAACAATTCTAAATTGCAGGAATTTCGAATTTTAAGAGTTTCTAGAGTTTTAGAATCTAACAACTTCAACTATCCATAATTTAATACAGTACTTCAGGATTTAAAAACATTTTATATTTTGGAAATATCAAGTTGGGGATTTTTGCACTTCAAATTTCATTTGCATTAAAATAGATTGTAAGGACTGTGGTCACAACACTATATTTGACTTATGCTAATACGTATTTCGGTAGCGATGTTAGCTTTTTCACGTCGTAAAACCATTTGTTTTATGGAACGTTTTACATTTTCATTACCAAAGTTTCAAAAAATGAAAGTCAATTTCAGAGATACACAGTTGATGTTTCAATGCATCGGACTTTCCAAAATGCACAAACCCATAAGTCTTCGAAGATTGAATCTTTAAACAGGGCTGTAACGTAAATAGTTCACCCCCCGCACAAATTTGAACAGGGTCCCAAATTTTGTATATTGTAGTATTGTAGGTATGCATTGTCATTGATTAGCGGGGCCCAAAACCTTCGCCTCCCCCTTCGGATAGTCTGCGGGGGTAATTATTACAGCCCTGTCTGTAAATTTCTGGTCCTTAGAAATTATTAATCTATCAGCGCGAGCGGTCCAAAGCTTCCAGATGTTCCAGAACTTTTTCAGCATTTTCCAAAATTTCTGGAAATTTCAATCGATCAGTGTTTTAAGTTCTGCAGATATTCTAAATGTCAAAGTTTCAAAATTCTAGAGTTTTAGATTTTTATGGTTTCATAATTGTTTAATTTGAATTGCGTTAAGTTGAAGCTACACAAATTACCAGTTTCAAGTATCTCGATTTAGAAGCTTAAATCGTTGAGACTTTTATTTTAAACCATCCAACATTCTATGTTCCGAAGTTTTGGCTCCAAGCTGCATAAACATTCAAAGTTTTAAAATTTAAAACATCAAGATTTTAGAATTTCGTCATACAATTTCAGATTCTCAGGGGGGTTCGATTTGGAAATATCAGAATTACGAATATTTAGCATTTTAGAGTTTCAGGTTTGAATATGGATTGAGATTTTCAACATTATAGCTTTTCGTAGTTCAAATTTTTTGTAGCTTCAGAATCTCAGAGTTTTTTACATTGATTTTGTTATGAAAAGAATAAAAAATAACCAAGCAGCTCTCAAAGGTAAGTTCACATTCAGTCGCTTTAGGTTTTTCAGCTTTGACAGTGCTTAAAATTTTAATTCGCAGCAAAACCAGTGGTGGATAAAAAATATCTAAATTCTTAAAAAAATAGACATTGCTTCTACAAAATATTGTATTCGATGTTCTAATAAATAAATAGCGAATGATATGTCCACAAATATTTTAGAATGAAAATTGTTTGGTGGACATTAATTTTAAGTACCCTCCCCCCGATGGTCCAACTTTCAAAAAGTAACTAAGTTTTATATAATAAGGTGATCGGAGAACTGACAACACTGTATTCTAGTGGTTATTGCTGGTTAAACAACTGGTGATTTCCTATCATGCCCTATGCTAGCTAAGCCCAAGGTTAGTCTGAACTAGTCCAAGGCTGGCCTACCATAGAATAGCCTAAACTATCACAAGATCTACCTGCTCTAGTCTAGCTAGGAGCAAGTCTACCCTAGCTTGGTGTAACTGAAATTTAGCCTACCCTATCACAGCCCAAGCGTAATCTACCCCATCCTACCCAAGCCTGACTCAATCCTAATCTAGTTCAAGTGTATACTACCTCAGCTTAATCCACCCTGGACTAGTTCAAACCCATCTTAACTTAGCCTAGCCAATAGGCTTTACATAAGTTAGAGCGGGATAGGTTTGGGCTAGTCTAGTTTGGGATAAGCTATGATGGGGTAGGTTAGGCTTGGGTATAATAGGGTAGATTACTCTTGGACAGTGGACTAGGCTTAGGCTAGTATTCACTAAGAGAAATAGTATTCACTAGGACTGCGATAGGTTACGGAGGATTGGTTTGGACTAGTCTAGGATAGGATAAGCTAAACTGGGCTAGACTAAGATAGGCTTGGGATAAATTTGAGAAGGCTAGGGTAAATTACGCTTGCGCTGGGTTATGGTAGGGTAGGGTAGGCTAGGTTTGGAGTAGGCTAATTTAGAGCAGGCGTGGGACAAGTTAGGCTAGGCTGGCTAGTCTTGAGCTAGGTTTGGCTAGGCTAGTCTAGGATACGGTAGACTTGGGCTAGGCTTAGTAGTCTTTACTAGGGGTAAAATTTCTTATTTTTTGTAAAACTGTGTGCGCATTATTTATTTTCCATCCCTTATTTCAACTTTCATTAAAAAGCTTTGATCCTGCTAGGGTTCACAATTAAGAATTAGATTATTGCACATTATGTCCTAGAGAAAAATGTGCTTATGAGAGCTTATACTCTACTACTATTTGGTTTGCAAACAACGAAACGTAATTTAATGAAAGGTAATGAGCTGCAATTAGATTGATGCTTTGATATATTTTTGGAAATTTCTACTTTTAGATAGTCCTTCACTTAATCTATCAATTTATGCCATCCATCAAGCTTCATCGTATTACCATTTATGGCAGCCTTGATTTTCTATGGAAAAGCAAATTTCAACAAACGTTCAGAAGAACTATTAGTTAGGATAAAGTCTCTTCTTATAATCTTCTCCCAATATCCAAACAGCAATTCTAAATCCGTTTGAGATATTTCAAACTTCCTCTACGATCTTCAATGTGTTACCTTTGTTGACGTAAGTTCATTTTAATAAATTTTGCCTAAACCGCCAATTAACATATTTTTAAAGACTTCTAGAGCGACTGAATCTGAATAATTCTGAATGAAATTATTTTGCCAGCTAAGTAAATTATTTTGGTTGAATGAATAAAAAAGGGTGTCGGTACATTTTGGTCTAATAATCCTTCTATTCTGAATCTTATCACCGAATCGGCTCCGTTTGCATAAATACACTTTTAAAGTAAGTAAATTTTATAACCTAAAATAAAATTTTAACATAAATTCATAAATTCTACCCTTTAAGTAATAAGACCCTTCGCTCAAAAAAATTATACACATATAATTGCTTCAAAAGTTGCCCAAAGTGCATTCGTAAATATTTATATTAACTTTTACGGCATTTTAAAATGCGGAAGAGTTTTTTTTTTAACTTCTTCTATCCCTTGAATAGAGGTGTTTACCCTAAAAAGGGGACGACTCCCGATCACCTCTCCTCTTTCCTCTTTTTGAAACCAATAAACTAATAAAAGTAGCACAAAAAACGCTTGTGTCGGCTTTTAACAAAAATGTATATTGAAGCTTCTATAACGCAATAGTCGAGCATATAGTAAAATAGATTCCTGCAGGACGAACGAAGGTACCGCATCTAATAACCCTTTTGTGGAAACTCTCAAGTTAGAATTTACGATTCTAAAACTGTACATTTTTGAATTTTACAACCATAGAGCAAACTATTTTAGGTTATTGGGCAAAAAATGGTCGAAGTGACATCACACAAAAAAATGTGCCAATGAACTCTTTATATTACAGAAGGAATAAAATAAAATTTTATCTGAATTATGCTTAAAATTCCTAATATACAGAGTGTTCACAGAAGATACTTATAATGTGATTAATTGATTGATTGATTGAAAAATGATTAATAGCTGAATGCAGATCATTAAATCAAACCTGGACAAATTTAATATAAATGTCCATGGTTTTTACAGTTAGAATAAATCATTCTTCTATTTTAAATGCCTTTCCTTTTTTATATTTGTTTATAATGCAATCGATACTCTTTTAATTACGAAACGTTTTAGGTGTTATTATAATTTAAAGAAAGTACCTATTATTATGATTTGTCATAAAAAAAATAAAATGAGAATTTAAAAACGTAATTTTAAAATTGCGAGCTATAGCGGTACAATTTTTTCTGAAGTATTATCATTTGATATAAAAGAGAGAAAAGTAGTACGAAAAGGCATTCACTTGCAGTTATCAGAAGAAGACCACGAGTAAACGTAGAAACGTTAATAACACAAAATTTAATATCGACTTAGCGTGTTGAACTCAAAATTGAATTTTCTAGGAACAAATTTTACATCGTAATTATAGTTTGGTTAAAAAAAAGTTAAAATAAAAATAAGCGAGTTACGGACAAATACATTTCGACACGCTATATTACAAATAAAAAAACCTACGCCAAGTTTCGGCTTTACCATTAATGATGCATTAGGGATAGAAGAGAACATTGTTGTGACTCGAGTGAGAGATTAAAAAATTCTGGGGGCGTAAAGAAATTTCAATATAATAATTTAATAATCAAAAGACGTATTTCGAATAATGACCCAGCAATTTAGAGGAAAGGATTCCCGGAAATTCCATTGAAAATTAAAAGAGGAGTCTGTAAACGTCTGTTGGTGGTGAAGAAAAAATATCTTATTGTTATTCATAAATCCGTTTTTAAAAATAGCACGAGCCAAAACGTATACAAAAACCTAGAAAAAACATAAAGCAAAAAATACGTTAAAATTCTATGTCGGTCACACAAAAACCTAACGGAAAAAACGAATCTCAATCTGTTAAAAGAGACAAGTTCAGAAAAAATAGCTCAAAAAGATCCCTTCGTGACCCCTGGTCAATTTCACTTAGAATGTACCTTTTGTCAATAATAAAACCTATTTAAAAACGCATTCTAAACCCCCTGGGCTATAATTTTTTTCGCATTCAAATTTAGGCCTATTCATAGTTCTGGCCACTGTTTATAACGGTCCCTATAAATACATCAGCCTGAGTGACTCGAAAATCGTGCAAAGATCGCAACGGTCCACTATATTTAAATAGGGGGAACATTGTACCACGAATAGTTTTCCTTGCAATCTTCTGCAACGGGTGTCGGCCAAAACAGGGTGGACCATTGCAAAATAATCATGTTACAATAGAAAACTGTACAATTTGCATACCTTCGTGAGAAAAAAAGTCGTCCAGGTTGCCAGGTTTTTCTTCTTTTTAAAGCCTACTTAATATTCACCTGGGTTTAACACGTACGATCGTTAGCAATGTATAATATAAGCTAAAATAGCGATTAGTTTTAAAGTTCTGAGATGCCTCTAGTTTAAATATTACCGGAGCCTTTAACTATTTAAAATAAAAAATCGATTACGTGACAGTAAGAGTAATTTTTTAGAAGCTCAAATGTAATTTGTCTAAATTTATCATGCCATATTGGAAGCCGTTTACTATTTGAATTATATTTTGAAATTGCGGGCTAAAAGGTCGTGGATTGATTGGGCAATGGTAATTTTTAACCCTACGTGATGTCTTCTTGCTATGCCCATGGTCGCATGTTTTGTTATTGAAATTTTATGTTGGATCTAATGAGATACTTAAATTTTAACCGAGATGGAAAAAAGAATATATTAGCTGTGCATTTGAACAAAAAAAAGGTTCTAATTGATAAGATAACAGTACAAAGTATCTTTATATATTAGGTAAATTTTTGCACTGCTATTTCGTCTTAAATCATTCTACAGTGGCATGATTGATTTAAAATAACGAATACATTAATACTGGTTTTCGTATAATAGCTCAACTAATCGTAATTATACTTTGTTATTGGAATTTTTAATGTTAGTAGAATTAATTGGCATCTTATTTTTGTTTAAAATATGAAAGTGGATTTGATTATAAAACCGAATTAATTTTGTTTTTTTTTGTTTAATTTGAGCTTTTATTTTGTTACATAGTGGGTACTAATAGCATATTGTTATAAACACAATGATTTTGCAAAAATGAAAAGCAGTTCATGTCAGTTTAATAATGCAATTTTCAAAATTAACAAATCTTTTGAATTCTTTCAATAATTTTAACTTATTTAATCTGAGTTAACCTAACCTAACCGAGATATATGCATTTTGTCAATACTATTTTTTTAATATACTGGGTTTGCAAAACAGAAAACAACAAACCTTTACAAATATGATATTGTTACAATTCCGTTAATTCCGTACATCTAAAATAATGTTTTTTCAATTATAACTTCAGTGGCTATAACTAAAATATTGACTGATACTGAAGAGATTCGTTCAGATGTATGTAGATCTTTCATTACATTCGTTCGCTTGAATTCTTGAATATAAAGGACCTTAGATTGATTCCAACGCAACCTACACTTAAATATAATGTAATTGCCCATTTATGCAGTTTTTAAGAATTGAGCATTGATGCACTTTCTTTGACATCTGATAAATAATGTAGAAAGACTACCTACCGATCACTGTGAAAGGCAGCTATGTGTAGGTTTCCATTATCTTCTAAGACTGATATGAACTTCTCTACTTTTTTTTTTATTAATTTAGTTGCAGTTTTACAATCTACTCTACAATATGTTTATATAAATACAGAGTAATAAGTAAAAGGTTTGAACGATGCTTGGCTTCAGGTGGGTTAAACCGACTGTCGAATTTACTGCATGAAAGGTATACTGCTACGATCCGCTTGGGCAAGGAATCGAGGTACGCTCAATTAGCGGTCACTCCTTTATGCGAGTGCTGCTAGGACTCGCTAGTAGGAGAAAAGTTGCTATACACACCCTTCTGGGTCTCTAGGCTAGTGCCGGAGCTATTAACGTGCTCGCGCGTCAATGTCTATCTTCCTAGGGAGTCCGTTCGCCTCTAGTCCAGTATGCGGACTAGCCACTGCACTGTCGAATCCATCCCAAGTGTAGGCTGGGCTTGACCTAGGTTAGGTTAGGTTAGGTTAGGTTAGGCTGGTCAGGTTAGGATTTACCCACCCACTACCATGTTTTAGGCTGGCAAATGACTGATCGCCATTGGATCTTTAGTTACCTTGTCATTTAAAGAATAAGAAAACTTATAGTCGCTGTCAAGGAGAACGGTATTTAAGGTTATCAATAGGGTGTTAGAGTTGTTAATAGAGCAATGGCCAATCGACGACATTGGTTGTTTAGTTACCTTGTAATTCAAACAATAGGAAAACATAGTCGCTGCCAAAGGGAACGACAATTAGGGTTGACAGTGTCTTCTGATGAGTATCGCATATATTCAATGACCAATCGTCACCAAAGCCATCTACATAAAATTTAGTTACTTCGTGATTTGAATGGATTGAAAGACAAACATTAAAATCTCCTTCCACCTTAAATAGGTAACATGATAGGTAACCAATTTCCGCCAAAGATGCTAAGATTCAAGGTTGTGGGTACCGTGTGATAAAGAATAGGGGAACTCATAGTCGCTACCAAAGGTCTAGGCCCTTGATGTCTTCTAATAATTTATATTCCATTTATCTTTTAATCTGTCAAAGGCGGATAAATAAAAATCCTTTCTTAACTTTGTATAGTTAATATAGTAATGACCGATCGCAGCCGAAGGTGACAACATTGGAGGTTACAGCTGTTTTGTGATGAAAAATAGGGAGAAATCATAGTCGCTGCGAAAGGCAACGCTATTAAGGGTGTTAGAGTTGCTAATACAGCAGTGACCAATCGACGGCATTGGATGTTTAGTTACCTTGTGATTTGAAGAATAGGAAAACTCAGTCGCAGCCAAAGGCCTTTATAGTTGTCACTAGCATATATGGTCATATGTAGTCATATATGGACTGTCAATATAGCAATGAAAAATCGTCGCCGAAGGCGGCGACATTAGCTATTTAGTTACCTTGTCATTTGAAGAATAGGAAAATGGGGTTGCAGCTGCCTTGTGATAAAAAATAGGAGAAATCATTGTCGCTGTCAAATACATTTGACATTGGAGAAATCGAAGTCGCTGTCATACACACGACATTCAAGGTAATCAGTAAAGTGTTAGGGTTGTTATTAGTGCAATGGTCAATCGACATTGGATGTTTAGTTACCAGTGATTTAATGCATAGAAAAACTCAGTCACTGCCTAAGGCCACGGCCTTTTATAACTGTCACTAGGTTGTTTGGGCTGTTAATAGGATGATAGCCAATTGCCACCGAACTTACCTTGTCATTTGAAGAATAGGAAAACTCATAGTCGCTGCCAAAAGAACGACATTTAGGATTGTTAGTTGTCTGCTGATGAGTCAGACCACATATATTCAATGCAAGTAATTGCCACCAAAAGCATCTATATTTCATGTTTAGTTATTCGTGATTTGAAAGATTTGAAAGAATGGGAGAACTCATAGTCGCTGCTAAAGGTAGGGGTGCTTAGGATTGCCAATAACTTCTAATAATTTCTACTGCATTTATTAAACAATGCCTATTAGGCGTATCTATTATAAAAAGCTTTTCTAAATTTCAAATACTTAATATAATAACGACCAATTGCCGTTAAAGGCGGCGACATTGGATTTTCGGTTGCTAATGTCGTCGTCATGTAAAATGACTCATAGTCGCTGCCTTTGACTTAGATTCTTAGTCGTTTCCAAAGAAATTGGGGGTTATAACTGCTTTGAGATTAAGATCCGTCAATTTTTTTAACCTGAGAATCTCAGGTAATAATTTTACATAGCAACCTAAAAAATTCAAATATTGATTTTTTAAAATCTTTCTCTCTAGAGTCCCTATTCAAAATTTAATAAATTTTTTTTATTATTTATTATTTTATTAAACGTATTTAATAAAAAACAGCAAATAGATATTAAATAAATTCTCCGATAAATAAATTCTTTTATCGCAAAACCTTACTTGTTTAGTGTTGTTTACTAACAACTTTTAAATCATTATTAATTTTTACAAAAATTAGTATGAAGTTTCAAAATAAACAAAGTTTTAAAAACATTCATCCCTGTAAACCACTTTGCTACTTGAAAATACTTAATTAAAAAGAAAGTACAGATTTTCTTAATGAATGACGTATCTAACGGTAGTTTCTTGATGAAACTAATACCCTTTACCTTTATTGGTTACATTTTCAACTTATAAATGATTTGTATCTATTTCAAATGACTGTTAACTACTTTCTTTTATAAAACTTGATAAGAAAACCGCTTGTGTAACACAACCATCTTGTTCAGAACTAATTAAAATTTGCTTAAGAAATATAAAGCAAATACAAGTGGAACATGTTAACCCTTGCGATAGTTGACTCGTATTAGGTTAGGTTAATTTATATCAAGTAAGGTTAACCTAACACAAGAGGCCGGCAGCGGCAGTCTAAAAATGTGGTTGGTACTATAGTAGATCGGGAACAGTTTCGTTCCACATATTTCTCAAAAATTTATATTTAAAAAATATATAATAATGGGACAAGTCTGTAAATTCCAATCAGATTTAGAAAAATTCAATCCAGAATGGTAACTTAGGATATGACATCAGTAACGTGTTTGTTGCAAAAAATATTATTTTTGTTGCAAGTGGAACTGACCCCTTGAATATTCAACAATAGTTATTGATAGTACTACTCAATTCAAGTAATTTACTATAATAGGCAAATTAATTACAATTAATTACATCTAAATCATTTCTATCGACAGCTAATTTAGATTTGTCTTCGGGAACTTTTACAAAAGTTTTGTAAATTAAAAAATCTAAAAATCTGTTTACTACTAATGGATCGAAAATTAATAACATTATCTAATTTAAATACGTCATTTTTGTCAATTAATTCAAGGTTAAATATTTGAGACCACTAATTATAATTTTTAGACGTTTGAAAGTCCGTCTTATTATGCCAGTCAGTCATAACAGATTATTCACTTTTTTTTACGTAATCATGATTTTGTCCCGTGCAAAATCTAGTCTGGAATATTTCGTAAAAAATAAATCTTAAAATCCTGGAATGCACAAAAATTCCAATGATGTAACTTCTTTAAAAAGCAAAACGGAAGATTACCTAATAGTGTAATCAGGATTAATTAAATTTGGCAAAATAAAAGATTTTTACTGAAATGATGACGTGATAATGATTTTGTTTTTAAACCTCCCCCGTTTTTTCATAAATTAAAATAAATTACACTCTTTTGCTGAATAAAAACAATAAACCCGAAATAAATTATTAGGAAAATAATAATCTCAACCCTTGTTCCTTGCCTGGCATGCGCGGTGGTGGAAAAGCAATAATTTAAAGATTAAAAATAGAAATTTATTATAACCACACACACCTCACATACACATGAATGTAATATAATACTAATAATTCTGTCAACACAAAACGAAAGGGTTTTTTAAAAGTGCGGCCTTTTAACAATTCGATTATTTTCAATACAATAGTTGAATATGGAAAGGGTTTCCATTTTGAAATTGCAGCCCTTATGTGTTGCTCGCGTTCCATACATAAAAGGGGGCGAAACGATTGCATCTAACTGCAATATATTCGTGGCAAGAGGAGATTCGATCTATATGTTCAAAACATAATGGTATTGTGTATCGGTTTTCTAACAATGAATTTAAGTTAAATATTTTCGCGTGGCCCACTCGTGGACTCTTACCACTACCGAAAGGGATTGATTTCATTGTTAGACCCTTAGAAAGCTGATTAGTATATTTTTAGGTGGTGATTTACTATTAAGTGAAATGGCATGATGCGTTTGTGAATTGCTAAAATTTATTTAATTAGATGCAAATGGTTTTAGAATTAGTAGTAGCTTTTATAGGGAAATAAACAATTTGTAAAACAAAAGTAGACGTGCTTAATCCCCCAAAAATCCATTTAATTAATATTCAGCTTGTTTAAAAAAAATTATAAAATTTCTGCAGAATGAACAACTAACTTAACCCATATTACAAAATAAAGAAAATGATATACATACTTACCTTTTAATTTCCTATTGTCTTGTTCATTGTCGGTTATTATGGCTATTCGACTTTCTTGATTTATAATTTCAGGATTTTTTCATGGTTTCTATGACGCTGAATTTCAAAAGCTCTTAAAAGAGCTCAAAGGATTCACGCGGTCTTAGTCCACATATTTCCAGAATTCCTTTAAGATTTCCGAAAATTAAGATTTCACTATTTTTTTATTTTTAACGATTTGATGTTAAATTTTGAAGGTTTCGGTACTTTTTAGTTTATAAGAAACAAAAATTCTAATATATCAATGTGTGTCAAGAGCAGATGAATTTTGAATGTTTCAACTATTGAAAAGAATTCAAAGTAGTAAGAGTTAAAACGTCAGCATTTTTGAAGAATTCAAACTTTTGTAGTTTAAAAATACAATATTTTTATGTATCAAATGTGGACGTTCTGAAGTTTCAAAATCTTTACATCTCTGTATGTCGTAGACATTAAAATTTGCAGTTTATAATATATTGTGATCGAAGTGTTCAAAAATTCTTAAAATCTCCGAGAACTCAGCTTTTAACTTTTCCAATACTTATGTTTCAGCGAGGCTTTATAAAGTTATTGGTTCCAGTGATCTGTACACTGTATACAATCTTAAAACGTTTTAAAATTCAAAATTTTCAAGAAAGTTTTAAACTAGAGTTTCTGGATTTTGAAAAAATCGGAAATAAATTCAAAGGTGCAAAAGATTCATTATTTGCACGTATCAGAAGTTTACGAACTTTAGATATTCAGATTCTGCAAGGGTATGGAATTTTAAAAATTTCAATATTAAATTCAGATTCAAAGTGATCTTGATTTGAACTTTAAAATTTGTAATAGCGATTTTGTATGGAATTAAGATTTTCGCAGTTTCAATTTAAAGTTTCAGTAGTTGTGTATATTCAATAATAAAAATGTGTTTGAAGTTTTACATTTTTATATTTCTTGGTTAAACAACTTCAGAACTTTCGAATTTAACTTAATTTTTTCAAATATTGCAATGTTCAGATACTAAACGTCGAGTTTTTAGATAGTTCTACAGTTTCTATCAGTCAATTAGAGTTTTATTTATAGTATTTAGTACGACAGTTTAAATCTGTAGTTAAAGTCTTATGCTGTTTTTAATTACAGATAATTAGAATTTTAGTAAAGAATTTCAAGAATTTAACACATATATTCAATATTTCAGAGACTGAAAACTTTGCAAATTGTAGTTTTAGCACAGCGTAGTTTTTCGACCTTGAAGCTTTTATTACTGCGATCTGAAAATACTGAAAATACAGAGTTTCAGCCTTTAGAGTTCGAATTTTAGAAATGCGTGCCAAAATTGTACATCTGGGAGATTTTACCGTTTCAGAATTTACGCTATCTTGGTCTGTTTCAGAGTTTCAAAAGTTCTAGAATATTTAAATCTAAAGTCCCAATTTAATTGTTCGAGGTTTGAAAAATTTATTACTTCAAGATTGTATGCTCTCTTTAGATGCAGATAATTAGTTTTAGAAGTGTAAGGAGTCCTATGTTTTCTACGTTACAGAATTTAGATTTTAACTTTTAGAAATTTAAATTCCAAATTTTGGAGATTCTATCGTGTCAGAAACACCTAACCAAAAAAAAACTATAAGAACAACTCTTTGGTTTTTGATGAATTTTTGATAAAATGTTTATTTAATGTTTTAGAGTTGCAAGCCTTAGAGTTAAATTTTAGAAATTTAGATTCAAAATATTCAAAGCCTGACGATCTTATTATGCTCTTTGGTTACAAATAATAATTACTTTAGAATTTTTGAGAAAAGTTTAGATTACTGTATTTTTTTTTAGAATATCAGCTTTTAGGGTTCAAATTTTAGAAATTTAGATTTCAAGAAGCTTGAAGTCCTATGCTGTCTCCGTAATACATAATATTTATTTCAAGATCTTATGCACTCCTTGATGGTTACAGATGATTAGAATTATTGAGAAATAATTTAGAAATTTAAGAAATCCTGTTTCAAAGTGTATCAGAATTTCAGCCATTAGAGATCAGATTTTAGAAATTTTGATCCGAAATCTTGGAAGCGTGAAGTCTTTCTCAAAGTCTTAATACTGCCTTGCATACTACATAATATTTATAATTTTTGAAAAAAGTTTTAAAAAATCAAGATGCGCTATATATTCCACATTGTAACTATTCCTTTTTTTCGAGTTCAAATTAGATTCGAGATTTTGGAAACTTTGGAAATTTTATTAAAAGTTTATGCCGTCTAAATATCAAATTTTAAAAATTTTGAAAGCTTCAAGATTTTATCAAAATGTATGCTGTGTTTAGTAACATAATAATTCGAGTTTTTAAGAAGTGAACAGATTTTCCAAGTGTAAATTTTAGATATGTAGAATCCTATTTTTAGAAGCTTGAAGACTTTATCAAAATCAAATTACGCTGATTCGGATAAGAGATAACAATTAGATTTTTTCTGGAAAATCTTAGAAATTTAAGAGCATTTATGTTTCAGAATTTCGTACTTTAAAATTTTAGAAATTTATTTTCAATCAAATCAAGTTTTGGAAGTTTGGAGACTACCAAATTTTTATGTTTGTTGTATTTTAACACATAATCATTAGGGTTTTCGAAAAAAGCTTCTGAAATTTGGGTCGTAAGTCGTAAGTTTCACAGTATCAGAATTTCATTCTTTAGAGTTCAAATTTTAGAATTTTAGATTCGAGATTGTGGAAGCTTGAACATTTTAGTAAATAAATAACTTGCTGCCATTGGTAACAGATAATAATTAGGAATTTAAAAAAAATATTTGAAATTTAAGAAATCGGAGCTTTAGAATCTTAACCTTTACATATGGAATTTTCGAAATTTCGATTACAAACTTTAAAGGCTTAAAAGTCATATCGCTTTAGAATTGTGCTTTCTTTGGTAACATGAAATAATTAGAATCTCGGCGAACTAAGAGTTTTAGAAAAACAAATTTCAAATTTTCCATTTTTAGAATTCTAGAAATTTACATTCCTTTCTTTCAAATTTTGAAGATTTTATCGCTTTGGAATTCTACGCTGTCCTTATTAACAGATGGAAAGTTAAGAAACCTTACGTTTCATTGCTCCGTAATTTCAAAATTTTAGCTTTTAAAGTTCAAATTTTCAAAATTCCAGAAATTAAGTTTCTAACTCGAAAGATATGAAAATTTTATAGTTTAATTAATTAATTTAGATACTTCTTTAATTTCAGGATTCTGTAAGCTTTGACTATAGATAAGATTTTCGAACGCAGCTTAAGATTTGGGGAAGGCAACGCAAATATAGATTTCATTCTATGAGTTGTCACTATTTGAGTTTCAGAGGCTGCAAAACTTTTGAGTATGTTATTATATCACTTCTACTCTTCTACTACTATTCTGGTCTACCATTTCAGTTTTTTTTAGTGCAAGCGCGCTAGATTCATAGTTGTTAACAACTTTGATTAGTTGCTATTGGATTGACGCGAATCCTGAGCAATTTAAATTTTTGGTTTTGATTTAGTGTTACAATTTTCATTTTCCGGGGCCCCTGATTCCAGGTCATCTTAAATAATGCCTAATCTGCTTAATGAGCCATCGCGTCCCTAGGTGTGGTTGTTGCACTTAGTTGTGGACAACTATTGTCTATATTCCTTGGTTTGGACAGTTCTCCGGTAGAAAGTCCTAAATAATTTCCTTACATCGAACCTTTGTAATTACAATAGTTAATGACCACGGTACTTGCAACAAATACAAGAAAATGAAACACGTGACCTTTGTATTTATCTCTGACGTATACGAATATCCTGTGTATGTTGTGAATCTACGCACGAATAACAATAATCTAACGTAATAAGTGAAGGGTTTTTAGTGAAACCGGCCCTTTCCAGAGAAAATACTTTTGGTACCAATCATCTAAGTTTGTAATACTCAAATTGTTCAAAGCAGTTTTTTGAAATTACCGACTTGAACAGTTCTAGTAATTCCAAAAATAAAGAGCTTTGCTGTTATTTAAAGTTAAGTGGAAGAGTTAAAACCCTTTGTGTAAATGCTTATTTGACGATTATTACTATCTTATCTTAAAGAAATCTCTAAACATTAAGTGATCGGAATCAGAAAGATATGTGATTAGGTACGACTGCCCTTTTAGGTATTTTTGGTTTCTTTTGCAAACAATATGGATACTTGAATTTTAAATTAGAACACCAATGACACAAGAATATATTGATAACCCAAGCAGCATTTTTAATCACCGCTACGTATCAGCAACCACCAGTGGAACTATAAAGTTTTTGCCGTTAGTCACAAGAACGTAATTGCTACGGTATTGTTACGTGCCTGGAACCAAAATGGGGGACAATTCTCGGGTAGCAGATACGTTGCTGTAACCTCTCCCGAACTTGTCCAGCTACCTTTAGGCTACGTAGCGGGAACGTGGCGGCGTAGTAATTGCTACTTTCGTGGAACTTTTTTTCTCTTTGACACATAGTGTCGCGTAGTTACTCTCTCTTACTCTTGCAACTTAACAAATATTCTTTCACTTTCTCTACTAATGCTGCGGTCGTGTCACAAAATGGATTACTATTTTATTTGTAATACGTACATAATACATAAAGAGATGAAATGTTTCGTTATTTTGTTAATCTAACATACCAAAATTATAAACCATCGCAACTTTTCTGTTAAATGCGATGATGATCAAAAAATAACAACGCGCCTTCTTTAAATATATTTTTTAATAAAAAATGTCTTGAATAAAATATGACAAAAATACTTATAAATTGATAAACATGATAGAAACCACTTTATTTTATTCCTAAGGTACAATTTGGCATCGATTTGTTATCTTTATTGAGAGTTATAGTAAAACACTTTTTAACAATTGCAACAAATTGCAAATTGATTAATAGCCTTCAATATCTTACAAGTAAATATGGAGTAGTTTTGAAAAAGTCACATTAAAGTAATATTAACTGTACAATGTGTGTCTAAAGTTTGTGTCACTTTATAAACAGTAACGGGAACTAAACAAATTCTACTTCTAGGTTGTTGTTACCACAAAGTATAAAATAAGTTAAAACATTCTGGAACTTTCAAGTGACTCTTACTATAAAACGACGTCAACGTTTCCGTAGCCACTTTCTAGCTCCTAATGTCACTGCAAAATTCCCATTGGAACTTAACCTTAAATTTAAACGTCAATCGTAAACAAACAACCAATATTTTTATACTGATAGCTACTTAATAACAATTATTATTTAATTATGGCTTATTTTAAAGTTGTAGCGACGAAAGAAAAAAGGGGAATATATTTCACCCTTGTTTACTACATGATGGTTTAACAGTGTTCTCATCCTTATTTTTTTTTCTATTTTGTATTGTAAACAGTTGATTTTGTTTCCACTGATTTCACCTAATTGCTGTTTCAATTTTCTATAAAAGGTGTACGTATATCTAAAATTCTTCTTTTTTCTTATTGCATTTGCCTTTGACATGCAGAACTACTACCACTGCAAAAACACAATTAACCTCCAAACTCCAAACTAACCTAAAGGAGATATGCCTCTTAAGAAGTTATTGTAATTTTTTAATAGTAACTGGAACTTTCTAGTAATTCTGATGCAAAATAAGTAGTGAAAATTACTTTCAAGTGATTCTCCTGGGTAGCATAAACGTAAGTTTTACTTTCAATACTACTGTATAGTTCAGTTACTTTAAAGGTTAAGCAATGGTTTCAGACCGGTGGCAGGAACTTTCGGTGCTACTTTAAAGTTTTAAAAACTTTAAAGCAGCTTCGGGCAAGTTACTGCCACAATCATAATATCACTTGAAGTTGCAACAACATTAAAGTAATTATACTAAGTAGCAATACCGTTCCATATACTTTAAAAAACTACTTAGAAGTAATGGAACTACATAGTTGTAATGAATAGTAGAAGTAACTACATTGTTACTAAAATATTACAAATTGAAGTAATTAAACCTATAAAGTCATAAATTTAGTTGTAGTTACGTAACAGCTACTCAATCAAAGTTCCGATCTCAGTTACCGCTACTTAGATGCTGCTTGGGAACGTTAAGTTTTGAGGGTGTATTCACATAAACTAGTTGGCTTCATAAATTCTACACTTTACAGTTCTTTCTTGAATGGTTAGATCTTGCAAAATAAAAACAGGAAATTGAGTTTAATCTTTCTTTTTTCTGGTTGTACCCACAAGTACACTAATTATAAGTTAGTTCGACTCAAATAGGTTTTTGAAATCCTCGACTTAACCAGTTCTAGTAATTCCAAAAAAAACGATCGATCTTATTTGTGCTATTTATTGCACTTCAGGTTAAGTGGGAGAGTTATTATTTTGATTTGTATTGTATGGATACGTAAATATGACGTATTAAAACCCTTTTATATTTAAAGTATCGGTATTGTAAATTAATGCTTATCTCATGAATAATGTTGTCCTATCACTCTTACGTTAAAGAAAACTCTTAAGCATTAAATTATTGCAAGGTGCAAATGTCTTTTTATATTATTCATTTGTTTTGCGAACAATATGGATACTATAGAAGAACAGAATAACTGATCAGGTTCAAGTTTCGGCATATTATATAATTTACATATTGGACGACTTTATAATTTCTCACTTTACAGTTCTTTCTTGAATGGTTAGATCTTACACAAAAAAACGGAAAATTGAGTTGATTTTCTTTTGACCAGTTACATAATAAGATGCACCTAGAGTGCAAAAAATCGTGAAATAAACACACAAATCCTTTAACGGCCCTCTCATATAATCATAAAATACCAATTAAAGTATTTTTAGATAAAACTGATAAAACAGAACGCACTTAAAAATTGAAATACGATTTCTCAAAAACCTAATCGCATATCTTTGACCAAAATCAATTATCAATTATTAACTCAGCTGTCAATCAAATTAACTTTTCTTTCACCGTTTACTAGGCTTATAATAGCAGTTAGTAGTTAAAAGTTCTACTTCCTTTTCTTTCTCTGTATGTATTACAAAATACTTTCCCCAATACGTTGTTACTTAATGTATATCTATCTACACATACTACTACATATTTAATTTTAGAAGGTTGTTGTCACGTAATAACGTGTCTCTTATTTAAAAGTGTCCCCAAAACAAAAAATACGCCTTCAAAATCTCTACCCTACTTTAGACATTTATTACTATATACAGAGATAGATTGTTTTTTTGGGTTTTAAAATTTTTAGTTTTCTTTAGACTTTTAAACTTAAAATGACAACAACTGCATGACATAAATTTTAGAAATGACATTTTCGGCTTTGGCACACATAAATTATTTCAACCCCATGGTTCTCATTTAGGGAGTAAAAATTAGTTTGGGTAGTATTGGTTGTAACGGGATAGTTTCTGTATTTTTTTTTGTAAGAGTTAAATTTAAGCATTTTTAATAGCGTACTAAATCTATAAGTATATATAAAAAGAAATAAAATGTGTTGTGTAATTAATTTTATGTCTGAATGTTTTTTTAAATAATTTTCTTTCTGTTTGTGCAGTTTCCAGAGTGTCATGTAAGCTAAACTTTAATTTATTTAAATAATTTTTGTATGTAGTATTAATATTTAACACTGTTTTGTGCACATTATTAGCATTACCATTCACGATGTTAGTATTACACCTTTAGGACTAATCAGAGAATTGCAATTCTTAATTGCAACTCTAATTGCAACTAATTTTAGAATTGTGCAATTCACATGTAACATAATTTGTCTTTGTCTAGTTTGAAACTAACTTTTATTAATTGTAGATCTTTCCTTTACTTGCATGTATCTGCTACTAAGACCATCCCTATGCTATTTCTCAAAATAATTTAAACACTTAATGCTCACCTGGTAGTGAATTACTTAATCAGTGTCAATCATCACTGAACCCAATAAATTAATCTTATTTAAAAGGTTTTTCTACACTAGTATCAATGACGGCAACAAATTTTTTAAAAGTTTTACGTGCACTATCGTCTCTGCACTCAAATGTCTTTGTGCCCAAGCGTTTGCTTTCACTTTTCTATGGCCAAAACAACTGTACCATAAAAGGAGTAAGAGAGATTTTTTAAAAAGGCTTAAAAGAAAGTCGGATTTTCTTTCTTCCAAGCAATCGATGTACGAAATGTACAGTGCATACACGTATGTGTATGCACTGTATGACGACTTTTATTAACCGTCTTAAGCTACGAACAGCGAAAAGAATATATCCATGCCAACAAGCTCAAACGCACATGATAAAGGTGTCAAGTCAGCGCGATTATTTCCAATGCCAGAAAAAGTATTTTCACTTGCCTATGACAGACTTTCATTGGTTATTTCAATTGTGGAATAAACGCGTATAAAGTTTCCTGCGTCCCGTTAACAAATATTTACCATAATGACGTCTATAACGATTTAATTGATTGAAAACAAATCATCATAACTTGAACTTGACATTTTTTCAGCAAAAAGCGAACTGAATAGGTCAATAGGTAGCAGAGGTTCTTTGCTATGATTGTGTTTTGACCAGCGAGCAAGGTTCACCGTGTTCGTACCTTTGGGCTTTGTTGCATTTGTATTACTAAAGGGACAAACATACTGACACAAATTTGCCATGTCCACTAATATGAAGCCACGCCTACGGTTTCCATGTGGGGCTTAAGGAGACAGAGTCTATAACAATGGATAATCATATTGACAAAAAAACTTACTATGCCCATTAGACCCTTTCAAAGCAAACGTCTGGTCCATGATAAAGTCAACCATATAGTTAATTTAGGTATGAGACTTGCAGAAGTTATAAAGCGACAAACATACTGACAACAAAGATTTACCATATCCACCCATTTACCCCTCAAGTATATAGTTGGTTTGGGTAAGGGTTTACAAAAATAACCATACTTATAAAAAATACAATATTACCACGTTCAGTAACATCAAGCCACGCCCACTTGACCTATTAACTACCACTAGTGGAACCATATGTGTATACAGTTTGGGAGTAGGACTTACAGAGATTGAGTTTATAAAACGATAAACATACTCACAAATCTTGGCTTTTTGTGTATGTAATGTAGATAGAAGAAGAAGAAGACATAAAAAGACTTCAGTAAAGCTTCAAACATACTTGATAGTTGTGAAACTTTTAATCCTTGAAAATTTGGGATGTTAATATTTCAAAATAAGTTTTTTTTTAGTTTTTAAAACACGCATTTGAGACCTCAAAATTTGGAATGTTTTGATCTGATTTCTGAATTTTGAAAGAGTCGAAGATTGTTGTTTTGAAGTTGAAGAGTTGAAGATTGAAGCAGTCTGAAATATGAAAATTCCCAAACATTAATCGAAAATTTATAAAATTCAGAAATTTTTGAACTCCGTGTGTTTGAAATTTTTGATCTTTAAAACCAAAGAACTTTGAAGTATCTTATAAAATTTCTAACGGAAGACACAACAGTAAAATTTCAAAAGTTGAATATTCTTTGAATTTGAAACTCAAGCTTTCTAAAATCTTCATTGAATATTTAGGAATATCATTTGAAGTCAGTAGTGCTAAAAAATAAAACCTTTGAGGCATCTTCAAACAAGGGGAACACATATGAAGCTTCTTAATTCCAAAAACCCAAATTTCAACCCAAAAAGCTGAAATCTTCAAAAGTTAGTAATTCTGAGAGTTTGTCTTACTTTCTAAAATATTCATCACAAATTTATAAATTCGAGAAAACTTTGAACTCTGCTTTCTGAAGTTTCAGATCTTTGAAACCTAAAAACTTTGAGATCTTTGAAACCCAAAAACTTTGAAGTACCTTCAGAAGATGAAGATTTGAAATTTCTGATTCAAATATAAATTTTGAAAGTCAAATATTCTGAAAATTTGGGAACTTCACCTTATATATTGGAAACATTTGCAGTTTTTAAACTCTGAAAATGCAGAAACATTCAAAATTTTAACTCAAAAACTGAAATTCTGAAAGTTAGAGTTTCTGAACTTTTGAAATTTAAAATTTATAATAATAATAATAATCTTTATTTGGCCAAAGAGCCCTACATAACAAAATATAAAGAAGTTAAGGGGTTTTTGAATCCTGAAATTTAAAAGATTTGAAAAACTTTCAAATCAGAACGTTTCAAGATTTGAAATCCAAATGCGATTATTACGAAGTAAAACTTTTGGGATTTTAAAACCTTAATAACTCATTCTTGGCGATTTTGGAAATTTAAGTTCGAAATTCTAACTCAGTTACCTATCTATAATCTTCAAACGTCTATTTTTCTATGTTAGAAACTCAGAAAAATGAAAAGCTAACATTCTTGAAAGCTTGCACATTGAACTCTAGTTAACTTGAAATATTGAATTGTTGAAACTTTGAAATTTATAAATAGTTAAAATTAAGTTACTGTTTCTGAAACTTGAACTTTGAAACATCGAAACTGTTTCCTTCGCCATCATAAGAGTGAATTCTAAAATTTTGAAAGTTTGATCTAAAGTATTAGATCTCTAAAACACCTTCAAATTCGAAAATTGTGTAAACTTACTGGAAATCAAAGAACTAGTCGTTTGAAAATATTTTGGCACTGCAACTTTGATATTTTTAAAATATTAGGTCTCTTAATCCCTGAAACTCCATGCTTATAATTTTTGAGTCGTAAAAAATGCAGAGTTAATGAGTTTTGAATCTTCAGAGAAAAGAAATAGAAATAGAAGAGATAAAAGAAAAGAAAACAGTTTTTACAAGCTCTGCAACAATAGTATTAAATCATAAATGCTATGGGACATAAATAGAAGTGAGATTTTAAGACTCTTCTGTTGAAGTTTATCCATCTAACCTGAGAATCCTGAGATATCCACAGAAGTACATTTTGTAGGTGGGTCATATTTGTGATATCTATCGGTTTTGGGAAATCCAGACCAAAACTAAGATTTTTCACATGGGAAAACAAAATCTGATTTAAACGATATTCAGTTTCAGAGATTCTTCATTTCCTATAATCCAGACTCGGTCCGAATCTACAATATCTACATGCATAAAAAATACCATGACTGTACAATAAACATTAAGAGTTAAAAATATATTCCTAGCGAACATAGGAAACACTAAAGTAAAAGAGAAATTTTGTTTGGAAGTTTTATAAAAATCCATATCAATACTACATTTTATATATATTTGGTTAGAAAATGGGGTTGCTTTAACAATACCGATTCCAAAGCAACTACTCTACATTCGAAATATATTAAATTTAAAATGTATGCAGATGTGATGTACAAAGTGGTGTGCATAATGTATGTTGAAATTTCCAAACTAGTTTTTCGCATTATTTCTTACCTGTATCGATGTCAATTGACAACACACAACAGCAGAAACTTGTTTCTTTATACCTATATCTAAACTACCCTTGTTTTATTTTCTGTTATTATTAACGTTACCAAAAGACACTAAAAAGGAACCATACTATATGTCTGTATTAGTTATTAATGTTGAACGTTAGCAATCATCAAGATTATCTTGATATATTAGACTATAAACTGTAGGACATTGAAAAATAAAAATTACACATAAAAAATTCAAAACTATATTACAATACGTATTAGAAATTCATCCTTTCTAGTTTGTCACTAATGGGTCTTACATTAGATTAAATAGGGATTTCAGAATGTATTTTGGGGATAGAAACAAAAGTCAGTAGACACGAATAATAAATGTAATTCGCTTTGAATGTACGTGAATTTAGTTATTAGATAAAATTGCATTCAATACATTTTTCAAGTAATATTTGAGCATTAAAGGAAAGACAGTAAATAGTATATAGTTGTCTCTGTTCTAGAAAAGTCGATATAAAAATAATTTGGAAGTTTCTTTTTTATTAAGAAGGCAACTAGAAAGTAAGAGTTCTATTATATTTCAATTTGATGATCAATTTAAAAGGATTAAACGCGAGTTAAAATTTAACATTTAAATTTCGCGGGCTTTTATAACAAAATCGGTTCTATGTTTTTGGAGAGTGTGATCAATTAGATGTAATGATACATTTGTCATTAAACTTGTGATAAAAAAGGGAAAATGATTACAAAGTTCGATTTTCTATAAATTGTAGAAATTTAAATCCACCATGATTTTAGCGCGGTTGCCAAACTGCAAGTTTTATACTAGTCTTAAAGAATTCTAATGTATCTCTAGCCGTAAAGTGTTAGATAATAACTAAAAGACTCGAAGAATTTAATGCTTTATGTAAAGTAGTAGCAGTAGTCATCCATTCTAGAAGATCCTTTTAACATTATGAGGCTTGCGATTGATTGAAATTCCTACTACCACAGAATACCAGTCTGTAGCTCTAGCCCCTGTCTGTTCCTTCTCATCTATTTTGTAGCATGACCATGAAGATACAAACCTTAATGAAGCTATCAGCCAAGTTGAATAAAGAATGTTAACGACATTGTTACCGCTCTCCCCGCGTATAATCTATTGAAAATATGAAAATAGTACCCTCAGCTATCAGCCTACTTATCTGAATACAGGCTTGTAACGATATTATTCTTTCCTACCTTTTTTCTATCTTAAACACGAAAACATGACCCTTATTGCAATCGCCAGCTGAATACACATTTTTAACGAAATTATTATTCTACCCTGCTGTAATTTTTGCAACCTATTTTCTATCATGATCATGGAAATACGATCCTTAATAGCAACTACCGGCCAGGTTAACTGAATACAGCTTCCTTTTAACTCGAGTGTTCATTCCGTCGCTCTATTTCTCTCGCCTGTTCTCTATGGTGTCCATTAAATTGGAGGCTTCTGAAAGCTTTTGCATATCCTCTCTAGGTATGTATTGTGGCGGTAGCTTTACAATTCTTAGCCTCTCCTCCGAATTGCACAGTTTTCACGTAGTATGCCACTTACAGACAGACTCTTTGAAGCTAAATATAGAACTCTTTGAAAACTGTGCCTCCATAACAGGCCAGAACTTTATCATCAGCCATGACACTGATGAGCTGGTCTCTAAACATCTAGCTGTTTCTCAGCATCCACTGGTATTTCATGTCCATCAACAGGTTTGCTCACAATCGGCAGTGCACCTACCAGCGAATTATCACCGATTAGACGTTTACTATCGTCTCTTTGAAAGGAATGGTCCCAGCTTGGAGTACTACTTACCGAGGCTTCATCATCACAAACAGACAGTCATTCTCGATATCAAAAGAGTCGAGGGAGCACGTAATGTGTGCGCAGTTTCTGTTGGGTCTGGGATGGTAACAACTAAACGTACATATAATCCTTCAGGTAGATGTAGAAACGTAGTTTGAGGAATTGTTGATGTAGACTTATGTATCCGAATGCACGACATGGCTCATATTCAAACGTGTGGAGTTCATAACTGGATATAGTTATGAATCAGTCATGATACACGCTATAAAATTGACTTGGGCTCTTCTTGCACGCGAACCGGCAAAGTAAACCCTAGGACTTCTAATATGTTCTTCTGAAGCTGTTCGTACTTCAAGACAAACTCTGAAGGTTTTCTTGTGATAAATAGTTTTTGCACTTGAATTAACTGTTTTTCCCCAAAAGGGTGGAATTATTCGGGGAGAGCAAATAGTACCCTTTAAATTATTATAAATAAGAGTTAAGTGGAACTATTTGTAGTTTTATGTACTACATAGTTACATTATGTATTTAATAAACACCACCACCACCACATAGGGACTCTAGTTTTGCCGATATATGGGCTATCTAGCTACAAAGCCACAAACGTCAACTAAAATTATTTTAGGTTACAAAATGATATCCTGTAAGTAAATTGTACTTTTATTTATTATTTAATAAAAGCATCAGCAAATTATAAAGCTTTTTGATAATTTTTCTTCAAAATTTTATTGAAATAATATTTAAACCTTAATGTTAACCTAAAAATATTTATTTGACACTAATGTATATTATGTTTTCTTTGTAACTAGATTTTTTAGAGTCGAAATATCTTTGAAAAAAAAATACCTGCTTCGATCTTCAGAATAACTTTTTAATCTTATACCACACAGAGAACATCGATGACCAGGGCTCATCTGGACTTAGCTGGATGGATAATATAAGTCATTATAATGTCGGAAAGGTTAATTTACCTTTAATAAAGGATGAGAGGGGCTAGGGGCATATAATAAAACCAAGTTGAATCAAACCGTGACGACTAGATTAAAAGAGAATTATTACACCTCCCACTTGATTATGTGGACGATGTTATAATTTTTTAGTATTTTGGTAAACTCCTCCTCCTTTAAATCCGTTTTGACTGGTCCCCGCAAATGTAAAGGGACATCGCTGCCGTTCGACTCTGTTTTGTTTGTGGGTCAGTAAGGGTGGAATGTGCCGGTCTTAAATTATACGTCAACGCTATGCTGATTTTAATTTTACAGCGCTTATAAACCAACTTCTTTCAATATTTTATTCTTCTTTTGCTTATTTGTAACTAATGAAACAATTGAAATAATGTGAACGTAACCTTCGTTTTTCCTTTTTAAATGTCAGTTTGACATAATCGTTATTACACACTAGATCCCAAAATTAAAAGCGTTTTATTTTACAACTGGAAATAAAATACACGAGAATGTAGCATACAATAATTATAGAAAAAAAAATTAAACACAATGTAATGTAACTAATAATAATGGATAATCGATTTATTTTTATACACGTAAGAAAAGGTCACGATATTTTATTGTAAACTTTGGATAATTAATTTTTATTCACTATGTTTAACAAATTTAAATTGATTTTGCTAATTAAATTTAGTTATCCTTATAATAAAAACACGGGTTTAAAAATTCTTTTTAAGATATATTTTTAATTTTGTTGTGTGCTATTAAATTATCTTAAACTTTTTAATTAAAAATTTTCTGCATTTTAGAAGAGTGGAACTTGATTGAAAATCAATAATTTAGTTATAATATCTAAACGCAGTTTTCCACATTCGTGTTTTTTCAATTCTGGATTTTTAATTATTCTCTCTACCGGCGCCGTGCTGATGAATATCAAGTTTCTTTCGCTCCCCCATCTCAAAACAAATTGCAAAACAATATTTTTCCGAATCGCCTTCACACAAAACCAACAATAAAAGAGAAAAAATTCTTTGATCTTGTTTTTGTTTTCGCGTGAAAACTAAAACGAAAGCGCCTTTTAGAAAACCCTCCCAAACAAAACGAACCCAATTACGCATAGCAGCAGCAGCAGCAGCAAGGCCAGTAAATAAATGCAAAGAGTTATAAATGCAGAGTAGAAGTAAAAGCTTTTGATCGTCGTCTGAGCAGCGGCCGCTCGACGAGAGCCGTTTAAAGTGTCTATATTATGTTGTTATGTAATTTTACCCCACCACCCGAATTTCCCCCACTCGTCACACCGAGGCACACTAGGATGGATGCTGTGTTTCGAGTTTTTCTAATAATCTCATGGAGCTAGTATAGTTTTTGCTATCCACACGAGCACTACTTTTTTGCGTATTTCTTTTCAGTGCACTTTTTGTTTTCGCTTATTATTTTTATACGTTCCGACCCTCGCGATAGTGACCGTTAGATTTGTCGTCGGACGCTAAGAACTATTTTTCGTTTTTATTTTAATCTTGTTGATTGTTGTTACCGCCGTTTTAGTTTAATTTATGTTATTAAGTTTTTAGTTCTATTAGTAAAACGATTTAACAAACTTGAAAAGTGACTTTATATAAATATTAATTTTGTAAATTAACAAATCGAGCGCGCGCTTCGATAAATTTAAATCAAAACTAAGTTTTAAGTGTTCTAATGTAAATGCCGGTGACCATCAAAAGTTTTATTATTGACTGTTGACCAGTGGTTACCAATCCATTAAACTGGAGGGACGCGTGGAATATCGTACCGGGGGGCTGGATTTCCAGTCGGCCCCGATGCATAGTATTGAAAACACTAATTACTCGCACCTGCAACGTTCCATAGACAGCCTTCGCTCCATTAGCGATCGTTTAGGCGAACGCAATATCGATTTGCGATTAAATCTGCATAATGATTTGAGAGGTGACAGAAACGGCCTTGTGCAAGACAGGCTGAATCCGGCGAACACCCTGAGCTTAAACAGCCGAACATTCAATGATCGCGATTTCTTGCAAAGCCGCCCCCAAGATCGGAACCTAAGTTTCGATCGGATAATGAGCGAACGCAGTTTGAACGATCATCGAAGTATCAATGATCGAATGAATTTCGATCGCAGCGTTAGCGCCGAACGCCTGAGTCTGGAACGGACGCTGGTCGCTCAAAATGCCAACCGGGGCCTGACGGACCGAAACAATATGAATGGCAACAACATGAACCCGGCGTCGGATCGAAACGGAGCGGAGCGTCTCCGTAGTGGATTGGATATGCGGGATATGAACAGCAGCGACGGGCGACAAAACAACATGAATGAGATGAAGTTTCGCGATTACAAAGCTCACTTGGATAGTTTGCGAAACATGGAAAGTTCAAGGTCGATCGAGGGGAAAAACGACGAAGAGCGGGGCACGCCCTCCTCTCCTTCTACACCACTCTCGGTGGGGGAAGGGTTTCCCGAGGAAAAGGTATTTTCGACTGTTTTCATTCAATTTTCACCTGTAAGACTAGACAGCGTGGTAGACGCACTTAGAGAGAAAATCCCTGGTTCTTTCCTGTTGCTGCTCCCGTGTATTCTCTCTCTCTCCTTTAACTTCTCGTTTTCGGGGGTGTCTACTTTCATAGGGGATTCTCTTTTTTATTATCATATAGAAAAATTTTATATTAAAATATTTCATACGAATTTTTCACAATCTCTTACTATTATTAGAAAAGCAAATTTTCTTTTCAGATTCAGTAATGAAAAATAGCATAGGACTAAAACATTTTTATTATTGTTATGTCAAAGTTTCATGTTTAGACAAAATAAAGTGAATATTTTACAGAGGAGAATTCTTTTCCTCTTCCAAAAACTACTCATCCAGTATAATTATATTACAATTCAAACGTGAGAAAAAAACAGCTGTTTGAAAATGTAATGGGTGTATTTTTATAGGAAAATGTACTTGTTTCCCTTTTCGGCAAAAAAAATTATGAAAATGATGTACGAAAAACCGCACATCTTCAAATAGTAGGGTAACTTTAAATAGACTACATATGATGTAACTCCGAAATATATTTTTTACTTTAAGAAATCACCGGATTTATTAAAAAGAATTGAAATAAATAAAAAAAGAGCTGGGTTTTTCAATCATACTGCAAAAAATTTGATTGGCTATTTTTTGGTTTCATTTTGTTGTAGTGTTTATTACATAATATATTCTTTTTATTTTGTTTAAACATTCCAGAGTCATAGAAAATAGAAAACTTACCTCTTTCTAAGCGATAACAAGAGGAAAATGAGAATCCCTTCCCTGAAAAATGAACGTCACGTTAGTTAGTACTACACATTATTTCGAAGATTTTGATATAATTTTAGAAATTCTTCCTTTAAGAAAAATGTTATCGTGTTAATTGATCAATGAAAGCCCATTTAAAACAAAATACTATAGACTGTTTTACAAAATCAGTTTTGCAAAATAAATTCTTCTGGGTATAGTTTCTCGAAAATAATTGTAAATAATTTTGCCCATGTATTGTGATGTTAGTTAATACTGAGATTTTGGTCAAAAAGATCCCCAAAGAATAAATTACAAATATATGTACCTATACTTTTCATTCTTAACAAGATTTAAACTTATCGATAACACAAGAATCTTTAACATCCAGAAAGGAAATAGAGAGTGACCCAAAAAGTATAAACAATAATAGTCTTCTTAAGCAAAAAGTTTGGAGAACAGTCGACCAAGATTGATCTTAGTAGATCCAATTTCAAGAATCAAAATATGATCGGAAATTAGATCTTTGATGAACAGTCACCTAATACGGTCCTGCTCTATTTCTGTTTTTATAACTCTGTTCATTTTTTAATAGTTCAATTTTTGTATTGGGGATTTACACATACTTTTCTCGATCTTTGAAATTGATTATTACGGAGCAGGGTTTTATACCTCTAGACGGAAACTAATTCCTTAATATTCAGCATAGTTAACAAACCATAATAATTTTTCAGAGGTCTCTAATATGTGCTTCTCTATGTAATAGTGAATGTGGCGACATCTTGATGATATTTTGGCAACTGCGTCAGGTAATAGCACGGCCTATTCGATTTGAGAGACAAACGTGAACGACTTTACGGCCATCCACGTTTGTAGTTCTAGGTATTGTTTCCCGTTTTGCAGGGGCAGCCACAATACAAAACATTCAGGTTGCGTTTTATCGATCTCTCCTTAGAAATATTACACTGCTGTCAGGTTGCAAATTCTCGAAGTTGCTAAGAAATCATAACCTCTCATAAAATACGTGCTTTTATATTGTTTTATTATATTTATCTTGCTATAAAAACTAAAAAGCGAAAAGGAACTTCTACACAACAACACAAACAAGGCTATCTGTAGAATGTAGATCTTTTAATGCCAAACCACCTAATTTCAAAACTTAACCGTGCTTCGAGCTCTCAGTTTTTGTTGAAAATTTTTCTTTGCATAGATACATATGAAATGACATTTCAGGAGATGAGATTTTTTGGATAAAAGATGACCAATGTAGAAGTGTTTGAAAATTCCGATTTTTTGCAAATACTGCTATTCGATACTCTGCATCATCTTACTAAAATTGTCATAACTTCCTTACTTGTTGATTTATCTGGCTCAACGAAGGTGTCAGATTAAACCTAGTTTTTGGATCTTTCAGAGAATATGAAGAAACGTGCAAAAAGTTGAAAGTCGAAAAGTAAGACTCATAAGTAAATTTTATACAGTTTGACATTGCTCCTGTATTACAACTATCACACCTTTGAAACTTTTTTTATAGAATCATCTTAGAATATGCTTGGTATGGTTAAAAAAAGGGTTTTTTTGTAGTTTTGGAAAAAACTTGCCTTCAGAGCCTGCTACTTATCTACTGTGCAATGTCTTTGCACGCTTCTTGATATACTCTGAAAGATCCAAAAACTATACCTCTAATCTGACACCTAGGTGAGCTCAAACAAATCAAAGGGAATTAAGACAATTTTAGTTAGATGATTTCGAGTGTCTAGCAGAATTTGCAAAAAACCGAATTTTCCAAAACTTCTACTTCGGACATTTTCATCCAGAAAATCTAGGAAAAATAATTTATTTTTATGTATCCGGATTCGATAGACTATGAGCTTTTACTAGAACGCTTCCAATTTAAATCACTAAAGGAACGAAGATCACAAGCCGCTTTAAAAGAACTGTTCAAACTATTCAATAATTTCATCGACTGTACCATTCTTCTTGAGAAATTGTCACTAAACACTGGACTTGGGTTAACGAGAAGTGATGAATTGTTTTATTTGCCAACCCCCAGAGTTAATGTTTGTGTTAACTCACCTATTTTTAGAATGTGTAAGATTTTTAATATGAATGCGAAGAATTTAGACCTAAGTCAGAGTAAAGAAAAGTTTTTTTCAAATGTAAACAAATTATCCATCACCTTGTATTTTTACACATAGACCATCCTACGTTCTTAACTCCATTTCAGAATTAAATGATTAAAAAACAATAATAATTGAAATTAAATTTGTAGAATAAATTTAATCAGAATTAAATAATTTAGTATAGATAGACATATTCAATATAGATTAACAGTTTTATTTTGTACTCCTCCAGTGCTGAATGGTTTATATTTATATATGTACTAATTTGTAAGATTTGGATGTTATTGAGAAAATATTCCTGTTTGCAAATAAACGTTTATTATTATTATTATTATTATTATTATTATCCATGCAAGTAAAACAATTGAACAAAATCTGAGACTTTGAAGCACATGGCTCTAGGTGATTTGCATGAAATTTGCCTTAAGCTAAAGTAACAATTCAAAATATTTGTTTTAAAAGTTACTTAATTATTCAAGCAAATAAAATGTAACAAAATCCATATTTAAATTTAATGGAAGGTTAAAATGTATCAAACCCTCGCCAGTCGGCCGATTAATGTGATTCTTCTTGTTTATAAAAAATTATAGAGTTTTGAATGTATCTATATCATTCTTTAGAAATTCTAAAAATGAAATAAAACAGTACCAAATGAAATTTTTAAATTTAATAAACTTATTATTTATTAGAATAATTAGTAGAGAATCCCACAGATGGTGCTACTATACTAAAGCTGTCAGAAACAGAATTTTTTTCAACGCGACCGGCCGTGTAAGAGACGCTGGTCTCTGAAGTCGAGGAGGCCGTTGGTAACAGATTCAGACAAATTATACCCATCCAATCTCCAACAAAGCAAGTTCTACAGAAATTTTACTTAATTCTATTCTTCTGAGACATATTAATTTTGTTTTATCGAACATATATTTCAGTACTTGCATACAAAATAAATGCTTCCATAAAAGATGAAAATAATATTTTAAATTATATTGAAGCTCTTTTATTGGACGCACAGTTAAAAACGCTTTAAGGAGTACAGTTGGAGAAATCTTTTAACATATTATATTCACGGTTTGTCATTCTTTAGAAACCCATTTAGAAAGCTTCGGAATAATTATTTAAATACCAAGGCATTAATGCTGAATTTTTTCCCGATTGTGAATATTGTTTGCCGAGGCGCTAGCCGAAGCAAACAATCACATGAGTGATGAAGAAATTAGATCTGAAATTAGATTTGAGAAAAAAAAAGAATTAGATCAGGCTATGATCATGCTATTATTCGCTTCCGTGATCGTATGCGGAGACACTATCAACTGCGCAAGGAACTACATGAATTGTCATAAACTAACCTCTATAATTGACACTGATAATAAATTTAAAAAATACGGGAAATAGCGATACCAACCTTCACAACATGATCACGGCTTGCTGTAATGATGTTTTTATTTGAAGGGTAAGCCAGTTTCTTGTGTAGAGCATATTGTATTGAAAGAATTGCCCGAGAGCCATGTTTTTTGGGTATCTTTTTTAAGGGGTGGCAAAATATCAGAAAAAATCGCACGTATACTACGAAAAACCAACAATTATAAAATAACATTTAAAACCAACACTAACACTTTTTCATTTTTATTTAATGCTAAAGACCGAACACATGATATCATGAAATCGGGCATTTACCGTTTAAATTATTCTTTTTGTAGTTCGGTATATATTGGCAAACATTTCGAAATTTTGACATAAGATATAAAGAACACGTACGTCATTACAAAAATAAACATCCTGAAAAATCTAATTATGCCAAACACCTTTTAGAACAAAATCACACAACGACTCCTCAAAATAATATTAAATTCCTACATTTTTGTAATAACAAACGCAAATTAGACATTTTAGAAGCCTTTGAGATATACAAACACAAACTCAGGGTACCTTTAATGAATGAACAACTTGAGCTCAGTAATTCTCCGTTATTGGAAGTGTTAGATATTTAATTCTGATTATTATTATTATTTTATCTAGTTACCTATTTTTGTATCTACCTTAGCGACGTGTTTGTTTATAATTATATTACCTTTGATAATGACAGCATAGCTGTCGAAACAATATTGTCAGGTTATATTTTAAGAAATACTGTGAAACTTTTTAATAATCTTTATTTATTTCATATAAGATTATAGTTTAAAAAAATTGTTTTTGACGCACCGTTTGGAAAATAGGTTTTACTTTTTGTTTTTTACTTTTCTTGCAGATAAATAAACTTACAAACTTCCAGTTTGGAATATACCCTCTACGTGTTAAGAGCTAAGAGTGTTGATCTAAATCTTATTAATCTATTGCTATTTAAAATAATTATAATCTAATGCTACTAGAATACAATAAAAAGCTATTTAAATGGAACAAAACGTTAATAAAAACTAGCTAACCTCCTAAAATTAAGATCAACTCCTAGCTCTTAAGCGTGTAGAGGGTATATTCTAAGCCTGGAAGTCTGTAAGTTTATTTCTTTGCAAGAAAAGTAAAAAACAAAAAGTAAAACCTATTTTCCTAACGGAGCGTCAGAAAAGAATTTTTTTAAACTATAATTTTATAAATCTATGTTACAATAATAACCTACCCACAAGAACAAAGATTCTTTTTAAACTTAAAAAATAACAAAAAGTATTTTGAGAACGTTTTATAGCTGTGTATACCCACCCCTTAAAAGTTGCATCATGTAGATATACCTTTTGCGGGCTTGGTTTATCTATATTGAGGACAATATTCTCACAGGAGATTGGCACAGGGATGATTTTTCACCCACTACCGATTTCGCCTTAATTCACTATTTCTCTTACTTAACTGACGATTTTGGAAAATTTAATTGGTAATACTTTTGATGAACCCGCACTCGAGTTATAGTTAATATATTTCTTTGGAGAAGAAATTTTCATACTATTTCGTACTATTGATTTCATAATGATCTAGAACAGCAAGGCTAATATGATGGTATTTTATTTATTTTTTTCAGTATGTTTCAGCATATGATAAAATAATAAAAAATAGCACTATATTAGCCTTGTTGTCCTAGATCATTATGAAATCAATAGTACACTAAAGCTGAATTTATTCGTGCAACTGCACAGTTACGCTAATTTAAGTAGAAGAGTTTAATAAAAATGTAGACTATTAAAATCAAAGATTCTAGAATTTGTTGTTGTAGAATGAGTTTGTTGGCGATTTGTCTGCCAAGAGAAATCTTCTTGAGAACTTTCAATAACCCTTTTGATCTCGACAAGAAACACTAATCTTTAATGAATATTTTTGCATCTTATTGTATCCATTGTATCAGCTGCTTGAGTTTTGAGTTATATTTTGTGAATTTAATCATGGAATCTTGTTATGCTAGCGTGTCTTGAGACTGAAAATGCCATCATATTGTGTTATATATACAATCAGATATAATTACATGAGACAGACAGGACAATAATTGAAACAAAGACTTGCGCAACACAAGAGCGCCAATCTATTTATTATATTGTCTCCACAATCGAAGTAGGAAAATTCCAGCCACTTCTTTGAGATTATCCACACAAGCTAAACTTCATTGAAATGCTTATGATCTGTAGATCTTCAGAAAATTTCGATATCTCGAATATTTTTACAGATATTCGTCAAGAAATACTACGCAGAATAATGCGAGCTGTGCATATGTCTATGATATATTTATGTCCACCTCTGATCATATCAACTTTACGTTAAATTGTAACGGAGGCACACTAGTTAATATTTAAAATCTTCTGCGACTTTCCAATTTCCATCCCTTAATAATTTTTCTTTTGTAACCAACAGTGCAGAGTTAATCTTCTCTAAGAATTTAAGTTTTGTATAGTCTAAAACAAGTTTTGAATGAATAACCAACCACCCCCATTCAGGTTTTGACATCCTAAAATATCTTGATGAATTCCTTTCTTTCTTTTCAATTATACCAGAAGAATTACATGTTTATTATTTACAGTCTACAGTTTATAATTAACCGTTTTCAATTCTATTGATATTATAGATTAATATTCGATTGTCGCAATTAAAAATTAAAAATATTCAAAATATAGCACTGTTTAGGATATTGCGTTATCAGCCAATACACACAACAACCGAATAATATTTTAATTTGTATTGCAACCTGTCAATTCTTTTAAATTATTACTTAATAGAGATATGAAAGGTTAGATAATGTCGTTTGTTATTGTCACTCATTTTAATGTGTAATATAATAGAGAGAGAATGAAAAGAGTTTTATTAATTGAAAAATAAAAATTATGTACTCTCTTTTTAAATTAGTTCATTGTTCTAAATGTTTATTACGGCTGTTTGATAATAATAATACATAATTATTTCAAATGCACATCCAATTTAATGATAATTTATAAAAGTTTATGAAAAACGCCTCCTTTAATTAAATAAAGAGAAAACATTGTTAAAGCTGCTGTTGGAAAATGTATGTGCAATATTATAAATATAATTTAAAGTTGTTGATGTTTGATGTCTCTCTGATGGTGAGAGTATAAACAATGTTAGAGACAGTTTTTTAATAATCCCTTTTTGTTTTGTCTCGAAAGTGTTATTTATGTCGAGTTTTCACTCAAAGGTGTGTAACGGTAATTTCATTTAGTAGAAGCTGATAGAAAACTTGGATTGAATTGGAAAGAGAAAAGCTTAGCGTAATCTTTAGTCGGCATGGGATTTTTCTCAAGACGCATGACAAATGACGATATTACAAAAAGGTCCGTTAAAGATGAATTGAATGTAATGGACAGAATAGATACGCCGCACGCAGCTTTAAGCTTCAAAATTTGGCCTGAGCTTAACATAGACACACGTTTGGCAGACAGGACAAGAATTGAAATCAAGACTAACACAGCACATAGCAGAAGATTTACCGGAAAAAATAATTTCAGGAGTAATTCTGCAACTGCTTTCCATGCTTTAATGATATGATCTGAATTTGTTACAAATGTGCTTTCGTGCACGAAAGAATTTAAAAAAAAACCATCAAAGTGTGTATATGATGAAAAGGCAAGAAGAAATATTCTAGCAGATTAATCTGTTTTTGTATCAAATTAAAAATAATAGAGATCGAGAAGAAACGGAGGATGAACAATACAGAAAAATCTCAGTCCGGATAAAACAATCACCCTTGTAATGATGCTTTGAGCGTTTAAAATCCCCATGAACAGTAACACTTCACAAAAGTATCTGAGTTGCAAGAAAGTCGTAAAAAGCATTAAATAGATAAAATACAACCATGAAATAAGTAAAGATTGATAAAAAGTTTCACAATATTTATTAAATTATAACCTGACAATTGTTTCGACAGCTGAGCTGTCATTATCAAAAGTAATATGAATATAAACAAACACATTGCTAAGGTAAATACAAAAAATAGGTAACTCGATAAAAAGATAAAAATAATAAGAATTAAATAATGAAATACAACCGTTATTGTACTTTCTTAAAGTAAAATAATAGTACTATTTGATTTCTAATACATTTTAATAATAAAAAAAATGTATAAAAATTCACCATTAAGGCTCAATATAAATTTAAATTTTTCAAATAAATGGGACTCTATCTTTTAGTAAAAATCTGAACTTGCAAAGCATTTTTAGGTTAGAAAACCGTATTTTGAAAGTAAGTTTTAATAGTATTTAACGAGAATCATTAACATTTAAATTCCATTTTTTATATATATATATATTTTTAATTTTTGTTAAAAAATGTTCTAAAACTGTGTTAAAGGTTGATTTACTTTCATTCAATATCATTTTCTAACCTAAAAATGTTGCAGTTGACACTAACGATTATTTTCTTAATTTTGTAACTAGATTATTATAGAGTCCCTAAATTTTATATGGATAAAAAGACTATATAGAGTGTCAGCGGAGAAATGAAAATTCGTAAAGTAGATTTTCACAAAAAAAATCCAATCGTGATGAATATAGTTTTGATAATATTAACAGAATAATAATACTAATTCAAAAATTTCGTATGGAATAAATAAATCTAAAACAATAGTTTTAGCAGAACAAAGTGGAATAATAATTAGAAAATTGATTGATAAAACCTAAAAATCAATTAAAGCTTACCGACCAAATTATTAAAACCCTAAAGAATGTAATTAACAAACCTCCATTGATTTAAATATTCCTTTTTGTCACTTAAAAACTTTTAATTATACACTTTTTTTTGTTCTTTATAGTATTACCAGTTTCAATTTTTCCATCAACTTGTATTTAGTTGTTGTAGTAATTTTCGAGAATTAAAATGTAACTAACAGAACAATTTAAATTAATTCTTTCTTAGCTTAATTAAGATTAGGATGTAGTTTACAAAAATTATCGTAATGATTAACCGTTTACTGTTAACATGGAAAAAGGACGATGAACAACATTAACTTTTATTTTAATGACACCGTTTAAGGATTACAAAGCATGAAATGTTTTTTAAATTACGATTATTTCTACAACTAAGGAAAAGAGGTATAATTTTATACACTATATTTTAATTTAATTAGTATTCTATGTTATTTTCATAAAAAAAAACTGATAAAATTCTCAACTTTTTAAGGATCTTTTTCCTCCTCGAGAATTTTATTGCTAATTATTATCATTAAAAAAATAAAATGCAATACTCGAGAGGGGACAATTTAAATAATAATGGGGGAAAAGGTTAACTTGCATCTTATCGGTCAGGTTTATATTAAAAGGGATAAAATCAAAGATACATGTGGATTTTATCAGGTATTTCAAATTATTTATAAATTTATATTATCAGCTGCTTCCTATTTTGCATTATCATCAAGTACAGGATTACGTTTGTTAATATTTTTTTAGATATAGATAAAAATCAAAGTATCTTCATTTCAATGCACAAATAAAAAATTCGTAAAAATGTGTATTTTCTGATAATACCTAGTTAAAATTGCATCATGTACGTATGAATGAATAGATAAAAATATTTTATCTCGTGTTGTGGTCCTTGATCGTTTAGGTCTAGGCCTGTAGGAATTTTCATTTTAATAATTATCTATAAGTGAATCATAATCATAAAAAGTTCGCTGACTTGAAAGGTATATGTACATAAATAAATAGTGTAAACGTTCTTGTTTAATTTGGTAATTTGTTAAAATATAACGATACTTTGGATCTATCTTTTTTTCGTTAAACTATGTCCACACATTTTCCAACCCTTTTCTAGGTCTAGTTACAAAAAAAATTAATGATAAATTTATTTCTATTCATTACTGTCATTGGTTAAACAGATAAGCTATCATAAACACGTGTACATACAAGAAGCAATAAAAACCTTTCAAATATGATTGTATTGTATCAGATATGTTTTCTTTCTAAATTTCATTATTAATTATGTTTTTATGATGTGTTTAATCGACAAGAAAAGTAGTCTGCTTTGCGTTTGTATAAACAATAAATTAAATTAACCTTTATTTATTATATATCTTATAGCTGACCGTGTATATTGTATTGACGTCGATAATTTGATATTAAATGCCCGCCTTTTTAAACAAAATGGTTGATCGTTTTTGTTGAGAATCATTTTGGTTGTTTTTTTCTCTCGAGAAAAATCATATATCCAAAGTTCAATCAATTCAAAAATAACTGATGGTTCTTAATAAAATGTATCACATCTAATTTCAAATTGCCACCCTCAATTGCACCTTTGTATTTATCATTTTTAAACATTCTAAAGGTTTAATTCTCGTCCCAGATTTAAAAATTGGCTGTAGAAGAATTCCTCGCCCACAATTCACCAACCAGAATTCACGCGGGTGCAATTAATCGACCATGAATTACCACCTAACAATTCAATCCGATCGATCATAATTAATTTATTTATTGCTTCGATGAGAATAGCAGGTGGAATGCATATCAAATTTGTTAAAAAGTACAAGATGTTTAGAAATACTTAAAACAACCATCCTCTGTGCGAAGTCATTGCTAAAGAATGACCCAACTGAAACTAACCTTCTAATTTCAAATTATTATTAAAAGAGCACGTTTTAATTACAGCAATTAAAAGGCACCCCAGATTATTTTAAGTAAAGTTTTAAGACTAACTGACTGGTAGAAATTTAAAAACTAACCTAACCTGGTGTTTGTAGCTCTTTAAAAGCGCTCGGAACAAGTTTCTTAGGGTGAAGATGGAGAAGAATTAGTTAGAAGGTACAAAGACGAGCAGTTCCAAGTTAATGATTTTTATTATTTTAATTTTTCCATATGACATTTGTTATTATATATAAAAATTAATTTTTAAAACTTTAAAGTGGTATATAGATGATATTTAATTCACCGACTTAATTAAACGTATAATTTGTTTTATAACCTTTTCGTTTTGTATTGCTGTTATAATATTATCACCGGTAATATCAAAAAATTAATTGTTATACTAAAACTTAATGTTTTGATAAGAATGTGTTTAAATTAAAATTATTATAACTAGAGACACTAAAACACATGATAATCATGGTAGTCCGTTACACGTCGCCATCTTAAACGGTTTTTTAACTTTCAATTGCTCGTCACTGTACTATTCAGTATAGTACATTACGGTACCTTTTGTACTCCGTACATATTACATGAAATCTAGTAGGGTGATAGATTAATAGAACCAAGTTAAAAAAAATGAGTCTAAATGAAAGAGATTATAAACTGTTTCAATGGAAAAAATGTTTTTAATTTAACGATAACAATTTTTAAATAATTTGCAGTCTGTTTAAAATAAGTCAATATAAATCATTAATCTGAGATAAAATCGAGCGTTATCAGATCTGGCAGTTTTACTTCGGATAAAAAGCTTAGTTCAAAAAATTGACGCTACAAAGCTGAAGCATTCATCATCAATTTTGGAAATTGAAATATTACCTATTTAATTTACTATTAGATACAAACGTGCTGAATTGTAAGACCTTTTAGAGCAATGTCTTCGATAGTAATCGATATCTCAAAGGAATAGTAACAACATACACCAGCACACAGAAAAATCTCATTATATAAACTTACCAAAAATTGAATGCTTAAACAATTTTTTAAACTAATTTGGCGCTGTTAACGTTTTTTTTTTTTGTTATTTCAATATTGAATTAACATTGTCAATTGTTTTTCTTTACATCTTTGATATAAATTAACATTGACCAAGATTGTTTTGAGCAGAAAAGAACACAAATATAATACATGGATTTGAAGTTACATTTTCGCAAAAGTACATTATTCAATGTAAACTTTTGCACTTATATTTTTCTCTGAATGTAACAATATGTTAAAAATTGACGTTATTGAAAGTTTTTTTTTCAAAGAGAACAGCAAACAAAAAAAAATCGAAGTGCTATAGCGTTCATTTTAAACTTAAAATTTCACCTTCTTACTCGTCTTGTACATTGTAGCTTTTTTATATTCTGAGAAAAAAAATTTCTGTGTTTCTGAAACAAAATAAGGAAGAAAGGCGTTGTTGTTAGCAAATTTATAACACGTAACTCAAGAAGAGCATTCCAATATTCTTCGATTGCATCATTTACCGTCCTCTTTGTACATGCAATTTAGCTCATTAGACTTACTTCCTCTTCAAAAGCTAAATTTTGAGTCAATTGTTTTTAGCGGTGATGACGTTAGCTATTATACGAATTTCAGTTTGCTGCTGAAAGCGGCGGTGTCGAGTATTATCATCTCCGGACCCTTGGCATAAACTCATCAGTTTTTGCAGTACCAAAAAATATTTAAAAAAGAATATTAACCCAAAAAAATAATACAGGGTATTTTCGGCAAAACGATGCGAAAATAATATATTACGATACAAGACCGGTAAGTGCTTTGTAACAGATAGAGAAAAAGTTGGAAAAACGAGACCCGAGATTTTGAGCGGTTTATGAGCCTGTTTTTAGAGCATAAATTGTTAAATTAGAGCTCTAGGGCTGTAAAACTCTTTAGAGCCCGCTAGGAAAATAGCTACCGTTGTTTACGCCGTCACGTCGCCTTAGTAATAACAGTAATTATAGTATACCACTTTTGTTTTAGAGCTCTTTATCGTCTTAGCGCCTTCGGCTTTCGCTAACTGACTCTGCGGACTTTAAAACACTCAATTAAGCCCTTCATACATAATATACTCATTTATTTTCATAACAGCACCTAGACACGTTATGAATAAATTATAACACTTCTGTTATTTTCTTGTTGTCATAGCAACCGGCAACGATTCGGTAACATCAACTTACTGTGGCAAATAACAAATCGAGAAACGCATAAAAACAGATCGGTAGCGCAAAAATTGTAAGTAATAATTACATCACTGATCGTTAGAAGAATCTTTGATCTGCTTGCTCAGTGTTAGGAATTATTATTAACATACAAGAATCGCTTAATCTTCATTTTTGAATGCTGCGTTATAGACTTTTAAAAACAATTTTCAGTTGCCAGCCTTATAACTTAGTTGTTGATAGACTCTATTGGGCTGAGCGAGTCGACTTAGATTTTCGGTGGCTACAATAAACAAGGCTCCGGTCAAAAGAGAGTTCATGCTCCTTTGGGTCCAGTCCCCACTCCAATCACCCCAAACATGTATATTTTCTTAAAATGCTCAAAAAGCCATGCAGTTTGATATACGACAACTCGATGAGACTTAAAAAGCTTGAAACGGAGGGCATCCGGCGGTTTTAACGTTTAAGATAAGAGTTATCCAATACCAGCAAGCAACGTCTTGTTAGTGTGATGTAGTGGGTAAGCTACTCGATCCATCAGGCCTGGCTAGTCGTGGGCTCGAGCTTATTACTTTATGAAAAGGAACCCTGTGTCATATACTTGACTTAGGCACTAACACAGCAATTAGTCAACTTACTTTATCATTTGTCCAATTTTTAATTTAACATACAACTTATCCATCAATCTTCGAAGTAGATCCTAATTACGGCTTTCGAAAACCAGTAATGACCGCGACATTGATGCTTAGCACGTTTCCTAACTTTTGTACGCGTTTGGGCGTATATTTTCCAATATCTACATGGCATGACCACCAATAATCATCGTTCGGATGGTTGAGTGTCTACATTAAACTGTAGTTCCTCTTTGTCTCGACGTGCAACAACTTTTGTTATAGATGTTAATGGTTATGCGTCCAGCACCAAACGTCACGTGATTACACTCAATCTTAAGAATTACACTGGACGTACAAGAGTTGTTTAATCAGTTGATCGTGTTAACCGGTCATGTAACGGTAGGACTAATATCTGTTAAATATAGTTAGAGATGCATTTTAACTTTTATTGTTGTAAGAATTTAATAATAATAATAAAACGTCTTTATTTCATACAAACAATTTCATCGGTGTTGCCACAAGCGATGTTATAAGTATTTTTTGAACTGTTATTAGAGGTCGCTACAGATGTTTTACATATAGCCCCTCTATTTCATATAGTAGCGACATCGTGGGGTAAACCAGATACACACTTTAATAAAGGAAAAATCACCACATGCATATTGTTTCGTCAATTTAACAAAAATTTGTTTAAAAATTACAATTTCGTAGTCGTATATTACGTTAATATGATCGTTTTTACATAACATGAATGTCCGTTATGAAATGCATGTTAAACTGTGACTGTTTTTGTGCATGATGATTATTAAACCTAAGATTTAGTGTAAAACGAAATGTCAAATCTGGTAACTTCCAATGTCACCAACATACTTTTGCTCCAGCGACGAGATCAATCGTTGTCGCTACTATTTGAAAATAAAGGGGCTATAGTTTTACATAGAGTCACTATATCTAGTCACCGCGCTGGTCGATCAGAGTACCGCAAAACGCCGCCATATTGGGGCAGAGAAGGGTGATTTTTAATACTGGACAAATTAAAACCACGTTTTACGTATTTGACATATTAGACTTATTAGAGGTTTGATCTTTCAGAATAAGAAAAACCGTTTAAAGTAAACGCGAATTTGATTAAATTCAATACAGATAAAAATAATGAACAATTTCGTGCTTCTTTTGTCCCAATATGGCGGCGTTTTACGGTAGTCTGATCGACCAACGCGGCCTAGGTGACTAGATGTAGTGACTCTAGTTTTACACCAAAGACGACGGGTTTCATTATTACTTGCAAATAAGAAAATTAATCTTGATGTACGAGGCTGATTAAAAAGTGCTTCGCTAGATTTGCAATTTGAAAACATTTTGTTTTTTATGCTAGATTTATTTTTTGTATTAAAGATTTACCCTTGATTAGCAGAATATGCTTATTCCGATATTCGTTTAACGCCGAAGGCGGTATTTTGTGATATCATTCTCAAAGGTAAGAATGATGATCCTTGACTTTCGACGAACCTGGCAGTATTGATTCTTTTTAATGTATATAGTCTTACCATTTGTTTGAATCTTGTTTGACAACGAGTGCGTCTAACGCCGTGACGCACTATAGAGCGCCGTATGGAACTGACAGTGACAATAGTAAAATGTCTTTTATTCTTCATGGCACTATACGGCGCTTTACGGTAGTGGACGATCGTTTACGTTAACGTATCGTTACATTGAATCGTTGCTTGAATTAAACCGTTTTGCTCTAGCTATTCTAGATATTAAGTAGGCTCTAGCTGTTGTAGAATGTTAGAAGTTTTTCTGGACTCACCGGGGTCATCAAAGTAGCTGGTTTCCCACCAAAAGCAACCTTGTATAGTGGCAACATTTACTATTATGCGATTCCTTATAAAGGCTGTAGTGCCCTGATCATAAATTCCCATTCAATGGCAGCAATTACAATTTTGTTTGTCACAGGCGGCAGTATTGGATATCGTCGTAAATTTACGTACGACTCTCTTTGGCCTGCAAGAATCGTTAGAAGAATCTTTCGAATCGTTCCCACGTTTCATCGGTGAAGGCAGTTCTGGTGATGCCGTTTTCCAAATTAAATATGTATCATCCTTGATCTAATAATGGTCATCGATATACTTTGAAGAAGTGAACTACCCGGGACGCATAGGTCTCATGTAACCAAGGCCCGTTAGATTTCTTTCTCGTACGTAATTTAAGCTGCATCGGATATAACAAAACGTGTCTCTCATGTGTAGTCGCGCATGAAAAAACATAATCACTACATCAATCAACTACATGATCAGTGTGATTCACGGCTTGTTTCATTTTTTAGCCATTGCAGTAGTTTGTTACAATTTTCTAAAGTTGCCCTGGTAGTTAGAGAACAAACCTAAAGCTATAATGGCTATTAGAGAAGCTTATGTAAGCTTGGTGTAAAATTGTTCCTATAACAGGATAAGTAAACTACTGATAATCTCAGACATAACCGCCTTCGGCGGCTACAAGAGTTCTTGAACGGGGTATAGGTATTTTTACAACAATCACAAATCGACAATGTCACATATTTTGAATGTTAAGATCACTAATAGTCATCAAATCAAATGGTGGACGAGAAACAATATTGCCACACTTCTCGGCGTATTGAAACTTCTAGTCATTATAAATTGCTAAAAACGTTCCTTATCAGAAATTATAAGTCTTTAATGGCATTATCAAAGGTAAAATCTCGAAGACGATGATAATATTTTTCTCTTGACAGTAAAAGTATATTTCTATATCAACCATCACAGGCCGAAAATGATCACTTATAAAGAGATAATGATAGCCGTCGGAATCATAACGACTCCTGATTAATACTACCACTTGCTTTGGCAATGTATAAAAATGTCTTCAATAGGCAACACAAAACCTACAAGGAAAACGGTTTGCCTAAAAGAATTAGAAATGGCTGACTTTTTTGCAAATAGGCTGAAAATTCCTGATAACGGCATGACAGTTGTTCACCTGGCTTTTTTTATTTACTGGTTGAGAATTTTGCAATAAAGCAATCCAATTTTGTAAATCAAGAAAAAACCCAAAAACTAATAAATTTTTATTCTAACCTCATTTTTAAGATTGTTACATGAATATTACATCTTTAAAATCAGAAATTCAAAGCAGCCATGTAATCGATTATTATTCATCGTGTTTAAGTTTAAGTCTATTTGCGAATACGGCGATTTACCAATTGTACGTGTACCAACCAAAAACTTCCCTTGGTAAAATGATCTACAACACCACTGTTAGGGCAGCAGGCAAAAACCATTCGAAAAGTACAAACCCGCTTTTGGAGGAATCTAAATCCACAATGGCGCTATCATCGGCTCATCGTCGTCTTTAATAACGAATTAGATAGTACTTGTATGACTAGGGCGTAAAAGAAGTGATCTCGGCAACGATTGTGGTCAGTTCTTCCACTTCTAACGCAATTATTGAAATCAAGTGTGATTCCACATTTAGAACATACTTAATAGATATTTCCAATTATTATTTTCGAAGTTGTTTTTAACCACGTCGTAGCGTTCAGGTCATTAGGCATTATCAATTCATTCTGTGTTAGCTGAATATCAATTATGAACGCTATTGCCTTCAACAGCATAAGTTAGTACTCTATAATGTATAATAATTTGTGAAAAAATGAATGCTAGCCATGACTTTTCGGCAGGTTTCACCCGGTATATAGTGTTTGACGTTACAAATTGTAAGGTTGAGAATTGTTAAGCGCAAAACAGCGTTGCCATTTTCTTAGGATTTTTATATGTGACAATTAAAATTCTGTAGCTACTACATTTCGTTCTCTTGCACTTTTATTATGGAATAAAATAGATAAAATTGAAATAAATAGTAATGATTGTACATCAGGCAACACTGTGTTAAACATTTGCTTCCGCAGGTTATACAACCATAAAATAAAAAGAATTTTTGACAGTGGTGACACACTTTTATAAGATTAAAGCATGGCCAACCCTCATTTTTATAAAATGAATGGATAATATGGGAGAAGAAGGTGGACTGAAGTTCAATTTTCTTGAATGCCGTTTAATTCAATTTATTAACAAATTCTGAACAAGTTTTATCATGAACGACCTGAAAAGGTTTTAAGCCAAACTAAAAAAATTTAAGTTATTATTTGGATTAGGTTATTTAGAGTTTTGTAGTCACCGTGTAATGTGAAATGATACCGTTAGCAGTTTTTCGTTCTCCTGTCCAAAGTTTTTAACAGTGGAATTCAGCTCAACTACTTCCATATACAGAGTTCTTTTTTTAATATTAGAGATCCAGAAGGGCAATTCGCTATAGGTCCTCATTTAGATGTATACAGTGAACCGAAATTCCTGAATTAGCCATCCGAAGTTTAGCTTTAGGATATACAAAGTTTAAAACGACCATAATGACCGTGACTTCCAACATAGCCCATTTGGCAGCGAAGAAGACTTTCTATAAACATCCATCTTAAGTCAAGGACAAATTATTATCCAATCTAGCCTTAGATACTGTTGCAAGTATGACAGACATACCCTAATTATTTAGCGCAACATATGCCATTCTTGACAAACAAAGTACTCCCTACAAAAATCCCTAAGAATATTTTAGGCGGACAAACGCTTTATATCTATTAGAGCTTAAATTATGCGTTGGACCTAAAATACTACTAAGCTTTTGAAAATTCTTGGATTACTTCGTAGCGTTTCTCGAGGAATTACAATTTACAACATTATATCACTCTTATTTTGATAGAAGGGTTAAGTTACGCGATTCGATCACAATAAGAAATTCAATAATCCCACAGGGAATGTAATTTACTGAAATATATTCACTTAAAAAGCTACGGAAGATACTGCGATACTTTGAAAATGCGAACATTAGGAGTCTTTAATTATTTTATTTATTTATATCAGAGATGTTATTCTTTAAGAAGTCTTGAATAAGTAACTGGTTTTCGATATTTAAAAGCCAATTACAAATTAAAATGTTCAAAAAAAGTAATTTTCCGATTTTTTTCGTTTAACGTCATGAGTTAAATATTAATCCAACACTATTTTGGTAAATAGAATTGCGCTAAATAGATAACAATAACAGCACGATGTAAAATAATCAATGAATGAAGAAGAGATAGTTATTACATTATGAAACTTGTTAGAAGTACAAGGTAGATACTTATTGAAATGTTACAATTGCACAATGTTAAGTTAATTGCTTGTTCATACGTAATCAGCATTTTCAAACTTACAAAAATGATAAGTGTCAATCACGCAGTGTTGTTTCCATACATTGAATAATAATGCGCAGCACATTTCGCATATCCGCTACAAGGCATCCCTTACGCAGTGTTAATGTTTGTAATTTTTTACTTTGCCTAGTCTTCCCTAGTAAGTTTCATTTGCTATATATTCTTACTCTCAACACTTTATTAGCCTTATTAATTAATTCTAGTAAATTTAAAAAGCTTCAATATCTAATAACCTAATGCTAAAAGGAACGGTTCACTAAATAAATATATGGGTAAATATTAATACTTTGTCCAAAAGATTTCCCTGATTTTTTTGCCTGATATAAAAAGCGACAGAAAATTAACCAAACCGTTTTATAAATTTGTTTGTATTCGTATTATCTTCATTTATATTTTTTTTAGTTTCAAATAACATTTATTTCAGACAAAACAGATTTTCCCTCTTAAGTTTTACAAAATTTATTTAAAAAAAAATATTTTTATACCCTTTGATAACTTAAAAGTAATCCAAAGATTGTAACTTAATAAAGAATCTTTTTTAAAGAACATTTTTTAAAAATTAAGTATTTCTAGAAACTTTTTACACTTAATCTGATAAAAAAGTTCGGCACCTAAGTGACAGATTTAAAATTGATAGATTTAAAGATATAAAGACATTCTTTTAGCAACATTTTAATTTTTATCTACCTTTTGATCAACCAACCTTGTATTATTTTTCAATCAATTTAGAAATATTTTTCCGTTTTTTTTTTCTGAAAATGAAATACTTTTCTGTCTGTTCTGATTTTTTATTCGATAACATTGTTCAAAGTTTAGTTGCAGTAATCAGCGTCGGACTGGCGACATTGGGGGCCACCGGGCAAACAGCGGAGGGGGCCCCACTTTTTTGTTAGTAACTTGAACAAATCGCTTCAATAACTTAATAAATATTACGGTTATTATATTAATAAATATACGGCAAAATTATCAAGATTTATCAAAAAGAGTGATACGTAGTGCATTCTGGAAAGTGCTGTTCCAGACAAGGTTCCTGTAGATGAAGAATTTTTAAAATTAATAGCATATGTTAAATAATTTTTATTGTGGTTTGATATTTTCTATTATTTGAGAATTTTATTTTGCCGGTGTTCTAAGATCTTTATTTATTAGTTTATAGTTCCCAGAAATCAAAAAGAAGTTGAGTTAACTTTATTTCATTCATAAAATTCAATTCAATTTTTAAGAATCTTCATGGAATATCATCAGGGTGTTTATGACCCCGGTCTCTATTCAATCATCAACTCATTAACACAGCTAACATTCAACAACATTCCCGTCTTACTTTTGCCCAATAAAATATGCACAACTAAATTGCAAAGAATTAAACCATTTGTAAATTAACTAATAGTTTTAAAAACATAACAAGATACAAAGCGATAAAAGAAGGAAAATAGTAAAAGAAAAGATAAGGAGTTATAAATTGAAAAACGAAGAAATTAGAAAGAAATGCCAGTAAGCAGAAGATAAGAAATTGAAAGAAGAATTTGAAGAAAAAGGAATAGAAGAGAAAGGGGAAAAATTTTAAGAAAATGTGCTAGAGTCGGCCAAAGAGTGCCCTGGGATATCAAAAATAGTAAAGACAAATGTAAAAAGAACGCAATCGTGGAATAAAGAAGTGAAAATAATTATAAAATACTTAAGTACGAAACAGACCGGACATTATGAAAAATACAAAGAAAAGAGTCAAAAGTCGCAAGTTCAAAATAAGAAATATAGTAAGAGCAATGAAGAATCAAAGAATTTTACAACAGAAAAAGGAGTGAAGCAGGGATGTGTCCTCAGTCCCCCATTGTTCACGTTAGTGATGAATGAGTTAATTAAAGAGATAAGAAACAAAATTAAAAATAGGATACTGGAAGATGGAGGAAGTGAAATTGACAGAATTAATGTTCGCAGATGGCATGATCATTTTAGCTGATTCAGAATAAAACCTACAATTTAACTTCAATGCATTAAACTAGAAATTACAAAAGTATAGTATGGAAATAAAGGCGGGCAAAACAAAGAACATGATAATATCAAGTATAAAGAAAACACATAACGTACAAATACAGGGAAGAATAATTGAATAAGTCGAAAGCTATAAGTATATAGGTAATAGAAGAAAATGGTAAGATGGACAAAGAAATAAGTGAAAAACTGGGTTAGCAGGGAAAGCTTACAAGATAATGAAAATAACAGTTTTGGGTAAAAGAGAAGTACCAGTACATATAAAAATAGAATAGTTATCAAAAAATAGCAAGATCGACAATACTATATAGGAACGAAACATGGACAACAAATAGGAATAAATCAAGAATCTATGCAATGGACATGAGATTTTTAAGGAAAATATCGAAAACAAAACAAGAAGAGACGGGATTAGCAACGAAACCATCAGAGAACAATTCAAAATCAAACCAATATTTGAAAAGTTAGTAGAAGGACAATTGAGATGGTTTGGTAACCAGAAGAATATGGTGAGAACTCAAAGGGAAGACTGGAATGAGGGAATCAAAGAAGAGACAGACAGAGAAGGAATCGAATGGAAAGAAACCAGACAAATGACATAAGATGCAGGAAAGTACATATGGCCTTACACTTAACAATAGAAAGGCATAGAATTAAGAAGCAGAAGAACTAATGGTCTAATTCTTTGCAATTTGTGTATTCTAGGTCTTGATAAAGAAAACAAATCGTTATCGAAACATCTTAATGAATTTGTAAAAAATAAATTTGAAGACTGAATCCCATGAAGTTTTATTCAATTTCAACAACTATTACTAATTATTTAACTTTTAATTTAATTTTAATTTTTAACAGACAGTTATATTCTAGTATTCACGATGTCTGACTATTAGTCAAAACTTAATAAAATCTGAATTTTGTAAATTGCTCTTGGGGTCTGGGGGGCCCACCGGGCATTTTCCCGGTTGCCCGGCGGTCCAGTCCGACACTGGCAGTAATAAATGAGAAATCTGTGAATTATGGGTTTAAAACCTTCCTAATTCATAGGCAACCCTTTCTACTCCACAATTATTTTCACGTATTTTAGTTTTGGAACAAAATTCTCTTTCTCTCTGTGTCTGTCTTCATTTAATCATTAATATTAATAATTCTCGTGTTTAATTTGTTAAGATTTTAATTCATTCAAATTGAGCTTATCTTTTTATTTACTATTCAACAAGCTTGAAGAAAAAACGCTTTTTACTGTCGTTTTTGCAGTCTACTCTATTTTTATACAGTTATAAAAAATAAATAAAAAAAATACTATTTTTAGTATTATACAGGGTCGCTATTATGCATTTGAACGGTTGGAGCTCTCGGAGCGGATTTAAGATGGCAAAACAAAATTTTATACATAGACAATAACAAATTTTCTATACGTATTATACTGAAGCGATTTTTGATTTTTTTTTCTTTGAGATCCAAAGTAAACATTATTTTCTTAATGGCAACACTGGTTATATTTGGCATCACTAGAAAGCGATTTTTTTCTTAATTCAACGATAAAATTCTTAAATATTTAAAGGTACTAAAATAAATAATAATTAACATTATTTTAGAAAATAAAAATATTCACATTAATTTGACATTTCAGTAGTTGAATTAGGTACTTAAACAAAGAAATTGAGTGTATGTATGACACAGTGCAGTATGTATAATACTAGAACCAATAATTTTATGGTTGTTTTTCTGAAATATCTGGTTGTGATAAAACCCAAACAAATATTAAAAGTTTCTGAATACTCAAAAAACCTCTTTTTGATCGCATAGTCGAAAGATCCGAATCTAATGTAACCGTCACTATTAAAATCGATGCGGCAAATGCAGGGTAGGAGGTGTCCTAATTCAGGTCATTAACGGAGTGCGAATATTTAATTCTCATTTTTTTTCTAAATCCACCAATATAAATTCTTGAAAGTTTTATTCAAGAAAAACGCGAAAAAACAAATATTTAAAAAATTACTAAAATAAAGAAAAGGAACAGAAAGCAACGGAAAACATGCATTGTTTAAAAAGAATAATAAAAGCGTTCGCGCTAATTTGAGTTTTCCGTAAATATCAAAACGTAGATATTTAAACAAAGAGATTGAGTGTTTTATATGTATATTAAAACCAATAATATTTAAGGATATTTTCCTCGCGTTTTCTTGAATAAAACTTTTAAGAATATTAAAGCGTCGAATTCAAAATAAATCCATTAAAAAAAACGCTGGACTTGGATCTCAAAGATAATAAGAAAAAGAGATTGAAAGTCTCTTCAGTGTATATAGAAAATTTTCTAGTATAAATATAAACATCTTAAATCGTTTTCAAGATATCCAAGCATCCCAATACAAACATAGTTCCTGTATAAAGAATTAATAAATCAATTGAAATGCAAGATTTTTGATTTGGGCCCAATCAGTTAATTAATTATTAATCAAATGCAAATACTGATGTTAATCTTTGATGGGTGTTTTCTTATTATGAGTCAAAATGTAAATTTACCAATAATTAGCAATAATTAGATATTTTTTGATTATTTCATGGCCAACTAGATTTAGTCGCTCTAGGAAAAAATAACACTTTTCAGATTACTATTATTATGTATTCAACTTTCAGAAAACTTGTATTAATACCTATAACATTGTTTTTGCAAAGAAAAAATTGGATTATCCAATTACATATGTAATATGTACATATACATTTTTATTAATTAATTCTTTCAAAATGGAACTGATAAAATTAAAATATCCTGTTACAATCTTTCAATGTCATAATTTACAGCAAACAATAATGAATTTAAATTAGAATTTTTATTATTAATCAACAACTAGTTTTAATTTTTTTCAATTTAAACTGTGATACAATAAATTAAAATCATTTGATTTTTATATTCTTGTAATTTGGTAATTAACAAGACTGCAAGACTTAATTTACAATAATGCCCTAAAAGCATGAACATTTCGGTACTACATACATATTAGAATCTTAAAAACTCGTTCTCTAAAATCCAAACATTCTAGAGCAAGTGTCTTAGGCAAACGGGAGCTATAGTTATAAGTACCACGTTTTCAATCCCTGACAATTTCCTGTCTATATTTTTTTACATTTTGTTTTATACGTAGGCATCTCTGTCACACTTGTCGAGTGAAGGGACCACTTAGGCACATTTGCCGGTCGATGTTATAAATACAAAACTGGGGCCCCCATGGTGCGCGAGCGGCCCCAGGCTTCTCGCATTGCACAGACGTTTCGATGAATGAAATTCGAAAGAGTTTCTTTTGCCACTTCATTTCCTCAGCAGCACGAACAGGAAGCCTATAATTATTTCGTTTTATTTTAGACTTTTGTATTTTTCTTTTTTTTTTAATTCGAATTTTAAGCTTTATTTATTCCGTCATCTCGAGGCTATTTAGATATGTAGGTTTTTACAAATTTTATTTACTCTTTATGTAATAATAATTTTAATTATTATATATCTTAATTTTCGTTTTTGCTTGTTTTAATTAGATTTAATTAGGTAAAAGTTTAAAATATGTTTCCTCTTCTCAAAAGGAGGGTTTTTATTAAAATAAGAAATCAATAGATCAAGATTTAATATTTTTCTTATCAATACTTGTTATCTGATAACATCAGTACTCGAGCGTACAGAGGATAATTCTTTAAGCGTTCTGGGAAGATGAAAATTGCTTGATTATTGTCTTTTCGATATTGAAAAAATATTATTATTATTTTGTTTGATTATAATCAAAAAATCAACTTTGCCTTTTTGATAAGAAACTATTAATAATGGGTCTTTTTATAATTTTCTGTTTATGATGTGCTATTGTTAAACAAATAGCATTACTAATATTTTTAATGAAGAAAACCAGAAGCCAATTCGTTTCTACTATTGTCAAATTACTCTATCATATATTATGTGTATTATCTGGCGATTCTTTGTATTATTTGCTGTAATTGTTAGGTTTTCAAAGATTTTAGAATGTTTAAAAATATGTACTTTTTAATTGTTTTTCTATGTGAAAGTAATAATTGGAGAATTTACTAAAAATAAGGTTAATTTTGCATTTAACCGAATTAATTATTCCATAATCTTTTAGTTTCTTTAAATTCCATTTAATAATCTGTCATCTGCTGACGTCTAGGGCGTATATTGTCTTTGCCCTTAGTTGAAGACATTGTTTCAAATCGATACGAGTCTCAGAGAACAGCTAATAGTCAAATGCAAATGGAACACCAATAACAAGTAGTTTGCATTTGAGTTTGGAAGGCGATGTTGCCAGTTTTAAAGCGTTAGGAATCATGTTAATCTTTGAAAAAAGTCGCATTTAGGGTCTGCGTACGGCAAAATAAGCAGCATCGACTTTTTTATTTTGTCAAGCTTACTACTACTCAATAGAGAGAGTATGAAGATTGATATTCATAAGTCTATTTGTGCATATCTCAAAAGTGATTTCGGACAGGAAAATGTTTGACACGAATTTTCGGTTTTGATTTCTGTAACAAACATACATTCTTTTTCTTCGTTAATATTGATTCAAATTACAAAAAATAAATAATTTGCTTCATGGTAGTTCCCAAGCCAATATTTGACGTATCAGTTTGAAAGATTTGGTTATGAAGCTGCTGAACATTCGAAATCTCTTTTTGACCATATAGTCAGAAAATCTGAAGCGAGAATCGTTGCTATTAAAATCGATGCGTCAAGTGCAGGCTTCGGAGGTGTTATGAATATGAAATTAAAATTCTCGTTTTTCACTGCTTTTATGAACTTTTATGAAAAATAGATATTTTTAAACAATTTAAAAGATCTCGTGTTCTTTTCCTTCCGATAAAACATCAAATCCTTTATTAGACAATCAAAAATGCTTTTTTCGAGCGCATTTAAAAATTAATCCGAATTGCCAAAACTAAAGTCAATGCATCAAATACAGGGTTAGGAGGTCATTATGAATAATATGAATATTTAAATTTTCAATTTTTCAAAACATCATTTAGTAAAGATCGATGTTTTTTCAAATAATCTAGTTTCGAGCGTATAACGAGACCTCGTTTTTGCTTTTGGTTTTTCCCTTCGGTTAAAACAGTAAATCCTTTAGTGTATGATAAGAATTTCGTCCATTAAACTCCAATTTAATTTAAATATAATTAATTAAAATTGTACAAATTAATTTTATTATATCAATAACTATAAATTTAATATAAACAAATAAATAAATGAAAAGTCTTTTTATTTAAAACAGAATACAAGACAACGGATAATTATTATTACTAAAAATTTTAATGGCCTGCATTTAAACCATACCTTTAAGTTACATAAAAATTACATACGTAACGATAATATCTACAATAAAGATTTACGATAACATCAAGATTGCTTCATTTAAACTCCATAAATGCTTCACTACTCACAGAAGGAACTTGCTGCTTTTATTTGCTTTCTTATATTTTAGCCTTGTATGGCCCTGGCCTTTGAGGGCCCTGAACTTTGAGGGCTCCGTAACTATTAATATTGCATTTAACATAACTATTGTTTGTTCTCCTAACTAATATTACTATCAAGGTTAATATATTTTTTCCAATTTGAAAAATCTCGTGAAAAATGACTAATTACTTAAAATAAAAATTTTTCCTTAAAAACTGGAACGAAAGAAAAAATCAAAGTCCAAGGTTGTAATTATTCTCGTGCCAAAACCAGCGTCAAAGTTGTAAATAATAAAATGAATAGGTAAAACAACTACATATACTATACACAATCTTAAATATTCTCTAGGTATCTATAAACTAAACTAGGAACTGCTCGATTCGCGCGCCTAGGTCACCTGTCAGACTTCTTTTTACCACAAGGTCAGCCATGCCCAAAAAAATCAAACAAAATATTGCAATCAGAATGTAAAAATTGCATAAAACGCGAACAGCGTAAGACCTAGAGTCGCTTTTCATTCAATAGGTCTCTACGAGAAGGAATAGATACGATACTGGATAAGATTTTTATGGAAATCTAGTCCTTATAGCAAAAGCTGAAACGGCAATTTTTATATCGCGCTAGTTTTTGTCTGCATTTAATGTGAGCGGATTTTTGGGTAGCCAAGTGTAAAATTTCTCGATCGACCTTCCCTTTAATGATCGAGCTCTAGTGGTTAGCTTACCTACGTTTTTATTATATTATTTATAAGTTTTATGGAACGCAATTACGCGAATTTCGTAATTTTCGAATGTAAGTTTATTGTCGATTATTACCGCTTTTTAAAAATTTTTCTTCGAGATAATTTGTATGTGTATGTAATGTTTATTACGCTCCTTCATGCAAACACGAGCTTTTGAGTTTTAACAGAAAATCTACTTGTATTGAAGCACTCATACCAATTTCGATAATTACAGACAAAAAACTAAAATGTAATAATAGACACGTTATCTTTGAAATAATAATAAATGCCCAAGTATTAGCTTAAATGAGTTTTAGATACTAAAAGTACCATATCCAAAAATGAATAGTAATGATAATATATACTAAGATTTATTTGTTAATTTTTTTTATTATGGAATATCATTTTAATTAAGTTAAACATCTAATTTTAATCAAATCGATTCTCGAGTTAGCAAAATAGGTTATGTAAATCTTACACCAGACGAGTTTTTGTTAACACTGTGTAATAAGTAACAAACAAATATATCTAAAAGAGAATCGTGAATCCGAGAGAGGAAAAAACTCTTAAAAAATTGAAAACTAGTTGCATCTTGTTTTTAATTTGTTGGCCTTTAGGCTACTACAATAAATTCGAATAAAACAAGTATTTTAATTCAAAAGAAAACATTAGAAAATTTTAATAATCTTATATTATTATTATATTCGATTAAATAATTGAAATATTAAAATTAATAGTTTATTATTTTTATAACTTATAATTAAAATTTAATTAGAAGTATTAAAATTAGATTTAAAAACAAAATTTAATAGATTAGGTTAACATTTTTCTTTAATTCTTCAAATAAATTCGTTTTTGATCGATTAGTTAAAATATAGACTAACCAGGATTTAGGTCAAGTAAGATATTTATTTAAAAATACTTGTCCAAATCCGAACTAATATTACGTATGTACTTTGGTTATTATAGAATAGTATTAAACACTAATCCCACTAAACAAATCTGTTCAAATTGCTTTTAATTAACACTTTTTGTATAATTTTATATATAATTCTATTGTAAATAAATAATGTCTAGATGCCATAAATGATTAACATTAATTTAACAGAATTTAGTTTTCTTGGTGGAATGTTATTTACAAAATGGCTATTAAATTATTATAATATTCAATATATTTTTTTATACTTTTCATTTATCTGATGACATTTCTAATGAAAGTGTATCAATTTATAACAACATATTATAAAGAGATATATCAGATGAAAAAATATACACATATATATATATATATATACTTAAAACATTAAGCAAAAAACAATTTTTTTTTATTATATTATTATTGTTTTTGTTAAGAAGGTCAATAATGTGAAAATTGTATGCAAAACGCGAATTAATTTTTATGATCTTAAATAAAAGTTACATCATAATTAAATTTGACACTTTAAAAATAAAACACCAAAAAATTCCTTTTTGAATATTTATATTTCTATTATCATTATCAAAAATATTTTTAGGAATTTAAGATTTTTACATTTATAACTAGTTAATTATGCATTTTTGGCTACTGGTAAATAATGTTATCAATAATTAAAATTTATTTTTTCCTTCTCATTAGCCAGCTAATAAAATACAAGCATTAGAATTGATTCGATAGCTTATTAATAATCCATACATAATATTTACATGTCGTTATTTCTATTTTTAAATATCTTTAATTTTTTAACTTATCAAAACTCATTAGAAAAAGATTTTTGTTAGATTATTCATTGACTTCCGGGAAAGAATTCACATGCTACAAGTCCTTTGTATGCCTATACATATAAATGCTCTAAAAAATAAGACCGCTTCTTAACAATCCTGCCTCTAACTATAAAAGAGCCAACCTTAAATATACCACCCCAGGCGAAATTTAGCAATTCGAAGCTGTCTATCATTTACTACATACTTAACTTGTATATGTATACCCACATTGCTGGCCATAATTAGATACACGAAATTTCCACATATCGGCTTATTACTTCTTTTTAATAACACACGCTATATATATTTTGTGTATGTGTATGTATATAATTTTAATGACTATTTTTATTATACATATTCTTATTAAAGATTATTATATTTGTTCTTTTTAATTACGCTAATCAAATGATATTATTATAAAAAGTTAGGATGATTAGAGAAATATAAACGGTTTATACAGGTTATGTCATAAATTTAAACTGACCATGAATATCTAAATGGTTCCAACCAGTTCCCGCCAAAATTAATAATCTATATGTTATAGTAGATATATTACATCATGCAGGATGTATGCATAATAAAATATTTTTATATTATTTATCTAGTCATTCGATAACACAAAATCGCTTTTTTAAAATCTGATACCACAATCAGCATCAACCATGTATAAAGGCAATTTAAATAATACATTTTTTAATTTCGAATTTAAGTCGATTTCATTAGGAAACAATTCGCTTGAAGCATATTTGTCACATATTGGTCAAAATTTTTACAACACGTACAGTAGTCAGTCGATTGCTACAAAAGCGTAAACATCAATCCAATATTTTGAAACTGACAACTGTATTACTTCTCATTAACACTTAATCAAATCATGATATGTCTTTCTAGAGAAAAAAATGTCGTCATGTACAAAATATAACAAACAACATCACAACACCTATGCAATGGTTTTGGGAAAATTCTTAATGAAATTACGTTCATGAGTTAATGTGTAGTAGGCACATCGCACGTTTTGAAATAATTATAGATGACATATCTGCATTATGCCTATTGTGCCTAAATTAAAATTTTTTAATGAAAAACGCCACATCCATATATAGCATTTTAATAAATATGAAGTGATATAGTGTTAATAATATTAGTGTGATGAGAACAATAGGTGTTTGTGTGTGAATACTATTTTAGCTCACGCGGAAATGAGGAATATAATAGGTTACCTAATTGCGTATACAGATCCTTCATTGAACTGTTTTTAAGACAAAAGGGCAAAAAATTCAGTAGAAATAGTTTGTATAGATGATAACGCTTTTGGCTTTTTATTAATTCAAGCGCAATTACAGTTTCATGGTGCCTATTAACGTTTGTTCTCGCAATCTTGTTCAATTTTATTCAGTTTTGTCATTAATTTTTAATTTTTTAGGATCATATAAACCAATCCAAAATTAAAAAACAAATTCAAAGCTTAATTTACAGACTGAAGAAACATATATCATTGTATGAACATTAAGAAACGTGAGTAATTCATCCGACGGATAATTGCAAATTTTGCGGAGTAGACACTCGTAGAGTCCAGATTGGGCGCCACCATGTTGGTTGATTTTGTGATTTTTGTTTTCTAATCTGGGGAAGTGGCAAGTAGAATTCTCGAAGGGGATGCGATTGGTTTTAGTGATTTGCGATTTTATGTTTGCCCCAGAAAAATTTGTACCATTTTCAGACTTAATTTTGTGCTAGGATTATATATTATAATTTTTAAATTAAAAAATGTATGTTGTGATGAAGTAGTCTTTTGGCTATTTAACAAAAATATCAAGTTTTATTACTTGATTTTAACAGTTGAAAAAAAGCGTAGAAAATGTTTACAAGTGCCAGCAAAAATTTTCCGTATTTGGTCAACAGAAAATATTGTAATTGTAAAGTCAAAAGTTTAAAGAAAACTCTAAAACTGAAAGGCTAGAAGATACGCCAAAAAACATTTAGAAATGAAGAATTCAGAAGGAACCATGTGTGCCATTGAGAGGTATATCAAAGAAATTATGGGTATAGTAAATAAAGAATTTTACGAATTAAAAGTAGAAAAAATATAAGATTCTATAAAAAACAAAAACAATCGAGAAAGAACTATAGAAGAGTAAAACACACCTATTAGAAGGTCTAGAAGGTTATAGAAGTTGCAATTTCAGAAAAAAAAAACACTTCATAATAATGGGCGAATCACCGAATATTTGCCCAATAACATTTTACCAAAGCGCCGAATTTTCCGTTGAAACAATATAAAAATTTGAGTTTTGATTAATTTTATTGAATACAAAATTGTATTGGAAAAAATAAAAACATTGGTTCCCAGAAATACTTTTCTTCTTTAATTTACTTTAGTGAAATATAAAATATACAGTGTGGTCACTTCTCACTTCACAGCTTGACACCCCTATATGTTTGTTGTTTATAATCGAATCAATTTCAAATTTTTATCAGTGATAGATCCCTTTAAAATAAACTCCTGTGCATTTATAAACCCCATTTATTATAAACCACCAGCCTACTACGATCGAAGATAAATGCAAAAAATCGAAAAAGCATAGTAGGCCTTGTTTAATCGTAAAGGTCGTTACGCGAATTTGTTCTGGACCACCTGGAAACCAGAAACTTTGGTTAGAAAAATCTTGAAAAATAATTATCTGAAATAAATTATTAGAATTGAATTGAAATTATTTTATTTTTTAGGATTTTAACCAATACTTGGGTTTGGGTTTACTTTTCCGGTTAAACAAGGCCTAATATGTTTTTTCGGTTTTTTGCATTTATCTTCGATAGTAGTAGGCTGGTGATTTATAATAAATGGGGTTTTTAATTATCCACAAATTTATTTTAAGGGGTTCTATACCTAATAAAAATTTGAAATTGATTCGATTATAAATAACAAAAATAAAGGGGTGTCAAGTTGTGTTATGGAATGAAGTAACCAGATTTAGTGATTGTTCTAGTGTAATAGCACTGATAATAGTACGCGGAACATGCACAATGTTATTGGGACGTGCCAAAGATTGACCTGCATTCTAGCGGAATTTTAATAAATCATTATGCGGTAGGATAATTGTCATGTTAGATGGTTTGAAGGTTATGTTGCAATTAATGCATGCATCTCAGTGGTTGCATGCATAATCACTTACTGCATATCGACGTCATTTTGTCTAGTTTTATTAGAGTCACTGCATCTAGTCAACTAGGCCAGCTGGTCGATCAGAGTAACGCAAACCGCCGCCATATTGGGGCAGAGAAGGATGATTTTTGATCTCTAATTTTTAATAATGGGCAAATTAAAACCACGTTTTACGTGTTTGACATATTAGAGGTTGATCTTTCAGAATACGAAAAACCTTTTAAAGTAAACGTGGATTTATTAAATTCAATACAGAACAAATAATGAACAATGTCGTGCTTCGTTTTCCCCAATATGGCGGCGGTTTGCGGTACTCTGGTCAACGAGCTGTCCTAGGTAACTAGATGCAGTGACTCTAATTTTATTGCCGTACAGCGCCATCTATATTTATTGGCGCGTCCCAATAGTGTGAATTGCACCAACTTATTATAGGTTATCAGAAAAAATATCTAGGTTATGTTGGTTTCTGTTAAAATTTTGCTTCATGTTTAATGTCCTTACCTTTAGATATCGGTTTGCACTTATTAACTCATCAATTTCTAATATGTGTTAAATTTCATAAGTTTTGTAAGTAATTAAGTGCTATTTGTTTTTTGTCTAGACTACGTTCCTAAGCGGGAATATTTCAAACAACACCAAGGTAACGCCAACATCAAAAAACTACGAAACGTTTCAAATGCTTTAAATGAATAGTTTTAAAAACATTACAAATCAAAAGACCCTAACAGTTGGTTAATTTTGCAGTTAAGATTCATTCAAATAAGTACGATTGACAATAGAAAATAGTAATTTAGATCATTAGGTCAGAAAATATATACTCGCCTACGAGTGTATTGAACAAAAACATTTGAATTTAAAATGTCATATTGCTGTTTGACTTTTGCAAGTTTAGTGAAAGTTGTTACCATCCGACAAACATAAAAATTCCTAATTAATGCTTAGTTTCCGGACTATTTCGGGATTTGCAATATTAATCAATACGGTGGTGGCACAAAAAATACAAAATTGCTTTCGCCTTCTGAATACCGAATCTTTCGCGTTGCTTCGGCCAAAACCGAAGTAAAATCGAAGCTTCGGTGCATACGTATCAATAGAAAATTAATGATGTTGGTGATAACCAAAAATCTATTTCAACTAAAACCATCTTTTGTGAAGTTTCAATTAACGTTAACTTATTATCCAAGAATGTCATTGTTATGTTCAGATCTTGCTACTTTTCGTTACTTCCAGTTGGTTAGGAACTAGCACGAAAAGCACAACATTGGATTTCTCAATAAAAAGTAATAAATACCCTTCAAATTCTCCTGATGTTAGATCCATCGAACAGTATTGCCTTGTTATAGGAATACTTAGAGAAGAAGCTTTATTGTTTGGGAAGTAGGTAGAAAAGTATGCAGCAACACTGTGTCAAGCATCTGTGAGACTAATTTTGAGATATTTCTAAAGATTATTGTATATGGTTTATGTAATAAATATTGTTTTATAATATTTATATAAATAATTTTTAAATAATGTCTGTGCAAAACTTTCTGGTGCGTGCTTTGTTTCGATGAATTTGAGCAAACATTCCTTAAGTAGAATTTAGGCCTAAACTTGTTGCACCATAGCAAAGGTTTATCGTTTGTGAGACCTACAATCTTTTCTTAGAAGACATATGCTTTTTGAATCTTCTTATTATGTATGTTTGTAAATCTAATCTTACGTTTAAAAGTAGCTCCAAAATATGCTTAATTCTGTAGAATAATAAAGGAAGAAACACATCATCTAATTCAACAGTATTTACTTTGAAACATATTAACGATAACAATCTACGTTTCACTTTCTCTCTATCTAGACATTATTCTTGAAATGTTTTGTTTAGAAACGAAAGAACTTACTTAAAACAGCTTGCACTGCTATCTGAGCACTATTGAACTTTGCACCAAATCAATACGTCAAGCTTTTGTTTACTCTGGGTACTAATACAAAACGGAAGAGATGCTTAAAAGATTACTTACTTGCACGATTTTATCAGAAACAGTATTCTAAGAAAATTATCTATAGCTACTTATATTATTAATGAGAGGAAGCGATCACTTGGTATTTTTCCGTATTTTAGATTTTAATCATGGACTTTGATCTTATTTTAACAATAATAATCACATTTTTGAATATTCAAATATATTTTGAGATCGTAGATCAGAAATATTGGCGAGGTCTCTTTCCGTCGGTTACTGTCAGCATGGTTTGCTAGATTCTCCGCAAATCGAAAATACTATTATCTAATACCTGTTTTTCAGTTAGTTAAATGAAATTTGAAATTTAAAAGTTTTTTTATGTATAATTTAAAACTAGCTAAATGAATTTTTCTGTATCAATAATATTTTAATCTATGATTTTATTCACTCAAAATGTCATTTTACATAAATGTCATTAGGTACAATTTGCAATGTCATGCTTAATAAATTTAAATATTTATTAAAGAGTTCTGGAATAGTAAAATCGTTAAAAATTATTTATCAATTTAACAAAAATGAACATGCAGTGAAAAATAAAAATGAAGAAAAACAAATGAAAAATAGATCTATTGATGCCTTTTTATGGTAATAGCTTAAATACCCAAAATCCTCGGATGTGATTTTGTTTGCATAATATTTAAAATTAACAAGATTTGAATTGTAAATTTCCTCTTAAATGTTAACGCTTTTTGAAATGTCATAATTTTTCGGTTTTTTGTATTGTTTCTTGAAGCTTAAAAAAGAGGAAAAAAAATTGAAAACCAAAACTCTAGTTTTTTCAAATTTTCCATGAAAGCATTCTCCTTTTTCTTTATTTGGACCAACCTACGTCACATTTATGGCACCTAATAAACAGGTAATTAACAACTCTAATAAAATAATGAAAAATAATAATAATTGTGAGTATTTTATAAAACAATTTTACAAAAAAAATCGAGAAAACGAAACGATAGATGATGATAACAGCAACGACAACTTTTAGAAGCCTGTGAGATAATTCACTTTAAAGTATTTTCTCACCTCCGCAATGTTTACAGTTGCATAATTTATTTCAAATCGTGTTTAGATTTTATTGTTGTTTTTTGTGGTTAAAAACATTTTTCTTTTTAATTCCAATTAAAAAGATTGACACTTTTTGTAACAAATGATTATGCATCGAATCGCAACTTTAGGTAATTTATTGATGTGACAAATATTAATTTCTTTATGGGAACTTTCGATAGTTTCTAAAACTTTACTGAAACAATTCTTGTGTGTGTGTGTTTTTTGTTTTGGTAGTTTTTAATGTTTCTGCCATTCATTATGACAGTTGGATAAAAAGCAACCAACACAACAAAATTCATTAGAGTGAGAATTCCGCATGAACGTAGTAAAAAACCGATGTCCCATTTTGTTCATCGTGTTGCGTTATCACTCGCAATCAGTTAATTGCAGCCCTTTTTGTGAATTTTGAATTATTTTTTTTTCTTGATTAGAAGGAAAATTAAAATACTTTCTTTATAATGTTAAAAACGAAACAGTAGAGGATCAATGATTGATCCTTAAGGAACTCCAGAAAATCTTACTAGACAGTAAATAAAAATAAGCAAATGAGCCGTTGAAATATGTGGGAAGATTATCTAGTATGTTTAAAAAACAAAAGCATAAATAATTGTCATTTATCCAATACAAATTGCCATTTAATCCAATTCTTATCACGCCAATGGCTAACAAGTAAAGACAATTGTGTATATTGCTTTGTGGGTACACTCGATAGATTCGATCACTGATCCTTTGGGAACTCCAGAAATTCTACTAACTATTAAATAAAAGTTCAATTAAAAGCAGATGGGCTGATGAAATGTGTGATAAGATTATGTAATGTTTAGAATACAATAAAAGAACAAATAATTGCCATTCTAACCAAAAAATGCCATTTAATCTAATTCTTATCACTCCAAAAGCTAACACATAAAGAGAATTGTGTTATTGTATATTACTTTGAATTAATTAATATACAAAGAAGAAAGATTAGTGTGTATAAAGATTTTCCTAAATATTTTCTCATTATTTTAGTGATATTATCGCTTGTTTAGCCTCATATTCATAAATATAATTAATTTTCTTAAAACAAAAGTTAGTGTGTGTACAAGGTCTTTCCGTAATTTTCAGTTTATGTGGGATTCCTTATATATTTTTAAACGTGCCCATCTAAAATTAGTTTCGGAAAGGGAAAAACTTTAGATCGATGCGACTATTAAAAAAATACTTGAGCTAGACAAATGCAAATGAAGTTTCTAGCAATAAAACTAAGAAAAAGTTTAAATCGATGATGTTAACAAGATCATTTCTTTTGTTGCCACAGAACTTGTAGTAACTGTCCTTCAAAAATTCAATAGCGAGGTCGAATAATAATATTATGAATAACACCTCTCATAATAATTATACCTATAGGAAACATGATTGTAAAACAGTCATTGTAAGCAACACAACAACAACTGCAGATAATGCAAGTGCAGTGTGTGGTACACAGAGCGTAAAAAATTACGCAAAACGCACAATAAAGCGTCGGACGGAAACCGTGCAAGTTTTGAATTCTAAAACTAATTATTATTATTAAGACACGTTAAAAGATTACGTAATTAGCTATCCTATCATTAATAATCAACGTAAAAAAACATTAAAGATTTTGACGTACTAATTTTTGCCAAACAACGTACACACGTAGCTTAAATAAGGTTTACCACCACGACAAAGCGGAGAGGAAAAAATTCAGAAAACGTTTATTTATGAAACTAGAAGAGAGAGGCGTGTTGTAACACCACGAGTCCTTGCCTTCTGTAAGAATCTATTTATCATACAAAATTAATTTTATAGGAAGTATTAACATAGTAGGTTTTTTTTTCTATTTTGGAATGTTGCTTAATTTACAACAAAAATAACTATTCTTAATTACTTCACCGCTACTACTAATACTACTACTACCACCACTAATAGTTACTTCTTCATTGCACAAAATAAAATAAAAAAAAGGAACTCTTAAAAAGGAAGAATTGAAAAACTTCTTTAAAAAGTTACTCTCCAGTCCCGCAGACCGCAAATGTGACGGAAGCTGTATCAAATCAAGAAAACTTTTATCCCAAACGACCTCCAAAATAGCAAGTCCTTTTTTATTAAACGCAGTTTCCTAACTGGACTTCAAAACAAGTACAACATAATGACTACTTAAATCTTTTAAGCGTGTTAAGATTACGTAATCAATAAGTGTAATTAATATATTTTTTTATGTTTCCAAACAGCAGAATTAACAACCTTAAAATTAAATATAAAAATTATTATTTATAATAACAAATTTTCCACAATGTAACCTTCTGTGGTTTTATTGAACCCCGTATTAATGGTTACAAAGTAAAGGAATGAAACCTGACATAATTAACATTATTAGAGATTTGTTTGCTAAAAGATTAAGTTTCTTAAATGTTGTTGAAGTAGAGTTAAATAAGCAAAATGGATTGTTGGAACAGCAACGGTCCAATGATTGAACCTTGGGGAACTCCAAAGGCTTTGTGACGAAAACATATCGACGTACATACTTCTTCTTAACAGTGGCGGATTTAACACTTGAGGGGCCTGAAGCGCTACAAATTTTTGGGGCCCCCAAGGATTAACATAAATTAAGGTCTATAAAACAAAAAATAATAAACTATAAAAAAATAAACAATTTACCAAAATCGAAAACTTTTTATTAACATTATAATAAATTATACTTATATGGATACTGTATTGTACAAATCAATCGGTAAGTGCAGAAAGGTAACATTATGTCCATAATATCAATGTCAAATCAAATATTAATGCAAAAATATATAAAGTACTAACAAAATAATTCAAAATATCTGAACGCAACAAAAACACACGCTCAAAATATAAACAAGCAGAGAAGTGAGGTTGATTAAAATACTACTAAAACAATGGTGGATTCACGCATGCTTATATAAATTTGGATTGGCGGGACCAGGCGAGCTTCGCATCTGTAAAGTATAATCTGTGGTCAAATCCGGCAAATAATTATCTGCCTAGTCATTTACTAAGTGACGGGACAGACAGTAAAACGAGAATAAATCTATACGATTTTGCTTCATGCCTAGGCATGAAGAGGGTTCATTGAATGAAGGTTACTAAATGCCGTTGTTTAGAAGAGGCAGTTAGTAAATGACTTCATGTGCTGTGGGCAAATAAGGTAATAACATGCACATTTTTTGCAGAACATTCTTTAGGCAAGGGTAAAGATTTTCCAAGTGTTCATCTAAAAAAATGTTCTACGAAGAAATGTGCATGTTATTACCTAATTTGCCGACAGCACATTAAGCCATTTACTAACTGCCTGTTCTAATTTAGTAAATTTAGTTTAATTTAGTAAATACCTAGGCATATAACAAAATCAAAAGGCATATAGATTTATGTTCGATTTACTATCTGCCTCGTCACTTAGTAAATGACTAGGTAGCTAGTTAGTTTTCCGGATTTGACTATCTTCCTGCGACATATGTACTGTTCTGACAGGAAAATCTCGCACGATTTTTATCAAGTAGGCTGATTTTTCTTAAATTTTAGACGAGTAACAAAGACTTTTCATGACATGACACAATATCATAGACGCGTCAAAAATAACTATTTCAATAGAAATAAAATAATATTGGCTGATTTTATTATTAATATAAAAAAGAATTTATATCAAGACACATCATTTTGATTTAGAAACTACGTATTTTATTAAATTGTACTTTATGACATATGTCATTAAAAGAAAAATAACAATTTGACATAAGTAAAACTTGCCACTGGATGTAAGACCGTTTACAAAATGAAGAAAATCGAGTGAAATCTTTCTGCCGGCATAGTACTTAATCGTATAATTTTAGGTTTTTGGTATAACTGATTTATTATTCGTTAATTAACATTATACGCACTAATAAATATTAAATAATAGCTATTTATGTAACAAGTACATAATGTAGAACTTTATAGATGAGCTCAGTTTATGGCCGAGCGAGCGAGGCCTATAAAAAGGGCGAGTCTATAAAGTTCGATTATGTAAGAGTTGCATACAAAGCTTTATGTCCGACTCCTAAAATTGGCTTATTATTAAAAAAAATCAGTTTATAAATTTGACATCTATTCTTGACAGAAGAAAATTTGACATGTAATATACAGTTGCCATTGGAAAACTGAATATACTACACTTTATTTTACAACTACCACTTTATTTTACGAGTACAATAATAAGCCAGTTTACTGCCGCAAAACAATACAATAAACAGTACTTTATAATGCAATAGGACATAATAGCTATTTATGTAACAAGTACATAATGTAGGACTTTATAGACAAGCCTCGTTTATGGCCGAGCGAGCGAAGCGGACAAGGCCTATAAAAAGGGCGCGTCTATAAGGTCCGATTATGTAAGAGTTGCATATAAAGCTTTATGTTCGATTCCTAAAATTGGCTAATTATCACTTGTAATTACACGAGTGCTTCGAAATTATCGATTTGTAATACGAACGTTGATTAGCAACCACGAGTGTCATTTTTTGACGTTTTAATTTCCCGACGTGCAACGGAGGGAAATTTGTCAAAAAATGACACGAGTGTTGCGTTTTAATCAACTTGAGTATTACAACAGATAATTTCAGAAGCACGAGCATGTAATTCGGTAAGATTATTTCATGATACAGTTGTTTATTTAAGCATCTACTTATTAACATAAAGATTAGTATTTGACATGAAAGTAAAAAATGGGACACATGTGACACTAGTTTTCAGCGTTGTCACGAAGATAAAAACAGTCGAAAAGGACAATAAAAAATTATTGAATTATCGCTGTAATCCAAAAAATAAAGCCTTGCGATTGGTCAAAAACGAAGTAGAATGAAATAATAAAAAAAAACCAGTTTATAAATTTGACATCTATTCTTGACAGAAGAAAATTTGACATGTAATATACAGTTGTCATACTTTATTTTACTACTATATACTTTATTTTACTACTACCACTTTATTTTACTACTACCACTTTATTTTACGAGTACAATAATAAGCCAGTTTACTGGCGCAATACAATACAATAAACAGTACTTAATAATGCAATCGGACATAATAGTATATTATATTACTAGGAGTAGAAGGAGCTCATTATCTGTTGAGCTCAGAAGTTTGCTGCCGAGGCGTTAGCCGAGGCGTGCAATTTGAGCGAAACAGATAATGAGCCTTCTACTCCGAGTAATATATACTATTTTTTCTTCAAGCATACAAAATATGTTCTCCGAAACTATTTACTCACAACTTTAATATTAAATGTACAATTTTGTAAAGTACAATTTTGAAATAAACCACTAGCATTAGTAGGCATTCCCTCAATGTTTACAATAGCTTGTTTTACATTAGAACTTACATTAGTACCTACAACAGTTTCTTCTACATTAGTGGTAACATTTTCTTGATTTTCATTATCTACAGTGTTAATGGCTGAAGTACCAGGATCCAGTATTTTCATTGCTGTTTGTTTTTTGTGTGTAATAGATTCTTCAATGTATCCCTCCGCAACGGTGGTAGGTTTCCAGCCTCCATGCCTTTTTAACGAAGTTATATCTGCGCCATTATCCACCAAAAGTGTTGCTGAAGTTCGTCTTAGACAGTGTCCAGTATACTCAGCTGGATTTGGAAGTTTCAAATAAGTGGCCACTTCTTTAGGTACATTTGAAATCTTGTGAATACCCATAACAACTCGATGGCATTTACCATTTTGATATTTGATAAAAAATCGGGTTATATTCATATCTGTAGGACGCAGTGAGATATATTGTCTGTATAAATTCAAGTAAAAGTCTCCGAGTATAGTGAATGAGCGTGGCTTTTTTGTCTTATTATCAGGAATTTTCACTAATATCAAATTTCCTAAATCTTCAATGTCATTCACATTCATATGTAGCAACTCATCACAACGGCAAGCTCCTGTGACCCCAAATAACAAAATGACCTACAAATTCCACATAATTAATTATTTCAATGTTATACTGTATGCAAAATTCACCTTTGTAGCCAAATATGTATTATTGGGTGCATTTTTCATGAAGTTGTCAAAGTGTTCTTTACTCAAAACTTTTAATTTCTTTGGCTTGTAGCCATCACTTTGGCGTTTTAAAAATGCTATTAGTTTCGTATATCGGTCAATATTTACATTATGTTTGATGTTAAGTTCTGACTTGATCATTGAATACTGGGCCCACAATGATGAACTCTTCATTTTTTCTGCCAAATGAGAAAAAAACGCCAAAAGAACGTTTTCGGAAAAAGTGTGGGCATTTTGTTCCCTGGTCCATTTTATGAACCTGTCATATGCAAAGTCGTATAATTTTCTAGATTTTGGTGGTATTAACGTTTCAATAGCGGCGTTTGCTACTTCCGCTAGTTCAGGTGGGGTACACTGCATTATTTCTTCAGACATTGTTTTATGTTTACATAAAAACACAATAATTATTCACAACCACGGTCGTATCACAAGCACGCGTAAATTGTTTGTTTACTGTCAGCTGTCAAAATATATCTAGTGAAATTTGTGCTGCCAAAGTAGCCATCCCTAAAGTCACTTTTATTATTATATTAGTATAATCACGACCTTCTAGATTTCACGAGACGAAGTCTCTTATCCGGCCTGGGCACTTTTACGATTTCCCATATAAACTTTGTTTCTGAGAAAACGCAAAATTTCGCCGTTTTGGCGCTAGCTGACACGCTGATGTTTATTTGTCACTTGAAGATATATAGGTTAGATAACCCTTACAAATGTCAAGCATTGCATGTTTACGTAAATATTTTGCGAATTAATTAAATAAATTTATATAATTAAATTAATTATGTTATTAAAATTGATTTACAAGTTCAATAACATTATTGAAATTACAATTTTATAACTTCCCGTGAGCTGGATTTAGGATATAGAGATAGTGAGAAGTAAGTACATTATCTGTTCACGTTTTTGTAATGTTTCTGTTTGCCAAACAAAGTTTTAGCAATTTTTAAAGAATTATATTACTAAGTTCCTGCTTGTGGTCGTGGCAAACCAAAAACTGTGAAAAAGCAATCGGAGTTAGAAATACCTAGTGATGTTAGAATATTAGACGGATTACATTCTCCAGGTAAATGTTCTACAATATGTATTACAAGTTCGATTATTTGGTTGATTAAAAGTGTAAATCTTCTAGTGGAGTATTTTAAGGCACCTCTGTTTTGAAGATTTACAAATCTTATCAGTGAATTTGAACACGAGGTAGCTAACAGAGAATCTATTAGGCTATTGACATTCAATCCTTTCTTCAGTTTTTTTGCAATGTATCCTGCCAGAAGGGCTACAGATGCTGAAAGAATTCGCAATCGAGATGCATAGATAAGGTTTGGAGTTCTTTTATTAATTCTGTTATATTTTTAGGAAGTTCGATGTAGAAATTGACTCTTTCAGGTATCTGTAATTGTTGATCTGTCGAAATAAAGAAGTATATATTATTTTGCTGTTGAGTGTTGGTGTCCATAACCCCAACGTAAGATTTGAAACCATTTTTCTCGTAAGGTAGGTATAATTTGAAGGAAATTCATGAAATGATATTGTAGGATCAGTACTATTACACATTGCATTGCGGCAGTTATACTTTTTTCTGCTAGTGTTTGCCATTACTACGAAAATTTAAACAAATAAGGAAATAACGTAATTATATTAAAAAATAAAGAAAGCTGCCTTAAAAGATTAGGAAAATATAATGTATTGACGATACGCGCAAAATCGACAAAAAGTATAAAAGCGCGCGAAGTTAGCGTAGTTTGAAATTGGCGTTTACGTGTTATATATCCGTTTCCGCATTTTCGTGTTTGGTGGCGCCAGCGGAGAAACACTTGAACTAATGGAGTGCGCAGGCCGGATAAGAGACTTCGTCTCGTGAAATCTAGAAGGTCGTGAGTATAATAATGAAATTGCATTATTATACTGCCAAAAATATTAAAATAATGCCACTGTTCTATGCAGTTGGCGGTGTAAAATAATAGTAATATTATTATACGCTTGAAGAAAAATACATTTATTTTACAATCAGTTATTTTACAATGGAACTTTTCTACTTTTACTATACCAAAAACAATTGACAAAAGTCATTCAGGAATTTTACCCGTTGAAAAGCGTTGTAAAATTCCCCTTCACCGAACGTCTTATCAGAAACCATTAATTCAAGAAATTATAGTCATCATAGTAGTCTGATGACCGCGCTGATGCTGATTGTGCGAGAAAGCAAGTGTTCGGAGCGACAGAGATAATACATTCCTCGCAAGTCTGCTGTGAAACAGTATACTCCGTTACAATATTTTACTTATGCTTGCCTTTTCGTAGAAAACTATAATGTGTCAACCGATATGAATGATATAATCCGTTTTTGTTTCACTTTTCGCGAGAAAGTGAATTCCACGCCAATAATTGTTATTTATCGCGTGTCCAGTGCGGTCCTTGGCAGGAGGCCTCGGCGGGGCCCCCTGACTTGCGGGGCCTGAAGCGGCCGCTTCAAGCGCTTGTGCCTAAATCCGCCACTGCTTCTTAATGGCAAACAATTACCCCCTGAATTCTATAAATGGGCCAAAAGTGAAAATCGAAGACAACGATTTACAGGCTCAGTTTCAGATCGGTAATACAATATAAATAAATACCAGTAGGATATTCCCAGTAATGCTAAAGTAACGAATGCTAACAATACCACTATAATAAAATACCATACACTAATAGTGCTGTACGTGTTGTACCTGTATCAGAATAGTACCCGTATTAGTACCTATGATACGCGTAATACCATAGCACTATCATTGAGCACTATGAAGTTATTTCTAAATCGAAGTCTAAATCTTTATAAGCATTGAATATCGGTCTTCATATAAATCATGTGGGCATTAAGAATAACAATTAGGTCATCTCACGAATCCACAAGTGCATCACGTGATACTAATTTAAGACAGAAATGAATCATATTTTTACATTAACCCATGAGATTCTAACGCTAGTTTGCTTTCTTTTTCTCTGCATTACACTTGCTCTTTTGATTGTTCAAACATGTTGAACAAAGTCACATTGACTTCCGAGTTTCATTGCGGTGTTAAGAAAGCAGGGAGGTTGCAGCCTTTGGAAATCTAGACTTCTATATATAGTCGCTTTAGGGAATTGGCACCTTCTTTTCGAGCAAAATCAAAATCGATGACCAAAGATACATAAACAAAGTTACATAAAACTACATCACCAAAGGAGTCAAGGCGGTCATATTGAGTCGCTTTACTAAACACTGGAAGTGTAGGTTGCTATTTCGAACTAGAGTTGGTTAATTGAAATCAATTGAGCGAAATGGTTATATGAAACCAGTTTTCAAGTGGTCCAATATAATATTGGCATTTAATCTTTGGTTTGTCAGCTCTTTCTTGGTTTTTTTTTGTTATTTGATAAAGTAAACAATTTAAAATAAAAGATTCAAAAGAAGCTATAGCTATTGGGAAAGACTTAAGGCCATTGTAGATTCGCATTTATTAACAAAGATTCTGCAAAATTGGGACTAAAATCACAGTAACTCTAGATTATCTGATTTATATCAGGTCAAGCTCAAAAAGTCCACTTCGCAAAATCAAATGCCTCTCATGTATATATTTAGCTGATTTTGGCATCTACAGCTACATCAGAAAGCTGTTCATTAATTTGACCAATAAAGGGTCTTAACTACTGAGAAACTATAATTCGCTTTTACAGCTGACCAATACTATCCAAATGAATGTTTCCACCCACTCCACCCCTCCTATTGAGTCTCACACCTTTTTTAGGAAGCCCATTGGGAAGTTTTTCATTCATACGAGCTTCATTCAAAGATACGGCACGGGTTTTCCGAAAGTACCCTCTTTGTTTTCTAAACATCCTCGCAAACATTTTGACATCGTTAAAGGATTTGTTTTAGGAAAAAAAATGTTTGCAAACTTCATTAGAAAACACAAAATTGCAATTAATTTAACGTTTTGATGAAAACACAATCAGAATTATTTATTAAATTAAAAATGTATTTGCTCAATAAAACCCATAATTGTTTCTGTAGTTAACTATTAAGATTAAAATAATGTATAATCAAAATATAAAAGCCTAATAAATAATAAGAATTACTAAATAAGATTCCCACAGATGCTTGTCTATATTTTATAAGTAACAAAGGTAAAGTGTAGGAGCGTCCGGATGTGTTTGGTTTATCTTTTATTATCACCATATCATTATTTAGGTGTGCTGATTATAAACACCTTAGTGTTATAATATGTTTGACAGGTGTTAAATGATAACAAGTTATTGTTGCACCTAACGTCTGACCACACAATTATAACACATCTATTCTTATTATCAGCACATCTTAAAAAACATTAATTATTATATTTATAGTTAACACGATTTATTATCATTTGCAGTCCTTTTTTTCGATTTTTATGCGTGATTATGATTATAAAGTAACAAGCGCGAAAAAACTTTTATAACAAATTCTCCCTCTATTTCAACAACTTTTTGTTCGTTCACCAAACCATGCATCCAAAAAACCAAACCGATGAATTAGTTGTCACTAATATTTTCCAAACTTTTTCATTCTAGGTGTTCGGCTCGAAAGCAGAACTTCAACTCCACACCCAAGCGCATATGCGTGAAGCCAAACCGTACAAATGTTCCCAGTGCTGTAAGGCATTTGCCAACAGTTCCTATTTATCCCAGCACACTAGGATTCACTTAGGAATCAAACCTTACCGCTGTGAAATATGCCAGAGGAAGTTCACACAACTATCGCATTTACAACAACATATACGCACTCACACAGGGGACAAACCTTATAAGTAAGTCATGTTTGTTTTTTAACTGAGATTACATTTTTATTAATGGCGACTTTGACTCTTTCAGGTGCCGACATCCAGGCTGCCAAAAAGCATTTTCTCAACTAAGCAATCTGCAGTCACACTCACGTTGCCATCAAACAGACAAGCCATACAAGTGCAATTCGTGCTACAAATGCTTTAGCGATGAACCATCGTTGCTTGAACACATTCCAAAGCACAAGGAGAGCAAACACCTGAAGACGCATATTTGCCAATATTGCGGGAAGAGTTATACGCAAGAGACGTACCTACAGAAACATATGCAAAAGCATGCGGAAAGAACCGATAAGCGACCTCCTATAGGACATACCCTTGGTAAGTTACTTTTTACATAATTTAACATCATTAAGTAAAAAAAAGTTTTGAAGAAGCTTGCACCAGGACCCACCTATACATATAAAAGACAAGCCTCGGCACCCACCAAATTATTGTGTACTGATTTGTTTCACTTGATGGATTTATTGCCCTTTTCACAATGAGATATTTTGATACCTTAACCAAACATTCTTGCAAAAGTTTCTACACGCCATATAAAAATAGATATATAACACCTTTTTTCCTAACATGTTAAGAAATTTTTTATTTTTATCATACACGATTCGTTTCTTTTAAATGGTATATCTTTAAACCATTTCACAATACATACAAAAGAAAAAGAAACAGTACATATAATATGTGGTGGTTAATACCATTGTGTTTAAAACATAATAACTCTGGCCGAACAATATGCATATTGAATATACACTTCAGAATTGTTTTGTTTCTTTTAATGTATCGAACGAAGGCAGTTCTTATACTATCATCCTAATTGTTAAATCTGTAAACTAAAAGAGAGCCAAATAAAACACAATTGAAAGTGACAATAAACAAACCATAAAAGCGATTAAATAGAAACAGTATGTGATACAAATTTTCTATTTTAATTTTTAAATTGCCTGCGTATAAGTTTAGAAGAGTACAGAACTGTATTTTTCCCCTAAGAGTCTACAAAAATAAAATCTGAAAGGTGCATAAAATACAAATATTCAACCAGCAACGATATGACGGTTTGCGTCACGTAATTTTTGATTCATTATGTTGAAATGAGTAAATTTTAACCTTAAAATGACGCAACGAAGACGACAATTTAATAAACGTCGAGCTGGTGCGTCAAATAGCTGCACAAATTTAATGAGATCTTCTCTAGCATCCCGAAATCTATCTCTGTACGTTTTAGTCGATTATCCGATTATCTCAATTAATGTCTTTATTGTTTTTCGGTTTAAAATGGCATTACCAAACAATTTGGGGGTTACTTTTTCCGTACATTTTTGGATAAAAAAGGCAAGAAAGTTTAGAAACTGTTTTCAGTGGTTCTAAAACCAAAATCTTTCTTCGATCTTTTTTCCGCATTCTAGTATTTTTAAATATGATACCTTATTTGAACGTGAACCAACTCCATTTTTTCAAAACTCCGCAATATATGTTTCTATAAAATCAATTAGATTGCTTGGAATATACCTACTCAAGAATTCTCATTTTCTACACTTTTCTCGTTTTAAAAATGTTTTAGTTATTTTTATTCATTGTGGACGCCGACATCTTAGGTCATACGACTACATAAATCGATCCCGACGCCGAGAAATCTTACTCGAATCCGGCTGGTTTCATTGCTCAGTAATACTCTTAGAACAGTGGTTCCCAACGAGGATCCGCGACTAACACAGATTATAAATTTTTTGTTAAATTCTGCTTTTTTTATTGAAAGTTATTAAAAAGTCTTTTAAATTAATGAAATTGATTAGTTAAGCTAATCGCTAATCGCAGCATAATAGCATAAATTTGACATTATAAATCTTCAATTTATGTCAAATGGTGTGCAAAATCTGTTAAATTTCTAAGGGGGCCGTGAAATTAAAAGTTTGAGAACCACTGATGTATAGTGAAGAGTAGATATATCTTCGTTTCCGGTATACATTAAGCCGTGCCACTGTTCAGCCTCGTTCTAATCTCAACTAATTGAAAAAGTGATTGTAAAGGATTTAAACAAACCACGTCGATCACATTTATTTTGGTCATTTTGTCCATGATAACAGGCCTCGGTCTGCAGTCAAATAGTTTCGATGTCTCTGGATTAGATGAGATGCTTTTAATATAAATGTATGACCACCTTCGCCTCCGATGATTTGGCATCGTGTTTTGAAAGGTCTTTTTCTTCACCCTTCAGGTCTTATGCTGGCTGTTTACTAATAAACGCAGAAGCCAGAAATCCCCTATTTCTGGTCCGATTTTGATAAAGCAAAAGCCAGATAAAATGGTTAGCTGTAAGTATAGTTTGGTTTTTAAAAATTGGTTTTTATGGCTCTGAGATTCAAATAGCGGCGGTAACACCTATTGTAAAAATATCTTTAGAAAGAGCATTCAATAACTGTTGTAATTCATGAAATGGATTTGCATTCAGGGCCCTCTTTTCGTTTTTGTTTTCTTTTTTGAGGTAATCTAATTTAAGTATCACAAAATAGAAACAATTGATATATTTTTAGAATTTATATTACAATTTTATTATTATACATATAAAAACAGATACTAAATGGTACAAAGCAAGAAGTATTGTCTTTATAGGTCATCTTCACTATTTATATCACCATCTGACTCGCTGCTGTCAAAATCTACTCTAATTATAAATTTTGGCATAACTTTCCTTTTATGTCGTAATAAATGGAGTTTTTAAAAATTTATGTTATATGTACTTTAAAAGAATTCCTTAATACTTACCTGGTAACATTTGACAGCATAAACTGTACAACTCAGTATCGTTTTATTTATGGCTTTAAGCAATAAGCCTATAACAGTGCTTTGTTGGAATAACTACTATTGTTGTCAAATACCGGCCATAAAAACCAATTTCTGCAGACCAAACTATACCTATACTGCGAAAGTCTTATGTGTATTTTTTGTTCTTTGCCAACTTAAGCGATAATCAACTTTCACGTGTTACATTATTATTATTGCTTTAATATTTCTTCGAAAAAAAATAAGAAAAACCGTTGTATCAGCATTTAGTTAAATTTTTCAAGTGTGCCATGGAAAGCAATGATAACTGTGTAGCTTTTATTGCAATAAAGATACCATACCTATTGTCTATAAAATTTAAGATTGCACGGCGTCACAAACGGAGGTTGTATGAATCAATCTAAAAACCCAGGTAGTCAAATGAAATACTACGGCCATGCATATTTAGAATGTTATCAAATAATTAAAATACAGAACATAAAATACAGGTAACTGTAAAGGTAATATCTACCGAATTGAACCACAAAATTTATCTTTAAATTTTAACATAATGATTGAGGAACATAACCTTAAAAAGTATTATATCTGGCGTCACTGTTGGTTTATATTTATACTCATGAATTTATCATAAATAATATCACAAGTGGTCTGACTTTTTCCGACAAAATTTGTCGTTTCAGATATGAGTAGCTTTGCAACGAAAATTACACGAGTCGACGCAGGAGACGAGTGTAATTTTCCAAAAGCAAAAGCTACGAATGTCTTAAACGATAAATTTTGCAAGAAAAAATTAGACCACGAGTTGTATTCGGCTTGACAATCCACCGAGCAAATTTTTATTTAGCGTGTGTAGTTAATATTAATTTAATTAAATTTGACATTTCATTTTGACAAGTGGTTTTTTCTTAGTGAAAAAACCACTAGTTGTTTTTTCACTATAAAACTAATTTCATTGGTCCCAATTTGAAAAATTCTGTAATTTGATTGGTTAAAAATTTTCGAGTTGGATTGTCTTCAATATCTTCTTCCTGTAATATTTATTCGATTGCTTGTTCAAAAATTCTGTACAGATAAAAATATTATTTTATACATTTTTGCTACAGGTTGGTTTTCTTGGTTAGCTTGTCAAAAATTAAAAACGTCAAATAACGTTTGTACGCTGATTCTAGTGCACACATACTTGACGATATTTATCTCCGTCAGCCCGTCTAACAGGGTATTGCTCATCTAGAACGGTATGCAGATAACATTCGTTAATAATGTTTTCATTTGCTTGTGAATTATTATTCTAGAGTGAAAAAGCCGTTTTCAGTTGCCGTTTATTAATTGATACATATGCAATCTTAAATTTTATAGACAATACATAAACCGAGTTCGGCAATCAAATCAATCTGATTGCTCAAGTAACTAAATAAGGAGGCAATTGACTTAATAATGGTTGCTATAGTTACTCGAGCAATCAGATTAGTTAGATGTAAATTACCGTTAAGTCAGCTTTACTATTTTATTAATTAAACAAACGAACTTTTCTTAGTTTAAACTTAGGTTTAGGTTATGTTGTTAGTTTTTTGAAATATTTTTGTAAATAAGTTTTTAATTTTGTTTAAACACCTCTCTAATCGTCTTTTTTATTTTGATAAAAGTTTTATATTGTAGCAGTCATTTTGTTTATAATTAATAGAATAAAATAGTTATTGCAATAAAAAACTAAGCAGTTATCATTGTTTTCCATGACACACTTGAAAATTTCGTGAAACATCTGAAATTGTGAACCTGTTTTGTTATTTGCTATTTAATATTTGTCATATTTGTTAAGAAATATTACTGCAATAATAATAATTTGTAACACTTGATTGAATTCAAAAAAATACTGTCTACCGGACTAAATTTAAAAACTGTGTCTCTATACTGAGAAAAGCATTTAGTAGGACAAATTAAATTTATTTAATTCAACTAAATATTTAGTTCAATAAACTAAATTTTATTTGATTTAACTAACTATTTAGTTGAATTAAATAAATTTAATTGGTTCTACTGAATGCTTTTCTCAGTGTATTAGGAAAAAATTACACTTGGTCTACCATTTTATTTGGGTTTTGATCTATCGAGATAAGACCTTAAATAATGAAGTTATGGCTTGCAGCGTTTTTTAGTAAACAGACCTGCATTTGGTAACGCACTTTTATAGGGTACGCACGTCAAATTCTAGCCTTTAGTAAGTGGTTTTATTGTTAAACACAACCCCTCAGCCTCCGGCTATGGTCTTCTACCTACGACTTTTGGTGGCATCTTTCCATTTGACCATCTCCATTAATGTCGTTTCATACAGCTATTTTAGTCCCTTTCGTTCTTCGTTACAATCTTACTTCGTGACCCGTCCGACCTACATAGGCGTTTTTGTATACCCATTTCGCGTTTGGGCCTTGAGTATCACAGCCTTGGTAGTGTATTGTCTAGCGTGCTGGATTTTCACCCAATTGGCCCAGGTTCGACTCTTCTGCCGTTTTTCCTTAGCTGTGACACAAATGTGGAATTTGCGCTGTTCTATCTATAAGTCGGCTGCAGCCGCACGTTGGACCTACGTAATAATAATAATAATAATCGGTCCCTCCCTCCCGCACAAGCTTCATTGCTTCTGGGGCCTGGTTTCCAGGTTATGGATTGTAGCAATGATTATTATAATAAGCTCTTCTTTATACAACCATTTCCATTTCCATTCTTCAGAGGTACAGCCACTTTAGCCTTCTAGAGACTTTTTTTATGCCTATCTCGGCCTTCGTCGGGATTGTTACGTTTGACTACTTGAGGCTCCAGTGTTTAATAATGTGGTTCTACATATATCAGCTTCCAACTTTCGGGAAGGGGACTATGCTGGGGTAGAATTACCATTAAGCTAAATAAGCTACAACTTGGGACCTCAGGCCCTCAAAAATTACTAAACGACATTACAGATTTGCTAAATTACAATGAAAAAATGGTTAGATGTTCATGTAATGAACAAAAGGTGTTATTCCAATTTTTCTCAAGTTAACAAATTGCATAAATACCCTAATAGGATGCAATGCAAGATTTATTCATTTATGTAACATTTGTATGAAGTTTGCAGAAAATGTGCATAAAATGCGTAAGCGTTCGTAGAAAATTTTGCGTACATTTTTCAATAATTTTGAACAAGAAAGTTAACAAATCTTAATTCTAATAATTTTTTTAATCGTTCAAAAACAGTCGTATTTTAATATGCAATGATAATTATGATTGACAGTACGGGGGAGTGGACTCAAAAAGATATTACTTTGGGGCCTTGAAAATGGTAAATCCGCCCCTCGGATTATGTATGCACATCTCAGTCTCAAGTCATCGATAAGATGCTTCTATAATATTCTTGAACCTTCGACCTTTTGTACTAGATAGTTTTTATGACCACCTCGGCCTGCGAATTCTAGTAAATATGACGATCACTGGCTCCGATTTTCGGTTCTTTTCATACGACCCGAGTCTCTAACCTTAAATAGTACCTATTTAAATTTTCGGAGCGGTCCTTCTATGTTGCTACGTTCCTGGGCAGCATGCCTTCAGAAAGATAATTCCATATACCAAACTAGGCCTCCGACAGTATTTGCAATCACTCTATAATATGACCTTAACCCTTCATACTTTTCGGAAGTTTTTCATGGCCTCCGGCCTTCTAAAATGTCTTTTTAGAGATCGTCTTATATGGTCACCTTGGTATCATCAGTCCTTCGCTAATTTAATAAGATTGTTTTATATAGCCATAACAAATCTCTGGTAATTATACAGAAACATCTTACAGAGATGTATTATAAATAGTAACCACATTAACATGTGATTATACAGAAATATCTATCTGAATGTTACACTCGACAGGGTTATAAAGAACTACTCCAACTATAAGATCGGTGTGGTTTTTCGGAACTAATTAAAGTAGATATCTGAAAGCCTATACCTTTTTACAGCATGCATCAATTTTCCAAAAGACAGAGGCCAAGGTGGCTGTGTAAGAGACTATATCAAACCATTTCAGGTTTTGCATTCACCAACTCATTATCATAATTAATAATAATCCCATTTTACAGGCCATGAAGGCCCATCGGCGTATAGCAGTAGGCTGCTGTTACTCTAGCCATACGGCACCCAAGAGTGGTGGTAAAGTGGCTAGCTTTACGCACTGACCGCATATTACTACTATTACCGCAGGAAATTATTTCCCTGGTACTTACTCATTTTCACAGGCTGAGTTGACCTGGAAGCCTTAGATATTTTTAAAAAATTCCAATGTATCATCCCTGCATTCACTAACATCATAATTATTTTCTTTCCATTCGTTGTATGCCGAAGGCTGAACTGATTATATATAGTAAGATCCCCATTACTAAATGAAATTTTCAGTATAGATTACCATATGCGTCTATAGATTCTCCAAGACAGCCACTATCGAGACCACCTAAGTTGTATGGGTTAAATAAGTCGATTTATTTTTGCAAACTCACATCGGTTCGGTTTCTGAACAGATTAAGCGAAATAAAGGAGCTACTTTGACGAATTTCGCTAAAATCACCTCAACTTGCAACCGTCGGTACGATTTCGAGTAACTTCCTCAGTGTCAATAGTTTGACCTGGTTTCAGCGAATATTGAATCAGCCAGAATCCCTACTTTTTAAGAGTACCAGAACTAATCTGGACTGGCGGATATTGAATTAATGTTGAAGAACCATCTCATTCGTAGAGTTATCTCGTCCCCCCCTTTTTTTGTTCTGTTGGTTTCGAGCATCTACGTCACTCTCCGGATTCTGGTCCAGATTTAGAGCTTATTATACCAAACAGAATCGTTGCTTTTTTAAGAACTAAAGTTGCAGACGGAACTAATTTTGAAGGACTGCCTCGTTTGTAGAGTTACCTCAGCTCCTGAGTTTTTCGGCCCCGTTTGGCTTCGAGCATCTACGTCATTCTTCGGAAGTTGATAAGGTTTCAGAGCATATTGAATTAATCAGAATCGTTGCTTTTTTAAGAGCACTAGAACTACTACTAGTGACCGAACTAAGGACGACCTCGTTTGTAGAATTACCTCAACTCCTGACTTTTTCAACTCAGTATGGTTTCGAGCATCTACGTCAGTCTTCGGATTTGATAAGGTTTCCGAGCATATTGAATCAATCAGAATCGTTGCTTCTCTAAAAATACTAGAACTACAGCTGCAGACGGAACTATTTTGAAGAACGACTCCGTGTCTAGAGTTACCTCAGCTCCTGATTTTTTCGGCCCCGTTTGGTTTCGAGCATCTACGTCAGTCTTCAGATTTTTATAAGGTTTCTGAGCATATTGAATCAATCAAAATCGTTGCTTTTCTAAGAATACTAGAACTAAAGCTGCAGACGAAACTAATTTTGAAGAACGGCCTCGTTTGTAGAGTTACCTCAGCTCGTGATATTTTCGGCCCCGTTTGGTTTCGAGCATCTACGTCAGTATTCGGAAGTTGAAAAGGTTTCGGAGCATATTGAATCAATCAGAATCGTTGCTTTCTTAAAAACACTAGAACTAGAACTGGATACCGAACGAATTTTAAAAAACGACCTCGTTTGTAGAGTTACATACATCGGTCCCTGATTTTTTGATTCGGTTCTGTTTCGAGCATATACGTCAGTCTCCGGATTTCAGAGCATATTAAACCAAATAGAATCGTTGCTTTTTTAAGAGCAACTACTACAACTAAAGCTGAAGACTGAAGAATTTTGAAGAATTACCTCGTTTGTAGAATATCTCGGTCCCTCATTTCTTCGGCTCCAAAACAAGTGAAAACTAAACAAATCTACTGTTTTTACAATCGTATCAAAGGCCGGAGGCAATATAATCAATAATTTTTGCCTAGCTTCAATTCCGGGATTTGGACAAATGAATTGGAGCATTTTTTATTTTTAAGTTAACAAGAGTAACGAGATTCCGTTAGTATGATCTTAAATGAAATAAAAATGTATAAGAGTGATGTTGAATCAGGATCATCATAATGGACACTTTCAATACAGTGCTTCAAGAGCTTAAATGGAAATGTTGCTATAAACTCTGTATAGAAGCGAGTATTATGGATCTTTATCCCTTGCAGAATTTATGCACGACTTGTGTAAAAGTAAATTTTCCGATAATATATCAAAAAATACTTTCGATTTTCGTTACCAAACTAATAATTTATCCATGGATGAAACAGAAATAACTATTGATGCATTCTTGATTTCTGGTTGCATATTTACCAATATCATTTCAAAAGTGGTCACGCATAAAAATCGCATAATATAACATTCTCACAGCTTTCGTCACAATCTGTTAGTGCGTGAAAATATACTTTTGACTGCAGCAATTAATTAAATGTCGACTTAATTTTGTTTACATTGCGGTAAAAAACTGACCGTTTGAATATTGGTAACTGCAGGTATTGAGTTCGTTGCAGATAGGATCCGATGAGTATAATTGCACCTTTGTTGAATAATAAAGCAATTTTCTTCACCTTTTAACCAGTGACACGCCCAATTTCTTGAACGAATTTTGCCAAAATAAGCATAATTTTTGGGAAAACAATTGAGTCAATGTATAGTCAATATGTACTTGTCTGCCAGAAAAGATTTTAAAAAACTAGTGATGGATAGTTATCGGGCGTCGCAAATCCATTTGGTTTCATAATGCACAAGTTGCTTGATCATTCTTGTAGAAAAGAAAAATAAAAGCAAAGACGTAAGAAGTGTTATATGTATAAAACATGCACGATAAATGCAAAGCATCGCCAGTAGTTGATTTTTTACCCGATAAATATTCATTCAATATCCGGTTAGGGGGTAGAGTTACGGTCCGATCACTAGATATAACTTCGGAAATTGTCGTATAGTTATCGCTAGAGTTTGTGATGTATAGGTTACTGTTTCTGTAGACCTTACATTTCAAAGAAATGTATAGTAAATCCAAATCGTTGCATTATTCAGCCACGATTATAGTAGGATAGCTTTTTAATCGACCTATCCATATCTTTAAATGTTGCCAAAATAATATCCGTCGATGGTATTGAGTGAGCTTTATGCACAAGTCAAGAATGTGTAATGTGTAATATCTGTAATCAATTTCAATTTTTTTTTTCCAGGATTGAACCATCGAGGTCTAGACCACCCATACTGGCCCAAAGTAAGTCCAGACAGTGCAGAAAACATCCACGACTACCCGAATGACATTCCCCGCCAGATTCTGGAGCAGAACGAGGACCTAGTTATAATACGTCAACAGCTAGGTCAGAATCCGCCGGCACCACCTAGTACACCGAACCCGAACTTATCAAACTCCTACGACACAACCATCACCAAATCAAATACCAATTCCGCATTTACACCCATTAGTTCCATGTCTGGCCACCTGAACCATCTGAACCACCAGTTAGCGCCAAACCGACCGTACCTCTACGACGCTATCAGTTTCCAAAAACAGAATAGCCTCGAATTGCCGAAAACGCAGCCGTCTAACGGCTTTCCTAACCAATTAATTTCGCTACATCAGATTAGAAATTACGCTCATCAACCTAATTCGAGCCTCATGGAACATTCCATATTGGGAGGACTCAAAGATAAATAAATTAATGTGTATAATTCGTTATTGTATTAATTGTGTATATAATGTTTTTTTTTCTTCTTGCGGGTACAGTGGATGCATAATTCGTTGCAACAAATTGGGGATTAAAAACACTTATCAGAGAAATAAAGTAAAACAGTCGTAAATTGATCAGTCACTGAGATTGGCTAAATACTTAAAAGTAGTGCATGTAGATAAAATTGTGAATATATTTTATTGTAAGAAATGACTTTTGTATGGTCAAAAACGTAGGTTAATATATATAAATATTAATTAACAATGATTTAAAAGTTTAGTTTTTCTAATGCTAGTGGGATTGATTGACAATTAAGTGTTGGCAAATCATTAAAGAGATATCTGTATCTACCTTTCGAGTGCAATTTTATAATAAATAAATACATTAGGTGATATATAGTACGATGGAATATTGCGAAACCATAAATGGTCGAGACTTCAATATTTAAAGTCTACCATCAAGACCATACAGAAACCATTTCTGTATTGTTTTTTCTAAAAGCCAGTTGCCATGTAGAGATTACGACGTAAAAAAATATTTTATAAAATTTAATATACCTACCCTAAAGTTTGTGCAAAATAAATTATTATGCACCTATTGTAAACATAGCAAAATCGTTATGGGAGAATTTGTAAATTAATAATGCTGTTATTGTTTTTACAGCTCTCCCATAATTATTAATGGTTAGGAAGGAACGAACATTCAAAGCAAAATAAAAAAGACATTTTGAGAAATAACTGTTTAGGGATGAAAGAATTAGCAATTTTATTTTTGTGGATGAATTCATTTTATAAATGGCATAAAAATACTAATATCGTACTTAATTTTCTTTATATTTTTTATTTGTAGATTAATTTTTATACTTTGCTTTCTTCTTTTTTTTGTACTATATGTTTATAATTTTTCTTTCAATTTCTCGCAAGGTATTTTTCATTATAATTACAATATGTAAGGATTTATCCACAAAAATCTTGAAACAAAAGGCTCAATTTTTTAATTTGATTAATAATTGTGTATTTATTTTAATTTAGTTCGTTTTTTATAAATTGGATTATAATTACTATTATTATTATAATTATTATAAATAGATAAAATGTGTTTAAATGTGAAATCTCAAATTTTGTGATTTATAAAAATATATTTTAATTTTTTAGGGGTAGCTCAATTTTTTTAATTTATTTTTTGTATCAGTATAAATATAAACTAAGAGATTTTTGTTTTTAGTATACAGTTTTCCAATGTCTTTCAGAATAGATTTTTGTATTCTTTTTTAAGTTTCTGTTTTTGAGTTGGTACAAATTATTAAAAAAAATAATAAATTTATAAAAAAATACTTTGTATAATGATAAGAGATTTATAGGTGTAAAGCTCAATATGCTCATAAAGTTACGTTTAAAAGTTACGTTGCATATCTACGTTGAGTATACGTTTTTCCCTACACACAATTTGATAGTGATGTATACGTCCCGCTGTTAACGTTTTTAGCGACGTCTTTTTATAATTATTAATTATTGCAAAGAGAAAAATGTTGCATTTGTTGTTACGTTACGTTAACGTCACGCAACGTTATAATAAGTTTTTTCTACTAGCTTTAATTTTGTATTTTGAAAAGTTAAGTTTACTACTCAGACCATAGCAATTGTTCGTATTACGTCACATTAAAAAATACACTATTTGAACAAATTTTTTAATGTACAACGTATTACAAAGAAGCATTAATATGTTAAGTTTAAGAAAATGCTTGTGATCGAATCTTAAAAGAAAGAGTAATAATTATGTTGTATGTATTTATAAGAAAATATCGGTTTTTTTGTTACATATTTACTTAAAAATAAAAAGATATTGATTTTGTTCTACACTTTTCTGTTTTCAATTTATTTATTATTTACTTTTCTTTTTATGGTTTCTCTTATAGTTTTTTCGTTTCAAACGAACATGCACCACACAAACAAATTGATGAAAAATATTTAATAATAATAATAATTTTTTAACCATACACAGTATCCAGTTAGTCAGACATTAAATTGCAGGAAACTAACAAATATTAAAGAAAACTCTTTATTATTATTTTTTTAACACGTTAAACATTAAACTGTGATAATTTCGTACTGAAGGTTTTAACTTTAAGGAAGAGATAGTCAATTTGTAAATACTTTAGCAAATGTGAATTCGTATATTATAAATTTGTACTATAAGAGAGGATTGTATGCGAAAACAAAACAGTGTACAAGGAGTGGAGGGAATTAAAATTTAAAAATTTAGTAGTATTTAAAAGTACTTAAAAAATAATGTAAGAAGTTGATGTTGTCAATGATACAACAGGTTTTTGAATTTATATACACACAACGAATAAGTAACAAATTTTTTCTTTCTTATAGTATATTATTATGCTCATTTAGCATGGTTTCTACTTATGTAAACGGAAGTTTCAGCACACTTAAACAAAAAAAATACTTCACTGGATTTTAAAGTTATATCGGTGTCTCAAACTTAAAAAGTTAATGTTAAGATTAGAATGTTCATTGTAAGTGAAATAAATTATTAAAAATATGTCTTTTTTTTATCATTACTGTATGGTTAAAGACCCCTCTCTCTACAATAATGGCTTTATTAAGTTATTTTTAAACATTTATTTCCCTTATATCTTATCCTTTTTCTATTACTGAAATTAATTTTATTAAAGACATGGTGCTATTAATTTCATTTTTGGACAACGAATTGTATGTACATATGTGTGTGTGGTGCATAGTGAAAGATATTACTGAAATGGTAAGTATTCCAAGTCTCTAATTAGGATGTTCTAAGCAAAATATATAACAAAACCTCTGAAACAAATTTTATATGCATCTTACAAAAAAATCTTTTACAATTAAAAAAATTGTAAAAAGCTAGTATAACCAAATAGCTATATAAAAAAATACAGTAAATATATAGTCCTAGTTATTTATATATCTGTAGTAACAGGTAATTAAAAATGCTAATTTGAGTTAATTATTTATTTCCACGAGACAAAAATGAGCAATTAGAATAAGTCTAAAATAAAACGAATAAATAAAATGACAATAAATGAACAAACTGAAATGATAGTTATTAAAATATGGTTAGAATTATTACTAACGTCCTTCGTATTTATTGTCTTAACTCGTCTTCAAGCATTGAACGCGACCATTACTAACCACTGCATCCTAATTTTTAACTTTTCGCAAAACCTTTAATGATTAACAGAAAGTTATATGTTATCGAAAATTCATCGTTCCCGGTCAGAACAGATATAAACAAATTATGAATAGTTTTCTTATGTATTTATTTAAAAGATATGCTCATTTCATATTTATGTATACAGGGTGTAACTAATAAAAGTACAAATCTCGTAATATAGGGGGTAGCTGTAATGATTTAGAACATACGAAGTAAGCGCCATAAATTCTCGGCCTGATATAAAAAAATAAACTTAGTAAAATATAATTATTTTTATTTTTCAATATAATCTCCCCAAATGCCAATACACGTATTACAACGTCCAATTAATAATTCAATGCCTTTGTAAAAATAATCTGAAGTTTTCCTTCAAAATTCTCAATTACAGCTGCTTGCAACTCGTTCTCGTCCTTAAAACGATGTCCCCTAAGATCTTTCTTTAATTTGGAAAATAAATAACAGTCACTAGGGGCCATATCCGGACTGTACGGTGGATGGCCCTATGCTTCAAAGCCGCATTCGCTAATAGCAGTTTGTGATATTGCAGCAGTATGAACGGGTGCATTGTCGTGTAATAATCGAACACCTCTTGTCAATTTTCCTCGAAGTTTTTCACGAATATTGTTTCTCAATTTATGCAATAAAGACGCATAATATGTACTGTTAACAGTTGTATTGCGTTCTTTAAAATCAATCAGTAAAATGCCGTCACAATCCCAGAATATTGTTGCCATAACTTTCTTTGTCGATTGAACGACTTTCGCCTTTTTGGGACGAGGTTAATCGGGTCGCCGATATTCCATCGATTCCCTTTTGGATAGAAGATCATAATACAGAACCATTGTTTCATCTCTAGTGACAATAACTCCAAAATCGTCTTTGGATCGTCTCCACACAAGTTTAAAAACGAGCTCGCACATTCGACGCGACGTTGACGTTGAACAGCAGAAAGAAGACGCGGTAGTACCCATCTTGCAATAATCTTATTCATACCCAAATGGTCATGAAGAATTCGGCGAACACTTATTGTTTCCAAAATGTCAAACATCACTGCTAACTCCTTAACTTTCAAACGGAGATCTTCTAATACCATTTCTTCAACGATTGCAGCTTTTTAAGGTATTACCGCTTAAATTGGCCGACCGGCGCGCTTATCATCTTCAAGAGATTCTTGCCCCAAACGGAAACATTTTGTCCACTTTTTTACAGTGGAATATGAAGGAGATAAATCACCATAAACGCCACGTTGTTTGATTTGAGTAGGCGCGTGCCCTTCTTTTGTTAAATACTTAATGACCGCGCAATACTCAATTTTCGTTACTAAAATCTATTACGCTTCTAGCCGTAATATATATAGTGTTTGAACCGAGTTTGAACATGTTGGTACCTGTAGAAGCCTGCCGGGCGGAGAATTTATGTCGCTTACCTAGTATTTTCCTTATCAACATGTCGCCTCCTGCTAGTTTTCGAGAAAATCACATTTCACATTTTAAGTACGCCCCACTGTGATTTGAAACTGGCAAAATGCGGAAAGACTTTAATTAATTTTTAGAGATTGATATTAAAATGAAATTTTATGTCAGAAATCGCAAATTCAAAATGGCAGATCGAAGTATAAAAATCTTTATTTCTCAAAGTTTTTTGTGATTAAAATTTAATTTTTATATTTGCGTGTCCTAATGGCTTCATTAGGAATGTCAAACTTATCTTAGTTATGCAGTGAACATTTGTAACTGGAATGCAACGCTTGCAAAACTAGTATTGCAGGCTACATAAGTGCGCCGAATAATAAATAGCCCTGTTAAGGGCGTAACGGTTTTTACTTTATTATTAACGAAATTGTGATACTGTCATCATTTGGGGTGGGTGCATTGTGTTGTGTATGTGCAATAGCTCATGATAAACTTAACATAATAAAATTCAGTTTTATAAAATGATATATCTTTACCTTATAAGTTATAATATCCAAAAGATCCAGTGAATAATTATTTTTTTGCACGTCCTATATATAAGGCTCTACTTTAGTCCCCCAAAAGAGGGCGTAAAGTAGCACTTTTTTTTAGAGTCACTGCATCTAGTCACCTAGGCCAGCTGGTCGATCAGAGTAACGCAAACCGCCGCCATATTGGGGCATAGAAGGGTGATTTTTGATAATGAATAAATTATAAACACGTTTTACGTGTTTGACATATTAGAATTTTGATCTTTCACAATAAGAAAAACCTTTTACAGTAAACGTGGATTTGATTAAATTCAATACATAACAAATAATCAACAATTTCGTGCTTCGTTTGCTCCAATATGGCGGCGGTTTGCGGTACTCTGGTCGACCAGCTGGCCTAGGTAACTAGATGCAGTGACTCTACTTTTTTTGAAAAACTAAGTATTTCCATGACAACAACAAGTAAACAACAAAAAAAAAAGTAATCGCGGTACATGTTAGGATTTATGATCCTGGCGTTTGCAGAGTTCAATTGTCCGAATGACATGTAACGAAATTTTCAGAAAAAATTTTCGAAATTTCGCGATTAATTTTTGCGATTAAGTCCTTTAGGACGTGCAAAAACTAGCGTATATACCACTGGACTAAAGTGCCTTTTAATCCCTTATGTATTTATTTTAAAATAAACTCACATTCGGGATTAAAAGATGCACTTTAGTCCCTGGGTATATAATATACTATTGTTAACAAAAATCATTCTTTGCTGAAAATACTATTGCATTTATACCTCATTAATTTTTTTAACAAAAAAGGTATTTATTCTACGAAATGAAATATAATTATTCTTATTTCATCCAAATTTTTAATTCATTAAGTAGCAATTATTTATGTCAAAAATATATTGGCATACATTCTACTTTGAATTTATAATAATTTTCAACAGTACGTATATACATACACCTGACAAATCTGAACGAGGTCTTGCTGCTTAGTAGCGGGCTTTGTGTGTATGAGATAAGAATGGGAATTTCTACGTCGCGCGGATTACCTAAAGTTAGCGAGGTTATGTAAAAAAACAATTACATAATTTCTAGTGTTGCCAACTGTTATGGTACTTACCAAAATATCCGTAACAAATTTTGCGTACAAAAGTATGTAATTTCTTTAATTATTTAATAATGAACTAACGCAAATAGAAAAAATAGTATAAAGTATTCGTTTGTTTCATAAGACGTTTTAGCGCACTTGTCCTCTTTAGAAAACTCCCCGCTCGCGGGTCGTTTTTTAAACTCGGACGCGTGCGCTAAAAACGTGTCTTATGAAACTAATACTTTAATATACTATTAGAACGTTTTTTTATGACTTTATAGGAAATCAAAATTAATTTTGAATGTGTTTTTTACATATTGGGCAGTATAAGATTATATCCACTATTTGCCAATAAATATTAAAGATATAGGCGGAAGAATCAAAAGAACATTCATCTGTTTCAAGCATGTAAAATAGACCTCGAAATCCACCATGTTTACGACCGTATAAAATGGAAAAAAGATAATTTTTCAACTTATTTCGATTTGTTCCTTAAAGAATAGGTACTGATCAATGGTACTGATCAATCACATTTTGAACAAAAAAATCGACAACGAAAAACTTGATAAAATATAGACAAACATAGAAGAAGCTGTCATTTTTATGATCTAAAAGTCGTCGTATCTCGTAAACGGTAAGAGATAGAGCAAAATGGACAAAAAGATAAACCCTCTTTCTATAACCCCACCAAAAAAGAACACCTTTTCCGTCGGTATCGACAGTCTTCACCTCGACTACACGTTCCATTACGGTAGAAATAACAGTCTACACTCTTTGTTGGCTTTGACGTGGACTCTGGATCGAAGCTACAGACTAAGATCTTCACATCTGTACCTTTAAAAATAACTTCCAGCATGTTTCGAACGATCCTCCAATCCAACTGGTCCCGCCCACAGCCGAGTTTGGGAACTGCCAATTTATTAATGCCCCTGGTAAGGAACTCGGCGCTCAAATCCCATAACGCTCTCCACAGGTCCGCGTATCCGCTTCTGGTAGTAAACCTGTTTCGTTACTAGGTAGTAAATAGAGCGTCCATGATCCGGAAGTGTAAGGTTTTGCCAACAGAGGGATTTTATTCTCGAAGTTCATCCAGCCGTCCAAATTTATTTCTAAATACTACCGCGATCCCTCTTGCCATGCGAAGATCCTCGGAGACACAGTGCGGGATGGAATAAGCAAAAGGGACCCGGAAGAGATCTTTTTGCATCTAAATGATCTAAAAGTCGTCGTATCTCGTAAACGGTAAGAGATAGAGCAAAACGGACAAAAAATAAGCCCCCCTTTCAAAAATCCCCTCAAGAAAGAACCCCCTTTTCGTTGGTAGGGTTGAAACCCTTATAGAGTGCAACAGCAGTTATTTTTTAATGGTGCAGGCTTCGCTTAAAGCATAAAAGAAGCTATCATTTAAATGATCTAAAAGTCGTCGTATCTCGTAAACGGTAAGAGATAGAGCAAAACGGACAAAAAATAAGCCCCCTTTTAATAACCCCCTCAAGAAAGAACCCCCTTTTCGTTGGTAGGGTTGAAACCCTTATAGAGTGCAACAGCAGTTATTTTTTAATGGTGCAGGCTTCGCTTAAAGCATAAAAGAAGCTATCATTTAAATGATCTAAAAGTCGTCGTATCTAGTAAACGGTAAGAGATAGAGCAAAACGGACAAAAAATAAGCCCCCCTTTCAATACCCCCTCAAGAAAGAACCCCCTTTTCGTTGGTAGGGTTGAAACCCTTATAGAGTGCAACAGCAGTTATTTTTTAATGGTGCAGGCTTCGCTTAAAGCATAAAAGAAGCTATCATTTAAATGATCTAAAAGTCGTCGTATCTCGTAAACGGTAAGAGATAGAGCAAAACGAACAAAAAATAAGCCCCCTTTCAATAACCCCCTCAAAAAAGAACCCCCTTTTCGTTGGTAGGGTTGAAACCCTTATAGAGTGCAACAGCAGTTATTTTTTAATGGTGCAGGCTTCGCTTAAAACATAAAAGAAGCTATCATTTAAATGATCTAAAAGTCGTCGTATCTAGTAAACGGTAAGAGATAGAGCAAAACGGACAAAAAATAAGCCCCCCTTTCAAAAACCCCCTCAAGAAAGAACCCCCTTTTCGTTGGTAGGGTTGAAACCCTTATAGAGTGCAACAGCAGTTATTTTTTAATGGTGCAGGCTTCGCTTAAAGCATAAAAGAAGCTATCATTTAAATGATCTAAAAGTCGTCGTATCTCGTAAACGGTAAGAGATAGAGCAAAACGGACAAAAAATAAGCCCCTTTTTAACAGCCCTCTTTTAACAACCCCCTCAAGAAAGAACCCCCTGTTCGTTGGTAGGGTTGAAACCCTTATAGAGTGCAACAGCAGTTATTTTTTAATGGTGCAGGCTTCGCTTAAAGCATAAAAGAAGCTATCATTTAAATGATCTAAAAGTCGTCGTATCTCGTAAACGGTAAGAGATAGAGCAAAACGGACAAAAAATAAGCCCCCTTTTAACAGCCCCCTTCTAACAACCCCCTCAAGAAAGAACCCCCTTTTCGTTGGTAGGGTTGAAACCCTTATAGAGTGCAACAGCAGTTATTTTTTAATGGTGCAGGCTACGCTTAAAGCATAAAAGAAGCTATCATTTAAATGATCTAAAAGTCGTCGTATCTCGTAAACGGTAAGAGATAGAGCAAAACGGACAAAAAATAAGCCCCCTTCCAATGAGCCCCTCAAGAAAGAACCCCCTTTTCGTTGGTAGGGTTGAAACCCTTATAGAGTGCAACAGCAGTTATTTTTTAATGGTGCAGGCTTCGCTTAAAACATAAAAGAAGCTATCATTTAAATGATCTAAAAGTCGTCGTATCTCGTAAACGGTAAGAGATAGAGCAAAACGGACAAAAAATAAGCCCCCCTTTCAAAAACCCCCTCAAGAAAGAACCCCCTTTTCGTTGGTAGGGTTGAAACCCTTATAGAGTGCAACAGCAGTTATTTTTTAATGGTGCAGGCTTCGCTTAAAGCATAAAAGAAGCTATCATTTAAATGATCTAAAAGTCGTCGTATCTCGTAAACGGTAAGAGATAGAGCAAAACGGACAAAAAATAAGCCCCCTTTCAAAAACCCCCTCAAGAAAGAACCCCCTTTTCGTTGGTAGGGTTGAAACCCTTATAGAGTGCAACAGCAGTTATTTTTTAATGGTGCAGGCTTCGCTTAAAGCATAAAAGAAGCTATCATTTAAATGATCTAAAAGTCGTCGTATCTCGTAAACGGTAAGAGATAGAGCAAAACGGACAAAAAATAAGCCCCCTTTTAATAAGCCCCCTTTTAATAACCCCCTCAAGAAAGAACCCCCTTTTCGTTGGTAGGGTTGAAAACCTTATAGAGTGCAACAGCAGTTATTTTTTAATGGTGCAGGCTTCGCTTAAAGCATAAAAGAAGCTATCATTTAAATGATCTAAAAGTCGTCGTATCTCGTAAACGGTAAGAGATAGAGCAAAACGGACAAAAAATAAGCCCCCCTTTCAAAAAGCCCCTCAGGAAAGAACCCCCTTTTCGTTGGTAGGGTTGAAACCCTTATAGAGTGCAACAGCAGTTATTTTTTAATGGTGCAGGCTTCGCTTAAAGCATAAAAGAAGCTATCATTTAAATGATCTAAAAGTCGTCGTATCTCGTAAACGGTAAGAGATAGAGCAAAACGGACATAAAATAAGCCCCCTTTTAATAAGCCCCCTTTTAATAACCCCCTCAAGAAAGAACCCCCTTTTCGTTGGTAGGGTTGAAACCCTTATAGAGTGCAACAGCAGTTATTTTTTAATGGTGCAGGCTTCGCTTAAAGCATAAAAGAAGCTATCATTTGAATGATCTAAAAGTCGTCGTATCTCGTAAACGGTAAGAGATAGAGCAAAACGGACAAAAAATAAGCCCCCCTTTCAAAAGCCCCCTCAAGAAAGAACCCCCTTTTCGTTGGTAGGGTTGAAACCCTTATAGAGTGCAACAGCAGTTATTTTTTAATGGTGCAGGCTTCGCTTAAAACATAAAAGAAGCTATCATTTAAATGATCTAAAAGTCGTCGTATCTCGTAAACGGTAAGAGATAGAGCAAAACGGACATAAAATAAGCCCCCTTTTAATAAGCCCCCTTTTAATAACCCCCTCAAGAAAGAACCCCCTTTTCGTTGGTAGGGCTGAAACCCTTATAGAGTGCAACAGCAGTTATTTTTTAATGGTGCAGGCTTCGCTTAAAGCATAAAAGAAGCTATCATTTAAATGATCTAAAAGTCGTCGTATCTCGTAAACGGTAAGAGATAGAGCAAAACGGACAAAAAATAAGCCCCCCTTTCAAAAACCCCCTCAGGAAAGAACCCCCTTTTCATTGGTAGGGTTGAAACCCTTATAGAGTGCAACAGCAGTTATTTTTTAATGGTGCAGGCTTCGCTTAAAGCATAAAAGAAGCTATCATTTAAATGATCTAAAAGTCGTCGTATCTCGTAAACGGTAAGAGATAGAGCAAAACGGACAAAAAATAAGCCCCCCTTTCAAAAATCCCCTCAGGAAAGAACCCCCTTTTCGTTGGTAGGGTTGAAACCCTTATAGAGTGCAACAGCAGTTATTTTTTAATGGTGCAGGCTTCGCTTAAAGCATAAAAGAAGCTATCATTTAAATGATCTAAAAGTCGTCGTATCTCGTAAACGGTAAGAGATAGAGCAAAACGGACATAAAATAAGCCCCCTTTTAATAAGCCCCCTTTTAATAACCCCCTCAAGAAAGAACCCCCTTTTCGTTGGTAGGGTTGAAACCCTTATAGAGTGCAACAGCAGTTATTTTTTAATGGTGCAGGCTTCGCTTAAAGCATAAAAGAAGCTATCATTTGAATGATCTAAAAGTCGTCGTATCTCGTAAACGGTAAGAGATAGAGCAAAACGGACAAAAAATAAGCCCCCCTTTCAAAAGCCCCCTCAAGAAAGAACCCCCTTTTCGTTGGTAGGGTTGAAACCCTTATAGAGTGCAACAGCAGTTATTTTTTAATGGTGCAGGCTTCGCTTAAAACATAAAAGAAGCTATCATTTAAATGATCTAAAAGTCGTCGTATCTCGTAAACGGTAAGAGATAGAGCAAAACGGACATAAAATAAGCCCCCTTTTAATAAGCCCCCTTTTAATAACCCCCTCAAGAAAGAACCCCCTTTTCGTTGGTAGGGCTGAAACCCTTATAGAGTGCAACAGCAGTTATTTTTTAATGGTGCAGGCTTCGCTTAAAGCATAAAAGAAGCTATCATTTAAATGATCTAAAAGTCGTCGTATCTCGTAAACGGTAAGAGATAGAGCAAAACGGACAAAAAATAAGCCCCCCTTTCAAAAACCCCCTCAGGAAAGAACCCCCTTTTCGTTGGTAGGGTTGAAACCCTTATAGAGTGCAACAGCAGTTATTTTTTAATGGTGCAGGCTTCGCTTAAAGCATAAAAGAAGCTATCATTTAAATGATCTAAAAGTCGTCGTATCTCGTAAACGGTAAGAGATAGAGCAAAACGGACATAAAATAAGCCCCCTTTTAATAAGCCCCCTTTTAATAACCCCCTCAAGAAAGAACCCCCTTTTCGTTGGTAGGGTTGAAACCCTTATAGAGTGCAACAGCAGTTATTTTTTAATGGTGCAGGCTTCGCTTAAAGCATAAAAGAAGCTATCATTTGAATGATCTAAAAGTCGTCGTATCTCGTAAACGGTAAGAGATAGAGCAAAACGGACAAAAAATAAGCCCCCCTTTCAAAAGCCCCCTCAAGAAAGAACCCCCTTTTCGTTGGTAGGGTTGAAACCCTTATAGAGTGCAACAGCAGTTATTTTTTAATGGTGCAGGCTTCGCTTAAAACATAAAAGAAGCTATCATTTAAATGATCTAAAAGTCGCCGTATCTCGTAAACGGTAAGAGATAGAGCAAAACGGACATAAAATAAGCCCCCTTTTAATAACCCCCTCAAGAAAGAACCCCCTTTTCGTTGGTAGGGCTGAAACCCTTATAGAGTGCAACAGCAGTTATTTTTTAATGGTGCAGGCTTCGCTTAAAGCATAAAAGAAGCTATCATTTAAATGATCTAAAAGTCGTCGTATCTCGTAAACGGTAAGAGATAGAGCAAAACGGACAAAAAATAAGCCCCCCTTTCAAAAACCCCCTCAGGAAAGAACCCCCTTTTCATTGGTAGGGTTGAAACCCTTATAGAGTGCAACAGCAGTTATTTTTTAATGGTGCAGGCTTCGCTTAAAACATAAAAGAAGCTATCATTTAAATGATCTAAAAGTCGTCGTATCTCGTAAACGGTAAGAGATAGAGCAAAACGGACAAAAAATAAGCCCCCCTTTCAAAAACCCCCTCAAGAAAGAACCCCCTTTTCGTTGGTAGGGTTGAAACCCTTATAGAGTGCAACAGCAGTTATTTTTTAATGGTGCAGGCTTCGCTTAAAACATAAAAGAAGCTATCATTTAAATGATCTAAAAGTCGTCGTATCTCGTAAACGGTAAGAGATAGAGCAAAACGGACAAAAAATAAGCCCCCCTTTCAAAAACCCCCTCAAGAAAGAACCCCCTTTTCGTTGGTAGGGTTGAAACCCTTATAGAGTGCAACAGCAGTTATTTTTTAATGGTGCAGGCTTCGCTTAAAGCATAAAAGAAGCTATCATTTAAATGATCTAAAAGTCGTCGTATCTCGTAATCGGTAAGAGATAGAGCAAAACGGACAAAAAATAAGCCCCCTTTTAATAAGCCCCCTTTTAATAACCCCCTCAAGAAAGAACCCCCTTTTCGTTGGTAGGGTTGAAACCCTTATAGAGTGCAACAGCAGTTATTTTTTAATGGTGCAGGCTTCGCTTAAAGCATAAAAGAAGCTATCATTTAAATGATCTAAAAGTCGTCGTATCTCGTAAACGGTAAGAGATAGAGCAAAACGGACAAAAAATAAGCCCCCTTTCAAAAACCCCCTCAGGTAAGAACCCCCTTTTCGTTGGTAGGGTTGAAACCCTTATAGAGTGCAACAGCAGTTATTTTTTAATGGTGCAGGCTTCGCTAAAAACATAAAAGAAGCTATCATTTAAATGATCTAAAAGTCGTCGTATCTCGTAAACGGTAAGAGATAGAGCAAAACGGACAAAAAATAAGCCCCCCTTTCAAAAACCCCCTCAAGAAAGAACCCCCTTTTCGTTGGTAGGGTTGAAACCCTTATAGAGTGCAACAGCAGTTATTTTTTAATGGTGCAGGCTTCGCTTAAAGCATAAAAGAAGCTATCATTTAAATGATCTAAAAGTCGTCGTATCTCGTAAACGGTAAGAGATAGAGCAAAACGGACAAAAAATAAGCCCCCTTTTAATAAGCCCCCTTTTAATAACCCCCTCAAGAAAGAACCCCCTTTTCGTTGGTAGGGTTGAAAACCTTATAGAGTGCAACAGCAGTTATTTTTTAATGGTGCAGGCTTCGCTTAAAGCATAAAAGAAGCTATCATTTAAATGATCTAAAAGTCGTCGTATCTCGTAAACGGTAAGAGATAGAGCAAAACGGACAAAAAATAAGCCCCCCTTTCAAAAACCCCCTCAGGAAAGAACCCCCTTTTCGTTGGTAGGGTTGAAACCCTTATAGAGTGCAACAGCAGTTATTTTTTAATGGTGCAGGCTTCGCTTAAAGCATAAAAGAAGCTATCATTTAAATGATCTAAAAGTCGTCGTATCTCGTAAACGGTAAGAGATAGAGCAAAACGGACATAAAATAAGCCCCCTTTTAATAAGCCCCCTTTTAATAACCCCCTCAAGAAAGAACCCCCTTTTCGTTGGTAGGGTTGAAACCCTTATAGAGTGCAACAGCAGTTATTTTTTAATGGTGCAGGCTTCGCTTAAAGCATAAAAGAAGCTATCATTTGAATGATCTAAAAGTCGTCGTATCTCGTAAACGGTAAGAGATAGAGCAAAACGGACAAAAAATAAGCCCCCCTTTCAAAAGCCCCCTCAAGAAAGAACCCCCTTTTCGTTGGTAGGGTTGAAACCCTTATAGAGTGCAACAGCAGTTATTTTTTAATGGTGCAGGCTTCGCTTAAAACATAAAAGAAGCTATCATTTAAATGATCTAAAAGTCGTCGTATCTCGTAAACGGTAAGAGATAGAGCAAAACGGACATAAAATAAGCCCCCTTTTAATAAGCCCCCTTTTAATAACCCCCTCAAGAAAGAACCCCCTTTTCGTTGGTAGGGCTGAAACCCTTATAGAGTGCAACAGCAGTTATTTTTTAATGGTGCAGGCTTCGCTTAAAGCATAAAAGAAGCTATCATTTAAATGATCTAAAAGTCGTCGTATCTCGTAAACGGTAAGAGATAGAGCAAAACGGACAAAAAATAAGCCCCCCTTTCAAAAAGCCCCTCAGGAAAGAACCCCCTTTTCATTGGTAGGGTTGAAACCCTTATAGAGTGCAACAGCAGTTATTTTTTAATGGTGCAGGCTTCGCTTAAAGCATAAAAGAAGCTATCATTTAAATGATCTAAAAGTCGTCGTATCTCGTAAACGGTAAGAGATAGAGCAAAACGGACAAAAAATAAGCCCCCCTTTCTAAAACCCCCTCAGGAAAGAACCCCCTTTTCGTTGGTAGGGTTGAAACCCTTATAGAGTGCAACAGCAGTTATTTTTTAATGGTGCAGGCTTCGCTTAAAGCATAAAAGAAGCTATCATTTAAATGATCTAAAAGTCGTCGTATCTCGTAAACGGTAAGAGATAGAGCAAAACGGACATAAAATAAGCCCCCTTTTAATAAGCCCCCTTTCAATAACCCCCTCACGAAAGAACCCCCTTTTCGTTGGTAGGGTTGAAACCCTTATAGAGTGCAACAGCAGTTATTTTTTAATGGTGCAGGCTTCGCTTAAAGCATAAAAGAAGCTATCATTTGAATGATCTAAAAGTCGTCGTATCTCGTAAACGGTAAGAGATAGAGCAAAACGGACAAAAAATAAGCCCCCCTTTCAAAAGCCCCCTCAAGAAAGAACCCCCTTTTCGTTGGTAGGGTTGAAACCCTTATAGAGTGCAACAGCAGTTATTTTTTAATGGTGCAGGCTTCGCTTAAAACATAAAAGAAGCTATCATTTAAATGATCTAAAAGTCGTCGTATCTCGTAAACGGTAAGAGATAGAGCAAAACGGACAAAAAATAAGCCCCCTTTTAATAAGCCCCCTTTTAATAACCCCCTCAAGAAAGAACCCCCTTTTCGTTGGTAGGGCTGAAACCCTTATAGAGTGCAACAGCAGTTATTTTTTAATGGTGCAGGCTTCGCTTAAAGCATAAAAGAAGCTATCATTTAAATGATCTAAAAGTCGTCGTATCTCGTAAACGGTAAGAGATAGAGCAAAACGGACAAAAAATAAGCCCCCCTTTCAAAAACCCCCTCAGGAAAGAACCCCCTTTTCGTTGGTAGGGTTGAAACCCTTATAGAGTGCAACAGCAGTTATTTTTTAATGGTGCAGGCTTCGCTTAAAGCATAAAAGAAGCTATCATTTAAATGATCTAAAAGTCGTCGTATCTCGTAAACGGTAAGAGATAGAGCAAAACGGACATAAAATAAGCCCCCTTTTAATAAGCCCCCTTTTAATAACCCCCTCAAGAAAGAACCCCCTTTTCGTTGGTAGGGTTGAAACCCTTATAGAGTGCAACAGCAGTTATTTTTTAATGGTGCAGGCTTCGCTTAAAGCATAAAAGAAGCTATCATTTGAATGATCTAAAAGTCGTCGTATCTCGTAAACGGTAAGAGATAGAGCAAAACGGACAAAAAATAAGCCCCCCTTTCAAAAGCCCCCTCAAGAAAGAACCCCCTTTTCGTTGGTAGGGTTGAAACCCTTATAGAGTGCAACAGCAGTTATTTTTTAATGGTGCAGGCTTCGCTTAAAACATAAAAGAAGCTATCATTTAAATGATCTAAAAGTCGTCGTATCTCGTAAACGGTAAGAGATAGAGCAAAACGGACATAAAATAAGCCCCCTTTTAATAAGCCCCCTTTTAATAACCCCCTCAAGAAAGAACCCCCTTTTCGTTGGTAGGGCTGAAACCCTTATAGAGTGCAACAGCAGTTATTTTTTAATGGTGCAGGCTTCGCTTAAAGCATAAAAGAAGCTATCATTTAAATGATCTAAAAGTCGTCGTATCTCGTAAACGGTAAGAGATAGAGCAAAACGGACAAAAAAATAAGCCCCCCTTTCAAAAACCCCCTCAAGAAAGAACCCCCTTTTCGTTGGTAGGGTTGAAACCCTTATAGAGTGCAACAGCAGTTATTTTTTAATGGTGCAGGCTTCGCTTAAAACATAAAAGAAGCTATCATTTAAATGATCTAAAAGTCGTCGTATCTCGTAAACGGTAAGAGATAGAGCAAAACGGACAAAAAATAAGCCCCCCTTTCAAAAACCCCCTCAAGAAAGAACCCCCTTTTCGTTGGTAGGGTTGAAACCCTTATAGAGTGCAACAGCAGTTATTTTTTAATGGTGCAGGCTTCGCTTAAAACATAAAAGAAGCTATCATTTAAATGATCTAAAAGTCGTCGTATCTCGTAAACGGTAAGAGATAGAGCAAAACGGACAAAAAATAAGCCCCCCTTTCAAAAACCCCCTCAAGAAAGAACCCCCTTTTCGTTGGTAGGGTTGAAACCCTTATAGAGTGCAACAGCAGTTATTTTTTAATGGTGCAGGCTACGCTTAAAGCATAAAAGAAGCTATCATTTAAATGATCTAAAAGTCGTCGTATCTCGTAATCGGTAAGAGATAGAGCAAAACGGACAAAAAATAAGCCCCCTTTTAATAAGCCCCCTTTTAATAACCCCCTCAAGAAAGAACCCCCTTTTCGTTGGTAGGGTTGAAACCCTTATAGAGTGCAACAGCAGTTATTTTTTAATGGTGCAGGCTACGCTTAAAGCATAAAAGAAGCTATCATTTAAATGATCTAAAAGTCGTCGTATCTCGTAAACGGTAAGAGATAGAGCAAAACGGACAAAAAATAAGCCCCCTTTTAATAAGCCCCCTTTTAATAACCCCCTCAAGAAAGAACCCCCTTTTCGTTGGTAGGGTTGAAACCCTTATAGAGTGCAACAGCAGTTATTTTTTAATGGTGCAGGCTTCGCTTAAAGCATAAAAGAAGCTATCATTTAAAAGATCTAAAAGTCGTCGTATCTCGTAAACGGTAAGAGATAGAGCAAAACGGACAAAAAATAAGCCCCCCTATCAAAAACCTCCTCAAGAAAGAACCCCCTTTTCGTTGGTAGGGTTGAAACCCTTATAGAGTGCAACAGCAGTTATTTTTTAATGGTGCAGGCTTCGCTTAAAGCATAAAAGAAGCTATCATTTAAATGATCTAAAAGTCGTCGTATCTCGTAAACGGTAAGAGATAGAGCAAAACGGACAAAAAATAAGCCCCCCTTTCAAAAACCCTCTCAAGAAAGAACCCCCTTTTCGTTGGTAGGGTTGAAACCCTTATAGAGTGCAACAGCAGTTATTTTTTAATGGTGCAGGCTTCGCTTAAAGCATAAAAGAAGCTATCATTTAAATGATCTAAAAGTCGTCGTATCTCGTAAACGGTAAGCGATAGAGCAAAACGGACAAAAAATAAGCCCCCCTTTCAAAAACCCCCTCAGGAAAGAACCCCCTTTTCGTTGGTAGGGTTGAAACCCTTATAGAGTGCAACAGCAGTTATTTTTTAATGGTGCAGGCTTCGCTTAAAGCATAAATGAAGCTATCATTTAAATGATCTAAAAGTCGTCGTATCTCGTAAACGGTAAGAGATAGAGCAAAACGGACAAAAAATAAGCCCCCCTTTCAAAAACCCCCTCAGGAAAGAACCCCCTTTTCGTTGGTAGGGTTGAAACCCTTATAGAGTGCAACAGCAGTTATTTTTTAATGGTGCAGGCTTCGCTTAAAACATAAAAGAAGCTATCATTTAAATGATCTAAAAGTCGTCGTATCTCGTAAACGGTAAGAGATAGAGCAAAACGGACAAAAAATAAGCCCCCCTTTCAAAAACCCCCTCAAGAAAGAACCCCCTTTTCGTTGGTAGGGTTGAAACCCTTATAGAGTGCAACAGCAGTTATTTTTTAATGGTGCAGGCTTCGCTTAAAACATAAAAGAAGCTATCATTTAAATGATCTAAAAGTCGTCGTATCTCGTAAACGGTAAGAGATAGAGCAAAACGGACAAAAAATAAGCCCCCCTTTCAAAAACTCCCTCAAGAAAGAACCCCCTTTTCGTTGGTAGGGTTGAAACCCTTATAGAGTGCAACAGCAGTTATTTTTTAATGGTGCAGGCTTCGCTTAAAGCATAAAAGAAGATATCATTTAAATGATCTAAAAGTCGTCGTATCTCGTAAACGGTAAGAGATAGAGCAAAACGGACAAAAAATAAGCCCCTTTTTAACAGCCCTCTTTTAACAACCCCCTCAAGAAAGAACCCCCTTTTCGTTGGTAGGGTTGAAACCCTTATAGAGTGCAACAGCAGTTATTTTTTAATGGTGCAGGCTTCGCTTAAAACATAAAAGAAGCTATCATTTAAATGATCTAAAAGTCGTCGTATCTCGTAAACGGTAAGAGATAGAGCAAAACGGACAAAAAATAAGCCCCCCTTTCAAAAACCCACTCAAGAAAGAACCCCCTTTTCGTTGGTAGGGTTGAAACCCTTATAGAGTGCAACAGCAGTTATTTTTTAATGGTGCAGGCTTCGCTTAAAGCATAAAAGAAGCTATCATTTAAATGATCTAAAAGTCGTCGTATCTCGTAAACGGTAAGAGATAGAGCAAAACGGACAAAAAATAAGCCCCCCTTTCAAAAACCCACTCAAGAAAGAACCCCCTTTTCGTTGGTAGGGTTGAAACCCTTATAGAGTGCAACAGCAGTTATTTTTTAATGGTGCAGGCTTCGCTTAAAGCATAAAAGAAGCTATCATTTAAATGATCTAAAAGTCGTCGTATCTCGTAAACGGTAAGAGATAGAGCAAAACGGACAAAAAATAAGCCCCCCTTTCAAAAACTCCCTCAAGAAAGAACCCCCTTTTCGTTGGTAGGGTTGAAACCCTTATAGAGTGCAACAGCAGTTATTTTTTAATGGTGCAGGCTTCGCTTAAAGCATAAAAGAAGCTATCATTTAAATGATCTAAAAGTCGTCGTATCTCGTAAACGGTAAGAGATAGAGCAAAACGGACAAAAAATAAGCCCCCCTTTCAAAACCCCCTCAGGAAAGAACCCCCTTTTCGTTGGTAGGGTTGAAACCCTTATAGAGTGCAACAGCAGTTATTTTTTAATGGTGCAGGCTTCGCTTAAAGCATAAAAGAAGCTATCATTTAAATGATCTAAAAGTCGTCGTATCTCGTAAACGGTAAGAGATAGAGCAAAACGAACAAAAAATAAGCCCCCTTTCAATAACTCCCTCAAAAAAGAACCCCCTTTTCGTTGGTAGGGTTGAAACCCTTATAGAGTGCAACAGCAGTTATTTTTTAATGGTGCAGGCTTCGCTTAAAACATAAAAGAAGCTATCATTTAAATGATCTAAAAGTCGTCGTATCTAGTAAACGGTAAGAGATAGAGCAAAACGGACAAAAAATAAGCCCCCCTTTCAAAAACCCCCTCAAGAAAGAACCCCCTTTTCGTTGGTAGGGTTGAAACCCTTATAGAGTGCAACAGCAGTTATTTTTTAATGGTGCAGGCTTCGCTTAAAGCATAAAAGAAGCTATCATTTAAATGATCTAAAAGTCGTCGTATCTCGTAAACGGTAAGAGATAGAGCAAAACGGACAAAAAATAAGCCCCTTTTTAACAGCCCTCTTTTAACAACCCCCTCAAGAAAGAACCCCCTTTTCGTTGGTAGGGTTGAAACCCTTATAGAGTGCAACAGCAGTTATTTTTTAATGGTGCAGGCTTCGCTTAAAGCATAAAAGAAGCTATCATTTAAATGATCTAAAAGTCGTCGTATCTCGTAAACGGTAAGAGATAGAGCAAAACGGACAAAAAATAAGCCCCCTTTTAACAGCCCCCTTCTAACAACCCCCTCAAGAAAGAACCCCCTTTTCGTTGGTAGGGTTGAAACCCTTATAGAGTGCAACAGCAGTTATTTTTTAATGGTGCAGGCTACGCTTAAAGCATAAAAGAAGCTATCATTTAAATGATCTAAAAGTCGTCGAATCTCGTAAACGGTAAGAGATAGAGCAAAACGGACAAAAAATAAGCCCCCTTCCAATGAGCCCCTCAAGAAAGAACCCCCTTTTCGTTGGTAGGGTTGAAACCCTTATAGAGTGCAACAGCAGTTATTTTTTAATGGTGCAGGCTTCGCTTAAAACATAAAAGAAGCTATCATTTAAATGATCTAAAAGTCGTCGTATCTCGTAAACGGTAAGAGATAGAGCAAAACGGACAAAAAATAAGCCCCCCTTTCAAAAGCCCCCTCAGGAAAGAACCCCCTTTTCGTTGGTAGGGTTGAAACCCTTATAGAGTGCAACAGCAGTTATTTTTTAATGGTGCAGGCTTCGCTTAAAGCATAAAAGAAGCTATCATGTAAATGATCTAAAAGTCGTCGTATCTCGTAAACGGTAAGAGATAGAGCAAAACGGACAAAAAATAAGCCCCCTTTTAATAAGCCCCCTTTTAATAACCCCCTCAAGAAAGAACCCCCTTTTCGTTGGTATGGTTGAAACCCTTATAGAGTGCAACAGCAGTTATTTTTTAATGGTGCAGGCTTCGCTTAAAGCATAAAAGAAGCTATCATTTAAATGATCTAAAAGTCGTCGTATCTCGTAAACGGTAAGAGATAGAGCAAAACGGACAAAAAATAAGCCCCCCTTTCAAAAACCCCCTCAGGAAAGAACCCTCTTTTCGTTGGTAGGGTTGAAACCCTTATAGAGTGCAACAGCAGTTATTTTTTAATGGTGCAGGCTTCGCTTAAAGCATAAAAGAAGCTATCATTTAAATGATCTAAAAGTCGTCGTATCTCGTAAACGGTAAGAGATAGAGCAAAACGGACATAAAATAAACCCCCTTTTAATAAGCCCCCTTTTAATAACCCCCTCAAGAAAGAACCCCCTTTTCGTTGGTAGGGTTGAAACCCTTATAGAGTGCAACAGCAGTTATTTTTTAATGGTGCAGGCTTCGCTTAAAGCATAAAAGAAGCTATCATTTAAAAGATCTAAAAGTCGTCGTATCTCGTAAACGGTAAGAGATAGAGCAAAACGGACAAAAAATAAGCCCCCCTTTCAAAAATCCCCTCAAGAAAGAACCCCCTTTTCGTTGGTAGGGTTGAAACCCATATAGAGTGCAACAGCAGTTATTTTTTAATGGTGCAGGCTTCGCTTAAAGCATAAAAGAAGCTATCATTTGAATGATCTAGAAGTCGTCGTATCTCGTAAACGGTAAGAGATAGAGCAAAACGGACAAAAAATAAGCCCCCCTTTCAAAAAGCCCCTCAAGAAAGAACCCCCTTTTCGTTGGTAGGGTTGAAACCCTTATAGAGTGCAACAGCAGTTATTTTTTAATGGTGCAGGCTTCGCTTAAAACATAAAAGAAGCTATCATTTAAATGATCTAAAAGTCGTCGTATCTCGTAAACGGTAAGAGATAGAGCAAAACGGACATAAAATAAGCCCCCTTTTAATAAGCCCCCTTTTAATAACCCCCTCAAGAAAGAACCCCCTTTTCGTTGGTAGGGCTGAAACCCTTATAGAGTGCAACAGCAGTTATTTTTTAATGGTGCAGGCTTCGCTTAAAGCATAAAAGAAGCTATCATTTAAATGATCTAAAAGTCGTCGTATCTCGTAAACGGTAAGAGATAGAGCAAAACGGACAAAAAATAAGCCCCCCTTTCAAAAACCCCCTCAAGAAAGAACCCCCTTTTCGTTGGTAGGGTTGAAACCCTTATAGAGTGCAACAGCAGTTATTTTTTAATGGTGCAGGCTTCGCTTAAAACATAAAAGAAGCTATCATTTAAATGATCTAAAAGTCGTCGTATCTCGTAAACGGTAAGAGATAGAGCAAAACGGACAAAAAATAAGCCCCCCTTTCAAAAACCCCCTCAAGAAAGAACCCCCTTTTCGTTGGTAGGGTTGAAACCCTTATAGAGTGCAACAGCAGTTATTTTTTAATGGTGCAGGCTTCGCTTAAAACATAAAAGAAGCTATCATTTAAATGATCTAAAAGTCGTCGTATCTCGTAAACGGTAAGAGATAGAGCAAAACGGACAAAAAATAAGCCCCCCTTTCAAAAACCCCCTCAAGAAAGAACCCCCTTTTCGTTGGTAGGGTTGAAACCCTTATAGAGTGCAACAGCAGTTATTTTTTAATGGTGCAGGCTTCGCTTAAAGCATAAAAGAAGCTATCATTTAAATGATCTAAAAGTCGTCGTATCTCGTAATCGGTAAGAGATAGAGCAAAACGGACAAAAAATAAGCCCCCTTTTAATAAGCCCCCTTTTAATAACCCCCTCAAGAAAGAACCCCCTTTTCGTTGGTAGGGTTGAAACCCTTATAGAGTGCAACAGCAGTTATTTTTTAATGGTGCAGGCTACGCTTAAAGCATAAAAGAAGCTATCATTTAAATGATCTAAAAGTCGTCGTATCTCGTAAACGGTAAGAGATAGAGCAAAACGGACAAAAAATAAGCCCCCTTTTAATAAGCCCCCTTTTAATAACGCCCTCAAGAAAGAACCCCCTTTTCGTTGGTAGGGTTGAAACCCTTATAGAGTGCAACAGCAGTTATTTTTTAATGGTGCAGGCTTCGCTTAAAGCATAAAAGAAGCTATCATTTAAAAGATCTAAAAGTCGTCGTATCTCGTAAACGGTAAGAGATAGAGCAAAACGGACAAAAAATAAGCCCCCCTATCAAAAACCTCCTCAAGAAAGAACCCCCTTTTCGTTGGTAGGGTTGAAACCCTTATAGAGTGCAACAGCAGTTATTTTTTAATGGTGCAGGCTTCGCTTAAAGCATAAAAGAAGCTATCATTTAAATGATCTAAAAGTCGTCGTATCTCGTAAACGGTAAGAGATAGAGCAAAACGGACAAAAAATAAGCCCCCCTTTCAAAAACCCTCTCAAGAAAGAACCCCCTTTTCGTTGGTAGGGTTGAAACCCTTATAGAGTGCAACAGCAGTTATTTTTTAATGGTGCAGGCTTCGCTTAAAGCATAAAAGAAGCTATCATTTAAATGATCTAAAAGTCGTCGTATCTCGTAAACGGTAAGCGATAGAGCAAAACGGACAAAAAATAAGCCCCCCTTTCAAAAACCCCCTCAGGAAAGAACCCCCTTTTCGTTGGTAGGGTTGAAACCCTTATAGAGTGCAACAGCAGTTATTTTTTAATGGTGCAGGCTTCGCTTAAAGCATAAATGAAGCTATCATTTAAATGATCTAAAAGTCGTCGTATCTCGTAAACGGTAAGAGATAGAGCAAAACGGACAAAAAATAAGCCCCCCTTTCAAAAACCCCCTCAAGAAAGAACCCCCTTTTCGTTGGTAGGGTTGAAACCCTTATAGAGTGCAACAGCAGTTATTTTTTAATGGTGCAGGCTTCGCTTAAAACATAAAAGAAGCTATCATTTAAATGATCTAAAAGTCGTCGTATCTCGTAAACGGTAAGAGATAGAGCAAAACGGACAAAAAATAAGCCCCCCTTTCAAAAACCCCCTCAAGAAAGAACCCCCTTTTCGTTGGTAGGGTTGAAACCCTTATAGAGTGCAACAGCAGTTATTTTTTAATGGTGCAGGCTTCGCTTAAAACATAAAAGAAGCTATCATTTAAATGATCTAAAAGTCGTCGTATCTCGTAAACGGTAAGAGATAGAGCAAAACGGACAAAAAATAAGCCCCCCTTTCAAAAACTCCCTCAAGAAAGAACCCCCTTTTCGTTGGTAGGGTTGAAACCCTTATAGAGTGCAACAGCAGTTATTTTTTAATGGTGCAGGCTTCGCTTAAAGCATAAAAGAAGCTATCATTTAAATGATCTAAAAGTCGTCGTATCTCGTAAACGGTAAGAGATAGAGCAAAACGGACAAAAAATAAGCCCCTTTTTAACAGCCCTCTTTTAACAACCCCCTCAAGAAAGAACCCCCTTTTCGTTGGTAGGGTTGAAACCCTTATAGAGTGCAACAGCAGTTATTTTTTAATGGTGCAGGCTTCGCTTAAAACATAAAAGAAGCTATCATTTAAATGATCTAAAAGTCGTCGTATCTCGTAAACGGTAAGAGATAGAGCAAAACGGACAAAAAATAAGCCCCCCTTTCAAAAACCCACTCAAGAAAGAACCCCCTTTTCGTTGGTAGGGTTGAAACCCTTATAGAGTGCAACAGCAGTTATTTTTTAATGGTGCAGGCTTCGCTTAAAGCATAAAAGAAGCTATCATTTAAATGATCTAAAAGTCGTCGTATCTCGTAAACGGTAAGAGATAGAGCAAAACGGACAAAAAATAAGCGCCCCTTTCAAAAACCCCCTCAGGAAAGAACCCCCTTTTCGTTGGTAGGGTTGAAACCCTTATAGAGTGCAACAGCAGTTATTTTTTAATGGTGCAGGCTTCGCTTAAAACATAAAAGAAGCTATCATTTAAATGATCTAAAAGTCGTCGTATCTCGTAAACGGTAAGAGATAGAGCAAAACGGACAAAAAATAAGCCCCCCTTTCAAAAACCCCCTCAAGAAAGAACCCCCTTTTCGTTGGTAGGGTTGAAACCCTTATAGAGTGCAACAGCAGTTATTTTTTAATGGTGCAGGCTTCGCTTAAAGCATAAAAGAAGCTATCATTTAAATGATCTAAAAGTCGTCGTATCTCGTAAACGGTAAGAGATAGAGCAAAACGGACAAAAAATAAGCCCCCCTTTCAAAACCCCCTCAGGAAAGAACCCCCTTTTCGTTGGTAGGGTTGAAACCCTTATAGAGTGCAACAGCAGTTATTTTTTAATGGTGCAGGCTTCGCTTAAAGCATAAAAGAAGCTATCATTTAAATGATCTAAAAGTCGTCGTATCTCGTAAACGGTAAGAGATAGAGCAAAACGAACAAAAAATAAGCCCCCTTTCAATAACTCCCTCAAAAAAGAACCCCCTTTTCGTTGGTAGGGTTGAAACCCTTATAGAGTGCAACAGCAGTTATTTTTTAATGGTGCAGGCTTCGCTTAAAACATAAAAGAAGCTATCATTTAAATGATCTAAAAGTCGTCGTATCTAGTAAACGGTAAGAGATAGAGCAAAACGGACAAAAAATAAGCCCCCCTTTCAAAAACCCCCTCAAGAAAGAACCCCCTTTTCGTTGGTAGGGTTGAAACCCTTATAGAGTGCAACAGCAGTTATTTTTTAATGGTGCAGGCTACGCTTAAAGCATAAAAGAAGCTATCATTTAAATGATCTAAAAGTCGTCGTATCTCGTAAACGGTAAGAGATAGAGCAAAACGGACAAAAAATAAGCCCCTTTTTAACAGCCCTCTTTTAACAACCCCCTCAAGAAAGAACCCCCTTTTCGTTGGTAGGGTTGAAACCCTTATAGAGTGCAACAGCAGTTATTTTTTAATGGTGCAGGCTTCGCTTAAAGCATAAAAGAAGCTATCATTTAAATGATCTAAAAGTCGTCGTATCTCGTAAACGGTAAGAGATAGAGCAAAACGGACAAAAAATAAGCCCCCTTTTAACAGCCCCCTTCTAACAACCCCCTCAAGAAAGAACCCCCTTTTCGTTGGTAGGGTTGAAACCCTTATAGAGTGCAACAGCAGTTATTTTTTAATGGTGCAGGCTACGCTTAAAGCATAAAAGAAGCTATCATTTAAATGATCTAAAAGTCGTCGAATCTCGTAAACGGTAAGAGATAGAGCAAAACGGACAAAAAATAAGCCCCCTTCCAATGAGCCCCTCAAGAAAGAACCCCCTTTTCGTTGGTAGGGTTGAAACCCTTATAGAGTGCAACAGCAGTTATTTTTTAATGGTGCAGGCTTCGCTTAAAACATAAAAGAAGCTATCATTTAAATGATCTAAAAGTCGTCGTATCTCGTAAACGGTAAGAGATAGAGCAAAACGGACAAAAAATAAGCCCCCCTTTCAAAAACCCCCTCAAGAAAGAACCCCCTTTTCGTTGGTAGGGTTGAAACCCTTATAGAGTGCAACAGCAGTTATTTTTTAATGGTGCAGGCTTCGCTTAAAGCATAAAAGAAGCTATCATTTAAATGATCTAAAAGTCGTCGTATCTCGTAAACGGTAAGAGATAGAGCAAAACGGACAAAAAATAAGCCCCCTTTTAATAAGCCCCCTTTTAATAACCCCCTCAAGAAAGAACCCCCTTTTCGTTGGTAGGGTTGAAACCCTTATAGAGTGCAACAGCAGTTATTTTTTAATGGTGCAGGCTTCGCTTAAAGCATAAAAGAAGCTATCATTTAAATGATCTAAAAGTCGTCGTATCTCGTAAACGGTAAGAGATAGAGCAAAACGGACAAAAAATAAGCCCCCCTTTCAAAAACCCCCTCAGGAAAGAACCCTCTTTTCGTTGGTAGGGTTGAAACCCTTATAGAGTGCAACAGCAGTTATTTTTTAATGGTGCAGGCTTCGCTTAAAGCATAAAAGAAGCTATCATTTAAATGATCTAAAAGTCGTCGTATCTCGTAAACGGTAAGAGATAGAGCAAAACGGACATAAAATAAACCCCCTTTTAATAAGCCCCCTTTTAATAACCCCCTCAAGAAAGAACCCCCTTTTCGTTGGTAGGGTTGAAACCCTTATAGAGTGCAACAGCAGTTATTTTTTAATGGTGCAGGCTTCGCTTAAAGCATAAAAGAAGCTATCATTTAAAAGATCTAAAAGTCGTCGTATCTCGTAAACGGTAAGAGATAGAGCAAAACGGACAAAAAATAAGCCCCCCTTTCAAAAATCCCCTCAAGAAAGAACCCCCTTTTCGTTGGTAGGGTTGAAACCCATATAGAGTGCAACAGCAGTTATTTTTTAATGGTGCAGGCTTCGCTTAAAGCATAAAAGAAGCTATCATTTGAATGATCTAAAAGTCGTCGTATCTCGTAAACGGTAAGAGATAGAGCAAAACGGACAAAAAATTAGCCCCCCTTTCAAAAAGCCCCTCAAGAAAGAACCCCCTTTTCGTTGGTAGGGTTGAAACCCTTATAGAGTGCAACAGCAGTTATTTTTTAATGGTGCAGGCTTCGCTTAAAACATAAAAGAAGCTATCATTTAAATGATCTAAAAGTCGTCGTATCTCGTAAACGGTAAGAGATAGAGCAAAACGGACATAAAATAAGCCCCCTTTTAATAAGCCCCCTTTTAATAACCCCCTCAAGAAAGAACCCCCTTTTCGTTGGTAGGGCTGAAACCCTTATAGAGTGCAACAGCAGTTATTTTTTAATGGTGCAGGCTTCGCTTAAAGCATAAAAGAAGCTATCATTTAAATGATCTAAAAGTCGTCGTATCTCGTAAACGGTAAGAGATAGAGCAAAACGGACAAAAAATAAGCCCCCCTTCCAAAAACTCCCTCAGGAAAGAACCCCCTTTTCATTGGTAGGGTTGAAACCCTTATAGATTGCAACAGCAGTTATTTTTTAATGGTGCAGGCTTCGCTTAAAACATAAAAGAAGCTATCATTTAAATGATCTAAAAGTCGTCGTATCTCGTAAACGGTAAGAGATAGAGCAAAACGGACAAAAAATAAGCCCACCTTTCAAAAACCCCCTCAAGAAAGAACCCCCTTTTCGTTGGTAGGGTTGAAACCCTTATAGAGTGCAACAGCAGTTATTTTTTAATGGTGCAGGCTTCGCTTAAAACATAAAAGAAGCTATCATTTAAATGATCTAAAAGTCGTCGTATCTCGTAAACGGTAAGAGATAGAGCAAAACGGACAAAAAATAAGCCCCCCTTTCAAAAACCCCCTCAAGAAAGAACCCCCTTTTCGTTGGTAGGGTTGAAACCCTTATAGATTGCAACAGCAGTTATTTTTTAATGGTGCAGGCTTCGCTTAAAGCATAAAAGAAGCTATCATTTAAATGATCTAAAAGTCGTCGTATCTCGTAAACGGTAAGAGATAGAGCAAAACGGACAAAAAATAAGCCCCCCTTTCAAAAACCCCCTCAAGAAAGAACCCCATTTTCGTTGGTAGGGTTGAAACCCTTATAGAGTGCAACAGCAGTTATTTTTTAATGGTGCAGGCTTCGCTTAAAACATAAAAGAAGCTATCATTTAAATGATCTAAAAGTCGTCGTATCTCGTAAACGGTAAGAGATAGAGCAAAACGGACAAAAAATAAGCCCCCCTTTCAAAAACCCCTTCAAGAAAGAACCCCCTTTTCGTTGGTAGGGTTGAAACCCTTATAGAGTGCAACAGCAGTTATTTTTTAATGGTGCAGGCTTCGCTTAAAGCATAAAAGAAGCTATCATTTAAATGATCTAAAAGTCGTCGTATCTCGTAAACGGTAAGAGATAGAGCAAAACGGACAAAAAATAAGCCCCCTTTTAATAACCCCCTCAAGAAAGAACCCCCTTTTCGTTGGTAGGGCTGAAACCCTTATAGAGTGCAACAGCAGTTATTTTTTAATGGTGCAGGCTTCGCTTAAAGCATAAAAGAAGCTATCATTTAAATGATCTAAAAGTCGTCGTATCTCGTAAACGGTAAGAGATAGAGCAAAACGGACAAAAAATAAGCCCCCCTTTCAAAAACTCCCTCAAGATAGAACCCCCTTTTCGTTGGTAGGGTTGAAACCCTTATAGAGTGCAACAGCAGTTATTTTTTAATGGTGCAGGCTTCGCTTAAAGCATAAAAGAAGCTATCATTTAAATGATCTAAAAGTCGTCGTATCTCGTAAACGGTAAGAGATAGAGCAAAACGGACAAAAAATAAGCCCCCCTTTCAAAAACCCCCTCAAGAAAGAACCCCGTTTTCGTTGGTAGGGTTGAAACCCTTATAGAGTGCAACAGCAGTTATTTTTTAATGGTGCAGGCTTCGCTTAAAACATAAAAGAAGCTATCATTTAAATGATCTAAAAGTCGTCGTATCTCGTAAACGGTAAGAGATAGAGCAAAACGGACAAAAAATAAGCCCCCCTTTCAAAAAGCCCCTCAAGAAAGAACCCCCTTTTCGTTGGTAGGGTTGAAACCCTTATAGAGTGCAACAGCAGTTATTTTTTAATGGTGCAGGCTTCGCTTAAAGCATAAAAGAAGATATCATTTAAATGATCTAAAAGTCGTCGTATCTCGTAAACGGTAAGAGATAGAGCAAAACGGACAAAAAATAAGCCCCCTTTTAATAAGCCCCCTTTTAATAACCCCCTCAAGAAAGAACCCCCTTTTCGTTGGTAGGGTTGAAACCCTTATAGAGTGCAACAGCAGTTATTTTTTAATGGTGCAGGCTTCGCTTAAAGCATAAAAGAAGCTATCATTTAAATGATCTAAAAGTCGTCGTATCTCGTAAACGGTAAGAGATAGAGCAAAACGGACAAAAAATAAGCCCCCCTTTCATAAACCCCCTCAGGAAAGAACCCCCTTTTCGTTGGTAGGGTAGAAACCCTTATAGAGTGCAACAGCAGTTATTTTTTAATGGTGCAGGCTTCGCTTAAAGCATAAAAGAAGCTATCATTTAAATGATCTAAAAGTCGTCGTATCTCGTAAACGGTAAGAGATAGAGCAAAACGGACAAAAAATAAGCCCCCCTTTCAAAAACCCCCTCAGGAAAGAACTCCCTTTTCGTTGGTAGGGTTGAAACCCTTATAGAGTGCAACAGCAGTTATTTTTTAATGGTGCAGGCTTCGCTTAAAACATAAAAGAAGCTATCATTTAAATGATCTAAAAGTCGTCGTATCTCGTAAACGGTAAGAGATAGAGCAAAACGGACATAAAATAAGCCCCCTTTTAATAAGCCCCCTTTTAATAACCCCCTCAAGAAAGAACCCCCTTTTCGTTGGTAGGGTTGAAACCCTTATAGAGTGCAACAGCAGTTATTTTTTAATGGTGCAGGCTTCGCTTAAAACATAAAAGAAGCTATCATTTAAATGATCTAAAAGTCGTCGTATCTCGTAAACGGTAAGAGATAGAGCAAAACGGACAAAAAATAAGCCCCCCTTTCAATAAGCCCCCCTTTCAATAACCCCCTCAAGAAAGAACCCCCTTTTCGTTGGTAGGGTTGAAACCCTTATAGAGTGCAACAGCAGTTATTTTTTAATGGTGCAGGCTTCGCTTAAAGCATAAAAGAAGATATCATTTAAATGATCTAAAAGTCGTCGTATCTCGTAAACGGTAAGAGATAGAGCAAAACGGACAAAAAATAAGCCCCCTTTTAATAAGCCCCCTTTTAATAACCCCCTCAAGAAAGAACCCCCTTTTCGTTGGTAGGGTTGAAACCCTTATAGAGTGCAACAGCAGTTATTTTTAATGGTGCAGGCTTCGCTTAAAGCATAAAAGAAGCTATCATTTGAATGATCTAAAAGTCGTCGTATCTCGTAAACGGTAAGAGATACAGCAAAACGGACAAAAAATAAGCCCCCCTTTCAAAAACCCCCTCAAGAAAGAATCCCCTTTTCGTTGGTAGGGTTGAAACCCTTATAGAGTGCAACAGCAGTTATTTTTTAATGGTGCATGCTTCGCTTAAAGCATAAAAGAAGCTATCATTTAAATGATCTAAAAGTCGTCGTATCTCGTAAACGGTAAGAGATAGAGCAAAACGGACAAAAAATAAGCCCCCCTTTCAAAAACCCCTTCAGGAAAGAACCCCCTTTTCGTTGGTAGGGTTGAAACCCTTATAGAGTGCAACAGCAGTTATTTTTTAATGGTGCAGGCTTCGCTTAAAGCATAAAAGAAGCTATCATTTAAATGATCTAAAAGTCGTCGTATCTCGTAAACGGTAAGAGATAGTGCAAAACGGACAAAAAATAAGCCCCCCTTTCAAAACCCCCCTCAGGAAAGAACCCCCTTTTCGTTGGTAGGGTTGAAACCCTTATAGAGTGCAACAGCAGTTATTTTTTAATGGTGCAGGCTTCGCTTAAAGCATAAAAGAAGCTATCATTTAAATGATCTAAAAGTCGTCGTATCTCGTAAACGGTAAGAGATAGAGCAAAACGGAAAAAAAATAAGCCCCCTTTTAATAGCCCCCTCAAGAAAGAACCCCCTTTTCGTTGGTAGGGTTGAAACCCTTATAGAGTGCAACAGCAGTTATTTTTTAATGGTGCAGGCTTCGCTTAAAACATAAAAGAAGCTATCATTTAAATGATCTAAAAGTCGTCGTATCTCGTAAACGGTAAGAGATAGAGCAAAACGGACAAAAAATAAGCCCCCCTTTCAAAAACCCCCTCAAGAAAGAACCCCGTTTTCGTTGGTAGGGTTGAAACCCTTATAGAGTGCAACAGCAGTTATTTTTTAATGGTGCAGGCTTCGCTTAAAACATAAAAGAAGCTATCATTTAAATGATCTAAAAGTCGTCGTATCTCGTAAACGGTAAGAGATAGAGCAAAACGGACAAAAAATAAGCCCCCCGTTCAGAAACCCCCTCAGGAAAGAACCCCCTTTTCGTTGGTAGGGTTGAAACCCTTATAGAGTGCAACAGCAGTTATTTTTTAATGGTGCAGGCTTCGCTTAAAACATAAAAGAAGCTATCATTTAAATGATCTAAAAGTCGTCGTATCTCGTAAACGGTAAGAGATAGAGCAAAACGGACAAAAAATAAGCCCCCTTTTAATAGCCCCCTCAAGAAAGAACCCCCTTTTCGTTGGTAGGGTTGAAACCCTTATAGAGTGCAACAGCAGTTATTTTTTAATGGTGCAGGCTTCGCTTAAAACATAAAAGAAGCTATCATTTAAATGATCTAAAAGTCGTCGTATCTCGTAAACGGTAAGAGATAGAGCAAAACGGACAAAAAATAAGCCCCCCTTTCAAAAACCTCCTCAGGAAAGAACCCCCTTTTCGTTGGTAGGGTTGAAACCCTTATAGAGTGCAACAGCAGTTATTTTTTAATGGTGCAGGCTTCGCTTAAAACATAAAAGAAGCTATCATTTAAATGATCTAAAAGTCGTCGTATCTCGTAAACGGTAAGAGATAGAGCAAAACGGACAAAAAATAAGCCCCCCTTTCAAAAACCCCCTCAGGAAAGAACCCCCTTTTCGTTGGTAGGGTTGAAACCCTTATAGAGTGCAACAGCAGTTATTTTTTAATGGTGCAGGCTTCGCTTAAAGCATAAAAGAAGCTATCATTTAAATGATCTAAAAGTCGTCGTATCTCGTAAACGGTAAGAGATAGAGCAAAACGGACAAAAAATAAGCCCCCCTTTCAAAAACCCCCTCAGGAAAGAACCCCCTTTTCGTTGGTAGGGTTGAAACCCTTATAGAGTGCAACAGCAGTTATTTTTTAATGGTGCAGGCTTCGCTTAAAACATAAAAGAAGCTATCATTTAAATGATCTAAAAGTCGTCGTATCTCGTAAACGGTAAGAGATAGAGCAAAACGGACAAAAAATAAGCCCCCCTTTCAAAAACCCCCTCAGGAAAGAACCCCCTTTTCGTTGGTAGGGTTGAAACCCTTATAGAGTGCAACAGCAGTTATTTTTTAATGGTGCAGGCTTCGCTTAAAGCATAAAAGAAGCTATCATTTAAATGATCTAAAAGTCGTCGTATCTCGTAAACGGTAAGAGATAGAGCAAAACGGACAAAAAATAAGCCCCCCTTTCAAAAACCCCCTCAGGAAAGAACCCCCTTTTCGTTGGTAGGGTTGAAACCCTTATAGAGTGCAACAGCAGTTATTTTTTAATGGTGCAGGCCTCGCTAAAATCATAAAAGAAGCTATCATTTAAATGATCTAAAAGTCGTCGTATCTCGTAAACGGTAAGAAATAGAGCAAAACGGACAAAAAATAAGCCCCCCTTTCAAAAAGCCCCTCAGGAAAGAACCCCCTTTTCGTTGGTAGGGTTGAAACCCTTATAGAGTGCAACAGCAGTTATTTTTTAATGGTGCAGGCTTCGCTAAAATCATAAAAGAAGCTATCATTTAAATGATCTAAAAGTCGTCGTATCTCGTAAACAGTAAGACATAGAGCAAAATGGACAAAAAAATAAACCCTCTTTCTATAACCTCACCAAAAAAGAACACCTTTTCCGTCGGTATCGACAGTCTTCACCTCGACTACACATTCCATTACGGTAGAAATAACAGTCTACACTCTTTGTTGGCTTTGACGCGGACTCTGGATCGAAGCTACAGACTAAGATCTTCACATCTGTACCTTTAAAAATAACTTCCAGCATGTTTCGAACGATCCTCCAATCCAACTGGTCCCGCCCACAGCCGAGTTTGGGAACTGCCAATTTATTAATGCCCCTGGTAAGCAACTCGGCGCTCAAATCCCATAACGCTCTCCACAGGTCCGCGTAACCGCTTCTGGTAGTAAGCCTGTTTCGTTACTAGGTAGTAAATAGAGCGTCCATGATCCGGAAGTGTAAGGCTTTGCCAACAGAGGGATTTTATTCTCGAAGTTCATCCAGCCGTCCAAATTTATTTCTAAACACTACCGCGATCCCTCTTGCCATGCGAAGATCCTCGGAGACACAGTGCGCGATGATGGGGACCCGGAAGAGATCTTTTTGCATCTCGGTTGTGACTCCGAATCGCGCTTTTCTAGTTCCCGAAAATGCAACCATAAATTCTCCAAAGGTTGGCTGATCATCTTCAGGCCTTACGGTATTGACAGCCACTTCAGCCTCATCTTCCCGATCCGTCTCATAGTGCGTCCGACGATTGGAGTGTACCACCTTTGGTTTCCCTTTGGCAATTTCTGTATGCGGTAAATCAAATCATTTATTTGTTTCTTCACCTGGTATGGGCCATCCTGATTTCGCTGTAACTTTGGCGAGTAGCCCCAACGTCTTTGCGGGTTATATAACCAAACAAGCTGTCCAGGTTTAAACCCTCCTTCTTGGCCTCTCACATCGTACAAAGTCTTCATTCGGTCACTCGCAATTCGGGTATTGTTTCGGGTTCGGTCGTGAATATCCTCTAACTTCTTCCTTAAGTTGACAACATAATCATTTCCGGCTACCTCCTGCTCTGCAGGTGGAGTTCCAAATTCCAGATCACACGGTAACCGTAACTAGCATCCAAACATCACAGACGCTGGTGACTGACCGGTTGTTTCGTGAACCGATGCACGATAAGCCATCAGGGACCGATGCAGGTATTGATCCCAGTCTCGTTGATGATCGGAGACGTCCTTCACCAAATCTTGCCCATTGTACGATTCATGCGTTCATAAGCCTCACCGGTACTGTATTTCCAACCTTGATCAGCGCTTTTACCACCAGTATGCCACTATGGAGTTTCTTATCACAGACAGGTTCCATCATTCGCACACATCCTACCCGAAGATCTCCATTCAAACCTGCCTCGACAACTAATGATCTCGTTCCGCCCCGGCAATATCACGTCTTCTGTCAGCAAGACCCTTACGACAGGGTCTTTTCGTGGGTGCAAAGGAAGCTCTTCGTTACCGACCTGCAAAACACCCTCCTTCAAATCCAACGTAAAACCAGGTAAATTTTCTCAGGACGTCCATTCCCAAGATGAACTCGTCAGTGATATCCGCTACCAGCACCTCATGATCACGGTTTTCACTTCCGATGCCAACGTTTATCTTCACTACTCTACGTGTTGGTATTACTTCACCTGTCGCCGTACGCAGTTGAGTAGTTGTCGATAACAGCTTCATACTTGTTCGTAGAACGTCAGGACGTATAATGGATTTTGTCGCCCCCGTATCAATAAGTAGTGGAACAATTCGGCTAGCAATCTTCCCATCTGTAAACAAACTACCGGTACTATTCTTTGAGGTTACGGCATGGAAGGTGATCTCCGGCGCACCTCCACTTAAGGTCAACGTTCGCCCCCCTCTCGTTGACCTCCTTTAGTTTTCCGACGGAAAACTGAACTTGTTTTGGTTTTAGGGCAACGGTGTTGTATGTGCCCTTGGTCGCCGCAATTCCAGCAACGGGGCCCTCGAACTTCTTGAAGATTCTTCTTACGGCTTTCTTCCTTCCGAAGAACTCTCAGTACTAACTCCTCTAGGTGATCTTTAGAACCTTCTTCTTCTTCCACAACGGCTCGAACACTCCCGTGACTTCGGGACGCTTGTTTTGCGGCCCTCAGATTCTAAGGCATCAGCAAGCGCATCATCAATTGTTCTTGGTCGTGCCAGCCTCCATGATTGTCGTGTTTCCCCGTCTCTTAGTCCATCAATGAAGGTCTGCTGAAACAAACGTTTTTCCACCAAGAGAAAACAACAATAAAAGGCCCCGCGATTGGGCAACAGTGAAACAAAGGTTTTTTTAACCGGACTAAATAAACAAAGCTTAAACTTTCAAACGAAAAGTTCACTTTACATAAACTAAATTTAGAACACAAGATGTAATACTTACTGTATATAGAATGCTCCGACTTTCATTAAGACGTCTTTTCTCACATTATAGCTCAGGATGTAGGTAAAAATGTCGGATTATCTCCGATGACAATAAAGAAATTTTGATGGTTATAATTTTAATAATACAATACAAAACCTTGATAAGAATTCTTATTCAAAGGACCAAAATACGTAAGAATACATTGTTTTGTGCAGCCGTATATGACTCACGCCGATGAATCATACATGCAGGTGTTCATGAATCATACATCTTGCCGCCGGAATCTAGAATGTTCGATGACGGCGTATAGGGTTTTCTATTCGTTACAATATCATAAACTTTTTTCATGATCCTATGACCACCAAAAACTGACCTCCTTGTTCAAGAAGTTCCTTAATGATTCTGATATTTTTGATAAATTAGAAATAAAACATTTGAAGAAATTAAACATGTCTAACAGTTGCTGAGTTTCATTTTTATTTTTCGAGCTTTTAAAATTTATTACTGATTTAACCCTATCCTCGTCAACTCTTTTACATCTGCTTTACAAAAATTCACTCCTAAACATTTAATTCCTGTAAATTGATTTTTTCCGGATTAAATTTTATATTTAAATCGTTAGCTCTTTTTTATATCTCAATAATCTGCAGGCATTTGTACACCAGATTACACAAAACCCCAGGATTACACGGATATCACAAAGATACACAGATTTCACATTGATACACAGAATACAACGATTTTAGAACGAATTTCACAGATTACACAGAATTTCATAGAGCTCGTACACCAAATTCTAGCAGGTAAAGATTTGAATACCAGATTACACAAAACTGCAGCATTGCACTGGTTTCATAGCAGCACATATATACATAACTATAATTTGAATGTGATATTTTATTTACTATTGTTCCCGTTCTAAATAACAATACTGTTGTTTATTTATTAAAATTGTACCTAGATTATCTGTGTGAACCATTAATTATTCACGCCGATTAAAATTTATTTTTTAAACTATCGTATTAATGTAAGATATTTTTAAGCACGGCAACGGAGCTTGTTGTATTACCATTACATCTTGGTTGGATTAGGGAATTATATTTAGCACCTGTTTTTACTGTGAAATCTTTATTGTATCCCTCTCTTTTTCACATAGAACTTTTTTTGATCTCTCCCTTTCATTGCCAATATTGTTAGCTGTTTTTCGTTTATTATATTTCAATAATTTCAGGGACGGCTCTAGCAATTTTTCTAGGTGGTGTGAGATCTCCCGATTGCGCTCCGCATTGGCTGGTATTATACCTCAGTGAAGTGCTCGGACTAAGCTCGGGCATAACTTGAATCAAGTCAAAATAAATCAAATCTCACTTTATTCTAAAACTCTTTGAACATCTTTGAAGATGATGAAATTTAGAAATATATTGCATTATAGATAAATTTTAAGATTCCTTTGAGAGACTGCGCGATTATAACAATTCAAAATAATAACAATTTCGGACATAATAATGAGGAGTTGCTCATTTGCTGCAATTACGATTAGTGATATAATAGAGACTAGAATTTTTTAAAAACCTACCAGCGGCCTGAACAAGCTACATTTTTGCTGATAAGATAAATGAAATCGGGTTTAAGAGATTTTTACATAATTACATAAGGTTATTACTATTATTATTATTATTAAAGGTTATTAATTAAAGAAACCTCTGCTTGCTCTTATATTTCTTAGTTTCTTAGAGATAAAAGTTTAAGTAGGATAAAATCCAGCTATAACTAAAAATGTGTGCATCACAAAAAGAGATTTTGGCATGTAACATTGTCTTGGATTATTTAGATACTGATTGTTATAATTTCAGAGTAGTATCTTTGCTAAATATACACGTAAAATTTATGACTTAGCTTCCTGTTAGGTTTATGCCTAATTAATTGACGAAAATACGAAGCGAATTTGGAGACGAAATTTCTGAAAAACCTGCTGATGAAGATGGATTGAAATAGTTAAGTGGATTTATTTACTTATTATTTGTATTTAATTGTATTATGAGTTTAAAAAAAGGTATTTAAGAATGTAGAAATTTGTATAAGTAGTATGTAAAGTATCTAAGTTGAGCAAATCCAGAATCTATAATAAGAAAGGCGTACTTTTCCCATCGACTATGATTCATGCATGTCAATAGCAAGGCAAATTACTTGGATTTCGATTAAATGTACATTAGTTACTGAACATGTCTTCATTTTTTGATACAGAATAAAAACGTTATTGAACGTAACTGCCTAAATTGTATGTTTGTATATAAACAATTATAGCATACATTATATGTGTATATTGTGTATATATAGACAGCTTTATATATATATATATATTCCTCATTGCTTAAATGCCTTTTTAAAAGACATTACAAGACTACATTACTACATGTATATCTAAGTAAGTATTTAACATTTCATGTTTCTTTTACTTTTAGTGTAGATTAAAAGTTAGTAAACATTTTATATTAATGGTAAGGTACAAGGATATTATTCAACGTGTAATAATAAAGACATCATGTTTGACATAAATATGTAAATGCATGTAGCTGTTACTCCAAAATTTGGTATTCACTCTGTTATTATTATGAGTATTCTGAAATATTAATTCCTAGACGTGTTATTACATCTGGTACAAAAAACGCTTTTAACGAACGAGCATTGCTTTTTTGGCGTTATTAAAACAATAGAAAACAGTATCTATTTTATACAAAAACAACCTTTGTGTTTGTTACAGCCACGAGGATAATTTAAAATGAATATTTTAACGAATAGTAGTAATAATAATTCAAGTTCTGTGGGTAAAGAATTACCGGCAAACTGCGAGTTTTAGTTAGAGCAAGGAATATTCTTTTTTGAGAAACACTAAAATTGCAGTTAGTCTTGCCCTTTTTATTTTTTAAGTCATGTTTCCAAAAAATAAATGTAGTATAATAAAAAGATGTTTCCATGAAGGGCAGCCGTAGACTTTGGTGGAAATATCTTATCAAATCGGTTTATCGAGTCGTTAAACAAGTTACAAAAACAAGAGCAAACCACAAAATTACAGGTCTATAAAGCTACAACACAAATGTAGCACACAACAAAATTGTTTAAGCTATTATTTAAAGCTAATTTACTGCTATTTTACTGTACAAAAAGAAAATTTGCTGCTTTAGCCGTTTTCCAGAAAAACGAAAAAATAATTGTGCATAATAGTAATAATCGCCCCTGCCTGCCGCACAAGCTTTATAGCTTCTGGGGCCTGGTTTCCAGGTTATGCGTATTAGTAATTGTTATTATTATTAATAATAAAGCTCATTTTCATAATTTCCCGCTTTCGGTAAAAAGAAATAAAATTGTAATAAATAATTAATGCAATTTTTTTATTAAATGTTTAATGATGTTGCATTTAACGTATTACTCCATGCAGAGTTGTTGATGATGCAACATTTTGTTTTTCAGTTTTTGAAAATATTATTATAACATTGGCATTTTTAAGTTTTACCATGATCCTTGCCTACGCAGATATGGGGTTTTCTAATAACTGTAATAAAAATTTAACAAAGCTGAAAGCACCATGACGAAATGTAGGTACGAAATCGATTAGTAAAATAGAGGATATTTTTGAATGAAATATTGGCAATTATTGTAAAAAAGTTACAAGTACTGTTATTGTAAAACCATACTGTTTAAAAAGACCACTATTACATTTAAAAATATTTCCACTTATTTGTTAAAAAGAGCAAAAATTCCAGATGAAATCTCTTTTTGAATACGTATAATTCTATAATTGACAAGTTTGTTTAATGAATGGTCGGGTACCTGCCGGTACTTTAATAATCCCTTAATTGACAAAAATAGACAGGTTATCAAAGGATTTGCATGTGATTGCAATTCAAGTTAAATGCTTCCTTGCCTTCTTTGTCGGTTTTGGTTTTGCAGATTTTCTAACAGTTTTAAAATGTCTTGGATTTTAGTTTTGCCCATATTTTAAGAATTTTCAAGAGCATTTTAGGTTTGTAAATTACGATAAATATAGGATGGCGAGGGTTAAGTTTACTTGAATGCATTCATAAAATTAATTTTGGATTTGCGGATTGGATCGATTTTAGTTTTGGCAATTCTCTAAGAATTCTAGATTTGTGAACTACGGAAAATGTAGGATGAGAGGGTTAAATTTATTTGAATGTGTGCTTAAAATTCATTCATTATTAGGTGCTTAAGTGTAAAAGTAAAAGTCGAGTGTAGAATTGAAAATAAAGAAAACGCGAACGAATACTTAAGGAAAAAATGAATGTAAACTTTTATTATTCCAGAAATGTAGATGGATGTAATATTTAAAGCCGTAATATATAATGTACTTTGGATATCCATTTACTGCTTTTTAATTTAATAAATGATTTTCATTAATTACACTGTGCTACACAGGAAATATACAAGACCTCCTACCTATCTAAACGGTTTGATATTGAAGAGTAAAGACTTTTCATACTTGTAGAATTTTCCCATCACTTCTAGTTTTTTTCTCAGCCTGCTGAATGTAAGTCATTAGCAAATGTCTTGTTACGAGCAGGCAGCACATTTAACAATTCTGGTAAAAGAAACGACGTACGTTTCGGAACATAGTTTCTTTTGTTTACAAACAACACCAAATTTAACCAGTTTTAAAGGTTGCTACGCTACCTAGAGTGGCTTTGTATAATAACAATAGAGTAATAAAAACTGCTATTTTCAAGTGAGTTTCTTATTTTACTGGAATAGAAAACAGCCGTTTCACTTCTACTATCGTTTCTTCTATTTTAAGAAATAAATATCGTATGATTTTTTTTACTTTATTATAAACTCTATTAATTTATTTACGAGTTTGATTTGTTTATTTACAAAGTTTAATTATTTTGTAAACACTCAAAAAAAACTAAATTTTTAGTACTAACTGTAATCAGTTTTTATTGTAAAAATTAGTAAAAATAATAATAATCAAAACTAATAATCAAACCCCAAGTTTCCAAAAAATCAGATTGGGCATACAAACGAGGCATATTTAAACATTTAGGGCCGGTTTATTCACCTTCAGGTAAAATTCCCAGTAGTTGCCGGTCAAATAAATTAAGTTTAATAATAAATACAGTTTGGGTATATTCACAGGATTATATCTTGAAAGTAGTTTTTGGAATGTTTATGAGAAAGGGTCCAACTTTTGCACTCAGGTAATGCATGCAAGAGAGAGATGGGTATTTGACAGAATAATGTGTTAGAGAGAAAAATTAAACCCATTGACTAATATAGTTAAAAGGAGGCGGGATTTAAAAAAATCTGTAATCACAAATATATTTTAAAAATTTTAGGTAAACAGAAATTAATGATATATTATATGATCTAAGATTCTATGCTTTGCCAAGGATGTTTCTTAATTTTTGTTTTTAGTAGTTACTATATCGATGTTTCTAGTTTTTTCTTAGTTTGTAGTATTTTTATTAAAACAACTGAATATTTAATAACTTTTAAAAATTTACATAAAAAACGCCTATATTATTACTTTATTTTTATTTATCGCTTACATTAATTTCTGCGATTATTTAATTATCTAAAATACTCCTAAACCTCTATTTCTTGATGATTGTTTTCATTATTATTTACGTTTAGTTATTTTTTGTTAAAGGTAAAGAATGAAACATACACACGCTATATAAATTTGTTTAACTAGTAGATGCTTCTATTTAAAATGACGATTTTATAAAGTGTGTGAAAGAAATTTTGAATAGAATGAGTAACAAGAGATTTTACAAACGTGTTTTTAAAACAAGCGTTAAAGAATTTAAATATCTTTGCCAGGTAGTTGTCCATCTCTGTTTAATTCGGTCTCTTTCGTACACAGTATAATAAGTGGTATTTCGATTCTTAAAGCAGCAACGCCCTTACTCGGGACAAGACATTTGCTAGAGACTGTACCTCATCCAGTTTTGATGCCTTGCACTACTCTAATGACTAAAACTTAGATCACATTTTAGAAATGTTTTCTCTACTGGGAAGATAAGAAGTGTAGCTTTACAAAAGTTTAGAAATAATGAAAATCGGTAAAGAAATGACTGATTTGAGCCTGAAATAGTCACGAGTTCAGTGATAAACAGTCAACAGTCAGTTTTTTTGTACATTTTACCTTGCAAAAAGTCAAGTAGTTTTAGTTTTTGGATATGTTTAGTATGGTGGGGCCCTTATTAGGAATTTAAGTTTTTTACCATCTATTTGTAAATGTACCTTTCTAGTTTTCGTACCTTGCACTGCTCTAACGACTAGAGTTTAGCCATTTCTTGTCATATTTTGGAAATCTGTTTTCTGCTGGGAAGAGAAGAAGTCTTTGTTTACAAAAGTTGTAAAATAATGAAAATCGGTAAAAAGTCTTTATTCTTCAATTTTATTCATCAAAACAGTTATGTAGGTGGGAGGTTTTGTATATTTATTTTTTTTATTTGTAGTACAGTGTAATTTATTACGATTCCTCTTGCCGAGATCGGAAAATTAACAACTTCGCACAGGTGTAGTAATAAAGTATTTATTACAATTTTATTTCTTCTTATCGAGTGGCAATTATAGAATTATACGTATTCAAAAAGAGATTTCATCTGGAATTTTTGCTCTTTTTAACAAATAAGTGGAAATATTTTTAAATGTAATAGTGGCTTTTTAAACAGTATGGTTTTACAATAACAGTACTTGTAACTATTTACAATAATTGCCAATATTTCATTCAAAAATATTCTCTATTTTACTAAAAGATTTCGTACATGCATTTCGTCATGATGCTTTCATGTTAAATTTTTATTACAGTTATTAGAAAACCCCATTTCTGCGTAGGCAAGGATCATGATAAAACTTAAAAATGCCAATGTTATAATAATATTTTCAAAAAATGAAAAACAGAATGTTGCATTGCATAATACGTTGAATGCAACATCATTAAACATTTAATAAACAAAATTGCATTAATTATTTATTACAATTTTATTTCTTCTTGCCGAAAGCGGGAAATTTTGAAGATGAGCTTTATTATTAATAATAATAATAGGTAATTACTAATACGCATAACCTGGAAACCAGGCCCCAGAAGCTATGGAGCTTGTGCGGCAGGCAGGGGCGATTATTACTATTATGCACAATTATTTTTTTCGTTTTTCTGGAAAACGGCTAAAGCAGCAAATTTTCTTTTTGTGCAGTAAAATAGCAGTAAATTAGCTTTAAATAATAGCTTAAATAATTTGTTTGTGTACTACATTTGTGTCAAGTCTTCGTATTAAGCTAGCTCACAACGTTTTTCTGGAAAACGGCTGAAGCAGCAAATTTTCTTTTTGCGCAGTAAAATAGCAGTAAATTAGCTTTAAATAATAGCTTAAACAATTTTGTTGTGTGCTACTTTTGTGTTGTAGCTTTAGAGACCTCAAAATTACTAGTCTTCAAATTAGTCAATTTTAGATCGTACTAAATGCTTCATTTTTTAGAGAAATAACTCACCGAAAAAGATTTATTTCAATTGTCTGGAAGAAACTTTTAAAATTTTCCATAGATAAGTAATAATTAAACCCAATTACGTATTTGAGTCCTTGAACAGTTTTTACTAAATTACAAACAAAAAGGGAATTACTAGATTTTGAATAAACAGGTCAATTTCTTGAGCCTATTTTTTATAGAAACTGTTACCTTTTGTCGAAACAGCTATTCAAAAAAATATTTATTTGAATTGCCTGAGGAAATTAATTTTTAATTTCGACTTTATAATTAAATTTCCATTAATAATAAATGGATAAATGAGTCCATTTATTGAGATAGTAAACAGCTTACTAAAGCAAAACCAAAACACTACAGAATTACTAAATTTCTAATAAACCAGCTATTTTTGGGCCTACATTGATTTTGAATAAACAAACTGATCTGTTGGCTCTATTTTATATTTGCTAAATTTCTTATACAAGCAATTCTTTGAAAAAGATTATTTGAAGTTCTTGGAACTATTTTGAAACAGTAGTATTTCTATTGAAAAAAATTAACCTACATTGTGCTGAAATATTAAAATCAATTCGTGGAAGTTTAAAAAGGGTGAAATCATTCTTGGAACTATTTTATAGTAGTATTCTTTGAAAGAATTTAACCCAGTTTTTTATTACTAACCTTCATCCATTGTCATCGAATATTAAAATGAATTCTTGGAAATTTATAAAAGGGCAAATAATTCTTGGAACAAATTATTTTTCTATTAAAGGTTTAACTAGTTTATAGTAGTATTTCTATTGAAAGAATTTAGCCTACATTGTCCTAGATATTAAATGAATGAATATTAAAATGAATTTGTTGAAATTTAAAAAGGGTGAAATATAATACTTGGAACTAGTTTATAGCAGTATTCTTTGAAAGAACTTAACCTTTTAGTGACCAACGTTCACTTACATTATTATTATTTGTTTTAATTTATAGTTTATATTTATCTTCTCCGCATAGTAAATGACATTCTATAAGCTACTAATTTGTACGTAAATTTTTTCATCAGTGTTAGTAATCATTTAATTAAGTTACAAGCTTATCAATTTAATTGTTTTTAACATTTTTGTTGATTGTTGGTATATTGACAGTTTTATTGCTGCTCTATTGTTTCTGCTGTTATTTTCTATGGGGTTTATATTCCTTATAGTATGAATTATCATGTAGAGTGATTTCCAGCATTCGGACTTTCCGCACTTTCTATTATTTTCTTAGAACATAGGGCTGTCACATTTTGGGAACGTTGGACTGTCAGGGGTAACTTTTCCACTATTTCCCAGAATACTATTATTTGTACAGTCTGCTAGAATTACAGGGTTTTTCTCATCTCATTTATTCTCATTTCATTGTGATTTAGTCTTGTAGAGTGCAGTTAGTGTTTTTGTGGTGATTATTAGTTTTATTGGTGATTTTTATAGTGCGTTTACTTCACAATGAATACAAAAAAATTGTATGGGTATGATTTTTGCAACTCTACTTTTACTTATTTTGTTTAGTACAGTTTTTTTACTAGCAGTTCATCCATTACTACGTACCGTTTTTTGAGAGCTGCTTTAGATGTCGTTGAAGCATCTACATCTAACGGTATCTACGATATCGTATTACTACCTCCAGAATCAGGTAATAAGGAACTGGATAGTGATGAAGAGGAAATTGATGATGAAATATTAGAAGCAGTGAATCCTCCCCGGTAAGTGCCAGAACAAGTAGAATTACATGAAAGCGAGTCTAGCGAGGAAGATGAAGAGGATATAGAACCCCTCGCAAAAAGAAGATTGCAATGGAAGAAGTGTGAAAATTTAGCAATCGCGACTGCTGCTGCTGAACCTAAGAAAGTAGGAATAGAACATGCGGAAAAACTAAGTATGAAATATTTTCTTTATTCTGGAGTAAAGAAATAATGTCATACTTGACGGAGCAAACAAACCTTTATGCAAAAAGGGACAAAAATCAGCATAGTTTTACAGTAACAGCTGAAGAAATATCCCAATTCTTAGGTTTACTATTGATCAGTGGCTATCACAGTCTTCCGAAAGAAAACGATTACTGGTCTACATCGGTAGACATTAGCGCCAATTTTCTCTAAAACATGATTGCAAATATCAATAAAAAGTTAACACCCCATATTCCGTTGTTTTATATATAACGACCAATATGCAATTTTCCATACTAATAGTGTCCAACGTTCCCAAAAAGGGAACATGGTTTTTTACAAAAACTAAAACAAATATGGTATTTTCAAAGGTGTTAAGTAAATAAATGCCATTTAACATGTGATCTCTAAAAATTTAAAGATGAAAAATTGATTTTTTCACATATTAGTCACTAAAAGGTTAAACTCACATTTTTACTTACTAAACTTCATTCATTGTCTTCGAATATTAAAATGAATTTGTGGAAATTTAAAAAGTTGGAAAGAATTCCTGGAACACTTTCTTTCTCTATTAAAAAGTTTAACTATTTAATAGTAGTAGCAAGAGCTGCCCCCTACAGGGAAAATAAAAGAGAATAAAGCTCTTTTCAAATTGATGAGTATGTGTGGCGGGGAGGAATGCGAATCAGTACGCATTTTTTAATGATTAACAAAAACAGTTTTGCAATAGTAACTAATATGGTTGCCCCTCTCTAGTTCAGATCCTGAGCACGCCCTTCAGCCCCACGAGTGTTGTGCGAATCTAACCTGTTGCAATTTTAAATTCTTAAATTTAAATTAAATAAACTAAGATAATGTAACGAATGGGGAAACCCCGCCGAATCACGGTCGGCAGAACGTTCCAGGGCGACAGCGTCACACACCCGCGAGAACGTTCCAGTATGTTCTCTACACTTCTGTATCCATATATATATGGGCCGCTGCGCGAGGAAGGGAATTAAATTAGTATTCGACCGGCGATTGAAATGTGCTTTGTGTAATTAGTAATCAAATATGTTAGTGAATAAATAAATGTTTAATAGTTGTTGTAATAATAAATAAATAGTCCTTTTATAATCTACTTTAAGTTTGTAAATATCTAGAATTTAAGTTCGTGAAACAGTTTATAATTATATTGTTAAATAATTTAGTGTATTGATGTATGTAAATAATATCTCTCTTGTTAATAGACGATAAACAGCATTTTTGTTATTTTAAAAAGAACGTTACAATAATTTATGTAACACAACAGATGACAAGTTACACCTTGACATTGACGCACGTTTTGGTACATGTAAGTGTGGTACGTTCACAAAATAACTAACTCATAGTTAACTTGGACGCCAAAGTTTAACAAATATGTTTTATTTACAATATACTTGTCTATTTAATAAATTACATGCAATCATAACAATACCGTCTTTTTATTAAGGGCGTAAATATAAGTGGGCCTATAGGTAGGCGACAAATGACATAATCCGGCCCTGATGCTGGGTGTCCATTTCCCAAACCTATGATTCACAACTACAACCTCTACGCCATCTACCTAGAATGACTATTATTTTGAGGCCGTTTGTAATACATAGAATGGGTAATCTTGACGGTGGTTATTTTGAAAAAATGTGCACATCAAAAGCTTAAATTGCTTGAAAGGGTTGAATATCCATGTGTAAGCAAAGGGAAAACAACCAAGGCAAATTCATCCGAGAAAGAGAGATATCATCATCGCACAGAGATATCATCGCACACCAAGCCTTAATATCAAACGACAAATGTCAATTAGATGTAAACTCTTTTATGGTATACTGACTCGTAAACACCTGTTTATTGAGCTCTGTCTTCATGGGTAAAGATTCTTTTTACGGGCTGGCCCGTTATGAAGCCCGTAAAAATTATTACGGGCTCGTTATCATCAATACCATAGCAACATACATATTTATTTAAAACGTTCATATATTTCTTACGTATTGTGCTGTACTGCTTCAGTAAATGAAAGAATTATTTATTAAAGATTTACGAGTCAGTATACCATAAAACGTTGTACAATGCTCAACCATTACACGAATCATTTGCGCTCGCACGTACAGTTCTAAGTAACAGTTTTGCAATGTAAATAACTATTACGTAGCAAAAAGGTTACCGTGGCAAGTATGCATAAATATTTATCTATTTAGATCACACATAAACATTTAAACCCAAGTCCAAGTTTTACCAACACTATATTTATTTTAAACACCCCTAAAATGTTGCTTGGAAACATCCGATATACAAACTTTGTTATTAAATTGATTTCAACGTATCGTTGAAAAATAAAGTTTTCACTATCTATTTTTATTAAATTTTTATTTGTAAAACATTATTATTTCATTATTTTTGTTGTATTTCTTAAAAGAAAAAACATAAAACTACAGAAAAATAAATAAAAGATATTTTGAAGGCGAGGAAAGTGAAAAGCAATTTTTCTTGTGGAATTATTTTGTTACTGTTATGTAAACATTTTTGCTGATTGAGTCGTGAATAAATATTTTGAAAACGATATAATCCATCGCTACATTTGATTAAGTGGTTTTAGATTTATTTGAAAAAGTAATTAAAGTAAGTATTTTAATATACCTATTCCAATGACCTGTTAATTAAATGTTCAAGTTTTGTTTATAATTTTCGAGATAAGCCAGATTAGCTTGTCTTGAAACTCAAAATAATACATAAACAACCCTGCATTAAAACTCTTTATGAACCTACAAGAATATATCTTTATTGTGGCCTTATTTGGTACCATTGAAAAGCATATTTTAAAATATGTAAAATGAGGTATCACAAGGGGTTACCATATAAGATATTTTAGATGATGGCTGGAAGGTAAGATGGTAAGGCGGCTCAGCTTATATATTGTTTCAGTTCTCCCTTCCTATTATTATAGAAACGGTTTCGAGGGATTTTCGGAACCGTTTTTGTTCCTGAAATATAGCCCATTGCAAGTTTTTAAATAATTGTTACCCTGTATATACGTTTGCGTGTATGTCTAAGTCGAGATCTCTGTACGAGTTCTGTGCCCTGTAAAATAATTACTTATCAAGATAAGACTTAAACTAGATTTTGGTTATGTTAGGGAGTGGGAGTTTCCCGTTTGATTACGTTTTGCAGAGCTTAAAGTAAATAATTTACGATACCTAGATGGTTCATGACACAATGCTTAAAAAGAGTTCCAGAGTGACTCTATTAATTTCCGATGAAGATTAATTTAGTGTTTTGAGAAACCTAGATGGAGGTCGGATATAATAAGTTATCCGTAAAAATTGCAGTTGAGTGATTCCTGACTTAGTCGGGAGAGCAGTAATCCCCAGGTAATAACAGTGGTTGTTAAGTTGATCTATATTGCTCTTCAGTCCTAGCTGACCACACCAGTTTCTTACCGGTAGGTGTGTCAACCCACAGACAGTTATAGAGGCTGTTGAGTGATTCAACCAGCTGTTCACGTCACATCCTCAATGGTAAATGTTGAGCAAATCCTCGAGACCTAGAGTTAGGGGGGGGGGTTCGATGACCCTTGAGTAATTGCGTCATCAGTGTCATTGAGTGGTTCCGTTAAGTAGAGCAAACATTAAGCTTCGGGATCTGGCTCTCCGACGTGAACCTAGGATATCGTCCGCGACGTGAATAATCAAATAATTACCGGACGTTTAGATTAGTTGTAATTTATTGCATAAACAAGTTGTGGTTCGAGGTTGTTTGTTTAATAAAATTATACGTATTGTATTTTTTTAAAACGTGTATATCGAAATGAAAGAAATAATTATTGAGTTCATAATAAAATGTCTACTGAAATCTCTTTCTTTATTTAGAAGTATTTAGTATTCTGCAGTCAATAATGCCTTTCATTGTGATAAAAATGTTTTAACGGAACACGATACTTATAATTTTATTTTATAAACCTCAACTTATTTATGCAATAAGTTACAGCAAACTTAAACATTACGTCATTACCCAGTTCATATCGCGGACGAGATCCTAGGTTCACGTCGGGGATCCAGATCCCGTGAGAGCCTAATGTGTGCTCTACTTTAAAGCGTTAAAGCTGGTTCCTTAGAGTTGGGGGTTCCGATGACCTCGAGTAATTGCGTCATCAGTGCCATTGAGAGGTTCCATTAAAGCTTTTGAGTGATTTCAGTCATTTTTATAGTTTTCCTTAGAGCGCCTGTTTCGGATGCATTAGTTGTAACGAGATAGACGCTGTCCCGTATTATTCTTTAGTAAATCAAGTGTTTTATCAAAAGGTAAGCTGGAATATGGAGATAAAAGTAAATCATTTTTGTGAAACCTTCATTAATAGGAACTTTTATATCAAAAAATCAAATGTCCTACATTTTTCTCTAACCAGATCTTGCCACCAATATTTACTCCAAAACTTAGAACCATCGAAAGGTATTGAGCCCTTGTTAAAGGTTCTGCAAAATTATAGTTGGCAGGTAGTAAAGAAGTAAGCAGCAACATTGTGCACAAACCAATTTTCGATTAACCGAAAGTTAATCCGATTATTTTCAAGAAAAGTCTACTTCAAGATTTATTTGCAGATACTTCTGATAAAAATTATTGATTAAGGTTTACATAATAAATGTATTTTCTATTTACCAAGATTTTAATTTTAAAGAGAAATAAAACTTTATATAGTTGTTGAAATGTTGTACTTACGCAGGCAACTTTAAATTTGAAAACTCCAATTCACCAAGAACTGTAAATGCCGATTTTTACTTTGTGCTCTTCAATTATACGCAAAATCGGTTATCATACAAAACTTTTTAGATAATTAAACTGAAAGATAGTTACATCGTCACCACTACCGACCATTAACACAACAAAAAATAAACAAAAAATCAAAGTAGGCTACTAGGCCATTCTAAGCAATTGTTCACAGAGTTAAATCGTACATGGACATGAATACACTAATAATCTAAACGAATTAAACCAATAATTATTAATTACTGAGAAAGCTGTACTTAAAATTGAATGTTGTTAAAATCATACGTGTTAACGTTTATAGCTGTTATTGTCTAAGTAACTGCTTTTAATTATCTCTGAACATAAAACTCTCTGAATATTATTAAACATGGGCTCATTACCTAGGGCTATGTAGATTATTTTATTATGTGATTGTTTACATGTTTCGTTATAAGTATTCATCTTTATAAACATAAAATATAACTTCTATGTAGGTATGTTATTAATATATTAAAGGAATCTTAAACTTTATTATAATTTTCATAATTCTATGCCAATACGCTCTCGTAATAGCGTACATTTCCATAAATCAGAATATCTTGCAAACCTCATACAAGTGGACGGACAATGGTCAAAACTTCCACAGACTTAACATGAGTAGTTACATTTCGACACCAAATCGAAAAGTTCGAATTTAGGACGAATTACTTTTCAATTCTTAACCAGTAAAATTTCTTAGTTTTACTTTCCCAATGAAAACCTGTGAACAACATGAAATTGTAAGTCATTTAACTTGAACTTCTCAACTTAATTAACTATGGAAAAACTTGAATACATGATAAATTATATAGGAAGTGGTTTATCCAAAGTGTTCAGTTGTTGCATTCATAGTATGTAAACTGTGTTTACGAGACGCTAACGCTAACGCTAACGAGAAATATAACTTTTTTCAAGAATGGGCAAATTATCACAAAATATAAATAATGGAAAAATCAACCATATCCGCGAAGAGCGGGAATGGAAGAGTTAAACCGAAGTACCGCCTCGCGGTACTATATGCTTTGAAAAGTTACATTTCCAACAAAGGCAACTATTGGGTGCAAAAGCAAGTGTAAAAGTCTACTCCTTCGCTTTGAGCCCTTTAATTGCAAGTTGAATCAAGAATGTGGGTGGTTTAGCAATACGTAGAGAATGATATAATTATGTAGTTTGTATACAGGATTATTTCAAAATTTCTTCTATCCACCGATCTTCTACTAACAGACAGTTTAGAAGTTATATTCGAAAAACATTTGCTTTTCAAGCACTCTAGTCAAAAGTGTTTGATTTCTAAAGAACTACGGTAACCAAAGGTTATATAATGAGTTTTTATAATAAGTTGTAGTTGCCAATTTATAAAACCAATACTAGTGTTGACTTGCTGTGTAGGTGTAGGTGGTGATAAACATAAATCCCTAGTAATAGCAGTTACCGTTATAAAAGCTGAGGACTGTTGGTGTTGAAAGACACTGTAGTAAAATCAAAATTCATATTATTTTTAGGTTATTTCAAACTTGTAACCACAGTTTCTCTTAAGAAGTCTTTGGTAACGCACAGAGACGTCAATAAAATACTATTTAAAAAATATTTTCACACAATAATCCAACACAATAAATAAATACAATATAGAGAGTGAAACACTTTTGCGAGATTACCATCACTCACAGAGAGGATAACTCACGTTACCATAAACTATATAACGTCACTTTTGTCAACTGTAAACACCGTAAAAATTTATATAAAAATACCGCAAGCGCCATATTGTTATTAAATTTATATTTAGGTTTAGGAGTGTTTATAAGCACACTAAAAGTTACATATTGGTTTTATAATATCCTCTTGGGTTTTTTAGTTGCACCCGCCATATTGTAGATGTATTTATGTGGAAACAAGCAAAAAAATATTTTTTTACTGAAATTCTGAAATATTTATGACATTGGCGGCGCTCTAATTTTTTAGAAGTACAAATGAAAATCATACAACCCAAAAAGAATTGATTTAGTCATTTCAAATGTCTGCATGAGAGCCTCAATAATATCAGTGTATTTTTATATTAGGAATATATCTTGTATCCAAAAGAAGTCACTTGCCTTGTGGAGATGTTATATTCTATAATTAACTTAGTTTCCCACCAACTTGCAAAGAAAAATATAGAGAATAGTGATAAGTGCAAGAGCAAGCAGGATGACCAATAAAGCGACACGGTGCCTAAACGTTGTGGTTACCATTATAAAGAAGGTTTATAAAGGTTGCGAAAACATTCTCGTTAGTTGATTAAAGGCGCATAAGACCTATAAGGGGAGTTATATATAGGTAATAGTTGTATCTCTATCACCGTTATTATAAAACTTAAGAGTCATATAAGGTTACCAAACAGTAGTAACGGTAACCTTTATAGAGCCCGCCATTTAAGCTCGTTAAGGGGTATATAGAAGTAACTGAAACATTATCATCAGCATTTTATATTTCCAAAGGTTTTATAATTTGGTGATGGTGATATTTCGAGAATCTTTATAAAACAAAAATTGTTTATTGGGTAATTAGGCATGAAAATGAAGAGAATTGATTTAGTTACCTAAAAATACATAATGTTCACTAAACTTGTGGTTCAAATAATATCATAAAGGAGATTATCTAAATATGACAAATATATTGAGGTACATTATCTTGAAAATAACACAATCAGTGTTAATTGCCTATGTGCTTAAACAATAATTTTAAGAGAAATTAGGTAATTTAAAAAAATCAGATTTAAATTAAAAAAAGACTTCTGCAGACTGGGGGCAGTTATTCGATTTTTAACTGCCTGTCAAAAACGGGCAAGTTGTTAACTAAAACGAATTTGCAAAGTAAGTCGTCAAGCTGACCTGATGTGACTTCTTGCTAAGAGTATTACTTTGATATTACAAATTGCTGATTAAATCCAAATACTTATTCTCCGACTAAGAAACGCAAATTGAAGATAATTCAAGATAATTTTAATACTTTAATTTCCAGAAATGTCTATTTTAAATATCACGGATAGGTGTCAACATTAAAGCAATTTGTTGTATTCCATCGCCATCCCAATAAGCAGACTGGCGTCATTTTAACGGCGATTATTGGTCAGTCATTACGTCATTTTCGCCTTTAAAGTGACATTATAATAATGTTAATAAGACGGGTAGATTTCACAGCACAAAGACGTGATTTTACGACGTGAAAAAGACGTTGTTTTATGACGTAAAGAAAACGTCATATAATGATTTAAATAACCTACTTATATCTACTTCTGTAAATAAAACATTTTAATTAAAAAAAAGATTTATTATTTAAAATTCTGAAACAAATATAATCACTATTATTATAATATTACTTATATGGTGGCCATAAAACGTCTGTTGTTTTCGAGGGTCACCCAACACGTGTTAACGAGTGCTATAATTTATTTTACCAACATCGACACAAATACTTCAAGAAATGGCCAGAAATAAAATACCACCAATAGGAAAGGAGATCAACATCAACCAACTTTTTGCACGTATTCCCCTGCTCTTTTATTGCGTTGTTTTACACGATGTTTGCGGATACTGGTCACATGATGCTAAAACTCTCGGAGTTCAGAATCGCTTCTCCTAATTTTGAAACAAAGTATAAATACATACTTTAGAGGTGTACACCGAGCAGATTGTTTTAGTGGTTAGTATTTGTATAAAACAGAAAATGACGTAAGAGTATTTCTCTTATTCTAATGCCCCGAGCATGTTGTGCCAATTTATGTTTGCCAAATAAACGTTCTAGAGAGAGATACAATAGTTGGTATGCGGGAGGCAGGGTTGCCATCACTAGTGGACAACTAAAGGTATATCATAAGTGACGTGTACCAAGTGGATTTAGTGTCGATTTATATTAATTTAGGTTTATAAATAAAACAGATAATTATAGAGAAAGAAACTCGTAATGCATTTATTGTAGTGGACATCATTTAAGTAACACAACTTGTCAAGTTTACATTTCATAGAGAATTCATAACAAAAGAAAAGCATATATAAAACATGTGCACGATAAAATATTTTGTTATTGTCACTTTTGTTAAATAAACCAGTGACCACCAACAATTGCTTGTCCCAATACTACAATAAGTTACAATGAGGCCACTTGCAACTTATTCGAACAGATACATATTGCTATGGTATATTATATTTTAATGTTTAAATAAACATCACATTAAATTTTATGGTGATATGCGCTGTACTAGTATACACCTTACAACACTTGACCAACAATTTACTTCACTTATGTTTAGTGTAGCAAGGCAAACTGAAAAGTTGTACAGAAACAAACACCACTTACCTTTGTGATGAAAAGAAAATTTGCTCCGGCTATGATTTTAAAATCCAAAGACAAGCTCAAGAAAATTACATGAGAAAATTTCAGGCGGGTCGCTCTTTGACAAAAAAATAAAATATTGTTCAACTTTTACCTGCGAAATTCTATTAATGGACACAAAACAAGAAAAATACACAAATGAATCTGCTTTTAAACATTTAAATATTTTATTAATAAACACATGAAAAAAAATGAAAAGATAAACGAAAACAAAAAAATCCTTATTATCTAAAATGGATTCATTTAATTGATGGTGCCAATTTGATTTAGCAAAATAAGAATTAAAAGACAGTGTTAATGTTCTTTGTCTTGCTTGATTTTTATTTGATCAATCCCACAATCTTAAATTATAATAAATTAAAAAAAGGAACGAAATAAAAACAAAGTTAAATTTTGAAAATAAATTGTTAAATTCAAAGATTTTGCGCCATTCTTGGATTATTGCACACACTATTATTATTTAGCAGTTCTCTGTAAATTTACCTGGTTATTTGTAGCATTGGTGAACGCGCATTTCCATAATTGTTCTTGTAGGTCTTCTTTTGTAATTTATTACAACTATTAAATATTCAACAATTTACCTCCAATACGTGAGTACATACATCAATTGTCTATTTTTCAAAAATTCTTATTACATCCAGTTATAAAATTTGCTTCCATCCAGAAATAAAGTTATAAAACGTTTTCAAAAAAAATTTTCTTCTGATAAATAAATAGTCCAAACACCAAATTAACACTTCACTTGACCTTTTTATTTAAATCACTTTAATTGTTCAATGTTATTTTCATTATTAAACACTTTTTAAAAAAAATTAATTTAATTTGTATGAAGAAGTACATTCAGACGTTGTATAGGAACGTTTAATGCAAAGTAAACAGGGGTACGCTATTTTCATGCTTACGTTGACCGCTGCATGATTTCGTACAGTTGATGCTTTACGACACTGGAGTATTATTAACAATTGTTTAATAAAAAACTAACAAAGCAATGCAAAAGATTTATTTTTGTTTTCAACTTTCACTGGACCATAAACACAACCGATTATTATTCTGTAATAAATATTTTGATATTTCAAATAAATTCCAGAAAAAAGGGTAAAATTCTGGGAGAATTCAATATTTAAAAACGATAATAAATTAATTCAGAAATAACATTAAAAATTAAACTAAAAGAGATGAAAATTTTAGAATAACTAATAAAGAAAACTTCATATAATCAGACTATAAATAATAAATTATGATAATTAAATTTTTTTTAAATTTTAAAGGTGTTCAAACAGACCCCTACCCCCTTCTGTTTGGCAATAATTTAACTTCACATAACAATTTGGAAATCAAAACAAGCATGTATAATAGATTATGTATGACAACCAGTTGCAGAATGAGACTTCCTTGACATCAAAATAAGTCCTGATAAAGAAAGTAACTTTAAACTGCCAATTAAGTCCTTTTAAAAAGATTTTATCCCAATAAAAAAGTAAGTGCCTTCGGCAGTGGACGAGTGGTGTTAGTGCATCACTCGTGTTCCAAGGGTCGTGCGTTCGAATCTCACTTGGGGCAGCGGGATTTTTCTAGTTGGAAAATTCGGTCACCTCAACTATGGATGTGTGTATTCGTGTTGCATGTTAGATGGGGGACAGATGACCTTAGATGTTGGTTCCCCCCCGTAGTGTAGGCGTCAAATAAAAAAAAAAATAAAAATAAATTGAGTTTATGGCCCAACTAGTTTCAAAATAAAAATAATTTTTTTGCATTTCTTTATTCAAAAATAATCATTGTGTAGAAAATGAACTATACAGGGTGTAGAATCGCTTCAAGCACAATACAGTTTACGTGCCGTTCATTTCAAACAGTTCAACAGTTAAGCAGTTCAATATAACCTTAATGTTTCCCTTCATTGTTCCAATGTTTCCAAGGCATAACTGATTTTTGTAAAAACGGAAGTTTTCTTTTCTTTACTTTTTCCGGTTACGACCAAATGCAATCTGTATTGAAGGGCATAATTTGATTGGTAAATTTATTTTTTTATAGCACTCTGGAATAAATGTCTTTGCTGTAAAACAACTAGAGGCAATAATATTACAGTTTGATAAAAAAATGCACGTAAAACTGTATTGTGCGTCGAGCTATCTAAACCCTGTATAGTGGTGCAACGTACACTCCAGTGTCATTATCTGTCACAAAATCCGAAGCAGTCAACGCAAATGTAAAAATGGAATGGGAGTAAATAGTGTGTCCTTCTTTATTTTACATGAAATGCTCTTAATATTTCTCACTCTCATACATGCATTCGACAATGTTGGTTACAACTCGAGTTTTGGCAAACTGTACTTTTTTATATCTATTAATTTTAAAATTACAAATATTATAATAAAGATTTAAACATTAAGCAGCTTTAATAAATACTTGAATGTTATAAAGAAAATAATAAGAATAATAAAAGATAAGAATAAAGAAAGGGAAAAATTACTAACTAGTGTAAAGATTTTCTTATGGCTAGGAGGGAATGGGAAACCAGAGGGGTAAAATGGAGGGTGGGTAAAGAATAAACGTATTTTTATGACAAACAATATTTTTAGGTAAATATAGTAGAAATCTTTAATCCGAACCTATAAATAAAAGGCAAATTCTTATTAACGAGGTATGGTACTTTTATTATAAAGAACTTATGCAATTTACTAATTTTATTATAAAACTTTTCTAATTTCTAATTAAAAAAATCAGTAATTTTTTGCTTTAAGCTTTCTTTCTCTTTTCTCCTCCATAGCGTGTGCTTGATCTTAATAGGGCCTTTCGTTACAGAAATATTAGTGGCGCATGCGCCGCGCGAAAGTGAATTTTATGAATGTTTGCAGAAATGTGGCAACATTGGCGATTGCGATTAACTGACAACTGTCAAACGTATTAGGTTAAATGGTGAAAACGGTGAAAATAATAAAAATAATATTGCACTTGCTCTTGCACATGCATTAGTAATTCGCGATTCTCGGCAGTTACATAAGAAAAATGTGCATTAGTAATGTTTAATAAGAAGCAACAATTTTATACTAACCTCACAATCAGTTCGTTTTTATTTCCCCTTGTACAAACATTTCTACACTTTAAAAACCGTTGAAGCTGCAATTTTGTCAGTTCTGATGGTCTCTTATTTCCCAATGAAGCACCAGGCACGTCATTTTCATTTAAAGTAACACTATAAAAAGGCAAGGAAGTAGCCATCTTTTTGTTGTTGTGTTTGTTTCAAATGACAGTTGACGATGTCCTGCTGGACAATGTTGCCAGATCATTTTTTTTAATCAAACGCGCTCTATGAACCGTTTAGGTAACTATGCAGTTTCAACAACTGAGCATGCGCACTCGTTGCTACGAAAGGCCCTATTTCAGTGTTTTTCTGACCTTTGTCAGTAGACGAGACATATTCTAGGATTTTAGTTTTGTTTTTCTTTATATCGATGACTGTTGATTTACCAACACCATATTTTAATCAATCGTTCAAACACTAGTCCCATGATTTAATTGTTAAATAATTTCCACTTTTTCTGATAGTTTTAAAAACGTGTGTCTACGTTTTGACTTTTTTTAAATAATTATCTCTTTTAAATGAGATATGGATGCCTGGTAGACAAATTGTGTATAACAAAATTTAAAAAAGTTTTAAGATAGATGATGTCATTACAATAAACAATTGCGGGAAAACTGTAACGTCAAAACATTTAGGGCACGTTTATGATGGTATCAGTTACTATATTCAGGATTTTTCTTACTCTTTATTCTATTAATAAATAATAATAAAAGTGTTTCTTGATTTTAGTAGAATTTGTCAACACCGAGGGTCCTAACAGTATCAGCCAACAAATCGCATCAGCACCTGCTATAAATCTCATTTATACTAGTCACCTTCCAAGAATGCTACATATTCAATTTTTATATGTAGTATTGCAAGTCAGGTTTCTAAGAGTTTTGGCATATTTACAGCCTTGGTAGTGTAATGTCTAGAGTGCTGGACTTTCACCCAAGCGGCCCGAGGTCGATTCCCAGTGCCGGCAGATCTGGTTAAGGTTTTCTGCAGTTTTCCTTAGCTGTGACACAATTGTGGGATTTGTGCTGTTCCATCTGTAAGTCGGCTGCAGCCGCACTTGGGGCCTACGTAATAATAATAATGGCCCCCTCCCTCCCGCACAAGCTTATAGTTTCTGGGGCCTGGTTTCCAGGCTATGGGTTGTAGCAATTACTAAAATTACTATTACTATATTACACCGACTTTGACCATCACAGTTTCAAATTTTATATTTTTATTACCGACAGGGTTCGAAATGGATATACCAAACCAAAATATGTAAATATGTACCTCAAGTTTGAAAAATATGTAGTAAATATGTACCTACCCGCATGACTCCATAAGAAGAAATTCTCCAAAAATAATTTACTCGATTAGCTAATAAACAACTTTAATAATAAAAAAAATTATAGAAAGAAAAACATTAATTCTATAAAAAAATACTAAAATAATAATAAATACATAATAAATATATCAAAATAAAAACATTACCCCACAAAAAAAATTCCTTAATACTTCTTGTAGATTTCGATAAAATAAAATTTAGTACTGATATTTGAATTAAACTTGTTAAAATCACAGTCACACGTCACTGAATATATATTTCTTTCAATGCAGGCAGTTCTAAAAAACAGGGCGGCATCGTTGCAAACCATTAAAAAAATATCGAATTACATTTAGTTTATATCGCAAATGTAATCGAGACTTCACATTTGAAGCGGTTTCAAATTAATCACTCTGTTCTTTCTTCTTTGGTCGTTTTGATTTTACAGCCACTTTGATTATATTTATACTTCAACCGTAAATACAAAAATGAGTCATTTTCGTAATCACACAGGAATAATCAAATACGACCCAGGGTGAGATAAGATAAGAGTGCAAATTTCACGTTACTAAGAATTCAGTGACGTACGCTAGAACCAACAGATTTTCAGTGCTGTTTTACATTTATTTTTATTTCAACAGGGGTTTGGTCCGCTACTGAATCTTTCTAGCTCATTTATTGTTTATTTTATCATCTAGATTCGAGAGCGTTCAAGTATTACGTAAGCATCATTTTGTTGATTTTAAACACCCCCCCCCTTTGTAAGGAAAAATAAGAAAATCACAGAGCCCCTATCTCCCAAAGGATAAGACGTAAGGAGTTTTTTGTGCTTTCTATTAGATATCAAAATTGAAAATCATAGAAAAGCAAATTTCTAAGGTTAACAAATTACTTATTTATTTATTTTTATTTATTGTTTCCAGCCTTACTTTGTGGAACTCCATAATCATGAAATAAATAAAGATTATTAAAAGTTTCACAGTTTTATTAAAATACAACCTGACAATATTGTTTCGACAGCTATGCTGTCATTATCAAAGGTAATATAATTATAAACAAACACGTCGCTAAGGTAGATACAAAAATAGGTAACTAGATAAAATAATAATAATAATCAGAATTAAATATCTAATACTTCCAGTAACGGAGAATTACTGAGCTCAAGTTGTTCATTCATTAAAGGTACCCTGAGTTTGTGTTTGTATATCTCAAAGGCTTCTAAAATGTCTAATTTGTGTTTGTTATTACAAAAATGTAGGAATTTAATATTAATTTGAGGAGTCATTGTGTGATTTTGTTCTAAAAGATGTTTGGCGTAATTCGATTTTTCAGGATGTTTATTTTTGTAATGACGTACGTGTTCTTTATATCTTATGTCAAAATTTCGAAGTGTTTGTCCAATATATACCGAATTACAAAAAGAACAATTTAAACGGTAAATGCCCGATTTCATGATATCATGTGTTCTGTCTTTAGCATTAAATAAAAATGAAAAAGTGTTAGTGTTGGTTTTAAATGTTATTTTATAATTGTTGGTTTTTCTTAGTATATGTGCAATTTTTTCTGATATTTTGCTAAAATATGGTATAGATATGTAATTTGTGTCTTCTGTTTGATTGTCAATGGGATATATTCTTTTGATAGCTAACCTATAATCTTTTTGTTTAATTAAAGTGTCAATCATGTTCGGATTGTAATGATTTGCATGTGCTAGTTGTTTAATGGTTGATATCTCTTTGCTAAAATCTGATTTTGTTAGTGGAATAGTTAAAGCTCTGTGTACTAATGATCTGTAGGCTGCTATTTTATGTGTATTATGGTGACAAGATTCATTTGGTATTGTTATGTCTGTTTGTGTTGGTTTTCTATATATGGAAAATTCAAATAGATTGTCTGCGTTAATCTTGATATTTAAGTCTAGAAAGTTTATAGCCCTGTTTTGTTCTGTTTCTAGTGTAAATTTTATATTAGGGTGGATACTGTTAATAAGAATTAAAAATACATTGATAACCTCAAAAGAACTGTCAAAACAAGCTAAAATGTCATCAACATACATCTTCCACCACATTCAAAACTTGTTAGTTTTGATATTTGCAACATGTTCTCCAGAATACCCCCACAAGAATGTATTCCTTTATTAGATAGTTTCTTGATCAATAGTAATATAGAATTAGTTAAAAGGTTAGAGTTAATTCAATTATTTGAACTTTGTATAAGTCAAAATTATTTCACTTTTAATAACATAATTTATTTACAAAAGGATGGTTTACCTATGGGTAATTCTCTAAGTCCTCTATTAGCTAACATATTTATGGACAAGTTTGAAGATCGAATATTTGAATTAAACCTCTCTAAACACATTATCTTCTGGTTTCGTTATGTTGATGACATTTTAGCTTGTTTTGACAGTTCTTTTGAGGTTATCAATGAATTTTTAATTCTTATTAACAGTATCCACCCTAATATAAAATTTACACTAGAAACAGAACTAAACAGGGCTATAAACTTTCTAGACTGAAATATCAAGATTAACGCAGACAATCTATTTGAATTTTCCATATACAGAAAACCAACACAAACAGACATAACAATACCAAATGAATCTTGTCACCATAATACACATAAAATAGCAGCCTACAGATCATTAGTACACAGAGCTTTAACTATTCCACTAACAAAATCAGATTTTAGCAAAGAGATATCAACCATTAAACAACTAGCACATGCAAATCATTACAATCCGAACATGATTGACACTTTAATTAAACAAAAAGATTATAGGTTGGCTATCAAAAGAATATATCCCATTGACAATCAAACAGAAGACACAAATTACATATCTATACCATATTTTGGCAAAATATCAGAAAAAATTGCACATATACTAAGAAAAACCAACAATTATAAAATAACATTTAAAACCAACACTAACACTTTTTCATTTTTATTTAATGCTAAAGACAGAACACATGATATCATGAAATCGGGCATTTACTGTTTAAATTGTTCTATTTGTAGTTCGGTATATATTGGACAAACACTTCGAAATTTTGACATAAGATATAAAGAACACGTACGTCATTACAAAAATAAACATCCTGAAAAATCGAATTATGCCAAACACCTTTTAGAACAAAATCACACAATGACTCCTCAAAATAATATTAAATTCCTACATTTTTGTAATAACAAACGCAAATTAGACATTTTAGAAGCCTTTGAGATATACAAACACAAACTCAGGGTACCTTTAATGAATGAGCAACTTGAGCTCAGTAATTCTCCGTTACTCGAAGTATTAGATATTTAATTCTGATTATTATTATTATTTTATCTAGTTACCTATTTTTGTATCTACCTTAGCGACGTGTTTGTTTATAATTATATTACCTTTGATAATGACAGCATAGCTGTCGAAACAATATTGTCAGGTTATATTTTAATAAAACTGTGAAACTTTTAATAATCTTTATTTATTTCATATTTATTTTTAAATTGAATAAATAAAACGATCTTTTATTCAAGCTAAAAGAACAAAGCAATCAAAAGAAGATCTTATAACAAATGACATTTGATTCATATTCGTTGTATCAATTTGTTTTGAGTTGATATATGGGGAATTCCCCGAACATCGTCGTTGTACTTTGTACTATAGCCAGTGGCACGGAGAATTTCTAGAACGCCTGTTTTGCTTATAAAAAATTATAAACTTGATATAAAAATAGAAAAAGTAATTTTATTAATTTCAAGTATTTGAATATTATTTTAAAAATTTAATCATTTTGTAATTTTTATCTTACTTAAGAGTTCTTTGTCTCCCCCCACTCCCTTTGTTAGCAAAAATAAGGAAAAATCTAACCCCCCACTCCACCCCCTAAGACTGCTTATGTAATACTTGAACGTATTACGTGCGTGGCCTTCGCATAATTGTAGATGCATTTTACATTTTCCCTACGTGATTTGTGATGATTCATCTTGTATTTTTGGTTGAACTATAGTTCACTTTTTCTTTTATTGGCAGTCATATAAAATTCTTTTAATATTTTTGTTAAAGCGAAAAGTGCTGTTTCACTCGAGAGCTGCAGCGGTTTCAGATTTCATAAACTTGCTTGCATAAACAATTTACAATCAATTTATAAAGGATGTAGAAAATTAAATGCTATCAACTATAAAAATAAAATATTGTTTTGGGCATATTTTCTCAGTTGTTGATATACATTCTGTGTGAATTCCTATTCGGCAGCCGTTATATGAGTGTGATTAGTCTGATTTATGTAACATTGATTTATTAAGTTATATCTTTATAAATTAATCTCGTAATGCTAAGATGGCTAATTTGAGTTGGGAAACAGCCACTAATAAAAAAACTATTTCAACTATATTTCTTTTGTTGTACGTTTTGATACATTATGTATACACAATGAAAATATGGAAATTTATCATCGGCGGCAGCTGCCGATTTACCGATATCAATATCGGTATAAAATTATGTCGATTATGTACCTTAGTTTCAAAATATGTATAAATATGTACCCATCCTAAAAATATGTACTCCAAACTAAAATACGTAGTATTTCCGAACCCTGTACCGAAGAGAGTACTATGGAGAAAGTTGTATTTAAACAGGGAAAATCTACCGCACCAATTATCTCATAATAGTACAGTTCTTTTTCAGATTAAAAAGATTTGTTCAAATTAATGAGGATTTTGGATTAAATAGGTTTGTTCCGATTATAGCTCGTAAATGTTGTTGTTCAGATTACTGGATGTTCGGATTATGGATTTCTACTGTAGCGAGCTTTTAATAATACAAGGAATTTCTTTTCAACATCAGTACCATCAAATTAACGCACAAGCGAGTAGTTTAAGCAATAGTAAAAAATGTTGTTATGCACGCAGTTTTTTTTCTGTTCTATCTTAACTTACATATAAAATAAAAAATAATTACACATACAAAATTAAAATTTGTAAATATATTTTTTGGGTATTAATAAATTAATATTAACTTTCAGCATTTTGTATATCTTGCCTTAATGCAAATGACAGTTATGCTATTTTTTTTAATTATTTTGAACTTACTAAGCCTGGCATGTAGTTACTGCAACTTTTGTGAGGGAAAATGTAAAACATAATAAAGTAGCTCATATTTTGGTCGCCAGCGGATTCTACCCAAGATTATAAGAAATAAGATATCCAAGTAACCAGGGTAAGGAAATTATTACTCGCAAATAGAAAAAATTTGATTCTTTTCTTATTTTACCACTCGTGAACGAATTTTAGGTTTAAAAATTTATGATTCATTCTTTCAAGAATAAATTTTAACGTCAGAAGTTTTATTCGTTCGAGAACGAATGCAAAATTGACCGTTTAAAATATTCCATTCGTGAATGTATACAAGTGGAAATGAACCATTCGTTTTCAGTTCTTATTCTTGCTATACTTATAGTTCTTACTACTCTGCAGTTTTATTTATATAAAATCATTGACCAACTTCATACGATATGGGCCAACACAAACAATTTAATTTAGCCAAATATATTAATTAAGATAATGAATCAAATACTTCCACTTGTTTAGAGTGTGAGAAGAAATTGAAAGGAAATCAAACTGGAAACATTAAGCGGCATTACACTAAAGTGCATAAGATTCTTAATGAAAAGGAAAACGAAAATGGGGAATCAACTAATGGAGTATTATCAAATAGGATTCGAAAACAGAAACAAACCCAACTTTCTATAAATATGAATAAAAATGAGTTCCTATTGTGTTGCATTGGACTTGTTACCATAAAAGGTATACCTTTCAGAATTTTTGATGACCAATTTTTTAAGAAACTTGTACCACCATATGAAAATGAATTGAATACAAATATTAATTCTAAAAATGTAGTTGAAAAAGTTAGTACAGTGTGTAACAAAATAAAACAAAACATATCTAAAGCAGTAAATAAAAAAATGGTTTGTTTAAAAGTGGATGTTGCGACAAGAATGAATAAAAGCATCTTGGGAATTAATATTCAGCATATTAACAACTTTAAGATATGTGTAAACACAATAGGGTCGTTGCATGAAATTTAAATTTCGATATAATTTGTATATTTTATTAGTATAACTGTTATCTAATTATATATAATGTATAGGTCCACATAAAATCGATAAATGCATTACGATAACTTAATAAAATGAATTTAAAGTTTAAATATTTTCCGTCCTTTTCTACACCGCTGACGTCATAATACTTTCGTCTTACATATTTGTATCAATACAGCGCATACGAGGACTATGACGTTGTTGTACTAGAAAAGCACAGAAAAATTTAAAATTGTAAACTGCATATCTCGCTAACGGCTGCGTTAAAAAATTTGAAAAAAATACGTCGAGTTATTACTAACTATAGAATATAAAAACGTTGTTTAAAAATTGTGAAACGACCCTATTGGCATGATTCAGCTAACAAAGAAACACACTGCTCAATTTTTAAAAGAAGAAATTATGAATTGTTTAAAGGAATTTAATATTGGAATAATGCAACTGTGTTCAAGTACTACGGATAACGAAGCAAATGTATTAAAAACATCCAAATTGTTGCAAGAATCACAGGAAGAAATGCCGAAACCGAAAGTAACAATTTTAATTCCTCTGAAAACAGGGAAGAATATGAAGAAATTCATACTCGATTAACATCTGTTTTGGCCGTAGTGAGATGTGCAGCTCACACTGTCCAATTAGCTGCACATCATGTACTTAAAACATTAACATTAAATGTAGATGAATGTAGAAAAGCAGTAAAAATACTTCGTATCATCGCACAAGGAGACGAAAATAATATACCAATGCCGGTACTAGGTAATGCAACACGATGGAATTCAACTTTCGAAATGATCAACTCATTACTAAAACTGAAAAACTTCATAGAAGAATACGATGGCGAAGCCACTATTCCAGGTATAGGTTGGAATTTTATACGAGATTTTATTAAAGCATTCAAACCATTGTTTGAATGTACTAAAAAATCTCAGTATGAACAGTACCTAATAGGTGATTTTTATAGAGATTGACTGTGTTGTGAAGTCGAATTAGAAGAACTAGAAAATGAAAATGTTTATGCAAATAAATTATTACAAGAAATGAAGAAAGGAAAACACATCTTCTGAAAAATAACCGATTTATTTCGGTCATTTATTTGAATTCTCGATTCAATTTTCTAAATAGCCCATTCATAACCGAAGACGAAAAACGATTAGCAGTGGTAAGTTGTTGCTTACTTTTAAAAACTGATTGAAATGATTTCTTAATTTTTTTTCCAGCATCATCTGCTGAAAACATATGAGATAATAAAACGTCTGACAGGAGAACTTCAGCAGCTTGAACATACTGAAAATCCCAGTTACCAGCAAGCTTCCTCATCCACTTCTAATATTTCGCATGGAACTTTCTCGAAATTAGAAGAGAAACTTAGTATAATGATAGGCAAAGAAACATCAACAATGGAGAGAAGTATGAAACAAAAATTAGAAAATTTAGCTTACAACGAAAGAGCATCGTTTGAAACTAATGTTCTAGAATATTAGAAAAATATCTATAATAGGGATCCAGAATTAGGAAAATTAGTACAAGTAGCTCTTGCAGTACCATCGACGCAAGTTTCGGTTGAATGTGCATTTAGCGCGCTGTCTCTAATATTAACCAAGCACAGGTTGAAACTGTCGAAACCATAAATAACGTATTGTTAATAAATTTAAATAGCAATATTTAAAAAAAAATCTCGTTAGATGAAGAATTGTAGTTCTCTGTATATTAATAAAACTACATATTTAATTCTTTACACTTGCGTTCTTATTTTTTAATTCTCAAAAATATGATTCGCTAGCGAACGACATTTAATTGACCTATAAGAGAATTAAATTATAAAATAAAATTAAATAATAAAATTCCGGAACGAATAAAAAATCGAATTCTTTGAAGAATTATTCTTTTGCGAGCGAATCAAGTTTTTTTGTTCTCCCTACCCTGCAGTCGCGAAAATCGTGAATGATTCATACTTTATAAATTTGTGAACGAAAAATATTTTTTAACGCTCAGTATATATGATACGGTCGGGAACGAAAATTTAAACTACTAGAGAATTAAAATATAAAGTTTGTGAACGAATGAAAAATTAAATTCTTTTAAGAATTATTCTTTTGCGAGCGAATCAAATTTTTTCGTTCTTTCTACCCTGCAAGTAACACATGAAAATGATTTCTGACCAAAGAAGCCTAAAAAATTTGACAGATAGTTTTTATATTTCATTTAAGTAAAAATATATTTTAGGTAGTATGTTGTTGAGTTTTCAAAAAGCATGGGAAACCTAATGTTTCTTATTAAATATTTTCTAAAATAATGTATAATGATTAACATAAGTTCGGTATTGTTTCAAGAATTAACAAATTACTTCTAGAATCTTTGCAATCTCCAACTTGACAGAAGTAAATCATGACTTGCTCCGTCTTACAATCATAGATGGACATGAATAATTTATTGTGAAATCAGACTTCCGTGACGATTATCATGAATACCTACTTCCATGATAATGTTAACATTAATTTCTCTTAAATGCTAATCAATCTTAATTAAAACTCAAATAAATGTAAACTAGTAAATTTAAGGTTTGTATTATTTAACAAACTAATTAATCATTACAGTAAATCTCATATAGTACAATAGATAATAGAACTATAAAAATGTTAAATTTTTATTACTAGAAAGGCACTCTTATATGAACCCCAAATATTCTATTACAATATAAGGCAAATAATTTTCCATTCGTTCTACCTTAGCGTTTATTTAATAAATGTTACCGTTTATCACAATAGTTTTTTTTGTGTTTCATTAGTGTAGCATGATTGTCCAGTATAATTGAAACAGTTTAAAGGCACTTTCGTTTAGTTTTAAAAACTATATAAATATAAAATATAAATTTCAAACGTTAACATTTCCAAAAAAACAAACGGATTGAATGGAAAATTCTAACAACCTTAAAACAATAATATTACACATACATCCAATAATATGATAAGAATAAAGAATAGTGGTTTTTTGTTACAAAGCAAACAAATAAGTAGGTTGGAAAAAGTAAAAATTAGTTACTTAATTTGCTTCTTTTTTGTCGTCTGAACTGCTACTTCCACTAGTGACTGATACTAAAATAGGAAAGAATTGATTAAAAAACATTTCAAACTAGCGTTGATTTATCTAAAAGCTTTTATCTGGTTATTATTAAGTATATTCTCACTAAACGATAAGATAAAATGTACAAAACAAAAGAAACTCACCTATGATAATAATCAGAATAGTTACTCCAATAACACCCATAATTATCATCATCTTCATATTTTTCCACCAATACTTTTTATGTAGCCTTTGTGCTTGCTGTTCGAACCTTTTTCCACCTTCTTGCAAGGCGTCAGCTCGACTATCAAGTTCCGACAATTTTTGATCTCGTTCAAGTACCTTTTCCACATTAACACGCATAATACCAACAACCTCATTTACTTGGTCCTGCGTTTGTTCCAGCGCAGACTTTTTTCCTGGCAGATTGCTTCCTGATGGATTCTCCATGTTTTAGCCTTGCTTAACAATATTGTTCTTATTAGCAATGTCATTTGCATTTAACTTACATTAGTTTTCTAATTGTTGTGGGAAGTGGTTGTATTTTTAACTTAATTGCGGTAATGAACCGTTTCAATTACCGCTGTTAAGTGTAGAATGACTCAAAAAAATTCTTGGAAGTTACTTTAATTAATGGAGGAGATTTATACTTACTCAGATTGTTCAATGCTGGCAGATTACAATTTTAAAAATTAAATGGACACTAAATAAATATGTAATAAGGAAATTAACGGAAAAAAAAGCTTTTTGTTTAATAAGATTCACGTAGCCATATCATTCACTGATAGGATGTATGACAACTGACAACTATTTATTATTTACGTCACAAGAGAAATGTCAAATAAGCGACAATACTCACATTGGACAATATCTATACAAATCGAATGAACTACTACAAACCATTTGAACTTTATTTTGTAACTAAAAAACAAACTACGTTGCTGTATGCATTATCCTTAAGGCGATATTACCCGTATGAATAGGCCTACATTTCTAATTTTCGACATAAACGGAATCCACGTTCTTTGCAAGGGACGAACCGTAAAGGCAAAATTATATGAAATAAGGTTTGACTGAAACTGACCACGTGTACGAGCTTAGGTCTCCAAAATTTCCAAATAGGATGCGTACTCCGCTTGCAATAAACTAATAAAGTAATAAACTCAGAAAAGAAAAAACCTTGTTTGCAAGTTGGGGGCCAATTGCAATAATTCATTTATTGATTGAAGTTAATGTTTTAAATATCTAACTAATTAAATATCTAATTAAAACAATATAAGTACATACGTAATAAAAAACAACAGATTATGTACATACCAAAAATCAATTGTCTGCCTAGACGTAAAAGTAAAAAGCAAGTTACAAAGCAACGGAAGCAAAGTGAAATATTTTATGTTTTATAATAGCTAAAACAATTAAAATAATATACCTAATAAACAATAAATTATGTTCAGATATATAATATACTACTTAATAACACTAAAAAGCTATGTTACAAGTTGAACCGAATAATTGTATTTCATTTATCAATTTAAATAACATCTAACAATTACAACGCAACCGCTATACTATACCTAATAATACAAAATAAATAATGTAATATTAAAAATCAATTGGTTACCTACTTACTGCTTGTTTACATGCCATAAAATACAAAGGGCAACGAATTAAAAATTAAAAAGGAATTATTTTTAATAGTAGTTATAATAAATAATTAATTAAAACTATTTAAACGCATCTTTAGCTTCAGATTTGAACAACTCCTGGAGGTAATGATCGTAATAGAATTTGTGTAATTGGTTTTTCATTTTATTGTTATAAAAATCTTCATCTCTACTAATTTTTTCGTAAAGTATACCCTTTGGAGTCCAAAATATAAAATAACAATATTGCCGGCGTGCAATATGGAGCTGCCCTTGTATTTGATAGTAATAATTGTCATTTCTTTTTAACATAAATTTATTATCAATCCATGTAGCAAATTTCACTCCCTTTTTTTGTATAGAATCTTCAGATTTATCGACACGAGCGTTGTACAGACATTTTATTTCTATGATGCCATCATGGTCTATTAGGCCATCTGGAGTAGCACCTAAATAAAATTCGTCTCTTTTTCCTACCAAAAGACCACATTGTAAAATTTCTTTTCCGATAATTTCAGAAAATTCTCTTCTTGCTATCGGTTCGTGATCTTTGCCGTAGTCCGTATATCGATTACCGATAAATTCGGAATGCAACATTGCCTTGATGCATTTTGTTGGATCCGTGGTGGCCCTCATCTTGCAGATCTTCCCAAACGCTGAGGCTGTAAGACGATTCCGTCTCTCTAGAAACCATAAATTTGAAGCAGATTGTTCTGTTGTTGCTGCTGACAACTCAATTATTTCTTCTTCTGTTTTTTGTAATCTTTTTAAGAAACCCGTTTTTATTTTCTCCAGTTCTTGTGGGTCAATGTTGAGAGCATGAACGTTTTCCCCGTAATCTTCGTTGTCATCCGAATCAGATTTTCTTCGGCGTTTGACTACGAGCTCCTTGCTTTTGGACTGGAACAATCTCTTCCTAGGGAGAGCTCTATTCCGACGCCCAGCTAACCTTTGTATATACTTCTTGGTGTGAAAACCAGGACTGTGATCTGTAATAGCCTTATGAACCCTCTCATAAAATCCACTTTTAGAATTTACAGAAAGTCCAGCCAAATTGCAGCGCATTTCATAACCGCCTCTCTTCGAGTAATCCACTCGCTTTCCACCAATAAATTTAGCCAACACAGAATTATAATTTTAAGCACTATTATTAGTCATATTTTTAATTAAACTAGAACTATTATTAGCTAATCTATTTACATGTGACATAATATCGTTAAAAATACCACAGTTCTTCAAAAGAGGAATTAAGTTTCTTTCACTGGGTTTACTTCCGCTGTAAAAATATTCATCGCAAGAGTCATGGTTGCCAAAAATATGTTCAACGCTGTTGATTATGTCTCTTTTGAGATTTTTTTCACTTTGCGAGTGTCCACAATCTTCGGATCTTCTGTATTTAATGGCACAATCAACCGACAAACGAAGCCGTTGGATGTCAGTTTTTAATGCATGTCTTAAAAGTTGAGGTACCTCATTACCCTTGGAACTAAATCTTTTCTTGGTTAAGTCGGTCAATTTCGTGACGTAGTTCCTAAGAAGATGATTTGTGCATTCCACCTTACGCACCAAAAGTGAGCCATACGGTTTCGCCATTAAAATCTTTTTATGTACACTTGAATCTCCATCACCGACTAGGAATGCATAAATCACACCATGCATCTCCATACTCAGTTTAAAACCTTCTAATATCATATCACTTTTCATAGCTGTGCTTGACCCTTCCCAATTTTTAAAACACGTATGAGGCTTACTAGAATTTGTGGCGCACATAGCACAGTACTTATTACGTATACCCAGAAAAAGAATTTTGCCAGTCTTTTTTCCAACTATACAGGCAGCACCTGATTTAGCATTGTAATTGGTGCGATATGACCTCCGACACCAAGCCCCGCCTGCTATAACTGTTATAAGTGGTACATTATTGTCATCGACATTTCCAGATTTAATTGCAATCTTGGCTTCTTCTTTTCCTGCCTCTATCATAAACTGCCAACATTCATTATGGAAGATCTCGTTCAAGTCGTCTTCAATTCTCTTGTATAATTTGAACGAAATTCCTGGCATATTTAAAGCACTTGCAAACTCATTTAATTGGGTAAATCCACAGCCAATATTTATAATCCCAGTAACCGCAGCACCATTAGCATTTAGCTTGCCATCGCTTTTGTCACCCTCCACAGTGTGTTCCACTTGGCAGACTTCACATTTCAAAATAAATTTGGATACAAAACCTCTTCTAATTTCTCTGACTAATTTAACATATTTGGAATCGCACGAGAAGAGACTATGGTGAGGGAAATTCATTGCTTGTTGTAGAAAATGCGAAACATTTATTCTGCCTCCCATCTCGTCATTTTCTGACCTAAAAGTTAATACTAATTAGAAATCCTTTTTTAATTTGAATTAAGGGTGGCAGTTGATTGTCATCCATTGATAACGTCAATGCTAACTGACATGGCTAAATGGGTCTTAGAACAATGAAAAATTGAAAAAAGTGATTTTACCATGGCAGTTAGCTACTACGATGCATATAGTATGTAAAGACGTAAAAATATATACTCATTGTTATCATTCTTTAGTAGTACCTTTTATTTTGCCCAACTTCCTTTGCGACGTGACTAATACTTTCGTCATGGTTGCTATCACGATTTTCAGGTAAAGGAGTGGAAAATTCATATACTGCATACATGGCCACATCTGCCGTAGAAGTGCTGGGCGTAGGGGTAAAAGCTCTTTGATTAGACTCCGTGGTTATATTTGCTAACGAATCTGTAGTTTCTGCAGAAATTTCATTTTTCTTTCGCAAAGATTCATTTCTAAAAATGTTACGATACAATTATAATAAACAGCCTGAATGTCTAGTAGTTTTTTGAGGTATTACCTGAATAGTTTACCCATTTTTCGGCGACTTTTCCTGCGTCTTGAAAGAGGTAATTTAGATTTTGAACCCATTTTCTTCACACTACAAATTGATTCTAACATTCACTTATACACTTGGAAGTACAATACGCAACTAAACACTGAACGAAAAATTTTGGCGGTGCCCTTAGGTAGTAAAATGTAATTTTTGGTGCAGTTGAATTGCAAACAGATGTTTGATGGTCAGACTATCCAACCATTTTGCTTGTAATAAAATGCAAAAATGTTTCGCAGAAATCTAGAAGCTGTAAAATACTTAATTTATGACGGCAACAGAGGTATGAAAATCATGAAAATAACGATAGATTTGTAAGAAAACACATGTTATATCAACTAAATAATACTTCTTTATTCAAAAAGTGATTTATCCTTATTGTACAATTTTACAAGTTTCAAATGCGATATCACTGTATCACAGTAAATATTTCAAAAAATATTACGCAAAATTGCGAATCGCAATAGTTATTAGGTTATTACTAAGGGTCAAAAACATCTGCAGGTTTTCTATTGGATTCATACCTGGACTGTTCCCGGTCATGCCAAGAGGTTTATTACTGTTTTCTTTTAAAATGTATATGCAGTTTAATAAATGTGAAATATTCCTCAAGAAAGTAATCAAACCTAATGAAAAGAAGAAAAAGAAATTCAATCAGTACTTAATGAAACAATTATTGCATTTATTTATAAGAAAGAACAAGTAAATATGTAAAGCTGCAATTATTATACTGTAACAAAAACTTTTTTTATTTCATTCATCCCTATTACCGCAGGCAGGCAACATGAACCTATGCCGTTCTCGAGCCTGACTGACCGTATCGTAAGAAATAAAGATGGCATGTAAGGGACAGAATTTCATAAGATAGATCGGATGCTCCAAACAATATCTATATTATACACAAAAATTGCAGTTATTTATTAATAAAAGGTACGTTTTTAATTAACGTTATTTTTGCCAAAGGTATAACGAACCTCCGTAAATTATTAAATTTCAACTTTAACCATGTTTATTGCTTTTGTGGGTATTAAAAGAATGTATGATTTTTATCACATTTATAATTTTTTTATGAGAAAATGGCTTTTTATCTTGGAATTTAGATAAGTTAGGAAAGTTCCTGACATATCAAACTTACACAACAAAAAAATAAAAGTGCGTATCTCAAATAGTATTGCCGTAATTTGTGTCCGAAAACAATGAAAAACTGGTCTAAAATTGAACGGGTAATATCGCCTTAAGGTGCGTAGAGACCGCCGCGCCAAGCGGCGCCGAACGTTCGCAAATGTTTTCGAGCAACGTGCGCTAAAGACGTCCACACTGCTGCAACAGATACAAATTTGTTCGTGTTTGTAAAGGTTCCAGTTTTATTTTTAAAGCAACTTGCTATTACTTACATTGCATTCTAATTATTATTCCCAATCTGTCATGAATAAGGAAGACATAGAAGACATTTCAATCATTCATTGTTATTATTATTATCATTGATAATAAATTAATAATGCAATTATCTAAATTGTTCTTCAGCGACAAGCGTTATAAAAAATAGTCCAATAGAACAAAACACGTCCTAACTAGATTTGTTGCAGCAACAAATTTCTTTTGATGTACCGACAGTAACTCGAACCTGTTTGCGTGAGCGCGAAGTAGCACGTTTGTGCACGATTTGCCGTCCTATCTTACTATATCTGCAACGTTCGTAAACGTTTGGTGCAGTTTGGCGCGGCGGTCTGTACGCACCTTTACAATTTACTATTGAATCAAATCAAGCATTGCTTTTAAACACAGATACATGTAAATTTTAATAATTTGATAATTATAATCTAGTATTGGAACAATTGTCAGGTATAGAAATCTTAATATTGTAAAACTTTTATTTTAATTCATAATTAAGTTGATTGTCCCTCACTTTTGGATATAATTAATATACAAGGTGATCCAAAATGACTGAGGACTGTTTGAATTTACCGCCACGGTAAATTATTGTCACGTTGGCAACATGAATACTTTTCGGATATTCTTATCCTTCTTTTATTTTACAGTGGCATCTGAAAAATAATATAACTTATTTAAAATTTTATTTAAAATTTATTAATTTTAAATAAACTTGATGATAAAATCGTCTAACAAACCGTAGTTCTGAAAAGAACTGTCTTGTAAAATAAGAAAACAAGCCAAATAAAGCAATAATTCTATAAAAATCCAGAACAACGTGGCAAAGCACAACGATGTAAACGAGAAAGTGACGAGTTGCCGCTGTAATTTGACACAACATATTTCAATAGTGCTACACTAACAACGTGAAATACACTAAAACCTAAGGCGCCAAATTCAAACCATCCTCACTCAATTTGGATCTCACTGTACTTGTACCCTGTAATATTTACACAAGATCTAAAAAGGATTTTTATTGTAGTAGGCCGTTAACTAATCTCTGACTTGCGAAAAGGTGAAGTTTCTTCTCGCCATTGTTTAATGTATCAATTTATTGTCGATTTTGGTACACTTTCTTCCATAAAATGATCTCCAATCAACTTTTTTCCTTTTTCAATATGATCATCACAATATGCGTACACTCTCGAAATTAATTCATAATATGTACTGTTATAAGTTGTATTACATTCTTTAAAATCAATCAGTAAAATGCCGTCACAATCCCAGAATATGGTTGCCATAACTTTCATTGTCGATTGAACAACCTTCGCCTTTTTCGATTCCATTTTGGATAGAGGATCATAATACAGAACCATTGTTTCATCTCCACTGACAATGTACTCCAAAATCGGCTGTGAGCCGTATCCACACAAGTTTAAAAACGATCGCGCACATTCGACGCAACGTTGACGTTGAACAGCAGAAAGAAGACGCAGTACCCATCTTGCACTAATTTTATTCATACCCAAATGGTCATGAAGAATTCGGTGAACACTTGTTTGCGAAATGTTCGACATCACTGCTAACTCCTTAACTTCCAAACGGCGATCTTCTAATACCATTTCTGCAATGATTGCAACTTTTTGAGGCATTACCGCTTCAATTGGCCGACCGGAGCACTCATCATCTTCAAGAGATTCTTGCCCCAAACGGAAACATTTTGACCACACACAAGGAAATAAATCATCATAAACGCCATCTAAACGTTATGTGATTTGATTAGGTGTGTGCCCTTCTTTTGTTAAAAATTTAATGACCGCACGGTACTCAATTTTCGTTAGTTACGACATTTTTGTGCACTCGTCATGATGCTTGGGTGGCTATTAAAATCTATTATGCTTCTAGCCGTAATGTATATAGTGTAGGCCACTTAGATGTTCAACTATGACGCAACTGAGTTTGAACATGTTGGCACCTGTAGAAGAATTTATGGCGCTTACCTCGTAAATGATAAAAGAAAAACATAAAACCATTATTATCCTTTTCAGTTTATTTCAAACTAAGAAAAATTTTTGGCATTACATTGTTCCACCGGTACTCTTAAAACAAAACTACTAAGAGCAAAAATTAAAAATTGACATGAATTTCTAAATTTTTCAGAAGATCAAAAATATCAACTGTACCTTTTATATTTGTTAAGGTAATTTATATTAAGTAATCATTATAATAATTCAACATCACACTATGCATTATCTAAATTTTAAAGTCTTTTAGAATCTTCATAATATTAAATATTCATTAATTTAACTATTAATAATAATAATAATAATAATCAGGAAATAAAATATACAAGCCTTAGACTTGAACAAGTAAGGAAAAACATTTTGAAAACATATTATATATTTCATAGGAATAAAATATATGTATTATTATTATTATTACTTTAAACACCACCCGCCTTACTATCTGTACTTTTTTCTATACTGCTTTCAGCAGAACTATTTTCTTTACTTTCTAATTGCTGTTTCCACATATTAGCATATACACCTTCTTGACCAACTAATTGTTCATGTCTGAAACAATAAAAATTGTTAATTTTAACAATATATCATTATGAAAGAAAGTTAACTTACGTTCCCCTTTCTACTATTTCACCTTCTTTTAAAACGAGAATTTCATCCGCATGAACTATAGTAGATAATCTATGTGCAACTATGATAGTAGTTCTATTTGCACACACTTGTTGTAATGCACCCTGTAGGAATAGTCATTATTATATTTTATAATAAATGAAATTTCTATAGATTTACCTGTATGTTACGCTCTGTTTGAGTATCTAGAGCACTAGTTGCTTCATCTAAAAGCACGATCGTTGGTGCTTTTAATAAAGTTCTTGCAATAGCTACTCTTTGTTTTTCTCCTCCACTGAGGCGTAGACCACGTTCACCTACCTACACAAATAATTTACTGTAAGTAAGTCTTGTAATGTTCACAAAATTCATAAAGAATTCTATAGAAAGCTTTGAAGTTATCATCCATCTAAGCAAAGTACTAGTTCTCAAATAACCCTTAATCTTTAACCCTAACCACAAACATAACCTCTAACTTATCCTTTAATCTAATTTTTTAACTCTAAACTCAAACATAACCTCTAATTTATCCTTTAACCTAACTTCTAAAACCCAATCTCTATCCCCGAATTTGCTAGTAGCAGAAAAATGTTCTAAACAACAAATAATTTAAGGACTGCTGTGATTTAAATATTTGTATAGTTTAAAAAAAATGTATATAATGTACCACTGAATTGTAATTATGTATTGACAAATGCATTCATTTTTTGCAAAAACAACGCATAATAAAAGATATTATTATTAATAAATATTTTCAAAAGGTTTCACATCCACCTAAATAATCTTCCATCAATGTTATAAGGTCCTTACACTCCTTGTGCTTAAATAACTATTGTTTGATGTGGCTAATTAAAAGAAATTATCTGGTTAATATAGAGCCTATATTTCAAATAGTAGCAACATCGTGAAGCAAACCTGACACAAACTTTATAAAGAAAAAATTACTACATGCATGTTTAGCAGCAGCTTTAAGATGTTTAAAAATTATAATTTGGTAAGTGTATTTTTTATATTAATTTAATCATTTTTGTAGAACATGAATGACGATTATCAAATTAATATTAGATTATAAATATTTTTGCAATTGATTAACATTAAAACTAAGATTTATTCCAAAACGGAATGTCAAATCTGGTAACTTTCAATGTTGCCAACATAGTGCTGGTGATTTTACTCCTCCATGGTAAGATCAATGTGTTTGCTACTAATTGAAAATACGATTAATTGAATAATCAATCATTTAAAAAAACAATCAAAGGTCTGATGAATCGATTATTGATTGATTGCTCTGCTAATCGATTTTCTATTAGTGATTTCCATAATTGCACATCCCTACTCACAAATACATTATTTATATAAACAATTAAGTAATACGTAAATTTAAAATATTGAAAAGTAATTGAATCAATACTTTTTAAGGTAAAGTATTCGCACTTAAAGAGTTCTCTTTTAAATTAATGACTACCTTATACAAGCATACTTTCATTGTCACTTTTTTGTAAGAAAAAATGAATTTCTGAAAAACTAGGTACTGCTGCTACTGCCTGTATTTTAATTTCCCATAATCAACTTAATTCAAAATATTTTTAAGGTATGGGAATTTGATGTTCATCAGCATCCCTTTTATTTTAGAAATATTGATTTCTTTACCCAGACTGAGACCAAACAGAACATACACTCCACATAAATGGAAGTGGATTTTTAAAAATGTACTTGAGTAGAATTTAAGAAGACGGGTAATAATTCAGTAGATTTAGTAAATAAAAAATAGTAATCAATCAAGCAGTTAAATGGATCGATCGATTAATTGACCTTTCAATTAGTTTTTAAATAGTCGATTTTTTTAAATAATCGATTAAACCTTGTCCAAAATAACCTGTTGCAATGACGTAAACAGCCATAAGCAATGCTATTGGTCGGCGAGCACGTGGTCTCATTAATGCTTAAACTACTTCACATAAATGCGGAAACATGTATATGCAATCAGTTCTCGTTAATGTTTGTACTGTGCAGTTGGATTTGTTTCGTAAGAGTGTTGGATTTGTGTAAGTATTCAAGAATGGCGGAAAATCAAGAAAACACTCCTTTAAAAAGGAAACAAGTCGCAATTTCCAGACGCGAAAAGGAGATCATAGTTAATAACTATATGAGGTTGTGTGAACAGCATCCAGAAATGACTCTTAACAGCTATTAAAGGTTTAGTTGGAGAAATTGTTGGGCTTTCTGTACGTTCTGTAGAGAGAGTACTGAAAGAGTCGAAAGAAAACGAAAATCTTTCATCTCCCAAAAAAACTAAAATTAAAACTTCTATTATAGACCAGGTTGATGATGCAAATTTATTTGCTATTAGAAAGGTACGATATAATATTGTTTTCTTCTATTTTGATTGCAATCGGAGTATTCCTCAGGTTCATGAATTTTTTATGAGGAATGAGCCTCCAACACTAAGGAAGGTACTGAAAGCCGTAAATGACGACGAAACCTTACCAAATTTTAAATTAGGCACTTTTTCTAAAATACTAAAGAAAAAGTTAAAATTTAAATATGCACGTCGATCAAAGAATGCCATGCTTGTTGATCGTAAAGACATTGTCCTGTGGCGGCGAAACTTTTTAAAAACCATTAAAAAGTATCGGGAAGAAAGTCGACAGATTTTTCTTACCAATGAAACTTGGGTTAACGCTGGTCAGTTAATTTATGTTTACTTTCTATTTTATGAAATCTGGAATTCTTGTCTCCAATGGAGTGGTGATAATGACGCACGCCATTAGAAATGAGAGAGTTATTTCTCAAAAAAATCAATTAAATACTTACTCTATTTTCATTTCAAATTCATATGACAAATGAGGTATAAAACTTAATTATGAGTCAAGTGTTACACCCGATTTAAACCCGATAGAATTAATTTGGTCCCAAATTAAAGGATTTGTGGCAGTAAATAATACTACATTTAAGCTAAAGGATGTAGAAAATTTATTAAAGGAAACAATCGCCAATGTAAGCACAGAAGATTGGAAAAAATGTGTGAGGCACGCCCAAAAAATTGAACAAGAAATGTGGAACCTTGACCATATAATTGATGTTCTTGTGGAAAACTTAGTTTTCACTGTAAATACAGGGGCGTCATCCGATTCAGACATGAATTATACATCAGAAGACCCTGATAGTGATGCCTGGTAAGTTGATTTATTAAAAAAAAACTTCTTTCGTTTGCTGATGTAATTTTTTTCGGTTCGCAGAATAAAAAGATTATTTGCCGCAGATGCTGTTCAAAAATTGCCCTTTTTAGAGCAAACACCTCTTTTAAACTAGGCTTTGTTATGTTTAAATAGCGAGTGACAAGTCTGATTTAATTGTGGTGTATTTAATTTTCATCAATATCATTCTCCATTCAATATTACGCTGACACCGTAAGAGCGAGATAAGCACACACGGTACGCAAACGCACATCATCGTAAATGAAGCTTCAAGGGTGAGCCAACTTCAAGTTTATTTATGCGTTGCGACTGGTTAACGTAAACGGACTTTAATCAGTAATTATTATTATTTTAAATCGAGTATCGATTATTGATTTCCATAATCGCACAGCCCTAAGTCTAAATATATGTATATCTTATTTTTAAGGTTCAATGGATCGCCTTTTGGATTGCTAGTATATAAGTATTTATTTATTTATTATTTATTTATTTTTGGGCGAGGAATCAGGATGGCGGAGAATCCTTCGTACCTCATGGCACTGATTGCTATGATCATTTGGCCGACCCTACTAGAATTTAGCCGAATCTGGGGGAATTCCACCCCCAGTAGGGATTTTTAACATGCCAAACATCGCATTGACACGGGACCTACAGTTTTACTTCCTATCCGAGAAGAAGGCATGTTCTTAAATTTTTCTCCGCTATGAAAAATTACCAGCTCGGCCGGGGATCGAACCTGCGACCCTTGGATTATAAAGCAAACATGCAAACCACTAATCCACCGAGGCTGGCTAGTATATAAGTATTACCTATAGTGCTGGCTTGTGTGTCTGTCTGTCCACATTAGAAACTATTGACTGATACAAGCGTGGTCAGATGACAATGGTGACAGAAGTAATTGACCTTAGTTCAATTTGGAATGAGACTGACTTGATATTTAATCTGTTTCAAAGGTTGTAAAATTTTTCATATACTTAACATTAGGCATTTTAAATTAAATCTTAACATAAATAATGACAGATTTGACCTTTGGTTCTGAGTGGAACAAGCTAATAAATCAGATTCTTATGACCTCAATATCCAATAACTAACAGCTAATAAATCCAGAGTTCTTTACAACATAGTAACATCAGCACTGCTGTATTTCATAAAATTTTGACATATATGACATGTCAAGCGTACCCTTGATTTTCGAAGAATGACAGGATTTTCTAATTCTTTTAATCTTTTTGGAAAACTTGTTTGTTCAAAAGTGTGCTTTTACTGTCGCTATTAAGTTACCTAAGTTATCGATAACTATCAAAAATGTATTTGAAGAAATGCAAGAAATTTCTGACAATATAATTACTTTTGTTAAGTAAATCTAAACCAACTACTCCATTATAACTGTCAATTAATTTGACTGAAGGAGTCGATATTATTAAGCTTTCTAATGCCATTTCGTTATTAAAAGGCAAAGGAGAGGGACATAAGCACGAGATTAGATGGATATACAGTCTGTTTGATATAAAGCGCCCCGCTTTGTAGCAACTTTATTTTTGGTCAGAAATGGTATAAACCCTATATCGAGGGGTCAACCACTCGCCGCAATACATGTACATTTTGGCGGCAATCGCACGCAATCCTTAGCAATCACAAGGAAATCATCAGAAATCTCGCAGTGTTTATTGGCAATCAGCGAAATCTTTCGCAATCCCGCAATCATCATCGCAGACGTCGAAATTGAATATAGTAGAAATGGTGCCATCATTAATTTGCGGGAAATTCGATAGTTATTCATACTTCAAGCAAAACAAAAAACCCGCTTATAATTTAAAGACAAAATACCAAAAAAAGGTAATTTTTTTTACAATTCGCATTTCAAAATTGGGGGTGCTAGCTTGAGCTCAAGCTAGCACCCACTTCGAACAAAAAAAAAATAAATAAAGCCATAATTAACTACTAACTAATTAAGGACAAATTTGTACCACAAAAACTTTTTTCGCAACTACAACTCTATAGTCGCTATTCACTTATCAAGACTAGCAGCGCAAACTGTCAATCAACTTTCATAAAAATGAAAATTTCCTAAGCTGTCATTTAGTACTAATTAAAGACTAATTTGTAACCCCAAAATCTTTATTTTTGTACTTTGCATTCACAATGGACTTATTGTGACACCAAAAACGATTTTATAATAAAGGCTATTATAACATCGTTTCTGGGGTCTATTTGTTTTGTAAGATTGGTAACATTTGTTTTATATTACATATAAACACATTTAATTTTGACATATTCTAACCTCACAAAACGTGAAAAGTCATGTTATAGCTTTACCACATATTAAACGCAAAAATCACTAGATTGTAATGCAATGTTTTTAAAAGCTTGAATTTAGAATTTCTATCAAACTAATGACGTAAAGTATAAAAATAGTATATTATACTTGTTTTATAGACGTATTGTAGCACCTATTCCTTTGGAACACTCCTCACTTCTCTCGTAGTGTCCCAAACAACTCGTGCTACAATAGACCGTCTTATACAACTCGTATAATAATATACTATTGTACCAAGATTAAAATGTTTAAATAAACGATTGTTTAAAACGTGTGCCATCTGTTTCGAGATTATTAGAAATTGATTAAATATAGAAATGTCACCTGTCAACTGTGACATGGCTTATTGCAAGTATTTCTGGAAGCATACTTGATTGCCTCACAATGTATTTTTCCTATCAGAATATTAAAGACTTTCCCTATGGATCCAACTTTATGGCAGACACTGCATGTGACTCATGGTACATCGGGCACATAGTTAGATGTTCAAACATTTAAAATAAAATTTTTAAAATCTAAACTAGACGAGTATTAATATTTGGCCAAAAGAAGAGGATGTGCAGAATGTACAAATATATTTTTCTTTTATGGGCCTATCGATTACAGTAGGACTCGATTAATCGTCTAGCATTGAAGGATAATCGAAGAGACGGTTAACAGAACAATAGGGAATTCTTTAATGCAAAAAATGTTTTTTTTTCAAAATTGTTTTGTTTTTGGAGAGATTATATGTATGTAGTAGTAGGCAATAGTCCATTTCGTTTAAGAAGCCATTGCAAAATGGGTATTGAAAAAGAGTATACAAATCTTAGAAGAAGTCAAACTAGTTAAAACTCTAAAAATCGTTTTATACTTATGTAACGTTAAAATTAATAATCGTATATACTCGTAGTTCCTAAATGAAGCATTTTATTTGTGAAGTGTAAAGTAATGTCCTTTGTAATATCTTTATAAATGAATTTACCTAACAAACACATTTTGATTAATAGCACTGTTCTTATAAAAAACAAGTACAAATACTATCGATTTTGTTCTAATCTTTAGCAATCACATTGAAAATCACTTTTCAAACATTAGCACGTCAATGAAGAAGCAATCGCATTCTAGAAATCATCTCGCAATCCTCGAAAATCATAGACATTGCGAAAGCAATCCTTGGAAATCTTAGAGATTGTGAACGCAATCCTTGGAAATAAGAGATTGCGAAGGCAATCCTCGAAAATCATAGAGATTGCGAGGAAATCTTGGATTTCCGCAATACATGTACATTTTCTGAAAGAGTGGTTCACCCCTCGCCCTATATATTATTAAATGGCATAAAATTCTTTATGTTCTGGTTCAGAAAAATTTTTATTTACGTGATTAGCGTGATGACGGCATCGAACTTTTTTAAATTACATGATAGATGCATTTTTATTGTTAAAATTAGGAAGTTTTTGAAGAAAATAATGTCTATTAATGAAAAGTGTTGATTCAGTGAAGAAATAGTAACGCTATCTCTACTGATAAACAAGAACGCATAGTTTGCTATTTTTTCACATAAATCTTAAATAAAATGCATTTTTTTCTGAAAATTAATAACATAAGAACTGCAAGGTTTGTTTCTAACCCCTATAAAAATCTCGTAGATGTATGACATATACTTTCTGAAAAAGAAATTATTTAACTTACTTTCAATGAAACTGTCCCTAAAAATGGGTACCTTTTATTACGTATCGTTGGATAAAAACAAAAGTATACCATTTAGAAATATAATATTTTACTGTTGTATTTAGAAATAATAAATTTACTATTTGCTCGTTTTTAAAATATTTAATTTGGTTTAATAATTTACAAGCAATATGCTCTCAAAGTCATCAGACTCTAGAAAGAAAATGAGAGTAGTGATGTTTTTAAGTATTGTAGAAATTTGGAACAGGTCTTATCTGAATCCCCCGAAGAACCCCGCTTTCCAGTAAAATATCTTTATTTAAAAGAATTTGTAGTTATTAAAATAAACTAGTGAGAATGTGCATTGCCATGACGAACAAAAACAACTGTATGCTTAATAAACTAATTTATTTTTGAAAACTAATGTTGACGTAACACATTAGTTGTCATAAAAACTGAAATTCTAAGTCCTAAAATTTTTCGAATTTTTTTTGTTGCTGAAAATGTTTATTTTGTCGTAAATTTTTAAAAAATACAAAATTTTTCATTTTTCAAAAATTTACCGAAATATTCAGTGGTCATTTTGACCACTTTCCCGAAGAGATACAAAAAAATGTTTCAACCAAAAGTTTCTTAGAATTCGATGTACTATAAGATTCCAAAAAGAAAAATTCAAAAAAGTCAACATGGAAAAAGGCGACAGACCGACAGACAGACAGACTTCACGAATTCAGAGACGAACCCTTTGTTCGTCGAAAATTTAAAACTTGTATTTTTCATATTTGCTCATTTCAAATCCAAATTGTAGCTTTTTTTGTGTCATAAAGACCTGACAATCCGATCATTCAAAAATGTGTACTTTTCTCTATAAGAATCAACTAAAAAGTTAAGAATTGATATTTTAGCTGATAATCCCCTTTTCTCTATCCAAGTCACATATATAAATATTTCCTATATTAACTATGTATATTATATTTTGCAGACACTAAAAAGCAGTATTAATTAATCTTACCTCAGTATCATATCCTTCAGGGAAGGTAAGAATTCTCTCATGTATATCAGCACCTCTAGCTGCATTTATAATATCTACATCAGTTGCATCCAAACGACCATAATTTATATTATACCTACATTTAAAAAAAAAAGGCATAAGTTTCCCCCAAAAACACAAAAATAATTATAAACTTACTTAATGCTATTATTAAACAGAACAGTATCTTGTGGAACAACTCCAATAGATCTACGAAGTGATTCTTGTGTAACTGTTTTAATATTCTGTCCATCAATAATGATGGATCCAGTTTCTACATCGTAAAATCTAAATAACAGCCTGATTATTGTACTTTTGCCACTTCCTGAAGGCCCGACCTATTGAAAATTTATAATATTAACCTTTTGTTTGTCGAAGATATCAGCACATACCAGAGCTATTGTTTGACCAGCTGGAACATCAAAAGTAACATTTTTTAAGACGTTACGTTCGGGAAGATATCCGAATGTAACATTATTAAATTGCACAGCCCCACGTTTTATTATAACAGGCCCTGCGCCTGGCGCATCGATCACTTCTTGTTCTTCACGTAGAAGATCAAACATGTTTTCCATATCTACGAAGTTCTTTTGTATTGCTCTGGAGAATAAAAAAATGAAATGAAGGAAAACACTTATTGCAAAAATCTCACAAAGAGAAACACAGTGGATGTTTCAAAATGTTACAATGGTTAATTTCAAGTTTATTTGAAGAATTCTAATTGATATATTATAAATTGTAACAAAATACATAGATTTGAATCTCGCCAATTTTTCAATAAAGAATTGCCTTTTTTGCGTAATTTATTCTATGATAACGTATGTAACATTTTGCTGAAATGAGGTATTGCCGTAAAAACAACGTTAGTATATCCCTATTGGAAGGTGTTCACGTCATAGAGATATAAAATATTCTTAAACAGATTCCCGGAATGCTATTTTTAAAGTTCGTGTTGCTGTTAAACGTTTTTGTTACATACTACGTTGCTATGGCCGACCCTTCAATTAAATAAAATATTGATTGCAATTCATGATAAAATCCTTTATAACAATCGAAAAATTTAAAAATTTATTTATTTCATGTAACTTAGGCTGGGTTTATATCAATCAAACAAAAACGTTTTTATACAAAACGTTTTGCAGTTTGACAAAACAGTAAGTCACAAACTTGAACATCAAAAACGTTTTTTATTAAAACAAAATCGTTTTGTTGCAATTTAGCACACACTGTGCAATCTAAACAACTGAATAAAAAACGGTTTGTTGTTATACAAAACAGTATCAATGCTGTTTTGTGTTTTTAAAAATGTCAGTATCATTTAGGATTGTTGATTGGGGATACTTTTTCATTTTAAACAGGTCTTCTGATAAGAATGACCAAACAGTGGCGTATCCAGGAATCTAACTTGGGGGGTGCTTATTGTTTTCAGGATTTGATGAACGTTTTTTTTAACTTAAATTGTTCACACTGACTTTCTTGTAACGATTTAATAGTATTTATTATTTTTCAATTTACTACAATGAAAGGATAGATAACATTCAAAAACCATACTGCAAATGCCGAGGACTTTTTTATAAAATGAATTATAGGTACCAAGAATAACGATGGTACGTACATAGAATACAGTTATAAATTTCCACGACAATTTGATTTAAGTCAAACAGATATTCTCAAAATAAAATTTTGTGCAAGATTAACGTTACAAACTTTACTAATCATTTCCCATCATTTTCAGTATGATCTTCATGTGGTACTGGCAAATTTATTTATAAAACTATATAATAATAAAATAGATATACACTCGAACTTCTTTTTAACAAACTTCCATTTTACGAAATTCTCTATTTAACGAATTTTTAATGGGATTCTGCCGGTTGCATAATTTACCATATAATTTTTGGCCTATTTTACGAAATAAAATTCTATTTACCGAACTAAAATATGAGCAGGTTTCTATGAAATCTGTTGGGATTTTTTGTCTAAATTGAATTCTTGGAATTTCATCCATAGAGCTTTCAAACCAGCACTTCAAGTAATACCCTTATAATCCAGTTTACAAGGGATTATAGTCTTTTATTTATGGATTTTAAAAGAAGAAATTGGAAGTTTTGTCATTGTCTGTTCTCAGAATTCAAGAGGGTGTAATACCTTTTGTTATTAGATTTAATATTGGGCTTCCCAAAATTACACATAAAATTAAAACAAAAACAAACCATCAGTTTTACATGTGATATCAATCTGTACAGTTCTTTTTACAAAAACATGTCTGAAAGCTGTATTTGGCAGAGAATAGGATCACATATCGATATAAAGTATCAATGACTGTTGTAGGCTTCGTTTCTAAATCTTGATATTTTTTACCCATAGCTTATATTCTGATTTAAGAATTTTCTCATTAAAGTCAATATCAGTTCTATAATTGAGAAGTATAATTATTGTGCTCTATATTAGAAGGAATAAGTCAAGCGAATGATTTTAAAATGTCTTTATGTTTTATAAAGCGCTCATTCATTTGAGCAATGACCTGATCCAGAAATGGTATGTAGCAAGATATTCGAAAATAATCTTCAGCATTAAAGGTTGCAATATTATAACGGTTGTTTTGCCATCCAACTACTCGTGGTATTTCAATTTCAGTTTCGAATAATTTATATGCCAGTGATGTTGCTTCCATAAAAATATTGGTAAATCATCACTATCACATTAATTATCAATTATCACTACCACATTTTATGGATGAAGTAAAGTGAGCTCAACTTTATTATCTCAAACTTGAAATTTGCAAATTTAAAATTCGTAGAAGATTCCCAGGGCAACATTAAAATAACTGGAAAACTATAAAAGAGAGGATACAGGTATTCATGCAAAACCAATAATTTACAACTTGTCTATAAATATTATAAAGGGTTTAGGTTAACTAAGCATACAATGCATTGTATAAGGGGATTACATACCTACCTGCTATTTCTTAAGTAAAGTACTATTCAATTATATTCAAAAAGGGATTACCGACATCTAGAGATTCTCACTGTTTTTATAGGTAAAACTGTAAAAAGGAGTTAGGAGAATTATGAATGATCGATACGGTTTTTCTTAATAATTATTCAGTTCATTATCTTAATAAAACTTAAAAATACTAATATGAAGTCTTGGGGGGTGCTTTTGCTCCAAAAGCGCCCCCCTAAATACGCCCTTGTGACCAAACATAAAATGTTTATTTAATCCCTTTTATCATAGATCATTCCACAGATTATAGTTTTTAATTTTCAAATAATAATTTAAAAGAGTATGATGTGGTTAATTACTGCAAAACGAAAATAACTGATCACTGAAATTTATTATAGTAAGTAATAATGCCATTAGAACAAGAAATACTACGAAAGTGTACAGTAATAAATAGATCTTCGAATGCTTTTGTTCTTTTTCGTCATTATTGTTGCCTTGCGACCAGATCACTCACTTTTCTTAATTACTCTACCTCTCATGATTAATATCATCGGCTTCACATGAAAAGTGCATAAGTCCGAAAAACCTGTTTACAAGAAATGTAACATTTTTCATGTTGTCTGTCAATGCTTTTGCACTTGTGCCTGATTTTACTTATGCTATTTAAGCGACTTCTACTAATTATTTTCGGAATTTCTCATATTTATTTTATAGAAAAAGTAATAATGAACCAGATAATGTTAAAATCTCAATTTTTTCAATTTTGGCACTTACATATGAAGCCGATAATATGTAGATTGTTCTTCTTGACAATCCTTCTAACAACATAAATTTGAAAGATCATTATTTTTGTTTGCAGTAATTAACTGTAGCACACTATATTTTAAAATTTTATTTAAAAATTAAAAGTCATGATCAGTGACTAATTACAACCCAACACAAAGTTAGTGCAAATTTTTAGTTGTAACCCGTTATATGAATTTTACACAGATAATTAAATTTTATTAATAATTAACAAATAAAATAGATGTGAATATGTCCAAAATAAATTTGCAATTGCATAGTTCGCAGGTTTCACCTTTTGTTTCGCCTTCAAACAAGGGATCATGTTTGCACGTCCGACACGTTGCAACGAGGTTGAAATTGTTTGAAGCTGTAAGCACATTGATAAGATGAAAATGCTTTTAAACAAAACATTTATGCAGAATGAGAGAATGTTTTTTGTCTTGCAAATTATACCTATCAAACAAAAACGGTTTTAGACAAAACATTTCGTCTGAAGATGCTTAAACTTGCTTTTTTATGTTTTTGTGTTTTGTTTGAACAGCGTCATTTATCATGTCATTCACAATAAAAAATCTAATTTCCCTTGACCTGTCTTACTAAAGTTGGTATATTAAGTTAATGTTACTTATTTATCACTTATCACTTATTATCACTTATCAGTTATCACTTATTTAGTACATTCCAGTCCAGGACTACTATGAATACTTTATATTTAGAAAAACTAAGGGTGTTTAAACAAAATTGAAAAATGTGAATTAGTGTATGGGATGTACATAAAACTACCTGATTTTCACCCTATTCCAGATATATTTTACAGATTTCGGGGGGTTTCAACCCCCCTAACCCCCCCCCGGGCACGGCCTTGCATATCATAACTGGTGTTTTTCTAAATTTGGCAATGTTTTGACAAACTTTGCTGTGAAACTCATTGTGAACACACCATAAAACACACTAACCTCACTTTTGTAATGTCAAAGAGTTGTCATCCATTTATTACAAAATTACGAAAGTAAGGTGAGGTATGTTTTGCACATAGGCGTAACTAGGGGGTCCAGGGTGGGCCCGGCCCCCCCTAGAATGGCCATGGCCCCCCAGGAAAAAGTCAATTGAGCGCCTGGATGTTTAAGGCTCCATTGTCGCGTAGGTAAAGTACCGCTTAAACAGCACTGAAGAATTTCATTACAATTTTTAAAAATTGCACTTAGTTTACGTTTATTATGCAGGAGATCTTTTCTTAAGAATGTTATCTAGTTTATATTATGCTTTATAGCAAATACAAAATTACAAAAGCTATTTCCTTAACGAATAAAAAAGTGTAAATTTATAAAAACGAAACTATAGCTAGAGAGCATTTAAAAATGGTAAGGTGTACTTCCTAAATTATCGTTCAAGTGTTATTTGAGATAAAAATGCCCGAACATACAACAATATAAAAGAACTTTATGAACTAAAAAACTAAGGTCATATACCGCGTTTATTCATACATTTTGGTAAATGACAACTATCATTCTTAGTTCAGACTTTTGCTCACGTAACGCGCTGTAGGCGGATCGAGTTAAAAAAACGGGAAGTTTCAACGAGTTTGATTTGACTGTTAATACATTTAACGCATTTTCGTTATTGTTACACATATTTTTGTGATTTGTCGATGTAAAGTAACAGATTATTGTTTATATCCCTTCCCATACTTTAACTTTCCTAATCTTTTGACTATTATTTAATAAATTCCCGAAGTAAATGTTGTTTTTCTTTACTTAAGAGTATGTGACGGTTAATTTTTGAATAAACTATTTCACTCTTAATTAGTCCTGATTAATTTCTTAAAATGAATATATATTTTCAATATTTTAATATAGTAATACTTTTCTTTTTCTTAAAACCAGCAAGAACAACTGATATTTTTAAAGATATTTAGCAGTTTTATATTCTCGTTTTTAATTTCAACTACCTTAAATTATCCTTTGGCATTTAAAAATTAAAAATTTCAGTTAAACTTAGAATATTTTGAAAGGCATGTCTGGCAACACTGTGAGCAGAGAACTGCTATGCGATCAAATAATGTTTCTATTTACATTTTCAAATTTTAGTTTTAAAGAAATTAATTCCCTTTTGGAGACCGTAGCGCCATCTTTAGGTATTTATAGTTAATGAAGCTTCCTATTATTAACACTGGCGGCGATAACAGGCCCTTAAATGCATTCAAATCTATATATGTTTTGTGGTATGTTCACAATGAACGTTTTACAACCAACTTGGACATCAAATTAAAAAAAAAGATGCTAGATGCTGGTGAATTTTAACAATGAATACGATGCTTTCTTGATGCATGCATGCATACAATCATAAGCAAATGCTTGACAAAATGGAAGAGGTAAAAAAACAAGAATAATTCAACGATTTGAAGATGGATATAGAAAGTCTGAAAGATCTTTCAACTTCAGGAAGACCAAAGACAGCAGCTGATGATGATATTGTATTAAACGTTTTACTGGATGTTACTGATAAGCCACAAACATCCATCAAACAACTTGCTGCTAACCATAATGTCTCAGAAGTATCAGTAAGAAAGATTTACCCTACAAGCCACATTTAGTGCACAAATTATCAGAAGATGATTTTGATCGTATGATGCAATTTGCAGAAATTATAACGAACAAGACTAAAACTGATCCAGAATTTATCAAAAGTCCTGTTTTATCTGATGAAGCTACATTTGTTAAACGGTTCTGTAAACTAGCATAATTGTAGATATTGGTATACAGATAATCCATGTGTAAGTTTCGAGGTTCACACACAATACCTACAAAAAGTTATGTTTGGTGTGGAATATTAGATGGATATACGTCATTTTTCTTTACACGTGAAACTCAGCAAACATCGGCTGTCTACTTAAAGAGTTACTACAAAATCAAATTGTACCAAGAATAAAAGAGATTAAAACAAATCAGTAATTCCACAACTTATGCATCCTGACGTTTGGTTTCAGGAAGATGATGCCCCACCTCAACTTGGGCAACAAGTTGGTGATTATTTAATTCATACATTTTTTAAGTAAAAGATTGGACAAAGAGGTCAGATTGAAAGGCCTCCTCGATCTCCAGACTTGACCCCAATGGACTTCTTCTGGGGACATTTAAACTAACATACACATTAAGTGTATGTTAACATACACATTAAGTGTATGTTAACAAAGTAACAACAGTAGATGACTTAGAAGCCCAAATTAGGAATGCGATAACGAATATCCCTGCAGAACCTTGTTTATTGTTTCCAGCCTTATTTTGTGGAACTCCATAATCATGAAATAAATAAAGATTATTAAAAGTTTCACAGAACGCCTACATCAGATGCCTCCTCGGTCTCCAGACTTGACCCCAATGTACTTCTCCTGGGAACACTTAAAAAGTCTACTGAATCACAGATAAACCTAACAGATGCACAGCCAAATGGGGTAAAATGGGCTTGCTTTTTAGTTGCAGTATTTTTCGACAGAGTGCGCTACATGTAGAATTCAAACGAAATTTAAAGAAAGAAATAGGTTTTGCATGAGTGAATATTTGAATTCCATCGTATTAACCACGCGGTGACGTAAGAGAAGAAAAAAGTTTGAGACAATTTCTTTAAATATGCCATATGGAATAAAGTGGAACCTATGTAATAAATAAATTCATTATAACCTTTAATTAATTTTTTTGTTAAATATTTTGAAAAATTGATAGTAATTAACACCAAAATTAAATTATTATAATTTTATATACGTAGTTATTACAGTTGATGACAAAGATTGATTTCTTATTACCAGTTAACTCCAAACTTAATTAAGATGATTTTAAGTATATACATATAATTTTGAAAGTTGGTTTCATCAAGTTAACTACAAAGTATTTATTATGGTTAATAAATGCAAAAATATTGTTGCAATTGACATAAAACATAAAATTATTCAAATTTACCATTGTCATATTGTGATGATATTTTTCAGTGTGGAGGTGATTTTAAAACTGAATAAAAACTATAAAGTTATGCTCATAATTCTTGATACAACAAAATAAAACCAATAAGATATGTTTGAGTTGTGTTTTATTAAAAATATATAATTTTTGTGAAACCGTACGCGAAGTAAACACAATACAGGCCGCGAAATCCAATTTCCAAGTAACTTACAATTAGTACCATAGTTCAAGTAAATAACGTTTTGAAAAGAAAAAAATTTGGGAAAAGCTGAAAATTGATATATACGCTTAAAATGTGGTGCTGAGAAACGTATCACAACTCCTCATGCGTGGGTGATCAAGGTCCTTTGATGCATGCATAATTCTATCTAAAGCACTAGGTATACATACACATGAATGGACCTTGGTGGGTGATGAGCCGGCTGCGCCATCTTGGAGAAATGGCGGACAAAATTGCTTTTTCGCTAATATTTCAGAAAGTATTAATTTTATGGGCATCAATGATCCGAATGAAAATGTAGCTGACAAGATTCCCCACAATTTAATTTTTTATCGAACCTCGTACCTTCAATAGTTTCTGAGATAGAATTTTTTTCAGCAACTGTCATTTTTTGACATTCCGAAAAGTGCCGTTTTTCGTAAATATTTCAAATTTGGCTACTCCTACGTACAAAATGGATTTTATAAACGTTAACGAGAATTAAATTTCCTACAAAAAAGTTGGTTATTGAATGTCGCGCAGCTATTTTCGGATATATGATTTTGTAATAGTATATTAAGTATCAAGAACAGTAAGAACAGTTTACCGATCGACGACAATATTGGAGGAGATCGGTAAACTCCTTACTGTTTGAGATGCTTATACTATTTTTTGTACGACCATTATGAATACAACGGTGGTATTAACTAAGGAAATATCCCTGAAAAAAATAGATTTAAGGTAATTTATTTTTGCCCTGTATATCCACCAAACATTAAGTAGGTTTTGTCGTTACCATGGATACGTTTGTAATTACTATTATTTTTGAATGTCACGATATTTGTCAAACTCGTGAGAATGAGTGAATCTGAAAACGAATATAATTGGGATATTGAAGAGGCCTGAGCAAATTTAAATAAACAACATACATTTTTTTAAATATTCCAATTATTTAGAAAATAAATGATTTCTTGCGAAAGAGACATCTAAAGATCATGCATTTATTTTATAAATTACATATAATTTACTTACCATTCTGTTTTTGACAGAACTGAACAGTAAGTAATTACTTACCGACGTGTTTTTGCTTAGCAACCAGTAAATATAACCTACTGTTCTAAAACCTACTGTTCTAAAGTATGGTAAACAATCCGAAATAGCATGGTCATACAAATAGAAAATTGTTATCACAAATATTATGAGAATTACATATTTTGACCACTAGTAAATAAAAAACGGTTAATCCGACATGGCTAATTCCATGCCAAATCACATAATTTAAAAACATCTCAGATTTTGTTCAATTTTTTTCCTTGCATTGATACATACGAAATTATATTAAATTAATTTTTTCAGATTTTTTGGATGAAAATGGCCGAAGTAGAAATTTTTTGAAAAATTTCGATTTTGATGCAAATTCTGCTACCAGAACATCATCTTACCAAAATTGTCATAACTCTTGTTTTATTTCTTGAGTTATCTGGCTCATCCAGGTGTCAGATTCAAGCTAGTTTCTGGATCTTTCAGAGAGGCTAATACTTTTTACACTGCAAAGTCGTTGCATGTTTCTTGATATAATCTGAAAGATCCAAGAACTAGCTTTAATCTGATACCTGGATGAGCCAGATAACACAAAAAATAAGAGATATGACAAGGATATAATAAATTTAATTAGATGATGTAGAATGTCGGATAGCAGAATTTTCAAAACTTTTTCTACTTGAATTGGCATGAAATTAGCCGAATGAAAAAACATATAGAATGAGAAAGTAGTTTATGCTTAGAATATAAAACTATAGGAAGCAACATAATCATCTACCACATACGACCAAGATGGGGGTCTCAATATGGCAAAGTAGGTGTTTCCGGTTTTGTAATGAGATATTTCCATTGGCGGTTCTTACTGTCTCGAAATGTGCACATAAACTGCATAACCTCAATTTTAAAACCTAATATCTTATATACTAATTCATGAAGACAAAGCTACCGGTCTCTTTTTCTCGGCCCCCAGACCACTTTGAAAGCTGTGGGTGGTCTTATTTTGAAGCTAAGAACCGCCTGGCGTCACGGATTGGGATTTTTGTCGTTTTTTTAAAATTCATGAGTGGGAGGAGGAGACGGAAGGGGACATTAAAAATCTTGCTCTTTCAGGGACAGTTTGGTGCCGCGAGTTAGTCATCATTCCGACCTTATCGGCGGCGATTTCCACCGTAGTTTAAGTCCACCTGTAGAGACCGAAGTGAGTGTGCTTAACCCAACCGAGAAAAGGTGGGTCGACCGAAGCTAGAGACGGTGGCGCAGGAAAATAAGACGGAGAGCTACAACATAAGAAAGCGCCACCGTCTCTAGCTTCGGTCGACCCACCTTTTTTCGGTTGGGTCAACCACACGCACTTCGGCCTCTACAGGTCATTTCTACCTACTAACCCATGGAGACAGAGAGAGATTTGAAATTAATCTTAGAATATAAATATTATGTTTAATATTCTAAACAAACGAATACTTAATTATGAAATGTAATTCCCTTCTTCTTATTTGTCGGAGTTTGAGAGAAAAGCAGTTTTAGGTGGTGTCTAATGGCGGTCAGTGTGACGTCATATCTGTCGCTTTTAAAGCTCATTGCGCCATGTAGTTACGCTCCTTCCTACCAGTTTTATATTCTAAGAGTTTATGAGATTTCCATTATGTTGGTTTTGACGTGATCTTGAAACTAATAATTAATAGGCTAATAGTTACATCAAAAAACCATAAATATACGAGTTATGAAGCATAGTTTTTACAATGGCTGACTTCGGGTTAACCTGTGGCAAAAAACCCATATGCATTTGAAAGCTTATAAAAATTATTTTTTATTGAACTTCTTACCATGATTAGTTTCCGAAATAGGTTTTTCGAAATTTCTTAATCTTCAGAATATACGGTGATATCGGAGTTTTTGTTAAGCAAACTCGTACAATGATGCAAGAAAATAGATATTTAAGGAAGTTGTGGTGGGATAGTCTGAGCCAAAAGTTATGGAGCTTTGCTATTTTTACAAATAGAAATAATTACATAGATTTGATTCAAATAATGGATCAAACGATACTAGTTTTATTAGAATGCATCTGAAAGCAGTTTAGTTATTATTTATATATGTTTTTAATTAATTATTAGTCTTTCTAAACTCAGATATTAACTTTTGACTGTCTAGTCCAATCTTAAGAACGTGAAAATATGACAAAAAAAACAATTATTCAAATCAGAAATTTCATTCAAGTTTACTTGAGTACCGAGCGGTAAATTAGATTTTTAACAAAAGAAGGGCACACGCCTAATCAAATCAAACAACGTTTAGACGACGTTTATGGTGATTTATCTCCTTTATATTCCACTGTAAAAAGTAGTCAAAATGTTTCCGTTTGGGGCAAGAATCTCTTGAAGATGATGAGCGCACCAGTCGTCCACTTGAAGCGGTAACGCTTCAAAAAGTTGCAATCATTGAAAAAATGGTATTAGAAGATCGCCGTTTGAAAGTTAAGGAGTTAGCAGTGATGTCTGACATTTCGGAAACAAGTACTCTTCGAATTCTTCATGACCATTTGGGTATGAATAAAATTAGTGCAAGATGGGTACCGCGTCTTCTTTCTGCTGTTCAACGTCAACGTCGCGTCGAATGTGCGCGCTCGTTTTTAAACTTGTGTGGAGACGACCCAAAGCCGATTTTAGAGTCCATTGTCACTGGAGATTAAACAATGGTTCTGTATTATGATCCTCTATCCAAAAGGGAATCGATGAAATGGCGGCGACCCCACGAACCTCGTCCCAAAGAGGCGAAAGTCGTTCTATCGACAAAGAAGCTATGGCAACAATATTCTGGGATTGTAACGGCATTTTACTGATTGATTTTAAAGAACGCAATTCAACTGTTAACAGTACATATTATGCGTCTTTATTGCATAAATTGAGAAACAATATTCGTGAAAAATGTGGAGGAAAATTGACAAGAGGTGTTCGATTATTACACGACAATGCACCCGTTCATACTACCGCAATTTCACAAGCTGCCATTCGCGAATGCGGCTTTGAAGCATTGGATCATCCACTGTACAGTCCGGATATGGTTCCTAGTGACTATTATTTATTTTCCAATTTAAAGAAAGACGTTAGGGGACGTCGTTTTAAGGACGAGAACGAGTTGCAAGCAGTTGTAATTGAACATTTTGAAGGAAAAACTTCAGATTATTTTTACAAGGGCATTGAATTATTAATTCCACGTTGTAATAAGTGTATTGACATTAGGGGATATTTTATATTGAAAAATAAATTATATTTTACCAAGTTAATTTTTTCTATATCAGGCCGAGAATTTATGGCGCTTACCTCGTACTTTTCGGAAAACAGTCCCTTCAATAATGGGTATTTTTTGAAATTTGATATGAAAAAGGCCTTTAGCGGGACTCTTTTGCAATTTTCTCAGGTTTTATGAGGTATACTTATAAAATACCTCAAAACAAAGTTGAAGCCTACAAAATGTATTATATTATTGTTGAAAATGATAACGCCGATTCTATTGAAATTCTAAATTTCAGCAAATTTTCTAGAGAAAAAAATTTGTAATAATTTTTTTATAAATATTGTGTACAGTAATTTGTAAAAAATGTTTCATGTTCTATTGATTTCATAATGGTCTAGGACAGCAAGGTTAATACAATGCTATTTTATTCTTTTTTTTCAGTGTGAATCGGTAAATGCATAGGATAAAATAATAAAAAATAGCATCATATTAGCTCTGCTGCCCTAGATCATTATGAAACCAATAGTCCATTTATATTAATAGTAATATTTCATTTATAGCTTTCATGTTTCTTATTGTTATTATTTATTATTACGTCACTAATTCAAAATTTTCACATAATTAACTGAGTAAACGAAAATATACATTTTTTACAAAATAATATCTCAGGAAATATTGCTTGCATGACATTCAATAACCAACTGTTTTATAGGAAACTTAATCTTTTTAGCTTTTATATAATGCATTTTGTACACAGGAGCAGCCAAATTTGAAATATTTAAAAAACGCGCAAAGAAACAGCACTTTTTCGGAATGTCAAAAAATGACAGTTGCTGAAGAAATTCTATTTCAAAAACTCTGGGACGTACGAGGATTAATAAAAAAGAAAATTATGGGGAATTTTGTCAGCTACATTTTCATTCTGAACGTTGATGCCCGTAAAATTAATACTTTCTGAAATATTAGCGAAAAAGCAATTTTGTCTGCCATTTTACCATGATGGCGCAGCCGGCTCATCACCCACGCATGGGGAGTTTTGATGGTTTTTAGCACCACTTTTTAAGCCTATATACCAATTTTTAGCTTTTCCCCAGTTTTTTCCTTTATATTGCTGAAAATGATTTAATTTACCTGGGCTACCGTATATCCAACAGTGTTGGACAAAATTAAATCTTACTGGCAATTGACAATTATAGTATATTAAGTATCAAGAACAGTAAGGACAGTTTACCGATCGACAACAATTCGCTTCGCTCAGTCGCCAATATTGGAGGAGATCGGTAAACTCCTTACTGTTTGAGATGCTTATACTATTTTTTGTACGACCATTATGAATACAAAGGTATTAACTAAGGAAATATCCCCGAAAAAAATAGATTTAAGATAATTTATTTTTGCCCTGTATATCCACCAAACATTAAGTAGGTTTTGAATGTCACGATATTTGTCAAACTCGTGAGAATGAGTGAATCTGAAAACGAATATAATTGGGATATTGAAGAGGCCTAAGCAAATTTAAATAAACAACATAGCTTTGCTATTTTGACAAATAGAAATAATTACATAGATTTGATTCAAATAATGGATCAAACGATACTAGTTTTATTAGAATGCATCTGAAAGCAGTTTAGTTATTATTTATATATGTTTTTAATTAATTATTAGTCTTTCTAAACTCAGATATTAACTTTTGACTGTCTAGTCCAATCTTAAGAACGTGAAAATATGACAAAAAAAACAATTATTCAAATCAGAAATTTCATTCAAGTTTACTTGAGTACCGAGCGGTAAATTAGATTTTTAACAAAAGAAGGGCACACGCCTAATCAAATCAAACAACGTTTAGACGACGTTTATGGTGATTTATCTCCTTTATATTCCACTGTAAAAAGTAGTCAAAATGTTTCCGTTTGGGGCAAGAATCTCTTGAAGATGATGAGCGCACCAGTCGTCCACTTGAAGCGGTAACGCTTCAAAAAGTTGCAATCATTGAAAAAATGGTATTAGAAGATCGCCGTTTGAAAGTTAAGGAGTTAGCAGTGATGTCTGACATTTCGGAAACAAGTACTCTTCGAATTCTTCATGACCATTTGGGTATGAATAAAATTAGTGCAAGATGGGTACCGCGTCTTCTTTCTGCTGTTCAACGTCAACGTCGCGTCGAATGTGCGCGCTCGTTTTTAAACTTGTGTGGAGACGACCCAAAGCCGATTTTAGAGTCCATTGTCACTGGAGATTAAACAATGGTTCTGTATTATGATCCTCTATCCAAAAGGGAATCGATGAAATGGCGGCGACCCCACGAACCTCGTCCCAAAGAGGCGAAAGTCGTTCTATCGACAAAGAAGCTATGGCAACAATATTCTGGGATTGTAACGGCATTTTACTGATTGATTTTAAAGAACGCAATTCAACTGTTAACAGTACATATTATGCGTCTTTATTGCATAAATTGAGAAACAATATTCGTGAAAAATGTGGAGGAAAATTGACAAGAGGTGTTCGATTATTACACGACAATGCACCCGTTCATACTACCGCAATTTCACAAGCTGCCATTCGCGAATGCGGCTTTGAAGCATTGGATCATCCACTGTACAGTCCGGATATGGTTCCTAGTGACTATTATTTATTTTCCAATTTAAAGAAAGACGTTAGGGGACGTCGTTTTAAGGACGAGAACGAGTTGCAAGCAGTTGTAATTGAACATTTTGAAGGAAAAACTTCAGATTATTTTTACAAGGGCATTGAATTATTAATTCCACGTTGTAATAAGTGTATTGACATTAGGGGATATTTTATATTGAAAAATAAATTATATTTTACCAAGTTAATTTTTTCTATATCAGGCCGAGAATTTATGGCGCTTACCTCGTACTTTTCGGAAAACAGTCCCTTCAATAATGGGTATTTTTTGAAATTTGATATGAAAAAGGCCTTTAGCGGGACTCTTTTGCAATTTTCTCAGGTTTTATGAGGTATACTTATAAAATACCTCAAAACAAAGTTGAAGCCTACAAAATGTATTATATTATTGTTGAAAATGATAACGCCGATTCTATTGAAATTCTAAATTTCAGCAAATTTTCTAGAGAAAAAAATTTGTAATAATTTTTTTATAAATATTGTGTACAGTAATTTGTAAAAAATGTTTCATGTTCTATTGATTTCATAATGGTCTAGGACAGCAAGGTTAATACAATGCTATTTTATTCTTTTTTTTCAGTGTGAATCGGTAAATGCATAGGATAAAATAATAAAAAATAGCATCATATTAGCTCTGCTGCCCTAGATCATTATGAAACCAATAGTCCATTTATATTAATAGTAATATTTCATTTATAGCTTTCATGTTTCTTATTGTTATTATTTATTATTACGTCACTAATTCAAAATTTTCACATAATTAACTGAGTAAACGAAAATATACATTTTTTACAAAATAATATCTCAGGAAATATTGCTTGCATGACATTCAATAACCAACTGTTTTATAGGAAACTTAATCTTTTTAGCTTTTATATAATGCATTTTGTACACAGGAGCAGCCAAATTTGAAATATTTAAAAAACGCGCAAAGAAACAGCACTTTTTCGGAATGTCAAAAAATGACAGTTGCTGAAGAAATTCTATTTCAAAAACTCTGGGACGTACGAGGATTAATAAAAAAGAAAATTATGGGGAATTTTGTCAGCTACATTTTCATTCTGAACGTTGATGCCCGTAAAATTAATACTTTCTGAAATATTAGCGAAAAAGCAATTTTGTCTGCCATTTTACCATGATGGCGCAGCCGGCTCATCACCCACGCATGGGGAGTTTTGATGGTTTTTAGCACCACTTTTTAAGCCTATATACCAATTTTTAGCTTTTCCCCAGTTTTTTCCTTTATATTGCTGAAAATGATTTAATTTACCTGGGCTACCGTATATCCAACAGTGTTGGACAAAATTAAATCTTACTGGCAATTGACAATTATAGTATATTAAGTATCAAGAACAGTAAGGACAGTTTACCGATCGACAACAATTCGCTTCGCTCAGTCGCCAATATTGGAGGAGATCGGTAAACTCCTTACTGTTTGAGATGCTTATACTATTTTTTGTACGACCATTATGAATACAAAGGTATTAACTAAGGAAATATCCCCGAAAAAAATAGATTTAAGATAATTTATTTTTGCCCTGTATATCCACCAAACATTAAGTAGGTTTTGAATGTCACGATATTTGTCAAACTCGTGAGAATGAGTGAATCTGAAAACGAATATAATTGGGATATTGAAGAGGCCTAAGCAAATTTAAATAAACAACATACATTTTTTTAAATAGTCCAATTATTTAGAAAATAAATGATTTCTCGCGAAAGAGACATCTAAAGATCATGCATTTATTTTATAAATTATATATAATTTACTTACCGTTCTGTTTTTGACAGAACTGAACGGTAAGTAATTACTTACCGACGCGTTTTTGCTTAGCAACCAGTAAATATAACCTACTGTTCTAGAACCAAGTATGGCAAACAATCCAAAATAGCATGGTCGTACAAAAAATTAATTAATTGTGACTATTTTTTATTTTACATGATTATAACTAATTATTTGTTAGTCAATCTGGCAATTAAAAATTAATTAATTGTTAGTTGCTCCGACAATTCACAATTAATTAATTGTTAGTTAAAATTATTAATTGTAATTGTCATTGCAATTAACAATTGATATTCATTATGATGACAATTAACCTGATATTTATTAAAAAGATGGCAGATTGCTATATAATAATGCATCCCTTAAATAATCAGATGTTTTTTATTTGTAACTACAGCTGGGACATACGTTTTCTTATTAAAAGCTTTTTACGAATTATATTTTTATAGAGATTGTGCAGATAATACATTTTTAATAGTTTACAAAGTTTATTTGTGAACCCAATATTACAATACATGCATAAAGATATTTCAATTGCTCTTTTTATTTATAATAGGGTTTGTTTAAAAGTCTGGGACAAAACTGAAATGCGATCTGCTGTTATTACAAAATACTAGAAGGATCTTCATAGTTATTTTCGATGAACAAAAAGTTCGTCTCTGAATTCGTGAAGTCTGTCTGTCGGTCTGTCGCCTTTTTCCCTGTTGACTTTTTTGAATTTTTCTTGGAAAATCTCTTTTTTAGAATTTTATAGTACATTGGATTCTAAGAAACTTTTGGTTGAAACATTTTTTTGTATCTTTTCGGGAAAGTGGTCAAAATGACCACCGAAGATTTCGGTAAATTTTTGAAAAATGAAAAATTTTGTATTTTTTTAAAATTTACGAAAAAATAAACATTTTTAGCAACAAAAAAAATTTTGTTCGTCATGGCAATGCTAGCTCTGCGCATTCTCAACCGGTTTTATTTAAATTTAAAAACTTTCATAAAATTGCAGTCTGCAATTAAGAGATTAATTGCGATTAAATATAATTGCAACTGAAATAAATATCATAATTAAATCTTCAATCAACTGGTTGATTAAAAATTTAATTGATTGATGCCCAACTCTGATCTCCAGTCGTTTTTACTATTTTTTACGAAACTAATTGTTTTATGTAATTTCCATAGAAACGCTGTAACCTATTCGCCGCCGCCTTTCTATTAACAATGAATTAAATTGTTGATTTTTTAAAAGCAATAGAATTTGTAATTACATATTTTTTAAGCTTGCACAAAAAATGTTGTGTATATCTTGTCCATGAAATTATTTAAGCTTAATAATGTGAATAAAAATATAAAGAAAACTTAATTGCGAGAAATCCCAAGTGAATGCCCATCTAAAAAGTTGATAGGTACTTAAAGAAAATGCTATATGAAATATTTAAGCAATCTAATATTTGCTAATGAACTAAACAATATTCTAATCGAAGCTAAGCAGAAACTTTTTTAACTAAAACAAATTAAGAAGAAATACGTATTTATTAATCGACTCCGCACAAATACTGCAAATCCAGTCAATATATCAAAGCCAAACACACTAAGAACTGCTCCGCTGTGAGACAAATAACATTGTTAAAATTTCTGTATCAGTCACCACGTGCATCGGCCTGCCGGCTGTAAGCTTACGCATGCTATATAATAACGATGCATTCGACCAAACAATTAATGAATATTACTTCATTATTTGTATGGACAAATGTAGTTGCCCAGAGCTCAGTCACGCCGCCTAGTTCAGTTGCACGAACTAACCAAAAAAGTAAGCGTATTTATTTTCAAGAGGCTGCATATCTGTTTATTATCTGTGACTGAATGTTAACATGGCAACAGTAGATGACTTAGAAACTCGAATTAGGAATGCGATAGCAAATATCCCTGCGGAATGCCTAAATCAAATGCCTCCTCGGTCTCCGGACTTGACCACAATGAACTTTTCTGGAGACATTTAAAAAGTCGACTGAATATAAACAAGGCAACAACAGCAGATGACTTAGAAACTCAAATTAGGAATGCGATAGCGAATATCCCTGCAGAATGCCTACATCAGATGCCTCCTCGGTTTTCAGTCTTGACCCCAATTAGGGCATCCAATCCCGTATCCCGAACATTTTTCAGGCCCGTTAATCCCGGGATTATATACATTAAATCCCGGGATTATAAAAATTCAATTTGATTTCCATTTAAACGTGACAACCGTGCGAACTCAGGGAAGTGATTTAAATATTATTATTAGTTGTTTAAAATGCGGAACTTCCCCTATTTGTGCAATACTATTTTGGTCTATAGAGGTTACAAAACACTGAAAACATTTTGGAAGATACCCACGAAAAAGACAGGGAAGATGAAAATGATGAAGATGAGGATGTTAGTATTGCCGATCTTAGTCGATCAATATTTGAAAACGCTCGTGAACAAAATCTATGAAAGTAAATGAAACTCTTCCTCGGGAAAAGGACTTCTTGAAAAGGGTGGATTTCGTGAACAAAACTTTCAAATGGTATATGATTTTTAATCGCCATACCACCTACCAGTGTAGAACCCGAAAAGCGCTTGTCCACAGCTGGAAACGTTTCACGAAAATCCGTTCTAGTTTAGCGGACATCATGGACGAACTGATGTTTCTATTTTGTTTTTTATATTTTTTGACTGATGATTTTTCCATATTTTCTTATTATTAAGATGTAAAATTTTAAATATTTTTTCTATTTGCGTGTCCAAAGATTTATTTGAACACTTTTTTTGATATCAATGTTGAACAGCTTTTCTTAAAATGTCAAACTTATTGACTCCATAAATTTCAAAAACAAATGCAGAATTAGAATTTCTAGTGTCGCCTATGTCAAACTACTTAACAAGTATCCCAAACAAATTTTATTTAAAAACTATGTATTTCATTATTTAAAATTTTTAGTTTAGTTTTCACTATTTCTTCATTATTTGTGTTGCAGAAAATAAATGAAGCTCATGTCAAAAGATAAGTGTTTATGAACAGTTTAACCCCGCTAAATGTCAAACCGTTTGCACGTCGTTCCACTTGGTGCAATACTTTTTACACATCTTGTAAATTGATGTTCAAAATATAATTTATTTAACAATTACTTATTGAGATAAAGATCATAACCCAACCTCCCTAATATCAGAATTAGCAGTTTAATAACTTTTGACTTACCTATAGTAGGTTCCAAACCAATTTAACGGAACATAAAGTTGAATAATATAACTAGAAAACAAAACGTAATCTCCCACTGTTAGGCCTTGCTTCTCTACTACCATATGTACACAAAGTAAACTGCCAGCTAATAAGCCACCACAAATTATCACATTCTGCATTGTATTCAATATATTTTGTGTTATCATTGACTTCCATTCAGCAGACTGTAAACAAGTTATATCAAATTAAAAACTTAAATGCACCCTAGGGTAAGAACAAATTAATAAACCTGATAAGTAAGTACTGCATCTTTAAAAGCATCCACTTCATACTGTTCAGCGCCATAATATTTAACAGTTTCAAAATTTAATAACGAATCAACACTACGTGCTTTTGTTGCATTATCAGCAAGATTCATACGTCTCTGGAATTTTGTACGCCATTCTGTTACAGCGACTGTTCCAACTGTAACAATAACATACTTAAATAAAATACTTACTATAAAATGCAGAATACTTACTAATATACAGAATCATGGTAACAAAAACAATTAGACCAAACCATGCATTGAAAACAGTTACGAAGAATACTACCGCAATAATAATATCGACAATGGTTGGAAAAATTGAGAATAATATATAACTAAGTAAATTATTAATACTGTCCGTTCCTCTATCCATGATTCTTAAAACTTCGCCTGTTTTTCTACTTAAGTGCCAACGAAGAGATAAACTGTGAAGGTGTCTAAATAATTCAACCTAGAACAATTTCTTATGTAATCAATCATTTAGGTTATGAAATTTGACAGATTACTTCAATTTCTCGTGTGGTGAATTGCTGAATCCGTATCCAAAGAAATGAACGTAAATTATTTAATAATCCCATCCCACCAGTACCACCACCTTGAAGGAATTTAAAAGCTACGTAAACTAAAATCCAGTCCCACCTGAATACCATAGGCTCTGTTGTCATACTATCAACTGTAAGAAAATGTTTATTAATATATTGATATTCAGATCATCCGACGCCCTGATAAGGGTATAAGGATAGAAAAGAAGAAGATATTCAGATCAACGTGTAAATTGTCTTTGGATGAAGGTTGGTTATAAACATTTTTTGTTAGGTTGAATAAAATTAGGTAGTTATCTTAATAGGTACCATTAGAATAGACACGCATTTTGATCTTTGAAATGTACAGATTATCCCTGCATTAATAAAAGAGAGACAGTTACTAAAAGATATCTGGTTGCAACAAGATGAAGCCTCTTTTCATCTGGTACAAGACATACTATTGTTAATTGTTAACTATGTCCCCTTATAAACGAACAAACCTGCCATGTATTATTTCAAAATATAAATCGTTATTCAGAGGTACTTCAGAATCTACATGATCTGAGGACAATTATTATGAAAGAAGGGAAAGTTTATATAACGAGATTATTGGTCAGATGATGAAGATTTGGGAGTATCTTTAGTACGCAATGCTATGAGTAGAAACACTTACTTGGAGCTAAAGTCAGTTATACACTTTCAAGATAACTCTAAAACCCAGCCAACCCGGGCCCCAGAACGGGATAGCCGGGCTCTGCCTGTCACAAGCCAGGACAAATGGGGAGTGATAGAGGAATAATACCTCTTAAAAAAACCAGTGCTCAGTTGACCTGACTGATAGCACCCTGTAGGGGTTCCTACTCAGGATTACGAGGCCAGACGACCGCTTGGAAAAGGACATGATTGGACGCAAAAGTCTTTGACGATTAGAGCTGGAGCCACGGAAACGGAGCCTAGCTTCCGTGGGCTCCCGGCCTGGCAAGCACCTTGGTGGGTGCCCGCGCTGTCGGAGGCGCGGGATCCCGGAAAGAATTCGAGTAAGGAACTGGAGCCCCAGGGGGTTCAAGATATCCCCCCAAGGGGGCATATCTGGGTGCAGCGGGGGATCCCTCTGGCTGTAGGGGCGATCCCCCTATAGCAGGTACACCCCACCTGGGCAGCCCACCAAGGCAAGGGAGAAAAGAAAAAGAAATGAATAACCAAGAAATAAACCAAGAAATTGAGAAGGAAGAGGAAGTGTCAAGGGAAATAATGCGGGAAATGCAGGAAGCTATGGAGAAAGAAATGCTGGAAGAACATAAAAGAATAAGTATAAGCAGAACACCCCCCCAACAAAAAGAGGAAAAGGGAGGAAGCTCCCACATTCAGAACAATCTGATGAAACATAAGGAGGACAATAAGGAAAACATAGAAAAGCAAGCTGAATCAGAATATAATGAAGTCTTCGGGGACAGCAAGGAAGAAACAGAAAAAGGAAAAATAGGAGAAAATATAAGTAATAATGAACGAAGAGGGGGTGCACACAAGGAGGACTCTGCAGCGCCCAGCATGAGTTATAGTACGCCCCAAAGGGAGGAGAAAGCAACAAATATAAATAAAAATAAAGAAAAAATAGGAAAAACCAAGGAAAACCAAACTAAAAAACAAAAAGAAGAAAAAAACGATACTAATAGTACACCAGAAGAACAAGAAAGGAAAAAAAGCAAAAGGAATAAAAAAAGAGAAAACCATACAGAAGAAGATGATAGGAAAAAACTAAAAAAAGAGATAAACAAGATGGGATTAGAAATACAGAACCTAACTAGATTAATTAGAGAAAACGGTAATACTAAAACAGAAGTAAAAGAGTGTGTGTCTAGAATGTCATACCTACAAGACAGGATACAAGACATCAACATTAGAGACACTGATTCAAGCAAGGAAAGTAGAAACATGTATGCACAAACAGAATTACAAGAAGAAAAAATGCAAATAGAGACAAGCAACAGAAAAGATTAAGCAACCCAAACGGAGTATAATGAAGTAGTAAAACAATTAAAAAAGAGAAACATAGAAAATGAAGTTAAAGAACTTTTAAGTATGAAGGAAAACTTTGAATCTTTCCAAAAAGCAAGTGAGGAAAAATGGCCCGAGAAAGTGTTCAGCACGGAAAGGGTAGAAGGCCTCGACCTAAATAACAAAGATGAGGAGCTAGTCATAATAATGAGTACTGAGATAAAAGAAAGGGACACGCTGATAAAAAAACTAAACATCCTTAACCCACAAATAAAAGAAGTCCTATGTGAAAGCCCGATAATAGGGGGAGAAAAGGTAACCTTTAAAAACAAATACACGTATTAAACGGATGGCAACGAAGTAAACCAGCAGAGCGAAGAACAAGAAAGAAACATATATATAATAGGTTGTAAAGAGAATAGTAATAACAAAGACATACTAAAAATGATATATAGTAAACTAAAGAAAATAAAGAGTAACATGGGAACGCAGGGAAGAAAAAAGCTAACATGCACGACTGGACAACGCCAAATGTGGGTAAAAAGCTTCGAAGGACCAATCAATATAAAAATAGTTGTATTTCCATAAGTGCTGGAGTATGTAAGAATAATTATTGTAGACGACAGCGTAATGATCGTAATAAACTTGTATTAACAACTTTTACAAAGTATCAATATAAAAAAGGATAAGAAAGTTATTGACGTAACTAACGTAAATTTAAATATATAATAATAACAAAAACCAAAACTCTACGGCTACTTAGCTTGAGCCTTAACACTCCCCACCTTGAAACAACTGGAGGTGGTTTCAACATATAACAGGTATAAAAAACATTATGTGAAACAAATATTTAACAATAATAAATGTAGCAAATATAAATGTAGCAAATATTAATTAAAATATATGGTGAACAAATTAGCATAATAATAGTATACGGACCGAATGAAGATGATCCCGTAAGAAGTAAAGAATTATTTTGGGAAGAGTTAACATTGGCTACAGAATCATGCAAGGGCAAAATTTATGTGATAGGCGATTTTAACAGCAGAGTGGGCAAAAGTGATAATACAGTCACTGACGTAATTGGGGTACATGGAGAATGGAAAAGGAATAACAATGGTAAACGTATGATAGACTATTGTACCTTAAATAATTTAATAATTGCAAATACGTTCTTCGAACACTTAGATATTCATAAGTACACTAGAGTATCGGAGAAAAGAAATGAACGATCCATTATTGACTACATTCTAGTGCAAAGAAATAATAGAAGGCTAATAACTGATGTCAAAGTAAATAGAAGTGCAGACATATCTAGTGACCATTATTTGGTGGTAGGTAAAATTAAGAAAAGAGAAGGTACAAAATTCGTAAGAAAAGTCGTACAAGTAATACCCATTAAAAAAGAAAACATCAGATCATACAAATTGAGGGAAGAAGAAATTGCAAAAAGATACCAAGACATTATTGAAGAAGAAATCGGAAAAATAGAGAAAGACATTAAACAATTGAACACTGAAGATACATGGCAATTGTTTAAGGGCATAATACTGGGAGCAGCGAAGAAATCATGTGGCACAATTATAACAAAAAATGGTAAAAAACAAACATCTTGGTGGAACGAAGAAATAAAAAAGGAAGTAAAGATTAAGAAACAGCTATGGAAAGATTATTTAAACAGCAGAAACGAACAAAAATACAATGCTTATAAAATACAGAGAATCAAGGTAAAGAATATTATATTGGAAGCCAAGCAGAAGACCTGGGAAGAATTTGGTAAAAAAATAGAAGAGTCCAATAAAGGAAATCGTAAACTATTCTACAGAGTAGTTAAAACTTTCAGGAAAGGAAAAGAAAAAAGATCCATAACCATTAAAAGTAAAGAAGGTACATTAATTAATGACAAAGTAGAAATTATGAACAGATGGAAGGAATATTTTAATGAACTACTAAACCCTGTAGGCTTAGAAGAGCCTGATGTCGAAGAGCAAATAGATAGTGATGCTGCTAATATTGAAAAAGAAATACCTACCTTAAATGAAACTGAAGAAGCTGTTGCACTAACTGAAATTGAAGAAGCTATTGCAAAAACGAGAAGTGGAAGAGCTCCAGGACATGACGAAATAACACCAGATATGGTCAAACATATGGGAGAAAAAGCCATCAACTTACTACATATTATCTGCAATAAGGCTTGGAATGAAGGTAAAACACCTAAAGATTGGGAAATAGGTGTCATACTGCCCTTATTTAAAAAAGGGGACAGAAAGGAATGCCAAAATTATAGAGGAATTACGCTCCTAAGCACAGTAGCTAAGATATATGAAAGAATACTAGGAAACAGGTTAAGCGCTATTGTAGAGCCACAACTAAAGGAATCACAAAGTGGGTTCCGAAAAGGACATAGCATTCAAGATCACATCTTTACTATGAAACAAACAATTGATAAAATTTTAAAACAAGGGAGAGAGGCATATGTGGCCTTTATAGACCTGGAAAAGGCTTTTGATAGCGCACCCAGAGACCTAATATGGAAGAGCTTACAACAAAGAGGTGTTAATAGAAAATTAATTGAGGCAATAAAAAGCCTCTACCAGCATAATGTAAATTATGTCAGAGCCCACAACATGACTTCTGAAGAGTTTATAACAAAAGATGGCCTACGTCAAGGTGGAGTACTTAGCCCATTACTCTTCATAATACTAATGGACGATATTATTAAACAAGTATCTAACAAAACAAAAGGTCTAGATGTGGGTTATAGGAATCTACAGAAGGTGGGTATAACAGAATGTGCATTTGCTGATGATGTTGCTATAATGGCTAGCTGTGAAAAAGACTTACAAAATAACCTAAATATGTGGAAGGAGGCACTCGGACAATATAAAAGGTGATGGTTATAACAAATAATGTGGATAAGGAAATCAACATACAACTAGATGAGATATCTCTTGAACAAGTTAAAGTTTTCAAATATCTAGGAGTTGTAATTGACGATAAAGGCAATCAAGAGGTGGACATTAAAGAACGCATAGAGAAAGCGACAAAAACATACTACAGTATATGTAAAACAATAGTCAAGAAGAAAGAAGTAACAAATAACACCAAAATGCTTGTCTACAAAACTATCTTTCAGCCAATTCTGCTCTTTGGAAGCGAATCGTGGGTCCTTTCAAGAAGTCTTAAGAGTAAAATACAAGCAATTGAGATGAAGTATTTAAGAGGGGTAAAAGGAATAACAAGACGTGAGCATATCAGAAATCAAGACATAAGAGACGAATTAGGAGTTAAAGCAATACTGGAAATAATAGAAGATAAGCAGTTAGGATGGTGGGGGCATCTACAAAGACTGAATCCTAATAAACAGGTTAGAAAAATATGGGACACAAGAACAGTGAATAGAAGACGCAGAGGCAGACCAAAAGTAACATGGGATGAAGAAATTGGAAAAATACTTAGTAGGAAGAAAATAAGTTGGCAAGAAGCAAAAGTACTTGCACTGGATAAGAAAGAGTGGAACAAGTTATGTTCATAGTGTTTAGTGTAAATGTGAAAATAGTGTATAAGTAACTAGGAGTGTGCATACTAATCCCGACACCTTAGGGTATAAGGGTTTTGATTATATATATATATAAATATTAATTAACATCAAAGTAGTTCACAAATATATAATCCAAATAACATAGGTCCAAGAAATTCGGGCACAAAAACACGCAATTGGATAAGGCAATAAACACTATGGATTGTCACTACTCGGTAACACACAGAGGCGATGTATAGAACGAATCTTGTCAGCTCCTCGATGGAGTTCCACAACGCGTGCAAGACGCCATTGCAGTGGAGGTAAATTATCTTCATAAAGAAGGACGATGGAATTTATTTGTAGTAGATCTGGTACCATTTATGTCGCTTTTGAAGCTCTGGAACGACTTCTCTGCTCCAACGCTTCCAAAAATGTTGCGATAATTGCTGAGCACGTTGGTACATAGAAAGTCGGTTGCTGAAAGTTTCAGTTAGGTCATTTTCAGGAACGGAAAATAAAGGGCATCCTATGAGGAAGTGGCCGGGCGTGAGAGGAGTGGGGTACGATATAGGTCGAGAATTTAATATCGACTCTATCAAAGTCAGAGTCGTATACAAATCTTCAAAAACTAAATTTGCATTCCCGAGAATACGTCTTAAGTGGTATTTGACAGACTTAACTGCACCTTCCCAGATTCCTCCTTCATGTGGAGATCTAGGATTTATAAATTCCCATTTGATTGAATTAGAAGTTACATAAGAGATAATTTTGTCTTGAGAATCTTTAGTGTGTAAAATATTATATAATGAATCTAATTTGTTTTTAGCGCCACGAAAAGTGGTGGCATTATCACTAGATATACAATACGGTTTGCCTCTTCGGGAAACAAAACGTTTTAATGTGCTGATAAAAGCATCAGTAGATAAAGAAGTTACTAGTTCAAGATGTATTGCTCTAGTAACCATACAAACAAAAATGCAAATATAAGCCTTTGAAAGGCGTGAACCTCTTGTTCGTTTGTCTTTGATAGCAATTGGGCCAGCAAAATCTAAGCCAACGTTAAAAAATGGATAAACTGGAGTTAAACGGGTTTTAGGCAAATTACCCATAAGAGGATGCTTGATAATTGGTTTTGCTCTAATGCATTTAATACAATTGCGAATATGCTTCTTAATTGCATTTCGGCCATCAATGGGCCAATAATTTTCTCTCATAACCGAGAGTAACTGCTGAGGACCACAATGTAGTAGTTCTCTGTGATATTTAATAATTAAAAGTTCAGTGAATTTATGATTTTTCGGAAGTAATAAAGGAAACTTCTTATCATAACAAAATTCTGAATTGGTTAATCTACCCCCAACACAAAGGCAACCTTGACTATCGATGAATGGATTCAGGGCTTGAATACGAGATTTTCTAATATTTTGTTTATTTTTTACGGCCTTTATCTCTTCCTTAAAACAATCCTGTTGGCATAATTTTGTTAAAAGTGTTAAGGAATTTCTTAATTCAATAATATTTAACTCTCCTGTAAAGCGGGAAAAATGTTTTTTGCAATTGTTACTGAACCTCAATATGTATGCAATAACTCGTTGAAGTTTAGTCAGTGACGAGTATTTATTGAACAGTTCATCACCAAGTTTGATATCTGCTGTAATGTTCGACAAAGTAATATTTTTTATTTCTGTGGGTTCGTTCAAAACAATCGAAACATCGTTGAGCTTCCATTTAGTTTGATCATGCAGAAGAAATTCTGGACCTTTAAGCCATATGACATTATTTCTCAAATCAGTAACATCAGATCCACAGGAGATCAAATCCGCGGGATTCTCTGAACTACTAATGTGATGCCAATATTTGGTATTGGTTAACTCTTGAATCGTTGCAATTCTATTTGCTACAAAGACCTTGTATTTATTTGGATACGAATTAATCCAGTTTAAAACGACTTGAGAATCTGTCCAAAAAAAGACTTCATGGAATTTGATTTTAAAAATGTGAATGACTTTATCATATAACTCTGCTAACATTACTGCAGCGCAAAGCTCCAATCTAGGAATAGTGATGGTGCGCAAAGGGGCGACTTTAGATTTTGAAACAAGTAAATTAACAACTATACGATTATCAGAAGTACAACAACGTACATAAAAGCAACAACCGTAAGCAAAAGAACTACTGTCGCAAAACCCATGCAACTGGATTGAGATTGATACAACAGGAATGACGCAACGAGGGATCTTGAAACTACTCAATTCAGAAAGTTGGCATCTAAAAATAGACCATTCCTTTTGAAGTTCAGGGGATACGGGATCGTCCCAGCCGAAGTGGTATTGCCATGACTTCTGCATTAATAATTTCCCTTTTGTAATCAGAGGTGAAAAAAATCCCAAAGGATCGAAAACCTTGGCTATAGTAGATAAAATTTTCCTTTTAGTGAACAAAGAATCCTCATCTGATAGATCCCACCATTCGAGTCCCAATGAAGACCCAAAGTTTTAGAATCGCAGCGTTCACCAATGGGAACTGTGGCAAATTCAACGTCGTTAACAGTAGATGAATCTTTAAGAACTTCTATCTTGTTAGCGAGAAACTTACGTATAATAAAACCTGCCGAAGCAAGTATTGATAATACCTCGCTCTTAATTTTTAGAGCCTGTTTTACAGAATCGGCACAGAAAAGAAGATCATCCATATAAAAATCATTTGCGATGACATCGGAGGCTTCGGGAAACGAATCTTTATTTATCTCGGAAAGATAAAGCAAACATCTTGTAGCCAAGTAGCTAGCAGAAGCCGTACCATAGGTTACGGTATTGAGACGGAAAATCTGAAGTGGTTTTTGGGGATCTTCCCTCCAAAGAATGTGCTGGAATTTTCTCTCAGCGGGATGAATATTGATCATACGATACATTTTAGCGATATCTCCGCAGAGAGCTACTTTATGAGTGCGAAAACGCAGCAAAATATCAAACAAATTGTCCTGAACTTGAGGACCAACTATCTGGGTATCATTTACAGAAATATTTGAAGAAGATTTTGCGCTGGCATGAAAGACCACGCGTAACTTTGTAGTAAGAGAAGAGCTCTTGATGACAGCATGATGAGGGAAAAACTGCGGAGGAATATCTGCAATATCTACCGAACCATTGTATGTGGAAACAGAGCAGAAATTGTTGGGATATGAGCTTTCAATTTCTGAAATTTTAGTCATATGGCCCATCTGTTCATACTCGAACATAAATTTGGAATATTGATGAAGTAACTCAGGATTCTTATGCAGACGCTTTTCTAAATGAAGAAAGCGAGTTTTAGCAATCTGCATGGATTCGCCTAAAAGGGGTAACTTCGAATTGAAAGGTATGGAAACAGTAAGGCGACCTGTCTCATCCCGTTGAATCGTATCAACGAAATGCTTCTCGCAGAAACTTTCCTCTGGAGAAAGTAAAGATAATTTAGAAATGGGCTTAGTATTATCTAATTCCCAAAATCTAGTCAAGAACCGATGAAGTTCTATATCAGATTCGTTTCTTTGAATCGCGGAATGGCAGCTAACAGCGTTCAAGTGAGAAATACTTGAATCTGAGGGTACGATACGATAAATTGGCAAATCTCCTGAAATTATCCAACCTAATAGGGTTTTCTGTAAAGTGGGCATTGTAGAACCCAAAGAGATTTTTTGCGGAAGCATCAACTTGAAAAAGGTTGATGCACCGATTAGAACATCTATGTTACTTGATGTATTAAATGAGTTATCTGCTAAGCGGACGTTAATAGGAATATTAAGAATATTTTTGTGAAAGGAGACCCTAGGTAACTTCTCTGTAATCCGAGGGATGACTAGACAAGTAATTTCAGATTCATACCTGCCTGTCATGGAACAAATCTTTAGCTTTGTATACTTGGAACAAGTGGATGTGGAACAATTAACACCTTTAAGAGTCAAATTTACAGAAGAGCAACGTAAATTTAATTTATGACAAAGGTTTTCAGTAATAAGATTATTTTGAGAACCACTATCAAGAAGGGCTCGAATTGTAAGACATTTATCACCATTAATTGCTTTAATTTGAGCTGTAGACAATAACACCTCTGAAGAACCAGAAAGGTTGCAAACAGATTGGTTTGAAATTTCAGATGTGTTTGGTCCCGTCTGAGACTGAGAATTCGAATCATTATTCGAGGAGGAACTGCTAGATGATTGTTGATTATTATTCGTGATCTTTTGAATGGAGTTATTAGAATTAGCATTAGTCTGAAGGCAAAGTAGATGGTTATGTCTTTTTTGACAAAATTTACAGTTTAAAATGGAAACGCATTTCGACTTATTATCATGTCTAAGGCAAACGGTACAAAATTTTAAAGATCTCACTTTATTAAAACGCATCCTAGTGGACATATCTAAAAACTTAGGGCAATTATTGAGGAAATGCTCACCTTGGCACAGAACACAGGTACGTGTGGTCTGGGATAAAGTGTAGGTATCTTTGAAATTCGATTTTTTATTAAACCCTTTATTTTGATTTAAATTATTTGAAGTGAGCTTGGTAATATTACTAATGTCATCAATGACATTACAACGATTTGACAAAAATTGTAAAATTTCATCAACTGTCGGAATCCTTTTAGGAAAGCTTTTGGCAAATTCTAAAGCAGTACGACCGTCGGTTTTGTTTTTAACAACATAAGCGACAACGGCATCTTTGTATTCTTTTTCAGACAAGTTTTCGTTGGAGACTGCTCTTAGGTGTTTAATCAAATTATCATAAAACTCACGCAAGCCGGAATCTTTCGTAAGTTTAGTAGCTTCAAATAAAGAGTCAAAATGACTAAAAATAAGTAGTTTTCGATTATCGTATCGTTCTTTTAGTAATTCGATAGCTAAATCGTAATTCGATTCAGTAGACTTTAACTCGTCAACAATTTGCCTAGCGGAACCTTTTAAACAGTTTTTGAGATACAGAAACTTTTCAGTTTGAGATAAATCATGGTTAGAACCAACCAAAGCTTGAAAGGTTTCTAAAAAGCTTCTAAAATTCTGATAGGAACCATCATAGTGTGGTAAAGAAATAGTAGGTAATTTTACGTTATCACGGGGTTTTCGTGAACCATTACTATTTATGCTTTCAGATGACCCACTAAATTGCTTAGACCTTAAAGTATTTTGGTTAGCTAATATTTCTTCAGTGGTAGCCGAGAGAAGCACGTATTTGCTCTGAAATTGATGAAGAGAGGGAAATTCATCACTTCAATATTACTAGCCGAAAATTCTTCTGAAATTAACATATATTCGCCCAAAAGGGGTTTAAAAAGATCAAATTCTATTTGAATTTGTTTAATAGTTAAACTAGGAATACTGACTTCGTCTTTACTTGAATGTATAACCTCTTCAAAATGTTCATATTGGGAGATAATACGTCTTGCTTTGGCTAATAGCAGTTTAGTTTCTTTCTTTGGAGGCATTTTACACTGCTGAGCAGAACCAACTATTGTTTAAAAGAAGTTTATTAAATTCTAGACTTCGCAAAGCACAATTGCAATACTATACATAAGCAGAAGAAGATTCAATATTGGTTAGTAGGGCAAAATCATAAAATGTACATCTAGTAATAATAACGTTATCAAAAAGGAAATATACGTAGTAAATAGGTGTTTATATTTTATAAAGATTCAAAAGTCAAGAATGTCAAAATACCTTATGACGTATTTAGTAATAAAGTAAATATTACCCGAAAAATTAATCATTGCATTAATGCAGAAGTGGAGAAACCTCACTCTACGTAGGACTCATTTCCATGCATGGGGTACTGGATATAGGTGGCAGTATACTAGTAATGACCATACCATCCGTTCTCAGGGGCTAATTAATTATCTCAGGTATAAGATCAGGTACAGGAGTCAAATGTGAGTCACTGCAAAGTAAGTTTTCAAAAGTAAATCCGGCCGAAGGTGCCAAACATATGGACAACGCCAAAAGTGGGTAAAAAGCTTCGAAGGACCAATCAATATAAAAATAGTTGTATTTCCATAAGTGCTGGAGTATGTAAGAATAATTATTGTAGACGACAGCGTAATGATCGTAATAAACTTGTATTAACAACTTTTACAAAGTATCAATATAAAAAAGGATAAGAAAGTTATTGACGTAACTAACGTAAATTTAAATATATAATAATAACAAAAACCAAAACTCTACGGCTACTTAGCTTGAGCCTTAACAACGACGAATACACAAGAATGGGAACCACAGATAAGAAAGATAATGGAATATACACTAAGAGGGTATGACAAGAAAATGTGTGTTAAACCCGGAAAGATTGAAGATATCGACAACAAAGAGTAATGGCAAGAAGTGAAGAAGAAAGGGGAAAAAAAGATACTGAAATAATGATAATAAATCCGAATACTCCAGATGGATCCTACGCCAATATAGTGAAAACAATGAAAGAAAAATTAATACCTGAAAACTTGGGAATAACCATCAGAAATGTAACAAAAAACAAAAAAGGAGGAGTTAAACTAGTGGTGCAAAGTAAAACGGGCACAACAGAACTTAAGAAGAAAATTGTACAATGTATAGAGCAAAACATCAAGGTGAGCATACATAGAGCAAGTAAAACTAAAACAATAATTATGAGCAAGTTGGACGAAACAAGCACGAAAGAAGAAATCTGTAAAGCATTAGAGACACACAATGTAAAAACGAAAGATATAAATATCCACGACATAAAGAAAAACAGTATAGGAAATTACAGTACAAGGGTAATCCTGCCAGAGGAGGAGGCAAATACCTTATTGAAGAAGGTCCATCCAATCATAATGCTATTGGATGGACAAAATGTAAAATATGGGAAATGATAACACCACAAAGATGCCATAAATGCCAGAGATAAGGACACATAGCCAGGTCATGCAATGAAACGGAAAAACAAGAAATTAAAAAATGTTATAAATGCGGGAGAGATAAACATATTGTGAAGGAGTGCGAGGAGGAACCCTACTGCGTAGAATGTAAGGAAGAGGGGCACAGAGATGGCTCAATGACTTGCCCTAAGTACAGAGAAATGATTAAGAAAATAAGGGGGGGATAGAAAAAGAACAGAGGAAGGGCATCCAAAAGGCCAGGAGCCCCAAGACACAAAACATGAAGGGGTAGGGAACGAAATTAACATTCCCACCCAAAATTAAATTCATCCAGATAAACGTGGGTAGGTGCATTGCTGCACATGACATAATGGAAGTTACTGCAAAAGAGCTAAAGATAGATCTATTAATCGTAAGCGAACCAAACTTGAGAATTATTGCAAAAGGTGGACCATGGATAGCAGACGAAAAGAAAGATGCGGCAATCATAATACTCAATAGGCAGATGAAGATTGAAGCCAGTAAAAAAGGGGATGGGTACACATGGATAGAAATTGGTAACTTAAGACTAATCTTGTGCTACTTCTCACCCAACCGGACAATAGAAGCCTTTTGATGACTTTCTACAAAGACTTGATACAGAAATCAAGATGGAGCAGAAAAATATAATACTAGCGGGAGATTTCAACTCTAAGTCCCCTGAGTGGGGATCAGCAGTAGAACATAGAAGAGGGCGAATTCTATCAGATTGGATAGCTGCAAATGGACTAATAGCACAAAACATAGGTAATGCCCCCACATTCATAAGAGGCGAACAAGAATCAATTATCGATGTGACCTTTAGCACAGAAAATATCTCATCCAAAATTCAAAACTGGATGGTGTTAAATAAAGAGACCATGACCTGAGAGAGACATGAGCCTCCATCAGTATAAATATTTTGAGATAGATGACATATGCAAGATGAAAAAGAACAAGGAAATAAAACAACAGGGATGGAACCTGCGAAAACTAAATAGAATAGCCTTCCTAGAGAAGATGAGAGAAGAACTAGAAGCGGATGATGAACCCACATATATGAAGGCAAAAAACATAATCATAAAAGCTTGTAATGCTTCGATGCCAAAGAGGGCTCAGTTTGGCAGTAATAAGCCAAAATACTGGTGGACAAACGAAATTGCAGAAGCGAGAAGAACTGTCCATAAACTTAGAAGGAAGTGGATGAGAGCGAGAAAACAACAGACTACACTAGCAGCTACTGATAGGAAGCAGAGAGAATATAAAGAAGCCCAAAAAACCTAACAAACTTAATTAAAAAAGGTAAAGGGTCCGAGACCCTTGAACATTACTACTGAAATACGTGAGGCAGCAATAAATGAAGTCTTCCCCAAAAGAAGAGCAATAAACTGGATAGATGAAGAAATAGGAATCAACGGGGTGGAAGAAGTGTCTCTAGAAGAACTACAAGTAGCCTGCAGGAAAATGAAAAATGGTAAAGCACCTGGACCTGATGGAATCCCGGCTGAAATAATAAAAATTGTAATGAAAGAATTCCCGCACTACCTCAGACAGGTTATAGATGAACTGATGAGAAAAGGAATATTCCCCATGGAATGGAAAAGAGCGAGGTTAGTCCTAATTAAAAAACCTAATAAACCGGCGAATGATGCCAGATCATATAGACCATTATGTCTACTAGATACAATGGGGGAATTATTAGAGAGAGTGATTGCAGGAAGGCTTAACAAGGAGCTAAGAAACGGAGAAGACCTGGCGGAAACCCAGTACGGGATCAGGGAAGGGAAATCGACAGTCCAAGCGATATTAAGAACAACCAAAAAAGCTGCAGCCGAGCTGGTAAAGACGAGTAAAACAAGAAAGCTATGTGCCTTGATTACACTAGATGTGAAGAATGCATTTAACACAGCATCCTGGAGAAAAATACTAAAAGAATTAAGTAGCAGAGAAATATCATCTGGAATGAAAAAGATAATAAAAAGCTATCTTACAGACAGAAAGATAATAGATGAAGAAGGCGACATCACCTCTATCACTGGAGTTGTTCCACAGGGCTCCATACTAGGACCGATACTGTGGAATATACTTATGACGGGGTGTTAAGGATAAAAATACCAACAGGGGTTGAGCTAGTAGCGTACGCAGATGATCTCGCAGTAGTTGTGGTGCAGAACACGAAAGAAGAACTAACGATGGCCACAAATGCAACCTTGGAGAAAATAGGAAAGTGGATGAAGGAAAATGAGCTAGAACTCGCCACACAGAAAACTGAGGCAATTTTAATGACAGGGAGAAAGAGAGGACTGGAGACCATAACTTTTAAGATAGGAGACACAGAAATCACCCCAAAGGCAGAACTAAAATACCTTGGGGTAACTATAGACAGAAGTCTCAAATACGGATCCCATATACAACAAATAGCTACCAGAAGCCTTGAAGTAGTAAGCTCTCTTACACGAAGAATGCCCCGGCATGGAGGAGCGGGAGAAAGCAAAAGAAGATTACTAGCTACAGTCGTAGAGAGCATATTATTATACGCTGTCCCAGTCTGGGTAAATAGAATTACAATTAAAAAGTATGCGAATAAACTGAAGGCAGTCCAGCGGAGAATAGCAATCAGAATAATAAGAGGGTACAGATCAATTTCCTATGAGAGTAGCACAGTGCTAGCGAGTAATACCCATAACACTCCTTGTAAAAGAAAGAGCAGAGACAATAGGTAAAAATAAACAAGAGAAACAAGAACTTCGGGTAGGAACGATAGAAAGGTGGCAACAGGAATGGACAGGTAGTGAAGGTAGCATATGGCTGCACAAACTTATACCAGAACTTACCCCATGGATAAGACGGGACCATGGACAAATGGGATACAGACTAACACAGGCCATGACTGGGCATGGATGCTTCCCTACATAGAATAGGGAAAGTAGACACACCAGTATGTGTTTATTGCAATCATGAAATTGACACAGCACAACACACCATTTTTGTGTGCAACCAATGGAGAGAGGTGAAAATAGAAACAGAAAACCAACTTCAAATTCGACTTACGGTGGAAAACCTAATTCCAACTATGCTGGAAAATGAACAAAACTGGAATATAATTGAAAACTTGATGGACAAAATTATGGAGACCAAAGAAATGGACGGAAGAGACAGATAAAGAAAGAGTAGTTCTCCCCACCTTGATAAAATGCTAACGTGGTACCGGGGTGGTTGGTAGCTTTGAGGAGGGGTTTTAGTGGGTATGCCCATTCTAGAGAGTGGGAGAGTCCCACACTCCCCTTGCGAAGACAGGGGCGCCTCTAAAAGGTTTCCCCTCATATTAAAAAAAAAAAGATAACTCTAAGGAAAATGAGAGCAAAGGTGATAAGAGTTTCAAAATTAGTCCACTTATTCAAATGGTAAATGCAAATTTTCGCAAATGGGGAACATTTCATGCAAATTTATCAATCGATGAAATGATTGTGCGGTACTAGGGTCATAATTCCCTGAAACAATTCATAAAAGCCAAACCTATAAGGTTTGGTTATAAACTTTGGGCTATGTGTGGAGATGATGGATACTGTTACAATTTCTCACTGTATTGTGGAAAAGAACCATCAGCAGCCATTTGAGTTGAACCTCTTGGCACTAAAGTTGTCACTAAGATGTTGTCAGTAGTGGAAAATCCAGAAAGTCACTTCGTTTATTTTGATAACTTTTTTAGTAATCTTGTTTTGTTTCACACACTAAGTAAAATGGGATTCTGAGCAACGGGAACTATAAGGGAAAACAGAACCCAAAAATGTCCCATCATACCATCAAAGGATCTTGTAAAAGCTGGAAGAGGATCGTACGACTATCAATAAACAGCGCCGCTGTCAATTGTCAAAGTGTACAAGTAAGCCTCTAACCTTTTGCAAAAAATGTAACGTAACATTGTGCACGTCTTGTTTTAAGAAGTTTCACACCAAAAACTGAGTTCCTATATTTATAACTTTTATATTTTTTTCTTTATTTTTTATTTTCTTTAGTATGTATTCATTTTAGTTCGTATTATTTATAAAATATATTCTGTTCTCTAAAATCATCGACTTCATTTTCTTTCAAACCAAATATACCCACATTCGCCCAGCGTCCTATTTATAGGACAGCCCTTTATGGTGAAACTAAAGGGAATTTTCAAATTTAAGCATCACTATTGTCTTATAATATGCACAAATAGCACAGGGTGTAAAAAGAATTTTGAAAATCGAAAAAGAAAATAAATTGGGCGTTAATGGGTTAATACCATTTATGGTAGCAGTTGAGGTTATATTTGTACTCTCGATACCTATTGGTCGTCTCTCTTTGGGACTACAGCGAAGGAAAGATAGCCAATGTATTTCTAATGGGAGTTTGTGCTTCGTTGTACCCACCTATTTCACTGTACGAATCTATAGAAATATAGATCAAGATTCCAGAGGTTTTAAACATTTGAAAACATGTAACCGAAAAAATTTAATCGTAACCATACAAAAGGCTTTTTAGGCTATTTTTTCTATTTTACGTCTGTTATTCCCTTTTTAAATAAAAAAATCGCTATTTCAAAATTTAGGGATTTTTGTGGTAGTTAACACTGATGTGACGTTTGAAAATTCATTGATTGACACAGAAAATTAAGTGAAGTTTTTGTCAAGTTTCTGTTTTTTTCAATTATTTTCTCAATGCTACCAACTTCGAAAAAATTGGGCTATTAAAGCACTCAAATGAGCTATTAACGCACTGTTTTGAGTGCTTTAACAACTTTATTATAGACGCAAAATAGAAAAAAAATTTAAACAAATAAAAAAAAAGGTGAGACATGAAATGATATGTAAACAAACCATTGCCCATAAACACTTATGTTTATGAAATAGTTCAAAACAGTCACTGTGCAGATGTACAGTCGTCATGGAAGAAAATCGGGACAGCAGTAGTAGAGAATTTCAAAAATGTTGGTTGCATCTATAAATACTGTAACCATATATAAATCAATCAGGTCAGCCTTAGTATGCTCTTTTTATTGAAGCGTATTGCTTAGTTTTTATTTTTTATGCTACCTCTCGCAATCCCCCAGTTCATTTATTTTTATAATGTGACAATATTTATGTTTTAGGTTATTTGGAGTGATTAAAGATTTAGATAAAGCTCTTTAGTACATTTGGTACAATGACTATTGTGTTTGTTCTCCTAAAAATAAGCAGCTTTAGCTACAAACAGTCCATAACGACAAACTGTTGGCCTACATTTGTCGTTTTCCTTTCAAAAGTTTGCACAAGTAAGAGCACAAAGAAGTAGCTCGATATCCATAATTTCAATGCGATGGCCCCGTCATTCACCAGATCTCAACCCCATCAAGAATCTTTTAGAGAATCTTTGCTCATAAGTCTCGTAAGCAACAAAACAATCAGACTCATTGAAGACTAGGAGAGAGAGAGAGACAGAACATTTATACAGATTGTCGTCAACACAATTCAATGCATGAGATCAAAAATAAAATTCTATAGGCTTGAGTAAAACTTAAGCTGGAAATCTTGAAGAATCTTCATTCAGGCTGTTATAGCAAATATCAGTTATTTGTTCAAATCATTTGTTATTTTAAATTAGTTTTTAAAGAGTGAATTTAAACTTTAAATTGAACTCTTAATTGAATGAAATTTGTTAGTGGTAAACATAAGATTTCCAGTTATTTTAACCATTCAACAGAAAAAATTAATAATTAATAAGTTACCAAGGAACGAGATGTGTAAACTTTTGATATAGGCTGTACATTTAAATCACTTTTACTGATCTCGAGGTTACACAGATCATATCACTGATGTGACTTGATCATTTGATTGGTTTGTTTCTGTGATAGAGATATGTTATTTGTGAATAACTCATACAAACTAAATGAATTAACAAAAATATAAAATCTAATATAATTTTATATACTGCATGTGCATTAGGGTGTCCCTTATTTGTATATGATATTTTTGTTTTTCGAATTTACTAGGTCTCACCCCCTATAAAGTTTACATATTGTAATGTTCTTTTTAAAATAATAAGAAAAGTGCCGTTTAAATCATCTAATAATAAGAAATATTTATTTACAAACACTAATGAATACACTATAAATTAACGCTATGATTATAAACCATTAAAACTATTATTTACAGACTATGAATTTCTAATACATTTATCTTCACATTTACTATTTATTTCGTAATACACAGTTAATGACTCGCTGTTGACTGCCCTCTTTTATCCGCGAAGTCGATTTTATACCCTCATATAATCGCACCAGAAGCCACTGGAACCTACTATGTATTTCTAGAAGGCGCTAGATAAACCGCGTCTGATTTACATGCTTGGTGCGATGGGTCATTCTCTCGAATGCTGTAGAATATTCCATTTGTTGTGTGAAGAAGAGGTTCTTTCTTTTTCTCTCTTGTTACACTGCCCCCCTCTTCAAGTCTGTTCTGTCCCAGAACAGGTTTTATGCTCTGGTTCCTGTAGAACGGGTCATGACGATATCGACAGTCTTCACCTCGACTACACGTTCCATTACGGTAGAAGTAACAGTCTACACTCTTCGTTGGCCTTAATGCGGGCTGTGGGTCAACACTGCAGACGAAGATCTTGACGTCCGTACCTCTAAAGACAACTTCCAGCATGTTTCTAACGATTTTCCAATCCAGCTGGTCCCGCCCACAGCCGAGTTTGGGAACTGCCAATTTGTTAATTCCCCTGGTAAGCAACTCGATCCTCAAATTCATTCAGCCGTCCAAATTTATTTCTAAACACTACTGCGATCCCCCTGGACATACAAGATCCTCGGAGACACAGTGGGCAATGGAATAACCACCAGGGACCCGGAAGAGATCTTGTTGCATCTCATTCGTGACTCCGAATCGCGCTTTTCTAGTTCCAGAAAACGCAGCCATGAATTCTCTGAAGGTTGGCTGATCATCTCCAGGCCTTACGGTATTGATAGCCACCTCAGCCTCATCTTCCCGATCCGGGACTGCGTCATTATTTCCCTCATAGTGCGCCAGACGATTGGAGTGTACCACCTTTGGTTTCCCTCTTGGCAATTTCTGGATGCGATAAATCAAGTCATTTATTCGTTTCTTCACCTGGTATGGGCCCTCCCAATTCCGCTGTAACTTTGGAGAATAGCCACGACCCTTTGCGGGTTGTATAACCAGACAAGCTCTCCAGGTTGAAACCCTCCTTCTTGGGGTCTCACATCGTACGTAGCCTTCATCCGGTCACTCGCGATTCGACTATTGTTTCGGGTTCGGTCGTGAATATCCTCCAACTTCTTCTTTAAGTTGATGACATAATCATTCCCGGCTACCTCCTGCTCTATAGGTGGAGACCCAAATTCCAGATCACACGGTAACCGTAACTCGCGTCCAAACATCACAGACGCTGGTGACTGACCGGTTGTTTCGTGGACCGGTGCACGATAAGCCATCAGGAACAGATGCAGGTATTGGTCCCAGTCTCGTTGATGATCGGAGACGACCTTGGCCAAATATTTGCCCATTGTCCGATTCATGCGTTCTACCATTCCATCGAACTGCGGATGTAACGGTGTGGTCCGAGTCTTGCAAATGCCCAACAATCGACAGACTTCTCCAAATAGTAGACTCAAAGTTGCGGCCTTGATCCGATGCAGCTCCATGGGCACTCCAAAGCGACTGAAAAACTCTTTGACTAGTACGTCGGCAACAGTCGCAGCTTCCTGGTTTGGTAGGGCATATGCTTCTGGCCATTTGGTGAAGTAGTCCATTGCCACTAATATGTATTTATTCCCATCGTCGGTTTCGGGAAATGGTCCGGCAATATCTATAGCTATTCTTTCCAGAGGACTACCCACATTGTACTGCTTCATAGGTGCTCTTCGTTTCCCCAAGGGTCCGTTACCAGTGGCACATAGTTCACATTTCCGGCACCACTCCTTCATGTCTTCTTTACAGTTGACCCAATAAAAACGCTCCCTAACTTTCTCCAAAGTCATTTTCACACCAAAGTGTCCTCCTGAGGCACCGTCATGGAGATGTCGCAACACTGTAGCCACTCGGCTTCTTGAAACCACGAACTGAGACCTAATGGTGGTGCCATCTTCACTCTCCAGTACTCGCTTCAGGAGATCGTCTTCCACCTTCAAGGACTCCCATTGGGCCCAATATGCTTTGAGCGTTCTGTTGAAAGGGCTGACGGCCTCCCAGGCAGGCCTTTCTCCCACGCGCTTCCATTCCAGTACCATTTTTAGTTCGGGATCAGCCTTCTGCTGTCGTTGCAATTCTTCCGGAAACCAATTGTCGTTGACGATGGTAGTTCTTAATACTTGGCAAACCCTCTCTTCCAAGCCAGAGCAATGACGGCAATTCGTTGGACAGGGTCTTCTTGAAAGAGCATCGGCATTTCGATGACTAGTGCCCGCTCGATGTTCTGTGTTAAAGTCGTATCCTTATAATCGCTCGATCCACCTTGCGACCTGGCCTTCAGGATTACGGAATTGTAGAAGCCATTTCAACGCTGCATGGTCCGTCCTCAATAAAAACTTCCGTCCGTACAAGTATTTGTAGAAGTGCTCAACGGACTTCACGACGGCCAGTAGTTCTTTTCTGGTCACACAATAATTCCTTTCAGCTTTCGACAAAACCTTACTAAAATAGCCGATGACCTTTTCTTGTCCATCCTGTATCTGAGAAAGTACACCCCCAATGGCCAGATTACTTGCATCTGTGTCAAGTATGAATTTCCCTTCTGTCCGTGGATAGCTCAATATTGGTGCTGTTGTCAGGGCACGCTTCAACTGTTGGAAAGCTGTTTCACACTCTCCGCTCCAAACATACTCGCGCCCATCTTCAGTTAACCTTGTCAGAGGTGTCGCTATATTGGCAAACCCAGGAACGAAACGCCTCTAGTAGGTACATAACCCAAGAAAACTACGAACTTGGTGTTTATCTTTCGGTGTTGGCCACTCTTGAACTGCACGAATCTTATCGGGGTCGGCTGCCACTCCATTTTGTGATACGACGTGCCCGAGATATTTCACTTCCTTTCTGAATATGTGGCACTTTTTCGGACTCAGTTTCAGATTGGCTCCACGTAGTCGTCGGAACACTTCCTCTAGATTTTCCAAATGTTCGTTGAATGATTTTCCGACTACAATCACATCATCTAGGTATACCAGGCAGGTCTTCCACGACAGCCCTCTCAGGATGGTCTCCATTAGACGCTCAAAGGTGGCCGGAGCGTTACATAGACCGAAAGGCATAACTGTAAACTGCCATAGTCCGGAACCAATAGTGAACGCGGTCTTCTCCCGGTCTTCAGGTTCCATTTCAACTTGCCAATAACCACTCTTCAAGTCCAAAGTCGAAAACCATCGCGAACTAGCCAGGGTATCTAACGTGTCGTCAATGCGTGGTAAGGGATAGCTGTCTTTCTTGGTCACGTTATTGAGCTGCCGATAGTCCACACAAAATCTCGTTGACCCGTCCTTCTTACTGACCAGGACCACCGGTGATGCCCATGGACTGCTGGATGGCTCGATGACCCCTTGTTCTTCCATATCGGTAATAATCTTCTCGGCTTCTGCTCGCCTTGCTAGAGGTAGACGCCTCGGCTGCTGACGGACAGGCATAGAGTTGCCTGTATTGATTTTATGTTTTACTATATCTGTTCGTCCCTTCTGGCTATCGTCAAGAGCGAAGATATCTTGGTATCGGTGAACCAAATCCTGTACCTCTTTCACTTCCGTTCTGTTAAGGTCTTCGCACAAACTTGTAACCATACCCACTAATTTTCCACCATGGTCTTTGGGCGCTGGTTTTGGAACATCACCCATACACCTGGCTACTCAGAATACTGGCACACACTGTCCCACAAGGGTACTCTTCTTCAATGTCACCGGATCCACATTAACGTTCATAAGCCTCACCGGTACTGTCTTTCCAACCTTGATCAGCGCTTTTCCCACCAGTATGCCACTATGGATCTTCTTATCACAAACAGGCTCCATCATTCGCAAACATCCTATCCGAAGATCTCCATCCAAACCTGCCTCGACAACCATCTCGCTTTGACCCGGCAATATCACATCTTCAGTCAGCAAAACCCTTACAACCGGATCTTCTCGTGGGTGCAACGGAAGTTCTTCGTTACCGACCTTCAAAACACCCTCTTTCAAATCCAACGTAAAACCAAATTTTCCCAGGAGGTCCATTCCCAAGATGAAGTCATCAGTGATATCGGCTACCAGCACCTCATGATCACGTTCTTCACTTCCAATGCCAATCTTCATCTTCACCACTCCGCGTGTTGGTATCAGTTCACCTGTTGCTGTACGGAGTTGAGTAGTTGTTGGTAACAGCTTCATAGTTGTTCGTAGAACGTCAGGGCGTATAATTGATGTTGTCGCCCTCGTATCAATAAGTAGGGAGACAGTTCGATCAACAATCTTCCCATCTACGAACAAACTGCTGGTACTGTTCTTTGATGTTACGGCATGGATGGTGATCTCCGGGGTTTCTTCACTCATGGTTTGCCCCCTCTTGCCAACCCCCTTTAACTTTTCCGACGGTTGTACTTCCCTTATTTTGGGTTTAGGGCAGCGGCGTCATATGTGCCCTTGTTCACCGCAGTTCCAGCAACGGGGTCCTCGAACTTCTTGAGAATTCTTTTTACGGTTCTCTTCCTTCTGAAGAACTCTCATTAATAATTCTTCTAGACAATCTTTAGAACCTTCATCTTCTTCCACAACGGTCCGAACACGCCCGTGACCTCGGGACGCTTGTTTTGCAGCTTCAAATTCTAAGGCGTGAGCGAGCGCATCATCAGTTGTTCTTGGTCGTGCCAGCCTCAATGATTGTTGTGTTTCCCCGTCTCTTAACCCATCAATGAAGGTCTGCACAGCGAGTTGTCCCAGAAATGAATCGGGTGCCGTAGGGTACGCCAATCGGACAAGCCGCGCAACATCGGCTTCAAACTCCTGAAGGCTTTCTCCATTCTTCTGGACACGATTCTTTACTTGCACGTGATAAACCTGTTGTAGATGCGCGTCTCCATATCTCATCTCCAATCTAGAAACTAACAACTGGTAATCATTTTCCTGTCCTGCTGGGATTGTTTGCAGGACGTTCAACGCGTCTCCACGCAAAGCGTTAAAGAAACGGCCTTTTCCTTGTGTGTCCATCCGTTGGCCCCAGCGGCCGCCTCAAATTGTTTGTAGTAGGTGGACCAAGGTATCTTTCCATCGAACGTGGGTGGTTTTACTTTTATCGCTACGGTAGGAACCTTCTCTTCTTTAAATTGTTTCTTTACTTCATTAAACTCAGAAGTTGAGGGAAACCGTAGTTGCCTCATTCTATCTTCCAGCATTTCGGTCATATCGTCTTTCTTAGTTGTTGGTGGTAATTGCATTTGGGCTATTTTCTCTTCTGCGCCTGTCTGCACGGGAATGAATTAAGTTAAGTCAATGAAATTTTTTGTGTAGTGTGCTTATACAATATGTAAACTTTTTAGGGGGTGAGACATAGTAAATTCGAAAAACTAAAATATCATATACAAATAAGGGACACCCTAATGTGCATATTTATTACGGGCATTAGAGCTGAAGCAAATAAAATTGCATGTAGAGATGCGAGTCTGGGCGGGCACGGCTTATAACAAGTTGCTTGCTCCATATACAGGGTGTACTATCGATTTTGTAACATAGGGGAATAGCATTAAAAACACAATTTCTCAAATATTGGCTCCCCTAATTATTTTAGAGGAAAAGTCACTATAGCAAAGTTGTAGACCTTATTGAATACTGTTCAAAACACACACACTTTAGCATCTGTGTTAAATAGTTTCCAAGATATAAGTGATTTTCTGGTATAGGAAATTAACATTGTAAATCGGACATTCACTAATAGCAATTACCACGTTAGATTTAGACATTAGGTGTAAATGCAAGAATTATTTAGCACAGTCTCATGGGGCAAAATCACTCATCAGAATGTTACAATTGCTACCGGTGTGGAAGAAATAGATAAATGTCAAATTAATCTCAAGAATCACTGATAGGTTATGTCATGCTTTTGTATTATAAATTTAAAACATATAAGAATGATACTAATAAAAGAAAAACATTTTAATCTTAGTATGGGGTTACATCATTTATATTATTTAACAATTATAGTAATTTAACAAAATTAAACAACAAACAATTTAAAAAAGCAAAAACGAGAATCAATTTATAAAATATGGTCATAATACAAAAGCGTGACATAACCTCTATGTGATTTTTGAGATTAATCTGACAGCTATTGTCATGGCTAATAAGATTTTATAAAAATAGATTTCTTGGAGAATTCTCACGTATTTCTTCCACGCCGGTAGCAATTGTAACATTCTGATGGGTGAATTTGCTCCATGAAACTCTGCTTAATAATTCTTGCATTTACACCTAAGGTTTAAATATAACGTGGCAATTGCTATTAGCGAATTTCCCATTCACAATGTTAATTTCCTATACCAGAAAAACACTTATATCTTGGAAACTATTTAACACAGATGCTAAAGTGAAGGTGTTTTGAACAGTATTCAATAAGGCCTACAACTTTGCTACAGTAACCTTTTCTCCAAAATAATTAGGGGAGAATATTTGAGAAATTGTGTTTTTACATGCTATTTCCCCATGTTACAAAACCTATAATACACCCTGTATGTACAAATTCTAACATCACATGGTATATATTTGGCTTAACTATAATCGCAGTTTCGTTTGTGGATTAAATTAAGCAAACCAGACTTGGATCTTTATAAACAACAGCTGTGAATTATCTCTGCTTTAAAATAATAGTGTGAATGTATAATCAGTGTAATCAAATTTCCACATTAATAACCAGAAACCAAACTTTTTTTTTCAATATTATAACTATAACATAACACACCTAGTGTGACGACTGTGTTTATCAAGCCTTTCTAAATTATAACCATCCACTTCTAATTCAAAATTCTAAATTCTTCTGTAACATGTGTTTCGGTTAAACAAAAAACTAAAGATTGATTTAATTCAATAAAACCGATAATTTCATCAAAATAGCCTAATAGTCCCTGTGAATTTAATAAAGTCATAATTCCTTTCTCTATTTATTTTCCAAAATTTTAGCCTTCCTTTAGTTGCTGCATGTTGCTCATGTTTTGCACATTTTCTATTTTTTTAACATAAACTTGACAATTTCTATCAAATGATGGATGATTTGTGTCTAATTTTAAGCCAAACTTCAAATTTAATTCTACACAATTTGGGCATGGAAAGTCTTCTCAATTGGCTTTACATTCAGGACTCATATGTGATTTACTGCCATATTTCAGACAGACAGAGCCTTTGTTACATGTGGCTGCCACGTGGTTGCAACCAGCGCACCTGTAGTACCGTCTAACATTTACATGTTCATATACTGCACATATACACAAATCTATACATAACATGCCATTGCCCATGATACTGTAGTATGTTTTTTATCACATTCTATTATAACAATGAACCTTATGATCATTTTTTTAAATTTTAAAATTTTTATATCAGGATCTGACTGAACACATTCGTTTTCAAGTTTTATAAAACTTATAATTTCTTCTGTACTTGAATCTCCTTCTATTTCCACAACTTTAATGCTTGCTTCATCTTATTTTATTTTTACATTATAATTTTCACCAATATGTTTTTCACTTTTTTCTTTACATGGTTTTCATCTTGACATGTTAACAGTAAAGCTTCAACATTTTTAACATTTGAAAATTTCACATTTATTTCTGCTAGTTTTAGAAACTTTTAATATCTTCTTTAGTTTTTCTTACATCCTGTTTATATTTTGGTGTTATAACTAAGAGTATTTTTCTTACTCTTATTTGCTACTGAAGCATATGTTTCCTGGCTAATATCCTTTCTCTGCTTACTATTTCAGTTGTTGTTTAATAATTTCCTTGTATATAGTTTTTAAACTGTTAATTTCATTCTAATATCATTTAACTCGGTTTTTAATGCTTCAAGCAAACTCCTCTCATTTTCATGTTTATCAAGTCTTTCATTTAAATGTTTTATGATCATATCTTTCTGGAAAATTATTTTATCTTTCTGTTTTAAAATCTCTTCATACTGTCTTTAATTCTTCAAGTGCTTAAGTTCTTAATGTCTTCATAATTTCTCTAAGGTTTTCTTTTTTATAATATTTCCCAGTCATCATCCTTTTTCTTGCATTTTCTTTGAGACGTTGTTATTCTGTACTCAAAGGTTATATAAATTTCACAAAAAGAGATATACGTACGTACATCAGCTATAAACACAAAGAGAAAAAAATACACAAAATATATATGTACAAAACAATTTAATTACAAAACTACAAAAAAAAAGTATTTGTTATAAAAGTACTTTGTCACTCGTATTTACACTGACAGACCATCCTAAATTGTATCAAGTCCAACAAAGAAGCAGAAATCGTTCAGAAACTTATCTTGCTATTAAATTCAGGATATTCACGTATGTAATATTTAAGGAAATGTTTCTTGCGGTTTATTACACAAATAGTACTATTTACCACACTCTGACCTTAGCAAATGTCACTTAATTTTTCTGTAAGCTCAACACATATTAAAACTGTAGATAACAGTTGCTGTAAATCTTGAGAATCTCATATTGAAGCTGTAACGGTAATAGGTAACAATACTTTCACTTTTACAGAGAAATAAGTTCATTTTGTGGAAGCAAAATTACTATATGTCAAACAGCCAAGAACTATTTTTATTATTTTAAGGTTATGTTACAACCAAAGCTAGAGCAAGTTCGTGAATCCAGCGATTGAGAGTTCGATGTAATCGAATCTTCAACAAACCGTTCGTTAATTCATCGCAAATCCATCGAACATGAAACAACACGTTTATATTTCCATCGGTTTTTTTCCGTTGTACAACATTGATGTACATCTAATCCATCGAGCTGAAAGACCGATGTTTCTGATGAGTTAAGGATTTGAGGTTATTATGTTTAAATGTTTTGGTCTATGGCTTGTTTGTTTGATTATTATTATCTTAATAAATTAAAATTCTTGATTGTTTTTTAATTTTAATATGAATAAACACAATCTGTTAATTCATAGATGTTAATTATATTAATTACTGGTTGTTAATTGATATATAAACCATACATAACAATACAGAAATATTGTTTTTAAAGAACATACTATATTGCACATTTATATTGTGCTTAGAATAGTGTTCACCAAGCCCAACCAACTGGGTGCTGAATGGGTAGTTAAGTGCACAATTTCGTGTAGTCGAATGTATAGGTATAAAATTACGGAGAGTCCAGGTTTTTAAACTGTAATAACTAGAAACAGTAAATCAACTGTTCAACAATTCTTTATAATCATAGAATAATTACGCAAAAAATTAAGGCATTTAAGATTTAATAGTTTCCCTATCTATAATTTAAATTATAATTTTTCCACCTCCTCAGCCCAGGAATACTTTACGATGTATAAATTTCTGTCTAATAACATTTCTGTCTACGGAATTAAAAAGGTTCGTTAAAAAAACAGGTCGCTACATTTTGTTTAAACAAAGATAACTAATAAAGATAAACAGGTAAGTTCAGTAAGATTTAAAATCTTATTTAAAAATTTAAATCAATAATTGTAATAAATTATCCGTCTTTGTTTAAATATTGCTTTACAGTAAGCATACAGTCGTGCACAGAAATTAGTTAAATATGGTTAAAAAAATACACAACTCAACGGAATTAAAAAGGTTATTTAAAATATAATTATAAAAAGTAAATTGGCGTCGTCGTCTTGTCGACTAGGGAATTTAAAACAAAGAATAAAATGCATTATCAGCCGGTCTGGACCGTATCGTTTACACATGCGAAATGCATAGTAAGTTTTAAAAATTAATCCACTAAATAATTTATCTTTTTCTAAATATTGCTATCGGAATAAGCATTGTTGAACAGTTGATTTACTGTTTCTAGTTATTACAGTTTAAAAACCTGGACTCGCCGTAATTTTATACCTATACATTCGACTACACGAAATTGTGCACTTAACTACCCATTCAGCACCCAGTTCGTTGGGCTTGGTTTTCACCAACACTAGTAGTTCGAGAATTCATCGCAAACATTAAATACATCGAAAGTATCAGTGACATCATGCCAGTCATAGCTCTGACTAATCGGTGGATTTTCTGTTTAATTAACTTGCTCCATGCGTCTCATTGGTTGCATGTATGACCTATTGCATATTGACGTTATTTTGTTTAATTGATTAATAGCAAAAATGTGTAAATAATATTTTTATTTGTACAACATGTAGAAAAGAACAAATCAAATAAACATTATGCGAAGAAAAGTCATGCCAGATGTAATATTTCTTAAGGTTATGTTCCTCAAACATCAATTAAAAATGAAATTTGGTGGTACAATTTGGTAGGTATTAACCCCTTGTATACCAGAACTATTTTTATTTTATGACCTACATGTTCCCATCGGTACTTCAGAGTACCACATAATTCAGTTCCCTTTAGTTTATCACATATCGGGTAAATAATGTTCAAATACCGTCGATCCTTTAAAGTCACATTTGCTCTTAATGCTACATCAGTTGGCAACTCTGTTATTTCAGCTAAAGTCACTAGGATTGACATAATTTGCAGACGCCTCCAACCAGTTGACAGCTGGGCGCGAATGAGAACTTTGTGTTAGGTTATTTGTGTTATCCGCAGTGCTTTAAAAGTTTGTTGGTGTTTTTCTTATAAAACATTGTGTAAGTATGACTTGTAATTGATTTTGTAGATTTTCAACTGCATGAGGTGCATTAATTTTGACAAAATTTATAGTGGACTCAAAAGTACCGTTGGGACTGAATGTGTTTTTATTTTTTCAGTAAAAATCATGGCTCGAAACGTGGATCCAGGACGAAACCATTTCTTGAAGAAGCCGTTATTAGATTTAATAGAAAATGATGACTTAGACGAATTTATGATTCCTCTCGATAACAATCAAGATACAGATACTGAATCCAACTACGACGAAACAGAAAATACAGAAATGCAAGTACCTTGTGTCGCTGCAGAAGATGATGAAGATTTTGGTGATGAGGCTTTATCAGAAGATTCTATTTCTGAAGAAAACACTGAACAGGAAGCTGCCGAAGGAAATAAAGAACCTGAACCTGCTAGAAAGTGGAGTAAGCGATTGGGAATCAAAGGAATCAATGAGGAGTTTTTCAGTTTGTGTGAAACTCCGTTGGAAGTCTTTCTACAATTATTAGGTCCTGCTCTAGATGAAATTACATTCCAATCAAATTTGTATGCTACACAAAAGGGGAAAGAAAATTTCAATTTGACAAAAGAAGAACTGCAAACCTTTATTGGCATAAATTTTTTAATGGGTTACCACACTGTTCCGAATATACCATCTTATTGGTCCCCGGCCCAGATTTGAATGTTCCATTTGTTTCAGAAAATATGTCTAGAAACAGATTTCAGGAAATACTATCTTATCTTCATATAAATGATAATAGCTTGCTAACAAACAAAAATACTGATAAGTTGTATAAAGTTCGCCCCCTTATTGATACGCTAAACAGGCAGTTTTCTTCATCATACTCAGGAACAAGAGAACTTTCAGTCGATGAGTCTATAATCAAATTCAAAGGTAGAAGTTCCCTAAAACAATATAATCCTATGAAGCCCATAAAACGTGGCTTCAAACTGTGGTGTTTATGCGATCAGCATGGATTTCTTAAAAAATTTGATGTTTACCAAGGTAAAATCGAAAAAATCGACAACTGATTTGCAGGATATAATCTGGGTGAACGTGTAGTTTTATTTCTAACAGAACAAGAATGGGGAAAAGATAAAATAATTTATTTTGATAATTTTTTCTGTTCCATAAAGCTTCTTGAAAAACTGAAATCTGAAAATACCTTGGCATGTGGTACAATTAGAAATAACAGACAAGGAAACCCAAAACATTTGAAATCAGATAAACAATTGAAAAGAGGAGAATTTGATTATAGTATTACAAATAGTAACATAATTTTCTATAAGTGGAAAGACAATAAAATCGTTAATCTGGCATCCAATTTCCATGGTAGTGAAGAAATTGCAGTTACCAGAAAAGAGAAATCTGGTAAAAAAATAGAAGTCAAAGCTCCTATAATAATAAAAGACTATAACACTAACATGGGTGTTGTTGATCACCATGACCAATTACGTTCTTCATACGCAACTGACCGCCGAAGCAAAAAGTGGTGGCATCGTCTATTGTGGGGTTTTTTGGAAATAGTATTTGTTAATTCTTATGTAGTATCTAAACATTTTCTTCATTTAGAAGAGACTAAACACCTATTACAATTTAGAAGAGAGGTAACACAGGGCCTAATATTGTGTTCCAAATTTTCTTCCAAAAGAAAACGACTTAGTACAGAGCCAAAAATTACAAAAAGGAGACGTTTCAACTTCAGCGTACCCTCGAGTGTCAAGCTTGGAAATTTAGGGAGCCATTGGATCAAATTCTCAAAAAATCGCGGGAGATGTGAAAATTGTAGTTCAAAAGGTGTACAATCAAAACCATACTAAGTTTGTTCACTATGTGGAGTTCATTTGTGTGTTAATGAAAAAAAGAACTGTTTTGCAGAATACCACTACCTACATTGAAGTTTAATTATTGTACTTCATATGTATTATTAGACATAATTGTATTTTTATATTATAATAAATAGAAGTAATAAAGAATTAAGTCCCAACGGTACTTTAAAGTACCATCTCCAAAAATTAATAAGAAATTGTAAAATGCATGAAAATGTGAGTACCATATGATAATTTAAGTTGTTTTCTTAAGTATTATAAGTTTCATTCTACGAAAATGTTATTATTTCGTTGTCTGGGAATTAGAAGTACCAACAAAAGCTGGTACGCAAAAGTACCGTAGGTACACTAAGGGTTAAATTAAGTCTTACAATTTATTTTGTGCTCTTATATTTTAGTTATTTGATAAAATTGTAAATATGCACAGCCAAAATATTTAATTTGATTAATGCATTTTTAGATTAATTTATACAACTTCCGTTTGTGAGACTCTTAAAGACAATAAGTATGAAACCAAGTTGCACTCATACCATAAAATTTCTAGAGTGGACACTGTATCCAATCCTACCAACCTTCATCCAAAAAAAATTACAGAAAGTGCATTGGCTAGAGTTCAATATTATCAAATATTGAGTCATGCTCCAATTTCTTGGAATTCACTAATTAACACCAATTAATTTGGGTAGGTTAGGAAAGTGGTGCTTTTTGCCTTGTAGTGCCCAGATATTATTTCAGCAACGGTAATTAGTGAATCCGACGGCGATTGGGATATAACACGATATCTAAACTTTTACCAGTGCATTCTTATTTATAATCTTACCAAGCAGTTTGTTATAAATTGGTACGTATAGATTAATCGCTCTTCCACCTGCTAATAACAGGAAACAAACAATAACACGCATCTGAAGACAAAAATCCTTTTTCGGCCATATGAACGGTGATAAAGTTCTTATTTTTCTCCATAAATTCTTCCAAGTTGACTGATTATCATTTTCACTCTACAAAGAATAATTGTTTGTCAATAAACATTTTTTTTTCTTTATTAAAATTCTATTATTATGCTTAATAAGAAAAATGGTAAAATCTATAGCAACAAGCAGTCATTAAACTTGACGTGTCGAAATAAAAGTTAAAATATCAATTTATAAAAGGAACAGTTATTGTTTCAACAAACCTTAAAAGTAAATTTAAGTTGTAATTTATCAATGTGAACTATAGTGATGTTTCTTGCAGCTGGTGTGTATCTACCCTTTGTATTTGCTGACATGGTAATTTAGGAAAAAATCCCGTTAATGCACTGCAGTACGTAAATAATAGATAAAAATTTATAAAACTGACATCATAATTTTGACAAAACACACACTGAAGAGTTACTCATTCTTACACAAAAGTTATTATTATGGGTAAATTAAAACTCAATTTACATAATTATTCAACTTGATATAAAAAAATATTATTATTAAATTACATCATAGCCATTGTTGTTAACGTTATCATTACATTCAACAATATTAACGACTACTTACCGGCCTAGTTATGTTTATGTTATTAGTAGAATCATTTAGACTAAAATAGTCAACATTTTGCATAATTCCAGGGGCTTTTAATCCTAATACAAAAATCATCAAACATGATATGTATCGTAACACAAAAAGTGCCATTTCTATTTGATCTGTTGTACTGAAAGAAAAATTGCAAAACATAAAAATGTAATTTAAAATAAAAATTACTTACTTGTTTAATTGAAACCACCATTGTTTCTGTCCTAAATTTACGAAAGCTAAATTTTCGGATATAAATATTAATGACCAAAATGTTAGTAATACTAATCCATGTCCTCTTGTAGGAATTGATGGTAATAAGTATTTTCTTTCACAGTTTAAAACTAACAATGAATAGGGATATGTTATAGATGTTAAAGCTAATGAAACTATCTACAAAAAAAGAAATGTATTTATAAACAATTATTTAATTAAAATTAAAACAGCAATTGCTCAGGGTTTTTTGCATTGAAATAATTTACTAATGTTAATAGGATAATGGCCGCATTCAGCAGACTTACCAGTGATAAGCCAGTGCTGCTTTTATGAAAAATTGGTTACTGCTTGATATATTTAAATTTATATAACTGTTCCCTTTCACAGGCCATGATGGCCCATGGGGTATAGCTAGCTACCCAGCAAAGGTAAAACACAAGGTAATGAAATAATGTGTATCTACACATTATTTCATTACTTTGTGTTTATGTTTATGGTTTATCTAAACCTCTAAATATACGTGATGGATTAAAATAGCAATGTATATTTTTTTAAATAAATATTTAGATTTTATCATTTTTGAGATATTAGTAAAATGGAATTATCATTCATAGATTCCTTTCAATAATATGTCTACATTATTGATGGTTTTGCTTATTACACAAAGCACTTACACTTTTAACAAAATACAAGTGTGCAGATCGATCTTTAGCGCGTTCCAATAGAATGACATAACCTAACTCAATATTTGCTTAACGCTCAGTCTTTTCACCTATAAATTAATCTAGTGAATAATTTATTGTTCTGGTTAAATTTGCTTCTACAATACTGGAGTACATATCAAAGGCGACAATCTCCAATTTTAGGTAAAATGAAATATATACCTCAAATTGTTCATGTTTTCAAGCTCTATTGAACTATATTACGAGTTGGTATCAAAATCGGAAATATACCATGTAAAGGTCCATTTGAAGATGGCTATTAGAAGAAAAATCGCCAACGTATATAGAGGCGGTATATTAAAAAGCAGCAATATCAAAATACAAAATTTGAAGATTGCCGCCTTTGACATAACAATGTTGTATGTAACATTTTGCTGAAATGCGGTACTTCCGTAAAGACAATGTTAGTATATCCATATTGGAAGGTGTTGGCATCATAGAGATATAAAATATTCTTAAATAGATTCCCAGAATGCTAGTTTTTAAAGTGTGAATTTGTAGTATGCTGTTTAACAATGCTGTACGTTTGCTGTCAGTTCGTGTTGCTGTTCAATCCTTTTGTTACATACAACGTTGTTAAGAGATGAAAAGATTGGCCTTTAATATATATAAAGGAGCAGTTAATATTAGACGAGGATAATTTAAATCTAAATTAATGTAAATATCAAGTTTTCTCAGAAGATCTTAAAAATATTTATCAAGCACAACAAAATAAACGTCAAGGGGTGCTGTTGTAACCTCATTTCAATTGTACTGGTACGGTATGTAAACAAATCGTATTTGAAATGTAGTACACAAAACAACTATCGGTGACTTAGATTGGCAAGTCACTGTTTTCATGCAGAGAACTTTTATCCCACGGGTTGCGATCGGTCAGTTTGCTAAATGCGACCAATGTGCAATATTTGAAGTAAAATATAACCTAAAAACAACCTGACACTGACAGAATGTAACCTAAAAATTTGACACCTGCATCGTAATAGTTCACGTACTTACCATATAACCGTAAATTGTTTTATCATTTAATATTGTTGCTTGAAGAGAAAACCTAGTAATTTCTAAAATTGGAACAAACAACGTAAAGAATATTTGTACATAGTATAATTTCGATTTGCTGAGCTGATAATTTGCCACCGGCGTGCCATACTTTTTATAAAACAATAATTGTATTGTTCCAGCTATTAATAAAAATCCAGCGATTATAGATGTTGAAACTGTGTCCATAAAACATTGCGAAGTCCCATGGTTAACCCATACCTCTGACAATGTAATGTTCGGTGGACAGTAGAGCATTTTGATTTAGTATTGTCTAAAACAAAAAACTTCCATCATTACATTTAAATTTCCTTAAAAACAAAAATTTAAACTAGAGCATGCCTTAAGGTACAGGTTAGCACCGGTAACAAAACTTAAATGATAAGCACATCAATTAATTACTGATAAGTTGATAAAGCTTATCTACCCACGTACAAATATTATCTTAAAATAAAAGATTCTCTTCTATTGCAAAGGATTATTTTCCTAGTAGCTTATTTCATATTCAAAGAATGAGTCATCAGAAGTTTGTTTTGAAAAGGTTTCTCATTAGATTTGCTTTTAGTTAAGGTTGTTACCTATAGTTTAAATTATATTTTAATACAACACAGCAAATTTTGGAAATTATTCCAATTAATTTTTTCTTGTAAAATTACTTCGTATTTTTTAAATTGATTCTTGCGTTCTAATCTCATACGGTATTTGACAGTTAATAATAATAATAAATAAAAAATTTAGGCATAATGCCAAGCATTTGAACTCCTAACAGTTATACTGTCTACTGATTAGAGTTTATTTGGCCGTTTGAACTACTGATTAATTTTATAGTTGCGTCAGAACTAATAAACCGTAGATACAATCCTGAACTATTTTATATACACTACGCTAAAGCGTTAGTTAAAGCTAAATAAATTTAATATATTTTAACTTTATTTTGCTTACAGATTCATTTAATTTCTCTTAAGGTGTTTCAACTATTTTCAAAATATTTTTTAGCAATTGATTTTTGCGTCTTTATTTCCATTTTATTGTTAGAACATTAGATCGCAAAGAAAAATAGTATATTAAAGTATAAGTGGATATTGAGGTCTTTAAAACACGCGCGAGCTTTCAAGCACGACGGCGTAGCCGGAGTGCTTGAAATAGAGCAAGTGTTTTAAAGACCAGTTATCCACGAATACTTTACGCTAGTTTTTTTATTAGTACACTTTGAAATCATAAATAATACTGGTAAATATTACAAAAAATGGAAATAAGAACTAATAATGTAAAATGGTTACGTTAGTGATGTAAAATCAGTATACCTTTCGTTGTCATGGAAAATGAAAAAAACAAAAATTAATTTGCAATCTGTCACTTGAGAATAATTTTTCTGACCACAGTTGTTACTGGTTGTATTTCGTTTAAAAATGAGTCATAATATTGATAACAGCAAAGCAGAATCGCGGTTAATACCCCAAAAATCGGAACACGCTTATAAAAAAGGATACGACAAGTTTATCAAATGGATGGAAGAGCAAAAGATAACAGATACAGATGAACGAGTTGGTACTTGCTTACCTTCAGAAAATGTCGGAGCAGTACAAGGCGTCAACTATGTGGGCTATCCATTCGAAATTGCAAAGTATGTTGAGGGTAAACAAAGAGGTTGATATAAAATCGTTTGTGAAAGTGCATGCATTCATGAAGGCAATTAGCAAGAATGACGTAGCCAAGAAGGCATATGTATTCAAGGAAGACGATTTGCGGAAGTTTTTCATAGATGCACCGGACATTACGTATTTATTTTTAAAGATGGTAGCCATTTGCGGAATCTTTGGCTCTTGTAGAAGATGTGAATTATGCGATTTACGCTTACATGACATCCAGGAAGAAGGAAGCGTATTGCTTATTACAATCCGACCATCCAAGACAGTCAAGGATCGACGTTTTGCTGTTGCCGACAGTGATGGAATTAGTTATGTGCGTTTGGTGAAGCAGTATTTATCATTGCGCCACCAAAATGTAAGTAAAAACCGAGTTTTCTTACGGTATGATAAGGGGAAGTGCACCAATCAAGTGGTTGGTATTAATACATTTGGATCATGTCCCTTGCAAATTGCACGTTATCTTAAATTGGACGATCCTGAGAAATACACGGGTCATGCGTTTCGACGTACGTCTGCTACCATTATGGCGAATAGTGGCATGACAATAGATCAAATCCAACGACAAGTACGATGGAAATCGGCAGCGGTGGCGGCTGGTTACGTTGAAGAAAGTATAAGCAATAAGAAGAATGTTTCGAACATAATTGGAAGTGCCATTAGTGGAAGCGCAACCCCAGTGAGTTCCGAAAATGTTAGCACTGTTAATTTGAACAACATTTCTTCTGACTTAAAAAACCGAAGTATAAGTATTTCAAACAATACCAACTGTACTTTTCACATTCATTTAAAAAATTAAGATTGTTGAATATATGAATAAAGCTTTTGAAACATTTGTTAGTAGTATTTTATTTGACGTTACAAGGTACTCCTGTCAGATCAGTCATTGAAAAGTTCACATTTAAACTTGGCGTTTCTCGGATTGTTGATGTTGCCATGGAAACTTTAAAACGCGCGTTTTTGATAGTTGGATTTATGCACGCTGAGGCGTACTTTAAATAAGCAAAATAGGTTACCAATAAAAAAAAATGTAATAGATAGTTTTTGTAAAAAATTAAAACACGTTCAAAATGTTTTTCGATTAAATCTTGAAAGCCAATTAAATGTCGACGAAGTATTTTTACGTAATTAATCTACGAACAAATCTTTAGACCATACTCATTTTCTAAAAGCCGAAGGAATTTGGGTTTAAGAGAAAATAATTATTAAAGTCTGTAAAATTGACGCGTAAATGTTCCATAAAATTACTAAAGCATTTTCCAACTATATAAGCAAAGAAAAAAACTCTTCGTCGTAAAACAAGAGTTTATGCCCTTAAAGAACATCCCATCAAGAACAGGAAAACCAGCAGCCGGAAATTGCGCGAAAATTATTTAGAGTTCGAAATCTGGATATGTGGTTACCATGGACGTAGCATGGTTTTATGTCGATTACTGTTGCAATGGGGTAGGTCGAATTTTTAACACAAAAAGAGAACAGGTGCCTGAATCGTATGTGTGCTCAAAACGTGAAAGATTTGGAAAGATATTTATGGTTATTAGTACAATCTTTACCATTAATTACATAACATAACTCAGAAAATTATACGAACTTGTGTTTAAAATCTTTTTTGGAAGAAAAGATTCCAAAACTGCATCCTGGGGAAACCCAAACTGGTGACATGTATAATTGTATAATTTAGAAAACGAGCTTTTCAATACAAAATCAGTTTATCATAAGTAACAAAATCTATTAGATTTAAGTAAATAAAGCACGAAATTATAAAATAATGTTATCTGATAACCGGAAAAATATTCTTAGAACAGCGACCCAACAACTGGATAAACTGGATTCAATTCATTTTTACTACTTTTTACTTAATTTCTCTAATAAGATTTTTATTTATTATTCATTTCTTATGTATATTTCTTTATAATTCTGAAGAACTCGTCACTTTAATATAAGTAACAATATTTTTATCTTTTAAAACGTTTACAAATGCGGCTATATTTTTATTTGGTACTTACTTGAAATTATTAAACCACAAATATGTATAACGCACTTAATCTATTCGAGCTAAATAGTTCAATCAGAAAAAAGTAAAGGTCACCAATGTCGTCACGTAGCCGTCTCGCTGTTCCTCTTCCATTACTCTTTTCCGTGCTCGCTTTTAACATGCGTTGTATAGGACACTTTTGGTAAAACTTTTGGGTAAACCAACACACATCACAACACATCAGCAAGAATTACAGCATAATATGCTCAAGAACTGAAAACTAAATTGAGTATCACAATTATTCCAATTTTGATTTATAGGATTTTTACTATAGTAGTGCAGTTACGTCATCTAAAACAAAAGTTGTGCATTGCTGCAACGTTGTCAATACTAACAATGATTTTAAGAAATGAGGTTAAACGCACCTGTCATTTACATCCCGATCAAAAAGAAGAAAGAGCTTTCGGGTTTTCAGTATTGATTTGTTGATATACATACAATAATTGTATGAATGCAAAATATTTATGTAAATATATTACTTTATACAGTGTCTACTAGATAAGAAGCAAGGTAATCTCATTAAAACCATTTTGTTTCAATTTTTGCGAAGGTTTCAGATATCAACTTCCCATTAAAATTATCTATAACATTTAAAACGTGCCCTTTAATTATTCCGCATAGTAGTTTATTATATTCTTTATTATTGCCTTCTTTCTCTACTTAGGTATTCAATAAAAAAAGTGCGCAATTCTTTTGATTGCTGGCTCAACGGCGTGGCGGGAGCATGCTCAACACAGAATTGAAACGAACAAAAAATGCAAGCAATACTTGACAATAAGTCGAAATATCAAAACAGTAAAATAGACTCTTATAAGAATTATGAAGTTATTATTATTAAAAAATTATAAAATAACGATAATAATAGTTTAAATTTGACAGAACAAGAATATGAAAATTAGAAAAGTATTTTATTCACAATCATATTGCAATATGTACATTTCATATGTTGTAAAAACCTTGGAAAGTAAGCTATTGCTATAGCAACACCAAAGTGGTTAACAATTTCCTTTACATGTCTGTAAAACTGACATGTAAAGTTATGGCCAACTTTTTTTTCTGAATAATTTAAAACAGCACGTTTTATCCGATTTAAATTTAAGTTTTTATAAATATATTTAACGCTAAAAACATATTTTTTATTTAATATTAGTTTTATTTTTATTTTTCCGTATTTTATATTTAATAATTACAATGGAATTAATTAATTTCTAATTTTAAAATACTGAGCGCATACATCGCCATCTAGCGGCGAAGAATGAAGCCTTACTTAAAATTTCTTTTGGTCGATAGATGGCTCTGATTGAAATTATGACCACGGCCTACTAGATTCATATAAGCTTCGCTTATATACGGCCGTCTCATTTCCAGTTTTTTCATTGTTGAAATTAGGATCCAAAAATTACAGATCGGTACGTTAAGTGGCGCCCACTGACGGTAATTTTGCAATCAAAGTGGTTTGTAGTCAGACTGCAGTCATTAATTTTTAGGTTATACGTTATGTCAGTATTTATTAATTTATTGGCATTTGTACTACATATTTTGATATAATGTACATAAATATGCCAAAAATATATTACAGTAGGAACTAGGAAACCAAAATATCCTACATAGTATAATAAAATTTAGAAAATTATACTGAGTTAACGCAATGTTTACTGATGCCCCAATTCTTAAATTAGAAACACTTAATAATTATATGACAGCTACAGTATAAGTAAGTACAATTTCATATTTCGCAAATTCCACATTCTCATTTGGGTTTTGTAGCACTTGAATTACCACAGCATATGATGTAAACACATAATGTGAATGCACGATCTACGAACTGAAGCTATGATTAGAAGTAGGTATTCATGGAATGATGAAATCTCACTGTGGCAGTCATTACTGAAAATATTTTCTAGATATAAAAGCTGATGAAATCTACTTGAGTTTTAAGACCAATCGTTTCAGTAAAATAAATATGGAACTGACAAGATTTGACTCATAAGGCATTACCTTTGTATAAGATTTGGTTTATAGGATATAAATTAAAAACGATGTCGGAAAAAGTATTTAGAAATTTTGAAGGGCGGTCTAAGAATTTGAAACTTGGACAATAGCAAAGACAAGCTTTTGAGTTGTGATACTATAGAAAGATGTCAATGGCGAGATGGATTGACAGAATATCGAACAATGAAATACTATAAAAAGTACAAGAAGAAAGTTAATGAAGGAGACCACGAGAAGCAGAGATAGATTAATAGGACATACTTTATGGCATTCGGGTGTTATCTAAAAATGATAATAGAAAGCATGATCGAAGGAAAGAACATCCTAGTTAGACCTAGACTGCAACATATACTCCAAGTAAAAGAAAACTTAGGCTGCTCCAGCTATACAGAATTGACTATAGAGAAAAAAAACTGATAGTATGGCAGCATACCGAAAAGAATGGAGATATACAGTGCCGAGATAAACCAATCCACAAGATTAACTACTTAGAGAGGAGACAGAGAGTATAAAAATAGGTGTATTTGTAAAGTGGTTGTTAAAGTATATTTTTTAGTTTTAATGTAGATAATGTGTAACTTTTTTAAATTGCTTGCCAATTTTATTTGAGGACCGGCAGCATTTTTTTATAAAAATAAAGACGTCGAAAGAATAATAAAATAAAATAATAAATACAATTTTAATGTAACGTTTTGTAATGTAATATACGTAATGTACCTACTGTGTTTTAATGCATAATCTAATAATATTTGATCGTTGTTAAGACATTTCTTATTAGTAATTACTGTTAATATTCGAATAAACGTTCTTTAATCGGAGGCAGTTTGACACAATTGACAAAGTATAACCTAAAAATTAACGACTGAGCTCTGACTTTAAATATCTTTGTTGTAAAATTACCGCTAGATGGTGCAACTTAACGTACGAATCTGTAATAATTTTCAACAATGAAAAAACTGGAAATGAGACGGCCGTATATAAGCGAAGCTTATATGAATCTAGTAGGCCGTGTTATGACAGTTTATAAAAAATTTATTTTAAAATTTAAAACTACTTAGTAGGTATTGGGCCACCTCAGCCAGACAGTTCTAGGGACCCTAGATTCTCTGTCTCTCTAAATCTGGTGACTTTTTGTCTGTCTCTCTCTAGGTGGTTAAGTACGGAATCTGCATTACCGAAATTCTGTATTACCGGCATTTGGTTCGTCACTCGGCTAAATGGCAACGCTGTTGCTAGGGGAAAACAGGTGGCCCCACTGTCGTTTTTGTACCGACATTCTGTATTATCGGCATTGGGTTCGTCACATGGCTAAATGGTAACGTCGTTTCTAGGGGAAAACAGATGGCGCCAGTGTCGTTTTACGTGATTTTTGTACCGACATTCTGTATTATCGGCATTTGGTTCGTCACATGGCTAAATGAAGTTAGTGTTGCTAGGGGAAAACAGGTGGCGCCAGTGTCGTTTTACGTGATTTTTGTACCGACATTCTGTATTATCGGCATTTGGTTCGTCATCATGAAGAAAGCTGTATTACCGATTACGGGCGTTCTGCTGATTGTTAATAGGGGGAGCCAAGGTTTATCATTTTATATTAATAAATTTTACCGATTTCTTAAAATAATTATCGTCGTCATTAATACTTTAATTACATATAATAATTTAAGATAATTAATTCAGCATTAAAATTTTAAACGCAAATCACGGAACAATTTACGGATAATAATAATAACAATAATTATAATAATGTGTTTATTTCCTTACATGTTTACACCCAAATAGGGAAAACCATGAATTTAAAAAAAAAACCTAACAGCTTTAAATGTAAATCGCGGACTTGCTCGATATAAACGGACCGCCAGTTTTCCATCTCTACCATTATATAAATTTCTAATATAATATTTACGTCGAGAGAGATTGATCATATAGTTGATATATTAATTAGCTACATTTTCCTCTTCTCTCACAACCGCGATCAATGAAACATTTCCAGTGCGTATTTCTTGGTATCCCATTACAACCCTAATATAATTTTACATACAGTGGTATTTTATAATTTGTCATTTTGAAGTCGACATTTTAGATTTCCCACTCTTCTTGAATTTTTAGCTCTGGGGGATTGGATCGATCATCTTTTATCCCTTTCACTAGACGGAAGCTCTCTCTCCTTCTCGCTGTCCTACGTACCCTGCTACCTCTCTCAACGAAGAAGTCTGTATTATCGCCTAACAATTTACGGATATTTGCTAATAGATGTAGCGTTAGTATGAACGCCTCGTAGACACGCCCATTCGTGATCTGATTGATCGATAGCTTTATCCATACTCAGATGGTCGGTCTGTCATCTTGAAACACGCTATGAATGGTTCGGACATCTTTCTCCCTACCATAGGCAATCATCTTGAAACCCCTACCCCTAGCGTTTAATGTCTTGCGTACCTAGCTAGCTATCTCTCGCTACCTACAAGTTCTGACGCCTTTCTCTCTCTCTCTCTCTCTCTCTCTCTCTCTCTCTCTCTCTCTCTCTCTCTCTCTCTCTCTCTCTCTCTCTCGCTCATGCACACACCCTGTACTCTTTCTAACTTTTCTAGAAGAAGAAGAAATAATAATGTCAGATAGGAATTATGTTTCTACTTTTCGTGTACCCTCTCTCGCGGATAACGATCTACCCTTTTATATAGTCGCCCTTCTCCCTTTGCTAGTAAAAAATGAGACATCACCAGCCCTAGAATTTTATATTTCGCGGATGACTACAAGACCGCTGTATTCTAATGAAACTTTCTACCCCAAAGAGATCATGAAATTTAAAGAAACCGACAGTCTTTGACACAACCGCGAGGTTTGCAAGCTCGTCTAACCGTCGTATCTATGTCAGTAGCTGCCCTTCGTGAAGGGCTTTCGGATCTCAATGTTAAGAAAATTACGTTAAAATAAATACACACAGACTATTGAATCACGTTCAGGAATCGGAATGGTTTCTAACACTAACATGAGTAGTATAGCTATGCGGGTTCTGCAGCAAAATCCCATGTTATTTCTTATGGAGGTATCAAAACGCCGAAAACGTGACATCCACGGGGTTCTGCCGCAAAATCCCATGTTATTTCTTATGAAGGTATCACAAACGCCGAAAACGTGACATCCAAGATGGCGGCGACTACGCATGCGCGTGTCGCATGGGTGCGGGGTTAAGTGTTTAGGCGGGAAAAAGGCGAATGTGATGCTTGTCCGTGATTGGTCGGATCGAATTGCCGGTAAAATAGGTTGCAGCATGTGTCACTAGATGTCGCTGTGGGCGTGGTTTTGGCGGGAAAAATCAAATCTCAGGCCTGTTCGTGATTGGTCCGAAGTTTTGGCGCTAAAGGAGGTTGCAGGTCGTGTCGCTTTGGAGCGCGTGAACGCGGCCGGGCGGGCCGGGTTAAATAGAAAAATTTGTCGTGGCGTTGCGTGGCGGGTGCCCCAGTGGGCCGGTGAGTCAGTGGGCCGTTGAAAGGGGTTAATTTGAAACGGGTTTGCGCGCGACCTCGATCGAGGGGTAGGGGGGGTGGACTAGTGCTCTAGCCTCCTAAGGGAAACTAGTGCAGTATTGCTTGTGAGATCGACATGTGGATGATGTATAGTGCTCAGGATTATCCCGTGGTGCGAGACGCCGTTAGCGGGGTGGAATGTTTATTGAGGCAGTTCGAGGATGGTGCTAAAGACGCTATGCACGAAGCGGTTTACGACTGGCAACAGATGTACGGCGGTTACGAATATTGTATGAAGCTTCACGGAACGTATTTGAAGGGGATGGAGTTGTGTGAAGCGTGTTTGCGAACGGAAATCTCGTCCGATGAGATGCGAAAGTTTTTTAAAATACCGTCCATCGATGATGATGAGAAGGGGGATGCGGGGGAGGAGGCGGGGGATGTTGACGCCGACGATGCGGAGGGGGGCGTGTGAAGTGAAGTTTCTTTTCAATTATATATTATTAGCCTTAGTGAATTCGTTGAGTGAAGACGTTTTTTGTAGTAGGGCAAAGATAATGACGATGAGTGAACCGAGTTTGACAGAGATTGCATCATCATCAGTGGAGGCGGCATCGGCAGTGATGGATGGCGTAGCAAGATTTTTTTCCTGTCTGAATAATATTGGATCGGCAGTTCAGAAACCGGTAAAGAAATTGAAAGATCTACCTGTAGATCGGGAATATCTGATGTTAGACGTCCGAGCCATTAACACGAAAACGCATAGTCGCTCGTTGCTGGTAGAACTGGAAGATTTTGTGTTATTTTTGCCGAAAAGAATAAGTGATTATTTAACTAATGAAAAAATAGCAATGTTAAACATGTGCACGTGTTATTTGGCTTATCGAGGACAGAAACTTGCACAAGATGACGTCACCGATGGTGGTGATGGGGAAGAGGCCGGTGAGGGGATAAAGAAGCAAAAATTCGCTCCTAATTCGTTCGCTCTAGTGGAATTTATACCGATGTTTTTCGAGACATCAAAGCAGTAGTAATCGAGTACAATCGAGTCTCAAGTGAAAAACACGTGCATCATGTTATTGTCGACGGTGGCCTTGGTGTTGTCGTCGATTGTTGCCGACCGTAAAGTGCTTTACGTAGCTCATCCGGTCGGAGCAAAAGAGGCCTACGTTGGGTTCTATTTTAGCGAAAATGACGACACCTCATCACCATCATCATCATCTCCAATACCGGAGGCGTGGAATAGAATGCAAACAGAATATGTAAATAGTACCTTCGCATTTTCCTCTGCACTGGGAGCCTTTCATCAGCGTCATCGAGAACGTTTTATTTGGATCAAATTACGTTATCTGTATCAAAATGAAAGCTGGCAAGAATCAGAATGGACACCCCTGTTGTGGAATAGAACAAATTCCTCGTCACCGGTAGGAGGAGGAGGAGGTGTGGTGGATGGAACTATTAAAGTTTTGTTAATTTCAAATAATGTATTTGCCCTTGTCATACTACTGATGGTTGTATTAATAATTTTTAGATTGTTTACTTACTTTACCTTGTAGATAATTGTATGTAAAAATAAAACATTATTTTATTACATCATCATCTTTTATTTCATTCTTAGTTAAGTACACATAAATAATACAATAATTATAGCTAATAATAATAAAAAAGAAATTATTCTGTTTGTTTGATTAATTTGTCATTTTGAGACAGTGCGTAATATATTTGATTTACATTATTAATAGCACACCGACAATAATTGAGAATATGTGAAAAACATGGTGGTTTCCAGTGACGTAGAGGAGCCATCTTTTCAAGGAACTCTTCTTCGGACATTCGATCATCCAAGTCTATCACCGGGAACGTCGTGTGATTTCGCAGGTAATCGGATTTAATTTTACCCTTGCAATATATGGTGCTGTCTCGCGACGTGACGACACTTAAGATTTTTTCGATTTCTCGCAAATCCGTATTACCGAAGGACCATCGCAATCCGTGATGATATCTGGTGAGCCAGTTGACGGTGGTCTGTTGCGAAAGTGTCAATTCATGAAATGGACACGGCGGTTTAAAGACATAATGAGCTGTTCGTTCTCCGTCAGTAATGGCCATTTCTTTCGGAACAAAATGGGGTGCTTCGAAGCCCTGCAAATCTATTATTATCATCGTTTACAGTGTGGTAACGGTGCTCGTAACTGGTTCGTACGATACTATGGTGTCGTGAAGTAATAGAACGTACGCGTACGTGTTGTTAGCGAACGCTGTGCTCGCTTCGATCTCAATTTTAATACTAACCGTCCCCGCCTTTACACTCTCGTCCTGTTTCGATAGATCGATGACGTAGAGCGGGGATTTAAGAAATTCGCTGTATCTCATGAGAGGGTGGGGAAAATGGGGGTTGTTTCCGTAGTAGGATGATTGAAAGTCGCAGTAATTTCTGTACGCCTCCGTAAATAAGTTTTTATTAAAGTCCAAGTTCATGCGTCTATTGGGGTGAGCCACCGAATCGATATAGACCGTGATATTTTTTATGTTGGCGTGATTGAAGGTGCTCGCGTTTTCTTTAGCAATATTTTCCTTGTTCACTTGAAATCCCACGATTACATGATGAGGTCTCTCGAAGGCTTTCACGGATCCCAATTCTATAACATCCTCGCGTCCGCTGCGTAACCCGGGTATGATGTTAAGGGTTCTTTTTCGGAAAGGGATCGTGATGAATTTGCCCTTGTCGATTTTGTTTAGGAGTCATAACTTGGCGGCGTCGCTCAACCTGAAGTGTGGCACTCGCCATTCTATTTTGCTGAGGCTAATGTTCCCATCGCTTTCTGCGCTTTGAATACAATTTGAGTCTGTACGAGCACGAATCAAACTTAACTGCATTTTGGACCATACGATTAACTTATTGTAGTCCTCGGCTATTCCAAACCACAATGATAAGGGTATAAGGCATGAGAACTTCTTATCCGTACTCTCGATGGAAATGGGAAGAGTAAAGGGATCGGCACCCCATCCGGCGATCTCGAGCGATTTAATGGTGTCCTTGTTGTAAGCTGCAAGACCCCTCATGGTGGAGGTAATCCCCGGTCTTCGTATAGACTCGATCATGGTATCGTTCAGGCTTAATTTGACCTCTTCGAACAGATGGGAAATAGCGTTGTTGACTAGATTACATTGTTTTGTGGGGTCCGCAACTTCAAGTTGTCCTTCCACATACAGGAAACTTTCATAAATGCTGACGAGCGAATCTCGTTGTTCCACCGTTATGGTGACTTCATCGCTAGATTTGAAGTTTTCCGCTCGAGTCGGGGGCGTATGGGCGATCCATTTCTGTTCGATAATATCCTCATCGAGTCGGATGTCGTCGAATATGTTTAATTTTTCACTGCTCATCAGTTTCTTTCAGAACTGTAAATCCGAGAGATTTCAAAAAGTGAACGTCTTGAGGTTTTAATCGTTTAACGTTCGAACGATTAGTGACGTGTAAAGCGCGAGCCGCTCTTTTATAATGGGATATTATGTCTTCATTCGTCTCCGTTTTTCTCATTATCATATTATTATTATTACCAGTAGTACTAGTAGTGAAGTCTAACCCCATTTTTTCTCTCGTTCTTTCTTTTTAAGCTCCAATCGTATAGTAGCGTCTTCGTGTCCGAAATTTAATCGTTCTCCGTTTTGATTCGTGAGTGATAACGTGATATTATCTATTTGATCCGCAACTACTACTGGAAGATATATTACGTTTGTAGGTTTTTCGTTCACTTGTTCCCCCGGCTCCACGTCCAGCGCGAATTCGTATATTGTATGTACCGGGGTGTCGTTATAATGTGCGCCTCCAGTTATATTACAATTTATTCGTATACTACTGGCCGGTGATATTTTAACGGGTAAATCCGATTCGTGTAATACGTCCGCTTCTAAAACTTTGGGGGAGAAGCCGAGCATGCGTCCGATAGAGTCGTCGGGGCGAAAATCAATGGCATATTTACTTTTGATTTCACACTTTAAAGTGTTCGTATTCGGTTGCAGAGAAAATATTTCTTCCTGCTTGAGAGTTTCATTATTGGTTAGCGCCAATTTTTTCGATATGTACTCATTCAACGAATTTATTTCATATGCCCCCTCCGCTATGAGTAGCTGTCTGTTTTTTTTATCGCCCGGTTTGCGCCAATAGATCTTATTATTGCCTGGATAGATGTTTCGGAGAGCGTTGTAGGTCCAGTAACCTATTAGTCCTAACGTGTACTCGTAGTCGGCATTTAAGGCAACCGGCGGATAATAGTTAGTACTCAGGTAACTGCCTGTACCCGTTAAAGTGAACGTCTCGGACATGATTAAACGAGGACGCGTCACATACCCTCTTTTTATTTCCTCAGAAATTGCAAACACAGATGTCCGCAGTTGTAGGAATTGTAATTTTGATATCGTTCCGTGTTATAGGTCATGTTTCCGGCATTTTTGCCGAAATAGTTCACAAGTTCTCGCGGCGGCTTTAAATTTCCAAATCCGTCGAAATATTCAATCAAGTTGTTGCGTTTCCTGTATGCCACCCAATGCGTTCCTTTCCCCATTGTCGAATCCAAATTGACTATTCCACTTTCGTTCTTCCAAGGTCGCGAAGGTAATCCATCGCGCATAAATACGCCTCGAAAATGGGGTATACCTGCGGCATATTTGTAGATGTCAATGTTGGTGAGAGGACGTCGAGGCAAATTTATTAGTTTTTTGTCGGCTTTTTTCGTAAATAGAGCCCTCTGCCGCCGCTTTTAGGTTTCTTGCTCAAGTACAAACCGAGGCCCGATTTACTCGACGACCGGTGTTTTATAATCATACTTCCGCCTTTTCCGATCGCTATACCCTCCATCCTCCTATTATGGTCCTTCATTTCCGCCAATTGATCTTTAGCGGATTTTACGTCTTTCACTGCTTTAACCACCTGAGATACGCCCCCGGCCAGCGAGCCAAGCGCAGCGAGTCCACCAAAAATGGCCGGCAATAAGGGAAGTAGACCACCTTGTTTTACCGCCCCACCTGGAATAGGAATTACTCGAGGTTGTCTCACACATCTTCTACCTCCTGCTTCTTTAACGGCTCTTCTCGCCGCACCCACAGCTATTTTCGCAGCTTTCGCGATAGTTTCCGCTTGCGCACCTTTTACGGCGTTAAGTCCGGTTTTCACGATCCTACCGAAAGCGACTTTAGATTGTTTATTACCGCCGCCACCACCTCCTCTTCCAAACCCCATTCCAAGTTTTCTTTTAGCTTTCATGACGTTGGTCACGAGCCAAGCGTTTGCTTTCTCCGAAACACTGGAATCCTTTGCTTTAACCCGCTTCCAGGCTTCTTGTTCGAGAACTGCGTCCGCAAGATGTCTCGATTTCACGTCCTGATGACTCGAATAAGCGATATCGTGCTCCTTACAAGCGGCGTCCAAGGGATTTACGCCGGGATCTCCGCGTGCTAACCTTTGCCCCAATCGTGTACCGGGACCGCAGAATTGATACCCCGGAAGGTGTAGTTCGACGGGTAGTTTATCTATAAGCTTGTTTAAGACACCTCCGCCTTCGTGCACGATCATTTGAACGAATAACTTCGTATCATGCGTACAAGCTTATTTATAGCATAATCTTCATTTTTTATTACTTGCCGGATATAGCGGAAAAAAGAATGAAAATCGTGCAACAACGTGAAAGGTTAACCGTACGCGATTTGGAAAAGGAGCTGCTCATGGACTCTGGGGCAAAAGTTGATGGTGCTAAGCATAGCAGTTTGTTTCCATCCTCCATCAGGTGCTTGATAGTGGGACCCTCCGGTTCCGGCAAATCAAATGCGATGCTCTCCATGTTGGTGGAGCCCAAAGGGTTGAAGTTCGCCAATATTTATATTTATTCCCGGTCTCTTCATCAACCGAAGTATACGTTTTTGAAAGAAGCGCTGAAGCGTGTAAAAGGCATGGGGTATTTTACTTTTAGCGAAAACGAGTCCGTCATGATGCCCGATGAAGCGCGTCCTAACTCGATTTTCGTGTTTGACGATGTCAGCATGGACAATCAGAATCCGATGCGTCATTTCTTCAGCATGGGGCGACATCACGGTATAGACAGTTTCTATCTCTGTCAGTCTTACACGAAAATTCCTAAACATCTGCTGCGCGATAACGCGAACATGTTATTGATTTTTAAACAGGACGACTTAAACATGCGTCACGTTTACGAAGATCATGTGAGCATCGATATGTCTTTTAATAAATTTCGGGACATGTGCACTCGGTGCTGGAAAGACAGTCGCTACGGATTTCTAATGATCAACAAGGATTGTGACGTCAACAACGGACGTTACAGAATAAATTTCGACGGTTTTATTAGACCCTAACCGCTATAAATTCGAAGTAATTTAGCTAGCTCATCTAGTCGAACTAAAGTAGCGATCGATATTGTAACCTTATTATTATGGGGGACAACATCGCAGCCGATAAACTTCGTAAAAGAGCATTAATTCGAGTTGCTAATGATATACGAAGGAAATTTAAAGCCTTACAATCGGGCGCGCAACTTAAAGAAATCGCTTTTGCTAAAACGCACAAACCCCTTCTGGATCCTATAGAAGACATCGCTCGCTCCCTGAAAACCATTAACGAAAAAGGAAAAATAAGCGCTCCGATGAAAATGCCGTTGGCCTGGTCCACACCCGTTTTTAGCACAGTAGCGGCTACTCCAAGTACTTCCTCTCCTACATCAAAATTGCTTACAAAAATGCATACATCGGTTTCCCCTAGATCAAAATTGCTTAAAAAAATACGCACATCGTTCAAGATGAAGGGTGAAGACGAAGAAGAAGAAAAAGTGGAAAAAGAAGAAAAAGTGGAAGAAGAAGGCGACGAAGCAGGAGGGGTGGACAATAGGGTGGAGCCTGGTAACGAGGATATATATCCGGCATGGGAAAATGTGTCAACGCGAGACTTTTTAGAACAATATCACCCGCTACCTAGGAAATATCTTTCTCTTATGCTGAGAAACGATCGAAGTATAGATAACTCCCCGTACGGTGTTAAGTATGACGTTAATTTGGATAAATGGAATTTTGGAGATTCCTTCCTCGACGTTGGAAATAGAGAGAAATATTTTAAAGTCAAATGAGTTAGGTATGATGGAACGCATGGGTTGTATGAACTTTTAGTTCTAAAACGACCCGCTAACTATACAAGACAAGACGTTAGAAATTACATAAGTATACTTCGCGCCACCAATGTCGATAAAATACCGCTATCAAAACGTTATGTTGGCTATAAATATACGGAGATCATTAAACCGATCATTGAATCATTAGAAGAAAAAGAAATGAGAGAAATAACGGGCAAAGGTGTACTTTCCAGTATGAAGCTTGTCAATGATAATCCCATCGAATATGTGTATTGGGATACGCCCTCAGAGCTCGTTCAACGTTTAAGATTGCTCATTGCTTCTCAGAATGCCGGAAATTCCAATGTTCAAAATGAAATTGCTAGTATTGTTGAGGAATTGCGAGAAGATGGTTATATAGCTTGAACATGAGTAAAAATTAATTCATTTTCATGATGCCCGTGGATAAATTTGGACGGGTGGTTCATCGAAGTTCTTCTTCTTCGGGTGGTAAACAACAACAACAACGTCCTTTGTTTCCATTAACAAGCACCGGCGGGTTTGACATCGAACAACGACGACTTTCGAATATAGGCCATCCTTTGGAAGAAAACGATGCAGTGCCGTTAAAACGATTAACTGAAGAAGTAAAAACCTGGGAGCGTAGAGAAAAATTCTACACCGACAAAATAGACCCGTTGTTAGTGCAAATCAATAACGGGATAAATCAATTACAGCCAATTATCGAAGCTAAAAAACAGGGGCAATTACTCACTCAGCAGGAATCGATCGATTTAATGAAAACAGAAAGGCAGCGTTTCGAGACGTTTTATGTTTCACTTGTGAACCCCCTTGCCGAAAATTTCAACAAAACCATTGCGAAATTGACTGAACGTGTGGATGCGTTAGAAAGTTACCATAAAAAACAAAAAACGTAAAATATTTAAAATACTAGTACTAATATGAGCGATGTAAAGAGAGCAATCGTTAACGAGATCCACAGGCAGGCTAGAATAAATTTCCCCAGACGTTCAGCAATCGTTCTAGGGTTCGATGACCTCTGGGAAAGCGATATAGCAGTCTTTAACTCTTATGCCCATTACAACAAGGGATATAAATACGTTCTGGTGGTAATAGACGCTTTTTCTAAATATGTGTGGGTAAGGCCTCTAAAATCTAAAAGCGGGAAGGAAGTTGCCGGTGCTATGCGGAGCATATTGGATGAAAACTTGCGAAAACCGAATAACTTGACCACTGACCGCGGAGGTGAATATTTTAACACTCATTTCAAGAAATTAATGTCGGAACATTCCATCAACCACTATTCAACGTTTTCCACTAAGAAAGCATTTTTTGCGGAAAGGGTGATTAGGACACTTAAATCTAATCTCTACAAGGAGTTCAGTTTCAACGGGAATTATAAATGGTTGGATATACTGCAAGATGTTGTCGATAAGTACAACAGCACCGTGCATAGGTCAATTGGTCTAGCCCCCATCAATGTGACATTTCGCACGCCTTTAAATCGTTCGAATGATGATGACGGGGCCCCCCCAAAACCTAAATTTAAAGTAAACGATATGGTTCGTATTTCTAAGTACAGAGGGGTTTTTTCGAAAGGTTATCACCCCCAGTTCAGCACTGAATTATTTCGCATAAGCAGGGTGCAATCAACTAGACCGACAACCTATCTGTTAGAAGATGTGAGAGGTGCCCCAATCAAAGGTTGCTTCTATGAACCGGAATTGATGAAAACTAAACACCCAAAAAGCTTTTTAATTGAACGTGTATTACGAACAAAAAATGATCAATTATATGTGAAATGGTTGGGTTTTGATAACACACACAACAGCTGGATCAAGAAAAGTGATTTATTATAAAAAATAGTCTGTTTATGTATATATTTTATTTACAATATAATAATAATAATAATAATAATTAGAAAATATGTGCATAAATAATAGTTTACTTATCTATATACTAAGATTTTATTTACAATATATATTTACAATATAATAATAATTAGAAAAAATATGTACAAATAATAGTCTACTTATCTAAATGTATAAACTAAGATTTTATTTGCAATAAAAAATTATAAAATATCTTCCTCCTCTTCTTCATTTATTTTAAAATGACCCCAATGAAGGGTATCAATTTTATTTTTTAGTATAAAACGTTTATCATCACATGAATCTAGAGTTTTTTTCCTAATAGAATATGTATAAAGATTATGTTTATCAGAACGAATGCTTCTATTAACGGCATATGTAATGTTTGCACTTAAAAAGCATTAATTTATTATGACATGACATAATAAATTACTCCTTTGACATTAAAAAAAATATTTTTCAGTACACATTTTAAAGAGGGGAAAACGCAATACATTTTAACAGCGTTTCAGGTTTAATTCGTGTGTCGGAAACTCTGCACATATGTAATGCGGTTTGAACTCGCGTCTTTTAATCAATAAAAATAGCATTAAAAAACAACACAACCGCTTAATATTGTTTGCGATCTTAAAAATTTCATTATAACGTGTAAAATACGAAAAAACAAGTGCAGGTTAATTGAGATTGTTATTTTATACCGAATGTAATGTTTTTCTAGGTCGAACATCATTCATGAAATGAATGTTTTTTTTTTCATGCTAGTGCAATAATTCACTGATGACATCATGATCAAAGAAAGAGACGCATTTTTCTTTTAATATTATTATTGTATTAAAGGAAAAAACAGATGCAGGTAATTTGGAAACTATATTTTTAATTAACAGTATAAAATGTAATGTTTTTATTTTTAGCCCAACATCAAATCTATGCAGCAATTAAGTGATGAGATCATTCATGAAAGGAATGTTTAGATGCACATATGTTTCGAATAATTACATCATGAAGAAAAAGATGCATTCTCCTTTAAAATAATATCATTATTGTATTTTATTGGCTTCTGTTTTATTCATTGTATTAAAGGAAAAAAATAAAAGCAGGTAATTTGAGATTGATATTTTATACCGAATGTAATGTTTTTATTTTTAGCCTAACATCAAACTATGCAACAATTAACTGTTGACATCATCCAGCAGTACTATTCATGAGAGAGAAGAAAACGATGCATTCTCCTTTAATTATTATTATTGTATTTTATAGGTCACTATTTATTCATTATTTGTATTAAAGAAAAATCTACAGTACGCTTATGTTGTTAATATTGTATTTACATCTAGTTAATTTCGAAAAAACGATGATTGTATATTATTTTTTTCAGCCCCCCTTTAATAAAATGTTTACCCCACCACCTTATTATTAATCAGCAGCGAGGCAACCGCCAAATTTTTCAAATTAACCCCTTTCAACGGCCCACTGACTCACCGGCCCACTGGGGCACCCGCCCACGCAACGCCACGACAAATTTTTCTATTTAACCCGGCCCGCCCGGCCGCGTTCACGCGCTCCAAAGCGACACGACCTGCAACCTCCTTTAGCGCCAAAACTTCGGACCAATCACGAACAGGCCTGAGATTTGATTTTTCCCGCCAAAACCACGCCCACAGCGACATCTAGTGACACATGCTGCAACCTATTTTACCGGCAATTCGATCCGACCAATCACGGACAAGCATCACATTCGCCTTTTTCCCGCCTAAACACTTAACCCCGCACCCATGCGACACGCGCATGCGTAGTCGCCGCCATCTTGGATGTCACGTTTTCGGCGTTTGTGATACCTTCATAAGAAATAACATGGGATTTTGCGGCAGAACCCCGTGGATGTCACGTTTTCGGCGTTTTGATACCTCCATAAGAAATAACATGGGATTTTGCTGCAGAACCCGCATAGCTATACTACTAACATGTATCAACGGACAAATTAACTACATAAAAAGAGAAAAACCTAATTCTAATGCAGAAAAATGTATAGACTTACCCTCCTCTGGCGTATCACATTTAAATTTAAAAAAAACGGAAAAACAATAAATATTTACACTTTTAACCACCTCACCTCACCAGGAAGAAGAAGAAGAAGCTTGAATATTCAGTATAAACAGACACTTTTTTAAATTTAAAACCAGTTATTATTAATCTTTCAAGCCTCTGTTATATACCACACACGCATACAGCGTATAGAAATGGACTGACGTGAAAATCTTATTTCAAATATTTAGCTCCCTACGAGACAAAAGGAAAAATTTCAATGGTCGCTTAAAAATATAATATGCCTTAGGCTATATACATTCCTTTAGACATTTCAAGGGGTGAAAACAAGATTCTAACCGACCCGTTTCCGAGACTTGAAATCGAGATAATTATCAGATCAAAATGCATCACTATACCCCAAAAAAGGTCTAGCTGACTACCTGAGACATGATAGCAGGCAGGTACTAACCCTTGAACATTTTAAAATCCTTCTACAGTAAAAACAAAAGAGTATAGTCGACGACGGTTAGGTTTTAACTTATTTCCTAACAAATTTATAAAAAACAGAGAATGAATTTTGTACCATTTAAGTCAGGTATATATATTTTAAAAAAGCTATTATTATTTTACATATATTATATTTTGAGTTTATATAGTCGAAGTGCAAACTGACTGCGAATTAACAGCGTATGACTTTCATATTTTTCTTTCAACTGCCGGTAATACTGTTGTTTCTTGTTTACATGTCAATCTACAATAGATTTTATAAGAAATTGGTTGCATATGCATAAATGCTCATTTTAAAGACAGCGCTTGCTCTTGTAACAATAACATATGCTTCGGTGACGCACCCGACACCGTCTCTAATTTAATAGACTTTACCAATAGTTGCATTCTATATGAAGAGAAATACACTTGAAAGAAATAAAACGCCTTATATGTATGTATTTTACGGCTCTATTGTACCTCGTTATTGTATACTAAAACAGACGAATATCTAGCCCAGGTAAACTGAATGCGAGCTTTTAACTAAAGAAGATTATACCCTTTTGCTATTAACAAATGATATAATATTTTAAAACATTCCATTAGACTGATTCGGACTGATTCAAAGGGGATACAATGTTTATATTAAATTTTCCGTATTCTGTTAAAACAATAATTTAGCGCGTACCTCTTCTTTTACTACTTAAAATAACATTATTCACTTTGCTTTCATCTGATAACCGTATATGAGGAACTTCCCACGAGAGCTTATCAATCTTGATATATCCTTTCTGTTAATAACAATAATAGTTAATAATAATAAAATATTTTAGAATTTCATCGATGGAAAGACCAAATCCAGGAAAGCAATCTGTCCCTGTATGTTCTCCATATTTTATTTGAATTATTAACCATTGGCATTAAGAAAGATATTCACAAATGTCATAGCTCCTAATATGATTACATCACAAGGGGAAAGGTGTAAGACATTTAAAAAAAAACAAACGAACAAATAAAAATTGGGAAAGCTTGTCCTTCAAGGATGGAGGTAACTAAAGACGGACGGACGGTGTTATGCATTGAGCGTAATACAATTTAACTTAACTCAATGTTTTGTCTTATTATTATTCCTGTGTAGACAGTTTAATAAATATTCAAGTAAATATATAGATCGTGACAGATATATACATATAATTATATATATATAATATTAAATGTTAACATATACTATGTCGCTAGACTAGAAACATTCTTGAAAATTTAATAATCAGTATATGTAGTTTATTAAATTTTCAAGAATGTTTCTAGTCTAGCGACATAGTATATGTTAACATTTAATATTATATATAATTATATGTATATATCTGTCACGATCTATATATTTACTTGAATATTTATTAAACTGCCTACACAGGAATAATAATAAGACAAAACATAGAGTTAGGTTAAATTGTATTACGCACAATGCATAACACCGTCCGTCTTTAGTTTGTATATACATTTTTAAAATGGCGCTCTGGTAAACCTATTTGTAAAAATATAATATCAAAACGATATGTCATATTGTTCTACCTGTAAAGAGACGAAAGCTCTTACATACCGTTTAGTTAAAGCTAGGTCTTATTTTTATTTAATGATTGTAGTTCTCCTGCTTTTAGTATCAGTATATGTAGTTACTAAAAGCAGGAGAACTACAATCATTAAATAAAAATAAGACCTAGCTTTAACTAAACGGTATGTAAGAGCTTTCGTCTCTTTACAGGTAGAACAATATGACATATCGTTTTGATATTATATTTTTACAAATAGGTTTACCAGAGCGCCATTTTAAAAATGTATATACAAACTAAAGACGGACGGTGTTATGCATTGTGCGTAATACAATTTAACCTAACTCTATGTTTTGTCTTATTATTATTCCTGTGTAGGCAGTTTAATAAATATTCAAGTAAATATATAGATCGTAACAGATATATACATATAATTATATATAATATTAAATGTTAACATATACTATGTCGCTAGGCTAGAAACAGTCTTGAAACAAAAAAATGGCCTACTCAACCCTGTTGGACAAGAAGTCAGAGTATGGGCGTGATAAAAATAAAACATATAAACATATTTTACAAACATTTATTTAGTATACACAGCATAATACAGGTATATATGTAGATCATAAGCTGCTTTCTATGACTATTGTAGTTCTACGGAAAAGACTTACTGTCGATATACCTTAAATTCATTTCCTATCACATACATACATTATCAAGCATATTCCCATACAATTTCAAACAGATACACGTGCAATTTGAAGCATATACACGCACAATATAGCTTATATACACGTGCAATTTACAATCACCGTGTTATATTCTATACCAATAGCTCCTATTGTCATACAAGATTTATATATTTCATCTATTTAAAAGACTTACTGTCTATATACCTTAAATTCATTTCCTAACAAGCATACATTATCAAGCATATTCACATACAATTTCATATAGGTAAGAAAGTCAAGTCACGTTACGTTCAACGAAGCCAATCTCGACGAGTTTTCAAGGTCACCCGAGTTTAGCCGAACATTCTCGAACAATTATTACACAATTCTAATCATTCTAGAACATTCCAAGGGTCTAACTGGTGTTAAACAGGTATTAGACAGCTGTTAATATCGATTGCTTATAATAATATTGGTTGTCTATGTTTAGAATTGTGTAATAATTGTTCGAGAATGTTCGGCTAAACTCGGGGGTGACCTTGAAAACTCGTCGAGATTGGCTTAGTTGAACGTAACTTGACTTGACTTTCTTACCTATATGAAGAACATATGATCAGTGCATGTAATCAACTTTTACGGGAGGTTGAAACAATAAATATACGTTTAGGAGTGAGCTGCATCACATTAGTTAAGTTTATTCGTATATAAAGTGATAGAGTTGTAAATATCTCTTAATACTCATCCTGCTTCTACGTTCTACCATGAACCATATTCATTCCTTTCTTTATTATTATTATTATTGACATAACCTCACTTTTGATTTACTCTCGTTACTTATTCCAGGGGGTATGTTGATTGTATGCATATGTAAGACTAGCTAGGCCATGCAAATTAAATTGACAAAGTCTTGAAACAAAAGTGGCCTAGTTAACCCTGTCGGACAAGAAATCTGGGTGTGATAAAAATAAAACATATAAAGATATTTTACAAACATTTATTGCATAATACAAGTATATAGATCATATGTTGTTTTCTATGACTATTGTAGTTCTACAGCTCTCTGAGTCGTCGTTGTATGCCCTCGCAGAAATACTAATACGTATAAAGTCCGCGGGATGACTCGTTGGCCCTGTAACCTTTCCTAATTCTTCGTTACTTTCATAGTTGGCACGATAATCAGCCGGCTGCGTAGTTGCATCTCCTGACCCAACGATGTCAGTATTTGCCCCTGTTCCTGTCTTCACAACAGATGCGCTATGGTGTACGTTTTCCGCATGCCTTTTTAAGCTGTCTGTGCGTGAAAAACATTTGAAGCAGTTAGAACACCGGACTTTGATTGATTCGTGGACGCTTTTAATATGCCTTTTCAAGTGGTCACGACGTGAAAAAGTTTTGAAACAGCTAGAGCATTGGATTCTGTTTATTTCATGGACGGCTCTCTTGTGTATCTTGTAGGCATCAGAGTTTAAAAAAGTTTTGACACAGCTAGAACACTGGATTCTGTCTGATTCGTGCGTGGTTTTTACGTGTCTCTTGCAGGTGAATGGCCTCGCGAAAGACTTGAAGCAAACCGGACACTGTATGTTGCAACCCCTTTGACCAGAGCCATTCTTCTTCTTCTTCTTACATACGTCATTCACGTGCTGATTCATTTCGACTAATGAAGGAACAGGAACACTACCCCGCCTATTTATACTGATCGACCTGCGCAATCGGTTGTTCTAGGTTATAATCGTAAGCGCTCGGGGCAATATGTATGCGCGAGGATGAATCGTAGGTTCTATCCTAAGTGTATGTAACCCGGAACCGATGTCCGTACAATCTAAATTATCAAACTAACCATATAAACATGAATATTTACTACACTTGCTTTAATTCTTGTTCCCTACCTAACTACCTACCGTAAACAATATGACATATCTGCGTCTAAATATAGTGAACGAAAGTACTAGAGGAACTTAATACCTTAGATCACTACTGTTTCTGAATGTATCATTTTGTTAATAACTCTTGCATGACAATAGCTTAGGTGGTAGCTGCCCCTGTCGTTCACCCTTCATTCTTAAGGCCCACGATTTTAGTTAATACATTTTGGTAGCTTAAATTAAACTAGTCCAGATGGCGTAACGTTCGAGCATGATGATTGATCAACGGTGCTAAATGCATTATAGAAATTAATTAAAAACAAAATTAAAATCCGAATTACATTGCGAAAATTGGGTGAAAATGCTAAAAATGTACTGAAAAAGTATCAAATGGTACATGACCCTAATCGAATATAATTTATATTATACTGTCACAAACGGAAATATTTACACTTAAATATTTTATTTAAAACTAAACTTCTCTTCCGTTTGGATAACATAAAGCATGCAAGGCCACATTCAGTTGCCTACGCTAGTTCAGCAGCTGCCGTCTCGCGACCGACATGTGCAAGGTCTTCTGTGAAGCGCGCTCGCTTCGCCCACCGTTGCATCCGTTGGCATGCAATATCTACGCCTACTTCCTCCGTCGAGGCGAGGCATCCCACACGATGTGCCTGCAGGTGTGCATTCCTTCCAGTGAATTCACCAACACTTCCGCCCAGCTGCAGCTTCGTACCAGGCACCGACAGCGCGCATGCAATCAACCCACAAACTTACCGAGAACTTCTGCCTACGGATTCCAACTACGATACGAATTACTTCCTCATTCGGCAGTATATAACCAGCTTGCTTGAGCTATTCAAACCAGTCAGTTTCCATGACTCCGACACTACATCTACAAGCAAGCTGGTGAGTACTCTTTTAATTATATAAATGCTTAGTGCTTAAATTGAGTGGGCGGCGCTTAATCGCCCACTCTATGCAGAATTATGGGGAGTTGTGTCCAGGCTTCCCCGGCTTAGTTACCAGGAGGTTATCTCCTACATGCTTAGTTTGTAGACCTAGTGCTGAACAGGGTTGGTTCCCACCTTGCCTGTATTGTAGTAGTTTAGGAGGACATATACGTCCTCACCATATTGTCAACATGTAAACCTTTTGTACTCTGTTTATTGTCAACATGTAAACCTTTTGTACTCTGTTTATTGTCAACATGTAAACCCTTTGTATTCTGTTTATTGTCTTAGTATATAGTTGTTTTTACAACTTGTGTTTGATTCCTTTCTACCTCTGACTACGTTCCCCAGTCACGCAAACCCCACGTGACATTGTGGTGGAGGTGCCGTGCTTCTTTTCCCGATAAACCTTTCGAACCACCCCATTGTGATGGAGGCGCGTGCTTCGATTCCGAGATACCCTCTTGCACCCTTTTTGTACGACTTACGTTTTTTTTAACCACTCCACTTGTAGTGGAGGCCTTATTCTTTTCCGGATAAACCTTTCGTCTTTTCGCTTCATTTTCTTTTTCCCTGCAAGTTTTTGTTAACCATTCCACTTCGAACGACTCCACTTGTGATGAAGGCGCGTGTTCTTTTCCAGGACACCCTTATTTTTGCTTCATTTTATTTCCCCTACGAGTTTTTTTTTAACCGTGTTGCTGTACCGTTCTACCCCTTCGTATTCTCGTCGTCCCAATAATGGAAAGACCCCACCCTCTGCGAGTTGTTTTGAACACCTTGCGTAACCACTCCTTTGTTTCTTTTCTTTTGCTGACTTCTCTGGACTGGAGTCCCCTTTTGATTACCCTTTAAAGATGCAATATTCTGATCACTGATTTTATGGGTTATGATTTTCCCACTTTAATAATGACGTCTCTTTTTTTTAGCCCGCGATGTTACAACGATAGAATAAACCCCGTTTTTTGTTTCTTTGTTAGCCACGATTCCTTCTATTTTCGAATCCTTTTTCGAGCCTTTTAAAATTTAATGTTGTTTGAACTTTAATATTAATTTCAATTCCAAAAACACACTATTAATTTTAGCAATTTTTTCTATAATAAAGTTTTGACCCTACGATGAATTTTTGTAATATCCTATTTCGGTAATGCATTTTTTTTATATTACTCTTTTAAACCCGTTTTCTTTCTTTTTTTGCAAGATTTCAAATCTAAGTTTATAGCCCATTATGAATATTTTAATCTGTTTAATTTATCCCTTTTCTTTATGTCAAATATTTTTAGCTTTAATGTTAAATTATATATGTTGTACACTTTCGATTTTTATGTGTATCCTCCCGCTTGTTACATATCCAATTAGCGAGAGCGACGCGACGCTACAATTAATTAGTGCATTCTCTCTCTGCAATTTCGTAGCGCGGGCATCCGCCATGTACGAGCTATTTTGCGAGACCGTATTACGAATTCCTTTCTTATTTCAATAACCATTTGATTCTTTTTCATTTATTACCGTTTATCTTTCTTCTTTCTTTTTGCTTAATTGTTTTTGTAAAATCTATTTTTATTTTAGTAACTTACTTTCCAGAGGGGGGAAAAGAGTATACCTCACAGTATTCTTTCTCAAATTCCTTACCTTTCGAGTTTCACTAATGGATGATTTATTGAAACTTAAATCTTTCCACTCTAATTCCTTTTGTTTTTGCTTAACTGTTACGATAATCCGTATCATCGATTTTATGACTCACGTCCTTAACTGTTTAAATAAATGTATAATCCTCCAGGCCCAAGCTCTTTCTTACTTAGAAGACACTTACCCACTTTTAAGATTTTTTCCCGCCGTATCGACAGCAGGCAGTTCACAATTTAATCTGGCACACCGAACATCTAAACCTGCACATACGCCCTAGTATTTTTGTTAATTACCTAATTGACTACACGCCTTTCCCTGTTGACAAATTTCCCTTTTGTTTTATACGCGTCTAACTTCCGACTACTTTTGTATTTCATTTTGAACCTAGTAAGTAACTAATACCTCATTCTTAATTAATCTTTTATTTTAGGAAGTCACTTTCAGCTTGGTTTATACAAGGAATGTGAAAAATCACTTCTTTTATCCAGTTTTGGCATATTTTTATTACGTCATGTTTCCGGCAATTTTCTTAATTTTGTTTTCCCTTGTTGTATTGCTTTGCGCAATACAACCCCTTCCTATGTATCTTTGCAAGTTATTGAAGACTCTGCTTTTAGATAAACCACATCAGTCTTCCGAGAAATATCTCTTCTTCCTACAAGGTCTCTTAAACCATCACCGGTCTTTATTTTTATCTGCGATCCAAAAACGAGCAATCCTTTTAATGTCATTTCTGGTTGTCATATACCATGCCAAAATTGTGTAGTTCCGTTTATAACTACGATTTCATTCTAACAATTTTCTCTCAATAAAGAACGTCGTAATTTCGCGAGTTGCTAAAGTGCAGCTGTGCGCGTTAGTATCACGTTCGCGTATCAAGGTCGGCTTAATCTAAAGTGCATTCCTTCGTCAGATGCATAGTCAGTTCAAGTAATGTAAAAATTCCTCGACTATTTAATTATTTTTTAATTTCTCTTTTATGATATTCACGATCGTATCTCTTCCTTTTTATTATTAAGGTTTTCTACTGTAAGCTAATTGAAATATTTTTCCAAATATCTTTTTATATTTTATGCCTTTCGCGTTTTTCTTACTAAATCTTATCGTCATTTGACGCGTTCTCTGTCAACGTGAATAATTCCGAACTTATAATCTATTTTTCATTCGAAGAACACTTGCATCTGTTCAACGTTTCGTCATAACCTTGATGTGATTTCACTCGGATTCTAAGTTATATTTATCACGCAAGCTGATAATGGACACCTGGTGTAGATTTATTTCAGTTGCATTTAGCATTTAAATGCAACGACTATTCCAATCATTTTTTAATTTTTCTTTTGTAATGAATATTTGTCCTGGTTACTTTTTGATTCCCGATTTTTCCTACTTTAATTTTCTTAAATATTGTTTTACTAGGCGTGTTATACTCGAAGTTTCCTTGTTACGAATAAATAGTTAATTTCTTTCCCATTCTTGATGGTATTTGACCATTCAACGGTAAAAACCCAATCCTGTGAGTATTTAGACTCAACTTACATATTACGATATTTGAATCATTTTTAAATTTTCTTTTTATTGTTCATGATTGTCTATTTTTCTTTTTTAATTTTTTCTACGGTAGTTTATGCATTATTTTGTTTCAACTAGTTTCTTTCGCATCTTTTGACCTTACCACAAACAGTTTCCACTTATTCTTGGACGTGATCTTTGTTGCCTACCCACTTAGGGTTAGCTTTTTCCTGCACTCCTCTGGAGTATATCAATAAACCTTTTAACATTTCTTCCTTTTATACCAGAAACCCTGGTTAACAACGATGGTTGTTGTTTTTCTTTATACTTTTTAAGAACGTTCCCAACTGAATCTTTAGTAGTTTAAGGTTAAATACTTAATGTTACTTTTCCCTTGGAGTTATTTTTTCCTTTTTTTTATATAATGAATTTTAATTATGAATTTCTTCGAACTAAACATTGTTCGCACACACGTTATTAAATAATGCTCTGTCTTTCTATACACAAGTTTTATATTTCATATACCATATTAAATTTATATAGTAATTTTAATGATAATTTAACGTTTCTTGGTCACCTTCATAAACCCAATTATGAAGCTCTCTTTTTTTTACCAGATTTTTTCTGTATTATTAGTTAATTGAATTTTTCCCAGGCCTAGGGTTCTTTCTTTTTGATTTTTGCCTGGAAGGGGAGATGTATATTGTTATTATTATATGATTATTATTTTACCAAGTATACATAAATTACGTTGCTTGAAGGTCGGTTCCTAAAATTTTGGCTTTATTTATTCGCCTGAACCAGCCTATTAGTGAATAGGTATATAATGGCAGGCTTGATTATATATGTATTATTATTATTGTTTAAACTGCAGTTGCGATGAATGCATTCTTTATGTTTTTTTTTGTTGTATTTATTGGCGAGTATGGATGTGTTCTGCCCATGACAGGTCTAACTTTGATGCCAGTTTCGACCTGGTGCATTCTCGTTTTTATTTTTTCTCGCTCTCATTTGAAGGTGTTTTTTCTTTCCTCCGGGATTTGTATGTGAACGGGGCCCCAATGTATCACGTACCGGGAAAGCATCTGCGAATTTGTGTGAAGGGCTTTCGAGCCAGAACCGACACTTTATGGAGTATAAGTGGCTTAACTTTTATTTAAATATATATACTATGGGTGGTATTTAGTTTTTCCTCCCGTGGCAACACCCAAGGCAACCTGGTAATCTACGCTTATGTATTGAATGTTTAATTTTGTTTTTCTTTTTACAGATTTTCCTAGCAGCGACCTAGCAGTCATACCCGTTGTGACCACGGAAGTCGACTCTTCTTCAGTGACAAAACTTCATCTGTCAACTGAAATTCACTTCGAATAAATCGGCACGGTACAACCCTTTAGTTATTTCATTTACATTTTTAAATTGTTTACACTATTTGTTTCCGAAACTTATGGAACAAATGGAACTTTAATTTCTGTACTTTGTTACCCTATTATTCGATATTCTGAACTTCCTTTTCTAAATTGTGACCGTTGCCAATTTTCATAGTTTTTATAATTTAAAATAAATAATTTTTCCATATATTTATTCTCCGTCTGTGACTATTTAGTAATAACTACACCGAGTTTTATCTATTTTCTATCGCTGTTCATTTCCAAAAATGCCTTGGTTAAAAACCCTACAAAATTTTTCTTATCATCTGTAAGCCGTATACTCTAATGGGAACACTTGCGTGAAATGCTTCACATGTTCTCGATTCATATGCTAAATGAATCACAGAAATCCACCCACCACCACTTTTCTTTTCAAATAAATATTCAAAGGTATATAATAATATACTTTTGAATATTTAGATTTTTGTCAGGCCTTATTTTAACATCTTGCTGTAACCAGTAACACAATTTAATCACTGATCAAAGATCACCCCTTTCTTTTTTTGTCTTCACCGACATTACAATCGATCTAAGAAAGTTTTAACGATCAATTACATCTTTCTTAATTTGTCCTTTTTCGTCGCAATTGCAAAGTATTGAATTAATTAACTTCATGTATTTCACACTTTTTTTTTGTATGTATCTTTTAGAATCTCTCTTAATCAAATTAACTAACTTTTTATGTCGTTTATGAGATTCACCTGTTTTATTATTATGTAAACTTTGCACTTGCCACGTTCAACTATTAGACCCAACCATAGAATTTAATAATTGAACAACTCCAATAACCAAGTAAATAGTACTATATTGTAATGCTGACACTTTCTTTCGCAATTTACGGTTTACATTTTATATTATTACTTCTAAATTTAATTTTTTCCTTTATGAAAGTTATTGTCAGTACTATTTCTTTATTGACACGTATAAGTGTGGATGTAGTGTCACATTACTATTCTGTTCCACGAATTTATATTTCATGAATCTTGTATCTTATTTATAACACTCACGATATTTTTGTTCAGATCTGTTTTTATGTGAACTTATTTTTTCTTCATTTATCACTTTTTATGTTTTGTATGACCGATATTGAACTATTACTTTTTTTTGACACTTGCTATGAACGCGGACGTATCTGTAGTTTTAGTTAATTGTATTTTTAATCATTTTTTTATTTTTTGCTTTGCTTTACTTTAGAGTCTTATATTATATACTGTTCAAGTACGTTCATTGAATTCCTCAGATGTTCACTTTTCTAAATTTTTTGTTTTTTCATTGTTACTTACTACGAACTGTTTCTTTCTTCGCCTGCATGAATGGATCTTCCATCGGCATTGGCTAAACGCTAAATGGTTTTCAACTGGATGAATACTATGGCTGTTCCAATTGGTTCCTACCGACCATCACTTATGGTTCGAATTTGAGAATAATGATCTCCAGACCAATATTGCAATCAATTACCGTGCAATCGAATAATTTGGTCAAGCAGAATAATTTTATGAGCCTAAGCTCTCCAGATGTGTTACTTTATATTACACACATCCGATGTTATGAATATGGAACAATAGCTTTTCTGAAACCTTTCGCCAACAACCGACTCATTGTGCCACTATGGTAGCATCAACTTGCTTCGCATCCATGCCATACACACTTCGAAATTCCAGGCAAGCAGTTCTCATCTTTAATCCTGAAAACGTCTTTCGAAACAGTCAGTAACATTATTTTTACACTATTCATTTTTCTTTATGTTTTAGATCTTTTATTATCTGAATCAATCTTTAAACGTACTCTTACTTAGATATTAGTATCGACATTTTATTCTGTATTCTCCGAATTTGGGAATCACCATCTTTTGCTGCCGTTATACTCATCTTCCTGGATACCTGCTTCATCGACACTACCGCCTACACCGCTCTTCCGTCGAAGAGGGGGAAAGTGTCACAAACGGAAATATTTACACTTAAATATTTTATTTAAAACTAAACTTCTCTTCCGTTTGGATAACATAAAGCATGCAAGGCCACATTCAGTTGCCTACGCTAGTTCAGCAGCTGCCGTCTCGCGACCGACATGTGCAAGGTTTTCTGCGAAGCGCGCTCGCTTCGCCCACCGTTGCATCCGTTGGCATGCAATATCTATGCCTACTTCCTCCGTCGAGGCGAGGCATCCCACACGATGTGCCTGCAGGTGTGCATTCCTTCCAGTGAATTCACCAACACTTCCGCCCAGCTGCAGCTTCGTACCAGGCACCGACAGCGCGCATGCAATCAACCCACAAACTTACCGAGAACTTCTGCCTACGGATTCCAACTACGATACGAATTACTTCCTCATTCGGCAGTATATAACCAGCTTGCTTGAGCTATTCAAACCAGTCAGTTTCCATGACTCCGACACTACATCTACAAGCAAGCTGGTGAGTACTCTTTTAATTATATAAATGCTTAGTGCTTAAATTGAGTGGGCGGCGCTTAATCGCCCACTCTATGCAGAATTATGGGGAGTTGTGTCCAGGCTTCCCCGGCTTAGTTACCAGGAGGTTATCTCCTACATGCTTAGTTTGTAGACCTAGTGCTGAACAGGGTTGGTTCCCACCTTCCCTGTATTGTTGTAGTTTAGGAGGACATATACGTCCTCACCATATTGTCAACATGTAAACCTTTTGTACTCTGTTTATTGTCAACATGTAAACCTTTTGTACTCTGTTTATTGTCAACATGTAAACCCTTTGTATTCTGTTTATTGTCTTAGTATATAGTTGTTTTTACAACTTGTGTTTGATTCCTTTCTACCTCTGACTACGTTCCACAGTCACGCAAACCCCCACGTGACAATACGAAGGAGTAACATCATGTCGCTATTATCATATGGACAGGTTTCATATTTCGATGATTTATCAATAAAAGACTGATTCGGACTGATTCAAAGGGGATACATTGTTTATATTAAATTTTCCGTATTAATGCGCGAGGATGAATCGTAGGTTCTATCCTAAGTGTATGTAACCCGGAACCGATGTCCGTACAATCTAAATTATCAAACTAACCATATAAACATGAATATTTACTACACTTGCTTTAATTCTTGCTCCCTACCTAACTACCTACCGTAAACAATATGACATATCTGCGTCTAAATATAGTGAACGAAAGTACTAGAGGAACTTAATACCTTAGATCACGACTGTTTCTGAATGTATCATTTTGTTAATAACTCTTGCATGACAATAGCTTAGGTGGTAGCCGCACCTGTCGTTCACCCTTCATTCTTAAGACACACGATTTAGTTTAGTCTTACATATGGCAGTGATATGTAGTACCTACTTTAATAAAATAAAACCACAATATATTTTATTAATAGATTTTTGCCCCGTCACTAGCTCCAACTTTAGTTTCAGTAAAGCACTCGACAAATATCTCTGAAATTTATTATACAATAACCTTACCTTACCAATTTCTACTATCAGTGGGTCCACCTTTAATCGTAACACCTGAGCTGGGAAAATTGCAACAAGCTGAAAATCACAAATTATTTCCACACAAGGAAGAAAAATGAACAATAAATTAAAGATATAGAAAGAAACACAAATTTTTATTTCTTTAAACACAAATAAAAAAATAATCAATTGATAAAAACTACTAATCAGCCTTTTAATATTTTTTTTATAGGTTATGTCAATTTTTGTACCTTATACTAAACTACTCATAACAATGATTTAAATAAAAATTAATGTCGAATTTTCTCAATTCTATTATTTTTTATATATATTAAAAAATAGTTTAAATTGTCTCAATCGTTAAGTCTTGTTATATAATTTTAATAGAAATTGTCCGAAAAGATCTTTTTATTTTATTTTACGTTATTGGCCAGTATAAATTTAAATACACTTACAATTCTCAGTCGCACACTAGGCACTTCTTCAGATTTGAAAATTCTGCTATGGTAACCACAACCCAACTCTTGACTGTTGGTGAGATTTTTCTTTTAAAATGCAATTTTGCAGAAAATTGAATTCTTCTTCAAATATATTTTTTTTAAACTAAAAAATTCCATAAGTGTTGAAATTATCCAAATCAACTCGATGATTTATTATTTTCTTGAGATAATGACAAACAGGTAAGCCATATCCAATTATATGCATGAGTTTTAATTATTCAAAATTTGTAACCTCACTTTATCTTTCTTCTTTATTAAAAATGTTTGTTGTTTTTTTAGGTTAATAAATCTGAAAACAACACGTCCTCCTTCCAATACGTTCTAGAGATTACTAATTGTTTTTCACAATACAAATTGCATTAAAACATATAGGAACATCAATAAAGTAAGATAATCAAGTATGCCATGGAGCAAAATCTGACATTTCAGGTTATTTTTAAATAAAATATTATTTTCTTTAAATTTTAGATTTAGACACATAAAAAGAATCCCCAACACTTCCTTAAATTAATAACATAACATTTTTATTTCTAAAACCCAACAATAACCACTGTTCACTGTGAAACAACTGTTCACGCTTGACAAAAATTGTAATAAATTCCATTTAAATGTGTCCAACCACCAATTTAACCCATTAATCTATATATAATATGATTGTCTAACTTTTCCCAATCATTTGACATCAATAATAAACACTTACAATACAAAATTAACTAAAAAAGAAATATATTCTCGGCACAGGTGTATGGACATATTTAAATTGAATCGGCTGACAAAACAACTATATAGAACAACAAAAACTTTATGCAACATTCACAGCCAAGATGTTATCCAACGAAATTCCACAATAACATCATGAACCTAAATTAATTAAATGAGAACGGTGGCTTGACAAGCCAATACCATGTATCGTAGAAGAAAAAAAATCATCACCCTTTGAAAATTAAGCAAGGTAAGTCTCTTTTATATATGCTAATTAACTCATAATAGCCCGTTTTATTTTATTCTAGGTGCAATTTACCAAGTTTGAGCTATTGACGGTTCCTTAAGGAAAACACTTCAACGTACCAACCCGTTGTATTATAATTTACAATTATTAAATCATATACACACCTACATAGTATCCTTTTGTTAAAATATAAAACTTCTTATGCATGTTAACATAATGTGAATAAATTATTCTTCTAAAGAAACCCATTTTAAAAATTAATTACAAAAATTGAGGTTATGTAATGAATAGATCGGATCGTTAAATAATCTTGCATGAAATGTAACTTTAACAAGAAATTATTGCAAAAAGAAGGTATTTAACCTAATTCCTGCATATATCTAGCTTCAATCATACTTCTGATACTATTAAATAAACCTTTTAACAAAAATTCAATAAGAACGCCTGAAAGATAGGCAACCCAAATTACCTATTTCACCTTTCCATCTGTATATCACAGCAATATGTATACAATCAACCTACCCCTGGAATATGTAACGAGAGTAAATCAAAAGTGAGGTTATGTCAATAATAATAATAATAAAGAAAGGAATGAATATGGTTCATGGTAGAACGTAGAAGCAGGATGAGTATTAAGAGATATTTACAACTCTATCACTTTATATACGAATAAACTTAAAAGCTGACAAGAGTTATACTTTGGATATATCATCGAAATATGAAACCTGTCCATATGATAATAGCGACATGATGTTACTCCTTCGTATAATATTTGCATGGCCTAGCAAGTCTTACATATGCATACAATCAACATACCCCCCTGGAATAAGTAACGAGAGTAAATCAAAAAAGTGAGGTTATGTCAATAATAATAATAATAATAAAGAAAGAAATGAATATGGTTCATGGTAGAACGTAGAAGCAGGATGAGTCTTAAGAGATATTTACAACTCTATCACTTTATATACGAATAAACTTAACTAATGTGATGCAGCTCACTCCTAAACGTATATTTATTGTTTCAACCTCCCGTAAAAGTTGATTACATGCACTGATCATATGTTCTTCACTGTCACTGCTCTGTATTTGAACCGGGGCCGTTGTATAACGACACGAATCAGACAACAGCTCCCCGCTAGATAGAAAATGGCCATATTCATAACAAACAAGCGCTTCTATTGAAATAGGTATGCTGACTCCTGCGTCTAAGATACACTGCCGAAACTGTTCGTTCACCCTTCATTCTTAAGACACACGATTTTAGTTTAGTCTTACATATGTATACAATCAACCTACCCCTGGAATAAGTAACGAGAGTAAATCAAAAGTGAGGTTATGTCAATAATAATAATAATAAAGAAAGGAATGAATATGGTTCATGGTAGAACGTAGAAGCAGGATGAGTATTAAGAGATATTTACAACTCTATCACTTTATATACGAATAAACTTAAAAGCTGACAAGAGTTATACTTTGGATAAATCATTGAAATATGAAACCTGTCCATATGATAATAGCGACATGATGTTACTCCTTCGTATAATATAAATTATATTCGATTAGGGTCATGTACCATTTGATTCTTTTTCAGTACATTTTTAGCATTTCACCCAATTTTCGCAATTGAACAATTTGCAAGTGTTACGCGATGATCTCACCTCATACTGTGTAATGAATAATTTGTCAAATCATTTGTTACAATTGTCCATTAAATATCAACAATTTATACATCAAGATTATTCACAACGAGTTTTTCGGCAACAGGGTAGCCATACATGATAAACAGCGGACTATAACCTTAAAAGATTACGAGTTTCAGTCTATACTGCATTTAGCACGGAATGTTTTAAAATATATCATTTGTTAATAGCAAAAGGGTATAATCTTCTTTAGTTAAAAGCTCGCATTCAGGTTTGGCCATTAGAAAAGGGTGTTTTTTTTACCTGGGCTAGATATTCGTCTGTTTTAGTATACAATAACGAGGTACAATAGAGCCGTAAAATACATACATATAAGGCGTTTTATTTCTTTCAAGTGTATTTCTCTTCATATAGAATGCAACTATTGGTAAAGTCTATTAAATTAGAGACGGTGTCGGGTGCGTCATCGAAGCATATGTTATTGTTACAAGAGCGAGCGCTATCTTTAAAATGAGCATTTATGCATATGCAACCAATTTCTTATAAAATCTATTGTAGATTGACATGTAAACAAGAAACAACAGTATTACCGGCAGTTGAAAGAAAAATATGAAAGTCATACGCTGTTAATTCGCAGTCAGTTTGCACTTCGACTATATAAACTCAAAATATAATATATGTAAAATAATAATAGCTTTTTTAAAATATATATACCTGACTTAAATGGTACAAAATTCATTCTCTGTTTTTTATAAATTCGTTAGGAAATAAGTTAAAACCTAACCGTCGTCGACTATACTCTTTTGTTTTTACTGTACAAGGATTTTAAAATGTTCAAGGGTTAGTACCTGCCTGCTATCATGTCTCAGGTAGTCAGCTAGACCTTTTTTGGGGTATAGTGATGCATTTTAATCTGATAATTATCTCGATTTCAAGTCTCGGCAACGGGTCGGTTAGAATCTTGTTTTCACCCCTTGAAATGTCTAAAGGAATGTATATAGCCTAAGGCATATTATATTTTAAACGACCAATGAAATGTTTCCTTTTGTCTCGTAGGGAGCTAAATATTTGAAATAAGATTTTCAAGTCAGTGCATTTCTATACGCTGTATGCGTGTGTGGTATATAACAGAGGCTTGAAAGATTAATAATAACTGGTTTTAAATTTAAAAAAGTGTCTGTTTATACTGAATATTCAAGCTTCTTCTTCTTCTTCCTGATGAGGTGAGGTGGTTAAAAGTGTAAATATTTATTGTTTTTCCGTTTTTTTTAAATTTAAATGTGATACGCCAGAGGAGGGTAAATCTATACATTTTTCTGCATTAGAATTAGGTTTTTCTCTTTTTATGTAGTTAATTTGTCCGTTGATACATGTTAGTGTTAGAAACCATTCCGATTCCTGAACGTGATTCAATAGTCTGTGTGTATTTATTTTAACTAACGATTTACAGATTCATGATACTTTAGTTTACAGGGTAGTTGATTTGACATCAAAAGTTTTTTTATAACTTGTTTATCGCAATATTTCCATTTTGGGGACGTTTATTGTATTGAATTGAACTCTGTAATTCGCTGTATCAGTTTTAAAATTAAACTAAATGTAAATCTGTCCCTAAAAAGCAAACAGGATATCTACACCCTGCCAAAGGCTCGGTTTATGTCTATGCATGCCGCCGAACAAAGTCCTTTTGGTCTCCAGGTCAAACCTGATTTTTGATGCAACTATGTGGATTTGTTCGGTTGTAGCGTATTGTCGACGAAATCCAAGCTGGTAGTTGGGTATTCGCTGATTTTCGTCAATTAGCGACGACATTCACTTGAGGAACAATTTTTTAAAAACCATTGACTGGATGGGTTTCTCCGGTTTTGAGATTATTGCTATTTGGTCCACCTTCTATTGGCCAGAGAAGTATCAGGTCCTCAATATCGCATTATAGATTATTGTTATCATGCGAAATCCCTTATATGAAAGTTCATTTAGAAGTTTTCCAGTTATTAGAACGGATTTATTTCAGTTTCGATCACCTTAATTACTTCGCGTTTTTTTGCAATTTATTTTCTGAGAACTCGTTTTTTTGTATTTTCTCTCGGATACGTTTGGAGCAATACTGTTTTGGAATATTGCGGTTTGTTTCTGGAGTTGCGTCGCATGCTGTTCACTAGATCGATTTTATTAAGTGCTGGACAGATTCGTAGATATCCTGTTTACTTTTTAGGGGAAGATTTACATTTAGTTTAATTGGAAAACTGATACAGCAAATTACGGAGAGAAGAGTTGAGAGAGAAGTTGAAGAAAGATTTCTTCAACTTCATGGGACTGCAATTTTATAGAGGTGCATTTTTCAATATAGGTAAGTCACGTTAAATCGGCGCTACTTTGATATCAGACCCCGCTGTTAAATTCTGGACGTACCTTATTGAAATACAGTGTAAGTTAAAAGAGAGAAATGAGCTTTAACGAAACCAAAATAACAGAATAAAAAAATTGGCCGTTTTGGTCATTTTGGCCGTTGTGGTCATCGTCGCCAGCGACGCCAATACATAAGCGTCGGTGGCCGTTGTGGTCAAAATGGCGGATGGAGTGGAATTTTTAGTTGGCCGTTGTAGTCATGATGGCCGTTATGGTCAAGTGTCGAGTTGGGCGATATGGTCAAATTGGCCGTTGTGGCTGTTGGCCGTTATGGTCACGGAGGCCGTTGCGGTTATGACCACAACAGTCAAAATAGCGATTGGCCGTTGTGGTCATTGGCCGTTGCGGCCAGACCCCGTTATGTTCCATACTAACTCTTGTATCCAAAACTCCATCTGTCAACGTGGACCATTAACTAATTTATGGTGCAAATTTCGAAAGGACCGCGCACAAATCAAATGGAAAATGGATTTCTGTCAAATTTCCTGAAGCTTCGTAAAAAGATAGTTCAGATGATGCTGAACAAAAGTCTCCATGGGCTCGAACATTTTCTATGAGTAGTTTTCGTTATACACACCGGCGAATCTTGGCATTTCAAATCGGAAAAACGCGAACTAATGACCTGTACGTGTGTGTTTGTGTGCGCGCGCGCGCGTGTATGTGTGGATGTATGTATGTATGCGTGGGTAGGAGCATGTGTGAAATGACTATGTGCTTGGTACCGCGTTGTTAGTACCGCTCCAATAAGGATAGCGTAAGTGAGTAAGACAACTCACTAATTAGCCTGGAATATTCCAGTTCTTTATTACATTCCAACGTCTATTATGGATTGCATATAATGAAGAATTGGATCCGGAGAAGGATGAAAATATTTTCGAACCAATTCTTGGACATTTATTGCACTTGCAAGTCAGGAGCAAAAACTGTAGGGGCATGTGCTCATATAACAGCTATTATTTGGTACCTACGATTTGCTAGACATGAGGATGACATCAGATATTCTCCAACAGTTATTTTAGATGTTATATCGAATGCTGAAGGTATTGATCTTAACGATGGTATCCAAATCATAGACGAACAATAAATGAATTTGTCATCATTATCATTTACAAATGGATGCGTTTTGAAATACTATATGAATCGAATAAAAAATACACCACAACGTAAAACTTGAAAATAGTCTCTTTTTCAGTCAGTATTAGTAGTAGAAAATAGTCAGTATTTTGTGCTCGTACCAAAGTATCCTGAATGTATGATGGTGGCAGATATGTTTAGTACGACCCAAAGTTATAACTTTAAACACCTTTAAACTAAAATTATGAATTTTCTGTTGCTCATTTGTTTTGTATTTTAATTGTATTGTCGCACACAGGGCCGGATCTAGACTTGATAAGGCCCTACGCTATTTGAGATATGGTGCCCTTTATAAGTCCGGATATTATATATCAGTGCCAAATATGATTTTCGGATACCTAGAGGGTATCCTTGGGGGCCCCCAAGAAAGTGGGGGCCCTAAGCTGTAGCTTGTGTAGCTTATAGTAAATCCTGCACTGGTCGCACAATTAAATTGATACGTTTACTTAAAAAACAAAAGTAGAATCTCCTTACAGTTGCGTCCTATCTGTTTTTCTTTTGTGTTTCGGACAATTTTATATCTGAAAAATTTAAAATGTGACTCTATATTCGTTTAGAATGCTTTTATAAAGATATGTGAAGAAATTGGATATCTCATTCCGTTGTTTGCTAGAATAAAGATAAAATACGCCTAATCATGCATTTTGATGTTTTTAGTAATGAATAAATTCTGTTTAAAATTTTTTTTTATTTTGTACGTAATTTTGAAAACAATTTTCCTCTGATAATATGAAAAATTAAGGAATTAGACTACATAGTTCTAATTTGTGGTTCTAATAATATTAATAAAAATACGATTAATTTTAACTGAACACCCTGAGTCTGCCACCAATTGTAATGATCAATGACCCCGCAGGTAGCGTAGATACGTGACCTTAAAGTACGAGAGCTAGCAGACAAGAAACTGAACGATATTGATCAAAATTTTCACTGATGGGAATTATTTTATTGGTGTTTGGGTATGCCAAAATCAATCGTCTGACGTTTCAATGTGGTGGCATTAACTTGAGGAGTGTTTTAAAAGAGGGGTGGTTTTAAGAATTTGGTGAACCACATTTATCAAAATAATATATGTGGGGAATAATTAGTATGACTAGTTTAGATGGCAATTCTACCTATGCAGACGATTTTTCTGGTTGCTTTATGTATAGCAGACGCCTGTCAAAATGGCCATATTGACCAACAAACCATATTGATTAAAAAACTTCTTTTGGGTTTTCGATTCGTCTACTTATGCTACTTTTAAAAATGGATTAGCAGACGAAAACATCGTTAGCAACTTCGGGGCAGACGCTTTCAAAATGGCAGGTTCAGGGTAGCTTTTGGTTAAGCTTTCGAAGTGAAGAATTTCAAGGGTCGTTGAAAAAAGCGGATGATGTTTTTAATTATATCTTAATCTATCAATAAATTTATCAACTGCTTTAAAGTACGTCATTTGGATAAGAAAAGGTCTTAATTCGATAAGTCTGTTATTGTAAGTTGGGACCTCTGTACTCGGAATCTGAAATGCAATTTTGGCTATGGCCAAGTCATACATAACGGTGATTATTGCATCACATTGCATGACATTGCGGACCAATAATGAGGTGTTATTAAAACATTTTTAGATTCTCATATCACATTCTCCACTAAAACTGTGTTCTAACTGGAGATCTTCCGGATTTTGAATATTCATTCATTTTCCGGCGTAAGCGGCAAGGGATTCTTGGCAATTCTTACTCTTTGTTATTTTCAGTTGCTAATTGTAGAAAGACACCATCGTATAATACAGTGATATAATACAGTACCTTCTTATTTCAATTTTGTTGGGAAGTGAACTTAGAAGCTTCGTTTTTAGAAACATCGCATTTGTGGTATCAGGCGTAATATCGATTCTTGAGATATCCTGATAGGTTCTGACGTAAGAATTGCGTAATTATGTATTTTTGAAAAATGAAAATACATGACTTTTATTTCAATTATTTCATGAGAGACATCCTGTTTGAGTCGCTGAAAACTTTCGTTATGAACTCTTCTGTTTTCTTCCAGTTTGTAATTTTTTCAATTCTGTTTTTGCTCAATTTAAAATATTAACACAAGAAATAATACTGTCCTGAATTTCGTCTTACATATTGTTATAGAGATGAACACACAAAGCTTTGTTTAAACTAATAAAATAACGTTAAAATAACTACAAAGTCTTGTTTCCATTTTTTATGTCGCCCGTAGTACTCTAATAATTCCTCTACACATTTTCAAGGCATTGACCATAACCAGATTGCTATTGAAAAACAACATAAATAAATAGATTTCAACACTATAGTGTATTCAATTTCAAGCTAGAGTAAAATATGCAACCCAAATAACAAATTTCTTTAGTAACTGGATAAATAAAACAAAATTAAAGAAATATAGATCAAAGAGTGATGGGTTTTTGACTCTTATGTCATAAAATTGTTTGTGGTTAAGGAAATTTGCCAAACTTGATGTTGTTTTTACAGATTTAGGTCAAGTTGCAAAGATTTTACAATAAACCATGATTTAGAATTGAAGAACAGTAACGAAAGTTTTATTGAACATAATATAAATAACTGAACATATTTAAAACAGAATAATGACTACTAATACCTAATAAAAACTAAGAAATGTAGAATAGGGCCTTTCGTTATAGAAATATTAGTGGCGCATGCGCCGCGCGAAAGTGAATTTTATGAATGTTTGCAGAAATGTGGCAACATTGGCGATTGCGATTAACTGACAACTGTCAAACGTATTAGGTTAAATGGTGAAAACGGTGAAAATAATAAAAATAATATTGCACTTGCTCTTGCACATGCATTAGTAATTCGCGATTCTCGGCAGTTACATAAGAAAAATGTGCATTAGTAATGTTTAATAAGAAGCAACAATTTTATACTAACCTCACAATCAGTTCGTTTTTATTTCCCCTTGTACAAACATTTCTACACTTTAAAAACCGTTGAAGCTGCAATTTTGTCAGTTCTGATGGTCTCTTATTTCCCAATGAAGCACCAGGCACGTCATTTTTATTTAAAGTAACACTATAAAAAGGCAAGGAAGTAGCCATCTTTTTGTTGTTGTGTTTGTTTCAAATGACAGTTGACGATGTCCTGCTGGACAATGTTGCCAGATCATTTTTTTGACTCAAACGCGCTCTATGAACCGTTTAGGTAACTATGCAGTTTCAACAACTGAGCGTTCGCACTCGTTGCTACGAAAGGCCCTATTTCTATCTTGTCAGATTTTATGATTTAATAACTAAATGTCAAACATAAAACATAAGAAGCAAATGCCTCTTTGATTTCACTTCAATTTTATTTAATTTTATTATCCAGTTACTAAAGAAATCTGTTATTTGGGTTGCATATTCTACTCTATCTTGAATTTGAATACACTTTAAAAGCTATGTTCAATCCTTTAATCTGGCCCCTTAATTAAACGTGCAACGGCTAAAATGCCTACATGTTACAATATCTCGCGTCTTTTTTCCGCGTTTGGAGGGAAAAAGGTGGATCGCACAGGCCGTGAAAAGAAAACGGGGTCTTGTCATTGGTCCTTCAAAAGTAATTTTCGTGTGGGTTTAATTATATTTTGGATATCCTAGGCATTCTAGCTTGTTGCAAGTTATCGTTTAAATTGTTATCGCCTGCAGACGGTATAGTCTATACTCTACACCTTCAACGTTACGATAGAGGTGCAGATCTTCTATTTAACTTAAAATAACTTAAATATAAATCCATTTTCCTCTCTTGTGGGAACGCTTACAATAATTAAATAATTCACGCACTGGTGTAAATGTTGTTTCGCTGGTTGTCCCGCTTTAATATAATTTAGTAGAGTTCACTTATACTTCGAGAAATTCAATTCAAGTTTCTTCTACCATGTCTACCGACGCGAGAGTCATAGCTAAAATTAAATCATCTGTCGCACAAAGAGGTAGCTTCATCAATCGATTACAAGCAATTAGAATTTCCGCTGATAACGTTGATAATAGCGAAGAGGCGCTCAGAAATTTCAAATTAAGATATGCTCAACTTTCTTCGCTACATCACGGATTCTTTAAACATATGAGATCATTTTAACTAACTTATCTTTGACAGAAAATGCAGATTTGTCCGCACATCATAAAACGTGCGATGATTTCGAGGAAATATATTTTAAGATTCAGGGCATTCACGCTACATACGAGAACGATACTTGCAATCAAACGGTTTGTAATACAACCACTTACACTAGTTCAAATCATATTAGATTACCTAAGGTGGAACTACCCACATTCTCAGGACATGATGTTAGGCTGTGGAAATTCGATGTTCATCGACATGTACCGAGCTATGATACACGATAACTCAGATTTAAGCAACGTAGAACGGTTTAATTATTTAAGAAATAGTTTGTCTGGGCCCGCTCTCGATGTTGTAACGCAGGTTCCTATGACAAACGATAACTATGAAATCGCGTATGATGCTCTTGTCAAACGGTTTGATAATAAAAGATTGTTAGCTACCGCTCATTGGAAAGCGATTGAGCACATACCCAAATTATCTGAAAATAATCTTTCAGCGGAAAGTATCCGCGCTTTAATTAATTCATTTACAGAAAATATAGCTGCTCTAAAAACCCTTTCGTTTCCTACGGATCAATGGGATTTTATACTGTTTCAAATGCTACTGAATAGGCTTGATAGTACATTATCCACCAGTTTTGAACTCGCACAAAATAATAATTCTAACACTATCCCCACTTTTAAATCGCTCATAGAATTTCTCAATAAGCAGTGTAATGCTTTCAATCACGCTTCGCTCACTAAAAAACCTACTCAGGTTTTAAAATCTTCGCCGCAAATTAATTATTCGCAAAAACCTAAGCTCACAACCACTTATCTTTCTACTGTGAACATTAACACTTGCCCGATATGCGAGGCTAATCATCAAATTTATAGATGTCCCTCGTTTATAGAAAAATCGCCAAGAGAAAGATTTGACTTAATTAAACGCCGCAAGTGGTGTGTGAGCTGTTTGAGCTCAAAACATAATTTTTCCGCTTGTAGATCTCAAAGCACATGTAGAACATGCGCTAAAAAACAGCATTCATTGATTCATTTCGCTAGTACTTCAAGTAATCCGCACGCAACCGCAAATAACTCAACCATACCCGCACACCATACTTCTAATTCCGCATCAAGCCCTGTGACTTTATTATCTAATTATTCTAATTCAACCAGAAGTACTTCTCCTCAGTTTTACACACCGCAATCTGTATTATTAGCTACCGCACAAGTAAAGAGTTTAGATTCGCTTAAAAATCAACAAACTATTCGCATCCTCTTAGATACTGGATCACAGTGTAATATCATTTCGCAAGCATGCGCCAATAAACTTGGTCTTCAACCGACTGTGTCCCCAATATCCATCCAAGGATTGGGGACTTCCAGCGTGTCAGCTGTCTCTTCCGTGGAATGTCACATACGACCAACGACTCATGATAATGACATACCGGACTTGTCGTTTGACGCCGTTATTCTACCACAAATTTGTTCTCGGATTCCAATGTCCCATATTAAATTAGATTACAGTTTTCGCTTCTTAATTGGGCCGACCCCCATTGGGCTACACCAGGGGAAATTGACTTGCTCGTAGGAGCAGCAATTTTTTGTAAATTCTACTAGATGGACGCATTCATGTTTCTAAAAATCACCCTGAAGCACTGAATACTATATTCGGATGGGTACTTATGGGAATAACACATTAAAATGGTTTTGGCAAATCGAAGCGGTTCCAAAAGTTTCCGCAATCTCTGCTGAGGATAAATTAGCTGAAGAAATTTTTCAAAAAACGCACTCGCGTGACGCCACAGGGCGCTATACAGTAGCTTTACCCTTTCGTGCCGGAGAACCTCAATTCCGTAATACTCAATACGTAGCTTTAAAGCGTTTCTATAGTTTAGAACGTCGTTTATTAGCAGATACTCAACTTTACAAAAAATATTCAGATTTTATGAGAGAATATTTATCCGAGTCTCACATGGAAGAATGTAACTCGCCGTCTAACAACGCATACTATATTCCACATCATGCAGTGGTCGGAAATAAACTTAGAGTCGTTTTCGACGCATCTTGTAAATCGCCACAAAATTTATCATTAAGGCTGTTTTACCCGATTCTGAAGATAGGGAAACGCAATGTAAACTTTACTCGGTTTTTATTCAATAACCGCTCAATATTTTTTGATCGGGTTTTTACCAAAAATTTACCTACAATGTAGTGTATGATGTAATGTTTTTAAAAAATAATTTTTAACGTTTGAAACCATAAAAAACTTAATTTAAAGTTGAAATTTTCGTTTCTAAAAAAAATCTTTACATTACATCATAGCATTTGACGCACAGATTACGGGAAAAATGTTTAAAAAAATATACGTTGATAAATAAATGAATAAAAGCATAGTAAGCGATCCTATTGCAAATTAAGTTTTTTATGGTTTCAAACGTTAAAAATTATTTTTTAAAAACATTACATCATACACTACATTGTAGGTAAATTTTTGGTAAAAACCCGATCAAAAAATATTGAGCGGTTATTGAATAAATAAATAAATAGTTTACATTGCGTTTCCCTATCTTCAGAATCGGGTAAAACAGCCTTAAATGACACCCTCTTGACAGGTCCTAAACTGCAACAGGACTTATTAACAATATTGCTTAATTTTCGGTTACACTTAATACCATTTGGTTGTGATATACGCATGATGTTTAGACAAATTAGTGTTGTTCGTCATCATCACGACTTCCAGCGAATTCTTTGGCGTTTTTCACCGCATGATGAGGTGTCAACTTATTGTCTTAAGACTGTAACCTACGGGCTCAATAGTAGTCCTTATTTAGCAAATCGCACTCTTAAACAACTCGCACATGACGAACGTCAACACTTTCCCCGCGCGGCAGATATTCTTTCACACGACGTTTACGTAGATGATATTGCGTCGGGTGGGTCATCCAAATTAGACGCACTTAACTTACAAACCGAACTTATCAGTTTTTTAAGGCAGGTTTGGGTTGAGAAAATGGGCGAGTAATTGTCCCGAGTTGCTATCACATTTACCACAATCCCATCTACAAATGGGTTCTTGTGAATTTGATCACGATTCCACCATTAAAATCTTAGGTCTCCAGTGGAACCCCACTTCCGACACATTTCTATATACTGTTCTGCCGCAGGAAGGAGTGTGTACGAAGCGCAGCCTCCTCTCTGAGATCGCGCGTATTTATGACGTTATCGGCTTTCTTTGTCCGGTCATAATTACGACTAAATATTTAATACAGTACTTGTGGAGTTTGTGGTTGGGGTGGGATCAAACCCCTCCCTTAGAAGTCACTAACAAATGGAATTCCTTCAAATCTGTGTTACCTCTTTTATCTCAAGTTAAAATACCTCGCTTTATACCCGTTTTGAATAATAATGTACTGTCTTATGAACTACACGGCTTTTGTGACGGATCGTAGGAGGCGTACGCGGCCGTGGTTTATATGCGCGTTGTGCCTGCCGGCTCAAACGCAGCGAAGACATACTTGATCTGCGCCAAGTCTCGTGTGGCTCCCTTAAAACGCCTTTCTATACCTCGCTTGGAGTTATGCGCTGCAGTGCTCTTAGCTGATCTTTTGAATTTTGTTAGAACCGCTTATCAGAATAAACTGAACTTTGAAGATATTTTTGCATGGTCAGATTCGACTATAGTACTTTCATGGATTAAATCCTCCCCGCATAAGTGGCTCACATTTGTCAGCAACCGTGTGAGTCACATTCAAGACAAAGTGGGTTCTGACTGTTGGCGAAAGTGTCCAACATTAGAGAATCCTGCGGATTGCGCGAGTCGTGGTATAATGCCGTCCGAGCTGATCGACCATCCTTTGTGGTGGAGTGGCCCTTCGTGGCTCGCCAACCCACTGCAATACTGGCCTAGTGCCGAGTTGCCATTTGTTGAGGTTCCTGAAGATCGTAAAATTACACTAAGCGCTACTGTTGAATATAATTTTCTCGATACGCTGATTACTAATTTTTCTTCGTTAGGCAAAATACAAAGAATTACCGCTTACATTTTGCGCTTTATTTATAATTCGCGGCATCCTAATAAAAAACGCACGAGTTTTCTAACCTTACAAGAATTACAAACCGCTTTATTTGTGTTCGTAAAGCACATTCAGTCTGTCCATTTTAAGTCTGAAATTTCCGCTATTTCTAAAAAAAGCGCTGTATCTAAATCCATGCGCAAACTTAACATTTTTCTCGACCCCAATCAGGTTATTAGAGTAGGTGGACGCATTAGACATGCAAACCTTCGCTATGAACAGAAACATCCTGCGTTATAGCCGGGCAAAGACCGCTTCGTAGAACTTTTAATTCTCGATACGCATAAAAATATTTGCACCCTGGTGTTCAATCAACGCAATATTTGCTAACACAAAACTTTTGGATACTAGGTTCTAAAGGGGTTATCCGGCTCGAAGGACCAAATGTTAACTACTTAGCGAAACTGTATAGGGTATATGCGATCACAAGTCGCTGGTTTGTATTTTCATGTAGGTTCCCTTATATTCGGGTGAGTAAGAACTGCGGACGAGAGGGAATAAGAAAATCGCACTCACCTGGTGCAAGTATCAGCTTCGAGACTCTTGTTGGTGCGGGGCGCCTCCAGATGCGTTTTGCGGTATGCAACTGCTCTTGGTCAATGCTAACTTTCGCATAAAAAGTACACGTTTTTTGATTACCAGCGTTTGATCTTCGTTTTTTTGACAAGACCCCGTTTTCTTTTCACGGCCTGTGCGATCCACCTTTTTCCCCCCAAACGCGGAAAAAAGGCGCGAGATATGAATGTAACATTTAGGCATTTTAGCCGTTGCAAGTTTAATTGAGGGGCCAGATTAAAGGATTGAACAAGCTATTTTATTTAGTCCATTTTACTAAAAGAAAATATATCTTCATATATAACAAATGCCAATAACGTTATAGTACACTAGGGTGGGTTGAAAAAAGGTTATTTTCGAATTTCTAAGATGGCGGGTGATAATAGTATAGTTTGTTGTGTCCTAATAAAGGAAACATTATGAGTAATCCCATTAATCTATTTTTGAACTCATTTTAGGTTTAAAAAAATAATTTGACTTGATAACAATAATATTTAGTTTAAAAAAAGCCATTTTAGCCATTTGGATATTAAAAATCACAAATGAAGCGATCACACAGCCATTAGTAATCGCTAATAATTCCACTGACAAAGAGTCACTACATCTATCACCTAAGCCGCGCTGGTCGATCAGAGTACCGCAAAACGCCATCATATTGGGGCAGAAAAGGGTTCTTTTTAATAATGGATAAATTAAAACCACATTTTACGTATTTGATATTATAGAGGTTTGATCTTTCAGAATAAGAAAAACCGTTTCAAGTAAACGTAGGTTTGATTCAATGCAATACAGATACAAATAATGTACAGTTTCGTGCTTCTTTTGCCCTAATATGGCGGCGTTTGCGGTACTCTGATCGACCAGCGCGGCCTAGGTGACTAGATGTAGTGACTCTACACTGACAAATGTGCGAGCGACATCTATTGGCAACAAGAGAATGCTATTGCCTACTTGACTTTATGTTTATTTTGAATAATACTGAAAACAGTAATAAAGATTTTGGTTAATTATGTTTTTTATGGTTATTGTTCGTTTCAAGAAACTTTGTACAAACATCGATACTCGAAGTCATCTTCGACGCATTCACGCGAATGAATCAATCGTTCCTTCGTCGCTAGTGCTTTAAAGAAATACGCTAATTTTTAACTAGTGATTGGCTAGATTTGTGGCAACACTGGCACGACGCTGACTATACCGCTCGATTCTAGACTCAGTTACACCGTCAGACCTATGCTCGAAGTTGCAAGTTCGCAGCGTTCCTCGTTTGTGACTTAGCAATTTTTGAATACTGGTACCTATGAACTGCATGTCCACAAAATGAAATGTGAAAAAAGAATAACGATTTTTAGTTCGAAATCCTACGACAATTGAATCCGGAGACCAAGAGGCAGAGTAAGCAAAGAGTGGCAGATGGGGAACCTCAACCTACAAAAGCCAGAATGACAAAGTTTTTTTGATGTTAAAGGATTAATCCATAAAGAGTTCGATCCACCAGGTGAACAGTGACAGTGTATTCAAACTTCTATCGAAGTTTTGAAGCGTATGAATGCCAGAGTGCAGCGAGTGCCATCAGAATTGGTCGAAGATGGATGGACGTTACATTATGATAACGCACCGTCGCATACCTCGTTAGTGATGACTGGCCAACCAAAAGATTCGTTTTCCGTGCGACGTTTTCCTATTCACAAAAATAAAGTCTGCGCTGAAAGGAAACCGATTTGAGGGATCTTACAGATCAGTCATTTTGTCGACATGCAGTTAAGGTACCAAAATTCAAAAATTTCTAAATCAAAAAAGTGTTACGCTGTAACCTTCGAGCATAGACGTTAAACTGAGCGTAGAATCGAGTAGTGTAGCCGGCGTCACGCCAATGTTGCCATATCGAGCGCTAAACGAAAATTCTCGTAACTTAATTGCCACACCTCGTAAGTGTAAAATCGCTGATTTGGTAGATTTGTTACAATATGCAAATTACAAAACGATTTGAAATGGTTTCGTACGGGAAAACCTTGACAGAATATACACTATACACTTATATAGTACTGGTAAAACTTCGCTTTGGGTTTGAATTTTTATCTGTGACTAAAGAAAAAATAGCGAATAACAATACATTTGAGAAAGATAAATATTATGGCATAGTTGTCGATTCTTAAGCTATAGTTATTTTTTATAAGATTCGTTCTATGTCACACAAAAAAATAAAAATAATTGAGAAATAATTGAATTCGTGATAACTGAAAATTTAACCGCGCTGTTGTAACCTCACTTTAATTGTACCGGTACGGTATGTAAACAAACTTTAGAATATAAAACTGTAGGAAGGAGCGTAACTACCCGGCGCAATCAGCTTTAAAGGCGACGGATATGACGTCACACTGGCCGCCATTAGACACCACTTAACTCTGCTTTTTTCTCAAATTCCTACAAATATGAAGAAGGGAATTACATTTCATAAGTAAGTATTCGTTTGTTTAAAATATTAAATATAAAATTAATATTCTAAGATTAATCTCAAAATACTATGTTTTAAAATTGAGGTTATGTAGTTTATGTGCGCATTTCGAAACAGTAAAAACCGCCAATGGAAATATCTCATTACAAAACCGGAAACACCTCTCCGTCATATTGAGACCCCATTCCGTTCGTATGTGGTAGATGATTATGTTCTTTCCTATAGTTTTATATTCTAAGAAACGAACCGTATTTAAAACAACTACCGGTGACGTAGTAAGTCTGCTGAATCCTTTCATTGTAAAGCTTGGCAAGATGCTATGACAACGATCTTTCTCAAATGTATTGTGCTATTCGCCATCTTTTCTTTGCTCACACATAAAAACCCAAACTCAAAGCGAAGTCTTACCAATATTTACCAAATTACCATAGCTATCAGTATCAGGCAAAACCCAAAAATAGTCATTTTCGACACTCGTGACCCAGTTCAAAAATAGATTAAATAAAAGTGTTTACTTATAATGCTTCCATTATTAAGGGCCCGTTATCGCCGCCAGTGTTAATAATAGGAAGCTTCATTAACTATAAACACCTAAAGATGGCGCTACGGTCTGCAAAAGCGAATTAATTGCTTTAAAACTAAAATTTGAAAATGTAAATAAAAATATTATTTGATCGCATCGCTGTTCTCTGCTCACAGTGTTGCCAGACATGCGTGAACTTTCAAAATATTTTAAGTTTAACTGAAATTTTTAATTTTTAAATGCCAAGGAATAATTTAAGGTAGTTAGGATTAAAAATTATCAGGACTAATTAAGAGTGAAATAGTTTATTCAAAAATTGACCGTCGCATGCTCTAAGTAAAGAAAAACAACATTTACTTCGGGAATTTATTAAATAATAGCCAAAAGATTAGGAAAGTTAAAGTATCGGAAGGGATATAAACAATAATCTGTTACTTTACATCGACAATAACGAAAATGCGTTAAATGTATTAACAGTCAAATTAAACTTGTTGAAACTTCCCGCTTTTTTAACTCGATCCGCCTACAGCGCGTTACGTGAGCAAAAGCCTGAACTAAAAATGATAGTTGCCAGTTACTAAAATGTATGAATAAACGCGGGATATGACCTTTTTTAGTTCATAAAGTTCTTTTATACTGTTGTATATTCGGTCATTTTATCTCAAATAACACTTGAACGATAATTTAGGAAGTGCACCTTACCATTTTTAAAAGCTCTTTAGCTATTAGTTTTGTTTTTATAAATTTACACTTTTTTATTCGTAAAGGAAAAACCTTGTGTAATTTTGTATTTGCTATAAAGTATAATATAAACTAGATAACACTCTTAAGAAAAAAATCTCATGCAAGTTAACATTTGTTCATTACCCAAGCGAAGTGCGACGTCATTATAAATGTATGCGAGCTAAACGCCTCAAGCGGGGCGCCCACGATTGCAGGCGCGGTATCAAACCCACAGCCACGTGTGTGCATAGCAAGCATCTGCAGTACGCAGAACTCTATAAGGAAGTCACGTAGGCCACAGCAGCCGCAGTACGCAGAACTCTATAAGGAAGTCACGTAGGCCACAGAAGCTGCAGTACTTGTCAAACCCACGGCCACGTGTGTGCATAGCAAGCATCTGTAGTACGCAGAACTCTATAAGGAAGTCACGTAGGCCACAGCAGCCGCAGTACTTAGAACTCTATAAGGAAGTCACATAGGCACACGGCCACGACTTCACGCCCACAGAAGGAGTATATAAAGACCAGCACTTTATGGGACAGTTCAGTCTGAGTTACAACGAAGCTCGAAAGGTAGAAACTGTTTACCAGGGTAAATGTTTACCTCCTTTCAAGCAATACTCACCCAGAAAGCCGTAGAAACTGGTAGCCATGGTTACTGTTTACCTCGGTCTTTCTGAACATCATTATTATCAGTTTTAAGTTGAAATTGTATAATAGTATTTAAGTGATTATGCAAGTGCATACTGTGTAGATTCACGGCGAATAAATATCTTATTGTACTTAACTGTAAACTGTGTTCATTTTGCAACTTGGGCTCCGTCTTTTGCGTTTTTAAAATAAAGTACCATTTTTAAAAACGCTTTTCTTCGTCAAGAAACGTTAATTTGCACAATAAATGTAAACAAAGTGCAATTTTTAAAAATTGTAATGAAATTTTTCAGAGCTGTTTAAGCGGTACTTTACGTACGCGATAACGGAGCCTCAAAACACCATAAACTATACGATTACCACCCGCCATTTTAGAAATTCGAAAACACCTTTTCTTTCGACCCACCTTAATGTAGATAGGTATATAATATCAACATTCAATTCTGAAGTTATTTTAATTTAATAATCCCTTGAGAAATATAGCTATATTATTTATAATTATACAACTGAATACTTATTACTTATAATAATTAATTATGGATATTTTTGGGGTACCGTTGATTGTTCTACAGCTATGCAACACATAAGGACAGACCGGAGACCGCCACTGAAAGCTATATTTAATTTTTATAATAACTAAAATTTTCAAAAAATACATAAGTGGTAAAAAAGCACAATTACAGTTTTCAGTTACTTATTTCATTCTTAAATACAAGGTATCCTCTAAAAATGATTTTTTAGTTATTTTTTTATTAAAATAGTGATACAACGTAAATTTTAGTTGCATACAGTAGTAATATTGAAACTTCTATTACATTTTCAAGCTACAGAAAGGTCATTAACATTTTTAATATATTGTCTAATGTTTAAGGGGAACCACTTGCTCGGAATGAAATAAATCAAATTTCATGAAACTAACGCTTTAGTAACTTATTATTGTGATATGTTCGAAATATAAATTCTATAAGAACTAAAAAAGTTAATAATAATAAACTCGTAGACACACTGTATATTAACCATGCTCTCATCACCAACTGGTTGTTGCATTTTTATAGTTTTTAGCATTAATGTTTCCTCTCATGGATCATTCACGTCATTATCGTGTTTAATATGTTCTTTTTCTTTAATGAACCAAAAATAAATCAAAAACATTTGTTTTGGCAACTTACGGAATTTTTCGACATGATCTTTGAACCGCGTTCCTTTTGTTGTTACGTCTCAATCGATCAGCTGTTTTTTCTCTAATATTAAAAAATAAAACTGCAATTTCGCACCATGTGTTGCCTAAACGCCGTTAATACATTTAACAGGTTAACGTTAATTTTATTCATTTTTCCTTTTTTTCTTTTGTGTTGTATTTCCAAATTTACATAAATAAATGTTGTTTAATAACCTCGCCGTACCATAGACGACGCCTCCTGGTGGAGCTTTGAATGCGCTGCTGCCGCTGATAAAAGTTCGAACCCATGTACACAAATTTCGAATTTCATATCGACAGTCGGTGACGAACAGTCTGCCTTTGGTAGTAGCGGAAAAGTATGTTATTTTATTTTCATAAAAACAAGTTGATCTCGAAGATTTAATTAATGATCCTGTAGTAAACAACAACAAGTTTAAGACGCGAGCTCGCCGAGGTGCTTAACAATGGAAATTATTATAAACAGATTATCCATAACCGCATAATGACCATAATAATAAATTAAATACACACCTGGATGTTTAATTTGACGATTAGCGCATTAAAAGGAACTTTTCGCCGTTTCTAAAACTAATCTCTCAAGAGTTGCGAACCGAGATTAAGATAACTGGCATTATTTTATGTTGTAATTTTATCTTGGCGACTATAAAATAATATGTGTGTGATAATTTGATAAAAGAGTTGTGTGTATATTTCAGTGTTTACTTTTCCTTAAATTGATGATAGACAAGTTGTGGAATTTCAGTAAGTTTTGTGCTGTTCGACGATTGTTTGATTGATTACCATAATCCTGAAGTGTACCTGTATGTTCTTATGTATTTTATGAATAATAACAAGAAACTCATCTAGACTGACAGGTAATTAAAGAATAGCTTCTTTTAAATTGTTGTTAGCATTTAAACAATTTTATTTAACCATCTAACCGCATATAGTTAAAAGTTTCTATTAATTACATTTATGTAGTAGAGATATAAAAATGTACATGTATGGGGTCTATATGGAAGCGATAACTTATTTATGAGATAAAATTATGTTTGTAACAATTACCTACTTAGAGGATAAAGATAAGAATATGATAATTTTCTAGAGGAATTTTTTAAATGAATAAAATCTAATTTTGTGAAAATATTAATTAGGCGAAATTGGTATTACACAGGCTGTTTAAAAATAAATATTGGCTTTACACTGCCAGTTTTTTTCCATTTTTTGTAATATTTATCTTAGAAAAAAATTGTTGGGAAAATACTTTTGGCCGCTGTCCAGTTCAGCTTCGCCCAAGTACCGGCGAGTACTTTGAGATTGAAGTTTGAGATTTCTATCTTCTTTCTTCACTTTTTCCCGTCTGGGGCTAATTCCTTTGCGTTTCTCCACTTCAAGTCCACCGCCTTCAAGAATCTTGATGTTTGATTTACGCCTTGGTCCTTTGGACCGTTTGCTTTCTATTTCATCGTTTCCATTGTCTTTACTCTTTTCACTTGCCTTGTTGTTAGCATTCGAATCATCAAACAAAAAACCCCGCTGCATCATTATGGGAAATGGCTGTGGACCAGAATTCTTGAAACTTTGGTAAATGATAGTCCCCAATGTGTAAATCAAAAGTGACAACGGGCACAAAGTTCAAACAAGTATAGTTTTAGAATTCCAGCCGTTTATACAGGGTGAGGATTTTAAAGTGTTACACGGCGATATTTAAAAACGGCTCGGCCTATCTGAATGCATTTCGGAACAGGTAATTGATAGAAAAGGGGGGGGGGACATTTTAATGTAGCTTGTTTAAATTTCTTCTTAAACTTCGGAATTTTAAATAGGATGATACGTTTTTCCTTTTGATATTCGAATCTACCTAATAAACTGTTTCATATTTACGCAAAATTACTAGATTTGCTTCACTGGTTGCATAATCTATTAATTATTAGGTTAGAAATAATAAAAACTAATAATTTGCAATTTCATTTTAATTTATTTAACATCATGAATGTTATCGTGATTCATAGGGTGTTCGAAGTGCCGTCCTTCAACTTTTACACACTTTTCTAAGCCTTTTCCTAAATTAATTTCGTACTCTGTGTAATATTTCAGTCCTCATAAAATTCCGCCAAAACCTCTAGCACAAGGACCATACAAGGAAATATATTATCGTTCCAGAGATACTTAAGGGTGAATTGGGGAGGGGCTAAATTAACGTCATCGCCGCCATTTTGTTTTATTGCTTTTAAAACTTAGCACTAGATAGTCCATAGCTAGTACTCATGTTAGAAAGCTAGCACCACAATAGGGATGGAAATATAAGGGTTCAAAGCTTGCCAGCTAGCCCCCACCACCAGTGATAGTTCGTACATTGTAGATAAATAAATCGAATGCTTGTAGCTAGCGCTGGTTAGCACCTAATCTCTAAAGTCGACATTTGTACTATTAACAAGATATTTAGGGGTCAAATCGGAAAGTGGTTGGCAAGTTAGCGCCAGTGCCACCAATCTAATCTGTCGCGTTAAGAACCTAGCAGTAGTTGCCTGTAAGTAACACTAACTATACTGCCGTCCTAAGCCTAAGGGGCGTATCTTAAAAATAGTTTATTTTAAGATATTGAGGATTTTATAATATGTTGGACAGCACAAATTTAAAAAACAGAAAGAAATTTGTGTCGGTGTTTAATACTCCTCATTAGGTCTTTGAGATATTTGGAGGTCATGAGTTTTAAAAAAATAATTTTCAAAATTAATGTAAAGCAAATAGGACGTATGCTTGAGATGTCAATTTCGCTTAGTATAACTGAGTTACGACTATGTAGCCTACGTTTTTCTTGTGTTTTACTTTTATTAATACTTTTTATGTATCTCACCATGAAATACTGCCAATTTTCTTAGGAAAAGAGAACTACTATGACAAAAGGAGTCTGTAGACAATAAAATCTAAAATATGAAAAAATCGAGATACGCCCATTGGCCATAGGACTAGCACTTAGGCATATAGTCAGCACCCGTATTGGAAAACAAACGTTGTAAGGTAAAAATATAATGATTGACAGTTTGACAATTAGCAGCGATTCATACATCGTAAATAGGTGAATCGAATGTACTGTCGAGATAGCTTCCCTCACTGAGAAGCACTGACACGGACACACCAGGTCCTATAACTTGGTAGACCGGGGTGGCGTAACCTTCCAAGCCCAATTACATTGAGGTTGGATTCGGTCGGGCAGTGGTCCCACTACGTGTGCGGAAAGTCCGAAGTTGGACTGGGGGCTTCTCTGGTATGAGAAGGAACCCGACGAGTGAGCACGGCCATAGCTCTGGTACTAGCCCGCATAGCTAATAGAGGATGGATAATAACCTTTATATAAGCAACTGTGCGCTAATTGAGAGTATCTCAATTCTTGTCCCCGAAAAGAGGACCGTGGTGATTAAGGTGCGCCACGTTAGAAAATAACGCTATCCGAGCTGTTGATGGTAGGGTCGAGTGGCTAATGTTGGCTAGTGAGATGTTATGATGGATGCATGCTAGTGATGGGACCGTCTCTCACTATGACGAGACTGGTCTTAGGACTCCCTTTCCTTAGTTTGGGGATGGTCCCATAACAAGGTAACAAGGTTTACATCAAAAAACAATTTTTAAATTTTTATTTCGAGGTACAATTTATTTGTAAAAGTGGTGAAAAATCTTAAAACATCACGACTGTAATTCGAAAACTATAATTTTCTTCGATTTTGTGCCCGTTGTCACTTTTGATCTACACATTGGGAGCTACAGTTACAAAATTTCAAGAATTTTTGGCCGACAACCATTTTCCATAAGGGTTCTGCGGGGTCCATGGTACACCACTACCGAATTTGGGCAGTGATCCACGTCTTTTGCTATCATTGCTTCATTGCTATCTATCACTGTCTCATTGCCTCAACTGCCACGAGTATTGCTCTCATTACCCATTCACTGCCTTAATTCTCGATTCACTAGGGATCAATAACTCACCAAAAAATATGCGGTGCTTTCCTGTTTTTGGGAATACATACTTCCAAAAAACATCAGATATTTCCAAGTATTTATTCCCGACTATTTTGAAAGTATTTTTAATGTATTTCTAAGGAAATTCCAGTATCTTAGTGATTAGAGTTTTGAAATAACGCACCAATAACATTAATCACAATCCACATTTTCACCAAATTAGTTGTCAATGCATTTTTTACAAAAATAAATGTTTTATAATGTCTAGAGAAACAAAAATTAGATTATTTTTGATATAAGATGTATAAAACAAAGACCTTTAGTAAACAACATTCTATTTATGTGGACGACTTAAATGTTGACTTAAAGTATGGCAAATGCGGTGACAAAATTGATCCACTAAATAAAACAATAAATCGTGTTTATTGTTTCCAGCCTTACTTTGTGGAACTCCATAATCATAAATAAATAAATCATAATAAAAAAAATAAATAATGTGTGATATCATTTTGAGAAGGACTTGATCCAAGGTTTTTTCTATAAACTTACTGTATGGACGGTGCGAAGGGAACTAGAAAAGTTATCTACCTAACCTAGAAAAAAAATTTCAATATAATCTCCATCGACATGAACATACTTACGCCATTCTTTCGAAAAGGACCCTCCCTATACTACTATAGAAAAAAATATCTTTGCTTGGTTATTAAAATATTGTTCAATAAAATCTGCTTCAAGTGTCTATCGGTTTAAAAACGCCGTTAAAAAAGTCCGACGGTACCATGTCTGGGCTATATACTTTCGCAGCTGTAAGCACGGTCGCCATGTCGTGGAGAAGAAATACATTCGATTGGGACGTTTGTTGTCTACGGCTTCACGCAATCTCTTTAGAGTATTACTGTAGTCTGCATTAATTGTAATGCCTTTCCACATGTACTCAAATTAACTCAATTAATAGAATGCCTTCGAAGTCCCAATATTGTTGCCATGAGTTTTCTCAAAAAGAATTAGTAGATGTCGCTTAAATAGCAACAATAAAATCATGCACAAATGCATTGCTTTTCGGAGTTATGCGCTTTTCATGTGAATCCGACGATAAGTCAAAAAGCCAAACAAAACGATGAGATTAATTTTAAGTAGTTAAATACTATTGGGGATACTAGATGGCGAAGAGAGCGATTAGGCAAGTAGAGCCAACCAGTAAAGCCTACGAGCTTACGTCTAGAATATGAAGTACCTACATATTCTTGACGTCACAATAGTAGCCGAGGGTTGATTATAGTCTCTCATGCATTTATTGGGAAGAAGCTTTATTTTTGTCATTTATCAGTGCATTTGTTACTGTTACTAATTGTTTTTTAACATAACTCTTTAACATTACATTCCACGTGATAGATGGAAAGAGTTGCTTTGGATTGCTTTTGAACGAACAATTAAAATGTATAAAGTTGCCATTTTCTATAATTTGCTTAATAAAAATTCAGGCAACAATCTCTTCTGATTTTTAACGAGGCGAGTTACGATGATTAGGCATTGTAGATATTTAAAACGAAAACTTAATAAGCAATCACGTTCATGTTTGCAATCACGTTCAGGTAATAAAATTATTTGGATACAATCTTAATATGTAATTTTAAATCTCCAATTAGTATATGAAATTTTTAAGTTATGTTACCTTGAATTAAAGCAATCAAATGCTTGAAATGTTGAACCTCTAAAACTCTGAATTCCGAAATAAAAAATACCATGTGTACTTTTTACGAATTTATTAAGCAATTCCAAAACATAGCCATTCACCTTTTGTTATTTCGTCATGTTCATAGCTTTTTTAATAAATTTTGAGCCACACAAAATTTTCTTTCGGTTATTTATAAAATATTACCTAGACCGAGACCGTAACCCAAACAAGTAAATAGAACTACAAAGAAGTACAAAATAATTCCTAGAAGATTTTCAAGAAGTATTAGAATTTTGCGAAGTGCACAAAATTTTGATTAGAGGTTACCCCTCGGGATCCATTATGCATTTCTTGTTTCTAAAAACAAAATAAAATCTACCTTCTGAACCCAAAGAATTTTTGAAGTTTTTTACAATGTATTTATTTCGACATTGTCATGTCTATTAATCTGATTTAGGTCGTTACCAAGTACATTTATGGAACTATAAAATATAAATATACTCTTCATTCACTATGGCAATATCTTGGGTTTTTGACCAAAAATTCTCAATACGTAATATAGGATAGTATTAATCATTCAAAGTTATGTTAAAATTAAATACTACGTATGTTTAATTTTATTTTATTATAATCATAAATGGACTCGAAAATGTAAAATTCAATTGTGATATATTGAACGATGTCATATTGTTCGTGAATCATCGTTATATTTCGTATTTCACTAGGCTCCAATAGACACCTCGTACTTTCTTGGATAATTCCTCTTGCTTCCCCAAACGTCTTTTATACTTCCTCGTAATTCCTCATACTTCCCCTTAATTCCTTTCAGTTCTCCATACTTCCTCTTTTTGCTTAATACTTCCCCGCTGTGTACACCATACTTCCCCAGTGGTTTATCCCTCGCAACAACGCTTTTTATCATTCATTCACACTGCCCTTAGAAAAACCGCAATATAATTCCAATGATTTGCAATAATACTTTATTTCTCTTTATTTCTTCATTTCTCACTTTATGTGAGAGTTTCAAGCTAGCTATTCTTCTATAACTTATACTTAATATCACATCATTTAATTGCAAACAAGAATATTTAATAACTACATCAATAACTTTTCTATGACCAAATATAGCACCATCCTGTTCGGAAATTCCCTTCCGCTAATTGCATTCCAATAACTGATATAACCAATAGAGTCGGAATTTCTAATCGATATCTTTTCATATTCAGTATTTCTAAAAGTACAACAAAACAAATCTTTAAGCTATTATTTCAAGTACAGAAATCCCGAAATTCTGCGAAATCCTGCAAGTCGACGATTTTAAAATTAAATATTCTGAAACCTCGAAAATACTCCGAAATGCGTGCATTCATGACGCTTACAAACTTCAAAACCTGCAAAATGTTTGAATTTGTAGAACCTGCAACTTAAAATTCTAAATTGCAAAGTTCTAAAACTATCAAACATTGATAAGTTATAATGTTATGTTATAAGTTCTTGGGACTTTGTAACTATTTGAACTCTGTTGAAACCTATGAATCTATGAAGTTTCTAAGTTCTGCAACTTTTAAATTTGAATATAACAAAGTTTAAAATTCTCAAAACACATATTTTATGAATCCCTTGAAACCTATCCAAACTAAAACACTCAAATATTGAGTCTCCAAAACTTCTGATACTTTCAGAGCTCTCAATATCTGAACTTTATTCTTAATTCTTGGATCATGCTTTTTAAATGGTGAATTTCTGAAAAGCTAAAATTATGTGTTATTAAAGTTTCAATTATTTGAAACTTTTTATGTTTATTATGAATGTTAGATGCAGATGTAGTGTTACTTCAAAAATTCATTAGTTTATTATTTTAGTAATTTACTGGATAAGTATATTTTTAGTTGACTTTGAAACTATTGATTTTTTTTACAAGAGTCTCAATTTCTAATTACGCAAAACGTTATCTAATAATATTCATTAATCAAGGAGAGTCTTTTTTTTAATTTTTCTCTTGAACGCCATATGTTAAAATTAACATTAACTTATTATTCTTCATCAACATTTTATAAAATATTATACAGTTGTAAAAATATTATAATGGCCTTTATTGACTATGATAATTATTATTAATGGGAGTAGGTCAATAAGTTATTACTATATTTTTTATAGATTAATGTCATACTACGCACATTTTCTAGATTAATGCAAAATTAACGAAATTGCACAAACCATGCAAAACGTCACACAATAGACATAAATAACAAAATATAAAGACGTCAAATAGATAAGAATAGTAATTTAAATGTACTCGTACCTGTATATACGTGTACTCTACGAGGGTTGCGCTGAAAATTGTTAGTTATAAAAAGACCGTTGCATTTTTTAACAAAAAACCTTTATTGTTTTTCAAAATAATCTCCATTCAGACTAATACACTTGTGCATTCTTTGAAACCACTTTTTAAAACATTCGGAAAATTTATTTTCTGAAAGGTCCTCAAAAATTCTTAGAAATTCTGTAACTGCTGCATCTGCGCTGGAAAATCTTTTATCTCGCATCATTTTCTTAACAGTTGGAAACAAAAAAAATCGCACGGCGACAGATCTGGGATATACGGAGGATGAGAAACCAATTGAACTCCCGTATCTTTCAAAAAATCCAATGTTCTGGCAGCAGTGTGGGAGGATGCGTTGTCATGATGGAATAAGATGTTACGCAAACCGGTCCTTTGGCGACCTGTCTGTAATTTCGCAAACATCTGTGGTAAAGCCACTTCGCAGTACCATTCAGAATTAACAGTTCCGCGATCTTCAAGTGAAATAACAGCAACAGGACGACTTCGGCGAAAAAAAACAGCAATCATTTTCTTATTGACGCTTCTGCCACGAATTACTTTTGTGGGCAAGTCTTCATCTTCGAATACCCAAACACTAGACTGCTGTTTAGTTTCAGGGTCGTAACTGTATACCCAATATTCGTCACCAGTTACAATGTATGCCACTTGCTTGGAAGCTCCTCCGTCAAATTTTTGCAACATAAATTTACACCAGTCTACTCGAGCCTGTTTTTGACTTTCTGTGAGCAAATGCGGTATCCAACTGCTTGCTAGCTTTCTTACCCCAAGATGTTTATGCAAAATGGTATTCACCGCCGAGGATCCAATCTTCACTTCCTCCTGAATCTCCCTATAAGTAATATTTCGATTGGACTGAATCAAGCTTGCCACACGATTAGCATTTTCTGAACAGGCAGCTTCCGCAGGTCTTCCAGGTCTTGCTTCGTCTTCTAGCAGCTCTCGCCCTCGTCGAAATTCGCGGAACCAATGACTAACAGCGGTTAATGAAGGGGCAGCATCACCAAAATCTGCTATCGGATTTTCATGGCTTTGCTGGTATCCTAACTGTCTTTTATAGTCGTAGAAAATCATAGCTCTAAGGGCAGTTCGCGGAAAGCTCATCTTAACTGAATTAAAAATGCACAACTACTTATCTTACAAAATTAACTACTGCAATGGTCACTTTTGAGCCAAAGAGAAAACAATATGAGAAGGTGCATTCGAGTATAAACTTTGGAGATTTATTGTTCATTTGCACAACAATTCAACCAAGTCTGTGGTTCTTGAATATTATTAAATAAAACATAAATAATGTCTTAACGTAGTGCTCAGATTAGAAAACTTAATACAAAAATGAAATACGATAAATCAAGTTGGAATAGCATATCTTTATTAGAATACAAGAGTTTATAGTATCAAATACACATTCGGATGGTAGGAGAAAGGAGATCTTAGTCAAAGGTCAACCTGAAAAAGAAAATTTTGTACATTAATTAAGGATATCAATGGATCATATTAAATCAAGACTGCACTTTCAATAATAATGCAAAATTGAAATTTTAAATAATGAAATTAGTTGTTCATAACTATAGAAATATGCATTATTGTTGAAAGGGTAGTAAGAATGATCAAAGAAATGTGATATCCTGATAAAAATAAAATAAAAATTCAAATAAATGAAATATAGGTTTCTCAGAGAGATATGAATAATAAGCTTTTGTTTGTGAAAAAACATGGTTGTTTTTGTAAGAAGCTCTTAAAAAGGAAGTTAAAAAGTTAATAAATATAGAATAAAAGTCTTGTGTTTTATTTGGAAAAGGAATAGTTAAGGGTAAGAAGTAAGGGAAGATAATAAATTACTAAATAAGTTTGGAAAGAGAAGATAGAAGAAAATTTAGAATATACCATAAAAGTGGGGGTAAAATTTATCATAAATAATAAAAGGAAGGGGATAGATATAGAAAAGTAGATTTTAAGTAGTTCAAGAAAAATAATTTAACATAGGAGTGAGACAATTTAAGAAGATTAGCAATACTTAATGTGGTGTGGAAGATTTAGTCAGTAGCAGTTCCTGTTGGAGGTATACCAGTAGATTGAGAGGCCAATTCAAGATTAACCGAAGAGACTTACCGGAGGTGCAGAAGGAAGTATAAAGTTACCTATTCAACAAGGACCGATAGAAGAGTTAATAGGTTTGTGGTCCATCATCATCATAGAGTGCAGAGGTGGTCTGCAGATCCTGTTCAACTTCAGTCGTCGGTGTGTCTTGGAGGAAGAGTGAAAATTGCAAGACGTGTATGTGCAGTGAAAGTGCAGTTAGATAAAAGGAAAAAGGAGTGGTTTTATCCATTAACATTCTAGGAAGGAATAAATGTAAGTTGACTGGGTAAAATTTCTTTCTTTTAACATCCAAACAAAAGAGTAGTAAATAAAGAGGTTAAATAAATAATTGATTTGTTATGCTTACTTGATTTTATATGCATTAAGTTGGAAACTGTCATGTATGACAGTAAGATTAGTTAAAGGTTCACAAGTTGAAAAACAACTTGTGAAACTTTAACTAATGTTTGTATTTATATTATATTTCATGATTATAGAGTTCCACAAAGTAAGGCTGGAGACAGTAAACGCTATAGTTTTTAATTAATCTATTATATTACAATTAATTAAATTATTAAAAATTAAAAGACGGTGAAAGTTATTAAATTACTATGTCGAATGGATCGATATTGTGTTAGATTAGTTTCAACCAAATTTTATCAAATTCGATGCAGAATTAACAAATTTATTAATTACTTCATGTACAGCTACAAACATATTCAGTTCTTCAAGATAAATAAATAATAACCTTGTTAAAAGAATTCCCAACCATTATTAGTACTAGACATTTGGTTTGAAGGAGTGTAATTTCTGCGGCGGCATAGAGGGAATACCACAATTACACATAGTCGTCCTTCGCGTAGTTAACTGCAATACATCAGCCGCCTTTATGGAATTATTGTTTTATTTAGGTATCATTGAAACGTAATCTAAAATACTGCTAATGTTTTTCTATATCAAAATAGTTTTTTTAATAAACTTAAAACTACATTATTGAATTAAATTGGAATAAGTAAATAAAAACTTACAATCATGCACTGAATATTAAAAACAATTTTTTAAAAGTTTAAGAAGAATTTAACTTAAAACTTTTAACAAAGATTATTTTTAATATTTAATGTGTAATTATAAGTTATTATTTATATTGCTTATTCCAATTTAATTCAATTAGTTTTAAGTTTAGTAACAACCTTTTGGATGTAGAAAAGCATTAGCACTATTTTAGATTAGGAATAAATGGTACCTAAATAAAATAATTTTATGACAGCTGCAGCCAACTGCGCGGAAACCGGGCGACTGCAAAATGATATTACATTGAGATATGTATGTGTAATTCTAATAGTCCCTCTCTTCATGTGCAGGAATTATACTCCTTCATATGTCTAATACTAAATAGTTGCGTTGTATGTATACAAACTAAAGATTTTATACTCAAATTTATATAAATTCTATTGTTAAACTTAATAGTCAAATAAATTATTATTTTCCTGATATCATTATTGTTTCTAATGGGTTGGGAATTTCTGAAAAGAAAGATAGAAGCTAAGTAAGTACAACATACGAATTGTAGAAAAAGCATTTATTGATAAATGTTGTTCTTCTTTAACTTTCAGCTCGATTATTCGTGAGTGGGTAATAAATGATAACTACTATTAAGTTTCTAAAAATTTTGCTTTCACGAAGGTAAAATATTTTTTTATGGTTATAATTTGAGTGTGATGTCTCACAGTGATTATTGTTATGAATACTATACAATGTCTGAATGAATAGTATATAATTCAAAACCGAAACACTGTAAAACATTTCTTTGACTATTACATATATAGGTACCTTTTTAGAAATATACTTACTCAACGCTTTTAATCATCTCTCAACAGTTTATTTTTATAATTATACTATAGTAAATAACTTAGGATTAGGGATTAGTATTAGATGCTCTGATGAAGATATCCTGGTTCAAACTTGCCATACCTGCTCTACTGTTACTAACAGTAAAAGAATAATAACTATGTTGAAAATACATCATTATAGGGCTGAGGGGATTCTTTTTTTGATGACGTGCGAGTCCATAGAGCAATGTAACATGTTATCATTGCAAAAGTTTCTTATCGAGCTACTGTCCTCAGTGTGAATAACACGAATTATCTCGATCAGTTTTGCAGCAGTATGAATCCGTATTCAAAATGTATTATGCAACTTTGACAAAAGCCACGTAAAAAGACATGTAAAATAAAAAAGAACACTGCAAAATTTCTTTTTTATTATTAATTATATTACTATTACCTGATAGGATGTTAATTTTTCAAATACGTGTGTACTATTATAATAATAGTTAGGTATTTATTATTTAATTACTGATATGAAAATAAAATACATATTTTTAAAACCGTCAAGTACTTATTTTGATATTTCTGTGTGCATGTGTGTAAATTTATTAATGATTATTATCTTTTTCATAAATAACAGTAAAAGAGAAATGTTACAATCTGTTTCGGTTTTGAATAATATACGTACGTATTCAGATACTGTATTTTAATGATAAATGTGGTGACATCACGTTAGAATCATTCACAATCATAAAAGAATATATTTTTTCTTTCCCGAACGCAATCTTTTTTAGAAACAATCTCACTTATTATTACCGATCACGAGTAATCGAGCTGAAAAGTTTAAAATAGGACAAGCTTTATCAATAGAATGCCCTACATTTATTTGATCTTTTCCAATTCCTACGTTATACAGTTTTTATGCTTGGAGTATTTTCTTTTCGGAAAATATTTCACACTTTTATTAGAGAAAATAATCATGGCTTTAAAGTAATCATTTAATAATTAGAAATTATTTGATTTAATGATAGGGTTTATATAAATACGAGTATAAACACTATAGTTTGTATACACAATAAATTAAAAATTATAGACTTTGTTGCGAAAATAGATTTTATTTCAAGTTATTATTTTGAGCATATGTAATTCTTATTTTTAGTATGTAATTCTTTTTTTTATAAACACAGAATGCCAAATAATATTCCAAATTCAAATACTATAATAATGCTAAAATTAGTCTTGTTTGTGAACAATTAAATTTAAAATATATAAACTATGTTGACTGTTAGGTTATTGCAGTTCTTACTCTAAGAGATTTTAAAAACTTTGTAACAGAATAACTTTCTAGGAACTCACCTTTACGTTAATAACTTAAATGTACATACAGTGGTGGACAAAAAATGGAAACATCAGCATTAATCAAGTTAATGCTCCTTTCTAATTTTACACGCTGTAAATGAAGTTTAATGCTATGAAGGTTAGTTAAATGTCAGAAACTTTTGGTAACAACCGACAAATATATTAAAAAATGATATCAGCAATCTTGATTTTAATTCAATATATCCATTTACAATAGCAAAAATTGGTGTTTCCATTTTTTTCAGCCGCCAGTGTATCTTGATTTGGAACCAGTAGGTTAAAACTAAAAATTCTAAAACAGGGTGGTCGAATGTACTGTTTGAAAATTAAATCTATAATGTTTTACTATTATACAGCTAAAACAAAAATCAAGGAAAATAACTGTAAATAACATTATTTTACTTAATGGTAATTAATCGCTGACCCGTTACTTATATAATACAAATTTAATAGACTGGCAAAAAGACATATATACAGTGATTATTTCAAATTTTCAATAAATTGTGAGTATTGGTGTACTTTTAAAACCAATAATAAATTCAATTCATAATTCTTGAACAAAATCATCTATTATAAAGCAAATTAACTATATAAAACCCTCGCAGAATTCCAACGAATTTCTTATTAGTCACATTTTTATATATTTTTTTAATTTTATAGAAACAATAATTTTATTTGTAATTGATAATCTATAAATAATCTTATAATTTTATAGATAAAATGTAATTTCCATTTTGATAATTTTATTATATTTATATTTTAAACGTAATTATGTATTCCTCTTTTTTTAGAATATTTTTAGAAATAGTGTACATCGGCTGGAAACACGTGATCTTGGTAATGTAGAGGTGTAAAAGTGTTCATAAAAATAGTGAAACGATGTGATAAAAAGGGAAATATTGTAATAAAATATCATTTTATATAATATTCATATTATATTCATATAAACAGCCTTGGTAGTGTACTGTCTAGAGTGCTGGACTTTCACCCAAGCGGCCCGCGGTCGATTCCCGGTGCCGGCAGATCTGGTTAAGGTTTTCTGCAGTTTTCCTTAGCTGTGACACAAATTTGGGATTTGCGCTATTCCATCTGTAAGTCGCCTGCAACCGCATTTAGGGCCTACGTAATAATAATAATCGCCCCCTCCCTCCCGCACAAGCTTATAGCTTCTGGGGCCTGGTTTCCAGGCTATGGGTTGTAGCAATCATTATTATTATTATTCCTCTTCTATATCGTATCGTTTCACTATTTTTATAAACGTTTTTATATCCCTATACCATGCGTTTCCAACCGATATAGCAATTATTAAAGTTTTAATATTTTACAGTAAAGTAACCTCCTAGTCCACACATTACTAATTTTTGGTACAACTCTAATTGACTAACATCTACATGATAAAAAATGCCCCAAAGCATAAATTGCAATTACCCTACGTAATTACGTAAAATAAAGGTTTGAATGGTTGACTGGTTTTGTGGCACAAAGAAACCAAATATGAGCAGTAATCAATTTTAAATTGCATCCTACAGTAATAATTATACATTTAAACAAACACTATAGTATAGATTTATTATCTACACAAGCTCTCGTAATTATTTATATTTTTAATATTTAAACATTCCTTAAAGTTTAAAAACCAGTAGAAAATTTAAAATCTCAAATACTGGTATTTTTTTAACATTTAATAATGATGAAATTAACTTTACAGTTATCAATATAGATATTCTATTTTATTAATTAAGTGTTGAAAACTTGCTTTATAAATATTTTTTTACTAAATAAATACACAAAATGTTATAATCATTGAAGGGAAATCATATGATCATGTTCGATAATGTGAATCATATGATGATATATATGATCTTGTTAAAATTACAACTATTAAGTGTTTGGTACCTCACACCATATAATTATGGAAATGTGAGTGCTATTATAAAGATAAACTTATGTATAAGTGTTTCCGCTGTTTATAAAATCGTTGACTTCAAACTAACTAACCTACATCTTTAATTTTTTATTTAAAAAGAAGGATATAAAATATTATATAACATAATATTATAATGTAATATTAAATTATAATATAATATTAGAATATACAGTCAAACTTCCATATTACGAACTTCTATATAGCGAATTTCTCTATATAACGAATTTTTGTGCCCTTTTAGAAAAAATACATATAAAAGTGTCTCTAAATAACGAAGTAAAATTTCTATTTATCGAATTTTTTAGGCCAAACTAAAATAAATTTTTCCAGGTAAATGTATGTATTATGCATCAATCTTTCTTTCTTAGCAGCAGTAAAAGATTATAAATTTAGCCATCTTCCAAGAAGCCTGCACACATTTTTAAAAACCTGTAATCCTTATAAAATAATTTTGTAAATTTGTTTAAATGGAAATTCTAAGAAGGATTAAAATTGTCATTAAAAGGTTTACAGCTGGTTTATCTTTACATTCTTACTTTTTCAAGGAAGTTCCGAAAATTTATCTGAATGAGAGTTCTAGGAAAGATTAAACTTCGATGCATTATACACATTGTTACTTGTCTAAATGGAGATTCCACCCCTCTAAGAAAGATTACAATGCAATTCGCATTTACGTAAAGTTCAAAACTTGCATTGCAAATTTTTATTGTAACTTTAGTTTTGTGAGAGAACAGCTCTACACTAGAGTACAAAAAAAATCAAAGCGAAAGTATTTAACCATTATTGAGAAAATCAACGTGTTGCGGGAAATTGATAACTGTACACAAAAAAGACAAACATCGCGGATTACGGCAAAGTTTGGAACTCCTGCCAGTAGTTTATCGACTATAATAAAAAATCGCGAATCAATTTTAAAATTAGTTGGTGAACATACAGCAAAACGTGCTAGAACTTATGTTTACGACGCCGTAGATGAAGCAGTTTTAAAGTGGGTGCATTTAATTCGCGACAAAAATGCACCATTATCACAATTAATTAAACACAAGGCATTACAGTTTGCGGAATCACTCGAATTAAAACGAAAGCATTAAAATAATATTTACAAAAGGTGATATTTCTTTATAACGAAATTTCCCTATAGCGAATTTTTTTCAGGATTTACCGACTTCGTTATATAGAAGTTCGACTGTAATATAATATTTCCTTTTTTTATCACATCGTTTCACTATTTTTATGAACGTTTTTTTATCCCTATACTAAGCCCATGCGTTTCCAACCGGTATATATTATTTGATTATTCAATTTGTAACAACAAAAACTAATAATGAGAATTAGAGATTAGTATTATTTTCTTAGGTTAGTTAATTAAAATACAAAGATATTAGATACATTGCAAACATGTATTTATATTTATGTAGATAGATGTTTAGATATGTTAATTACATGTTTTATGAGAGTAATAAATAATAATTATAAGCAGTTAACAAGTTTACTTATGAAACTACACCTGAATAACAGAACGATGCATATACCTATTATAAAACCATAATTATTAAAATAAAGGAAATTAAAATGTCAATTTCGTTTAAATATCACTTAACATGTGCTAAAATCATATTTAAAACAGGCATAAAAAATTAAATTACCCTGAAAAAATGTTCATAGTAATAAGAAATCTTGATATTTACACACGTATTTATATTAACTATGCGGAAATAATTTTATTCAGGAAATTAAAATCGATGAATATTTGAACTTCTAAACCACAGACTTTAAAATTTTCATGCTCATAAATACGTAGTACTTTGGTTTTTCCAGTAGTTATATAAATTTTTTTAAATTATACTTAGAAAGCTTAAACATTCGCTTTGACAAGTTTAAAAAGCGTTGTATGTTGCAAAGTAGTAACTGATGCTGTGGCAAGTTCACTTGAAGTAACAAATTGTTTGAAACTGTCCAAGAAATTTGTTCAGAAATATTTTTTCACATTTAACTTGTTCGTAATTATTAAAAAATATATATTCGGCAGCTGTAAAATGACACCAGAAATCTAGCATGCGCTTTTTGATTTTAACAACTTTAGATTTTTAACAGTATTTCATGTTTCATATTTTAACAGATTTTCGCATAATTTCTAACAGTATTTCATGCAATTGCTCATTAGTAATATAATATAATATTTTATTAAAAATTAATATTGTAAATAAAACAATAGAAAAATCTACTATATTTTACCAGCAGCTGTAAAAATGTTAAATGAAGTAAAAATATATTTATCTGAACATTGACATGAAATTGGTATTACATAAATGCTTAATGGAGCTAAAATAATTTCTGAAGTGTTGAAATGCGAAGTTAGATTGCCTGTAATAAGCTCAGTAATATAAGACCTCGAAAACAGAAAAAGTATGAACAATAAATATGAGGATGACTTAACAACGAATCCCAAGTAGCATTTTTAGTCATCGCTACGTACCAGCAACTACCGGTGGAACTATTAAGTTTTTGCCACTAGTCACATGCACGTAATTGCTATGGTTTTGTTACGTGCCTGGAACCAAACTGGAGAACAATTTTTAGGTAGCAGATACGTTGCAGTAACCTTTCTGAAACTTGTCCAGCTACGTAGCGGAAACATGGCGGCGTAGTAATTGCTACTTTCGCAAAACTTCTTTTCTCTTTACATTTTAACAACTTTAAAGTAGCTTCGGGCAAGTTACTGTTACATAATACCACTTAACGACTTTGAAGTAATTTTACTAAGTGACAATACCGTTCCACATACTTTGAAAGTTACTTAGAAGTAATGGAACTACATAGTTCCAATAAATAGTATACACAACTTCACAATTACTAAAATATTCCGAATTGAAGTAATTAAACCTATAAAGTCATAAATTTAGTTGTAGTTACGTAACAACTATTCAAAGTTCCCATCTCAGTTACTTCTACTTAGATGCTGCTTGGACAGTCCTTACAATTTATTATTAAAGGTATTTTTTTTTAATTAACTATGTGATTAATATGTTTTACTTGAAACAAGTCTGTGGACATATCGCCGAAGGTAGGTCAAAATGACGAAAAGAGGTTGTGGACATATCCGAAAGCGGACAACTAAAACGACGCCGAATAGATCGGAAACAAATCGGACAAATCGCCGAACGTGGTCAAAACACTGAAACTGATCTATGGACAAGTTGGCGAAGCATATTTGTACAGTGTACACAGATGGCAGAGCACCATCAAATCGCTGAAACCTGATTGTGCGCAAATGACAGACGTGAACAAAACGCCGAAAAGTATAAAATGATAAAAAATGGATAGAGCTCTTTACTGAAACTATATGTTACATACCAATATTGAAACTTTAATTTAAAAAAAAATCTTGCCCCAAATTTTCGAAATTATTTCATGGCTCTTGTTGTACTTTAATGTTTCCGTATTACGTATTATACAGAATGCTCTACACGTGTTTCGATGTGTTAGACCTTTTTCTAGAACTGGCTCGAGGGTATTTGCCAGAGAACCGAAAGTATCCTACTGAAGTCGCCAACCAACACTTAGTAATCCTTACGATCTGTTTTTAAAGGTTTCTTTAAATAAATCTACAGTGAGGATGTTCGTAAAACTTGTCTGATCAACGACAATAATTATCGTTTAGCTATTTCTTTCTATTTTATTAATGCTGTTCAAATATTTTTAATGTAATGTAATGTGAGTACAAGGGGCGTATATAAAATTTAAAATGCGATTTTCTCGAAAACTATCAGGAAATGGCCACATGTTGATAACGAAAATAAGTTCATTACAGTTATCCCTCATTACGAGGGGGTTAGTCCCAAATAACTTATTTTACGTTCAAGTTACTTATTTGATCTCGGCGATTTGCCCACAGATGCATTTCGGCGTTTTGTCTGTGTTCAATGTTTTGTCTAAAGATACCTTTCGGTGTTGTTGACTACTTTCGGCGATTTGTCCACAGTTGAGTTTCGGCATTTTAACCACTTTCGGCGATTTGTCCACAGATGTGTTTTGACCACTTTCGGTGATTTGTCCACGATTTGGCTACAGCCACCTGTATGTGAGTTTGACGAAGTTGAGAGTTCGGCATCGACGTTTCCTATCTATTCGGCGATTTTCCCACTTTCGGCGATGTGTCCAGTTCCCATTTGTTTGTTTATCTTATCCGTGAAAGCGAAGTTTGTCCCTTCCCCAAGTGAAAATACTTCCGATGTACTTGCATTGTATGGATTTACAAAATAAATTAACAGATGCATCAATAAACCGGGTTGTGTAACGAAATTTTGCCAAGCTACTAAACTTATCCTCTTTAGGTGTTTATTTTTAAACCTGTTAATAAGCGTTCGAATTTGTTAATAATGACCGGGACTCTTGCTGAGAGTGAGAAGTTATTTTGAAAATAAAAATTATAAAGGGTTAAAATGGTATAAAGCATGAACTAAAGCTCAGAAAGACACAACCTGGGAATAGTTAGCGCTGAAATGAAAGTTAATTAACTTAGATTTTTATGATAAAGGATGTTTTAAAAAAAATGTATGAGAAAACTCCCTTGGATTTAGTTTCCCACTTTCCCTATTATACATATTTATAATAAAATAAAATGTTCCATTAAATATAAATAAGGCCATGCCCTGTAGATAATCAAGGTCAACAGATATTACTTGTACAACTAATAACACATAATTACAAAACATACACAGAATAATAATCTTCTTCGATTGACAATCACCGATTCCAATTTGCAGTTGCAATTAACAGTCATTAATGCCGAAAAGAAAATATTCTAGTACAGCAACGTTCAAACACCTTTTTTCTATCCCAAATGAGTATTTAATTAATATGATAATCATAATTATCAATTTGTGTAACATAACCAGAAAAACGTGTGAACAAACACATCTCGCCTTCAATATAGCATATAGGTGACGTTTTATTAGTAGTTTTCGCTCACATTTTCTAATATAATTTGCTGACTAATATCATAAGGAGTGTAACTTTAATTCACTCAATCTCCATAATGGTAATCACTAATCATAATAGAATATACAATAATGAATAGGTACAGCATATATATACGTAAATGAGAGACATATGTATGTGAACATAATTTAAAGGCGACGAAATGTCTATAAGAAACTAATGATCTTTAATCTCTGCTTACTTATTTCATCTTGTCGACGCGATTATTATGTAAATCACGGAAGAAACTTAGAAGGTCGACGTAAATGAATTTTTTTTTTGAAGTCTGACCTGAAGCACAACAAAACAAACCAGATAAAGTTATAAATTTTATACGAATGAGTTAAGATATGACAACCATTAATCATTTTAAACACCTGTTAAGTATAAAACGATAAGCAACATATAAGATACGATCATACTTTTTATGGATTATATTATGGTAGCGGAAATTATTACATGAGAAACAATTAGTTAATCGAGTCAGGCATAAATACTAAATTGTATTATAAATAACGTGAGGTATTACTTCTATAAATGTGAATTGAATTGACAGTCTCGTTTGGCGAAAGGAGATAAATATTGTTAATAAAGGATAGAAGAAGTATTCCATAAAAAAAGAGAGTCGTCTTCATCTGCAACTTAAAACAAGTAAGATTGAATTTTTATTTCTTTTATTTGCATTAATTAGTTTTGTTCTTTTCATTTTCGAACATTCAGTAGTATGAATTACTGCTACCATATATAGACGCCGACTTTTTAATGAGGGCTGGCCAGTTTAAAGTTGTAATGTTTTTATACTATTGTTTGTAAAATCTCCCCAAGTAAATACAATTATTATTTCTGTTTATGATTTGTTTATTACTTTAACTCATATCCCCAAGATAAAAAAATACATTTAGTCCTTTTTTAAAAGAAAATCATTTACATTAGTGCAACTTAAAATAAGTGTGACGCGCTCTGGCATGATTCCATAGTTTAGTTAGCCACAGCGGGGTGATAATAACCACAAGTCGCTGTTGCAACAGGTTCGTTTCCAGCTGGCACATAACTTCCCATTTTATTTATATTTTTACAAAACACAAAATTTAAAATAGTAATTTCTCTCTTCAATAATATTCAAAAGTAAGAAAATGCATACAACCAATAAAGCGCATGTTTTAGTTGTAACATAACCTTCAATGCTTGCTACACATAATACTAGTTGCATGTTACTGATGATACTTTAAGGGATGTGCCGGTGCATATTCAAATTAGATAAAATTCAAAAATTAATTTAATTTAATCTGCAAAAAACTGTGTAACACTCAGACACGCAGAACGACCCAGTATTTGCATTTTCAAACAGAAATAATCAGCTACCTTACCTTTTTGTTGAAATATATTAATAAGTTTACATACAAGTAAATAAAAACAAATATAAAAAATATAAATAAATATAGAAAAAAATATGTAAATGTATAAAAAAATATGTAAAAATAAATATAAAAATAAATAAAAAAGAGAAACAAATAAATCAATGATCAAACACAAATAATATATAATTCCCATTAATGATGGCCCCAAACTCTGAATACAACATGGAATAGCATAGAAGCAATGATTTCTGCCAAATCACTTATTTTGTACTACTGTCAACATTCAAAACTTACAAAAAGATACAAGTGGGTGGTATTTTAATCTATAATTATTAAATACACTAAAATCAATCAAATAAAAGCCATGATAAGTAGGAATTTATCAATTCACATGCAATTGTCTTTTTCACTTAAACGAAGTTCACTTAAGATTTAACGTTTAAAATTTAAAAACCGCTTATTTTTATACTATTATTTATCAATAAAGTTTTGTAACTAATAGAGAAATATACGAGTCGCTAAGCTACAATCTTAATCCTAAAAAAAGCACTTTTAATTGCAGGAGGAATAATGGTATGTATTATTCGGATTAATAGCGACTCACACCATTTTCTGCAGCTTACTCGGTCTTCGCCATAATATCCTTAATTAACATACAACCCTTAAAAAGGTTTAGTTGAAAAGAAAACCGTACTTATAAAAATGTTAACAGCTAAGCAGAATTTTCGTGTAGATACATACGTTCAAATGTGAAACATAGCTTTTAACCCGGAACAAAAACAAAGCCTCGCGATTGCGCGACAGGGAAACAGAAATTATTTTCCCAAACTAAATTACATTTCAAATTTTCAAAAAATTATACTTACGTTACGGTAATGCTCAAAATTGCCACACTTTGAGATCTTATCTTTACAAATTTAAATTTCAGGTCGTAGGTATTGTTTCTAATAGCTTCGAATTGTAAAAGAATAGATAAAGGTTTAAGACACAAGAAAATGCATATATTTGGGCGCCATCTGATTATGAAAGTTCGATAATGATAGTAATTAAAATAATGACCTGATGCCATTAACCAGAAACTGGAGTCAGATCTGATAAATTTAATTCAATTTGTTAGTCATATTTGGTGATGTCAAACTTAGATTGGATAAAATATAAATAAAGACTTTCATAATTATATGGGTCAATATTATTCAGTCTAATTAAGTTTAAAAATTACGTTTATTCATGAACCCAAAAAGTTAGAAAAGATAACAACTAGTCAAAAAAATCATTAAGTAAAATCACAATACCCTGCATAAGAGCTCTTAGCAAGTGGGAACGTTTTCATACAACAAAATTATAAAAATAATCGGTACATAAACAATAAGCAACTTACGCAATATTCACAACATTCAAAGAGTCAATAATTCACAATACCTTGTTCGAATCATTTAATTCACAAAACTAGATCAAAACAAACTTACACAATATTGCCTCTTACAAACACAGATATAAACAGTTATTACTGAACTGTAGAAACTGGAAAACTTCATAAAATTCTGCAATCACTCATAAACTGGAACTACGAAAGTTAAAATTCTCAATACTGTACTTCTAGGGAAATAGTCATTAGTAAAATTCCCTCTTTCAAATAACCGATACAGCCAAATAACTTGAATAAAATTGCTTGTTTAAATAGTTTTGTAGGAAGAAAAGACTGTCTTTATTAACAGTCACGTCCGCTGAAACGTACGATTTAAATTTTATTTAGTTTTAACGTTATCCGATTTCAAATTATATCCGGACAAGATTTTATAAAAACTTAATTCATTAGAATTCAACTAGGCGACGATAGTCATTCATATTATAACTGTATCCATTAGCGAGATCCTTTACAAAACTAAATTGCGACCACCAAAACACTAATTACACTCTACTTTCTTATCGGGAAACTGTATGGTATTAAACTTTAGGTTTCGGTAAAGATTGGTTCTATACAATCACTGTATTTACTGTACGTTAACATTAACTAAAACGCCGAAAAAATATTCTGAAAATGCCCTTGGCAATTGACTTTGAAAATACTAATTCATGGCGCGGGGCCCGAGACCCCTGCCTAACACGTGAAGGCGTCTCGCCCTGTGTGTGTTCTCTTACTTGCTTTATTAAACTCTGACTGTAAACTGACAGTAAAAACTAAAGATATTTAGACGGTAGACGGGATCTTAAGAGGGGTAGGCTTTCAAATAGGCCAACGAGAAAACAGCGCGGCTTGATTAGGCCAATGAAAATTGATTATTTTTACACAAAGAGCGCTCGAAAATTCAGGACTTTACTCTTGGCCGAAACCTGCACCATATGCAAAAAACAGACACTCGGTAAACGAAAATTTGTTTGTCTAGAATTGGCTGACAAGCACGTACACGGAAATCATAAATTTAAACCAAATAGGTTTTATTAGCATGTTTTTCGTAGAATCTCAACTGATTTAGATGGGAATATTCGCAAATACTCGCTCACATCGACGGAAATTGCTGACAATTTAGATTTTAAAAGACTAGTCTATTCGAAAATATTCTTTTTCCCAAGAACAATATGAAATGGTAGATACTAACACGTGTGAAAACAATACCTTTATTTGAAATAAGATCCGTAAATTCTTATAAAAACAATTTTATTAGTCTGAAATGCTTCTTTGAGATGACCTTTAGTATTGTATGGGGTTTGTTTTATGCAGTATACCAACGGTGATTTTAAATTGAAAGAAAATATATGAATACACAGGAACGCATTTAGAATTTTTTATTAAATATGCATACTAAATTGCATTATTTGAAAACCAACAAAAACGTAACGTTACAAATGAACTCGAATCCCTCAAATATCTACGAAAAATTGAGATCGTAACAATGTCTCACCGAATCTAATGTAATCAAGAGTATCAAAATATTACGTTACTAGCCTTTTTTTGGACTTGGAAGATGAAAAATTGGAAGATGGTTTCCGATATTTCGCAACAACAATGTTAATCTACAAGGTACGATACAAGATGCCGGAAGTAGAAAACTTTAATATGAGAATATGAATCAGAACACTGGCGTAGATAAGGAGGTTTAGCAGTAGTGAAGTAAAGCAGCCAAGAAAACACTAAAATATTTTTAAATGATATGTAATACAGCTTGTTGTAATAAACATATTAAAATTTGAATTTTGTGTTGCCTAATCTAAAGGAGAACTTTGAACAGAAAAATGAATCAATACCATTAAACGCGTTAGAACGGTTTTAAACCGTCCTGCCTGACGTAATAATATAGAAATGTCTGAAGCCATAACTAGGGCATTTGTCTTATTCAATATTTTATAGAGCTAAACAGATCTTTCGGGACTAAAATTTTTTGAGATCAGTATTTTAAAATTTCATAGAGCTTAGGCAAATACTTTAATATTATTAATACCGAAGACTGCCTATAAATTGTTTTTATAAATTTTACAGCGCCATCTACGCAGATGGATATGCTATTAATGGGTATTTTTTAACAGAAATCTGCAAAATTGGTTTTTTATCATATAAGGCGATTGTCAAAAGTGTCATTTTTTAAAATACAACAATCATATAATAAATTATAACCATATTTGCTTTTCAAAATCTCAGACTTGTCATAAAATAGTAACACGCCACACTGCTAGTGGCGCTTTTTAATTTTGTCTCCCATTCTTTTAAATGGTTTCTCGTATTAATAATATGAAATTATTTAGTTCTCGTAATATTTCAATGCATCAAAGACTAATCTTCATAATTTCAGTGTTCTAGAATTTTATTTTCTGCCGTTCAGAATTTTAAACTTTGAAGGTGCACAATTCATAACATTAAATAAAATCTATATATTATAAATAGATCTATCTATTATAGATCTATAACAGACTGTAGATTCTAGACTAAAGACTTTTACTACAACGATAATGACTATACTTGATAACAAACTGTGGATTATTGCCTATGTGTGAACTTTATCTGATAGATTGTAGACTATCGATCACAGACTACAATGTCCAGATCACAATCCATAAACTAAGTCTCTGACTTATTATATCTCTAGATCTATACACCATAAAATGTAGACCCTATAGTATGAATTTACATATTACCAACATTGCACATTTAGATCGTAAACTATAAACATCGACTGTATAATATAGAGTATATGTATCTATGTGTAGATTGTTGGCTATCGGTCACTGAGGACATAGTGCAGAATTTGGTTCATAGACTTGGTATATTATCTCATAAATCTATATATACCACAGATCAATATATAATCATGAGATCTATATACTATCAATTGTAGTCTGGACATACTCTACGCATTATAGATTACAAGCCAAATAATACAGTGGATGAAAAACTTTCCTACTAATACAGTCAATAGACTCGAGTAGAACCTACAGAGTGCAGATTATAACTCATAAATTACATCTATGATCTACTAGATCAAGTTATCATAGGTCAATATTTTATGATATAGATCTAGGTATGAATCTATATCCTCTATATTACAAATATATATTACAGATTACAGATCAAAGATTATATACTGTAGACCAAAGACATAGATCATAAATCACAGACTGTAGACTTGACTACATGTCACATAGTGCAGATTATAGTACCTAAATTAGATCTATGATCTACTACATCAGTCTCTCATGACGATAAAATCTATGTATCCTAAAATGACTACATACTACCGACCATAAGGCCGTAAACCAAAGCTATACTGTAGCCTGTCGAGTACTAGAAGACTTAATAGATTACCATCTGCTCCTAAAAGTGCGGATTTTATCCATGATCTACTCTCACGAAATAGCATAAATCAATATGTCATGATGATTCGATCTATATATTATAAAATGTAGACTATGTACTAGGAAGTACACTGCAAAAACATTGCAGACTACATACTGTAGGTAGACGATTGACTATAGACATCAGCTATGAACTATATATCATAGATCACAGACTGTAGGCTATCGGTCACAGACTGCAGATCTATGATTATAGATGTCACTATTAGCATGTCATTATTAGAGTCGCTGCATCTAGTTACCTAGACCACCTGGTCGATCAGAGTACCGCAAACCATCGCCATATTGGGGCAGAGAAGGGTGATTTTTAACAATGGACAAATTAAAATCACGTTTTACGTGTTTGCCATATTAGAGGTTTGAGAATAAGAAAAAACTTTTAAAGTGAACGTGGATTTGATTAAATTCAATACAGAACAAATAATGAACAATTTCGTGCTTCGTTTGCCCCAATATGGCGGCGGCTTGCGTTACTCTGGTCGACCAGCTGGCCTACGTAACTAGATGCAGTGACTCTAGTCATTATGACTAACTTCAATTTAGTATATTTTGACAATTTTCGTCAATTGACTAATAAATACATACATAAAAATAAGAATTCCGCTTTTCCTCCCTAAAGGAAAACAGTTTAATAAGCATGACAGATTGGTAGATCATTTATCGAAAATTAAATGATTGGCATCTACCGATCAGGTATGTGCTATGTGGGACAATTAGAGACACGACGAGATGAGGGGCGTTTATCGTTTTTTGATTTATCTTATAAAAGTTAATAAACATCAAGCAAAAACTTTTAAATTTATATCAGTCATTAATAATTCTATTTTATATTAATACAATACAGTAACGGCTTTTGTATGGATCCTTTTGTCCATTTTAAAACTAAATAATAAATATTTAGAATGTTTTTATTACATTAATTAATATTAATAAACTCATTTGTTGTTTATAAAGATAAAAGAACTGTCATGAAAGCAATGTCATACTTTGAAAATCTTATCTCATAGTTAAAGGGTGGTTCACACAATATACTAATAAAGCTAAACTCACAATACATTATTATTATTACTATGGGCGACAGACACGATGTCCTGACATTAGCACTCTCATTTCATTGAAGTGTTATCAATTTAACTGCCGCATGATAATCACATAAATGACGCTTGTTTTCGCAGACAGAAATCAAACGTTGGTAATGATAATATGAAATCACAACAAGACTGACACAAAACTTTATGAAAAAATGCTTGCTTTAAAAACCGGAAAGTCCCAGTGTATCAACTAAAGAATTCTGTTCGTTAACAGGGCTGTGTGAGGAAGGAAGACGAAAGAGGTACAGGTCCCTGGCGCCAGCGTCAGGGGGGACGACAAAAGTCTTTAACAAGTATGAAACTTTGGAAGATATGCAAATTCATGGTATATTTTAGGTGCAGTTTTATCTTTACACGGGCCCGTTCGTTAAATACGATGAACAGGTTTCGCTATACAGAAGATATCAACAGACACATAAGTGGTATGCTGTGGTGTAACGTTACTCCTAACAAATAGAATGTAAATAATGATACAAGTTATGATCCTCAATATTAATACAGCAAATAGCAAAACTTAAAGCGATATTAGCTACAAAACAAATGATCATTAATTGGCTTTTCAATTTCAACTACTGCTTTGGGGTGTTTAAATACCCCACCATACCAGTTGAGGGTTAAAATGCTTTTCTCAACCAGGGCTGTACAATTATGAGAATTATTATGTCAAATTTCAATTAAGAAACTTATTGTACTGGGCGTGACTGTTAATCGTACCCGTTTTAGTTATTCATATTTATAGTATTTATTATACGAGATAATAAAATTACCTGATTATAGAAAATTGTATTTTTTCTTCATCTGGAAAACCCATACGTATGTAATAGGAAGAACCTTTTTACGCACACTACTTCGAAAAATAGAAAAATATTGTGAGTAACAAATTTGGCCTTGATATGTGTACATATCAACACAAATCCATCAAAGATAAATAATCTTAGAAGAAATTTATTAAAAAAATAAATGTAGATAAATGGGATATTCTGATGACAAAGGTTGTTTTATATTATTTCTAAAACTTTATCGAAATAATGAAGGCTTAACATAAACTATTTCTTGTTATTAATGATAAGACTTATAAGAAACATAATCCTTGAGATTATAAAAAAGTGGTATTAATAAAATGTTTTGTTTTTGTTATATGCATAAATTTTTATTTCACTTTTAACAATGCACCATAAAGTTAAGAATTTCAGTTTAAAATTGCTGAAAATAAGTTTAGAACATGTTTTGGCCTTTTTAATTTCAATTATTGGTGATTTAGAATATCAAAAACAAACTTTTGGACGACTTCCATATTTTAAAGACAATGTAAAGGTTAAAGTTATTTTAATAATAAGCCTAAAATAAATTTTAATAGCACTAGAATATGCATTTCAAACACATCTTGCTTGCGTAAAATTCAGACACCAACACTTCCTAGAATTTAGCAGATTGGCTGCTCATGCCCAAAATGTCGGCAGTAGACACATATTACTTACAGCCCACAAAGTCTCAAAGTCTAGTAGGTATTATTTTGACGAAAACCAAAATATTAGAAAAAAGGTATGATTAGTTTAAAACAACTATTTTTGCAAATCTCTATTATTCATTTCTAAAATTAATAACGCGTAACCTAATTCTACGAAGGTGGTCATTTAGCAGTCTGTAGTAGTCAATACCCAGGTTATTATTATTATTTTAGTGACTTAATTCAGCAGGTGCTGCAATATATTACTTAATCATTATTGCCCTGACCTTCATTGAATGCAATTCCACAAGCATAATTCTTTTTTTCTCTTGTTTGTTTCAGAATATTGTTGGATTTTAAACTGTTCCAGTACAATAGCTCCAGGAGAAATCGCCTAATCATGTTCCACTTTAATTTAAATTTCCAAAAGTGCCGGCGCATTTAAAAATTAAATGATGTATTCGTTCAAAGACGATACTTGATTTATTTAAATTATAAAATCTTAAGTGGGTGATTTTATTGAAGATAAGAAAGAAGAAGAGAAATGGCGAATTTAACTATACCGAGCAGTGAGAACTATGGCTTGGGTTATCAGAATACTTTGGTAAGTACTATCCTATTTATTTATTACTACTATTTGCGGAATTGTTAAAGTGAGAGATTTTCACACTAATCAATCACAGTATAATTGGTCGAAACGTCCCCCCTTTTTTAAATTAATAGATATTTCACATAACTACTTATTATACTTTTGTTATCATCAGGCACTATGTTCATAATTTATATTCACACCCGAAAATCCATTATTATCTTTTCGCTATCAATTTAATAAAACAATTATGTATTATGAACGCACGTACCCATTTAATTAATAGTTCCGCACCTTCATAATATAAACACTGAAAATATGTGAATGGGAATGACGTCAGGTGCATGTAAATAAGATGATGACGTCTAATATGTAAAATGTAGCACGTGGTTTTTTACCTTTTCGTTTAAATTTCTCATCTTGAACAAGGTATTTACTTCAATAAGAAATGACCCCCAAAGGAAACCGGTAAGAAGTTCACGGACCATCAGAAAAAAGCACGTGAGATAATTAACACACATTTTATGATGTGCACAAACAGTTTGCACAATCAATTAGTATGTCGACTTGTATGACGCTCGGTTCTATACGAGAAAAAAAATTATTGGTAGCATGTTAAATTTTAGTTAACTTTTTCCTATTTAGATATTCGATGATGCAGCGATGAGGAAATTAATGCAGAAATTTTGTTTGATTTATTCATGAATAAATAATAATAATGATTACATAGTTTTTGTTGCTGTTGATCGTTTTTGTTAGGTATAATTATTGCAGATTAAATTAGAAGTGAAGTTATAATATATTTGGTAAATGCATAATTCATGTTAAGAATAAATAACGAGTTTAAAATTGTGAATTTATTTCATACGGAAATAATCTTAACCAAAACATAATAAAGTGAAATATGCATAGGTTCCGATCCTTCTTTTATAGTGTCAGTGCACCAAAATGTATTTAGGATAATTGGTCGAATAGACAGTTTTATCATAAGCAATCAAGTAATCAAAAGGACAATTTGTTCAAACCAATAATTGATCAAAAGATAATTAATCAAAAAATATAATAATGTTTAACATGTTTTTTGGTATATTTTTACTTTAATCTTATATTTGTAATATAAAATTAATATAAATGTATAATGTAATAAAGCAATATATAAATCAAAATAATCAGAAGATAATTAATCAAAATATATAAGAGGGTCGTAAAAAACATGTCTTTTGGTATATTTTTAGTTCAATGTCATCTATAATAATCGATAAATCGCAGATAAATCAAAATAATCAAACGATAATGAACCAAAATATATAATAATGTTGATAAAAGAAGTTTCTTTTATTTAATTTTATATATAATATAAATATAATAGATTAATACACAATCCTATAAATCGTAAAAAAATTAGCAGAGAAATCAAAATAATCAGAATATAATTAACCAAGATATATAAGAATGTCGTTAAAAACACGTCTTTTGGTATATTTTCAATTTAATTTGATATATAATAATTATAATATATAATAGTAGATAAATCGCAGATAAACCAAAATAATCAAACGATAATGAACCAAAATATATAATAATGTTGATAAAAACAAGTTTCTTTGTTATATTCTCATTTTAATTTTATATGTAATATAAATATAATATGTTAATAGATAAATCCTATAAATCGTAAATAAATCAGCAAAGAAATCAAAATAATCAGAAGATAATTAACCAAGATATATAAAAATGTCGTTAAAAACACGTCTTTTGGTATATTTTCAGTTTAATTTCATCTATAATAATCCATAAATCGCAGATAAATCAAAATAATCAAGCGATAATGAACTAAAATATATAATAATGTTGATAAAAGAAGTTTCTTTTATTTAATTTTATATATAATATAAATATAATATATTAATACACAATCCTATAAATCGTAAAAAAATTAGCAGAGAAATCGAAATAATCAGAAGATAATTAACCAAGATATATAAGAATGTCGTTAAAAACACGTCTTTTGATGTATTTTCAATTTAATTACATATATAATAATAAATAAATCGCAGATAAACCAAAATAATCAAACGATAATGATGTTACGTGCTAATTTCGTAGCACCCTGTATAGCTTTTATGTTAGTTGTATAACGTTTAGGGATTTTCTCTCCTTGTAGTTGCCATTTTGTTGTGGACCTAATTTCCTGTCTGGATAAGAGACTTCACTTGGTTTTGATCGCTCGTGTGAAGAACTTCTTTTTTAAGGAATTTGATGGACATCGCCGTCTAATTAATTTGTTTCCTTTGTGCTGTGTTTGGGAAATGCCTTAGTGCAGTTTTGGTTTTAGTTTTGGCGATGATTTCCAAGTTTATTGGAACCGTTAGGGGATATTTTCCATCTGTTCTTTTGAGGTTATAGAAGAACACATTTTCGTTTTTATGTATAGTCATCGTTAGATGGAGGCGATATAAATCTCTCTTAAGGTCAAATTCCATCGAAGACCTTTTAAGTTTGGGTTTATCCTTTACTCATTTTATAACTTTCTGTATAACATGTATACGTTGTGTATCTAGGTTGTTAAGACCACTACGCAGACTTGGTTGCTGTTGTCGGGATCACGCTACGTTCGAGCTGGTTGTTGACGTTCTAAGTTCTAACTCTTCAGCTATAAGAACAGACACCGTATCGTGAGTTAGTTATATTGTAGCAACTACTTACAACATCTATAACGTTCGACAATCCTTTTGGTATATAAAACATATCTGTACATTTGTATATTATAAATTTGTGTGTTAAATAGTTTTTCACCAGTGTGCGTGTAGCACTGATATCTAGTAAACGTTTCATATATATAATTTTATCACGTATTATTATAGAAATCTTTTCCTCACGTTGACAGCGTCATAAAATATCTGCAGTGAAATCTAATAAAATAAAAAATATACACCCCAATATTTTTTCTTTTTCCCAATTGGCTAACTCAGGCTTAAATCGATAGAGCATGAAATAAATGAAATAATAAAATCTTATTGATTCTTGTACCTGGAAGAAAAGAACTTACTATCAAGACACTTGGACTTCCGCAACTGGACAACAGCAAGCTAAACTGTATATGTGAAAAGAAAAAAAATGGATGCTAGTATACACATCAAATAAACACATAAATAAATTAAAAACACAGTCTTTATTTTTATTTATGAGAATAAAAGAAAATCTAATTCAAAGAAAAATAAAAGAAAAATTGTTTAGAACAGAACAGTTAAATTTTTAATAAAGAAAATTGTTTTATTCGTAAGAATTTTATTATTTAAAAACTTTTAAAGCGAGAAAAATGAATTCTGAAATTATATTCAGATTGTCTTTATAATTTTGTTATTGAAAAATTCAATCAAAACCTTATATTTTGACCAACCTTGTATATAAAGTACGTCGAGATCCACTTCAGTCTTATTTAAAATTGGTAGTCTGCTTTGAATTCTGTCAGATGATTTTATAAAATGTTAATCCATCGATTATTTAAATCAATAATGGAAATTAAAATCTTCTTGAATTTGTTTAATAAACAACTCGTTCACAATTCCATACAATTGTTGATTAATAAATAAATCTTCTTTAATTTAAATATCCAGGTAAATTTTTGTTACACTTTGTTAAAATTTTCCTTTGTTGACATATAACATATGATTGTTACATAACTCCACTTATTTTACAGATTTTTAATCTCGAGTCGAGCGTGGATTCTGCAAGAGCGTTTTATCGACTGAATTTGTTAATTTTTGTTGGGCTTTATATATGATCTGGCAAAACAAATGAAGATTATGTCAATTTCTCGAAACATCAGCCTCTCGAATGTTTTTCGTTACGTCGCAAGACCGACACAGCTGATAATAATTAACACTAATCTTAATTCTACAAAGATAGGATTGTAGCTGGCAAAATAACGATTAAAACAACATCAGACACTTCTATTCTACAGTTTACCATAACTGAGATAATTAACAAAAACGATTGACGATGAACAAATCTCATTAGGACCTAATTATGAACAAAATTCATTAAATCCAGCTTAATCCTCTACAAAATGAATACATAATTACACTATGTAACTGCTACATATAAAATTTACACAAAGACATCTTTACAATAGAAGAAAAACATACATAAAAATTCCTCTCTACGATATGATAGACCCAACAATGCTTATACAAGATCCATCTTCAACATGAACTTAAATGAAGTCAAGTTATAGTCAACTTGTCCAGCATATATCCCTCTAAGTGTTTGAATTGAAACAATGGTGAAAAATGTTGTATAAGAATCAATATTTGGAAAAATGGAAGCATATGAACAAAGCCGAAACTTCCATTAGAATAAATGCTCTTTATTATTATTCAAGATATTGTAAGTTTATTGTGCTAGAGTAGTCATTACAAAATTGACCTAATTTACATATTTTTAGTTAAATATTAGCCCGAAACTGAGTCAGTCTCATGGAAAACTTTTTCTACGTTATCGATCGTTGACCTTAAATTTAATCAGGAAAATTAAATCTTCCAGACAAATGGAAAAACCATCCTAATATGTGGCTTGGGTTGCATAAAACATGTATTATCATGAAACAATCTAAATGATTGATATCCTTTTTATAATTCAGACTTTTTATAAATAAAATTTGAGATTACGTCTTTATAACATTTATCCTGCTTGATTTCTGTTTTAAAAATTGATAAATTTATCTGTGACCTAACATGTAGCCTTTAGATAAAGTAGACCTAACATCCTAGCATGTCTATCCTTTATTTTATTTTATTGCATGAAATTTTCAATGAGATGAATGCAAGACATCTCAATACATATAATATAATACATTAATAGATAAATCCTATCGGCAGAGAAATCAAAATAATCAGAAGATAATTAACCAAAATATATAAGAAAGTTGATAAAAACAGGTTTTGCGGTATATGTATTTTGTTTTTAATTTTTTATTAATATAATGACTTTAAAAACGAAAAATAAATCAATAAGAGAATATAATATTGCAATAGCAAAAACGTAGATAAATCAAAAGATAGTGAAACAAAATATATAACAATTAAAACACTTTAATGAATACATTTCTTTGTTATATTTTCATTTTCATTGTATGTATATACGAGGGTAGCTCGATATGTATTGCGAAAAACTAACAAAAACAAATATTTAGTGTTGGAAACTTTTTTATTGTTTTTCAAAATATTCTCCCTGATGATCAATACGCTTTTGCATACGTTGAAACCAAATTTCGTAGCATTTTTTCCATAGAGAATCAGGTATCTCCGACACATGGGTTTTGAATGCATTAACCGCCTCTTCCGGCGTCAAAAATCGTTGTCCACGCAGTCTGTTTTTCACGTGTGGGAACAAAAAGAAATCGTTAGGTGCTAAATCAGGACTATACATCAATTCGACGTTTTGAGTGCTCAAAAAACCAGTTGTATCGTCGATGTGTGTGAGCTCGCATTGTCATGGTGGAGAATGATCCGGCGTCGCACGTTGTTTTTTCTAATTTCTCGGATGATTTCTGGTAAGCAAATACTTGTGTACCATTATGAATTGACCGTTCTACGATTCTCTAAAATTACGATATCGACATGTCGAGTTTTTCCAAAAAAACAGGCGATCATTTGCTTCGAAGTGATTCGAGCGCGAACGACTTTTGTTGGGTTTGGCTCATCTTGGAAGACCCATACAGTCGACTGCTGTTTACTTTCGGGCTCATACGCATAAATCCAAGATTCGTCACCTGTGACGATGTTATAAACTGTTTTTGAAGCACTGTGGTTGTATTTCTGGAGCATTTCTTTCGCCCAATCGACACGAGCCTTTTTTTGAGCGACTGTTAACTTATGTAAAATCCAACGTGCACGCAGCTTTTTCACGGCTAAATGTTCATGCAATATCGAATGTATGCTAGTCATACGAAAGCCTAAGGATGCCTGAATTTCACGATAAGTCACATGACGATCTTGCTTTATCAGTTCGCGCACGGCATCGACGTTTGCTGGCACCACAACCGATTTTGGACGACCTTCGTTAGATTCACCTGCCAGCGAACTACGACCACGATTAAATTCATTGCACCAACTATATACAGTTGCTCTGTGTGGAGCTTCATCACCAAAAGTTAAAGTAAGTTGATCGATGCACAGTTGTTGTGATAATCCACGTCGGAAGTCGTAGAAAACCATAGCACGAAAATGTTCACGAGTGAATTCCATTGAGGAAATTTTTAACTCAATGTAAACAAAACAAATCTCGTCCGTATGACAACACGTTCTGATTACGTACGCCGTCAAAAAATGTCAAACTTTATGTTGCAATTGTCAGATTGCACCTTGCAAAAGCAGGGTTGCCAATTCGAAATATATATCGAGCAAGCCTCGTATAAATAACAAACTGGACCATCGAATAAAATTTTAAATTGTTTTGGTACACCTGACCAATTGGCAGCAATAGATTATATATATTTATCAGAGTAGTTGCAAGAATAAGAATAAAGGAATTCGAAAAGTTTTGCGTTCTTATAAAGAAAGCAACAAGACTATTTGAAAAGCAATTTATTTAACGCGTACATGTAGATAAATAAAAAAGAGAAAACCGGAGAGAGAAACACTCAATTGGCATAGTGTTATTTTGGTTTGATTAAAAAACCAATATTTATCTTCGTTTAATCGGATTCTGGGAAAATATGATAATGCAACTGGGGCCCCTATAGCTTGAATTTCTCTAAAGAATATAAAAACGCAAATGGAAACATCTAATTCCATGTGCGAAATAATTTATAGTAGTTCAATGAGATTTTGTGATTGCAGAATTTGTGCTCGATCTATACAGAGAAAGCCACAAAGCTTCGCTAGTCAAAAACCTGGGAAATGTCATAGTCCTAAAAATTCGGAGATACTTTTAAAAGTTCATGAACAACATATCCAATATTTGCTGTTGTCCTATAAGATATCTTTCTTAGTGGTTTGTAGACGAGTTGACGCTTGAGAGGTTTTCTAGGAAAAAAGAAAAGTTCTTGTTTAATATTCGCCACCAGCTGATTTTGCTTTAACTTTTTTTCCGTTAGGTAAAGATAGGACAGGTGTGTCGCTGTAATGTGTTCATTTTTTCATCTTTTTATCATTTACCGATATATTTATTGGCCAAACTGAAGTGATTTTCTAGTCGCTTATTATTATATCCTATCTTATTATAATTAAATTTTTCAGTAAGGTATTACCTTTGACTGGGGCATTGTATACAGCGTGAACCTTTCGTTTTTTACGGATATATTTAAATTAACTAGCTACCTACCTATCAGGACTTGTGTTCGAGATAGCTAAAAATTAGTAAAATTACTAAGTTGAAATTACTTAAAAAAACAATACTTGGAACTTTTGAAAACGTGATCCTCCTGATGAACTAGGTATCACTTTTAAAGATAATGAAAAAAGTTAGATGTGCTTTTCTACTGTTTTCCTGTAAAAAATTCTTCCATATGTGGAGTGGTTCGAGAAGGATTTATTTATTTATTTATTTACAAATTTGGGAGTTCAACAAGCAATGCCCAATTACAGTACTCCACAGAATTATTTGTAACATGTGTTAACAGAGCTAGCCCAATGTCTAAAAAAAAAGTATATATTTTTTTGTTGATTAGTTGGAGAAAGGTTTGTACTGATGAAAAATTAGGAATATGTAATTAAAAAATGGCGTTCATTAATTGACCACTTTCATCTCGTCTTCTAAATAAAACGATTGCACCTAAGGGGATGTAAAGGAGAAAGCAGTAAACTAATATTTCCAGTGGTAGTGTTGCACAATATGTAACCGAATGTTAACACAACTCACCTTCGAACGTAGCCGATAATGTTATGGAAGGGTTTACTTCATAGTATTTGTAAATAACAGCCCTTCAAAAACTAACAAGGGTAAGAATATATCAGATTGGGTGGCCATGGATCTAGCTAAAGACGAATCATTTCAAGTGAAGATATCCATTTAAAAACGAACACCATCTCGCTATAAAATACACGAAATTAACATGGAATCAAAAACGCATAATTCCATAGCATTCTTTATTAACAAGTGGCGTATTTAGCCTAGTACACAAAATTTCCAACTTCAGTTGATGAAGTTCAATGGCAATCCTGATTTACATCCGATTAATTTGCCGTATAAATTAAATTATACCAATACTAAAAATATATATTTATATATACTATACTATTTATATATACATATAAAATAGCAGCCTACAGATCATTAGTACACAGAGCTTTAACTATTCCACTAACAAAATCAGATTTTAGCAAAGAGATATCAACCATTAAACAACTAGCACATGCAAATCATTATAATCCGAACATGATTGACACTTTAATTAAACAAAAAGATTATAGGTTAGCTATCAAAAGAATATATCCCATTGACAATCAAACAGAAGACACAAATTACATATCTATACCATATTTTGCAAAATATCAGAAAAAATTGCACATATACTAAGAAAAACCAACAATTATAAAATAACATTTAAAACCAACACTAATACTTTTTCATTTTTATTTAATGCTAAAGACAGAACACATGATCTCATGAAATCGGGCATTTACCGTTTAAATTGTTCTTTTTGTAGTTCGGTATATATTGGACAAACACTTCGAAATTTTGACATAAGATATAAAGAACACGTACGTCATTACAAAAATAAACATCCTGAAAAATCGAATTACGCCAAACACCTTTTAGAACAAAATCACACAATGACTCCTCAAAATAATATTAAATTCCTACATTTTTGTAATAACAAACGCAAATTAGACATTTTAGAAGCCTTTGAGATATACAAACACAAACTCAGGGTACCTTTAATGAATGAACAACTTGAGCTCAGTAATTCTCCGTTACTGGAAGTATTAGATATTTAATTATGATTATTATTATTATTTTATCTAGTTACCTATTTTGTATCTACCTTAGCGACGTGCTTGGTTATAATTATATTACCTTTGATAATGACAGCATAGCTGTCGAAACAATATTGTCAGGTTGTATTTTAATAAAACTGTGAAACTTTTAATAATCTTTATTTATTTCATGATTATGGAGTTCCACAAAATAAGGCTGGAAACAATAAACAAAAAAAAATAATATTGTTCATTGAAGCGAACTTGAAATACTTTTTTTTCTTTACTCGAAATAAAATAGAACAATCTAAATGCTTTCATGTGTAAATAGTGATGACGTGATTTATTTCCATAACCAAGATTAATAAAAGCTTTATGCTTTTGCAAATTGATCGACTTCAATTTTTCAGCTGACTAACTCAATAAAACAAACGCTTACCACTTTTCCACCCACATTTCCTATTATAAATACGTATCTGAACAATTCGATTTGCGTTCGTTTAAATACGCAAACAGCTCCAAGTTAACATTCACAAGCCGAAAGCAGATTTATGTAACCTGAATAACAAACTTTTAATAATTACTCTACAATCTTTCAGTTTGTTTAATTTAAAAATATTAAAAAGGTTTTTATGATGCTGTTGTATGATCGGATTAAAACTTAAGACGATTTGATCTTTTACTGAATCTCGTCCAATGTAATTGGAGCTTTTGGCAATATAAAAAAATCTTGATTTTCCAAACATTAGACAACTTTCTTTAACTCTTCATTCCTGGTTCAAAGAAGTATATAATAACAATTAAATTATCTTATGTAATTATAGTTACTTACATAATATAGTTAATTCAGTGGCGCCCAACAAACATTTGCGCCTTATACTAATTGGTGTCAAAACCGTTTGTTTTGAGTTATTTTTCTTAATCTGACTTAACCAATACTTTGGTCGAATATCATGTTGGTTGACCAGGTTGGATTTTTGATATCTCAGAACTCTAAATATCTTAAACCTTGAAATTCTGAAATACTATAATTCTGAAAATCTAAAGCTTTGAAACTTAACATATTTAACTATAACTTCTTCTCTATAACACCATCTCTGAATATATAAAAGGCTTCATAGCTTTGCGATTTTGAATCTTTGAGCATACGCAATTTAAATATAAAACGTTCTACACTTTGATACAATGAAAGCTTAAACCAATCAAATTATGAAACTTCTAATTCAGAATGATTAATGTTTTGATATTGCTAAGAGCTCGAACATTTTTAAACTTTGAAACAATGAAAATCTTGGAGTTTGCTACTCGGAATCTATTTAAAAAAAGTAATTTTCAGATTATTTGAAGCCAAAGCTCGAAGACTGGAATTTTGGATATTCTGAAAGTTAGTTTTGAAAATGGAATTGAATGGAAATTATGGTTTTAAACACTTATGTAATTTTAAATCCTAAAACTTCCAGATTTTATAAATCAGAGATGTTTCAGCTCTTTGAAGGTTTAAAACAAAATTTCTAAAGATTTTAATATTCGAAACACAATACCTGCTTTAAGATTTTGATATACTGTAGCTAAACTAAACATTTTGAAACTGTAGCATTTATTGAGAGTTTGGGTTTTTAAAAATATGAAACTGTAAAACCTTGATACCTTGAACATATCAACTTAATGAATTAAAAATCATTCTTCTTTCTCTACTTAGCAAGCTTTAATAATTTAAAGTTTCACTGTTTCACAACTTCCGATCGTTGAATTTCAAGATTTCACTTTTTAATCGAGAGTACATTGCATACATAAAAATTGGATGGTTATGAGAGATTATGTGTTTCGAAGTTTCATATTTACAAATTTCAAATTACCAAACTATACATCTGTCAAATTATCAAATTTCAAAGTTTCATAATTTTCAATATTTAAAATAAGGTAATTTCATACTTTTGAAATAGATTCTAAAATTCAGGTTTCGAAACTTCATCGTTTCAAACATACCAAATTCCGCTTATCAAATTACCATAATTTAGAGAATTCGGAGTTTCACCCTTTCAGATATTCAGTCAGAAGTTCAAGATTTTAAAGGCGAAACTTCTTACTATTCTACGACTCAAAGTTTCAAGAGTTCATATTATTTTTTTAAATTTAAAGGTTCAATTCTCAGAAGGTAAATGTTAATCTACACTCTACAACAACATTTAATTTCATCGTTTCAAACGGTACCACTTGAAGATGTAAGATTACTACAATTCAAAGTTTCAAGTTTTGGAGTTTCACACATTCTATTCAGATAATTGAATTCAGGAGTTGAAAAGATCTTAAATTTTTACTTTAACGGTTCGGAAATTTAATATTCAGTTCGTGACATCAGACGGAAATGTTTATAAATAGACCAGAAATCTAGGTATCACGTACTAAATTCCGGAAGCTAAAATTTAGTAAAAGTAAGATTTCAGAAATTGAAGATTCAAACGTTAATGCTTTAGCTATTTTTAGTATTCGACGTTTTGGAAATTCAAAGACTCAAAGATTCAAAAGTAAATGTTTATAGATGCTAAACTTCCGGTTTTGAAGTTTTATCGTTTCTAACTATAGTAGATGAATAATTTTCAAAATTTTACATCATGAATTCGAAGTTTCAAGATTTAAAACCTTTTTCAGTTTACAGTTTCAGTTTTTCGCCAGTTTTATATTTCAAAGTTTCAAGAATTCCATATGTTTGAAGTTTCAATATTTCAGAAATTCGTAGTTTCAAATATAAACTTCTATAGAAAGCAAGATTTAGGTTTCATCGCTTCAAACGTGTCAAAATCCAGAACTTGGCACTTTAAATAAAATGATACTTTCGCATTTCTTAGGAATCGAACCACTCAGCACAGTGATAAACCTTAATCCCCTGAACAATTTTTAAATCAACATATAAACGATCCGATGAACCGTTAGACCTCCAGAAACTTCAAATAAACATATGTAGAATCCCTAGAAGTTCTTCAAACTTATAGAATTTGACCTCCTGAACAATTCTTAAACGACCATTAAACGCTCCAATAGATTGCTTGGTCCTTAAAGGACTTGTAATAAAAATATGGAATTTTGTAAGATTTCTATAGACTGATAAAACCTGACTTCCTGAAAATTTCTAAATTTCAAACAAACGATCTGATAATAATTCGTTTGATCACAAGAGTTCATCAAGGTCATATATATACAAATATAGAATTTCGTACAATTTCATCAAACTCTTATTGAATTTGACTTTCTGGGCATTTTATGAATCACCTTAAAAATGATCCGATACTCCGTTTGACCACCAGACGTCATCAAAGGTCATGTATATAAAAATATAGAATTTCGTAAAATTTTTTCAAACTTTGCAAAAATTATACAACTTGACCTATTGAACAAATTCTAAAGAATTTTTAAAACGATTCAAGATATCATTTGACTTTCATAGGTCATCGACGGGCATCTTCACAAAATTATATAATTCGACCTCCTGGGCAATTTTTAAAATACCCCAAAAATGGCCGATGATCAGTTTAACCATCAAAGGTCATCAAAAGTCATATATACGTAAAATATAGAATTCCGTAAAGTTTCTTCAAACTTTGCAAACTCATAGGACTTGACCTCCTGAACATTTTTTTTAGATTACCGTAAAACAATTGCAAAGACTTGATTACGTAGCTTTTGATTGGATTACATTGATGAGGTGACCAATTTCTGTGAGTTTGACAAGTTTGAAAGAATTCTATGTAAGTATATATAGTGTGTACATGTACATAAATGGTTTAACTATATTTATAATAAACAGTTTACAAGTATAGTTAGGTCCATCCATGGATGACTGTATATATCCTAAAGACTCGTCTTTTGAAACCTCTGGAGGTTAACCGAATCTTCGGGTCGTTTTTAGTGTAATCTAGAAACTATTCAGGAAGACAAGTTCTATAAGTTTGCGAAATTATGGAATTTTATACTTTAAATAGAAAAATAGATAGCGTATAGGATTGTTGCTGGGGAGTCTACATTCCGAGAAATACGGTATTCCAGCCCCTGGTTGTCGGAGTTTTTAGGTCGTGCTAGCGTTTCCGACATGACCTAGCCCTAAGGACCGACGGCTTAACGTGTCCTCCGAAAGCACGACCGGTTGCAATCATTGTACCACTATAGGGGTCACCCACCCAACTTCTGACCCTGGTCAACGTAACTTAACTAAAAATACTGCTTTACCAGTATTCATAGCGCTAGGCCATGCAACCGATTTTTTATTTGTATTTTTTTTTATTTCCTTTTCCAGAGGTCATCAAAGGACTTGTAAAATAAAAATTTATATTTTTATTTTACATCTTTGATGGTAATTTAAACATTTTTTAGAAGCTGGCGTTGGTTCATGGCACTAGTTTTAGATCTGTGGTCAATAGTAACTGGCAATTAATCACCATACTTAGATATATACATGACCTAACCAGAGGTTTTCCACAGATTGAAAACTGGCCCAATGGGAAACTGCATACCGCCAGGTATTGTTGTGTTTGGGAGACGAAAAAATCTCAGCATCTCACGCTCAAGTCAACTTCACCTTAACGGGTACATACTGGGATTCACTGGGAAACACTGATAGGGGCACACCAGGTCCTGTAACTTAGTAGACCAGGGTGGCGTAACCTTTCAAGCCCAGCCACATTGAGGTTGGATTCGGTCGGAAAGTGATCCCACTACTTGTGAGGAAAGTCCGGAGCTGGACAAGGGGCTCATCTCTTAGGAGAAGGAACCCGACGGATGAGCACGGTCATGGCTTCGGTACTAGCCTGGATAGCTAGTAGAAGAAGGAAGTGATAGTAACCTCGCTCGCACCAGTGTGTACTGATGGGCAAGGTGAGCTAATAGCTAATACTGGTGGTTTAATACCAATTGTACGCTAATTGAGCGTATCTCAATTCGTGTCCCCGAAAGAGGGACCATGGTGATTATTTAACGCCACGCCACGTTAAAATAACGCTATCCGAATTATCCATTTGATTCATTAGTGGTAGATTGAAAACACTGCCCATCGAGTATTGACCGATTTGAGCACCGTGCCTTAGACGCTCTTGAGTTGCACCAGTAATATCAACAGGTTTATCAAAATCTGATGTATGAGTTCCTCCCAAAGATATGTTTTTCCATTGGCATTTAGTGATTAACAAAGATCAAGTGAATATTTTCTTTCACAGATAATTACCCTTGGGTTTTCTTCCCAAAACTTTAGTCTAAAGCGGATTTTGAGAAGGCGTCGCAATCACTAATTGCTAGCAAGCTTTTTAACCGTTTATCAACAATACAAAAATAAATCTGAATCTGTTTAACGAACAGTGTGCATAACTGACTTACCTGCTTTGATGATTGCACAGGTTATGGACTCCACATCTGTGATTTTGCACTAATAAAAAAATGAGGAAGTTTTGTTATTATTTTTATGAAATGCGCAATTGATTGTGTAATGCTTCCGGGTTTGCCCCTGTTTATTATTTTATTGTACATTAAAATGGTTAGGCCTTGCCCCTCAGGTCAGTACTTCGTCACAACTAGTCAGGTCATTTGACCTAGGGATTTTTAAATGGGGTTTCTTAAAATACTTGTAACTTTCGATTCGTGCTTCTTGTTACTGTTTCATCGGCCGATAAGCAGTGGGGTGTGTGACCATTAAAGACAAACACGACAATATTATTCTTGTATCTTAACTAAGTGAGCATTTATCCAAAACGTGAAATATCGTTTAAAATTAGTAAAGGTTTGTTTTAAAAATGGGGCGTCTGGGTGTGCTCTGGATAGGGTATCAAGAGTTTTGCAAATATTCTGAGGCTACACCATTACTTCAACAGTCCTCTCATCTTCCTGTAAGTACAATTTAAATCATTGATCTTTCTAGTCCATTTTGAACACCTTTTGACTTTTACTCTTTTTAGAGTGGTCACACTTTCAAATAATGGATTTGAAAAAAGCGGCACTTTTATGTGTGATAAGTGCCTAAATATATATTTTTTTGATTATAAAAGTTTGTCGGTTGAGATTAAGCTTGAACTGCTATTTATTTTCTTATTGTAACTGATTAGGAAATTCAGCTTCTTATCTGAAGCTATTAGCCTTCATTATCTTATAATAGAACGATTTGGAAAATAAAACAACAAACGTGTTATTATAATTAAAATTATTTAATTTCTAGAAGTTGAGAATCAAAAATGTTTGTTTTGCAAATAAATTGGGTTGACTATGGGCAATTTTGTCAAAATAGGATTTTCCTCGTGATATCAGTGCTTCCCACATCATTTGGCTATGGTGCAGTGCCAGTATTATATCTATGGTATACTGTAGATACATTCTTTGCGTGCCTGTCAATTCTCACCTTGTCTCTTGATAAGAATCCAGAAATAGCTACCGTGTACTAGCAATGTTGAGGAAGCTACCTTTCAAACGATTCCAAATTGTAAAGGTGTTCATCTAACGTATCTATTTTCGATCTGTAATTTTTCCTTTGAAGAAAGGAAAGTTAGACATTTGATAAAAGCTTATCAAAGGTATATGCAACCTCTTTTTTAAAGGATATTGCATAAAATTGTTCGTTGAGCAAACTTTCTCGAGCTCCAAGAATAATCGATACGAGCAAAATAAAAAGTTAGCAATTCCATTTTTTAGCCGGCTTTATCTAGACATAAAACAATGGTCAACAAGTAGTTTTGAGAGATTCCAAGCAGGTGATAATTATAATTGATATATAAAAAAGATTTTATTTTTCAAGTCAGGTGACTTTTAGTTTATCACAAGACCTCATTTGCTATGTTGCGTTTGTAATTCTTTTTTTATAAATGAAGTGCCAATACGGAAGTGCAACAATTCCGGAAACTTGGAATTGGAATTAACTATGGATGTGAGACTCAAAACGGTACGTCTTTTAATACGATTTTTTGCAATTACAATATATTTAGTATAAAAACTTCATTGGAAAAATGTTAATGTAAATGTTAATGTCAACAGAAAATGGGAAATCTAGGCAATCTTGATATGTTAAATATTCTGAATTTGTAGATATCTCTTAGCTTCCAAAATTTTCTCTAATACTTCGGTGCCTTAAAGCCCTTTAAGCCAGATTAATCGGATGTATGAAAGGTCAAGTTAATCTCAAACTCAGAAACTTCCGAAATTCTCAAAAACTAAATATATACATTAAAATTGCGAAACTTTTTTATATAAAAATGTATTCATTTATTTACTTTATTTTTCTTATATGCTTTCATACTCTGAAATTACGAAACTGAAGTATGAGGACAATTTGAAGTTCTGAAATTTAGTACCTACTCCAAAACTCTCTTAGTCTTAGAAAAATTAAACTTACAACTTTAAAATAGTTAATCTTTTGAAACTGTGAAAATTAACAAATCGGAATATTTGAAACTTTCCGCTGTCGTTTTTAATTTTAACCTGCCGAAATCTTCAAATTTCAAGATCTGACTTCTGAAACACGAAATGTTTCAGACTTCAGAGCTTTAGATTTTCTGGAACTTTGATACAATACCAAAAAATTTTAACTAAAAAAGTTTTTTAAGTAAATTTTTGAAATCTTTAATGGAAATTTAATTCCGGAACGCCGAACTTCTAAATTAAGTATGTGAGCCTAATACTTGACACTCTGATCTTCGAACTGTGGAGGAAATCTTGCAAGTTGAACCTCTGGAATTCGATATTATCAAACTATGAAACTTTCTTGTTCTTATCTGTTCATATCTTTAAGCATTTACATTTGCAGCTACAATTTTTGAAATTTACTTTCGAATTTATAAAATTATAATGAAATGTTTTACTTTTGAAACTTAGAACCTCTGAAATGAAAATATATAAGTTTGAAACCTTGAAACTTGGAATAAATCTTGATCTAAATCTAGTCGTTGATTCTTAGAAATATTGAAATTTTCCACATTTGAGATTCTGAATCTCTCCACTGAAAGTTCAAAAGTTTGAATTACAGAATTGTGAAAATCTTGTTCCTATTTAAGAATTTAATATGTTTGAAACCATGAAACCCTTTCTGTTTCCATCTCTTTAAGCATTTACATTTAATTGTTTCGAATTTATAAAATTATAATGAAATCTTTTACTTTTGAAACTTGGAATCTTTGAAATGGTAGCATATAACTTTGAAACCCTGAAACTTCAAATGTCTACAACTTCAACTGCAGGAGTTCGGTATGTTTAAAACTATCTGAATTTTAATATCTATAAACATTTATATTTGAAACTATAAGTTTTTAAATTTTTGAAACGGTGCGTTCTAGAAATATGGAGATTTTCTTCGAAATTGTGGGAATTACTCCTAGTGCTGAAATTTGATTCGTTTGAAATACCTATGAAACCGTTTGAAACCTACACATAGATGTTGATTTACATTTGAATGCAAAAACTTCCCCTGAACCTGAAACATGAACCCCTGAAACCTAAAAATGTGGTAATATTTTATTTTTAAAACTCTGAACCTTTAGACTGAATATCGAAATGTTGAAAATCCAAAATCCCGATATGTTGAAATATTACAAATCCAAGAATTGAAACTTTGTAATTGAAAGCGATTGAACTTCTAAAACTGGGTTTTGGAATCTCAGGTCTATTCATTCCACTAATTAGCAGAATGGTGCGCCAATTTGATCGGTAAACCACAAGCATACACACCGGAGGTTCACTGCACTATCCTCCTAATTGGATGAATATACCTGTGTAAATATTGTATCTGAAAGCAAGAACTTCTAGAATTCGAATCACTTATAAAATTATACTAGATTTCTGAAACTTCGAAATCTAGAAATAGCAAAATGTCTTAAATAAATAAATAAATTCCTTACGGTCAAAACTTTGAACTTCTGCACTGAGAATCTGAAGTACAAAAATCTTAGAAATTTGGAAGTTGGTACTTTGAAACGATGAATCTGCGGAATCTAAATTTCTGATATCTAAACATTTAGCTTGAAAACGCAAACTTTTGAAAATTGAACATCCGGATTTATAAAGTTATTATTTATAATGCTTGGAAACCTGCAGATAGCGAGATATGGTAGCTAGAAAATTTCGAACGTCTGGACCAAGTGTCTGAACTTTTAAAACACCGACATGATAAAACTTCGAATTGTGGAATTCGTACTACTCCAAGTGCTGGAAGTTGGTATATCTAAAACTTTGAAATCAAAGATTTGGTGTCAATCAACATTTACACTTCCCTACGATAATTGTCGTGCTTTGAAACTTCATTTGAAGGCTTTCTCTTTGTATTCATAGTTGCGATGAAAGCGTAGCGCGACCTTTACATCATTATTTCCGGTATGGATTCCTTGGAGTGTATGTCACATTTTAAAAGGTCACTTCGTAGTCAATGATCTACGGCAGATCCTAGTTTCGGAGCTTTGAAAGTGTTGACGAATGTTTCACACTTTAAAAGGTAACTGCATAACCTAATTTGCATCATTAGCTTTGGAGATTTGAATTTCCCAAATTGGTGCATATTTCACAGTGGAAGGTCACTGCGTAGTCAGTTAGTCAACTTTGACAACCAGTGATTTTGTATTAGATATGTGTTTTGGGAACAGATCATAGAGTAAAATGTAAAAAGACTGACTAATTTGCATCGTTAGTTTCGGTAATATGAATTACTAAAATGGCGCCTATTTCACACCTTTGGAAGGTCACTGAATAGTCAGTGAACTTTCCATTAAAAACTTGTCGTTGGTTTAGATAAAAGATTAAAATGCAAAGAACTGACCTAATTTGCATCATAGTTCCAAAGATAGTCATTTTCCAAGATGACACGTATTCCACACATAGGAAGGTCACTGCATAGTCAATAAACTTTGCCACAGCCAGCTGTCGAAACTTGTCGGGTTTAGGCGAAAGAGTAAAATTTAGAAAGACTGACTTAATTAGCATGATTAGATATGGATTTCCCAAGTTAGTGCATATTTCACAGTGGAAGGTCACTTCGTAGTCAATTAGTTAACTTTGACAACCAGTGATATTGTATAACGAATTTGTCTTGGATTTAGATCATAGAGTAAAATACAAAAAGACCGACTAATTTGCATCGTTAGTTTCGGTAATATGCATTTCCCAAGATGACGAATATTTTACACTTTGGAAGGTCACTTCGTAGTCAATGAATATTGATACTCTACGAATATTGATACGAGTCTTTGGTTTAGATTAAAGAGCAAAATGAAAAACTGAACTAATTTGCATCATAGTTCCAAAGATATCTATTCCCCACATATTTCAAGTTGCCACATATTTCACATTTCGGAAGGTCACTGCATAGTCAATGAACTTTGACACAACCAGCTGCCGAAACGTGTCGGATTTAGGTAAAAGAGTAAAATGCAGAAAGACTAACCCAATTTGCATCATCAATTACGGAGCTATGGATTCATACTTTGGAAGGTCACTGCTTAGTCAATGAACCTTGCAACCAACAACTTCGTATTAGAAAATTGTCTTGGGCTTAAATCATAGAAGAAAATGCAAAAAGACTGACCGACCTATTTAATATGCATCATTATAGTTCCGAAAATATGGATTTCTTAAGTTGGCGCATATTTCACGTTATGAGCAGTCGCTGAAGGTCGTAGTGACATCAAATAGAAAATGTGTCTTGGGTATAGATTATAGAATAAATAACACCGAAATATCTGTAGTAGTAATCATTCAGTGATTTACAAAAGATGTGACTAAATAGTAGGGGGAGGAGTCGCAATTCTTTTCTGCTTACTGCGCCAGGTAAACCTAATTCGGCTCTGCAATTTGCACAAAAGAAAACTTTAATTGATCAAACTTGTACCGAATATTCTATACCCGACACTTACTGATACACGACATCTTCTGATGTTGGTTCTAGCCAACTACGTCTCCATGAATTGATCTAACTGTTATTTAAGATATGTTCTTTACTTAGCCTACTTTCACGGTCCTCTGTTCCTTATTGCTGAAAATGTTTAGTTATGCTCTGTTTATTTGAAAAATTTTAGAATACGTGTAATAACAATTATAAACAGTCTGAGGCTTCCCGCTATGTTAAAATATACCATTGTTCATTGTCGACTATTGTTTTTATTAAGCGTAGTTAACAATTCAACAGCTTTTATTGCCTTCAGTTTTAATGCTCAGATTTTATACTTAGACTTGTTATTGTGTATATAAGTACTTAACACTAAACTGGAAGGGAAATATTATCGTTTAAACTAATTGTTAGAACATATTTTGTAGTTCATTAAAAAGACATATAATAAAATTACTCTGTCTAATCTAAGTATTCTCCGGTTGTATCATAAAAGTTTAAGATTTACTGCTGTCAGAAAACAAGAAGCATAATGAGTCAACTTGTAGTCATACCGCAAGAAATCTATAGTACCTACCTACTTTTCCAATTACTTGACCATTTCGCAATAAAATTACAATTTTCCTATAGCAAATATTTGTGTCCGGTTCTTTTTTATAATTGGTTAAAACAATTCTATTTAGAGTTTAATTACCGAATTAATTAGAATATCTATTTTGATGTGTCACTTTGTGTTCGTAGTCGGTAATACTATTTAATTAAAAGTTTTTTAAGTTTTAGTTTTTAATTTAAAGTAAACCTTTAAGTATCTCTCGAACGGCTTACACGAGTTTTGGAACAATTCAAAACTGATGTAGACAGTGTTGTCAAGATGTTAGTTTTTTTTCGGAAGCTTTACCAAATTTTTGTATTTTAAATAGGACACCCTGTATATTTCTATCGTTTTGAGTTCCCTAAGTAACTCTACACATAATTTATGTAGTATTGTATATACCTAAGTTTAACTGTTTTCGAGATATTCTAACATTTTTAACTTCATAGGTGACATTAAATCGTTTTACTTATGAGTCTAGGTATAGAGAATGCTACACGAATTATGTGTAGAATTACTGAAGGAGCTCAAAATATAGAAATATACAGGGTGACGTATTTAAAATTCAAAAGTTGATAAAGCTTCAGAAAGAACTAACATCTTGGCAACACTGTCGACATCAGTTTTGAATCCAGCATATTATCTAAATGAAGTGTTCCAAAATTCGCTTCGATCGTGTAAGCCGTTCCGGAGATACTTAAAAGTTTCCATACTTTTGATCCACATTGTACTATTTATTTAATCCGATTTTCCCGACTGTAGATTGTTGAATATATTATTTAATTGACGGTGTTGACTTTTGGGTAGCAAAATTGTAGTTTGCCTCCCTAGGGAAAAAGTATCACTTTTGTCTTCACCGGGATCATTTTAGATCAGCGATCAGGAAAAAGGATCATTTTAGGCTCTGATTTTGGCGAGCAAAATGGAAAGAAACAGACGAAGACTACAGAAGAGTATAAACTTACTAAACACTTCTAACCTTTTTATAAAACTATTAAAAATTCTAGATACCCATTTTTATTAAGATTTACTTTTTTGTAGATTTTCTAGTAAAGTCATTTGCAACTCAGGAGGAAATTGTCTTTCCTCCCTCGTGTGTTTGGTGGTTTTGCCTTCCTCAAATGATATAATAGCTGCAATACATCTTGAGCCTTGTTTTCAATAACATGCCCAGGTTTATTGTTTACTTATAGGCCTGTTTTATCCATATTAAATAGGAGTATATTCTTACGTAAGATCTTTTTACCAAAAAGCTGGAAGTACAACTCGATTTCTACTTTTTTTATGCCCTAACAGCAAACCAAGGCTAATTCTTTGTTTCTTCTACACTCAAAACATTTAGCTAAACTGAATGCCATGGATCTTGGATCACGTGTTGGTGCAAAACCGTTTTCTTTTTTACGCGAGCTCTAAGCTTCTCCTTATTATCTATATCTAGCAATAAAGTGGTCACGACGTCTTCTCAGATGTTAACTCTAGAGGAGGAACTCACACCCATTTCGCCACTTTGAACTGTTTTGACTGCGCCCAAAAGCTTTTCTTGTGCCCCTAATCCTCTACCTTTATTATTTTTTTATAAAGTATACAGTCGTAAAGGATTGCTTTAGTGAAAGTAGATCGTAGATTCTTCTTCTTCTTCTAGATCGCTGGATTGTGGAGAGCGAGGCCTCAAGGAAGCTTATCAAGAGATAAAGCAGAAGAATACGATATGGTAGATGAAAACATCGTGAAGAATTGCACGTAAGATCCAACAATCAGAGCAGACTATGGTCAAGCACGAAAAGATTTAAAGGAAGTTGAGGTGCCTCATTTTACAATGTTCCAGATCAAAGGAGTCCATTTAAGTTGACAAAGAATATCTACTGACGTTGAAAGACATAATTATTATCATCCCAATATCGAGACGGAGAAAATTGATATGTGTGAAGATCGAAAGATCTTAACTTGAATCATCTACAAAAACAGAGAACATTAGAGAGTAATGTATTTAATTTTGTTTTGAGAAAGTTGAGGTACTCCAGAAGCAGTCTTGGCATATTTACTTTTAGAGAAGAGGATTGCACTGATCTGGGCAACATAGCTTTTGTGTGTTAACTTGTTAACTAGAACGCATTTGAGAAACTGGGCTGCCAAGTTCCTTGGTACCAGTTTTGGTATTTTTACATTGTGACTTATAAACTATTAGATGTAGTAAAGGTGTGACCATTTTAGAAAAAAACATAGTAAGATTCACGATGATACTAGTAATGGCTGGATCTGCAGAAGATCTAAGAGCTAAAAGCTAACGATGAATGGCTACAATAAATGTGTGTAGAAAATATAATGATGAAATTAGAGTGAACATGATAATGAAGAGCTTGGGCACTTTTGCTCTCTTAGCAGCAAAAGGCTATGACATCAAGTAAATAGAAAATAGGATAGGGCAGACCACGAAAGCATTTTTTAAAAATAAATCTTTGTTAATGACCAGCAACATCAGCATTGAAGCAAGGAAACCATGAGGATCTTGTTATGGAGTATATACAGTTACTAGAAATGGACAGAATAAGAAAGGAAGGTTTCAACAAAAGTTAATAGGGCTTCAAGTGTGCTGCTACAGAAAGATAGTGAGAATTCCATACAATTAAAACTGTGGAATTAAGAAGAGAATGGACCTCCTGATTGGTTACATCTTAAGGGCAACATTAAAAAAAAGTCGAGAAAAGAGACAGAAAAAAGATGGAACATTAGAAATACGAAATTTTATAACCTCGATTTCTTGAAAATACGAACTTAACGACTGTAAATTTCTAGCAAACTGAAATTAAATTAAATTAAATTGAAACTCATTTAAAGTGCGAGAATTTAGAATATGTTAAACTAAAAAAAATATTTTCGATATTTGGAAACTCTTTTAAGCTTGAAGACAGAAAATCTAAAATTGTGACATACGAGACCCGACGCGACGTTCTGAATCCCAGATTTTCATTCTTTGAAACACTGAAACTAAAACATGATTTACATGTGAAAAGTGAAAAATTTTCCTTATAATTCCTCTCCTAAAAATTCCTCTCATAAAAACAAACGAACTTCACCTTCATCCGTCACCAAAGACCAGTTTTGATGTATGCATTGAAGAAATGTTTCTGCACATACTATGTTACTTCAACACTCTAAAGCAAACTTGTTTACTACTGACGAGCTTATTAGTAGAAGTATAACATACCTATAAATTGTAAGAAAAATGATATAGGGAAGATTTCAAGAAAATAATACACTATATAGTACACTATGTATAAAAACAGTTATATGAGGGGGATAAAATTGTTTTTCAGTAGTTTTCTTTTGAAAATCTGAAAATACTAAACTGTTTGTTCAAATAAGATTTTTCTTCGTGATTTATTTTTACACTTACGCAAGAAGCGGCATAATAACCAAAAAATAAATTTAACAACAAGAAGATCAAAGAACTTTTTATGGTTTGTAAACCTTGCAATCCGAACGTGATCAAAAACTTCGTCGTAAGACATCCTATACGCATCCAATCTTCTTCTCTCTTCATCTTCAGCTATCTAAATACTTTATTTCTTTTTCACTTACGTTTTTTCTACTATCAAATCTAGATTAAGGGTGCAATTAAGGTCTATACGCAAATAATATTTGCGCACCTCCTAATCTCATTAACAAAATATTTAAAATAAACAAATTGAATTAATAAAAGTACCTGTAAGGACGTTACGAATTTTAGTTGTAGTGTTTTAGTTCGTAACCCTTTCTAAAAAGAATTTTATTTTTTTGTGCGAATTTGCAAAAAAAGAATGAACCCGAAGTCGCATCCTCTAGAATTGCCGCCATCACAATTATATGATTCGAAGTATACTACAGTTCAGGTTTGTTGAGACATTTTTATCTGGATTTTGAAATTTGGTGCTTGAATTAGGAAAAACTTTAACAACAATTAAAATCATCTATTCTTTTCCCTACGTTAACACCAAAAACGTACTTCGTTTAATTAGCTGCTGACCGACCATTTAAGCGTACGGGATTTTATACGACGGATCGGTTTCATATGGGCTGATGATGTTATTTAGAAGCAATCTACTTAAATTTGCAATTGAGTTTATATCAATTTTTAGAATTCAATTTGAGCGTATGCAAAATTGGGATTGTGCCTCTGTACTCGTTAGCGGATTATCCGATGTTTTCCTACTCACTATGCCAGTACGTGCAATAAATCCACCGCAGACTGTTTATTGAAAACTATATTCGTGGTGTTATCCTTTAGGTCCATGACAAACGTACTAATAAATCAGCTACAATCAATAGCTAACAATCGGAATCTGAAAACTGTTACAGATTATCCGCTGTTTAGCCGACTTTTCCAATTACTAATACACACTTAATGTAATACAAATCCACAACAAACATTTATTGCGAATATTCCATACATTTACCATCTCTTAGAATCAGACCGACAGATAATATGCGACAGGCATTAATACTAACTAAAGACGCTTACAGCCATCGCGGTATCTGTAGCTGTGGCGGATTTCCCAATATCTCAGTTTTATCAATTTCTATTCCTCACTAATGCAATACAAATCGCGGACGGATTGTTGCGAGTTTTCTCTTTGTTTACCATCCCTTAAGTTTATTACTCACATCAATGGTGTGTCCGTTGCGGATTATCGTCTCTTTGCCATACTTGCGACAGTAAAAATAATACAAGACAACATCGGACAGCTCATAACGAATTATTTACCTTTCTTAATGAACTGTCAATGCAAACGCGGATTCTATAATAAAAATCGTTATGGATTATCCGATGATTTGTTATCCATTAGCTTCATGACAAACAGACGGATAATCTGCAACAGATCTGCAATATAAGGAGTATGCTATATAAATATACAGTGGTCTCTCCTCCTGAATCCTGTTGCTGATTAATCACTTGTCCGTCGTATTTACCTAGTAGTACAATCAATACAGTAGTACGGAAAATACAGTATAAATCCTCAGCATATAATTTGTTGCAAATTATTTTTCTAATTATCAACCTATAGACAGTTCACCTATAAACACTTCGGACAAACAAACGGGTAATGCGTAACACGTCTGCAATACAAGAAAAATACCGTATAAACCTGTTGCGGTCTATTAATTAAATCGCTAGACCGACATATTTATAATTTCTTAATGCTCAATAACTGCAGTGTATAAAGTTCGTTGCAAATTATCCGACAGTTTTCAACACTTACGCATTTAACCTGATGAACGGATAATCTGCCAAATATCTCCAATGTGTATAAATCTACTGCAGTCTGTGTATTTAAAATCCGACGAAGACTATCCGCTATAATGTGCTTACATTATAAGTACACATTAAATGCAATATAAATTCGCTACACACACACACATTTTGTTTAATATTATGCAACTGTGTACATAACTGTTTATATCTGCTAAAATGGAATAATTAATTATCTTAATTATTCCATTAATTAAGCATTTTAATTAATTAAACGCTTCATACGTAGTAAATACAGTGCAAAGCTCGATGCAATTATCTTTTTGTTATTCAACTCTTAGGCAAGTCTTTAGGTCGGCGGATAACCCGCGACAGACTTCCAATATAAAGCTTTAGATGTACAAATCTGCCGCGATCTCTGTATTTGAAATCGGATGCAGATTGCCTTCTTGTCTGTTATATATACCAACAATTACTAATCCGCAATAAATACAGTAGTAGCAATCCGCCTTAGACCGTTGATTGCGAATTATTCGTCGTTCGTTAGGTTCGAACAGGACGGAACGAATAATCTGCTACTTACTTACTTCTAATACAACGTGAACACTGTATAGATAGGCAGCGATCTCTGTATCTGAGACCCGATGCAAATTATCCGCAAGTCTGTCCTACAATTACTAATCTACAGTATATGTGGTATACATTTTCAACGGACAGTTCGTTGCAAATTATCCTTCAGGCTTATAACAAACCAACAAGCGGACGGATAATCCGCGACAAGCCTCAAATACAAACCAAATACTGTATTAAATCTGTCGCAATCTTTCTATGTAAATTATATGTAACTGGATTATTACTTCACAGTAAATAATGTACATAGTATATAGCGTTCAGTGCGAGTTTATAAATCTCCCCGCATATAACAAGTATTCGACCTGATGTCAAAACGGTTGTATAAGCCGCGATGGATTTCTAAAGCAGAGTAAACAATGTAAAAATCTGCCGCGATCTCTGTACTTCAAATTCGTTGCAAATTATCTGCTTGGCAAATGCCAATCTGCAAAAATACAGTATAAATCCGCAGAAGATACTACGTTCCAAATTATCTCTGCATTGGTAATCCCTTAGGCTCATGAATAATGGGCGGATAATCTGCAATATACCTTCATTAGTAAGTTACTGTCTTAATCTGTCACAGGCACGGTTTATGAAGTTTATTGAATATTATTCGTTCGTGAACTGTACTGACCAATTCCTGAAATACAATTAACTAATGTATACTGCATGTATAGCGTATTGTGCGGATACAAATTCACCGTAAACAGTTCGTTGTAAGCAATCTATCCATTTGTCATACCTTAGCGTTAGGTCAAAACGCATAGATAATCCCCGACAGCCTCCCAATATAAAGTAAACAAATTACAGATCTACGGAAGTCTCTATACCTGAAATCTGTTGCAGATTATCCGGTCATCTGTCACATTAACAATTATCAATCGACTGGAAAATTCACTTAAATCCGCAACAGATTCTTTGTTCCACATTAACCTTTCGTTAGTACTGCCTTAAGCTCATGAAACATGAACGGATAATCCGCGACAGATCTCCAGTACGAAGTAACTCCTGTATAAACCTACCGCACGCTCCGTATGAAAAGCACCTTGAATACTATCCGCTTATTTACCGTACTTACCAATTCCTAGCACACGCTTATTTAGCGTTCTTTAGCTTTATGGAGCGCATAGTCCGCTACATATCTCAAATACAAAGTAAATACTGTATAAATATGCGGCGGTCTTGATATGTGAAGTCTGTTGGACATTATTCGCTCGTGTATTGTAATTTGTTGCTAAGTATCCATCTGTTTGTCACCCTATCTGAACATTCACAGTAGATAGATTATTTCGAATTATACTCCCGTCTTTAATCAGAAGCTCATCAAATTAATGCACTTTATCCGCTTTTCAACTTACACAGTAAATGAGTCCTGGCTTATGCTCACGGTAAACGGACGCATGGTCCGTGATAGATTTTTGACACAAACTAAATAAGTATCTAGGTCCACTGAGGTCTCTGTATCTGAATATTTGCGGATTATCCGCTCATTGTGATTTTCAGCTGTTGGGACTATCTATGCTTCTTTTGTCACACAGCTACTTGACAGCTAGTACATGGTAAGTTTCATTTTGACGGGTAATATGATTTGATATGTACATGTATTTCCTAGAATAGTTGTTTGAGATGTATTGCAGGTTGGTTTGCTTAATTTCTACATAATATACTGTGTATACTATGTAGAAATTAAGCAAACCAAGCAGGTGTATATTATACACCTAGGGTATACTATTTGGTAGAGTGAAGATATTGAATCAAGTAATGCCCGTCATTCATGGAAACACAAGCATATTGTTATTCTTATTAGTTTTGCTAATATAAGTTTGTAAAGTTGCGAAAAAGTGCATGAAAAGATTTAGTATTCGAAGCGTATTACATTTGGGTTTCAGCAAAATAATAAATAATAGTTTTTCCTTGGAAAATTATTAAATAATACTATGATTACAGCATTCTAACTTTCTCTGGGAATTCTGGTTATTCACATATATCAAATTTTATTAAGTATATAGACAACAATATTTTATTGATACATGGAGTGCAAACCTCTATTATATCATTTTATAAAATCTTCCTTTAGAAACATTAAAAAAATAAATTACTTATGAATCACTGCTATTAATTACTATTTACACGGTTTAACAATAATTTGTATGATCATCAATTTACATCTTTTGAGACTGCAAAGAAAAGACATGTCAGACATCAATTAACGAGCGTGAAAAATGCAAAGAGCATGGAGGCCAAAATTTCCATCATCCCACGTGTTGAAACACGCATATGTAGAATGGCAATTTTTCATTGCTATAAATCTTTACAGCTCATTTACAATAAATAGTATTGTCGGTCTGCCTGAAAAACCAAGTGCTTGGCACGCACCTACTTTTTCCTGTAAAAAGATCCGCAAGGACAACCTCAAAGAAAATTATAAAAAGGTTGTTAATTGATTTAGTATAAGTAAGTTAATTAAGTAAGTTAAAATTATGAGAAACGTATTTTTGCAGGTTGCTTTTAATGAAAGGTACATATACACTTAAACTTATACACTGACAGGTACTTATTATTGGATGATAACATAGAATGAAAACATACATTTGTAATTTAGTCAAAACAACTTTTCCCGGGACGACTTAGTATGGATTAATGGGCAAATCAATTACCTGATTTACAAAGAATTTACAGACCAAAAGTTTTTAAAAAACTAGAGGGCCGGTTGCATAAAGCATAGTTAACCATGTTAAATTGATCACGCTGTTAAGCAACCTGATTGGATAAAACTTAGCAATGGGTTTAAAAGAACCAATCACACTACAACACTTGCTTTGAATTAACCAATCACATGTGTTAACTACGCGTCTAAATAATCATGTAATTAACAATTTATGTAATGATCTAGAACAGCAAGGTAAATGATCTAGACCGCAACAGATAAGTTAAAGAGATTTAAGAAAAATAAATGTTAAAAAATATTAGAAAGAAATAAGAAGCAAACATCACATCAATAATGTCGACGAAAGAATGTATTATTTTAAAACTTGTGCAATGCTACGACACCGGCTTGAATCTTCTTTTTTAGGCTTTTCCGCGAAGATGGTAGACGTTATCCTTTTCGGTGATTTACTTCTTTTGGTATTATGTTCATTTTTGATAAAATAATAATTTTATTTATTGTATGGCTATTTATCGTGCAAGTACTATGTGAAAATATTGTTTCTAATCTATTACTAATAGTAACGAAAATATCAATAAGCAATATTTTTTAATAACTGAAAAATCTTGATCCAAAACATGAAATCTTTTTTGAATCACATGATACATTATCTGTTCACTCAATCAAAATACACATTCGACAATTCACTAGTAGCCACTGGCCCGATCTTTACTTATTAAGAGACTGGATTATAAAATTTAACTAAACTGTACTATGTGGTCTTTCACGCTGCATTTACACGATAAGTTATATGTTGATTAGTATTTTACAGTAAAGTAATTACCTAAGATCGTTAATAGGTTCGATTATTTTTAATTCTAAAAAGCCATCATACATCATATCAGTCTGATTCTTTATCTATAATTATTTATCTATATCCTGTGTGTACAGTTTGATATTTTTGTTCTAAATCAACATTCTTTCGAATTCTTGAGAATTTTCTTAAAAATGCTTAATTCTATACTTGTAGATTATTTCTTAGATTGTAAAAATACTTCCTGGTCCGTTAATTCTTCTTATTTAGATCTTTCTTAGAAATTAAACGCTTGGTTTACCGTTTTAGTATTTCTAACAATTTACATTATTTTAAAAACTATGAATAATACATTTTATTATTTCAGAAAAATGATTAATTCTAGACTACCACCTATACATTATTTTTATTAATCATATCGTTTATAATAAATAAGTAGCTTTGGTCTTTGTTAATTTGTTAAATTATTCATTTATACCAAATATACTAATTATTATTATCTTCAAATGAATCAAGCCGCCACTTTGAATATGAATTCCAAAGAAACCGAGGATTCAAAAGTTTTGAGAAAATATTGATAGTTATGCTTGAACATATATTAATATCCTACAGCTAAGCGCCTACATTTCATTTTTAAACTTTTTCGGTTTATTGTATCTACAGGTATCTAAATAGTATATTAAAGTATTAGTTTCATAAGACACTCACAGTCTGTCATAATCCATCTGAAATTTGGAAGTTCATAAATACAAAAACAGGAGCTACACGAATACCAGGTACACTTCGGGACGCTACAAACGAATACAATAATCCTCAAGATATTGTCAATCAATTTGCAGATATATTCTCTAGTGTCTATTCTGTTGACAATACACACACATTACCTTCTTTCTCCAACTATGACCTACCGTTTATGTTCTCTGAAGTTAATGAAGAGTTCGTACTTAGGATTATGTCTACTCTGCCGAATAAGTTAACTTCTGGTGACGATTCAATTCCAAGCTTCTTAGTACGTGATTGTCGTTTTGCTTTGGCAAAACCACTAACATATTTAATTAACTTATCTATAAGAAATAATATATTCCCAGAGCAATGGAAACGAGCTAGGATCTGTCCAGTTTATAAAAAAGATGATGCTTCAATAATAACTAATTACAGACCAATATCCATAATCTCCAATTTTGCTAAGGTCTACGAACAGATAATCTACCAACAAATATATAATCACGTCCGTACATTTATTTCTCCAAACCAACATGGTTTTATGTCGGGACGATCTACCGTTTCTAATTTGGCAACATTGTCACAATACGTTTGTGAATCTTTAGATAAAAGAGGTCAAGTGGATGTAATCTATACAGATTTTTCTCATGCATTTGACTCGATAGATCACGAAATTTTGCTTGGTAGATTGAGTGGTTTCGGATTCTCTCCAGGATCAATCTCATTGATAAAAAATTATCTCTCGCTGCGGTGTTGCTATGTCTCGTACAATGGATTTTGTTCCTATGAATTCACTCCTGAATGTGGAGTTCCACAAGGTTCAAGCCTGGGACCACTTTTATTTAACATATTTATTAACGACTTGCTCATCTCATTATCGTGTCAAACACTAGCATATGCGGATGACGTAAAAATCTTCGCTGAAATTAATAGCTAACTTGACGTGGACAATTTACAATTTAATTTATCTCTAATAGCTCAATGGTGCACCACAAACAAACTGAAACTGAATGTCAATAAATGCTTCACTATGTCATACACAAGGTGTCGAGCAAGTCTTAATTCGGCATATTATGTTAATGAAATGCAAATACAAAAATGTGATACAATAAAAGATCTTGGTGTAATATTTGACTCGAAATTTACATTTATAGAACATATTGAGAAACTACGTAACTCGGCATGTAAATCTCTTGGGTTTGTAATGAGAGTGTCCAAGTTTTTCACAAGTACAAACGTAATTAAAAGGCTATATTACGCTATGGTCGTTAGTAAAATGGAATACGCATCGCTAATTTGGTACCCAATATATGCATGTCACGCTATTCAATTAGATCAGGTTCAGCGTCGACTCTTGAAGTTCCTATCCTTTCAGTTAGATGGAAGATATCCAGAAAGAGGTGTAGGTCAATCTGAGTTAGAAGCAAGACATAGCGTTTTTTCTTTAAGTATCAGAAGAGACATCCAGTGTGCTAATTTCCTACGAAACTTAATTAATTTTAAATGGGATGCTCAAGATTTACTTGCGAAGATACCTTTCAATATACCAAGATTGTCGGCGAGACATGGATCGTCATTTAGATTGTCAACTCCACGTACGAATATAATGTTACATGCGCCTATAACTATTATGTGCCAAAAAGCTGAAAAATTTATTACAGATGTATTCGCTTAAAGTACTTGCATATTCAATAACAATAATGGTGTATTTGAATTAAATCTATGGCTGTAAGTTTCATATATGTTATGTTCATAATTTGTATTGTTTATATTATTATTATCATTATATTATTATTATTGTCCTGTAATTGGGGTAACCTGTTGGACAAATAAAGATTAATAAATTAAATTAAATTAAGACACGTTTTTAGCGCACGCGTCCGAGTTTAGAAAACGACCCGCGTAGCGGGGAGTTTTCTAATGTGGACAAGTGCGCTAAAACGTGTTATGAAACGAATACTTTATACTATTTTTTCTATTTACGTTAGTTCGTTATTAAATAATTAAAAAAATTACTTAGCTTTAAATAAAATTTGTTAGGGGTATTTTGGTAAGTAGCATAGCAGTTGGCAACACTAGAAATTATGCAATTTTGTTTTTTACATAACCTTGCTTAACTTTAGGTAATCCGCGCGACGTAGAAATTCCCATTCTTATCTCATACACACAACCACCGCTAAGCAGCAGGACCTCGTTAAAATTTGCCAGGTGTATTATACGTACTGTTGAAAATTATTATATGTATCCCAATATAAGTGACATAAATAATTGCTACTTAATGAATTAAAAACTTGGATGAAATAAGAATAATTATATTTCATTTCATAGAATAATAAACACCTTGTTTGTTAAAGGAATTAATGAGGTAACTATAAATGCAATAGTATTTTCAGCAAAGAATGATTTTTGTTAACCAAAATAATTATTCATTGGATCTTTTGGATATTATAACTTATAAAGTAAAGATATATGTATAATTTTATAAAATTTAATTTTATTACGTTAAGTTTATCGTGAGCTATTAATTGCAGATACACAATGCATCCTTACGATGTCAGTATCAAAATCTACAATTTCGTTAATAATAAAGTAAAAACTGTTACGCCCTTATTAAGACTAATTATTATTCGGCGCATTTATGTAGCCTGCAATACTAGTTTCGCAAGCGTTGCATTCCAGTTATAATAGTTCACTGCGTAAATAACATAAGTTTGACATTCTAAGAACAGCTGTCTAACAGTGACATCAACTTTAAAAAATAAAATGTTACTGTTTCCAGTATTCTAAAAAATTTCATTAGGACACGCAAAATGCGTGTCCTAATGAAGCCATTAGACACGCAAATATAAAAAAAATTTTTATTGTACTTAATCTCCAAAAACATAGTTTAACGTTTAATTACATATAACTGCATGATCTATGAAGATATTCGAACGATATTTGAAGTAGAAATAAGAAATTTATACTTATTCCATGTTGTCAAAAACATCCCACATCTCCAAGCTACTGGTTTTCTCAGAAAAGCATATTGCGTGGCATCATTGTATATTAAGAATTAGTTATGAATCCATGAATGTTTGTTTTTACAACAATTAGATGTTAAGATTTTGAATCTATTTATCTTTTTCCACTATTTTATTTCTTATGACATTTCGTTCATTTTTGATAAAACAAAAGTTTTATTTATAGTACTCTAGTATTCGTTGTGCAAATTCTGTTTGTAAAAATACCGTCAACATTTTTTTTAACAACTTGAAAACTAAAAGGGCTTTCTTTTTGCAAAAAAATCACAAGTGTAAAGAAAGTTTCATTTTATGACTCAGAAATTTTAAGTTGTTTTATCAGTTCTAGAAATATTAATTAACTCGCCAAATACAGTTATATCCTAAATGATGTCGAAAATCTGTACATTTTCTGTTTATTATAACTCAATATTTCAAAAATTCTAACTCCTATTGTAGTAAAACTTTAATATTTTAAAAATATCTTTTGTTATAATCTTGAACAACCTGGGCTAACATCAACTTTTGATTTTTTAAATAGCAACCGCCATTTTTTGCAATTTCGAATTATTTGTAAAATTCTAAACATTATACCTAAAACCAATTATTTTTGAGTTATTAACACTTGAACTCTGACAAATAATTTAAGGAATAATCCTGGAATAAAATAATAGTATTTTATGCAACAAGTTTATAAAGCATGTCTTTTTTTACGAGTGGCAAATTTACACACACGAGCGAAGCGAGTGTTGTAAACCCACGAGTAAGAAAAAGACGCTTTATAAACGAGTTTCATACATAATTTTTTGCAACACCTCTTTGTTAATTAATAAAATTCACCACTTTGTATATATTTAAATTTCGCGCCGGTTTTGACTTTCAATAGTTGGTAATGCTGTGCATGGTTGTCATGAGAACCTATATTCCATTAGAGATTAAGGAGAAACCGGAAGCTGCAAGTTTGGGATTATTACCGGCTAAATCACGAGAAATGTATGAAGCCGAATATGAACTTTTCATGGGATGGTGTAGGAAAAACCAAGTAAGGACCATTAATGAAACGGGGCGCTTAGCCTATTTGGACGAATTATCAAAGAAATATAAAAATTCAAGTTTGTGGTCAAAATTTTCAATGATAAAAGCTGTTCTCATTTTTCCACGCGTTACACACTATACTTTATCTACGACAACAAACAATTTAATAAACCACCAAAATCTAAGAAAAATATTTAACCTAGAATTTATAGTCTCATTCATATTTTTTACGTGAAATCTCAGGCAATAAATTAAGAGATGTAATGTCAGCCGCTTCCACGATGTTTGGAGGTGTACGGGTGTACACGTCACTAATGATACATCTAGAATTTCAAAAATGATAATAGTTTCTTGTACAACTAGTTATGAAAGTCATACTTTTTTTCACGAATTTGCAGTATTGATAAACGAGGGTGAAATTCGAGTTTATCAAGCAAATGAGTGAAAAAAAAGAGACTTTCATAGCGTGTTGAACACAATATTTTTTGCGTATTGTAAGTTGAGAAATTTGTCCTACAATTTATGCATTTATGCAAAATTTTAGAAAAATCAGAAAAACAAGGTATTCTTTGACAATAACCTCCGAGTAGATTGAAGTTTGTTTTTTACAAACACAATTAAAAAATAATGAACAAAAATGCTACTTTCATTACGATTTTTCGTTAAAAAAAGTCAAAGTTCATAATCAATATGCAAAACAAAATAATTAAAAAACGAGCTACTTTCATTAGGATTTTTCGTTAAAAAAAGTCAACTTTCATAATCAATATGCAAAAAAAGTAATTTAAAATTTTAAAGGCAATAGTAATAATACGTTTACAATCTGTATAATTTCAATCAATCTACTATTTAGTACTTACAGTTAAATAATCATACATACATATGTACTCGTTTTCAAAAAATAATTTTATATAAACAATTACAATTCAATTGTCAAGGTTATTAACCCCTTTGCTGCAAAATGTCAACATATTCTCGCATTCCAGGTATTGTGATGACAAGAAAGGATGAAATATTAAGTGTACTCATCGCGCTTGCACTTGTGAATTATGTAGCAAATTATAAAAGCTTTCATTGTTTTTATTGTAATTTGGCAATAACAATGAATAATATTATATTAAAAATTATATAATAATGTAAACAAATTAATCTATTTTACGTTAATTGAATAACATTTTTTAACAACTTTATATAATCAGAATAACCAAATCATGTCAAGACGCCTAGTTGGATGAACGGTATGAGGTCTGGTTTAGTAAACAGGCGGTCCCGGGTTCGATTACACGTGGAAGCGATGATTTTTGTAGATGGATTTGCATTCAAAATATAATTTATTGTAACATTAACTAAACAAAATAAATTAACAAAAATTTAATATAAAATTTATAACATTTTAAATGTTTAATATTATAACATTGCAAGTACTGACATCTATGACGTTTTAATAGAACTACTGATCGTGAGAAATCATTTCTCACGGTCGTTACCATTCGGTTTTAGAAATTGTGTGCAATTAGTCATTTTCACGGTTACTAGATTGTGCGGAATGTGTAACTTTCTATTGTGGTCGTAGATAAACCTATTTATTTCATTTCGTATTTCAAACAATTCTTTATATACCACAATTAGTAATATAAACTATATCTTGATCTCCGTTGTCAATGATACCGGAGTTCAAGACGTTCTTGATCTCCGTTGTTGTTGGCAACGTAAATAATATGATGTTGCATTATAGCCACATGCATGCTGCTTTTTATCTCCTTAGTTACGCGTATGATGACACAGACAAAGCAACTTGCTTCTTTATACAATAAATTCGGATGGATTTTAAAAGGGAGATATTAGGATTGAAATAGGAAATAAAATAAAACAACTTATGCAATACGGAGATCAAGCGATACTTTAAATCCAAGAAGATGTATAACGCCGAGGCGCCAGCCGAGGCGTTATAACATCTTCGAGGATATAATACCTAATTACATAATATATATTACTTCACTCTTTCTCTGGATCAAAACATTTTTTTAAATAAATTTTTAGAAAAAAACTGAGTACATATTATTTTAATAAGATTAAGCAGTTTTAAAATATTGGATTTATTCTTTACTTTTCGACCTCACTGTATATTAAACAGTACGTGTACGTTTGTTATATAAGCGTAATATATATTTAGACCAAAACCAAGTTGTCTTTGACTTTCTTTGACATTTAATATAATATTTTCACCTCCAAGTTATAAATGACATCATGTATTGAGCACGTATGTTACAATACTATCAATGTTATGCTTGTTTATGTATTTATGATAAAAAATATTGTTCATCTATATATTTAATGACATTGTGGACAAGACTATGTAAATGCATTCATTCATCGTAAAATGCGAAACAACGTGTTCAATACAATTTATATCATGCTTAACCAATCTCGTTAGTCTAACAATTGTGTTAGTAAATCAACGTATCGCATTCTTATAGCGTATTTGTAATATCCATTTAATTTATACCATAACGTTCTGATGCTCTAATGGGTTTAGAATAATAAAAGCCATACAAAACACCTACGTTAATTAAAAGTGCACTTTAAATACACTTTTAGAACAACGAATACGTCGACCACTCTGAAATTATTAATATACATAACTGAATACTAAAAGAGCTGGAACTACAAAACTCTTGGAGTATTCAAAGTGATCCTCTCTATGAGTATATCGATGCAGTTTTTTTAAATTGAAGACGAATTTACCAAAGTCGGAAGACATCACGCTGCTCGTTTACTTAATGGTGTCAAAACCCCACTTATCCAATTGCAGTGAACGGAAGTTGAAAAATCCAGTAAAATCCAAACATGCAAAAGATACAGAATGTTTCATTTAAAAATTGTAATTTGGAGTCACTTCCCGCACAACAGCAAGTCGTCCAGCTTAGATCTGCATATCAAAAAGTCGAAAACTACGTATAATATATCCATACCAAATTTCATCAAAGTCCATATAAACAAAGAAAATATAAGCCTGGCGGTACCTCCTGCAGCACCCGGTATATTGCAGTTAATATTTTCCCAAAACAAAGTTGTTCTTAATATGAATCTAGAGCTCTATTTTAGTGTGGATTTTTAACAGAATCGGAGTTTTTTTGATGATGTTTTCATACATACTACTATAGATGTGTCGAATATGTAAATCCTTTAACTGTTTCAAGTAAGGCCATCCCAGCATGAACTGTTTTCAATTTTTACTGCTAAATTCTAAAACGTTTCAATTTGAAGAACGTGATTAAGAAAATTGAAGTGCTTTAAACTCGAATTACTACCCTTGAGAAAGGCTAACTGAAGGGCTTAAAACTAGTTTTTCTACGCAGAAAAGTACTAAGCATGTGGTAACTACACTATCTATTCTTCCTACATTTAAAAAACTTCTTCTAGTGGTCTATTATTATTATTGTTGTACCCGTTATTATCTAATGCGACATAATAGAGTTATACTTAAATATTACACATATAATAAAATAATAATCTGGTCTATAAAAATTGAAAATTCAAATAAAATCAAAGCAGAAAATTGTATTTTCAACTTCTAGAAGTCTGTACAAAGTTTATCACTATACTGTCCTGGTTACTGAATATAAGCAAATTCTTGAATTTGCGTTCGTCAAAGTATAAAGACTCTGGCCTACAAAAGAAGAATAATCAAACTTTTCTAGTCCTCCAAGATTCGTTCAAACAAACTACGAAGGAAATTAATTCTATGCCTTTTCTGAGTTTTTTAATCTGAAACTAGAAAATTAAATGATTTTTTTAATTTTCAATTAAATTTAATTTTTAAATTAAAACATTACAGCCCCTAAACCTTGAAAACTATAATATCATTTTGAAACTATGCCTTTAGGGATTGTGTTTGTAGAATTTTTAGTTGCATCTTTACAATTCTTGAATGTCTTTTATTGTTAAGAAATTGTTAATTTCAAAAAATTTGAAATGTTAATATTCAATAAAAGGAAACTTTGGAGTTCAGAACTAGATAATCTTTAAGATTTAAAAGATTTTAAAATTCAGTCAGAAGTTTAGGTTAACATTTTTCAAAGTTTATAAATCTGAAACTTTTTAGTTCTGGCTTTGAACTAGGCCTAAAATCTAAAATGTTCTAGAATTTGTAACCATGAAACTTTGATTCTTTGAATTCTTAAATATTGGAAAATTGAATCCCTAAATCGTTAAGCTTAAAGATCTACATGTTTAAAATTATGATCGTCTGGGCTATAAGTCGTTGAAAGTTAGAATGTTCAAGGTTCTATCAAAGTTTTGACCTTTGGAGATTTTCAGTTAAGAAACATCTCAAACACTTTAAATCTACAAGTATTTGTAACTTGGAATTTTAAAACTTATTACTTTGAATGTATCATTGGTGTCAAATCCAGCGATCTTGGTGGCTACATAATCGGCATATTTAAAATTATGATTAGGTTAAAAAATATGATTTTTTTAACCAACAACTGAACAAAATCCAGTTTTTCCTTGTAGTGTGGATTCGAGACCCATCCTATTGAAAATACCCTTCCGCTACTTCGTCATTTAATAACTAATTTAAGAATGGACAATGGAGTTGCAGTTTCTAATTGATATATGCCTGCATTCACTGTTCCTAAAAGTGCAAAATCCTGTTTTATTACTGACATGGTTAAAGAAATCCCCCAATGGGTGAAAGCAGATAGTGAGTTGTTACCTTCAAAGAATCTGAATCCTGTTATGCATCCTTTGTTGGTGGCTGGTTGAGTCTCCACTTATTAAGAAACTGGATTAATAATCGCTACGTATGAAATTTTAACTACTTTACTATATGGTCTTTCACATATAATTCACGTGATAAGTTGTACGCTGTTACTATCCACAAGAAGAATACTTACTTAAGCTCGTTAACGAGATCGATTATTTTTAATTCTAAAAGACGTGCAATAATCTATGTCACTAAGGCAAATAAAAACAGTTTTAGTTATAATTATTAAAAATTATTTTAATTAGTTAAAACAAGTATAAAATTTAACTAAACTCTACTACATGATCTTTCACATATAATTAAGACGATAAGTTATGCGGTGTTGCATATTCACAAGAAGAATAATTACTTAAGCTAGTTAACAAGATCGATTATTTTTAATTCTAAAAGAGGTGATATTACTTAAATAAAAAAAGTTTTATGTTAAAACGATTTAATTACCAAACTAAACAAGTTATTTACGTACATTCTGTGTATACAGTTTTATTTTTTGTTCTAAAGCACCTTTCTTTAGAATCCCTGAGAGTTTTCTTAAAAATCCTCATTTCTATAAATGTAAATTATTTCTTAGATTGTGGAGGACTTTGCTAGTCTATTATTCTTTCTTATTTAAGTCTTTCCGTGAAATAAAATACTTGTTTTACCTTTTTAGTATCTTTAACAATTTACAATATTTTAAAAACCATCAATAATACCATCATAAATGGCAATATCAATAATATTTACAAATTATTAATATTAGACGCCATTTATTTATACATTGTTTTTAATTGAGATAAATATCTAGCTTTGTGTTTTTGTCAATTTGTTAAATTACTCAAAGTTAAAGTTCATTCATCCTAACGATGGACCAAGTCAAAACAAACACACCTTCATTCCACGCTATCATTCATATAATATTGCGGAGATTCAATAACAAAATCCAGTAAAAAATAAAAAAAGAAAAAAAACGAATCGAATGATGCCTTTGGTTACGGATTGCATTTGATTGTAACCGGAAAAGTACAGAATGAAAATTTCCGTTTATGCTAAAATCAGTTATGCCTTGGAAACATTGGAACTAGGGAGGGAAAATATTCGCTACCTAAATGTCATTTTTAAGGTTATATTGTCTGTCAAGCAGTTAAATTTAACCTAATGACATGTAGGTAACAAATATTTTCCCTTCATAGTTCCAACGTTTCCAAGGCACAACTGATTTTTGCATAAACGGAAGTTTTATTTTCTTTATTTTTTCCTGTTACAATCAAATGCAATCCGAAACCAAAGGGATCATTCGATTCGTATTTTTTTCTTTATAGCATTCCTTAATATCTGTATTGTAAAATAATTAGGGAAGATAATAATAAGGTTTAAAGAAAAATGCACGTAAAACCCTGTATTTGTCTACTAATAACTACTTTCTTTTTCAAATGTATTGAACAGTCACAGGTTACAAAAAAAAACTGGGAGGCCAAAAGTTTTGAGAAAATTACAGTTATTACTTGACCATAATTATATTAATGCCCTATAGAACTGCTAATATCTTCTTTTTTAAACTTATCAGGTTTCGCATTATTATACTAAACGGTACTTTCCCGCCTCTCCCCGGACACTGTTGAATTTATTATCTTATTGCATTATTTAGTTCTTGTGGTATATTGTTAATTTTTGATAAAACAAAAATCTTATTTACATTATGAGTATTTGTTGTGCAAGTACAGTGAGATCCAAATTAAGTGAAGACGATTTGAATTTCGCGCCTTAGGTTTTAGTGTATTTCACATTTTTAGTGTAGCACTATTGAAATGTGTTGTGTCAAATTACAGAGTCAATCCGTCACTTTCTCGTTTACATCATTGTGCTTTGTACGTTGTTCAGGTTTTCATTGAAATTTTGCTTTATTTCGATTGTTTTCTTACTTTACATAACAGCTTTTTTCAGAACTACGGTTTGGTACACGATTTTATTATCAAGTAAGCTTATTATTAAAAATTAACGAAGTTTATAAGCTATATCATTTTTGAGACACCGCTGTAAAATATAAGAAGTATAAAGTATTCATGTTGCCAATGTGACAACAATTTAACGTGGCGGTAAATTCAAACTATCCTCAATCATTTTGGATCACCCTGTATTATCTTATGTGAAAATATTTTGTTTAATGTTAAATGAATAATAATGTAAACGTCAATAACAATATCTTTTTTAATAAATGGAAACTAAATTGGCTAGATTTCGACGTTTTATATTAAAAAGTATAATATGTAGTGATATGTGAAGAAATTGTTTAGCTCAGTCCAGAGGCTCACTGGGCCTTCAGAGCACCGGATAATTGACCGAAGGAATGACGCCTCCTATCCGCCGCCTGCGAAAGATATATAATTTTGTGACATCTGAAAATGAGCTGCCCCTGTTTCAATAGTCCTGGTTGGTACTGACTGGCCATCACGCCCTTCATCGTGACAGCTCAATTCATTAGAAGATAGTAGATTGTATTCTTTTAACAGTAGATGTAATTAATATATGAGGGCAGACTTATAAATCATGTGAATTACTATACTTTGTATAAATTTAAACAAAATAACTGCATTATGATCAGTGGCGGATTTAGGCACAAGCGTTGAAAGCGGCCGCTTCAGGCCCCACAAGTGAGGGGGCCCCGCAGAGGCCTTCTGCCAAGGACCACACTGGACACGCATCAAACAAAAATTATTAGCATGGGAATTCACTTTCTCGCAAAGGTGAAACAAGAAACAGATCATATCGTGTACAGGCTGGTAAAAAAAGTGTACGGTTGACGCATTAGAGTTTCGTACGAAAAGGCAAGCTCTCAGGGCGATGGGAAAAATATTGTAACGGAGTATACCGTTTCACAGCAGATCTGCGAGGAATGTATCATCTCTGTCGGTTCGAAGGCTGGTCTTCTCGCACAATCGGTGCGGTCATCCGACTACTATGATGACTAATTTCTTGAATTAATGGTTTCTGATAGACATTCGGTGAACAGTAGCGGATTTACGCACAAGCGGTGGGCTTTCCAGGCCCCGCAGAGGATCCTTGCCTAGGATCGCAGTGGATATGCTACAAATAAAAATTATTGGCATGGGAACTCACTTTGTCGAGAATAGTGAAACATGTGAGAACAACAGTTCATATCGTATACAGGCGGGTAAAAAAGTTGCACGGTCGACGCAATAGAGTTTCGTGCGAAAAGGCAAACATTCAGAGTGATAAGTAAAATTTTGTAACGGAATTTACAGTTTTGCAGCAGACCTGCGAAGAATTATCATCTCTGTCGCTCCGAATGGCTTGCCTTCAATGCCATCTAGTAAACTCTGCGCAGTCGTCCGACTTACATTCGGGGAAGGGGAAGAGTACCATGCTTTCGAATGGGTGAAATTCCTTAATGCCATTTGTCAATTGTCAACACTACCCAATGTTGAAACAATTAAAAAAAAATCTTAACATTACCGAAATGTAATGCAACTGGAGAACGGTCTATCTCCGTTCTTAAACGTGTAAAAAATCATTTAAGAAATAATCTTGGACAAAATCATTTAAGAAATTTATCAGTAATGTTTATTGAAAATGACATTACGCAAAATTTATGTTTTGACATTGAGGATAGAGATTATAAAGATGGCATGTGTATTTAATAACAAATTATGTAAATGAAGCCATATCTGATGTCACAAGGCCTATTAAATATGTGCGAATTATAGAAATCTATCACGGTTGAACTTGGGAAATTAGTAAGAGTAAGGAACGAATGAGTACTGCGGAGCCGCACAACCTTGAACTTTTATTTGACCTCCTTTCACTTCCTCTTCTTCTCTACTTGTCCTCTCTCTACTTGCTCCACTTGTCTCCAAGCCCCTCCCCTTGGTAGACCACACCCTTGATTCGCCCCCTCTCTACTTGTGGAAAATAGTGAAAGTATTACTATTACAAATAGCATTACAAAGATTGTTTGCAACAATAATATACTTATTCTGGTCTAACCCGAAAATGGGTTAGGGTTGTTGTTGTAGAGCCATGTTTCCAATTCGTATGGATTAAACGGTCTAGACTCCACGGCACCATCCAAACCGGAGGAACCAAAGCCGTTAGTATTTCGAACTTGAAAACTTCATACGCTGCTGGATACTATATCTTCTCGCAAATTAATTGAGCAATTCTTTTGTAGTCTTCTTCGATAACGCCTGCCCCAACGTCCAAGAAATGATGGTGTGCTAAACTAGATCGTGGAGCTATGCTAACATAACATCCTGCAGGAAGATTAATTTGCAGCCCAGTATGAATTAGCTGTTTATCATGAGGGTGAATGATGTAGTGCCCCACGCTGCACAGATCAAAACCCGCAGAAAATGGTGTAGCTCGTGTTGGTGCCACAGCATCAGGATGAGTTTTTTTTTAAACCAATGGTTGTTCTGTAGGAGGTGGAAAAACCATGATGTACACAAATACCAAATGTCTTGTCTTGTAAAACACCAACTTCGAACGATTGAATGAAAAGCAAGAATTGCATTTTTAGATATATGATTTGGCCCTTCTCCACCCCAAAAAAGAGGGTGGACCGTTGGCTTAAGAGAGGGGCTTTGTCCCCCCTTCCTCCCAGGGAATGGATCATTTATTCGATATTGCGAGAGAGATATTGTTGTTGTTGCTGTTATAAAGATTTTGTTGTAATTTTTGAAGCTGATTTGTAAGAGAAAGTGTAAGTTGCAGTTTGTGTGTGTTTGAAAGAGTGATTTTTTGAACGTAAGTGTCTGGTTTGTTTTGTTGTGTATTGGTTTGTTTTATTGTATTGAGTAGATTGATAGATGATTTGAATGATGGGTAGTTATCAGAATGTATTTGTGAATGCGTTTGACGAGTTGCGTGAGGAGATGAATGTGTTAATTCTTAGGGAAAACATCCCTAGAGCAGGCAGGGTGCAAATTCTACTTGTTCATAATTAATTTAACGATTGTTACATTGAGTTATACGCATTTCTTAATTTTTACAACTAATCTGTTTTCCATAAACTGTGGGCATTGTCTACTTTTGACAATCCAGCATCTCAATTTTAAATCATATTCTAGGTTAAATATTTTTCCTAGCTTTTGGTGTTTTATTACGTTTTTGTGGTCGTAAATAAAGTATAGTGTGTAACACGTACAAAAACGCCAATTTTATACTCGTGTGACTGCGGCATGAGACGAAGTCGGATTATTTAATAAATCTCCTTCTCTTTAGGAAATTTCCTCCATCGCACAGTGGGTCGAAACAGCTAAACGATGGACATTGGCACTTATTTTGTGATATTTAATGCATTTTCTATGTCAGTTGTTATAGACAAGCTTTTTTACATATATGATGCTGATATATCATTTCACAAAATATGTAAAACTATACGGAGTGATATCATACAACTTGTTACAGTCTTTGAAGCTTGTCTTTGTAGATCGAAGAATGATATATAAAACATTGTTGGTATAATGGTATACATATTTTCCATATTAAAATCTTGCCAAAACAATAAAAAACGTCCAAAATAACAAAACGATACGGTCAGTTATACCGGTTATACTGGATGTACGGAATATAAAGAGTAAACACGGCAACATCTTGTACGGCTACTTTTGTGTACAGTGTCAATATATTACTTATAAATTCCTAAATTTTTAGAAAGAGGGTATAATATCCGACTGTTCGGAATGCAAATATTACATTTGAAAACTTATCGACAAGAATAAAATACCTAAAAGGTATATGCTTTACAGCTACAATAATCCCTTAATGGAATATCCAGATGTTTGCAAAATCAGCAAATCCTAAAATATTTCTTTGTTAGAAAATACTAAATAACGGTAAACAAACTAAATTATCTATTTTCGGCAAAAAATGTATTTAAGTGCTTCCTGCAAAGCTTACTTAAGTTATATGGACATATACAATCCCTATTATAAATCAATGAGAAGAGAATTCACGATTCCTCCTATTCTGAAAATATACCCCTTCACATTCTAAATTAATAATAATAACAACAAAAGATATTTTACATTTACATGGTAATACTTTCAGGTTTCTAGTAGAAGTAGCCACTATTAGCCAAGTACTTAAACAAACTTACTTATATACACAGAAGGTAAAGGTATATACCATTTTTATTTTGATTCCCCTATCACAATTTGGATTTAGAAAACAAGTGAACATTAAAATGGACCTGTAGCCATGTCCACAATTATATTTCTAACTAATACATAATAGACAGTCATTATATTTGCTGATATCGATGTCAAAATAGACGCGTTCTATGAAAGACCGTTTTTAATGTAGTACTCAGCACTTATACATAAAACGATGGATAATTTTCTTAATTGCACATATTAGTACTAGATAAAAATGAATATATAAAGTAAATATGTTACGGATTCGAAATATGACAGTCTCCATCTGGGATTTTTTTAGGAATTTTTTTAAAAGTCAACCGGAAGTCAAATTTTTTTAAAAATTACGAGATACGTTTAGAGTTTTTTTTTTAAGGAAGATGAATAATAATTATTATCAAAAATATGTAATTTACAGAAGAAACATCATACTAACAAGTAAAGAAAAAATCGATTTAAAAAAACATTTCTTAAAAATAATTTAGTTAATTTAACTGAACCCACATTTTTGCTTCATAAAATGTTCTCAAATAGTCAACTTTGACTGTCAGAGAGAGGGTGATAACGTAAAAGTGAAGCAAACAAATTTACATTTTTATAATCTATATACAGTCTTTTAAACGTCTACATTAAAATCTCATTGATTTTAAACATTTGATCATTTCGTCAAATGTCCATGTTTTTCCCATTTCGATCCAGTGTGCATCGCCCCAACCGTGAATTCGCGTCTGATATTAATAATTATATGTACTTAATTTTTGATAAAAAAATAATAGGTGTATAAGTTGTAGTAAATGATTTATACTATGGGGCCCCAAAAATTTGTAACGCTTCAGGCCCCTTAAGTGTTAAATCCGCCAATGATTATGATCTACCCTAGCCTACGGTGAAGTTGACTAACACCACCACTGCGACGGATTTAATACCAGGCAGTGGCGCACCCAGAAAGTTTTGTCGGGGGGGGGGGGGTTATTTGATTAAATTTGCGTAATATATACAATCTTATTTATTTATGTATATTATAGATTTTTCAATCGTTTGCTTGAATAAGAGACGTGACTTTAAACAAGTTTATCATAATAAACTATAAATATATTTAATTATATTTTATAGTTTATTATGATATACTTGGTTGACGGCCAGGCCAGGATAGACACTGTGAGAACCATTTCTTTGTCGCTTTGTGCGAGTGTTCTCACAGATGTCAGCATTATTACCTTTTGGTATTATGTATATTTGGGTTTTATATAAAGCCCTGGATGGTGTGTGCAAATTGGAGAAGACTATCTTCGACTGATGATAGCTAATAAGCTTTGAAACAGCTGTATCGAGGTGTCTTCTTTAATTTGTACACACATATTCGTTTCGTGAGAAAGTCTTTGAGATATTTATTTATTGAAAGATTAAACAAGTTTCATTTCTTTATAAAATATATAACAACATTATATACAATAGTTACTTGCTATCGTTGTTTAGGTTACATATACCATATTACAGTCTTAGACCTGGACCCCCAATGTTTTTAAGTTACAACCAACAGTTCCCTATATATAAAATATGCAGTCTATATAACAATCACTATGACCAACTTGAGATATTTGGTGTTTCCTATAAAATGTTTGTAAAATATACAAAAATGTACTTCTACCAATAAGTTCAAAACCCCCTACCTTTCTTATTCTTACATTAGTATTATTTTCATTTATTTTCGTGTTATCTAGTATATACAACAAAAAACTATATATGTTAAAATTTCCAATTGTTCATGTATATACGTGTTAGTTAAGTGTGCGTTTAATATTATTGAAGTATTATTATTTTGAAATTGAGAAACATGTAACAAGGAAATCCTGTTTGTTTCAAATAAATAAATAAATAAATAAAATCTCTATGATAAATACAAGAATTTCTGGGGGTTTCGACCCCCCCCCCCCATGAGTGCTCCACTGATACCAGGATATAACTTCAGTTACGAGTTTTCACAAAGGATCAATTTTATCACTTCTTCGCAGTTTTTGTGTTGCAAAAACCCCGTGTCTGGGTCATAGGCTACCCTAAGTGTGTCTGAAAAAGTTTAATTCTGAAAGCCTCAAAAATACGGCCATTACCATCATCCAAAATGACTCTCAAAGTGTATTCTCATGCGCTTTGAAATTAGTTTTAGCCTTATATTTCCTAAGAATATCAGGAATTTTGAAAATGGCGACAAATTGGACGCTGTTTTGGATTCTTGGCTTCCAATCTATTTTTCGAAGTATCCACAGGCATTTAACATCCTAGAAACACTAGCTGACCAATTGTTATATGAAATGCTTCTTGCGTGTCTTTTTTCTGGAAAAGTGGCCTACTCTTAAGAAATTCCAGTAAGTGCACCACTGAAGGTGCGTCTTAAAGTTAGCATCGGAATATTTCCTCTCTGCGGCCGTCAAAGACCCAAGTCTTTTATAGTAACTATAATGTGATTGCGTTAGTTAGTTTGTTTGTCCGTCCTGTACTTTGCATATGATGTGAAATATTGACATCGGATCTTTTGTATGGTGTTACTAGTGATCTGTAGATGTACAGGAAACAAAAACAAACCTTTGTGATCGCAGATGCGTTTAAATGTAATTCCAGGAGAACATGCAATGGAAGAGCAGCACATGTTCTCATGTATGTTGCGTGTCTGCACTGTTATCTTCGATTGTAATGTGGGATATTGACATGAGATATTCTGTATGTTATTATTGGTGGTCAGAAGATGCGCAGGAAGAATAACTTCCAAGGCAAAAAAATGCACAATCTTTATGTTATTGAATGTTAAGTTTGATTAAGATAAGACGTTTTCGTGGTTTTTGAGGTTAGGTTTTATTAATTTGACAATCTTTAAGTTGTTGGAGGTAGGTTTTATTAACAGCGACATTTTTATGGCATTGGAGGTTAGGTTTGATTAATTTTTATGATGTTGAAAATTAGGTTTTACTAATTTGACAATTTCTAGGCCGTTTTTGGGTTTGGTTTTATTAATTTGACAATCCTTATGGAGCTGAAAGTCAGGTTTTAACAGTTAGACAATTAATTGTTATGGCGCTAGATTTCAGTAACAGCAGCATTTATAGTATTTAGGTTTTGTTACTTTGAAGTGCTTATGGTATTTTAAAGTTAGGTTTTATAATTTTGGCAATTTTTATTACGTTTGAGCTTAGGTTTTATTAATGTGGCATTTTTATGGTGTTTGAGGTTAGATTTTAGTAATTTGACAATTTTTAGGTTGTTGCAGATTAGATCTGATTAACAACGGTGTTTTTATGGTATTGGAGGTTTGTTTTGATTAATTTTATATTCTTATGGCATTGGAGGTTAGGTTTTACTAATTTAATAATTTCTAGGGCGTTTTCGGGTTAGGTTTTATTAATTTGACAATTTTTATGCTGTTTGAGTTTTATTAATGTGGCATTTTTATGGTGTTTGAGATTAGATTTTAGAAATTTGACAATTTTTAGGTTGTTGCAGATTAGATCTGATTAGCAACAGTGTTTTATGGTATCGAAGGTTAGGTTTTATTAATCTGGCCATTTTTAGGGAGTTGGAGATTAGGTTTTGATTAACAACGGCATTTTTATGGAGTTGGAGGTAGTTTTTGATTTTAATGCTCCCGAGCTTATGTAGGAGGTTATGTAAATTTACATTTTGTAGGTTAGTTTATGGCATTTTACTTCTTTTTAGGTTACTTTGGAACGGTATTGAAAGTTCTCAGATTAATTGATATGGCGTTTTTTTTAGTTAGTTTGTCTCCAGTTGGTTAGTTTTTGACACTGCTCCGCGTTTTTTAGGTTAGTTTATGTCATTTTATGTTTGTTCTGGTTAGTCTACGTTAATAAGTTTTTTAAGAACAAATGATTTCAGGTGGCTGCTGAAGCGCAAACAAACTGTTTTAGACACTGTAATTTAATAAAGACAAGGTAAATAGCAAAGCAAAATTATATCCGTTAGTGCCATAGAAACAACTTAAATCTTCAAGGATTGCAGTTGTTGACTGAGAAAGAAACTTTTCCAGATTATGACTGCAGAAATCCAAAAGAGACTGGAAAAATCAACTTTCTACGCGTGGGCGTAAAAATGGAAAAGGTTTTTTGAGTATTTATATTTGATAATCAAGGGCTGTAACAAATGCACTAAAGTGGTAGGGTATAACGAAAAACTGTTAAAGCTGACGATTCACACGACTTATCAGTCCACCCTCGTAATCATCAGACTCCAAACGACCAAAATAACCTTGTAACAATTTCATAATGGATTGCGTTATCTCTACATATAAATAACCCTAGTTTCATTGCACTTTGTAATGATAATAAAGGAAAAAACAACACGAGTGCATCGTCTTTAAACAAATTCCTAAACTGCACTATCGTCTTTTATAAAACTAACAATTCACTATTAAATCATTACTTTTAAAGTTATGATTAAAGTGTGACTGACACATGCACTAACTTCTTCAATTAAATAATGCCACCACAATTGAAAAATTGCAAGCAAGTTCCTCTAGATGTACTACAACAAATCTTCTTTCTTCCTCTTTTGTCTCGACTACAACATAATACATCCATTATCAAACACATCCCGTCATGTCGTTTCTTATTGCCCTTTCTAACATTCTTAACAATTAGGTGTAATACTAGACGTCAGTACTTCAACGACACTTTGAAGGCGCGTTTTAAAATTTTAACACAAAAAGTATGAAATGACATTTTCTTTTTCTTGTGTAAATTGCGAGTGAATAATATCTGAAAACAAAATGGCTGAAACTACAGAATCCGAAGCTCATTTCGGCGAAAAAGATTACAAGGCTATCGATAAAGAATGGGAAGAATTTAATGAGTTGCTTCAACATCGTACTAAAAAACGTCGAGCTCAAGCTTTTTACCCCTGCCCTCCACCGGAAGACGAGGAAGATGTGAACTTTGTAAGAAACATTTTTACTATGATTTGAACACTATTTCATGACTTATGATTAGCGATCATTTTCCAAAGTCCACCCAAGAATTAATTCGCGAAATCATTTCATTATCATCATTATAAATTGGCTTTTTGTAATTTTGATGGTAGTTATGCTCGTAAAGCAAACTCGTCCTAATAATATGGGTTAGCCACGTTTTAGGATCGATCATATTTAAAATAATGATTTTCTGGAGGAACTCGTTCGTGACCGAATGGAATAATGAGAAAAGAACTGCTATGAACTGGTTTTTTGAAATGTCCACAGACCAGACGCACAGGGAATTGCCCATCAATCAATTAACATTTTTGCATAAGATTATGATTGCCTTTACGTTAATTACGAATAAATTAATAATGATACGGTTTGGTACTAGACAGTAATGTATTTTTTTGTTTTGTTTTGATTAGATTTTTTATGTGACTTTCGTATTCGCGACCTTCAGTTTTAGTTTTTACTTCAATTTTTTGTTATTAAACCAGTTTGCCAATTTATTACTTATAATGAGTTATAAATGACGAAATCTTGCAGGCATTTAAATAAAACGTTAATAAGTTGTCAATCTTTTAATGCGTTATGTATTTACTTCTATTGCTGAGGAATTTTTGAGTCTAGGAAGTATATGGCAGTTTTCCATAATACGGACATTGACTTTTTAGAAATTACGTAAAGTGTGCATTTTTTCCTTTTAAATTTATTGGTACCTGTTTTTAAATATTTAACCTAAAATGTAATGTATGTCTACAGAGGGATTTAACAAATGAAATTTTTTATAAACGTATAATAGGTACATATTTATATTTCACAGTATTTTTAATATAAACGATAGGAAATAATTAGTTTGTTTACGATCACGATCGGAGCTGTTATGGTGAGCAGTCTCCCACTGCCACGACCAGGCATATTCATAGACGGGTCATTCCATGTCAATTCAACACACCCTTTCTACCTCACCCTCTCAGATTCCAATGATTCTCAACGAACTTAAAAGTTCGTAACTGAAATTCATAAGTCCGTATGTGTTCGTTTGATTTTTTTGGAATTTCAAAATTTTGATTTCAGACTCGGATATAGCATCAAAATGTGCAAACACTAACCTCCTATCTCTTTAAGGAACACCCTTAAAATGGCTACCAAAGTGAAAAATTGATAAAACTTAAAATGCTTTTATATACTTAATATTTTTTTAATTATATATACAGAGAAGGCCCCTAATTTCACTTCATGTTTAGAGTGTATAATAAATAATTCAGATTGGCAAACTTGTTAACAAAAATCACTAAATTTCTAAATAATTTGATAATTTAGTATTATCAAAGAGAAGATTAATAGTTTAATAATCAAAAAATGTTAAGTAAAATTAACTTTATTTAAAAATATTTGCTTTTGATATGACTATGTTTTAAAAATTATATCGCATAAATGATAGATATGTATACACTTAACCTTGCATGTTTAAAGGGGCTCCTACACGATCAATAATATTGAACAATAATATTGCACAATTTTATTGTACAATAATGGCTATGATCTAGACGATCAATTTTTGCATCAATAATATTGTTTCAATCTGCATTTATATATCGACTTTCTAACTGATTTGACAAAATTATAAAATTCTATCAGCAATGTCTGCTGCACTTAATACGTCTGAGAAAGTTTAATTATTTGATTAACAACATCTCGTAAGCATCATTTTTTTATTACGATTATTGTAATCTTTCGATTTAATCTGCCATAATTCAGGCAAAGTATGGTACAAATTAATTACTTCCTTTAAAAATAGTCTTTCACTTTCTTTATTATGATTATTCGAACTCGCCATGTTTCCTTTCCTAATAAAACCTACACACACTAAACAAATATTGTGCAATGTGACTAAAATGACCCTAAACGGTCAATATTTATACGCCATCAATATTACTGATGTTAAAATATCAAACTATTTTGATATCCTCAATATTTTGATCAAACCATCAATACACACCCTAGACGGTCAATAATATTGCGCAATATGAAATATTTTGCAATATTATTGATCGTGTAGGGGGCCCTTAAGCTTAATATAATATGGAACGGTATGAGCAAAAAGTAACTCCATCAAAGGTGCCTTTGGAATTTTGAACTCATGTGTATTATAACTCCAGAAAATTATATCAAATTAGTAACAACTGTCACTGTCAAAGGATTCTGATTATTTTTTTAAAGTTTTTTGGTGTTATAATACACATGAGCTCAAAATTCCAAAGGCATCTTTGATGGAGTTACTTTTTGCTCATACACTTGACTTTGGTAACTTTTGTGAGAATGTTGTAATAATTTTGTAAATTGTTAAAACAAGAATTTTGTAACACTATTACAAACAGGCGCGTGCTGGCCCACCGGGATACTGGGAGTTTCCCGGTAGGCCTTTATAAAATTGCCTCGAAGGGCCCTACGACCCGGTTGAATTTACATTACTAACAATTAAATTATATTTAAAGTAGAAACAATACACCCCGCAACTGTTCAACTCGACCGCACCTGACGAATGGCAACGATTGAATCTAATCTTCTTTCCCGTTTTTAACCTTGCGAACCATTGAAGAACTCGCTAATTTAGAAGAATCGAAGTATCCTAATGTTGCGGATACGTTGTATAACCATATTTATATTGATGACGTAATTTGGGGATATGATTTTGTAGGTTCTAACCAGAAATTTCAATTTGAGTTAATACAGGTTCTGCCATACAATGGATTCGAGTTGCAAAAGTGGATAAGTAACTGTCTGGAACTTCTTGCGGCTGTACCATCGGCTGATATCCAAACGCTACGTCAATTCGACAAAGAAGAACCCGTCTTTATTAAGGTTTTAGGTCTTCATTGGAACCCCATGGCCGATGCGTTTTTCTACTTGTGTCACCCTATAGATCGCCCTTGTACAAAAAGAAATATCTTATCGGAAGTAGCGAGAATTTACAATCCTTTAAGATTTTTATCCCCAGGTTTTCTTTGCAAAAAGGTTGACGCAGCAATTATGGATGGTGAATGGAAACGAAATAGATTGGGATGACCCTGTTCCTGAGACAATGATCTGTGAATATTTATGTACACTTCTCCGCCTCATAGCGTATCATCTAGATACCCAAATAGACCCTAATTGATACTATGGTATTTGATACTTGTATTTGTTTGAACGATTGGATGTTCACTTCCCGTCCTAAGACATAAATTGAGATACGCTCGGTGGGAGCGAGGTTACTCTCCATCCTCTACTAGCTCTCCAGGCTAGTGCCGGAGCTATAAACGTGCTCACCCGTCGGCACACTCTATAGGATATGGCATTTAATCCAGCTTTTGAACTATTCTCCAACACAGTTGGGCGACCGGTGCCCGATCTAATCTAACCTCAATTATGGCAGGACTTGCTTTTTTAATGGTTCCCAGTTATAGGCCTGGTATGCCCTTGACAGCGTTTATAAGTCTACACGTTCTAGACTTCCGGTGTGTACCCGTTAGGGTGAAGTTGTCTGATAGTTGTGAGAGGCTGTGTTCGCTTCATCACCACTTAAGCGTAGTGGCTCTAGAGTTTCTTCAGTTCACAGGACTTCCTGCAGTTAAGTCATATGGTGTTCCGAATAGCATCCTGAACACAACTACCTGGTGGGATGCAATCTCCCATTGGCCAGAATCTAACCGGGATAAACCTCACTTCAATTCTCTTCCATAAGTTTCAGTCGGTCAACGTTTATGAGTATTCGTCGATATATACTTTCGTATAACTCTACCACACATTTAATTCTAGCCTGAGCAACCCGTAGCCCAGATTCCTGGGATTGGATTTACCGGTGCCAGTTCTATACGTAGGTGCCGTGTAGTCTGCTTCACCCACCAAAGTTTCTGAGACAGTGATCAGTAACTGGAATTTGTTTAAGTTGGAACTTCCTAAACTTTCAAATTAAAAATTTTCTAGATCTATTAATTTAGACTCGGCAGTCAAGAAAGAACTTCATGCATTCTCGGATGCGTCTGAAATTGGTTACAGTGCTGTAGCGTATTTATACAATATAATAGATGATCTAAGCACACTATACAAAAGTGAACAATTTGAAAGCGGGTGCATATATTGTATTTTTGAATGCTGTCGTCAGAAGTGCAATTAGTTTTGTTGTAGCCCACTCCATTTTTAAAATATTTTATTTCTTTAGAATAAGTCGATTCTAGCACCCAAATGACGTCATTTGAGTGTTAGAATAAGCGGTTGGTGTGCTAGAATAGGCTAGTAAAATTTACTGCATTGATGTTGGTAGCGTTGGTTGAACTGTCAACTGACATACGTCAAAAAAATTTTCTAACGTTTTTTGTACAATTTGCCTAATTTTCGGCGCCGTTAATGATAAATTTCCTTCACTATTCATTTTCAAACAACGCGAAATTGCGAAAATAAAATCTGACGTTTCAAATTAATTTTTTTCCACAGCCGCCTAAATTTACGTCACATAAATGTCACCAACCACCCAAAAAATCCCTAGATTTAAAATTTTTATTTTTTAATTTATAAAATGGTATAAAGCGGCAAAATAGAAAAAAATAATATATAACACTCGTTGCAGAAGGTCCTTCAAGCACTCATTTGTTCCTAAACTCGCCGCTACGCGGCTCGTTTCGGAATTTCAAATTCGTGCTTGAATAAATCCCTTCTGCAACTTGTATTTTAATATACTATTTTAAAATCAAGAGTCCCAGACAAAATCTAATTCCAAATTTAAGTGTTCTATGTTAGAGTATATAACAGTGGTGGCGACCCGTGGGTTAGACACTGACCCACGAAAGCTTTTTAAATGACCCACGCGTTGATTTTTATAAACTTATTTTGTATATCATACATATAAAAGAGAGAACAGACACCGAAAATATCAAAAAAATTTAAGTATAAATATCTAATGTCGAATTTTGCTCTTCACTTGCAAAAGTAAAAGTTGTAAAACAAAACGGAAATGTAAACCTTTTTAGAGGATTAAAAGTGAGAACCAAAAAAGGAGTCAGCTGTCAAGTTTTTTTGTTAACAAATTTTCGGTGTTTGCAAATTATTGGAACGATTTTTACCCCCCCCCCCTTCAAGTGACGCCACTGACTTAGTGACCCACGGGTTAGTATTAAAAATATTATGAACAAAATTTGACCCACTTCTTAAAAAAAGTTCGCCATCACTGGTATATAACGTACACTATATTTCTTTTAAAACAAAATTTATCCTTAAAAAAGTTAACCGAAGTATGGTGGTAAGGCCCTCTAAGAGAATATTTTCCCGGGCCCTAAAACTGACCCAGCACGCGCCTGATTACAAATATGTAAAATCATAGCCTACTCTGTTGTTACAATATATTATCAGAATAAGTTCCTTCTGGCACTGCAGCTGGCGCATTCTCAAGTAATTATGGTTTGTAACTTACACCAGTGAAGCATTTAAAAAAAATCGAATTTTTTAACACATTTTTTTTGTTTTATTAACTTTTAAAAATCGCAAAAGAACAAAATTTGGGACATTGCCGATTTACGAAACTACTTATAACTCTGAAATTCTGTGTACTCGAGAACTCAGTGATTGCTCATTTTAAAGCTCTTGTTAATTTTCATATGATATGTATACCATATGATAGGGGTTGTAGAAAACTTTTCTCGTCAAAATCAATCTCAGGTCTTCAGATTCGATTTTCCCAAAGACAGACAAATTAAAAATTTTGAGAAAATTCTTATAAGTACCTATAAGTATACTTCCCTATAGCCATCTGCAAAATTGCAATTTGGAACTGTAATCGAATTACAAGATATGGCGACTGATCGCTGTATGACAACACTGATGTCATCTATTTCACGACATTTCATAGTGTGAGAGTAGCTATTTGTAGAAACAATCGATAAAATAAGAATGGTATTGCTATAAGAAGCTGCATATAGCTTTATGTAGTCCAAGTAGAAAATCTAAACGCTCAGCTTTAAGCTAAGTGGCTAGCTTTTTAATGTTTAGCAATTGATTTTAGACAAAAGAGTGTTTTTCTGTAGGCTTTGGTGACTTGTTTGACGTTGTTCTGCAGGATTGTATATGTTCATCTAGTCGGTACTATATTATGGTTTACTCTGCAAAGGATATCCGCAATACATCGGGGTTTGGAAGAAACAAAAAAGTCCGGTTTCACGAAAATCATTGATCACGGGGAATAAAGTCATATAACCTTTGGGTTTCTTCCCTTTCACTTGTTTGGTCAAAAGGAAATGGAAATGGAGAAATATTCGAATCTTTTCCGACATTCGATTTCTATTCGATACCCAAAATTTATTTGACATCCGAATTTTTATCAGATATTTGAATTTTATCCGAGGTCCAAATTTTATTCGAACTTTACCGACATCCCGATTTTTATCCAATATCTGGAATTTATCCGATTTCTAAATTGTATCCGACAAACAGAGCTGTCTGATCTTTATTTCCCGAGTTTCATGCATCGTTTCTCATTTTCAACTTCAACACAAAATAATTTTTTATTTCAAGATGCAACTAAATAAAAATATTATGTGGAGTCGTTGTTTACCTATTCAAGTTGAAGTCATGTTGAAAATATCATAATACTAGTATGTTAGAAAAGAAGTGTATTCTATTCTATTCTTTATTTTGGTTTTTACCAGTGGCGTAACTACCACCTCCGCAGACCCTGCTAAGCGGGGTCGCAACCATCCGAAGGGCGTTGTTTACGTGAAGTTTTATTTCGTTGAAAATTGAAAATTTTAAATATTGGAGGTAAAAAACCATTATATGAAAACAATAAAAGGAAATTGTGGATATGCATTGCTCAAAACAATTAGATGATATTGTGTTACAATAAAATTAGGTGTTTAACTAAGACAATCCAACTCGAAAATTTTTAACCAATCAAATTACAGAATTTTTCAAATTGGGACCAATGGAATTAGTTTTATAGTGAAAAAACCACCAGTGGTTTTTTCTTAGTGAAAAAATTTATGTCAAAATGAAATGTCAAATTTAATTAAATTAATATTAACTACACACGCTAAATAAAAATTTGCTCGATGGATTGTCAAGCCGAATTCAACTCGTGGTCTAATTTTTTCTTGCAAAATTTATCGTTTAAGACATTCGTAGCTTTTGCTTTTGGAAAATTTTTCGTTGCGAAAGCTACTCACATCTGAAATGACAAATTTTGTCGGAAAAAATTAGACCACATTTTTGTGTTGCCATGATCTGTTCTCGATGGACAGAAGTAACTATTCATTATAGCACATAAATTTTTTAATTGACTGTCCAGATTGGGAACTAATTGTTGTTATTAATAACTTGGGAGTTAATGATTGAAATAATCCAATTACCTTGTCAGCACTATATTATAGACAGGCAACTGCTTAAACCAACGCAAAATCACTGAACATCTGAAATAAGCTACGAAATAGCGTAGTCAACACCAGACAAAGATGGTAATCTTGCCCACTAGAGACAAATTAGTGAGGAAAGAAAACTTCGCAAAATATGGACGACTAGATGGTAAGTGTAAGCTACAGTCTAAAGATAGATCTGAACTAATAAACAGAAATCCTGAACACTGCGAACAACATATGCGTGTAACTATGCAAAACTACCTAGAGCAGCTGACTACAACCGAGACAACCGATAACTACCTGCATGAATGCAACAAGAAAGAAGAGAAAATTACTTACATGGCATTACTTCAATTACAGACTTACATGGCAAAAACCCATATGGGTTAAAACCCGCCAACAGGGACAAAGATTTATTAGTCAAATGGCTTATAAGCAGAAACTGTAAGCTCACTACCAACAACAAGAGTAGTTTACAGATGATGTAGAGGGCATCAGTAGGGAATAAAAGTCGTTTATGCAGCGTTATGTTTTAAGATCACGCTTTCAAGGTCATTGCAGGTGATGGTATGTATGTCGACTGTAGGTGACCAGTGTTCATGCCTATCCAATGGTACAAGCCACCAAAAATATACTATTATTGTTGATGATTTACAAAAATTTTTTTAAAAATGGATTAAAATCAACAAATTAAAAACCCTGTTAAGAGGCTTTACACTACTACAGCCTGACATCCGCGATACCCAGCAAGAGAGTAGTAGGCGGAGACGACCGATCATCGCTTCAAGTAGGTTCTGGACCCCACTCTTTCTTCAAGCCTTTTTTAAATACCTAATAGTCCAGTCAAACTAAACATTTGAAATGGAAAATGGAAGTACATGGGATTTTTTATTTCCAGCATGCAGGGGAGGTCTAGAAAAGCTTAACTTGAAATTTTTGACCTCAAATTCATATGAGCTTTTTCCGCCATTTTGAAAAGAAGGGATGAAGTGTTATTTTGAAATTATCTCTGTAACCGTATGTCTGACAAAAAATTTGTATAAAGTAGTTTTGTCGGCAATACGATGGTCAACAACTTTTATTGCAAACTTTTTTGCGTAATATAAAAAATGAAAAAGTTGCGAGGGAAACAAAAATAAAAATTGTGGTGGCCGATTTACCTTTCGCCGGTTTCCTGGAGAACACATTACATTTATTGTCTGCGAGTCCAGTCATTAAAACCAACAGGTCAACGTCTTCTTAAACACGAGGAATTCCATTCAACGCTTCAATTATTTAAAGCGCAAATTGTCGACGCCCAAGTTCTACTTGCCACTGGAGAGCGTTTTTTGATAGCCTTATACGGGGCCGATTAGAACGAGAAATCCGTAAACTCAGTGATGTACAAAAAATTCTGCACGAGTGCGGCAAAGAAGACATTTAATTTGTCAGCAATACCACCCACCGAAAGCTCTGCGCGACAGCATATTTCCGAACTTACCATCAGGTTCAATCGTGGTTAGGATTTGAAAAGGATCCAGAGGAATGGGGTTGGCGAAGAACTCATCGAGGTCTTGAACATATCACAAGTACCGCCGAACCCGTGCCAGGGAACCTTTTACAACTCATCTCCATGCAAAGGGAAATCTGAAGCAGCTTGCGGGTGCAGAAAAGCAGGCGTTAAGTGCTCACTACTTGTTTGCATTGCAGTGGGCAGACCTGCGAAAACGTCACTAAATATGACCAAGCTGTCGATGAAGACTCCATGAAGAATTATCAATTACATGTACTATAAATGTAAGTATTAAATAAGATAATGTAAATTAGGCAAACTATGAGACGACAATTGTTCCCATGCACAAAGGTTTACGATGCATAATATGTGATAGTACGCGACGCGTACCAAGCAGTTCACGTAACTAACCTCCCTTCGAGTGTTGACTTGACCTATACCAATAAACGGAATAAAAAGTCATTAGGAAAAATTGTTCGTCATGAAATTCTCTAAGAAAAAAATTAAGAATTTTTTTGCTCCACTAATAATGTAATAGTTATACCATCTACAAAATTAAGCAACAATTTCCACACTCTCAATTCTCAACGTTTTTCCCTCACAACTTTTTCATTTCTTATATTACACGAAAAGTTTGAAATAAAAGTTGTAGATTACCTACAAAAATGCTTTATACAAATTTTTTGTCGGACCTACGGTTAGAGAGATAATTTAAAAACAACACTTCATCCCTACTTTTCAAAATGGCGGAAAAAGCTCATATGAATTGGAGGTCGAAAACTTCAAGTTAAACTTTTCTAGACCCCCCCTGCATGCTGGAAGAAAAAAATCTTATGTACTTCCATTTTCCAAGTTAAGTCCATTTTTCGTACAGTTTGACTGGACTACAATAAAAATATTTTAAACAGCTATTAAATGGAAATATGATCTAAGACCTATACTTAAAAACTGATTATTTAAATAATTCAATAGTTGACTAACTTTGAAATATTTAAATGTTTATATTAAGTCGTAACAAAACACTTTCAAACTATTTGATGTATGATTCGTTCTTATGGGAGGTGATTTATCGGAAATTTCATTTATTTAATTTTTGATAGTAATTAAAATTAAATCTCTCGCACCTGATTTAATCCGATCAGCAAATGTAACATGTTCGGAACGTTGGTACGTTATTATAGATATTCTAAAGTGACCGCAGTAGTAAATTGAATCCAGCTTATTCTATATAGTATTGCACTGTAAGTTATTATTGAATTTATTCAAAGCTAAAATCTTGCTCTTTGTAAACTCCAAAAGATAGCTCTAACATATTTAAGATTCTTTTACGAAATCTCGTATTTCAAAAACCAGAAATTCTTTAAAAAAAGATTTGCTATTTAATTGTTTAACAAAAGTAATTGAAGGAGAAAACGAGAAATTGACTTTATTATTAGTGCATAACTCAAACACAATTAATTTTAACTGACCACCTGATTGATCGTAAGCGTAAATCCAAGAGATCTTGCTGGTGGTACCAAAAAACAGATTCTGTGGACGATGAAAAGCATACGTCATGTAAGTTTTAAGATGAGCAATGTCCAACACAAATTACAATGTTCGGAACAATCAATATATTAGACACAAATAGGCGAGAAGATATTTTAATTACACCACTTACAATTAGCAACACTCATGGTGGAACTATGCAAACGCAACTGAGGTGAACAATAGGAGGGAATCATCAATAGAAATGTACATGGGAAGAAGATGGATAAAAAGCATAAATGATAAATGCTGTAAAGTAGTTAATACGAGTCTGTAAATGCAATTAAAGTTTAAACAAATGAGAAATGTTTAAATAAGCATATCCTGAATTAATAGAACAAAAATTTATTAATTAATAACATGATAATTATTACATTGTTCAATAAATGTGATTTGCAACAATAATTTATGGCTATTATCAAATTTCCGAGCAATTAGTAACATGCAATCGCTGATTTAATTAAAACATAAATTAATTATTATCATTTCCAACTCTTTGTCATGTTATTATTGATGTTCTTGAACTGTAGGAACGGCTACTAAAATGATTTATAATTAAGATTAATGAACCTCGAAAAAAAGGTAAAATAAGTAATCTGTATTTTGTTTATAAGACTTTCAGTAATAACAACAAAGTAATAAACACTTTATGATGCATGACTAATCTTTTTATGTATTGTAATTTATAAAACAACCAAATCAGGTGGTTTTTGATGGCAGTATTTTCCTAGATTATGGAACTAAGGCATTTAACTTTAATTGTAATTAATCTTTCATGTGACGTTTATTACTATTTCCTAGATTTAACAATTAGAGTTTAATAACTCCTTTATGTAACAATAACAATGTAATAATCATTTGCTATTTACTTGACTATGGTTTTGCACATTAACTTGATCTGCAAACTACTGTATTGCATGTTACACGCATTGATCTCTTTTTGTTTCAAAGCTGTTATTAATATGTAATATCTTTATTACTTATTTAAAAAAACATTCTATCAAAACAATCTGCAATTACTTTCTTACTTGACTTAAGACGTTGTCCTAGTGCAGGACTGTGCATTCCACAATTTTCAGAGCCTATTGCGGCGGCCTTTAAATATACATATACAGGGTGCCTCATAAGAAGCACGTTAGACATAGACAAGACAAACAAAAAATCCCTTTAACTTTTTTTTCTCAGAATCGTAGTTTTAGAAACAAAATGCAAATAAAGAAGGGTATAATGTTTTTAGCACATACAGTAGGATTTGTTATCCCTTCAAAACAAGATGTTTTTTGTTTTGTTATGTTTACGTTGCTGATTCTGCAACCTGCAACAGGATCCTTTTACAATACACTTTTATGAGGTCAGTCACTCAGGTGAAAATTCCGCAAACGTCGATAATTAAAAAAATCAATCGAACGACGTAAAATTCTCCCGTCATTCGTCCGGGGGATCTCCGAATTGCATCCATGGCCGAATGTTTTTTGTTTTTTAAATTAAATTCAAAGCCGCCCACTCTAATAAAATCCCCTTTAATCTAATTAACTTACCTAATTAGGAAATCACATGTTCTTTTTAAAAATTAGATAAGATATTCTCTTATAAATCAGATTTTTTTAAAGCTGTTATTAGACCTTGAATTTATTTCAAGTTTAAGTCTGCATTCTTAGTATTATGCAGCATAAACAAATTATTTTGTCTGGTTCTCAAATTTCAAAGCTGGCACCATAAATGCGTTTATAATTTTATATGTACTTTTCTAAAAATGTTGGTCAAAATTACTAAGAATTTTGACTTTTTCTAATCAAAAAAACTTTATTAAGGTTTTTTGTTCCAAACGCCATCAAAAATGCACTGGTCGAATCTGATGCAGGAGCTATAATACATTCTGTATAATAGAACTTTCTCAAACTGGCAAATACCTATAGAGTTTAATAATTCTGTCATAAACGAAAATTACACTGGTGAGGGCCACAAGGTATACATATAAGCAGTTATCGGCGCGCCATTACTATTTCCATTGTTATTGGAACTACGAAGTCGAATAAATTAGCGGTATTTTTTCTGCTAATAAACATGGTGAAGACAAAAACTAATTGAACATCGGCTTTTCGAGTTATTTTCAAAAGTAACACTTTTTAAATGGGTGACCCTGTATATTTTTGTAAAAATGGATAGAAAGCGACATTATAAATACAAAAGTTTATGTTCATTACCTCTTGAAAATGAAAAATAAAGAAGTTATGGGCCTTTGTTTGTTATTTCTTATCTAATTCATTTTTTCGGTTTAATATTGGTAGCAGCCGTTATAGGCGATGAAAAAATGACAAAAGTTGTTGAACCCAATCGGAAACATTTATTAGATAATAGTAAGTAATGATACAAAATAAATATTAATGAATAATATAAAAGAATCTAAAATAATAGTGACAGAATAATTAAATGTCATTCTTTTACAACAACTGTTCGAAAACTCCTCTTCTTACTAGATACATCTTCTAGTACGGATTTTAACATGACGCGCCGCTTTTAAAATTGTCCTACAATTAATATTATTAATAATGTGGGTAATTCTGTTGAACTCATTTACGTTCTCGTATGATTGCTTGTAAACATCAACTTTAAGGTACCTCCAAAAATAAAAATCAAGAGGCGTTAGATCAGGAGAACGCGGAGGCCACTGTAGCCTATCCATTGGTCATCGAAGAATTCTGTAAGCAAGTTCTGTGCTGCATTGGAATTGTGCGCACGGACTCCGTCCTGCTGAAAGTAGATTCCTTCATGTATGTTATGAATACCAAGGTTGTCCAGGAAATTATTTAATATTGGTGTGATAAACTGAGCGTATCGCTGGGCAGTTAAAGTGCCTTCATAAAAATATGGGCCAGTAACCCTTGATCCAAATAAACCACACTAAACATTTAAACTAAAGCAGCGTTGTGGATTTCTTGGATGTATTACGAAAGGATTATCGGTAGACCAATAATGAGAGTTTTTACGGTTAAATATACCAGAATTCGAAAAATTGGACTCGTCACTCCATAAGATTAGTCTGTGAAAGTTGATATTATGATTGACATTAACAAAATGCTAATCTTCGTTGGAAATCCCCCTTCATCTGAGTATGCACCGGTGTAAATATTCATAATATCTATGAATATCATATTCAGAAACAATGAAAGTTCGAGTACTTCAAATATTTCAGAGATTGAATCTTTAAGACTTCTTAATCTTTAATGTTTTAATATTAGAAACTGTAAGATTCTAGACCTCTAAAGTTAGAAATTTAAGTGTGAGGGTTTTGGAATTTTAAAGCTATGGAATCTTAACATACTTGAGACTTGAGACCTTGTAAATTCCTAAAATCTCGATTTTAGAACTTCGATTGTTGGACTTCTCGAATTTCTAACCATTTGGAATCGTTTGAATCTTTGAAATTAATCCTTTTATTTTTAGAAATCTATCTATCTTCTAAAAACTTAAATTTATGAATTTCTAAAGACATCACATGATTCGTTGAGATTCTCCAATCTCGAGTATTTGAAACTTTGAATCATTGACCTTGTAAACCCCTTGAAACGAGGAATTTCTACCATTGACTGCTGCAGTGTCAAATTTAAAGTAAGTATTCTAACTTATACACGTCGACTCTGTGATCTCAAGGAATAATCGTTTTGTTAAATTTGGACAATTCTGCCAATACGCCTATAATAGTAAGTCTATACGTATGTACTGTACTAATACTAAAAACATCTTAATGTATTTTATCTAGTCTAGATCACTCAAAGATCTACAAAAGCAAGTAGTCTAAAAGCCAATTGTGTTTGAGTTCCAAGATTGAGGTAGGCATTGAACTCAGTTGAGTTTTGAAACAAATTCAAAAACAACGAAGCATTGTCTTTGATAAGCAAACTGAACCATTTAGTAGTTCTTTAATTCTAGAAAGCTTTAATATTTAGAGGATTTGTAGGCCTTGTAGACCAATAAGGTACAATTCTTTTTCTCTGTGAAACAATTGAGTTAAACACATCACCAGATCACGCATATGATTGAAAACAATCATTGTTAAAGTGCAGGTACTTTTGTGAACTGTATAATCTGAACATTCACTTTCAACGGATTGACTAGAATAAAATTTTAATCTGGTTTTGCTAAGAGAGCAGCTTTAAACCGCACTGTGTAAATGCAACCTTTCGTGAATGGTCGTGATTTACGGCAAATTACGTAATTGGCTGTGAACGCTTTAATAAATTACTTGGATGTAATTCTTTCAAAAGGGGCAACATTCAGAAAATATTTCTTTGATTTAGGATCTTACTCTGCATCTGTTTATGGAAGAGAAGCTGAAAAGCTCGAAACTGATCTAAATTGACTTCCTACCCCCACAGGTACGGTTTCACAACCTTCCTACGCAAGTATCGTGCTGTAATGAATTGTACCTGGCGTAACTCTTAAGATTGACACTACTAAATCTTCAAGGTACTAGTTCTAGGTCAAGAACTAGTTATGGAACTTACTATTAGTGAGGCCACTTACTAGCAATTTATTTTCTAGTCACCCTCACTGTACATACTTGCGGTCCTGAAATTTATTACAGTCTTTAAATCATAGAACGCGTGAATCACGAAATCGTAGGTTTTATATACATATTAAATCTATTAATATCTAGAAATAACTTCTGAGATCTGATTACGCATTTAAACGCATAATTAATCATGCCACTTATAGACTTTAGCCATGTTCATTTTACCCATTCTTATTTTTTCTCAGTGACTCACACAATAGTTTGCAAGGGACTCACGCGTGAATTCTGTGATTAATCATTTATGCGAAAAAAATTTATAATGAAAATTTATTTAGTTTACAATTTTCGCCAGGGTCAGGAATTATTAAGTGTATGTAGATTATACCACTCTCGCGGTAAAATTATTCGAACAAATATTTTTGGCCTTTAACAATAAATGGAAGGATCTGAATAAACGCGATGTAACTAATACGTTGGTATTACGACCAGGGTGAGATATAAATAAGAATGCAAGTAGTTCGTGTTAAAAACATCAGCGGCGTACGCTAGAATCAACAGATTTTCATTACTTATTTTACTTCTTTTTTTAATTAAAATCAGTTTGTGCTGCTACTGAATCTTTCAAGCTCATCTGCTGTTTATCTTATCAGTAAAATTACAGCGTGTCGATCACGTGATCGCCGCGTGATTTAGGATGCATTTTACATTCTCATCCTCGTGATCAGATTTTTAAATTTCTTGATATTACCTCTAGTTTGGGTCACTGTGAATACAATATCTTGAGCCAGTATACATCGGAAGTTGTACTTAATAAAGTGGATATTTTCGCTTAATAACTGATTTCTGTGATAAGACTCGTAATTTAGTTGAAACCTATTTAGAGATTACGTATTGCAAATTGCGTGATTCACAGAAAGTTTTACAATTCATGGGTTGTCACGAAAAGAGATTCACGCCAAGAATACTCGAAATATCTCTTATCTTAACTCTCTCGCGGTGATCCATTTAATTTGAGGTTATGGTATTCATAACGTAAATCAAAGTATACTTCGCCTATTTTGCTTTTTTGTTACAATCATGTGAAAGTTTGTCTCATTACTAGAGGGCCTCATGTGACCTACCTTGACAGGACATAACCAGTATACCTTTTTTAAACATCTGTAACTAGTTAAGCGATTTCAGGAGGTGAAGAAATTTCTAAAATCGCTACAATTACGCCCCGCCCCCGATACATGGACAAGCAAGAAAAAGAATTAAAGTTCATCACAACTAAATTCGATTAACTGGAACAGATTATTCAAGTTCAAGGTTCCCTTTTCACAAATGAGGATAGAAGTAGAAAAGTTTATTTTGCTTATAAAATAGGATCTGGAGAAAATAACACCTGGAAATCGTCAAAAGTTGGACAACATTTTTATCTTTTGCCAGAAATAAGTCTGGGAAATGGAAAGGTCCTACCAAATCAAGTTTTCAAGGAAGACTGTTTTTAAAAACAATGACTGATGTTCGCTTTGAGATGTAACTTTTAGTTCGGTGTTTGAATTCTGTTCTCGATACGCACGTGGAATCTTACTTGCTTCAGAATACCCAATCGATTCCAAGCATCGTTAATTATTGGTAAAGGGAGTGGGTATCAAGAGGTTTTTAATAATTTAGTAGTTAATGTTAATGGTGAGATAGTTGAAACAGTAGACAGTCATAAGTATTTGGGTGTTATTATCGATAAAAACTTAAAATTTGATGAACACATTAATTACATTTGTAAAAAGATCTCAAAAAAAAATGGGGTTTTGAGGAGATGTAGTGGTTATTTGTCAGCTTGGTCAAAAAGATTGGTTTTTAATACAATAATACTACCTCACTTTTGCTTTGCCGCTACTATTTTATTTATGGTAAATAAAGGGGATTTCAATAAATTACAAATTCTACAAAATAAAGCAATGAGAGTAATACTTAATTGTAATAGATATACAAGAGTGGAATATATGCTAAGTACATTAGGGTGGGTTAACGTTGAAACATTTTTAAAATTCAGGTTGTTGTTTTTGTGCATAAAATGAAATTAGGGTTATTACCACAATATTTGACAGATAATTTAATATTAGTAAATGAAATTCACAATCACAATACAAGGTTTAACAATAATTTTTATTTAAGCCGAAGAAATTCATCAAAAGCACAAAATTCTCTTTTTCATAATGGAATTATTCTTTACAATCAATTGCCTGAACAAATAAAAGGATTAAATTTGAAAATGTTTAAAAGAAAAGTCAAAGAATTCTTTATATCTAGCATCTAGTCATATAATTTATACATATAGTCATTTATATGATTTATTTGTATACTTTTTATATTTATCTGTTATTGTAACTTGTGCTGTTGATAATTATTGTAAGAAAGTGTAATGAAAGGGACCACTGTAGTACCTATATGTAAAGTTATAGCGAATGCTAAATAAAGATTATTATTATCTAAATTATGTAGAATTAATCCTAAATAACAAGTGCATAATATGCTTGATTGAGATATCGAACGCCACTCAGTCATCATGTCTCATGCTTGGTCGTCACTCTATTACCGCTAGCAATAAGAAACTGACTACTATCCATTTTTTTCTAGAGTCCTCTGACTTTGAAAGCGTATTGCTCGGGAACTAATGAACAAAATTAAATATTTTAAAAACGAGCAAATAGTAAATTTATTTCTACATACAACAGTAAAATATTATATTTCTAACTGGTATACTTTTGTTTTTATCGGACGATACGCAATAAAAAGTACCCATTTTTAGGTACAATTGCAATGAGAGTAAGTTAAATATTTTTTTTCTCGGAAAGTATATGTCATATATCTATGAGAATTTTGTAGGGGTTAAAAAGAAACCTTGCGGTTGTTATCCTATTAATTCTCAGACGAAAAAGTGTTTTATTTAAGATTTATATGAAAAAATAGCGAACTATGGGTTCTTCTTAATGGAAATAGCGTCAAGTTTTTTTCGCTAAATTAACACTTTTCATATATAGACATTATTTTCTTTAAAAAAATATTCCGAATTTTAACAATAAAAGTGCAATAACAAAAAAACCGTTTTTTGTCGAAACCGCTCGTCATCAATAATCGTTTTTTTGTTTCCGCATTTTTATTATTAAAGTTAGGAACATTTTTTTGAAAAAAATAATGTCTACACATGAAAAGTGTTGATTTAGCGAAAAAATTCTGACTCTATCTCTATTAATAAATAAGAACGCATAGTTCGCTATCTTTTCGCATAAATCTTGAATAAAACGCTTTTTTGTCTGAAAATTAATAACATAAGAACCGCAAGGTTTCTTTCTAACCCCTACAGAAACTTCATAGATATACGACATATACTTTCTGAGAAAAAAATTAGTTAACTTGCTTTCAATGAAATTGTCCCTAAAAATGGGTACTTTTTATTCCGTATCGTCCGATAAAAACAAAAATATACCAGTTAGAGATATAATATTTTATTCGCAATCGTATTGGTAATGAGTCCATTCCTGACCATTTAGAGGTCCGAAAATGCATCATTGTTTGTAACTTTGACATTCTCATGGTCCGAAACGACCTATTTTCGCACCTCTACGTGTCTTTAAATTCAGCTACTAGGTGGCGCGCAGAAAATTACATCGCCAAATGCGGTGTATAAATGGCTGTATAAATCATGTTTAGTAATGTTGCGGACCTTGGCTGCTAAAGAACGAGTACCCAGGTATTATTATTAATTTATAAATACTCCTATTCAATAAAATCCTCGAAACATTATGCGATCGAATTTGATGATGTAAGTGGCGACATACGTTATGCCAATCCCAACCGATGACATTTTGCATCTGTCAAGAATTTTAGATAATTCGGTATTTAAAGGACGATTGCGAATAAAATAGTATACAAACCTCGGCAAAAGTACCATTCCTGTGTCTCGAGAACTAGTTCACCTCGAGGCTCTCGCCTCTCGGTAAACTATATTGTTCTCTCGACAGGAATGGAGTACTTTCGGCCTCGGTATGTAATGTACTATTACTGTTGTATGTAGAAATAAATTTACTACTTGCTCATTTTTAATAGTACATTACATACCGAGGCCGAAAGTACTCCATTCCTGTCGAGAGAACAATATAGTTTACCGAGAGGCGATAGCCTCGAGGTGAACTAGTTCTCGAGACACAGGAATGGTACTTTTGCCGAGGTTTGTATACTATTTTATTCGCAATCGTCCTTTAAATACCGAATTATCTAAAATTCTTGACAGATGCAAAATGTCATCGGTTGGGATTGGCATAACGTATGTCGCCACTTACATCATCAAATTCGATCGCATAATATTTCGAGGATTTTATTGAATAGGAGTATTTATAAATTAATAATAATACCTGGGTACTCGTTCTTTAGCAGCCAAGGTCCGCAACATTACCAAACATGATTTATACAGCCATTTATACACCGCATTTGGCGATGTAATTTTCTGCGCGCCAGCTAGTAGCTGAATTTAAAGACACGTAGAGGTGCGAAAATAGGTCGTTTCGGACCATGAGAATGTCAAAGTTACAAACAATGGTGCATTTTCGGACCTCTAAATGGTCAGGAATGGACTCATTACCAATACGATTGCGAATAAAATATTTAATTTGGTTCATTAGTTCCCGAGCAATACGCTTGCAAAGTCAGAGGACTCTAGAAAAAAATGGATAGTAGTACCACTTTTTTGAAACGTTCATTGTTGGAGGTTTCTAATGATCTTCTTTGGCGGGCAAGTTTAAAATTATGAACGCTTACAATAGCTGAAATCATGCAAGAAATCAAGGGATTAATTCAAGAGTTAAAAATCAAACTAGTGAGGATGCGTAAACCTGCAATCTTATCTTGTAGCGCTTTTCTGTAAAATCTTTCTTATTTATGGACCAATTTATGTATGCATATTTATGGTTACTCGTCGTCAGCAAAATATGAATACCTTTGAGTTTTTCATCGATTCACTTTGACAATTCTGCAAAACTAACAATTTCGTTCTTATAGTTAATGTTCATTGTCTTGATGTATATTTTAGATGTATGGCCGGTATAGCCGGCAATTAGGAGAATTTGCAAAATTAGAAGCACTAAAGCAAGCAGAAAGAAAGAGATTAAAAGAAGAACGAGCTAGGAAAAAGGAATTAAGAGGATATCAAGGTAATTATCTATAAACAATAAATTTTTAAGTCTTAAGCTTCTTTTTTGATTTCAGGAAAATTAGCAAAATCGTTTGGGTACCTATGGAGGCACACGTTTGCAAAATTAGGAGAAGACTGGGTGTTTTTAGCGCTTTTGGGCGTTATTATGGCCATTCTTAGTTATATGATGGATAGGGGCATCGGGATGTGCAATAAAGGTAATTAACAAGTTCATTTTATCTTATTTGTGAAAAAACTAATGTACTAATTTGTTTGCAAACAGCAAGAATATGGTTGTATCGTGATTTGACAAATCACCCTGTTGCTCAATATTCTGCATGGGTAGCCCTTCCAGTGTGTTTGATATTATTTAGCGCTGGTTTCGTACATTTAATAGCACCACAATCTATAGGTAAGTTAACAATCGTAAAGTTTTATTTAAAAGGAACGGTAGAGGAGTTTTATTGTTCTATACGCCAACAAGTACCAAATTGCGAAGGCTGGCGTGGTTGTCTCGCAAGAATGACTGCTATGACATCATTAACATCCAATAATGACGTCGAAGAGCTGTAAAAACCTATAAAGATGGAAATACCTATTATTATTAAAAAAAACTGAACTATAAAATTGGAGAAGTTATAAAAAGACAATAAGAAACCTATAAATGATCTAATCACAAAATAACAATTTGAGTGTAAACAGGATTATGTATACAGGTTGTAAATTAAATACGGCTCACATCTAAAATAAGAGTAATTTTAGTAAACCACAGTTCATTTACAACCTGTATAGTAATATTGCGTCGTTATAGTGTTTATTTTGCTTTGCTTTATCTTAAAGTAAATCTTTACTTTATCAAAAAAAAATCACTTCATCTTTATGTTTTTTTAAGTTAATTTCTGTTTGAAAGATAAATATTAGATACTGGCAGAAAAGATTAATAAAAAGCTTTTAGTCCGAAATTTGCAGTAGATGCGCATCAAAACGTTGACATAATTTGAGATTATTTTTATTTTTAGGAAGAGCAACTTTGCTGTATATAAAAAAATGTTTGGTGAACTGATTTATTGGAATTCCTACCCACCTATTATTATATCTTAAGTATTTATTAACGATTGTTTTTTTTCTTTCGACTATCAGATGTAGATTGCTGATACATGTATTAGTTAGTAGTAGCAGATAGAAAACAAAGCAATTTTCATAATTAGCATGTTGTTAACAATATTAGAATTTTCTAATGCTTTATTGTTTATAGTGGGTATTTTAAATTATATAATTAGAATTAAGGAATGATGACACAAAACAATATATTTCAACATTCACTCTAAGAGTGCCCTGATTTACCACAACGAGAACAATTAGGTATTACATGCTTTGCCTTCCGATTTACGAGTTTTCTGATAGATTCAATACTTATTATTCCTATATTGATATAATTCGCTTGTATGATGGTTTACTTTACATTTACTTAATTTTAGTAAAAAAAGGCTTCTCTTTTAGTGGCTATGTTCAAGACTATGGCCGTACAAGTCTTTTACAATTTTTTTCAGAAAAATGTAACATCACGTACGATTTGTCAGTGTAACAAAATAATAATAATGTTACTTGCCAGGCTACATTTTCAGGTTTCTTTAACGTATTCAAGTATGTATTTAGCTAATTTACAGTTTTGAGCTTTATGCGCTCTAAGATTCAAATTTAAATGTATCGATAAGATGTTTTTAATATTACAATGTCATGCATTAAGTTAAAATAATGCAAATAATTTGATTTAGATTCAATTAGAATGTGAAAATTATAATTTTATATTAGAACTTGAATAAAATGTTTGTTGAGCGCCACTGTGTTTTTAATACTTTCATCGATAAGGAAAGTGTAATAAATGGTTGTTTTTTTGTAATTGAAACTGTTCGTTTAAACACCCCGAAACACAAAAATTACTTGCGAATTAAGCAATAAAATATTACAAGTAAAAATAAAATACGGAGTAAAATATAGTATTATTTATTAACAAAATGAGTGATCTATAGTAAATGTATTTTAAAAGATATCAGAGAAACCCTAAACAGCAAATTAATTTCAATTGAATTAAAACTAGTCCTAGAAGCCAGATAATAACACAATGGGGATTAGGTAACCATGTGTTTTACAACACCGGTTATAATTTAAAATTAGTATGAATTAACTAATTAATAATAATTAATATTGATATAATAATAATTAGATCCAAAAATCGCTCAGAGGGGGATTTTATTCCAATGAAGATGCGTATATTAGATAAATTTAGATAACAAAAAAACGAAATATTTTAATTACGAGACTTCCATCATTTTTGGGGGGAGGGGGTTGTACAAAGACAACAGAGAAAAAGTATACACGAAGATGTTAGTAAATAAATAAATTTTATTCCGAATGAATAACTGTTTGAACCAATAATTTATACCAAATTCTCACAGGAAAACTGCCTATTATATTATATATATCCAATACTACTAAAGTTGATTTGTATGTGTGTCCGAGCCCCATTCTCGCGTTCTATAAGGGCTGGAGAGATGGGCTTGGGCTCATTCGACGCGTAATTTGCCGAGGATAATGCACGACCGATTTTAAATTTTTTAAATTAGGTTATGTTTTAAAAAATCGATAAATGCTGATTCTATCGTACTATTTAGTGCTATTGAGTGTTATTTGGTACTAATATGTGCTCTATCGATAGAGAATCGATTGGAGATTTATGTAGGTCATGTAAATACTGACCTACTTTAAAAAAAATCGATAAATGCTATTTCTATCATACTTAAGTGCTTAGGCCCGTAGGGCCCATTATCCTAGTATATTACTATTATATAAATACTTATTAAAATATGAAATTAAAATTTAATGAAGGTTGTAAACAAAACAAAATGAAGAATTCCTTGCTCAAAAAAATTTCCCTATATAGCATTTGTCTATTGTTTCTGTCCCGCTTCCGTCGGATTTTTTTTGTCAATTTATGTGCTTATTTGGTTTTGATGCTTTACCACTTTTAATCTTCAGCACAGTCTAAGATCTGTAACATGCTGTATAGGTATGTCAACATTTTTCATTCATCTTCAACACTACACAGAAAACTAAAATAATTTACTAATTATTATTTAATAATTTTTGTTTCATTTTATGAATTAATAAGATCATGAGACGATACTTTCCAACCACTCCATAATACTTTTTAGTGGGCATAAGTTGATAAATAATAACGAATTATAATAGTAGACTACAAGATAATTCGTTATTATTTATCATGAGACGAATACTATTTGGAAATAAATTTTCTTTGGATTTTTAATTATTATTGGCGTCAAACTAAAATCATTGGCATTGGCTTAAACTTATTATTGGCGTGGCCACTGCGGTCACTACATTTGCTATTAAACCAAATTTGGTGATACTAGAAGCTTGACCCTGTGATACTAGAAAGAAGCAGCGAGGACCCTGCGTTTTTTCCTCTTATTTTCCCTCTTAGTTACACAATTCCAACACCGCAATGAACAAAGTTTTAGATTTCAGAGAATATTTTACATGCGCAAATGAATTAATATTAATTGTTGATTAATTAATCTTAATCAATTAATAAATTAATGTACTGTAATTAGTAATTGTAAAAAATCATTAAAATGCAATTAATAATAAAAAGAGGAACAAAAAAAAACGTGATAGATGATATTTATTAGAGAAGGAAAACCTCTCAAGAACCAACATGGTCAAATGGAAGGAACGTTACATTGCCAATTACAAATCGGGGTTCAAATCCCAGCTGGGTTAATTGTTTTTAATAAAATATTTAATATACTATTTTATAAATAAACATTTTTTTATAAATATAATATTTATAAAAATGAATAATTTACAATTAAATACTTATATGGTATGTATAATGATTTAATTTTTTTAACATAAATATAATACGTAGTTTAAACAATGACTATAAACTTAGGGAACAATTTTATATAATTATTCTTTTTTATAAATATTATATTTATTAAAAAATTTGTCTACTTATCAAATAAGCAATTCAACAAAAAAGTATAATAAATGACACTCATTAAAAAAGCAAAATATATCAACAGCCAACATGGCCGGAAGACGCATTACTTTTTACCATTACGCCACGTCATTTTCAATTTTTTTTTGTTCTTGTTTTTTTTATTAATTATTTTTCAATAATTTTTTATAATATTACTAAGTACAGTTGCGATCATTCGCTAAGAAATCATGAAAAAATCATAACCGCCGATCTTCCGAGTTCTTTGTACAATGTAAATGTAGTAAGTTTCTTTTATAGTATTCAAGAACATTTCATTTTTAAACATTATAATTGCGCAGTTCATAAATCAGGTCGAGTTACAGCGTAGATTGTACAAAAAACTAAAAAACCGACAATCACTATATTTTCATCGTTCCTTAGCGAATGATCGCAACTGTACAGTACAATAACTGATTAAGGGCCGGTAGTATAAAACTTTTTACTTCCTAGATAAAATTTACTTTGAGAGTAAATTAATTTATTCTGTCAATTTGCATATGAAATTGACAGAACAAATGAATTTACTCTCTAAGTAAATTTTATCTAGAAAGTAAAAAGTTTTATAGTACCGGCCCTAACTGATACGTAATATTAATTAATCAACGATTGATACTAATTCATTTACGCATGTAAAATATGTTTTCAAAATCTAACAATTCGTTCGTTTTGGTGTCGGAATTCCATAACAAAGTTCCCACCTTCCCATAGATAGAAAAGAGATGCATGATTTCCATTGCTCAATGCGGGCATATAATTTAGCAAACAAATCCACCTACATTACAGAAAGTTATTTGAAGGTTATTTCAAAAACGGTAAAACGTGCATAGTATAGGCCCTTAATAAGTGGGGTAAGTCATAAAGCGTAGATTCTGTCCATTCTGGGCCATGGTTTATACTTTTATCTGTTTGCATGCTAGATTGCGAGGGATATATGAACTTATTGGAGAAGATACAAAATTGTTAATACTTTTTAGTTACTATAAATATGTGTACAAAATTTCGTTCGAAATTGCTTTCATTAAAAAAGGATCAAGTTATATTTATTTAATACCGTACAGAAAAAATGGAACTTGTTCAGGTCGCTGGTACGTTTTTGACAATCTCAAGTGTCTGTAGTGCCAATGGTATCTACACTTCAAACAACCACGCGAAGTTGTTTCATATTGTTCCAGTATTATATTCCAAACATATTATTCCGAATTGTTCAAAATCTCGCATACTCTCAATATTTTTAAAATCCTTCAAAGTATCGTTTGTAATTTTTTTAATGCTAGAGTACTAGAGAATCTTCAGAAATATTTCAATGTACTTAGTCTTAAGATCTTAACCTTAATCTTAAGATTAAAAACCAAACGTATTCAAGAACAAATTCATTAAATAATTATTCAGCAAGAATGAGCGAAAAGAAATTGATAATACTTGATAATGCATAATGCCAGATCATCGATATGGCTCAAGGTTCAATGATATTATTAAAAGAAAACAACAACTGCACAAGTCACACACTTCAGATTGATAAATTTATTTATTTTTTCTTTTCTTTCCATAAAACTTTTTTTGGCCCACTAAATATTTTGGAATTTACAATTCTTTACAATTTGGCCTACCGAGGTAAAACTTTAGGAATCCCTAATATAGAGTATAAGACGCTTACTGAGCAAAGCCATTCGGGCCGACATCAGATACAGCCTGTGTTAGGAAAGAAGGAATCAATCTCATGGGGCCATATGACCTAAGGTGTTGGTACTCGTAATGAAATAAAAAAAGGAACTTTCTAATTTATTATAGAACATTTTTATTTATTTCTACTTTTCTTTTATTACATATTAATAATTTTAATTTTTCAATACTTAAGAATAATTATAACTCCAAAGTCTTTTTTTATGATAGGTTCTGGTATACCAGAAATGAAAACTATACTCCGAGGAGTAGCCCTAAAAGAATATCTAACATTTCGAACCCTCGTGGCCAAAGTGATCGGTCTAACAGCCACGCTTGGTAGTGGCATGCCATTGGGCAAAGAAGGTCCCTTCGTACATATTGCTAGCATCGTAGCAACACTTCTAAGCAAACTTGTAACCGGATTCCAAGGGATTTACGAAAACGAGAGTAGGAACACTGAAATGTTAGCAGCCGCGTGCGCTGTTGGAGTTGCTAGTTGTTTCGCGGCTCCTGTTGGAGGTAATTATTTTCTTTCTGCTTTATTGCCTCAGAAGATGTATTCTATTAGATTATAATTATAGGCGTGTTATTTAGCATTGAGGTAACGACCACTTATTTTGCTGTAAGAAACTACTGGAGGGGTTTCTTTACTGCCGTATGCGGAGCAACGGTATTTAGATTGTTGTCCGTTTGGTTTGAGAAAGCAGCTACCGTTACTGCTGTTTTCAGAACTAATTTTGCTATGGACTTTCCATTTGATCCACAGGAGCTGTTCGTTTTTGCTTTAATTGGGTAAGATTTGACGAGTTGGTTTTTAAGAAAAAGTACCTTATGTGTAATATTATTTTTTCTAGAGTAATCTGTGGACTTGGAGGAGCTTTCTATGTATGGCTTCATCGCCGCTACGTGATGTTTATGAGGAAGAATAAAACAATCAACAGTTTTCTTCAGAAAAAGTTGGTATATTTGCAGCATTTATAAAATTAACAATATCTGGACAAAGATAAAATTAAAATTAGTTGTTGTAATATTCTAGCCGCTTTCTGTATCCTGCCATAGTGTCGTTAATGGTGGCGACAGTTTCATTTCCTCTTGGTGCTGGTCAATTTATGGCTGGTGATCTTACTACGCATGAGCAAGTTTCTAATTTGTTTAGCAACTTCACGTGGACAAGAGAGAATTTGACTGTTGAAGAACAAGATATTATTGAGCATTGGCAATCTCCATATACTGGGGTATATGTAAGCTTGACTGGCTTCTTATTATTTACTGTAAGTTGTTTAATTTATTCTGATTTTATCAGTATTGTTTAAATTGATTTGCTTTTTATTTTTAGTTTATTTTCTCCATTATATGCTCAACTATTCCAGTGCCTAGTGGCAGCTTTATACCAGTATTCAAAATTGGAGCAGCTTTAGGAAGAATTGTAGGAGAATTGATGCATATGTGGTTTTCTCACGGTAGGTAGTTTCTATAGCTGTACAATTTGGTAGCAGACACTTCTATATTGGTACATGATTGCCTTGCTTCCCATAACTATTAGGAATTACCGAAAACACTACAGTCTCTTGACTTCCGTGCAATTCAGTCGTCTGACTTGTTCGAAAAACGTTCTCAATCGATATTAGCTTTTTATTAATCAATTAGCATTGGTTATCATCAACTTTCGATAGTTACAACACGAAATAATGTCGTCTGTCTTTCTCCGATCGAATTAAATCGATTTCCGATGGATCATACATTATAGATTATAGGAATCATTGGTGATATTAGAAACTGTGTTTATCTGATGTGAAGGTTAACATTTACCGTTAAAGACATCGGCATTAAAGTTCAAACTTGGCTTTGGAAGATGATGCGAATTGAATGGTTCAACGTTTATCGCCAGGTGTGGTGGTATTAAATTTTTAAATTTGCAGTGGTATTAGGGATCGTTTACGACTTTTAATGGCTCATAATCGCATTTTGCCACCGCTATGGTTATATTTTGCTAACGACAGTTTCTATACGAAGCCCTTTTTGAAACCAAAGGCGATGATTAGAGATAATTTTTGACTTATTGGATGCATCCAACACCATAAAGCTCTACAAAAAAGAGTAGTGACCAGCAGCGTGCCGTGCATACGAGACAGTGGAAGCAGTCCCGATATGACGTATGCGCTATCACGCTCGTACACATTGCGTAATAGCGCATACGTCGTATCGCGACTGCTTCCACTGTTTCGTATGTACTGCACGCTGCTGGTAGTGACAACAATAAGATGACAGTTTTATGACTACCACTTTATATGGCACTGGACTTGTCCATTGTCCGATTAGTATCTGCTATGAGAATTATGGTTTGCTGTCATAACCAATATGTTGATATTAAACGCAAGTGCAAGTTGTTTACGCAGAGGGTAGTGTGTGTGGCAAGTAACTTGCAAGTCACATTTCCGACACTGGGCGATGACTGCATTACAATTCTCAACCACCCGGTTGGCTACCTAGCGTTTCTGGATTCTGGTTTGGTGTGGGGGGAGTGAATCTTATTCACATGCACTTAGACCACAACATGGGCCCTTTGGACTACCCCCGTTTGGAAAATGTACTGCCACTCCCTTAGTGTCATAATTCAAGCCATCCAACCCTTTCGATGAACTTGAGGACGTCCACCAGGGGTTGTTGCGAATTCCAGCCATGTCCGGCCAGAAGTTCTCCAACATGGTACCTCTAATCGAGACGAGTGCAGGGCAGTTACAAAGTATATGCTCCACTCTCCTCCTCTCACTTACAACCTCTGCAGGTTGGACTGTCAATTATCACTAACCGATACATGTTTTTTTCTACTAACAAAAAGTTCGTCTCTGAATTCGTGAAGTCTGTCTGTAGGTCTGTCGCCTTTTTCTCTGTTGACTTTTTTGAATTTTTCTTTTTGGAATCTTATAGTACATCAAATTCTAAGAAACTTTTGGTTGAAACATTTTTTGTGTCTCTTCGGGAAAGTGGTCAAAATAACCACCGAAAATCTCGGTAAATTTTTAAAAAATGAAAGATTTTGTATTTTTTAAAAATTTACGAAAAAATAAACTTTTTTAGCAACTTTTGTTTTTAACGAAAAATTTTAGGACTTTTTTTATGACAACCAATGTGTTACGTCAACATTAGTTTTCAAAAATAACTTAGTTTATTAAGTATACAGTTGTTTTTGTTCGTCATGGCAATGCTAGCTCGGCGCATTCTCACTGGTTTAGTTTACAATGACCCACAATTATAAAAATTTTCTTTCTTGATAACTGTATACAGAATTGCGTCATTTTTAGTAAAGGAGCCTCTATAGCTGACCTGCGTTATGACCTTATCTAGGTTAACACATCTAGTGTCGACTCTGGGGTCTTACTTAGGGCATGGAATAGAATTAATGACGGTGACAAAACCAATTCGGACCCCAAAAGTGTTGATCCGAGCCGTGCCTGGCCAGTTCATCAGCCTGCTCATTACCAAATTTACCTGCATGTTCTTTGACCCATATGAGTTGCAAGATGTTATTCCTGGCCACCAGCTCCAGTGTTTTGTAACATTAGAATACTACTCTTAATGTTATTTTGTATTTGTTTAGAGCTAATAAGGCTGCCCTGCTATTGCTAGCTATCCTAAAGGTGTTGCCCTGGATGATTCTTTCTAGAATTACGTTTACTATACTTTTATGAAGATCTAGGTCATCAGAGAAGATACCTGCACCCGTTCCTTTTTGGTTTTTGGATCCATCTGTAAAATGGATGTGTGAGGTTCGGAAACATCTTCAGAATCTAATTTTAGCGTGTATCCAGGAAATCAGTTGTGTTGAATAATTCCACATAGTATTTCGGACATAGAAAGATTGTTGATTACAATCGTTTACAAGCGGAGATCAGCAGTCTTTTTCTAACGTTAAAAAAGTACTGAAATATAAAAAGGATGCCATCCCAACACAGAAATGCCTTTATGCAATTACAGTGGCACCTTGGTTTGCGAGCATAATTCGTTCCGGAAATGTGCTCGTAATCCAAAGCACTCGTATATCAAAGCGAATTTCCCCATAATAAATAATGAAAATTTAGAAGATTCGTTCCATAACTATTTCGTATTCATATAAAAATGATGCACAAATACAAAATGCAGTATTATTTCGCATAGTTAGACTCCGCACACATGAAGCGTTAGCTAATGCGCGAATTACTAACGCGCGTTAGTGACTGCATAAGTGCATAGCATTGCATAAGTTGCGTATACACATTCAATCGCGCGATTTTCATGAAGTGAGTTGCAACGCGCGATTCGATATTCCCCATACTAATGACTGGTGACGCCATGTTAAGCGTTTGAATGTGTATGGTCTAGTGTTTTTGGTAAGGCGCGTTCAACGCGGCCGGCGTTAATCGCGTCAGGTATACTGGGTCTTAATACTAAACAGCAGTCACTACACTTGGACACAAAATTAAAAAATACTTTACGCGCACACACAGTATACGCTCGCATGAACGCGATTGCGCGGATTGCGTGACACTCGGCGACAAAGCGTATATGTACACTACTCGTGTTGCGAGACCTCGCTCGTTTATCAAGTTAAAATTTATAAAAGAATTTTGCTCGATTTGCAAAACACTCGTAATACAAGGTTTTACTGTATATGCCAAATTATATTCACCCTCCACCCACCAGCATTTATCCTTCTCCGTGCAAGCCATCCACAACTCCACTGCAGTGAGGTCTCGGTTTTGGGTATTTGGATTCATTAGGTTAGATTCGATCTGTTTCTGACATTATTACCGCTATTAGAAATTACTTTAAACTTCTAATCGATTTAGAATTTCAGCTTAACATTCCTAATATAGGAATTAATATTGATTGCTATGAATTTGATTTGAACCCACGATCTTTGCTTTACCAGTTCTCTCCTGGATTCTCGAAATCCAGAATAGAGCCAAAATCCATGTTGTTTTTATTTATTTTATTTCAAACTATTAAGTCGAAAAATTTAGAATAAAAGTTAATTTTTATTCTAATGTAAGGCCTATTTTAATTTATCTAAATTTGAAAATGTTAGGCTACCTAATGCAGAACTGCCAGACCTTTAATTCCACTTTCAGTAAGAGGCCTTTTGAAACCTCTTTCAGCCATTATTAATTTTTGATTTGGTTTTTGAATTATCGTTTTCAGCTTATTCAGGCTATTTCTTGTTCTGCTTATATTCAAAGTATTGCCTGACCTGAACTGAATTTACAGTACCTGGCAAATGAATTAGACTCAACCAAAACTGTAATATTAAGATTCAATAATTTGTTAATTTGTCGATAACAAATACTACTTTGCATTTCATTTTATTTGGCATATTATTAAATCGGTACGTTTTTAATAAAAGCCAAAGACTTAGATTACCCTTGCATCGATTCATCTGTTAATTAAAGGTTATGTTACGTTAATTAAATTTTTATAATTTTCAATGTGTTTTTTTAAAACATACCATGATAATATAATTTAATACATATTTTAGTTATATTACAGCTATAGGTACTGACAAAATAACAAGAAAGTGTTTGTAAAAGTTTCCTTACATACTACTTAGGGCTAAACGATTTTTGAAATTGTTAAGTCAAATTCAAGGGTTATTACAAAATACAAACTATACTGACGTTACATCAAAATACATTGTATCACAATCAGCAGTAAAAAAAGATCAAGCTTTAACTTAATCAACAAATTATTGAATCTTAATATTACAATTTTGGTTGAATCTAGTTCATCTGCCAGGTACTTGTAGTTGTAGGTTTCGCAGGAGGTCAGAAAATACAGCTACACTGATCTTGTCGAAACTTGTAACCTTAGGTGTCTGTATTACCATCAGTGTCTGTTTTCTCTTCATGAAAAATGTGAACCACTCAGGCCCAGCCTGATTTTGTGATTCAGATAAAGCATGTACTGGTATGCAAATTGTCTCACCTGTTTTGGCATCAGTGCAAAATAAATGTTTGCATCCACTTTAGATAATTTGTCAAATCTGTCTTCTCTGCTATGTCCTTATAGCACATCTTGCTGAGTTGAGTGTAGTCAAACTGCATGTTCTGGGTGCTTTTTTGCAATATCATTTCAGAGAGTGCAAAGATATGCCTTTTTTTTTAAATAATTGAAAAATTCTTTTTTTAATCTTCAGCTTGCACAGCACTTAACAACAATTCGGTTGGGTACAGGCTCTTTCTGACTTTCTTATACCTTGTCTGACCATTGCCTGTAAAAAGTAAAGGAAGAGATGGATCGTCTGGCTATTTGAGACAAAATGGGAAGATATCATTTGTAGGAAAGGTTAATTTAATAAGTACTTAAGTGACAACCTATGTTGATCTGCGAATTTTCCTTAGCCTTCGCTCTGAAGAATATTGACATGTTAACATCAAAAGACTGACAGAACTTCATTCTACATGCTCAGACCTTTTGATTGCCTCCAACGTAGTGATCTTTTGTGTTTGTTCCCTGGAGATCACACAGGAATCTTGCTGGGAAATTCTTGAAAGGAAGCTTGTTCTTGATCCTATAGTGATCTCATCTATCACCATGTGAAATATGAAATTGTTTTTGCAGGCGCTAATTTTAAAGGGCATAAGACAGACGGCTTGGTTGGCATGTCAGTGAGGGCTATAGGCTTTTTCTGTATCCTAAAAAGCAATTTAGCAAGCAATCTCTCGAATAAATGAAAATCTCCACCAACAATTCCAATTTGATCAACTTCTTTTATAAATAATATGTATACTTAATTGACCATATTTAAAATCATTTACATGCTAAAAAGAAATTTTTTATTAGGTATGCAATATGGTGGAAGAATATCACAAGTTGTTCCTGGTGGATATGCAGCGGTGGGTGCGGCAGCATTTAGTGGTGCCGTAACGCACACAATATCAGTATCTGTAATCGTCTTTGAAATGACAGGTCAAATAACACATATTATTCCAATAATGATTGCAGTTCTTATATCAAATGCCATTGCAAGCTTACTATTTCCAAGTATTTATGACAGTATTATACTGATTAAGAAATTACCATACCTTCCCGACTTCTTACCAAGCAGCAGTGGTAAGTTTATATTAGCTTTTTCCACTTTTCTACCCCTCCAAAGCTTTTTTACTGCAGTTAGTAATTTAAATTCAAGTAATTTTTAGGAATGTATAATGTGACGGTAGAAGATTTTATGACCCGCGATGTTAAATATATTTATGAAGGAATGACTTATGAGCAACTCAAAGCAATATTAAAAGAGCACAGACGCTTGAAGAGTTTCCCATTAGTAGACAAACCTGATAACATGGTATTACTAGGTTCAATACAACGAATGCATTTGATTGAACTTATTGAAAATCATATTGGTCGTGAAAGGCGATTACAAGTACGTATTTCATCTTCAAAATGTTCAAGATGTTAATGAAATTTCATATTTGCAAAACGAATAGATAGCAGCAATCAGACAAAGAGAAGCTCAAGAAAAAGCAAGAGAAGAGGCGCAAAGAAAAGCAGAAGACAGGCAAAGGAGGCCTTCACGTTTTCATGTGTCGCCTGCTCCTGATATGTTGGCCTTGAGGCAAATGTCAGAAAATCAGCTAAATATTGATCAGCCAACATTCCACCCAGTGTTTGGTACCCAACCCAAAAAATCAATACTAAAGAAAACAAACTCATTTACACTTAAAGGATTTAGCCCATTAATGTCGACAAGCCCTGGTTCTACTCCCTATACTACAGTTACTGGTGCTGAAAGCAGAATTCGATTAGCTTTTGAGGCCATCTTTAGGTAAGTTTACTTTTACATTTTTTGCTTAACCAGTAATTTTCTTTTACTTACCCAGAAAATCCGCACAACTTCAAGATGTTGACAATAATGACACCCAATCAGTTTTGGGAGATAACGCACTAGGTGTTAAACCACAAATAATTCCAATTAGTCCGAGCAGTTTTAAAAAAGTACAATTGGTAAGTCATATTAAATAATACAAATTAATCAAATCAACTTATTTCAAAACTTCAATTGTTAGCCCAAAGAACGAGTTTGCGATATGTCGCCAGAGGATCAAAGAACATGGGAAGACGAACAGATGCAACTAACAGTTGAATTTACTAACTGTCATATAGATCCCGCGCCATTCCAGTTGGTAGAAAGAACATCATTATTAAAAGTTCATTCATTGTTCTCGATGGTAGGAGTGAATCACGCGTACGTGACAGCTATTGGTAAATTGGTGGGGGTTGTTGGTCTAACAGACCTGAGGAAAGCCATCGAAGATGCCAACAGTGGAAACCTACCGCCATCTAGTGGGGACATAAATAGAAATTTAACAAGTTCCAACAATAATGTTAGTGTTGACATTAAAGATGTGACGAATGATTCAGAAAATGAAGCAGCCACAGCGCTGATGACCAAAGATTCTGAAGTTTAATGAAAAAGATCATGTTATTATATTATTGTATATCTTTTTCACCAGCCTACAGTAATGAAACGGAATACAGTAGTAGGTTTTTATTTGAATAAGTATGATATATCCAGTGAAAGACTGCCGCATGAACAGTACCGTAGAGCGTATTAAGAAAATTCTTTATGCGCAATCACGTTTTACTGTATATCATTTTTCAAAACTTTTTTAATGTTTACCTACCTTTTAGTATTTTATTGATGCACTATTTTAAAGTGCATGATTTTACGTTAGTAGACTTCAACTAGTGATTGTTTTAAAAGATGTGATATTATAAATCTATGATGATTAAAATATTATTTATTGTTAATAGTAAAAAAAACATTAGATGATGCATTTAAATATAGTTGTTTTATTTCTAAATAAATACTAACTACGAATGAAACCATACAATCGAAAAATTGAAATATGAAAGTATAGTTGATTCACTTTCAGTGTAGTTTAGAGCTGGCCTTGATATTGATCAGGTGAGAATTTATTTACAAATTCTGTACATGACCTCAATAATTCTAAACGTCATGTGGCTTTCAAGCTATATTTCATTGCGTCCAAAACGAATAAAGCAATTTAAGCATTGCAAAAGAAGGACAGTATACATCTAACATTTTATTGTTGTCACTGTCATTTTTCTGCAGCACTTTATTTGCTTTATTGGTGCTGGATGCACCCTTTGTATTCACCTGTACTTTAGAAAGTAAAAAATATACTTAAGTAAATGGAATTATTTGCGTGATTAATTATTTTTATTAATTAATTGATAGTTTCAACTATTTCAAGATTAGCTAAAAATTGGATATGATATATGATCATGATTTTAAGCTACTGAACAAGTCTCAATGGGCACGAAGTTCGAACTCTGGTCGTTTTCATGCTACGGCCACTTGAAGTGCCGTAGTTTAACGTTATTTCAATAACGTTTAAATTCAGGACTTGAAAGTCAAGTTGGCATATCTTTGACAATAATAACGTCAAAGTGTTTCTGAACTTTTTATTTTATGACACCTATTAGCTGAAATCTTGTAACAGAATTGTTTTAAATGTGTTAGTTTAATACCTTATTCGATGTATCAGTTATTTTTATTTTTTTGTTTGTAATACATGGTTTAAATATTAAATAAAAATATCTGATGTGAAGGTTAACATTTACCGTTAAAGACATCGGCATTAAAGTTCAAACTTGGCTTTGGAAGATGATGCGAATTGAATGGTTCAACGTTTATCGCCAGGTGTGGTGGTATTAAATTTTTAAATTTGCAGTGGTATTAGGGATCGTTTACGACTTTTAATGGCTCATAATCGCATTTTGCCACCGCTATGGTTATATTTTGCTAACGACAGTTTCTATACGAAGCACTTTTTGAAACCAAAGGCGATGATTAGAGATAATTTTTGACTTATTGGATGCATCCAACACCATAAAGCTCTACAAAAAAGAGTAGTGACCAGCAGCGTGCCGTGCATACGAGACAGTGGAAGCAGTCCCGATATGACGTATGCGCTATCACGCTCGTACACATTGCGTAATAGCGCATACGTCGTATCGCGACTGCTTCCACTGTTTCGTATGTACTGCACGCTGCTGGTAGTGACAACAATAAGATGACAGTTTTATGACTACCACTTTATATGGCACTGGACTTGTCCATTGTCCGATTAGTATCTGCTATGAGAATTATGGTTTGCTGTCATAACCAATATGTTGATATTAAACGCAAGTGCAAGTTGTTTACGCAGAGGGTAGTGTGTGTGGCAAGTAACTTGCAAGTCACATTTCCGACACTGGGCGATGACTGCATTACAATTCTCAACCACCCGGTTGGCTACCTAGCGTTTCTGGATTCTGGTTTGGTGTGGGGGGAGTGAATCTTGTTCACATGCACTTAGACCACAACATGGGCCCTTTGGACTACCCCCGTTTGGAAAATGTACTGCCACTCCCTTAGTGTCATAATTCAAGCCATCCAACCCTTTCGATGAACTTGAGGACGTCCACCAGGGGTTGTTGCGAATTCCAGCCATGTCCGGCCAGAAGTTCTCCAACATGGTACCTCTAATCGAGACGAGTGCAGGGCAGTTACAAAGTATATGCTCCACTCTCCTCCTCTCACTTACAACCTCTGCAGGTTGGACTGTCAATTATCACTAACCGATACATGTTTTTTTCTACTAACAAAAAGTTCGTCTCTGAATTCGTGAAGTCTGTCTGTAGGTCTGTCGCCTTTTTCTCTGTTGACTTTTTTGAATTTTTCTTTTTGGAATCTTATAGTACATCAAATTCTAAGAAACTTTTGGTTGAAACATTTTTTGTGTCTCTTCGGGAAAGTGGTCAAAATAACCACCGAAAATCTCGGTAAATTTTTAAAAAATGAAAGATTTTGTATTTTTTAAAAATTTACGAAAAAATAAACTTTTTTAGCAACTTTTGTTTTTAACGAAAAATTTTAGGACTTTTTTTATGACAACCAATGTGTTACGTCAACATTAGTTTTCAAAAATAAATTAGTTTATTAAGTATACAGTTGTTTTTGTTCGTCATGGCAATGCTAGCTCGGCGCATTCTCACTGGTTTAGTTTACAATGACCCACAATTATAAAAATTTTCTTTCTTGATAACTGTATACAGAATTGCGTCATTTTTAGTAAAGGAGCCTCTATAGCTGACCTGCGTTATGACCTTATCTAGGTTAACACATCTAGTGTCGACTCTGGGGTCTTACTTAGGGCATGGAATAGAATTAATGACGGTGACAAAACCAATTCGGACCCCAAAAGTGTTGATCCGAGCCGTGCCTGGCCAGTTCATCAGCCTGCTCATTACCAAATTTACCTGCATGTTCTTTGACCCATATGAGTTGCAAGATGTTATTCCTGGCCACCAGCTCCAGTGTTTTGTAACATTAGAATACTACTCTTAATGTTATTTTGTATTTGTTTAGAGCTAATAAGGCTGCCCTGCTATTGCTAGCTATCCTAAAGGTGTTGCCCTGGATGATTCTTTCTAGAATTACGTTTACTATACTTTTATGAAGATCTAGGTCATCAGAGAAGATACCTGCACCCGTTCCTTTTTGGTTTTTGGATCCATCTGTAAAATGGATGTGTGAGGTTCGGAAACATCTTCAGAATCTAATTTTAGCGTGTATCCAGGAAATCAGTTGTGTTGAATAATTCCACATAGTATTTCGGACATAGAAAGATTGTTGATTACAATCGTTTACAAGCGGAGATCAGCAGTCTTTTTCTAACGTTAAAAAAGTACTGAAATATAAAAAGGATGCCATCCCAACACAGAAATGCCTTTATGCAATTACAGTGGCACCTTGGTTTGCGAGCATAATTCGTTCCGGAAATGTGCTCGTAATCCAAAGCACTCGTATATCAAAGCGAATTTCCCCATAATAAATAATGAAAATTTAGAAGATTCGTTCCATAACTATTTCGTATTCATATAAAAATGATGCACAAATACAAAATGCAGTATTATTTCGCATAGTTAGACTCCGCACACATGAAGCGTTAGCTAATGCGCGAATTACTAACGCGCGTTAGTGACTGCATAAGTGCATAGCATTGCATAAGTTGCGTATACACATTCAATCGCGCGATTTTCATGAAGTGAGTTGCAACGCGCGATTCGATATTCCCCATACTAATGACTGGTGACGCCATGTTAAGCGTTTGAATGTGTATGGTCTAGTGTTTTTGGCAAGGCGCGTTCAACGCGGCCGGCGTTAATCGCGTCAGGTATACTGGGTCTTAATACTAAACAGCAGTCACTACACTTGGACACAAAATTAAAAAATACTTTACGCGCACACACAGTATACGCTCGCATGAACGCGATTGCGCGGATTGCGTGACACTCGGCGACAAAGCGTATATGTACACTACTCGTGTTGCGAGACCTCGCTCGTTTATCAAGTTAAAATTTATAAAAGAATTTTGCTCGATTTGCAAAACACTCGTAATACAAGGTTTTACTGTATATGCCAAATTATATTCACCCTCCACCCACCAGCATTTATCCTTCTCCGTGCAAGCCATCCACAACTCCACTGCAGTGAGGTCTCGGTTTTGGGTATTTGGATTCATTAGGTTAGATTCGATCTGTTTCTGACATTATTACCGCTATTAGAAATTACTTTAAACTTCTAATCGATTTAGAATTTCAGCTTAACATTCCTAATATAGGAATTAATATTGATTGCTATGAATTTGATTTGAACCCACGATCTTTGCTTTACCAGTTCTCTCCTGGATTCTCGAAATCCAGAATAGAGCCAAAATCCATGTTGTTTTTATTTATTTTATTTCAAACTATTAAGTCGAAAAATTTAGAATAAAAGTTAATTTTTATTCTAATGTAAGGCCTATTTTAATTTATCTAAATTTGAAAATGTTAGGCTACCTAATGCAGAACTGCCAGACCTTTAATTCCACTTTCAGTAAGAGGCCTTTTGAAACCTCTTTCAGCCATTATTAATTTTTGATTTGGTTTTTGAATTATCGTTTTCAGCTTATTCAGGCTATTTCTTGTTCTGCTTATATTCAAAGTATTGCCTGACCTGAACTGAATTTACAGTACCTGGCAAATGAATTAGACTCAACCAAAACTGTAATATTAAGATTCAATAATTTGTTAATTTGTCGATAACAAATACTACTTTGCATTTCATTTTATTTGGCATATTATTAAATCGGTACGTTTTTAATAAAAGCCAAAGACTTAGATTACCCTTGCATCGATTCATCTGTTAATTAAAGGTTATGTTACGTTAATTAAATTTTTATAATTTTCAATGTGTTTTTTTAAAACATACCATGATAATATAATTTAATACATATTTTAGTTATATTACAGCTATAGGTACTGACAAAATAACAAGAAAGTGTTTGTAAAAGTTTCCTTACATACTACTTAGGGCTAAACGATTTTTGAAATTGTTAAGTCAAATTCAAGGGTTATTACAAAATACAAACTATACTGACGTTACATCAAAATACATTGTATCACAATCAGCAGTAAAAAAAGATCAAGCTTTAACTTAATCAACAAATTATTGAATCTTAATATTACAATTTTGGTTGAATCTAGTTCATCTGCCAGGTACTTGTAGTTGTAGGTTTCGCAGGAGGTCAGAAAATACAGCTACACTGATCTTGTCGAAACTTGTAACCTTAGGTGTCTGTATTACCATCAGTGTCTGTTTTCTCTTCATGAAAAATGTGAACCACTCAGGCCCAGCCTGATTTTGTGATTCAGATAAAGCATGTACTGGTATGCAAATTGTCTCACCTGTTTTGGCATCAGTGCAAAATAAATGTTTGCATCCACTTTAGATAATTTGTCAAATCTGTCTTCTCTGCTATGTCCTTATAGCACATCTTGCTGAGTTGAGTGTAGTCAAACTGCATGTTCTGGGTGCTTTTTTGCAATATCATTTCAGAGAGTGCAAAGATATGCCTTTTTTTTTTAAATAATTGAAAAATTCTTTTTTTAATCTTCAGCTTGCACAGCACTTAACAACAATTCGGTTGGGTACAGGCTCTTTCTGACTTTCTTATACCTTGTCTGACCATTGCCTGTAAAAAGTAAAGGAAGAGATGGATCGTCTGGCTATTTGAGACAAAATGGGAAGATATCATTTGTAGGAAAGGTTAATTTAATAAGTACTTAAGTGACAACCTATGTTGATCTGCGAATTTTCCTTAGCCTTCGCTCTGAAGAATATTGACATGTTAACATCAAAAGACTGACAGAACTTCATTCTACATGCTCAGACCTTTTGATTGCCTCCAACGTAGTGATCTTTTGTGTTTGTTCCCTGGAGATCACACAGGAATCTTGCTGGGAAATTCTTGAAAGGAAGCTTGTTCTTGATCCTATAGTGATCTCATCTATCACCATGTGAAATATGAAATTGTTTTTGCAGGCGCTAATTTTAAAGGGCATAAGACAGACGGCTTGGTTGGCATGTCAGTGAGGGCTATAGGCTTTTTCTGTATCCTAAAAAGCAATTTAGCAAGCAATCTCTCGAATAAATGAAAATCTCCACCAACAATTCCAATTTGATCAACTTCTTTTATAAATAATATGTATACTTAATTGACCATATTTAAAATCATTTACATGCTAAAAAGAAATTTTTTATTAGGTATGCAATATGGTGGAAGAATATCACAAGTTGTTCCTGGTGGATATGCAGCGGTGGGTGCGGCAGCATTTAGTGGTGCCGTAACGCACACAATATCAGTATCTGTAATCGTCTTTGAAATGACAGGTCAAATAACACATATTATTCCAATAATGATTGCAGTTCTTATATCAAATGCCATTGCAAGCTTACTATTTCCAAGTATTTATGACAGTATTATACTGATTAAGAAATTACCATACCTTCCCGACTTCTTACCAAGCAGCAGTGGTAAGTTTATATTAGCTTTTTCCACTTTTCTACCCCTCCAAAGCTTTTTTACTGCAGTTAGTAATTTAAATTCAAGTAATTTTTAGGAATGTATAATGTGACGGTAGAAGATTTTATGACCCGCGATGTTAAATATATTTATGAAGGAATGACTTATGAGCAACTCAAAGCAATATTAAAAGAGCACAGACGCTTGAAGAGTTTCCCATTAGTAGACAAACCTGATAACATGGTATTACTAGGTTCAATACAACGAATGCATTTGATTGAACTTATTGAAAATCATATTGGTCGTGAAAGGCGATTACAAGTACGTATTTCATCTTCAAAATGTTCAAGATGTTAATGAAATTTCATATTTGCAAAACGAATAGATAGCAGCAATCAGACAAAGAGAAGCTCAAGAAAAAGCAAGAGAAGAGGCGCAAAGAAAAGCAGAAGACAGGCAAAGGAGGCCTTCACGTTTTCATGTGTCGCCTGCTCCTGATATGTTGGCCTTGAGGCAAATGTCAGAAAATCAGCTAAATATTGATCAGCCAACATTCCACCCAGTGTTTGGTACCCAACCCAAAAAATCAATACTAAAGAAAACAAACTCATTTACACTTAAAGGATTTAGCCCATTAATGTCGACAAGCCCTGGTTCTACTCCCTATACTACAGTTACTGGTGCTGAAAGCAGAATTCGATTAGCTTTTGAGGCCATCTTTAGGTAAGTTTACTTTTACATTTTTTGCTTAACCAGTAATTTTCTTTTACTTACCCAGAAAATCCGCACAACTTCAAGATGTTGACAATAATGACACCCAATCAGTTTTGGGAGATAACGCACTAGGTGTTAAACCACAAATAATTCCAATTAGTCCGAGCAGTTTTAAAAAAGTACAATTGGTAAGTCATATTAAATAATACAAATTAATCAAATCAACTTATTTCAAAACTTCAATTGTTAGCCCAAAGAACGAGTTTGCGATATGTCGCCAGAGGATCAAAGAACATGGGAAGACGAACAGATGCAACTAACAGTTGAATTTACTAACTGTCATATAGATCCCGCGCCATTCCAGTTGGTAGAAAGAACATCATTATTAAAAGTTCATTCATTGTTCTCGATGGTAGGAGTGAATCACGCGTACGTGACAGCTATTGGTAAATTGGTGGGGGTTGTTGGTCTAACAGACCTGAGGAAAGCCATCGAAGATGCCAACAGTGGAAACCTACCGCCATCTAGTGGGGACATAAATAGAAATTTAACAAGTTCCAACAATAATGTTAGTGTTGACATTAAAGATGTGACGAATGATTCAGAAAATGAAGCAGCCACAGCGCTGATGACCAAAGATTCTGAAGTTTAATGAAAAAGATCATGTTATTATATTATTGTATATCTTTTTCACCAGCCTACAGTAATGAAACGGAATACAGTAGTAGGTTTTTATTTGAATAAGTATGATATATCCAGTGAAAGACTGCCGCATGAACAGTACCGTAGAGCGTATTAAGAAAATTCTTTATGCGCAATCACGTTTTACTGTATATCATTTTTCAAAACTTTTTTAATGTTTACCTACCTTTTAGTATTTTATTGATGCACTATTTTAAAGTGCATGATTTTACGTTAGTAGACTTCAACTAGTGATTGTTTTAAAAGATGTGATATTATAAATCTATGATGATTAAAATATTATTTATTGTTAATAGTAAAAAAAACATTAGATGATGCATTTAAATATAGTTGTTTTATTTCTAAATAAATACTAACTACGAATGAAACCATACAATCGAAAAATTGAAATATGAAAGTATAGTTGATTCACTTTCAGTGTAGTTTAGAGCTGGCCTTGATATTGATCAGGTGAGAATTTATTTACAAATTCTGTACATGACCTCAATAATTCTAAACGTCATGTGGCTTTCAAGCTATATTTCATTGCGTCCAAAACGAATAAAGCAATTTAAGCATTGCAAAAGAAGGACAGTATACATCTAACATTTTATTGTTGTCACTGTCATTTTTCTGCAGCACTTTATTTGCTTTATTGGTGCTGGATGCACCCTTTGTATTCACCTGTACTTTAGAAAGTAAAAAATATACTTAAGTAAATGGAATTATTTGCGTGATTAATTATTTTTATTAATTAATTGATAGTTTCAACTATTTCAAGATTAGCTAAAAATTGGATATGATATATGATCATGATTTTAAGCTACTGAACAAGTCTCAATGGGCACGAAGTTCGAACTCTGGTCGTTTTCATGCTACGGCCACTTGAAGTGCCGTAGTTTAACGTTATTTCAATAACGTTTAAATTCAGGACTTGAAAGTCAAGTTGGCATATCTTTGACAATAATAACGTCAAAGTGTTTCTGAACTTTTTATTTTATGACACCTATTAGCTGAAATCTTGTAACAGAATTGTTTTAAATGTGTTAGTTTAATACCTTATTCGATGTATCAGTTATTTTTATTTTTTTGTTTGTAATACATGGTTTAAATATTAAATAAAAATATGATAAAAATTGAAATCAGTATTAGCATGACTCAATGTGCACCACGGGGAGGTTGCCTGATCAGATCTGGCACATCATGTTGCCCTGAAAAGAGTTGGCTAGAAAACTTAATAAAATCAATTCTAACAGCAAACACCAAAAATCGAACACAGAAACAAATGGAACATATGTTTATAACCTTTTTCTTTAATGATCAATAACCTCCACATTAACATTGACACCTTATCTTGATCTTCTTTATGGGCTTCTATCCATCGTGGTGTGCAAAAGATTTCCGTTGGGATATTTAACATATGGCTGATGATGTGCATACCCCATATACCATAAGGTGCTTGCAACATGTGAACAAGTACCAAGGATTCTTGCACCCAACTGACATGTGCAATAATATGCACCTATAACGTCTGTTTCCTCTGCAATGTCTGCTTGGTTCACATAAGATATAAAAACTTAATGTTTTGTAGCATAACGAAATCGAGAGTATATTCTGACTCTTATTAAATTATTCCGATGTAATAACGTATCAATCCTAAGTTTGTCGTCTCCATCTTTTTGCAATTGAATATACGATGCTGGAAGCTTGATTTGATAAACGCCTATTGTTAAATCTCGTAGATAATCTATATCAAGTCTTGAAAAATCAGGTACTGGATTGTTAATTCGTTCCCACTGAGCATTTCTGATGCGTAGATTGTCGACTTCTACTCGTGCTTGTATGACGTTTACTGTTTGTGCCCTTTGCAACATCTCTGTTGCAACTTCTGTACCACCTTGCATTTGGATAAGAGGATGATATCTACTAATAATCCCTACAGCAGTTCTGTAATAATCACCCAATGTTCTCTGCATTTTGAATGTATGCTCAAACATCTTGGAAATACTTCGCAAGTGTCCACTCCTAGTTTCAACCAACCATCTGTTTTTGGTTATTAGCTGTGTATCGTTAGCAGCTTTGATTGTATTGTAACGTTCTTTTTAAAATAATAACAAAAGTGCTGTTACGGCCTTGATCCGAATGCAGCTCCATGGGCACTCCGAAGCGACTGAAAAACTCTTTGACTAGTACGTCAGCAACAGTCGCAGCTTCCTGGTTTGGTAGGGCATATGCTTCTGGCCATTTGGTAAAGTAGTCCATTGCCACTAATATGTATTTATTCCCATCGTCGGTTTCGGGAAATGGTCCGGCAATATCTATAGCTATTCTTTCCAGAGGACTACCCACATTGTACTGCCTCATAGGTGCTCTTCGTTTCCCCAAGGGTCCGTTACCAGTGGCACATAGTTCACATTTCCGGCACCACTCCTTCACGTCTTCTTTACAGTTGACCCAATAAAAACGCTCCCTAACTTTCTCCAAAGTCTTTTTCACACCGAAGTGTCCTCCTGAGGCACCGTCATGGAGATGTCGCAACACTGTAGCCACTCGGCTTCTTGGAACCACGAACTGAGACCTAATGGTGGTGCCATCTTCACTCTCCAGTACTCGCTTCAGGCGATCGTCTTCCACCTTCAAGGACTCCCATTGGGCCCAATATGCTTTGAGCGTTCTGTTGAAAGGGCTGACGGCCTCCCAGGCAGGGGAGGCCGTTTCTCCCACGCGCTTCCATTCCAGTACCATTTTTAGTTCGGGATCAGCCTTCTACTGTCGTTGCAATTCTTCCGGCAACCAATTGTCGTTGACGATGGTAGTTCTGAATACTTGGCAAACCCTCTCTTCCAAGCGAGAGCAATGACGGCAATCCGTTGGACAGGGTCTTCTTGAAAGAGCATCGGCATTTCGATGACTAGTGCCCGCTCGATGTTCTGTGTCAAAGTCGTATCCTTGTAATCGCTCGATCCACCTTGCGACCTGGCCTTCAGGATTACGGAATTGTAGAAGCCATTTCAACGCTGCATGGTCCGTCCTCAATAAAAACTTCCGTCCGTACAAGTATTTGTAGAAGTGCTCAACGGACTTCACGACGGCCAATAGTTCTTTTCTGGTCACACAATAATTCCTTTCGGCTTTCGACAAAACCTTACTAAAATAGCCGATGACCTTTTCTTGTCCATCCTGTATCTGAGAAAGTACACCCCCAATGGCCAGATTACTTGCATCTGTGTCAAGTATGAATTTCCCTTCTGTCCGTGGATAGCTCAATATTGGTGCTGTTGTCAGGGCACGCTTCAACTGTTGGAAAGCTGTTTCACACTCTCCGCTCCAAACATACTCGCGCCCATCTTCAGTTAACCTTGTCAGGGGCTTCGCTATATTGGCAAACCCAGGAACGAAACGCCTGTAGTAGGTACATAACCCAAGAAAACTACGAACTTGGTGTTTATCTTTCGGTGTTGGCCACTCTTGAACTGCACGAATCTTATCGGGGTCGGCTGCCACTCCATTTTGTGATACGACGTGCCCCAGATATTTCACTTCCTTTCTGAATATGTGGCACTTTTTCGGAATGAGTTTCAGATTGGCTCCACGTAGTCTTCGGAACACTTCCTCTAGATTTTTCAAATGTTCGTTGAATGATTTTCCGACTACAATCACATCATCTAGGTATACCAGGCAGGTCTTCCACGACAGCCCTCTCAGGATGGTCTCCATTAGACGCTCAAAGGTAGCCGGAGCGTTACATAGACCGAAAGGCATAACTGTAAACTGCCATAGTCCGGAACCAATAGTGAACGCGGTCTTCTCCCGGTCTTCAGGTTCCATTTCAACTTGCCAATAACCACTCTTCAAGTCCAAAGTCGAAAACCATCGCGAACCAGACAGGGTATCTAACATGTCGTCGATGCGTGGTAAGGGATAGCTGTCTTTCTTGGTCACGTTATTGAGCTGCCGATAGTCCACACAAAATCTCGTTGACCCGTCCTTCTTACTGACCAGGACCACCGGTGATGCCCATGGACTGCTGGATGGCTCGATGACCCCTTGTTCTTCCATATCGGTAATAATTTTTTCGGTTTCTACTCGCCTTGCTAGGGGTAGACGCCTCGGCTGCTGACGGACAGGCATAGAGTTGCCTGTATTGATTTTATGTTTTACTATATTTGTTCGTCCCTTCTGGCTATCGTCAAGAGCGAAGATATCTTGGTATCGGTGAACCAAACCCTGTACCTCTTTCACTTCCGTTCTGTTAAGGTCTTCGCACTAACTAGTAACCATACCCACTAATTTTCCACCATGGTCTTTGGGCGCTGGTTTTGGAACATCAGCCATACACCTGGCTACTCGGAATACTGGCACACACTGTCCCACAAGGGTACTCTTCTTCAATGTCACCGGATCCACATTAACGTTCATAAGCCTCACCGGTACTGTCTTTCCAACCTTGATCAGCGCTTTTCCCACCAGTATGCCACTATGGATCTTCTTATCACAAACAGGCTCCATCATTCGCACACATCCTACTCCATCCAAACCTGCCTCGACAACCATCTCGCTTTGACCCGGCAATATCACATCTTCTGTCAGCAAAACCCTTACGACAGGGTCTTCTCGTGGGTGCAACGGAAGTTCTTCGTTACCAACCTTCAAAACACCCTCCTTCAAGTCCAATGTAAAACCAAATTTTCTCAGGAGGTCCATTCCCAAGATGAATTCGTCAATAATGATGTCGGCTACCAGCACCTCATGATCACGTTCTTCACTTCCAATGCCAATCTTCATCTTCACCACTCCGCGTGTTGGTATCACTTCACCTGTTGCTGTACGGAGTTGAGTAGTTGTCTGTAACAGCTTCATACTTGTTCGTAGAACATTAGGGCGTATGATGAATTTTGTCTCCCCCGTATCAATAAGTAGTGGAACAGTTACTTCTACGTTACTTCAGTTAGTTCTACGAACAAACTACTGGTACTATTCTTTGATGTTACGGCATGAATGGTGATCTTCGGGGCATCTCTACTCAAGGTCAACATTCGCCCCCTCTCGTCGACCTTCTTTAGTTTTCCGACTGCTGAACCCGTTTTAGGGCAACGTCGTATGTGACCTTGTTCGCCGCAATTCCAACAAAGAGGCCCTCGAACTTCTTGATGATTCTTCTTACGGCTTTCTTCCTTCCGAAGAACTCTTAGTACTAACTCCTCTAGGTGATCTTTAGAACCTTCTTCTTCCTCCACAACGGCCCGAACACGCCCGTGACCTCGGGACGCTTGCTTTGCAGCTTCAAATTCTAAGGCGTGAGCAAGCGCATCATCAGTTGTTCTTGGTCGTGCCAGCCTCCACTCAAAGTCGCGCAAAGTTTAGGGCAGCGGCGTCGTATGTGCCCTTGTTCACCGCAGTTCCAGCAACGGGGTCCTCGAACTTCTTGAGGATTCTTTTTACGGTTCTCTTCCTTCTGAAGAACTCTCATTAATAATTCTTCTAGACGATCTTTAGAACCTTCATCTTCTTCCACCACGGTCCGAACACGCCCGTGACCTCGGGACGCTTGTTTTGCAGCTTCAAATTCTAAGGCGTGAGCAAGCGCATCATCAGTTGTTCTTGGTCGTGCCAGCCTTAATGACTGCTGTGTTTCCCCGTCTCTTAACCCATCAATGAAGGTCTGCACAGCGAGCTGTCCCAGAAATGAATCGGGTGCTGTAGGGTACGCCAATCGGACAAGCCGCGCAACATCGGCTTCAAACTCCTGCAAGCTTTCTCCATTCTTCTGGATACGATTCTTCACTTGCGCGTGATACACTTGTTGAAGATGCGCGTCTCCATATCTCATCTCCAATCTAGACACTAACAATTGATAATCATTTTCCTGTCCTGCTGGGATTGTTTGCAGGACGTTCAACGCGTCTCCACGCAAAGCCACAGTTAAAGAAACGGCCTTTTCCTTGTCTGTCCATCCGTTGACCCCAGCGGCCGCATCAAATTGTTTGTAGTAGGTGGACCAAGGTATCTTTCCATCGAACGTGGGTGGTTTTACTTTTATCCCTACGGTAGGAACCTTCTCTTCTTTAAATTGTTTCTTTCCTTCATTAAACGGCCACTCAGACGTTGAGGGAAACCGTAGTTGATTCATTCTATCTTCCAACATTTCGTCGTCTTTCTTAGCTGTTGGTGGTAATTGCATTTGGGCTATTTTCTCTTCTACCATCTTTATTACCCTATCTTGTTCCGCCAATCTACCTTCCAACAGTCCTAACGCGCTGGCATTCTCAAAAAATTCTTCGAAAACTTTATCTTCCAACGCTTTGACATTTTCCAGCAATTCTCCTTTAAGCCTTCTAGAACTTTCTTCAGACTTTTCTAATAATTCTGCAACCCTTCTAGAATTTTCTTCGTGCTTTTCCAGTACTTTTTCTTCCAGTGCTTTAGTATTTTCAAGTAATTCTTCTTTAAGCATTTTAGAATTTTCAAAAACTTTTTGTTCCTGCACCTTAGTATTTTCCATTAACTTTCTAGCATTCCCTTCGGACTTTTCCAGTAGCTCTTCTTTTAACATTCTAACATTTTCTTCGGACTTTCTAGAATTCTCTTCGGCTTTTCTAGAACTTTCCAGTAACTCTTCTTTAATTTTACTTAACAACACATTAGTATCAATTGCGGGTCCAGGTATTTCAAAGCGGTAATTTTCAGGATCTTCCTTCTGTTCTAAAAGCCATTCTCTTAGCCGATTTATTAACACATTTTTAAGGCCCGTTGTATCCAAATTCCGTTCTTCCAGTTCACGTTTTAAGTCTATTACCTTCAGATCTTTTAACAATTTCATCGCCATTTTAATTATTAGTTGTAATTGTTTTTAACCCAAACAGTTATTCTCACAGCACTTTATTTAATTATTACGCGATTTTATTTATTTTAAAACCCCACACCTGTAACACCACTGTAACGTTCTTTTTAAAATAATAACAAAAGTGCTGTTTCAAATCGTCTATTAATAATTAATATTTATTTACAAACACTAATGAATACACTATAAATTAACGCTATGATTATAAACCATTAAAACTATTATTTACAGACTATGAATTTCTAATACAACATTTATCTTCACATTTACTATTTATTTCGTGATACACAGTTAATGACTCGCTGTTGACTGATTCTCTTTTATCCGCGAAGTCGATTTTATACCCTCATATAATCGTACCAGAAGCCGCTAGAACCTACTATGTATTTCTCGAAGGCGCTAGATAAACCGCGTCTGGTGTACATACTTGGTGCGATGCGTCATTCTCTCGAATGCTGTAGAATATTCCATTTGTTGTGTGAAGAAGAGGTTCTTTCTTTTTCTCTCTTGTTACACTATATTGTCGCTGTCCACGTTCGAGGAATGTCAGCATTTTATGACGAATACCAAATTGTTGCAGTTGTCACTTATCTCTGTATCGTCTATCCACCAAAACTATATCTCCATTTTGAAACCAACCATTCAAATTCTGAACATCTCTGGCAAACTCATCTCTAAGAATGAGAATCTGAGAGAAACGCTCCAAATATTGCTAGAATGTAACCATCGGTTGCTACAATTAATGTCAGCTTCAATAAATGTCTCCGTTTATGCAGAGAGTAAGACTGCCTTAACACACAAAAATTATTACTTTTGCGCACATACGCATAGCATCACATGACAATAGCTTTTGGTATTTTAGGTTGTTTATTAAATAACTCATTAGCAAATGGTGTAACATGCTGAATTGTGAACTGTTGTCAACTAATAGCTGTAGTACCTATATTTTCATGCAGAAATATTGTTGCCAATAATTCTTTTCGTCGTAATAATAGCCATACTTACAGCTAATCTGCCTGAGTAATTAAAGAGTACTTTTAATAAATCATCTGCTAATCCGTGTTTCATTTTACATAAGAATGCCATCAATCTTTTCTTCTTATATACCTTAAGCCTTCCAGTTCAGGTATTGGACGACACAAACGATCTTCGAACTGTTGCTTGTTTACTGGGAACAAATATAAAATTCTTCATCCGTTAAAGAATTCGCATTTTTCAATCTGGAATGGGATTTAGCTTCATTGCAAAATTATTCTAAAAAAAAAACTTGTAGTTGTGATCCATGAATTATATAAGCCTTGCTGGTATATTTAAAGTCCATGGACTTACATAAGCATAATGTAAGTCCATTACGGTCTTCTTTATAAGGTTGGTGCTATAGCTAAGAATTTTTAATAGTAATTTACGTTATAAGTCCTGGAAATGGAATTTTACAGTCGAGTAAGATGTTACGGACAAGGAGACGAAGGAGCCGAGTCCGGAACATCGAAACTAGACTAAGACCATTTCCAGGACGTATCACGTAATGCGTTTTATTTTATACTGCATTTATTGGAATGCCTTGCATACTCCGTTATTATGTTAGAACACCGGGCGCGGTTTGTCTTTGTTAGTATCGTGAGGAAAAGCGAGAAAGAATTGATCCTCAGTACTGCATCCAAATTGGTGTTTTCAGTAATTATTAACTTAACCTTAAAATTTGAATAAATGTTCGCATACGTTTGAATAAAAGTTTTTCAGTTTTATATTGACGAAAATCAGTACTTTCTGAAATGAATATTTCTAAAACGAGAACTTGTTTTTTGTGCAACTCGAAAACAAGTTTTAGTTACCATAAATATGTATAATTGCTATAAATTCTTTACAATATTAATCATTGGGCCATGTGAATAAAATGTAGTAAAAGCTTTTATCCAACACCTCTATATAAATACCATGTTTACTATGGTCATTTTAAATAAGGAAAGTGATTGTTTACTCTTATGTTACATTATAACCCACGTTGCCCCTAGCAACGTGGGTTATTTTTAAAAAACTCACTCCTTCAAAGATAACAACCAATCACCAGCTTACGTTATTTAATATTATTAAAATGCAGTCATCGTGCTAGAGTATTGAATTTATTACCGTCAAAACTACAGACTAACATTACATTGCAAATTCGATGTTGAAACTTAAATAAAGCGGTGTTGGATAAAATTTTGTATGACACGCGTGAGTTAAGGATATTATCCACTCAGAAAAATTAACCATCTCGGGCCTGCCGGCCCTCGAGGGTAAATTTTTCGTTCGTGGATAATATCTTACTTAACTCACTTGTACCATAAATAACTATTATGATAGATATATCTCATCCTCACTAATTAAAAATCATATCTTTTACGTTTTATTAATAGACGTACTTAAAAGTATTTGCTAAATTTAAGATTATAATCTTTTAAATATAAAATATTTTCGCGGTACGAATTGATGAGTGCTGAACATTAGAGTCACTGCATCTAGTTACCTAGGCCAGCTGGTCGACCAGAGTACCGCAAACCGCCGCCATATTGGGGCAAACGAAGCACGAAATTGTTCATTATTTGTTCTGTATTGAACTTAATCAAATCCACGTTTACTTTAAAAGGTTTTTCTTATTCTGGAAGATCCAACCTCTAATATGTCAAACACGTAAAACGTGGTTTTAATTTATCCATTATTAAAAATCACCCTTCTCTGCCCCAATATGGTGGCGGTTTGCGTTAAGCTAAGTACACACAGCAGCGGATCCGCAGGCGGATGTCATACGATTGGTCGGATTGAGTCGATTTGACTCAAACCGACCAATTGTATGACATCCGCCTGCGGATCCGCTGCCGTGAGTACTTACCTTTTACTCTGATCGACCAGCTGGCCTAGGTGACTAGATGCAGTGACTCTACTGAACATGCGCAGTAAACACCATCTGACTGTAAAGAACAAAATATATCGAGTGTTTTTTTAAATTTGACGTTAACATAGGCTGTGAATAGTCGATTGTGAATTATTGGACAGAGGTTGGATTTGAACGTTTTGACAATGACATTTATTAATACGATCAAGAACCGTTCACAATCAACTACCCATAGCCGCCTTCGACGTCAAATTAAAAAAACACTCGATATATTTCTGTCCTACAGATGTTGGCTACAATTGCACTTGCAGCAACAGATACGACATTCACCATATAGAATTTTGACTTTAAATAAAAGTTTCAAACAATTTAGGTTATTGTGTCAAAACGACAAATGTCAGTTATGTTTAAAGATTTTTAGCTATAGCACCAACCTTACAAAAAAGTTACTATATTTTAAGATTTGGCAAGTAGGTATGCCATAATAGTATCTATCTTTCTCAGGCCCGGTTTCACCAACAACAAATAACTGCTTATTCATAGAATAACTTTAATCTCTAAATAAAATCCATGTTTTGCGTTTCACCAACACTGAATAGCGCTATTCAATGGTTAAATCTACAAATACGTTAATAACTGACCAAATATCTCCAGTTAAATTACTATTTAGAGATTCATAACCTCAAAGTGAAACCAATAAACAGTACGTTTGTCCCCGTATTATATTAAATTCACAGACAGTTACTACAAATTGCGAGCGTTAGAATAATTTAAATATTGTACATATATATATACAATATAACAATACAATGCGATTCTAATAAAGTCTGAAACTATCAACATAATAAATCTTTTATTGAATGTTAAAAGAAAACCTGGAATACGTCAATTTTTATGTTAAATGGGATATATTTTAGTTGAATTGTTATTTTTAAATTGTGTTTTATTTATGAATTATGGCGATAGCAAAGATTTTCTAAATGGAAACTCTTTTTTATGATGAATTTGGAAAGAGTATACAATTCTAAGACCAAATATACCTACTAGAAAAAAATTTGAAAATTAAAATTTTGGAGATATATACTCGCTCGCATTGCTTTTAAAGTTTAAAAACAAAAATCAAATAACAATCAAGAGTTCAGTTTTAATAAAGAAACTTTGTAAAGAACCGTCATAATTTTAACGCTAAGACAATTGCTGCATGGCTACTTCAAACCAAGGTCCCTTAAGGAGGATACAGCGAAATGTAAAAATGTAGAGAATGACGTGAAATTTAAACCTCGAGTTCTTTGACATTTATTCTATTCGGTAACTTTTTTTTATAATCTTCTTGTGTACCATTACCGAGAAAAATGGAAAATAAAATCCAGAATTTAACATGGGCTCTTATGGAGACCATCTAACCTTTAGCAGTTTTAACGAAAAATTATGATGAAGAAATGTAGGGAATCTGATAAAAAACTAAAATGACATACTCTCATATTCGAAGAACAATGCTGCCCAATATTTTTGAAATCTTGTGTCTAGTTATTGCACAATAATAATTTAAAGTAAACAAAACAAGAATTTTTCACGACATATGTGGAAAGACAGCAGAGATGTGACAACACCTCATAGCGCGCGAATTCAAATAACAGAACAGAAAGATGACATATAATAACTGTTATAAAATTTATATTTTATTGTATTAACTAATAATCATATATTTTATTAATCAAATTATGTTGAACAATTCAGTCTTCTGCGTTAATAATATCAGAATACAAATGTTAATTCGACGGAAATATTGCAAAATGTAAAATTACCTTTTGCAATGTGATGAATACAATTTTTCATCACAATCAGAATATCCACGAAATCAGTAATACAAACACACTAATTTTAAAAATATATGTATTAAACCTCAACAACTTTTTATATATTTCTTGTATCTGCTTAGCAGATTGTAATCTTCAGACTATACAAAAGTTAAAAAATAGAATATTCCCATCTGTAATTGCATACAAAATTACAAAACATTCAACATGTTTCCACTTATATTTTGGGATTGACATTTGGAGGTTAGGATGTCAACTCAATCGAAAGCTGAAACCTAACACTGCTACCAACAAAATCGATTGATTTCTTTGAGGTGTTGCCACGATTCTTAACCTATTTACATTTATATTTACACTTTCAACAATTAAACAAATGCACTCCAATCGACTTAAATTATTTTAATATATACAAATAATTAATAAATGCATTATAGGCATTCATAATAAAATGATTTTGTTCAGTTTTAAGAATGTTAATTTATTTTTTTATCGATTGGTATTTCTTGTTAGAGCCTATGTAAAAGCATAGGAGATATCCCCTTGCCCTTCACCCCGCAAAGATCCGCTGTAACCTCCTTAACTTTATAGGTTGCCTCAGTGAGTATTAGCCAATGAGCGCGCGAAACGTCAGAGGGATACCCATTCTATCTCACTTATATTCATTTGATATATGGCATCCATCTCTGTCTTATAGCTTTTTCACGTTATTTTACAGCTTTAAAAAGTACATTTTAGTATGCAATGAAGTGAAAAACTGCCTTGTATGCCAAAATGATATTAACTTTATATTTATTAAATAATTTACTTGAGGCATTACTTAAAGAAACTAAGATATCTTTAATTATTGACGAGAGTGCATTATTTTGGTCTATATATGTCAGCAGCGTGCCGTGCATACGAGACAGTAGAAGCAGCCGCGATATTTAAAGTTAACATTAGTCTTTTTCTTTTTCATATTGTGATTAAATCTAAACAATCATAAAATTTTTAGCATGATTTTAGAATGCTTTGTCACAAAAGAACAATCGCAATATATCTAGTTAGTTACAAGTGAAACCTTTTGTATGTTACTAAGGATCCGGGAAACAAAAAGCCTCCGTGACCGCTTATAACTAGCCTGAAAGGCGGCTAATATTGATGCCTTTTGGGCAAGTTGAATACTAATTAAGAATTAAACTACATATTGATAATGCTAATTTATTGAGTAATTTTGCTATATTTGCTCATTTTCTGCTTTCCTTTTAATGCCTGTTACTGAACTTTTTAATGAAATTAATGATATATATAATAGCTTTCTTAGCTTATCTGGTTTTAATTAAACTATTATTGCAAACTGCAACTGTACATATTTCTCCCGGCATAGACATAATACTATAAAGTATAAAACAATCAGAAACAAACTGTCAACCTGAATACTTACTATTCCCTAAAAATCAGTCTAGGGACCCTAAATTTTGTAAGCAGTAACGGCACATTCACAATGAACTTCGTCTTATTCATCAAATAACTAACTACGTCTACAAATGTGTTGGTGAAACAGTAATATTATAAGGTATTTTCTTTTGATAGTTATTAAACAGTTCATTCATAAAAAAAAGTCTTTAAGAGTACACAATGAAGTTGTTTTCACATTCAAGTCTGTTGTGACAAATTCTGATTAATTATTATCAATGGGCAATGTAAGGATCTCTAAAGGTTTTTGTTAATTAATTCTGACACGAAACAATACGTCGCTATGCACACTACCTTAATCATTTAAGTTCCCTACTATCAGCTTGTTTGAACTTTAAAACAGTCGACTGTTATGTGTCTATGACTATTGTCATAGACACATATTGACAAAATATTTCTGAGTGTCATTAAATGCTGGGTTCGGTATTTCAACTGTTTTTACTCTGAATGCTCTATTGCTGTAGTTACAATTATTTACAACAATTGTTACCATGCTGCTCTTAAGGGGTAAGTTCGGCATTCAGATCTATTTAACTCGAAGAGTTCGGTTTCTATAGTATACATTATTGCAAATTGTTGCAAAATTGTAACTATGACAATAGAGCTTTTGGAGCAAAAAGAGTTACAATGCCGAACTTACCCAAGGTAAGTACTCACAGCAGCGGATCCGCAGGCGGATGTCATACGATTGGTCGGTTTGAGTCAAATCGACTCAAACCGACCAATCGTATGACATCCGCCTGCGGATCCGCTGCTGTGAGTACTTACCTTTAGAGTAAACAGATCTGAAACACCGAACGCGGGCAAAGTTTATTAAAGATGTAGTCAAAAGAATTAGAAATGTGAAAAACGAAATTTATGTCAACCTCGATTTTTGTCAATTACGAAAAAGTGTGTATGCAGACAACAGTGTTATTGTTGTGCCAAATGAAAAAAGTCCACCGAACTATTTAAAACTGCGATCAATGGAACAATATTGGACTTTGGTTAAAAAGAACTTGGAAAAGCGTATGTCTAATTCAACAAACATTAGAAATTTTAAGGTTAAGTTGCCAAAAGCTAGCAAAGAAGTATCAGATGATGTTGTTTAGGATATGATGAGTAGTGTGAAATCGAAAGTATGAAAACTTATTCATACTCATGAAATTAAATAAAATCTTTTTAACCAGCTACCGTTTATTTTGTAAGCTTTAAAATAAAACATTGTAATAAAAAATTACTACTTCATAAAATAATTCATCAAAATGTAGACCAGATTTTCTCCTGTCCCTACTTTATTACATGAATCTGTGAATAATGGTTTATGTAGTCGATATGTTTCATATATTACAAAACTATGTTTTTTAATCAGTACTATGTTACATAGTTATAATAAATCAGGATTTAGGGGTCTATTCTGTAACTAAGCGTTCACGAATGGCGCCGTTCATGAACGGCGATCGTTAGCGACTTCCTCAGCGGCAGCTTCAACGAGAATCGACAGATAGGTAATTCTGTAAAACCAACCGTTGAGCTATCCGCACTCTCAACGACAGTCAAACGTTTTCTAAAATGGTAATACATCTTTGCTGTTAATATAGATACAGTTTCACCGTTTTAAGATATATTGCGCATGTCATATTTATCATTTCTGGAGAACGCGCCAATTTTGTAAAAATGTCTCAGTTTTGAATTGATTTCAAAAGAGTTGAGAAGATTATATGGAGGATAAGAAAAGCAACAAGGCAACAATACGTCGTTCTTGGAGGAATTGCAAGTAAACGGACATTTTAGGTGTAAGAGAACACGTAAAAGAAAAACCTCCCCTGAAGAGGACATAGTACTATTTATATATTATTAATAATAGTAAAAGTATGAGTTAGTTCTTTGTTTGAATTGGTTTTTATGAAATAAATTAATTACAACTAATATTTATTTATTAACTATTTATTTAATATGTTGTTTCACTTTTAGGTATGCAATTAAAGTTAGTTTAGTTTAAACGTAATACATTAATTGACAACTTAAGAGCGCTCTCTACGCGCCGTATCAGCAAATTACCTATCACATCGTTAAAGATTAAGATAGAAAGATGCGGTTTTTAACAAAATGTTTTAAAAAATTTTCTTCATGTGGCAAAATATCTAAAAAAAATTTTAATTAGATTTCTGATTTTTATTTTGCTTATTTTTAAGTATTTCTGACTTTAGGACATTTTGCCACATGCAGGTATTTATTTTATAATTTTCAAGCGAAAAATTTTGATCAGAAACCTTTTAACAATTAAATGGCAAGTAATTCCCATAAATTCTTTAGGCGCTCAATAAAGTGGCGCCATCCTGTTATATTTCGAAACTAAACTCGGGTTAATTTTATGTGGCAACTCTGGACATGAAGGTTTGGCGTTGGGAGCTAAAGCGATAATTTAAATGTGGTAAGTTGCAGGATCACATTTCATTAGCTAATTCATAACAGTGATATAAATGTAATATCAAACAATAACCGCAGTTTAAAGATTTTATTTAAAAACACCTAAGTATTTTGTTCCTGCTTTGACTTGCAATCATTTTTGAAAATGATTTGATGACAAAAACATCTTTTTAACTGTAATTTTACGATCTCAGGTACTTGAGCATAATATACGAATTAACTACTATTAGCAGCAAATGAAAATATCTTAAACATAAAGCGAGAGTAAATTAATAAGGTTGAATAAAAAATTTAGTCTTATCCACGAAATATATTTAAAACAATAAATTTTAAAGTTGACTTCAGTTTTGGCTTACTTAAGATGAAGTCATTCTCAAAACATTATTAAACCAAATATATATTAGGAAGAAGAAACATTTTTTTATGCAATCCATGTTTTGTTATTAGCAAGTTGTAGAAGCAACTTGCACTTCTCATGATTTTTACTCAATTTTCTTTAATTATAAAAATCATGATAAAAAATTTTAAAAAGAGAAAGAAATGCAAGATATCAGATTATTCTGTTCCCAGATCATGTAGTAGTTTTAATTTTCTTTATAGGTTCTTTATATTTAAACATGGAGTGTTCAAAAAAACGTTTCTTCTTCCTAATACATATTTTGGGTTAATATTGTTTTGAGAATGGGTTCATCTTAAGTAAGCCGAAACTAAATTCAACTTTTAAAATTTATTATGTTTTAAATTATTTCGTGGAGAAGACTAAAAGCTTTTATTCAACCCTATTTATTAACATTCAACTCCACTAAAAGAAAACAATGGACACTTTCGAAGATTTAATAAAGCGAGAAATTATAAGCCACAACCCGCAAGGTATTAGTTTATTTAAAAGCTATAACTTTTCTACTCTGTTGCCTATCGTATTGGCGATTTACCTGTAACATGGTTATAAATTGAGATAGAAAGATACGCTTTTCAACAAAATCTTTTAAAAAATGTTGTCTATGTGGCAAAATATCTAATAATTTTCTAAATTAAATTCTCGATTTTTATTTTCGATATTTTTAAGTATTTTTATCCAAAACATTTTGCTGCAAGGAGGTATTATTTTATAATTTTTAAATCCAAAAACCTGTCCATAAAATCATTAGCAGTTAAACATATTAATTTCCCTTATATACTGATTATATAGAATCTATGACTTTGCTATGGTAATATATTATTTTACGTTCTTTTATTCTGGTACAACATGAAGATGAAGGTTTTTTTGAAAAGTTGAAGTGTTTTGACTTACTTACTTGACTTGAAGTGTTGAGACTCGGCTTCGACTCGTGTGTAATCTCGACACACGCGTGAGTAGAACTTTTAGTTTCTCCACTTGTACTGTAATATACTAATGTATATAATAGGCGACCGATTTACATACTGAAAAGTTTAAAGTGTCTAGTTTAAGGTCGTGTCAGCAGATGTTACGTTTAAGCCTTTCCGCTCCCCGCGATCCCTGCATAAAAAAATGTAAAACTTTTACAGCTTGTACGGTATACTAAAGAAATTGTGGACCCAATCGACTGCCAGGGCAATACAGTTCAGACCTTTTCTGTAAATTCTTTAAAACTTCGAGTGCCTAAGATAATATGGCGCGAATTTATGAATTTTTGAAATTTACCCTGAATTTTGTCGGAAGTTTTTCGTTTGCTGCCGGCGACATTATTACTGGTTGAGTTTGAACATTTCTTGCCAAACTCAAAAAATTTAAAAAATGTTTTTAATGAATAAAAACATTTTTTTTATTAACGTTAGTTTTTTAACGTGTACAATCAACATCAGCATTACCCGATGTACACCATGAGGAAGTTGTCGGTCGGATTTTGCACATCGTGTGTGTGTGTGTGTTTCTTCCTTTTTGCTGGCGTACCTTTTGTAAACCTCGCTGGCATGTTCAGAACTGCGCGAATCTCTTTCTGGGGAATGTTGTTCCACAATTGCGTCAGTTCTATTCTCAATCCTCGGAGAGTAGTTGGTGGTCTCTGCAGGTTTCGCAGACAACACCCGATTTTATCCCACACATGTTCAATTGGGTTTAGGTCTGACCTGATAGGCGGATGAGGAAGAGCGCGTATGTTGTGTTGCTGGAGAAGCTCCTGGGTGACTCGAGCAGTGTGTGGACGCACACTGTCTTGCATAAACATAAACGCTCGTCCCATCCGACGTTGCATGGGCAGAACGTGAGGCCGAAGAATTTCGTTGATGTACCGAAACGCTGTCAATCCAGGATTGGTACAATCACCAGATCGGTGCAACCATCATAGCTAACGCCTTCCCAAACCACGACAGATCCGCTGTTGAAATTTCGCGTCGGGTTGACGCGATTGCGATCCAATCGCATTCCTCGACGACGCCATACGCGAATTCGAGCGTCAGAATGGAAGAGGCAAAAGCAGCTTTCGTCGTTGAACAAGACCTTTCGCCATTACCTCGTAGTCTAATGTCGGTAGTGCATACTGCATTCTCTCCTAGCGATGCCGGTGCGTCAAGTGAGAAACATAGCTCTAACACGAGTACAAAGTTGACCTTCATGTAGACTATTTCGTACCGTCCTATCGGATACTCATAGAATCAAGTCTTTTGGTGTTATCAACACAAAAAACTATAATGCCGAATATTTATGGCCATTTGTACTAGCTTCTGTTAATCCTAATCGAAGATTAATTACCATATACATTACGTTTATCAAGACGTTCATCATATCCATAATAATTAGGGCTAGCGCGCACTATGAACTTTTTTCGTCCAACAGTTTAGTTGACTGAGTGAGATATGTTGCAACATACGGAGATGCGCACATTTACTCAACTTTCCTGTTGAATCTTGTCACAAACCAGAATACGACTGAACTGTTGGCCGACACACCTGGATTTGAATATCTCTGTGCGCACTAGATGATTAGATAGGCACGGAACTTCGCTTGGACACTCTTTACTGTGTTTAAAAATCTCTGCGTACATTGTGGCACAATGTGACTGGACCAAAAATTTATTTATTGCTTATAGAAGGTCCAATAATTTTTAATACTTCGTCAAAACTTGTGATACTCATTCTATGGAATCCCAAAAATCTCTCAAATCCTCTTAGAGTTTTTGAAACTGACCCTTCAGTAAGCGTTGGCAGGTTATTGGATGAACTCAATATCTTCTGTTTTGATTTTCTCGGTGTCTAATAACTAACACCGCGAAGGAAACTACCTCTACCAAATTCATTTTGAGAATGGAATACATGACACGACACAACAGTTCAGTTCGTATGCGCGCTCAACTCGGACAAGAAACAGTTTCGTTCGTTAATGCGCCCAGATTCTACTTTTATCGACCGAACTGTCGAAACTGTTGAACAATTCAGTTCATAGTTCGTGCTAGCCCTTAAACCAAGTTAATTTAATTTGACAAATATACAGAAGTCAGTAAGAAAAATCTCGTGTATCACGTGAATTGAGAAACTACTTTGCAAGTACCCGTATTTGTACAAACCACACACATAGTGTGCCCCCAGATGCGGTACACAAGAGGAAAAACTTTTTTATTATTGATGTTATAACAAAAAGTCATATTCTATAAAAAATTTTGCTTGATTCAAAACTACTAAAAAGTATAACGGAATTTCTATATTACTTATAATAAAATAAAAATTTAAGAAAATGCATTTTTTTCTAAGGAAAAAAAGACCAATATAAGTCTTATATTTTTTATCATGATGTCTTGCTTGAATCAATGCAGTAACAATCATCACAATAATTTGATTTTTTTAACCTGGAGATTATTACAACTTAAATTATATATTAAAAGGTTTTTTCATAATTTTTCTGTTTTGCTTTTTCTATTTTTTCAATATTTTATGGTAATCTGAAAGAACTATTAGCATTTGAATTCAATAAGGAGAGTACTGCCACCTAATTACCTAAAGTACATTACATATGCATACTCGTGTTAAAAATTGGTCAAAATTTCAAATTCGCGATACGACATCCAGTAATAAAATAGCATAACCCTATCAAGTTTAAAGAGTTACTGAAGTTTATCAAATGATATTCAATTGCAGATTGTACTACCACCACTTGTAAAAGAGCTAGTCACATGGTTGCGCTGTTGCCGATGTGATTAATGTTGATGTTGATTAATTATTGAGTTTGTGGGTTCTGAGGGGTATATTGGTGGCTTTTCAGGCCTTGATCAGCTGAGCTACAGCGCTCTTAAAGTGGTTGTATGTTAAAGTTGATGTAACCCTGACGAAGATCCAAAACGGATCAAAATATAGGTTTTAACTAAACTTACTAACTTTAATTGCATACCCAGAAGTGAGAAAAAGCAAAAGAAACACTTAATTAATTACAAGTTTATTTCGATATCTTCGGCAAGTTTAACAGATACTTTTACTAACTTTTAACTAAATACTTTTTACTAATTCTCAATTACTTCAGGAATGTAAAAATATGAGTATAATTATTTTTATTTTAAAGGACCCTATTCAAATGTACTAAGAGAATTTTACAAATAAATTCCTGAAAATGTTTAAAATACCCCAATAATAGAAAAATTATCAACCTGCAATAGTAAATCTTTCTTTTCCCATTTCATTGAGAAATATGCTATCACTATTTTTATACCTTCAAGAGATTGTTTTTAATAATAAGAATCCTTTTGTAATCTTTGTAAGGTGGTTATCACCTGATCTAGGAGCACTGGTGAGGTAGGTACTACCTGAAATAACAATTTATTCAAAGTATATAATTGCTACCATCAGTACCATCTCCTAAGCGGCTATTAATAATAATTCTTGATTCCTCTTTGCCAAGTTTTTGAGGTTAGATTAATTAGCGTCATATATTTATTCTTTCTAATTCATTTACAATTGGATTAAATAAATTACTTTTCATTTTAACGTACTCTGATATAATTATTATAATAATTCCACATATAAAATTTCTTTTATAATTATGATAATAAACATGAACGTTGGCTAACGTCGACTAATCTGCCACCGTTCGTGAAAGGTTCATCTTCGAAGGGTGCGCAGTCCACTAACGAGTGCATAACGGTGGTTGTTTGCTTACAGAATAGCTTTAGAGCGAAAAACCTTTCAAACAACGATAACCGCTCGTGAACGGTTCGCTCAATGCTTACAGAATAGACCCCTTAGTGATGTAGATGTTATGTAAGAAAATTATGTACATAAATAGTAGTTCTATATACGAGGTATGACAATAAAATTCGCGGACTTTTGCTATAAATTTATTAAAAAGCCAATATAATATTTCACATTGCACCCTTCAAAGTACTCCCCCTGAGCTGTTATGCACTTCTCCATTCGCCTTTTCCAGCCTTCGAAGCACTGGCGAAATTGATCTTTTGTTACCTCTGACAACACCTCTGACGTTGACTCTTTAATGGACTCCAGAATTTGAAAATGGTGCCCTTTCAATTTTTCTTTAATTTTGGGAAATAAATAAAATTTATATACTGTATTACGCATGTTTATGTTTTTACATTAATTGTCGGTAGCTTATATTTGTATTTCGTATTTATGTCGAACCTCTACTGTGTTTTTGTAATTTTTAAATTTTTTTCCTGTAATTAGGTGCCCACCTGTTGGAAAATATATATATATATATATATATATATATATATATATATATATATATATATATATATATATATATAAGAATAGAAATATTAATGCGCGTAAAAATATAAGTACATAACAAAGGGATAATAATGGGCATTCGCGCAATAGAGTAACAAGAGAAAGTGAGTTGCAGCCGTATACACGTGTTTCGCACTTATTAGTGCTCATCAGTACGGCATAGCAGATAGAAAGCAATAAAATAAAAGCAACAAACTAGAAACGATGTACAATACAAAGTTTCACGGATAGCAGCCAACCACACATTTGCAGTATCGGCTCGAAGACACTGAGTTTTCAGTGCAACAACAAACGTCACTACGGAGGTGGCTATAGCCACTACCGTGAGACAACCTAATCCCAAGAAATATCAATAAGAATAGAAATATTAATGCGCGTAAAAATATAAGTACATAACAAAGGGATAATAATGGGCATTCGCGCAATAGAGTAACAAGAGAAAGTGAGTTGCAGCCGTATACACGTGTTTCGCACTTATTAGTGCTCATCAGTACGGCATAGCAGATAGAAAGCAATAAAATAAAAGCAACAAACTAGAAACGATGTACAATACAAAGTTTCACGGATAGCAGCCAACCACACATTTGCAGTATCGGCTCGAAGACACTGAGTTTTCAGTGCAACAACAAACGTCACTACGGAGGTGGCTATAGCCACTACCGTGAGACAACCTAATCCCAAGAAATATCAATAAGAATAGAAATATTAATGCGCGTAAAAATATAAGTACATAACAAAGGGATAATAATGGGCATTCGCGCAATAGAGTAACAAGAGAAAGTGAGTTGCAGCCGTATACACGTGTTTCGCACTTATTAGTGCTCATCAGTACGGCATAGCAGATAGAAAGCAATAAAATAAAAGCAACAAACTAGAAACGATGTACAATACAAAGTTTCACGGATAGCAGCCAACCACACATTTGCAGTATCGGCTCGAAGACACTGAGTTTTCAGTGCAACAACAAACGTCACTACGAAGGTGGCTATAGCCACTACCGTGAGACAACCTAATCCCAAGAATATCAATAAGAATAGAAATATTAATGCGCGTAAAAATATAAGTACATAACAAAGGGATAATAATGGGCATTCGCGCAATAGAGTAACAAGAGAAAGTGAGTTGCAGCCGTATACACGTGTTTCGCACTTATTAGTGCTCATCAGTACGGCATAGCAGATAGAAAGCAATAAAATAAAAGCAACAAACTAGAAACGATGTACAATACAAAGTTTCACGGATAGCAGCCAACCACACATTTGCAGTATCGGCTCGAAGACACTGAGTTTTCAGTGCAACAACAAACGTCACTACGGAGGTGGCTATAGCCACTACCGTGAGACAACCTAATCCCAAGAAATATCAATAAGAATAGAAATATTAATGCGCGTAAAAATATAAGTACATAACAAAGGGATAATAATGGGCATTCGCGCAATAGAGTAACAAGAGAAAGTGAGTTGCAGCCGTATACACGTGTTTCGCACTTATTAGTGCTCATCAGTACGGCATAGCAGATAGAAAGCAATAAAATAAAAGCAACAAACTAGAAACGATGTACAATACAATACAAATGGCTGCTATCCGTGAAACTTTGTATTGTACATCGTTTCTAGTTTGTTGCTTTTATTTTATTGCTTTCTATCTGCTATGCCGTACTGATGAGCACTAATAAGTGCGAAACACGTGTATACGGCTGCAACTCACTTTCTCTTGTTACTCTATTGCGCGAATGCCCATTATTATCCCTTTGTTATGTACTTATATTTTTACGCGCATTAATATTTCTATTCTTATTGATATTTCTTGGGATTAGGTTGTCTCACGGTAGTGGCTATAGCCACCTCCGTAGTGACGTTTGTTGTTGCACTGAAAACTCAGTGTCTTCGAGCCGATACTGCAAATGTGTGGTTGGCTGCTATCCGTGAAACTTTGTATTGTACATCGTTTCTAGTTTGTTGCTTTTATTTTATTGCTTTCTATCTGCTATGCCGTACTGATGAGCACTAATAAGTGCGAAACACGTGTATACGGCTGCAACTCACTTTCTCTTGTTACTCTATTGCGCGAATGCCCATTATTATCCCTTTGTTATGTACTTATATTTTTACGCGCATTAATATTTCTATTCTTATTGATATTTCTTGGGATTAGGTTGTCTCACGGTAGTGGCTATAGCCACCTCCGTAGTGACGTTTGTTGTTGCACTGAAAACTCAGTGTCTTCGAGCCGATACTGCAAATGTGTGGTTGGCTGCTATCCGTGAAACTTTGTATTGTACATCGTTTCTAGTTTGTTGCTTTTATTTTATTGCTTTCTATCTGCTATGCCGTACTGATGAGCACTAATAAGTGCGAAACACGTGTATACGGCTGCAACTCACTTTCTCTTGTTACTCTATTGCGCGAATGCCCATTATTATCCCTTTGTTATATATATATATATATATATATATATATATATATATATATATATATATATATATATATATATATATAAATAATATTTTGAATGCAAATTCATATAGAAAAATTTATCGACTCTGCTGGGATTCGAACCCAGGACCCTCCACTGTCTAGGTAGGTCCTGGGTTCGAATCCCAGCAGAGTCGATAAATTTTTCTATATGAATTTGCATTCAAAATATTATTTAATGTAAAATCATTATCCAACTTGATAAAAATTAACTCTATCTAAAAATATATATATATATATATATATATATATATATATATATTATTATTATTATTATTAAAATCGCAGGGGGCCAAATCAGGTGAGTAGGGGGGGGGGTGTTCAAGAACCATGGTGGCCGATTTGGCTAAAAACTGCTTGATAATGAAGGCTGCGTGAGAGGGTGCATTCTCATGATGAAGCACCCAGGACTGGTTTTGCCACAAATCGGGTCTTTTTTTCGAACTCTCTCACGCAGGCGTTTCATTACAGCAAGTAGTAAGCAGAGTTAACTGTCTGACCCTCAGGTACCCATTCTTGGTGCACAATTCCGCGCGAATAAAAAACCAGCAGCATGGCCTTGATTTTTTATTTTGACTTCCTGGCTTCTTTTGTTCGTGGCTCATCTGGCTTTTTCCATTCCATGCTCTGCTTCTTCGTCTCAGGATCGTACTCGTAAATCCAAGTTTCGTCTCCCGTAATCACGTTTTCAAAGATGTCCGCATTCTCTAACCACTCTTGACAAACACGAAAACGATTTTCCTTTTGTTCAGTTGTCAAATTTTTTTGGGACAATCTTTTCACAAAGTTTTGACATCCCCAAATCTAGCGTGAGGATGAGGCGCATGGTCTCTCTATTGATTCCGGTAATCGCTGCAACATCCCTGACCGTGAGGCGACGATTTGCGTTGATAGCTTCTTCAACTTTCTGCACAGAGAAGTCATTTCGAGAAGTGGAGGGTCGCCCCGAACGCTCATCGTCCTTCGTTGAAGTTCTCCCCTCTCTGAACCTCGACAACCACTTAAAGAAAGAACTTCTTTTCATAAGACGGTCGCCGTAAACAGGTCTCATCATTTCAAGAATTTCCGAGTTCGTTTTTCCCGCTTTCACAAAGAATTTCATCACAATTCGCTGCTCCTCAAAATCACGATCGATTTCCATCGTCATAATATCATAACACGCGTGTACAAAAACAGCTCTACACTCAAATCAAGATTTCCAAGAGAACTGGAAAAAATTGCATGACTGCACGAAATGTCAACAAACACTACATCACTGCTGTTAATAAGTGTTGTCAAAACAACATAATAAAATGAGTCCGCGAATTTTATTGTCATACCTGTATATAAGCTCAAGGAATACTAGTTTTAAAGCACTTTTGTACAGAACGTAAAAAAGTTAGATACGTAGTGAAAGTGAGCAGTCGTATATAAAGAGTTTAAAAAGGCAAATAGTCACTACTACTAAATATTGTTAAAGATAGCAGTCCGGTATAATTTAAGAAATATAATACTTGCTGAAGTTAGAAAAATAGTAAGTGATAAATACTGTATTAATCTGCGTAGTAGCAAATATACAATAAATCTATTTCCTAGGGTATTTCCTAAACTATGTTTATCATTAATTAAATTCCCTACAAATCAGTAGTACTGGTTTAATACGAACACTTACTCGTATGCGGTACTTGATAAAAGTATATGCTATAAAAATAATGTGCCAGCATTGGCCAAGAAATTTCTTGTACTTAATGGCAACGTAATGGCTGTATGTTGGCCAAAAACTAAAATCTTGTACCATTCAGATTCAGCCCTGTTTGAGGCCGGTGTCCCTATACGTTCAGACCCTATACTATTTGCCATTGCTGAGTCAGCACCCTTGCTTCTGGCAGTACAGGATAATGCCAGCATCTAGCCAGTAATAAAATTTGTTGGGGTACAATTATTATTATTTCAGGTAGTTTTAAATTAATTATAATTATAACTAGGTGCAAGACTCTTCTTCGTATGGAAGGAACTTCACTTAAACAAACTGTTCTCCATAACAACCATCAGGTCATTATAAGCGGGCGTTATAGTCTATAACACCCGCTTTTCGTTTACTGTGCAATCGGGGCCGGCGTTACGTTCAATAGTAATTTAGATCATTAGGTCAAAAACAACACTGCACTATGTTTGCGTACGAGTGTGTTGCAACACAACATATAACGAGTATTTGCAACGTATAGCTTCTAGGCGCGTGATTCACGAATTCTTTTGTGCCGACTTCTGCAGAAATTACTTAGATAAAATTAACTTATTCTTTAAATGACATTAGTGCTATTAGGACCTTTTTGTTTTCATGATGGTAAAAACAACAAAAGCATTTGAATTTAAATTGTCACATCTCTCTGTTAGACTTTTGTAAATTTAGTAAGAGTTGTTATCATCCGACAAACAAAAATTCCTAGCTTTATAAATTATGTATGGAATATAGTATATATCTCGGTAAATATCGACTTTATAAAAAAATTTGTTATAAAAGTTGTTTAACATTTTATTTTTCATAATAAGATAACATTCAATTGTTTTTATTTCAGTAAACAAATGAGTAATGAATAACACTTTAATTTTTTTAAATAGCAATGTACTCTTTCATTAGGCTCACTTGATAGAGATTTTTTTTCTCTTTTCAATGACCTAAAATCTTAGTACCCTTATCTCAGAAAATTCTTGAAAAAACGTAAAAAATGTTTATTAAGTTAATTTCACCAATAACATGAATCTAGATATCCGAGATCTCTTTCATTTGTCTTAACAATTGATTGTAGGCTTTTATTGTGACAGAAGTTTGTTTATTTAATTAAGTTGTTGGCACATGGAAAAATAAAAATGGTTCATTTAACAGAAACTGAACGTATAGAAATTTTAATTATGGTCGGTTATGGGGATCGCAAACGAACACAAGTAGAAGTATGTGAAATTTTTAATGAGCGTTATCCACATCGAGAACCAATCACCCAGTCAGTAGTTAGCAAAACCTTGAAACGGTTTAGGGAAACTGGCAATGTTAAAGATCTGGTGAAGACTGGTCCGCAGAGGTCTGCGACAAATGAAGATAAAGAGCTCGATGTTTTAATAGAAATCGAAGAAAATCCAAACATTTCAATTCGTCAGTGAAGTTTAAAGTAAGTAAAGATTCAATACAGAAAATATTACATTCAGAAAAATTACATCCGTACAAACCGACTTTATTGCAAGAATTATCCGAAGATGACTACAATCGATGAGTTGAATTTTGTGAATTTATGATGGAGCGAATCAACAACAATCCAAATTTTCTTAATAATATTGTTTTTTCTGACGAGGCTACGTTTTGTTTAAATGGAAATGTAAATAGGCATAATTGTCGATATTGGGCCGCTGAAAATCCCCATTGGATGATCCAAAATCATACCCAAAAATTAAACGTATAGGTGGGAATTTGTGCATTCGTGGTACTCTAACTGGTGACCGTTATTTGCAATTATTGCAACAGCAAATTATTCCAGCTTGCCAAGCAAATCTTGATGATCTTTGGTTTCAACAAGATGGAGCACCGCCCCACTATCATTTAGATGTACGCCGATATTTAAATGTGGTATTTCCGGCCCGTTGGATAGGCAAAAGAGGGTCTGTGGAGTGGCCTCCCCGATCTCCGGATCTTACACCTTGCGATTTCTTCTTTTGGGGATATTTAAAATTAAAAGTGTATACAAACCGACTCCAGAATCTGGCCGAATTAGAGCAACAAATACAAAATGAAGCTGCAGCAATTTCTCCCAGATCACTCAGAAATTCTTTTCAAGCTTTTCGTGATAGGTTAGGCCACTGCCTTGCAGTTAATGGTGGACATTTTGAACACTTATTGCCATGAAAACCATTTTATTGCTAATTTCGTTTTGTCTTCAAGCTTTATAAGAGACGTACATAATTTTCTGTTCATTTGTTTTATTTTGTTTTTTGTTCATTTGTTTTGTTTTGTACATTATGTGTAGATGCACATCTGTTTATTTTAGGGTAATAATTCGAGATACTTTACGATCTCGGATATCTAGATTCATGTTATTGGTGAAATTAACTTAATAAGCATTTTCTACATTTTTTCAAAAATTTTCTGACATAAGGGTACTAAGATTTTAGGTCATCGAAAAGAGAAAAAAATCTCTATCAAATGAGCCTAATGAAAGGGGAGTATTTAAAAAAATTAAAGTGTTATTCATTACTCATTTGTTTTCTGAAATAAAAACAATTGAATGCTATCTTATTATGGAAAATAAAATGTTAAACAACTTTTATATAACAAATTTTTTTATCAAGTCGATATTTACAGAGATATACACTATATTCCATACATAATGGGCACCCTATATATAGCCAACGTCCTTTGCAACACGAACAATTATAAATTAAAACTAATTTTCTACTCGTGAAAAATAAAATTTTGTATGCACCACGAGCGTTACTAGATGATAATAACTACATGGTACATAAATAACTATTATGCCCGCTCGGGCAATTATGACCTATTTAGCGGCCTGTTTTTAGAGCGTAAATTGCTAAATTAGAGCACTCTTTTGTACTACTCTTGTTTACGCCGTCTCCATAGTAATAAAAGTAATTCTAGACCATTACTTGAAGTTTTGCACTTTTTACATTAGTTTTATTTTAAATTAAATATTAATTTAAACTTAGACCGAACATAAACTAACGTATGAATTTCGGCTTACTTAGTGTTTTACAGCCCTTTTCGTCTTAACTAACTGACTCTACGGGATCTAAGATACTTAATTAAACCCCGAATACATAATATACTATTTTGCACGTCCTATATATAATAATAATAATAATTACTACAACCCATAACCTAAAACCAAGGCCCCAGAAGCTATAAGCTTGTGCGGGAGGGAGGGGGCGATTATTATTATTATGTAGGCCCAATGTGCGGCTGCAGCCGACTTATAGGTGGAACAGCGCAAATCCCACATTTGTGTTACAGCTAAGGAAAACTGCAGAAAACCTTAACCAGATCTGCCAGCGCCGGGAGTCGAACCCGGGCCGCTTGGGCGAAAGTCCGGCACGCCAGACATTACACTACCAATTTTAGTCCCCCAAAAGAGGGAGTAAAGTAGCACTTTTACTCCCTGAGGGAGTAAAGTGTTTCCATCCCAAGCAGCATTTAAATAGCAGTAACTGAGATCGGAACTTTGATTGAGTAGTTGTTACGTAACTGCAACTAAATTTATGACTTTATAGGTTTAATTTCTTCAATTCGGAATATTTTAGTAATTGTGTAGTTGTTTCTACTATTTATTGGAACTATGTAATTTCATTACTTCTGAGTAACTATTAAAGTATGTGGAACGGTATTGCCACTTAGTATACTTACTTTAAAGTCGTTGCAATTTCAAAGTGGTATTATGATTGTAGCAGTAACTTGCCCGAAGCTACTTTAAAGTTTTTAAAACCTTACAGTAGTATTGAATGTAAAATTTACGTTTTTGCTACCCAGGAGAATCACATTAAAGTAATTTTTCGTAAACTACTCCATCTCCATATTTACTTGTAAAATGTTGGATTAATCAATAATCATTAATCAATTTGCAAGTTGTTATGATTGTTAATAGATGTTTTACTATATAACCTTCTATAAAAATAACAATTGGTGCGAAATTGTGCCTTAGGGATTGTTATGTATGTAGCTTGAAGTTGGCAACATTTATTTGTAGTGATGTAACTAACCAATCCTGGCCCGTCCCCTGGGCGAGCGTCAGTAACACTTGAGCCGGTTTGGAGGATACACGTCTTCTACAGTCTATGCATTGTGTAAGTAATTCGCCCTGCTCACTCAATATTAATAAAGTTAATTAATGACAATAATTGAGTATCTTTTGTTTAAACACATAAAAGAACATAACAGGAATAATATAAAAATGGTTTCTATCATGTGTATCAACTTATAAGTATTTCGTGTATATTTATCATATTTTATTAAAGACATTTTTTTACTGAAAAATATATTTAAAGAAGGCGCGTTGTTATTTTTCGATCTATCATCATCATATTTAACAGAAAAGTTGCAATGTTTTATAGTTTTGGTGTACTGGAATGACAAAATAATCAAACATTTCATCGTTCTTTGTATTAAGTACGTATTACAAATAAACTGGTAATTCATTTTGTGACACGATCCAGCATTATATAGTATAGAAAATGATAGAATATTTGTTAAGTTGCAAGAGCAAGAGAGAGCAACCACGCGACACGATGTGTCAAAGAGAAAAGAAGTTCCACGAAAGTAGCAATTACTACGCCGCCACGTACCTGCTACCCAAAAATTGTTCCCCATTTTGGTTCTAGGCACGTAACAAAACCGTAGCAATACGTGCTTGTGACTAGTGGCTAAAACTTAATAGTTCCACCGGTAGCGATGACTAAAAATGCTGCTTGGGATAACAACAATAAGTAGGATTTATTATCCTGAAACTATGTGATTTTGGCGTTTGCAGAGTTCAATTGTCAGAATGGCATGTAATGAGATTTTCTGAAATAATTTTCGAAATATTGAATTTTTGCGATTAAGGCCCGGTATTATAAAACTTTTTACTCCCTAGATAAAATTTACTTTGAGAGTAAATTAATTTATTCTGTCAATTTGCATATGAAATTGACAGAACAAATGAATTTACTCTCAAAGTAAATTTTATCTAGGAAGTAAAACGCTTTATAATACCGGCCCTAAGTCCTTTAGGACGTGCAAAAAATAGCGTATATACCACTGGACTAAAGTGCCTTTTAATCCCTCATGTGTCTCGCATTCGGGATTAAAAGATGCACTTTAGTCCCTGGGGACCGGTTTCACCAACGCTAAATAAATCAATTAATAAGTATTCTATGAATAAGATTTAATCTCAGATTAACTAAATTACTGTTTCACCAACACATTTGTAGACGTAGTTAGTTATTCGATGAATAAGGCGAAGTTCATTGTGAATGCGCCGTTACTGTTTACAGAATCTAGGGTCCCTAGACTGATTTTTAGGGAATTTAAGTTGGACACCAATACAATTTAACCTGATTTTCGTTTGTTTATGTTCTATTTGTTTATGGGGTTTTTGTTTTAGGCTTGCTATTAAAAGATTGTTTGAATCAAGTAGCTATGTAGCAATTGTCTTAGCGTTAAAATCATGACGGTTCTTTACAAAGTTTCTTTATTAAAACTTTGAACTCTTGATTGTTAATTGATTTTTGTTTTTAAACTTTAAAAGCATGAGAGTATGTCCAAAATCTCAATTTTCGAAATTTTTTCTAGTAGGTATATTTGGTCTTAGAATTGTATACTCTTTCCAAGTTCATCATAAAAAAGAGTTTCCATTAGAAAATCTTTGCTATTGCCATAATTCATAAACCAAACACAATTTAAAAATAACAATTCCCGGTGCCGGCAGATCTGGTTAAGATTTTCTGCAGTTTTCCTTAGCTGTGACACAAATGTGGGATTTGCGCTGTTCCATCTGTAAGTCGGCTGCAGCCGCACTTAGGGCCTACGTAATAATAATAATCGCCCCCTCCCTCCCGCACAAGCTTATAGCTTCTGGGGCCTGGTTTCCAGGCTATGGGTTGTAGCAATTATTATTATTATTATTATTATTATTCAACTAAAATATATCCCGTCTAACATAAAAATTGGAGTATTCCAGGTTTTCTTTTAACATTTAATAAAAGATTTATGTCGATAGTTTCAGACTTTATTAGAATCGCATTGTATTGTATATACAATATTTAAATTATTCTAACGCTCGCAATTTGTAGTAACTGTCTGTGAATTTAATATAAATACGGAGACAAACGTACTGTTTATTACGCTTTATTGGTTTCACTTTGAGGTTATGAATCTCTAAATAGTAATTTAACTGGAGATATTTCGTCAGTTAATTTAATTTGTAGATTTAACCATTGAATAGTGCTATTCAGTGTTGGTGAAACGCAAAACATGGATTTTATTTAGAGATTAAAGTTATTCTATGAATAAGTAGCTATTTGTTGTTGGTGAAACCGGGCCCAATGGGTATACTATTTTATTTTATCAATTAAACAATTTAGACTGAAAGACACATAAAAATATTACATTTTCAATCACATTAAATAAAAAAATTTTAATTCTAAAACAAAAAAAAATATGTAGATCGATCATAAGAATTGGTGTGTAAACACCATTTTCTTTTTAATAAAATTTTTATTGAGTTTTAAATTTATCATGTAAATTAAATGTTTTATAATCTGAAGAAGAAATTGTTTTTTCGAAATGATCATTATTATTATTATTTTTATTAATATAAATTTATTATCATTAATGATGTTATTATTTTAATACATAAAAAAAACTACGACTAATTTTCCCAACAAGATTAATTCTATTATAAATAATAATAATCAGCAGCAGAATGAAAGTACATCCATACTTCGCAGATCATTAAATAAACTGAACAAAATACACATGCGGGTAAACATACACACAAAAGTCAAAAAAGGTCCACATTGAGGGCACATGCGCTGCATATTTTCTTTGAGAAGCTACCAAAAACCGACAAGAAATGACTCGCATCATGCGTCTTCGTAGCCTCGCGTGAGTCAGGTACATGCAAATACTTTAATATTATTAATACCTGAAACTCCATATACTTTACCATATGAAAACAGGCGACATTTTTGTGGCGCCATCTTCGCAGATGGGTGTGCAACTAACAAATAGTTTTTCGGTGAGAATCCTGCATCTAATTAAAAAATAGCACTATTTATGTTAAACGATGGTTTATTACTGTTATGCTAAAATATATAAAATTTTACAATTTATCTAAACTATTCAATCTTTCATTACAATGACGATTTTTTAGTTACTTTCCCAATATTTGAGAAATGTCAGGTTTATTTGCACACCACACCGCAAGGGGCGCTATTAAATTTTGTCTCCTATATTGTCTCCCATTTTTCGAAATAAGTTTCCGGTATTATACCTAAACCAAAAAATGAAGGATCTAAACCGAGTGAATCTAGCAGGCGCAGATTAGCAGTCGGAGTTGATTGTGAGCGAGCCTTGTTCCCAAATTGTCAAATTTAGACAGTTTGAAATTAAAAATTGTCATTGCAATCTGTCAAAGTTTTGAAAGGTTTTTCACAACTCCAATTGTTACTTATTAAACTACTATTAATAAATATTAATTGGAGTTGTGAAAAATCTTTTAAGCAGCAACTAATGTCGTACACACTTTTGCTATCAGAATGTTATTTATTAATAGTAGTTTAATAAGTAACAATTGGAGTTGTGAAAAACCTTTCAAAACTTTGACAGATTGCAATGACAATTTTTAATTTCAAACTGTCTAAATTTGACAATTTGGGAACAAGGCTCGCTCACAATCAACTCCGACTGCTAATCTGCGCCTGCTAGATTCACTCGGTTTAGATCCTTCATTTTTTGGTTTAGGTATAATAATATTAAAGTATTTGGTACATGGTCTGAGACGGAACGAACGCACCGTCCACATTAGCATATGCGTGCGTTCTCTTCTCATGTGCTCTCAGATGTGTACCCGCCATTAGGATTAGGTTTAAAGAATTAAATTGTAAAATGTGTGTTTTTCAAATAAATTTAAATGATATTAATCTGTGCTTTTGGGGCACGTCTCTTTCTGATTTTAGGATTTTTAATTAGAAGAATTAATAACTTGATTTTTTGTAATTCGCCGTAGGCCTTCTAGATTTGTAGATTGTCGTAGTGAGAATTGGTTAATTGATAGTGTACTGGTTTAATAGTAAGTGTATTTTTTTGACGTCTAAATTTTCATGTGATCCAAAAATTAAAAAGTTGAATATAATGTCTGTTGTTAACCACATTTCTGAGAATATTACCAATTATTATCATTAATATCGAATTATAAACAACAAACCAAGCCCTTTGTGTGAATTTAAGAAACTATAAAGTAGTTAATAGTACAACTATAACCAACTTTGATATTAACCATTACTGTTATGCAAGTGTCAGAATTTCAAAATTGAGTCCAAGGTTGCCAAAAATTGCGTGTTTTCATCTACAAATCAAGGTATGTTTACGTATGAAAATTTAAATTTAGTCCATTTGTCTAAAAAGCCTATTTATAGACTTGCTAGTCATTCTTTTTCTGTTATCGAAAGTACAACATGTCGCTGAAGCCTCGAGCTGTAGATTTTAATGCAACATGGAGTTTGTTGCAAGAAACTATCCACGGTGTAATTACACTGGCTCATGTACCAAGACCAGTATGGAACGACAGGTTCTCGTAAGTGAAAACATTGTTATTTAAAACATGCCTTCATGTTTACATCCTTTTGTTTGCAGAGATGTTTACTCATTGTGCGTAGCACATCCTGAACCAATGGCTGATCGATTATATTCAGAAACTAAACAGTATCTTATCGATCATGTAGCTAAATTACTTAATGAAGTACAGGATGGCGGAGAGAGTCATCTAATTAAAAATTATTTTAAGTATTGGACAGATTATTCAGTAGGCGCACGATATCTACATAGTTTATATCTTTATTTAAATCAGCAGCACATTAAAACTCAAAAATTATCCGATGCTGAAATTATTTATGGAGGATCTGACACCACAGGAGGTAAGTTGTTACATGTAGGAATCAATTTTAGTTTGTACATTTCAATTTATTAGGGGAACAAATGGAAATAGGTGAATTAGCATTAGAAATATGGCGTCTGGGAATGATATCCCCACTGGGCCATAGATTAGTAAAGCTTCTTTTAGAAGCGATTGACGAAGATAGACTGAATCAAACTACTACTTTACCTATAGAGGCTGTCCGTGGTACAATTCACAGTTTTGTAGAGGTAGAGTCATAAAAAGGCTACGAATAAAAAAACTAAAGGAATTAGTCGATGCTAACTGAAACAATATGTACGAAGCAATAGAAGTGACAACTAGTCGCCTTCAATTTATTCTCCAACTCCTTCCTTTAGTTTTTTATTCATAGTAAAAAGGTACATTTTCTTATGATCGTTATATGAAACATTTTTAACTGCAGGTCAATACTTATAAAAAGAAAGGCCAGCTACAATTGTATCAAGAGTTGTTCGAAGAGCCATTTTTAAATGCTAGCGGTGAACATTTCAAAAGAGATGCTGCACGTCTTTTACAAGGAAAAGATGTCAGTTTGTATATGGAAAAAGTTATAGGGAAGATTGATGAGGAGTTATTTAGAGCAAGGAAGTTTCTGCATTCTAGTTCTTTTCAAAAGGTAGGGTATTTCTGGGTTGCTTGATTAAAATTAAATGAGTAAATTTAGATTGTCTTATGTTTTCCTAGAAATTGTAGACTATTTTAGGTTATGTATATCCAAATACTTTAATATTATTAATACCGGAAGTTTATTTTGACAACTGGGAGACAAAATTTAAAAGCACCTCTTGCGCAAATAAACCTGACATTTCTAAAATAATTTGGAAAGTAATTAAAAAATTGTCATTGTAATGAAGGATTGAATAGTTTAGATAAATTTTAAAAGTTTTATATATTCTAGCATAACAGTAATAAACCACCGTTTAACAGAAATAGCCCTGTTTTTAATTAGATGTAGGTTTCTCACCGAAAAACCATTTGTTAGTTGCATGCCCATCTGTGAAGGTGGCGCTTCAAAAAAAGACCCTATTTTCATATGGTAAAGTGTATGGAGTTTCCGGTAATAATATTAAAGCAATATTATAATAAAATACATAATATTAAAATATTTGGTAGAACTTTGACATCATAACCTTTATAAATGTAATTTATTTATAGGTTAGAAAATTGTCACTTTGACATTTTAAACTCTGACTAAAAGTATTTAATAAAATAAGGCAATTCTCAAGAAAATATCAAGTAAAGTGTCGCCACTGACAATTTTTATTGTTTTTGGTTGTTTAAGCCGTAGAAGCAAATTTCTAAAGTAGTGTTGTCTATTCAATCATTATTATTTATGAAAATATAAAAATTAAGAAGCTTCTCACTATATTTATTATTTGTTTCAATTTTATTTAATTTACTCTATACTAAGAATATAAAAAGACAATTTAAAAAAAAAATGGCAACACTGTTTTGCTGCTATATATTTCCAAAATTCCTAACCTTACAATTTATGATTGACAGACACTTATAGTGAGATCCTCCAAAAAGGTATGGCAAATCCCCTCTTTTTACAAGTAAATGGATAATAAGTATTTATTATGTATTTTCTTAGGTTGCAAAACTTAGATATATGTCACAAAAGTTCCATATATGCTTCTGATAAATTCCAAGTTGAAAATGCCAAAGTGACAAATCACTTCCCAGCCCATAAATGATCGAGTAACCCTAAGTTAATAGGCTTTACGAAATTGGAGTGTAGATACAATTGCTACTAATGGTTATTTCGTAGATGTCAATCCATTATTAATTATGTTCGAACGCAGTTACCTTTAAATCAAAGACCTAGGCATAGCTTTAATGCAAATTTTCTTTTTCAATAATGAGCTGAATGTTCTCTTTGTAACTTTATTTTCTTAATAATCCAACAACAAGACAAACACATCAATAAGTAACAATGTAATTTAGAAATTAATAAAAAGCGAGGTTATGTAGTGTGTAATTTAGTACATGAAATACAATTTTCAAATGCGATTCGGTAAATTAATGTATTTATATTATCGAACACCATTCTTGGTCTAATTTTTAAGAATGCGTATTAGGTGTAGTTAATAAATATACCTATTGGGTTATATTTTCTAAATCATTCCAAATGCTTAGTTATCGAAGTGCTTGTCATGCATATGAATCCTAACCTCACAATTTCTGGATGCAATTATTTTTATTAGGCAAGTTATCAACGAAGAAGCATATTTATGCTAATTTAATTCAACAAATTGGTTTGCTTAGGAAATCCCTTTCAATTCTCTGTTGTGTTTGTTATGAAATCTGTCATGTTATATTTATTACAGCATATTAATACAGTTATACTGCCCTACTAAGCAAAAAGGTCTTATCTGCAAAACATCAACTCAGAAATATACCATATCTTTTCTTAGCTCACATTAACATTCTATATAGTACATTTCTACATTGCAGCTTTGCAGATATGACCTTTTCGCTTAGCAGGGCAGCAGTACATCTATCATGTATCATCAAACCACATTAGGCATTAATTAAAATTGATCATTGCTATTTCTCGCATTGCTATTGAATAAATTTTTGTAAATGCCTGTTCTTTAGTGGGTATGTTCATTATCATAAAGCAATGTAACTCCCTTAAACATAATGTCATCTTCTTGTTGCCACTGTTTAGCACTTTATGGTGTGGAACATTATTTAATGGCTATAGTGAAAGTATTACGCAATCCAATAACCTGCCAAAAGGTGTTTTGGTGGAGTTGACGGACAGCAACCACCTTGATTTAGGTTGATTAACCAATCCAACAATTTGTGAAATGATGATTTTATGGTGTCGATGGGAATGTTTGCCCACAGTTACCATATTGGTTTGGATTGTCTAAAACACAAAATTACAGGTTGTGTGTAACATTTTTTGTGATTATTTGAGTTTTAGGGTGAAAACTCGTTTGAGAGACATAAAGTTTTTGGCAGAACTCTTCTGAAAGTACTCGATGAGTGGAGTTTAACAATACCAATCTTGAGACGCGGTGTAAATTATTAAAATTTTACCTAAACCTCTAACCTAACTTTATGTAATGTAACTTGTATGTTTTTCCACTTCTTGCTCTCTGCTTCTTGGTCTGTTGCATTCTTATTTCAAGCGGTCTTTAAATAGCACTATATAGATACAAAAATTACAAAGTTTGTGCTAACTTTTGAAAAGGTCGATTCTGCACATAATGAAAATATTTTAAAATTAATATTTCTTTGCTACCTTTTAAAAGATTAATCCACGATTTTGAACAAGTTCCTGCTTAGGAAAATATGAGCTATTTTTTGTCTGTCCTCCGATAAGCTGCCAGATAAAAAGCCAGTGCGATATTGGATTGGAGATATGCAGCACATGCGCACTGGACTTTACCCTACCACACACCACTAGGTAAACTTTTTACATTCAGTCATCATTGGGTAGCAAGCATATAAACATATCTAATATAATCGAAGCACTGCATAATGCACCGAAATTCATCGCCAGATAATTAATGTTTATAGGAACAAGTTTATGAGCGATGGCTGTGTGTAAAATAGTGTAGAAAGCTTAAACAAGGATGCACTGACATCTATGATGAAAGCAGTCAAGTGAGGAAGTTTGTAGCAACAAAGTGAATTAAGTAATTTGTGGAAGGTGTAGATTCATGATTGTCAAACTGTCTGCTGACTGTAGGCAGGTGACGAGGACTTGTAGGCTAATATGAACGGTTGGCTGAATGACTAGACAGCAACCTTCTTTGATAAGGGCATAGGAAAATTGGTGTTGCAGTATAAGTGCCACAATTGAAATATCAGCAGAAAGCTTTGCAATTTTTTGTTTCAATAAGTAATTCGTTTTCATATATAATAATATCTGAAGATAAGACATACAGACTGCTTTAAAAATTTGCTTCCGCATAAAACATTCAAAATTATTGTCAGTGGTGACACTTTTATAAAAATAAAAATGGCTAACCCTCATCTTTTTACAAAGCAAATGGATGATAGTTGATATCGTCGCAAGTCCGACACGGGCAAGTGGTGCCAAATAAGGTTTGCAAACAAATGAGAGGAGTATTTAGAATAAATCGGAAATAACTGTGAAGTTGAGGAGAAAAATTAATAGTAAGGAAATAGTAAAATAAATAAAGTACAAATCCAACAACGTCCTGGTTGGTAGTGTGTATAATTCGAAATGAAGTTGAGATAAGAATTTTCGCAAATTTGAATTTGTAAGTTAGAGAATAATCTACAACAGAAAAGGATGATTAACAGCACCTACACTTCATACATTGAAAATGGAGTTTGCCAAACAATATATTTTTAGCAAAATAAATGAACTGCTGGCGACAATGAACACGAATATTAATATTAGTTATAACTAAAATTGCTTAACCACAGGAGTATGAATATATGTACTTGTGAGTGGTATATGACAAATTCTTAATCCTATCAACAACCACAAGTAGGTATTTATATAACTGCCACAACCGACTGCTTAACGTGCCCTCCAACAGCATGGCGAAGTCTACTGAGTTTTTATATGTCAACAAGAAAATCATCTCATCAGTTCCAGGGACTGAACTCGGAATGCCTGATTATGAGTTAGACTTTCTAACGTATGGCTATCCACTCCAATATTATGAAAAAGGTAATAGAAAAAATGACAAAATTAATAATGTAAAAATAGTGGAACAAGAAAATTGAATAGTTGACTCAACATATTTCAATAGTGCCACACTAACAATTAAAACCTGATAAGTTTTAGTAGACTGTAGAAAAGGGCACTGCATGCAGATTGTATTGAACTAGTGGACACCCCAAAGCTTGTGGATATGGGCATCAACCAGGAACCTTGTTTCAGCATTAGCTCTTACAAATCTAATACAGGCTTAAAGGCATTCTGAAGCCTGTTGCGAACTCGAGTTTGTAAATGTAACCTCAAAGTATAAAGACTTTGATTTTTACAAATCAATTAAAAACTAAAATAGTATATTAAAGTATTAGTTTCATAAGACACGTTTTCAGCGCACGCGTCCGAGTTTACACGCGTCAGGACAAGTGCGCTAAAACGTCTTATAAAACGAATACTTTATACTATTTTTTCTATTTGCGTTAGTTCGTTATTAAATAATTAAAAAAATTACTTGGTTTTAAATAAAATTTGTTAGGGATATTTTGGTAAGTAAGTAGCATAACAGTTGGCAACACTAGAAATTAAATGAAATTTTTTTTACATAACCTCGTTAACTTTAGCTAATCCGCGCGACGTAGGAATTCCCATTCTTATCTCATACACACAAAGCTGGCTACTAAACAGCAGGACCTCGTTCAAATTTGCCAGGTGTATTATACGTACTGTTGAAAATTATTATAAATTCAAAGTAGAATGTATGGCAATATATTTGTGACTAGGGATCGACCGATACCGATATTGATATCGGTAAATCGGCATATCGACAGCTGCCGCCGATTATCGGAATCATATCGTATCGGCGGCAAACTTGCCGATATATCGGCAGGTAACAATGACAAACGGGATTTTCAGTGCATATACATAATGTATCAAAATACAACCAAAGAAATATAGTCTGCAATCGGTTTTTTATAAGTAGGTATTCCGTCGCTTGGGCCTAGCCCCTCCCTGTTTATGCAAATGACCAGCGATCTAATTAATATTCAAATGAGGCGTGATCTAATTAAATGCGCGAATTAAATTAATTGATCTAATTAAATTAAATTAATTCACGATATCATTTGCATATCTCATCTCTCATTTACATATATCATCTCTCACATGCATACGCGAATTAAATTAATTGATCTAATTAATATGCGCGAATTAAATTAATTCACGGTATCATTTGCATATCTCATATCTCATTTGTCATCTCACCTCTCTCCTCTCTCATTTGTCATCTCTCATTTCTCATTAGTCATCTCCCATTTCTCATTAGTCATCTCTCATTTACATGTATCATCTCTCACATGCATAAGCGAATTAATTTAATTCACGGTATCATTTGCATATCTCATCTCTCATTTGCCTAGCTGCTCATGTTTTATATGCATGCGCGAATTAAATTAATTCGCGGTATCGTTTGCATATCTCATCTCTCATTTACATAACTCATATCTCATTTGTACACCTCATTTTTATATATCATTTGCATCTGTCATCTATCTCAAAAATTTATTTTCAAGCATACAAAGTACCTCTAAAGGTTACTGTCAATCACCAGTCGGATTATCTCTGTTGCATTTTGACCTGTTTAAATATACGTCATAAACATTTAAAATATGGTTTACAAGTAAAGCAAATTCTGTTTGAAATAAAACAATTAGGGTCGTTCGTTACGATTTCTTAAAAATTTATTTAAATGAAACTTAAGAATATAGAATACTGTACAGCATTATTTTAAAATTCAAAAACATTTTCTGTATTTATAACTGTTTAAGAAGTTACTTCAAACTAATGTTATTGCATGAAATACGTACAAGCTAATTAGTCACGTTGTTTTTTCCAAATTCCTTAAAACTGCTTTCAACAATAAATGCAAACAAAATGCAATAAACAAAACGTTCTTACTGATGACTGAACATTTCAAAGGAATTTAGATTTTCTAAAAAATTTGTTAAGAGATCATCATCTTAAAAGCGGCATAAATTATTGTTTTAAATGACAATTACTCACCCTTGTGTTAATCCGTATAAGTTAGATGTGTAGAAAATTTGAATATGGAAATAATTTGAAAGAGACAACCTTATAACGTACTATATAGCTATAGAGCTCTGAATCATACAGATTTGATGTACGCTTCATTAACTTTTTAACAGATAAACATATTTATTATTGTTTACTTAAGATTAAGACGAGTTCTTTCTATAATAACTAACAGCTTTCAACCAGAGAAATAAATCAGATAAATATTTTACTTTTTATTGAAACGATAACTTTGCATACTAATATATGAAAATAATACAGGGTGTTCCAGACAAATATGCAATGCTTTAAGGGGGTGAAAGGTGACCATATAGAGACCCTAAAATAAAAAATAAAAAAGAAAATTCGGATTTTTCCGTATTTTTTGCAAGTCACGAGTCGACTATGGATTGTTTGTAAGATTCTGACTTTGAATTACTGATAAAGCAAACAATGATCTCACATCTGCACTACTAAATTAAAAACTGACCTCCGCTACGTACGTATCAATTACAGAAACAACAGAATTGAATTTCAGCAGCGGTTGCCGAGTGACTCACTACCTTGATGACTTGATCATTTATTAAGGTCGGTAAATAAAATGTAACATAGTTCGTTGACCTACTTGTGATGGAAACATTGCTTATTTTTTATTTTACAAATGAAAACTTACCGTTTAGATGCAAGCTCAATGTAGGCGCGCCAATCACCCGGGTAATCGTTGGAGCAGAATAAAAGGTCTTATGTGGCTGTTGTGTGAATTAAAAACACCCGCCCGAGTAAAACATTTTGTGCAAACTGGGGATTTTCCGGTTTGCGTTCCAATAGCCATTGGCAAAATTGCACTCGCGGTATATGGAGTGTACTTTTTGAAAATGGTTGATTTGAAAAGTTCCGTTAATTCAGCAGGCGTGTTTGGTTCTGCCATAATTTAAATAGTAACTATAATTAATTAAACTACTTAACACTACCTCACTCAAGTTATTAAACCTAATTAAACGTGTATTAATACGTAATCGAAACTCAAGTTTACGGCCACCTTAACACAAAGAAAGTTGACAACAAACTGCATACTGCAAATTATAAGCTTTAAAGATCTGAGTCATTAACAGTTATTTACAGATGGTCAAAATTTATTTAGGTTTATTATTTAGCTAAAACGTTTTAAAAGCACGTCCTAATGTTTTGTTTTGCTTGCAATTTCGAAGAATTCATTTATCCGGCTTGGGTTTATTATGATTAATTTTTTGATGACGTTTAAAAGTATGTACTATTTAATAGGCATAATTTTATCTACTACTTTGCAGTGGCGTGCCTATTATTTTTGTAAGGGGGGGTTGTCATTTCAAAGGGACATTTCAGTAAATTGTTAGTAAGATGTTACTGTACACGTGTTCCCCTATTGCCCTTTAACGGGACGGGCACATTTTTCAAAAACCCTCTATAATGTATATCGCCTGATAAATAAAATTGAAATTATTCTTATTATGGTATCAGGGGTCGCAATATATTTACCAGGGACCTACTGATAAGCGTTATATTATACCAGGTACGTATGATACTCTACTGGTGATTGCATACCTGATGATCGCAGTTGTACAAAGTAATATAGGATATACGTTACAGCCATGCAACAAATAACCTATATATATTTTATGTACAATAATTTTCTAGTTTCTAGACATAATGTAGTTTTGAACAGATTTTAGCCTTTTTCGTTATATTTACTACCCTAGTAAACGATTTCTACATATGCCTTCTTACTGTGTATAATTTTGCCCCTATGTAGATATTCGTCGTATCTATAGTAAACTCATATTTTAACGTTATTTATACAATATATCATCCATTTTCAATAGCTTCGAAATACGCAGATATGTAATAATATACTATATACTCTTGTAGGATATTCATCGTATCTATAGTAAACTCGTATAATTAATACTAATTTGTAATTATTTTTGATACCTTCGAAATATAAGTCTATAACATATGTTTGTAATACGTCTTTATAAATTTGAAACACAGGGTAGTTACCTCTTGCAATATCTACAGTTATGAGAACCCTGAAGACTTAACCTGGAGAAATAAATCAGATAAATATTTTACTTTTTATTGGAACGACAACTTTGCATACTAATATATGAAAATAATATAATGTATATCGCCTGATAAATAAAATTGAAATTATTCTTATTCTTTTACAATGAAATATGTTTTGAAAAAACACGATGAAACGTTATGTATATTAATGCAGGAGTTCTGTTAACCCATTCGTTATTTAGAGATTCACTTATAAGTACACTATCTATTTAGCTGATTCAATAAAAATTTCGTTATTTTTAAAATTCCTAACAAGGGTTCAGGGTTCTTTATCTGTTTTCGAATATTCAAAGACAATATATGTATAAATTATCGTGAGACTCCTGCTCTATATAAAACGCCATATATAAAATTAGAGATAAAAATTTATCCTGTGTATTGGTGAAAACTCAAATATTCACGGAAATATAACAATCGATACATATGACGATACTAATCAGTCTGACGCGGAATATATATTTTATATTATACAAACGGAGAGAAAAGAATAGGTACAATCGGATTATGTTCATACCAGGCTCACCATGATTATTATAAACATCTTAACAGAATAAACAAGGGCGATATGAATATAACTTATAGGATTTAATCAAACTAGAAAAATATCGATATATATATCCTGCGTTGAGAAAATAATTATACTATGCAAGCATCAATACGCTACATACGATTACGAACCTAAGTATAAACATGAAGTTATACTTTAAGCGCTGACGAATACTATGCATATTTCGAATAGAGTATGCGGAAGACAGCATCAGTGAGGGATATAGGAACCTACAGACCGTATCAAACAGGATCCACCGTTGTATTAAATGTTTAGGTATAGGGGTATAGGGGGTATGTAAACGTTTTAGTGATTCCTCCCTTCCTCTTTAGACGATAATAAATAACAGAAGCAGCAGACCTACTTATTTAATCACGATTTATCGGTGTTGCTGTTTATTCATAGTTAAAATGTCATTCTACAAAGCTGAGCGCATTCAACATAATAGTAGATGTGAACCGTATAGTGTGCCTAGGAAGTGTGATTCACCTCAATTTCAACCGAATAGCGATGATATCAAAACTTTTAAAAAGTTTGCAAAAGAAACATACGATATACAAGTTCAGGATGATGATGAAAAAATTCTAAACTACGAAAAGTCAAGACTTCTTTGTGAAATACAGCTGCCGTTAAACAACAGTGGTTCGAAATATTTACATCTCGGCCTGGATCCTTTCAAGAATTTTGTGTGTATAAGAATCTTGAAGAAAGGCACTGATCTAGGTGTGCAGTTTAACGAAGACTCATTTAAAGATTTTATAGAGGATGCTTCGTACATATCAGGATGTCTGAAACACAACGAACTTGATGGATACGTATTGACCGATTATACGCTTCATAGTGTAGGAAACAAGTGTCTCAAATTTGTTTCAAAAAATAATCAAAGTTTTGAACTTTACATTTCCGAATTAAGTCTAGGGAGAAGATTATACATGATGAAAACCTTTTTATGGAAAAAGATTGATAGTATTAAAACTGCATCGCATTACGAATGTTTTGCCGAAGAAGTCCTGGACGCGGCTGTAAAAGTTAGAACAACGCTTGTAGACAATAATATTTTATTAAGTGTGTTAAATTCTTCTTGTAGATATAAGGATGATTTATTTTTGAATGAATTAGTTTATAAGTTTACTAAGAAAACTATTGTAGATTTGCAGAACGACCTTGATTTAGATGATAGACTTAAATTTATTACATCTGGATATAATGTATAATAAATATAATATAATAAATGTCTTTAAAACTTATTGTTTTTTAATTGTACCTACATCTACTTATTCCAGGTAGTTTGATTGTATGAATATGTAAGACGTGGGGAAAACTCCTGATACTGCTGCCTCTGGTAATGCTATGAAATAAAACGTATCAAGATGATGCAGGAACTAAAAAGGATCATCTACCAGAACGTTTACTGCGCGAGAGAGGTAAAGAAATAAGAAACATATATAGAATGTATATCGTTTATTTTATCATATTACATATAAATAGCAATACAATAAGATCATCTTACATAGTACAAATTAAATATTTACTTATTCTATGATTTTTCTCGCTTTAAGCTCTGCGATGACTGAAATTATTTCATTTTCGTTTTCGAGACTGCTTGAGTCGCCTGTCGAGGTTCAGCTTTATGACGGTGAAAGTAGGCTAATTTATTACGTATAGCATTACGAGCGTTTAGTATTTTATTATTATTTTCTCCCTTAATTGACTTCTGTAGTTGTCGTTGCGGTTTCATGAACGGTGCTGTCACTGTGTCGACGTTTCAGATTCACGTCTTTAAATATTACATTATTGCTAGGTGAAGTCTTATTATCATCGGAATAACTTAAGTTTAGCAAAGCAGCCCCGATTTCGCCAATTTTTTTTTAAGCATAGAACACCCCCTCACAACACTCACAACGCAAAAAAAAGTGCCGAAAAGCGTAGTTTTCAAGAAAAAAATTTTGAAAGTTCACCACAAAAGAGGCTTCTCCGAGCAGTCATGATCAGCTGCAACGTCACATTTGTAGGTAGGAGACACCACAAAAAGCACAGTATGAGAACCGCAGGTAGCGATGTCCTGGTTGCCATTTGGCACCTAACCTAACCTAACCTAGCGATATAGTACTAAATGGCAATTGAAATTACAGTTTCATACCAAATGGCAATTGAAGTAATACTAATGACGAATATGAGAGAAAATACAAACTATAAATTGGCCCAAAAATGTTGTATACATACCTTCAAATGGACATAGCCTTCACGATCAAGACAATCATACGATTTCCAAATGAAGATAACCTCACTTTAAACGCAGTTTCGGGTGCAATGTAAAAGTGTTTTTTGTGGCAAATACGCTTTTCCGCGTGTTTTTTTTTGGTGGGGGTGTGTTCTTAGGGTGTGTTTTATGCATACGAAACAAATCAGCGAAATCGGGGCTGTTTTGCTAAACTTAAGTTTTACCTTATCATCATCTAGGGTACTATGAACAATTTTCAAATGATGAAATAAATAAAGATTATTAAAAGTTTCACAGTTTTATTAAAATACAACCTGACAATATTGTTTCGACAGCTATGCTGTCATTATCAAAGGTAATATAATTATAAACAAACACGTCGCTAAGGTAGATACAAAATAGGTAACTAGATAAAATAATAATCATAATTAAATATTTAATATTTCCAGTAACGGAGAATTACTGAGCTCAAGTTGTTCATTCATTAAAGGTACCCTGAGTTTGTGTTTGTATATCTCAAAGGCTTCTAAAATGTCTAATTTGCGTTTGTTATTACAAAAATGTAGGAATTTAATATTATTTTGAGGAGTCATTGTGTGATTTTGTTCTAAAAGGTGTTTGGCGTAATTCGATTTTTCAGGATGTTTATTTTTGTAATGACGTACGTGTTCTTTATATCATATGTCAAAATTTCGAAGTGTTTGTCCAATATATACCGAACTACAAAAAGAACAATTTAAACGGTAAATGCCCGATTTCATGATATCATGTGTTCTGTCTTTAGCATTAAATAAAAATGAAAAAGTGTTAGTGTTGGTTTTAAATGTTATTTTATAATTGTTGGTTTTTCTTAGTATATGTGCAATTTTTTCCGATATTTTGCCAAAATATGGTATAGATATGTAATTTGTGTTTTCTGTTTGATTGTCAATGGGATATATTCTTTTGATAGCTAACTTATAATCTTTTTGTTTAATTAAAGTGTCAATCATGTTGGGATTATAATGATTTGCATGTGCTAGTTGTTTAATGGTTGATATCTCTTTGCTAAAATCTGATTTTGTTAGTGGAATAGTTAAAGCTCTGTGTGCTAATGATCTGTAGGCTGCTATTTTATGTGTATTATGGTGACAAGATTCATTTGGTATTGTTATGTCTGTTTGTGTTGGTTTTCTGTATCTGGAAAATTCAAATAGATTGTCTGCGTTAATCTTGATATTTAAGTCTAGAAAGTTTATAGCCCTGTTTTGTTCTGTTTCTAGTGTAAATTTTATATTAGGGTGGATACTGTTTATAAGAATTAAAAATTCATTGGTAACCTCAAAAGAACTGTCAAAACAAGCTAAAATGTCATCAACATAACGAAACTAGAAGATAATGTGTTTAGAGAGGTTTAATTCAAATATTCGATCTTCAAACTTGTCCATAAATATGTTAGCTAATAGAGGACTTAGAGAATTACCCATAGGTAAACCATCCTTTTGTAAATAAATTATGTTATTAAAAGTGAAATATCAATCATTAAACAACTAGCACATGCAAATCATTATAATCTTAACATGATTGACACTTTAATTAAACAAAAAGATTATAAGTTAGCTATCAAAAGAATATATCCCATTGACAATCAAACAGAAAACACAAATTACATATCTATACCATATTTTGGCAAAATATCGGAAAAAATTGCACATATACTAAGAAAAACCAACAATTATAAAATAACATTTAAAACCAACACTAACACTTTTTCATTTTTATTTAATGCTAAAGACAGAACACATGATATCATGAAATCGGGCATTTACCGTTTAAATTGTTCTTTTTGTAGTTCGGTATATATTGGACAAACACTTCGAAATTTTGACATAAGATATAAAGAACACGTACGTCATTACAAAAATAAACATCCTGAAAAATCGAATTACGCCAAACACCTTTTAGAACAAAATCACACAATGACTCCTCAAAATAATATTAAATTCCTACATTTTTGTAATAACAAACGCAAATTAGACATTTTAGAAGCCTTTGAGATATACAAACACAAACTCAGGGTACCTTTAATGAATGAACAACTTGAGCTCAGTAATTCTCCGTTACTGGAAATATTAAATATTTAATTATGATTATTATTATTATTTTATCTAGTTACCTATTTTGTATCTACCTTAGCGACGTGTTTGTTTATAATTATATTACCTTTGATAATGACAGCATAGCTGTCGAAACAATATTGTCAGGTTGTATTTTAATAAAACTGTGAAACTTTTAATAATCTTTATTTATTTCATGATTATGGAGTTCCACAAAATAAGGCTGGAAACAATAAACAAAATTTTCAAATGATTTCTGTAGTTATCGAGACGTGTAAAATACTTTAAACAAATAGAACACTGAACTTTATAACCCTTGTGTATCTTCAAATGACGTGCAAACCCGGAGCGTCGAATGCTCAGACCGCATACATCACACAAGTGTCGTTCCATCTTGACTGATGATTGAACATGAACTCCTATTTATATATCACGTTCCGTTTAACTTAATTAACCCTGGCTAGTCACCCTTCACCCCTCATCCTTCTCCCTTCTCCCTTCACCCTTCACCCTTAACCTTTCACCCTTCTCCCTTAACCCCTTCATGCTTCAACCTTAACCCTAACCCTTCGGTCAGGGATCGTTAATCTCTCGCACTAACCTTATATTAGGGTATGAACCCTCTAGAGGCCGAATACAGGCGTATATATTCTGTATATTACCTCTTAGTTAACATAGTATTTTATAAAATAATTAGATATAGTTATATTTACTATCTATTGTTTTAAACTGCTGTTATACTTACCATGTTTACTTTATAGTCGGGTATGTAGTAGCATTATTAGTGTATACGAAATGTACTATTTTAATAGATATTATATATAAGTTATGTATTATGTTTTAAGTAGCGTCGAAACTACTCGTATCAATAAACGTTCTTGTATGAAAGTATGTTGTTTTGTACTTACTCTGCTCCCTACATTCTGTCCTAAAAATGTATTTGTAGGCTCTAACCTAATCTAACCTAAATTGTATTCGTACGTCTAACCTGTGATGTAATAAAAAACAATAAGTTTTAAAGACATTTATTATATTATATTTATTATACATTATATCCAGATGTAATAAATTTAAGTCTATCATCTAAATCAAGGTCGTTCTGCAAATCTACAATAGTTTTCTTAGTAAACTTATAAACTAATTCATTCAAAAATAAATCATCCTTATATCTACAAGAAGAATTTAACACACTTAATAAAATATTATTGTCTACAAGCGTTGTTCTAACTTTTACAGCCGCGTCCAGGACTTCTTCGGCAAAACATTCGTAATGCGATGCATAGTTTTAATACTATCAATCTTTTTCCATAAAAAGGTTTTCATCATGTATAATCTCCCTAGACTTAATTCGGAAATGTAAAGTTCAAAACTTTGATTATTTTTTGAAACAAATTTGAGACACTTGTTTCCTACACTATGAAGCGTATAATCGGTCAATACGTATCCATCAAGTTCGTTGTGTTTCAGACATCCTGATATGTACGAAGCATCCTCTATAAAATCTTTAAATGAGTCTTCGTTAAACTGCACACCTAGATCAGTGCCTTTCTTCAAGATTCTTATACACACAAAATTCTTGAAAGGATCCAGGCCGAGATGTAAATATTTCGAACCACTGTTGTTTAACTGCAGCTGTATTTCACAAAGAAGTCTTGACTTTTCGTAGTTTAGAATTTTTTCATCATCATCCTGAACTTGTATATCGTATGTTTCTTTTGCAAACTTTTTAAAAGTTTTGATATCATCGCTATTCGGTTGAAATTGAGGTGAATCACACTTCCTAGGCACACTATACGGTTCACATCTACTATTATGTTGAATGCGCTCAGCTTTGTAGAATGACATTTTAACTATGAATAAACAGCAACACCGATAAATCGTGACTAAATAAGTAGGTCTGCTGCTTCTGTTATTTATTACCGTCTAAAGAGGAAGGGAGGAATCACTAAAACGTTTACATTTCCCCTATACCTAAACATTTAATACAACAGTTCTCCTACTAACCGATTTCTGCTTGTCTCAACTCGTTGGATCCTGTTTGATACGGTCTGTAGGTTCCTATATCCCTCACTGATGCTGTTTTCCGCATACTCTATTCGAAATATGCATAGTATTCGTCAGCGCTTAAAGTATAACTTCATGTTTATACTTAGGTTCGTAATCGTATGTAGCGTATTGATGCTTGCATAGTATAATTATTTTCTCAACGCAGGATATATATATCGATATTTTTCTAGTTTGATTAAATCCTATAAGTTATATTCATATCGCCCTTGTTTATTCTGTTAAGATGTTTATAATAATCATGGTGAGCCTGGTATGAACATAATCCGATTGTACCTATTCTTTTCTCTCCGTTTGTATAATATAAAATATATATTCCGCGTCAGACTGATTAGTATCGTCATATGTATCGATTGTTATATTTCCGTGAATATTTTGAGTTTTCACCAATACACAGGATAAATTTTTATCTCTAATTTTATATATGGCGTTTTATATAGAGCAGGAGTCTCACGATAATTTATACATATATTGTCTTTGAATATTCTAAAACAGATAAAGAACCCTGAACCCTTGTTAGGAATTTTAAAAATAACGAAATTTTTATTGAATCAGCTAAATAGAGATAGTGTACTTATAAGTGAATCTCTAAATAACGAATGCGTTAACAGAACTCCTGCATTAATATACATAACGTTTCATCGTGTTTTTTCAAAACACATTTATTGTAAAAGAATAAGAATAATTTCAATTTTATTTATCAGGCGATATACATTATATTATTTTCATATATTAGTATGCAAAGTTCTCATTTCAATAAAAAGTAAAATATTTATCTGATTTATTTCTCCAGGTTAAGTCTTCAGGGTTCTCATAACTGTAGATATTGCAAGAGGTAACTACCCTGTGTTTCAAAGTTATAAAGACGTATTACAAACATATGTTATAGACTTATATTTCGAAGGTATCGAAAATGGTTACAGATTATTATTAATCATACGAGTTTACTATAGATACGATGAATATCCTACAAGAGTATATAGTATATTATTATTACATATCTGCGTATTTCGAAGCTATTGAAAATGTATGATATATTGTAAAATAACGTTTAAATATGGCGACGAATATCTATATGATGCATAAACAATAAGAACACATATGTAGAAATAGTTTACAAGGTAGTAGATATAACGAAAAAGGCTAAAATCTGTTCAAAACTACATTATGTCTAGAAACTAAAAAATTATTAAATAAAACTTAAAGAATAAAATTTAGAAAAATTCTATTGCTATATTACAAGGTATATAATCTCAGTAAACCTTTATTGTCTAGTTAGAATACTTGTATAGGGTATTCATGAATTTAGGAGTATACTACATACGCTCGTGACAATCTAATAAGAGGAATGTATACCTTTGTTATGTACAGATACAATTGATGTAATACGTGCAACATTAAACTCATTTCTTTTAAACTGACGACACCTCATCATACAAAACATACTGTATTTATGTATTCCCTTTCTCTGCTGATATGTTTTCTACAGTGTGTTTTAAATATTATACCCCGTTCTCTCAAGAATGCATAAAATTTTCGAAATATCTGTTTATTATTTTACTTAGCACATATAAAAGTAACAAAATGAATTTCTATTTTAACCTGCTAACTTTTATGTACTTTATTTTGCTATTCAACTTGACCCTAATTATGATTAAATGAGAAAACATGTTATCAATCTGTTCAAAATTCGAATGTCTAGAAAAAATGGGTAGCTCTTACTGAATATACGAAGAATACGTTTTAGGTATGTATTGAGATACATAATTTCTCTCATATATGAATTTGTATATATCGCGTCGACATCATCGGAGTATGAAGAAGAAGAATATAACCTAGGGTCAGATAAATATCATGATATTTCTGAGTATTACGATACGTTGGTAGGAAGAAATATAGATAGAACGAGATATGGTCTCCATAAGGATAACGACGAATTGAGATTTGCTTCAGTTTCGGTAGGAATACAAGGAAAAGCTATTCTAATTAAAAACAAACTTTTCAAGGGAACACCTGGACTATTTGATTTACTAACATTTAAACATCTAGGTTCTACACCTACGGAAGATGAAGATGTTGAAAATTACATGCAGATTATCTCACTAACTAATGCATACAAAAAAGATATAGATCAGAGGGTAAAATAATAAGCGTAAAACAGTGGAAATATGAGCATATTATTAAACCTAATTTATATAGGATTAACAAGCTACCAATTTCAAATTCCAAAAACAAAACGTCGTATTGGAATCAAGTTGTCGACAGGCTTCGTCTACTTTACACTTTAAAACAGACGGGTAGCTGTAGTTTAGAAAACGAGGATAAGATCATTTCAATTATTTCTGAGCTTAAAGAAGAAGGTATTATAGAATAAAAGATAATGGTTATACAAAATGTTACCCTCAAGTATACTTTTCTATTTTGTGGATGTATATTTGTATGTTAGAATATAAGTTGTCTAGTTTCAAATATGTATGTTAGAATATAAGTTAACTAGTTTCAATAAAAAGTAAAATATTTATCTGTTTTTATTTCTCCAGGTTAAGTCTTCAGGGTTCTCATAACTGTAGATATTGCAAGAGGTAACTACCCTGTGTTTCAAAGTTATAAAGACGTATTACAAACATATGTTATAGACTTATATTTCGAAGGTATCAAAAATAATTACAAATTAGTATTAATTATATGAGTTTACTATAGATACGATGAATATCCTACTAGAGTATATAGTATATTATTACATATCTGCGTATTTCGAAGCTATTGAAAATGGATGATATATTGTATAAATAACGTTAAAATATGAGTTTACTATAGATACGACGAATATCTACATAGGGGCAAAATTATACACAGTAAGAAGCCATATGTAGAAATCGTTTACTAGGGTAGTAGATATAACGAAAAAGGCTAAAATCTGTTCAAAACTACATTATGTCTAGAAACTAGAAAATTATTGTACATAAAATATATATAGGTTATTTGTTGCATGGCTGTAACGTATATCCTATATTACTTTGTACAACTGCGATCATCAGGTATGCAATCACCAGTAGAGTATCATACGTACCTGGTATAATATAACGCTTATCAGTAGGTCCCTCGTAAATATATTGCGACCCCTGATACCATAATAAGAATAATTTCAATTTTATTTATCAGGCGATATACATTATATTATTTTCATATATTAGTATGCAAAGTTATCGTTTCATACATACATATCGTTTCAATAAAAAGTAAAATATTTATCTGATTTATTTCTCCGGTTGAAAGCTGTTAGTTATTATAGAAAGAACTCGTCTTAATCGTAAGTAAACAATAATAAATATGTTTCTCTGTTAAAAAGTTAATGAAGCGTACATCAAATCTGTATGATTCAGAGCTCTGAAATAATACAATTAAACATATATAGTACGTTATAAAGTTGTCTCTTTCAAATTATTTCCATATTCAAATTTTCTACACATCTAACTTATACGGATTAACACAAGGGTGAGTAATTGTCATTTAAAACAATAATTTATGCCGCTTTTAAGATGATGATCTCTTAACAAATTTCTTAGAAAATCTAAATTCCTTTGAAATGTTCAGTCATCAGTAAGAACGTTTTGTTTATTTATGGTTGAAAGCAGTTTTAAGGAATGTTGGAAAAAACAACGTGACTAATTAGCTTGTACGTATTTAATGCAATACAATCAGTTTGAAGTAACTTCTTAAACAGTTATAAATACAGAAAATGTTTTTGAATTTTAAAATAATGCTGTACAGTATTCTATATTCTTAAAAGTTTAATTTAAATAAATTTTTAAGAAATCATAACGAACGACCCTAATTGTTTTCTTTCAAACAGAATTTGCTTTACTTGTAAACCATATTTTAAATGTTTATGACGTATATTTAAACAGGTCAAAATGTAACAGTAACCTTTAGAGGTACTTTGTATGCTTGAAAATAAATTTTTTTCGTATTACCCTAGATGTTTCTACATGTTAATTACATATAGATCTATATTTAAATATCAATTAGGAATGACAACATAAGATTTATTTTAAAATAAATTTATGAGAAAGAGGGATGACAGATGCAAATGATATATAAAAATGAGGTGTACAAATGAGATATGAGTTATGTAAATGAGAGATGAGATATGCAAACGATACCGTGAATTAATTTAATTCGCGCATGCATATAAAAAATGAGCTAGGCAAATGAGAGATGAGATATGCAAATGATACCGTGAATTAAATTAATTCGCTTATGCATGTGAGAGATGATACATGTAAATGAGAGATGACTAATGAGAAATGAGATATGTAAATGAGAGATGAGATATGCAAATGATACCGTGAATTAATTTAATTCGCGCATATTAATTAGAACAATTAATTTAATTCGCGTATGCATGTGAGAGATGATATATGTAAATCAGAGATGAGATATGCAAATGATATCGTGAATTCATTTAATTTAATTAAATTAGATCAATTAATTTAATTCGCGCATTTAATTAGATCACGCCTCATTTGAATATTAATTAGATCGCGGGTCATTTGCATAAAAAGGGAGGGGCTGGGCCCAAGCGACGGAATACCTACTTTTATAAGTGGCGTAAGGTATGACGGCTGCCGACCGGGGATCCACACAGAATGCATATTAGTCCTTCTCTTGGCCAGGTTTTCGATGACCTGAAGGTATAGGGAATTTGACTTCAGAATCTTATTTAGGGTTGCACAGAGGTCCGAAATCCGTGAGCTGGACTTGTCGGAGTATGGTCGTTAACCCGCCATCTTGTATTCAATGCCAAAATGACAAATTGCTGGATCTTCGTTAACGGCTGCTCCGAATTCAATGTAGTTTTTCTGATCGATTTCAAATTTTATTTGTAATTAAAAAGGTTCTATAACATTTTTTCGTATCTCTAGCAATAAGTGCGTTATAACTAAAATAATGAAATAACATTTCTTCTTTCTAATATTTTGGTGTCCAGCTTTTTTGTTTGTAATTTATTTAAAAATTTTTTCAAATAAAGAAAGATTGTTGCATTTTAAAGATTTAGATGTCGTTTACCGTTTTTAATTATCTTTAAAAATAGAAAAGATATATTGATTTTAGTTCTGAGCAGTACTGTCGGACATCTATGTAGCTGGTAGTCAAAGTTTGAATTTTTAATTATCGGTGCGGGTAGACACTATACAGCTTTATAAATATTATTTTTTCACAAGTTTCATTAATATCACACTTGCAAAATTCTGTACATTAAATTTCCTTTTTCTAAGATGTAGTTAATAGATGGACCAATTTCAGTTTTACGAATAGATAAAGTAGGAAAAATGTTATTTTTAGTTACAAAAAAAAACTAAAGCAAATTCTCAATTTTTGCCGAAAATATTTTGAATGTTTGATTTACTCTTTGTAGAAGACTAAATTGGGTCAAATCTGTTTGTTACTTTTGACCGAATGAAGAAAATAACAAAAATTATGTAAAACACGAGAAACTTTTTTGCAAATGTTTTGATTTAGATCTTTGTCTTAGTTCTTTTGTAACGGAAGATTATAGTTTTGCTACTTTACTCGAAACTCGAGCAGTCATTATTTCTTCAGATACTGACATATTCATTCTTCTTTTGTATCATTTTTCGAAATTCTTACACAAATCGGAAATATGGTTGTAGATAAGTAGGTGGAGATAAGCTTAAATACATTCAGAGTACATAGACTTTTTGAAATTCATGGACAGAGATTGTGTGACATATTTCTGGCAGCCTCGCATGTGACACATTCTGACTGTGACCCAGTAGCGTAACAAGACGGCATTGGGCCCCGGGGCAACATAATCATTAGGGTCCCCCACACGGTCGCAAAAAAGAGGAAAAAATCTAAAAAACAAATTTCGTAATAAAACTGTACTTCACCCTCACCACACACACACTTTTAATCGCTCTGGGCACTTAGTTCAAAAGCAAAACTGTCATCTTCAGCAGACACTGAAAAACTAAACTAAAACCTAAAAAATATAACCTTACATACCTACAGAAGTCACGGTTCGTCGTAATCGGTCAAGTTTGACTAACCGTCAAGCTTGATCGATTACTGGAGCAATTTTAAAAGACTAGAATTAATAGGACCTAAATCAGAGTTCATTAGCGCTTCTTTATTCTTAATAATTTCTAAGCAAAATTAAGGTCACTAAGGTTAAAATTAACATATAAAATAAAACTCAAGAAAATTATTGACATTGCTGTTTCTGACGGTTACTCTGAGGATGTTGTGTATAGTACTATTAGAAAAATAGAAATAAGTTAAGGGTTAGGTATGTTACTACAATAGGTAATAACAATAAGGATAAGTAAAAAAACATTGCAAAATTGCCGCTTTATTCATGTCAAATAGTTGTGGTTTCGAATAACAGCCTTAAGAATGTCTTAGGAAACCCAAAAGATCAAGTAGATTACATGGATAAATCAAGAATATATAAAATCTATTATATATTATCATGTTATCAGTATATATTATATCATGTAATAACTGTAATCAAATATATAGGGCAAACTAAGAGATGTTTGAAGATTCGGTACAAAGAGCATTTATCTCACTTAAAATTTAAAAGACATGATAAATCTAGCGTCGTCCTACATGCTGGAACAAAATCATAAGGTTAAAGACATAGAATTAATTACAAATATAAACAACGCCACAGAACTTAACTGATTTGAAAGCTTAGAAATTATTAAGAATAGAAAAGCGCTAATGAACTCTGATTTAGGTCCTATTAATTCCAGTCTTTTAGAATTGTTCCACTAATCAGTCAAGCTTGATGGTTAGTCAAAGTTGACCGATTACCGACGAACCGTGAAGTTCTGTAGGTACGTATATAAGGTTAGATTTGTTAGATTTTAGTTTAGTTTTTCAATGTCTTGTTGCCAAATGCCAAGTTTTAGCCTTGTAGCCGCGTATTAGCAGTAAAAGGAAAATAGATATAGAAAAAAATTTAGGACTTCAAAAACTGTTATGAAAAGTTGGGTCCCAATTTACTAAAAAGGTTGAGAACCGCTGTATTAACTTTTAAGCATTAATGTTCAGCTGAGCATTAGTTAAAACTACCAAAAGTTATTTACATTGCGAAATGCATAAGTAAACTCTTCTACTAAGGAGAAACTTTAAGGACTAAAGCGGATAAAAGACATATGCATCGTGTAATGTTTTATCTTTTCCTTCTCCCCCAATATTTAATAATAATAATAATGAAAAATATTATTTGAAACGCAAATCGCGGCTGAAAACTATGAGGTGGCTGGTTGTGAGAACCATGGAAACCATCTAACGAACCATCAATATTTTCAAATAACGGATCTTATTTTAATTTATTTTTGGGCGAGGAATCAGGATGGCGGAGCATCATTCGTACCTCATGGCACCGGTTGCTATGATGATTTGGCCGAACCTACTAAAATTTAGCCGAATTTGGGGAATTCCACCTCCAGTAGAGATTTTTATCGTGCCAAACATTGCATTGACACGGGACCTACAGTTTGACTTCCTATCCGAGAAGGCATGTTTTTAATTTTTCTCCGCTATGAAAAATTACCAGATCTGCCGGGGAGTGAACCTGCGACCCTTGGATTATGAAGCAACCATGCAAACCACTAATCCACGGTAGGCTGGCAAATAACAGATTTCTCCGCATAAAAATTAGATATAATTCACTTTTTTGTTCTGGCCAGGTAAGTGCAACTTTCGTACCTAGCAACCAGTACCTTGCATATTTCACTTTTGATTGCAGTTGTCTCGTCAAAATAGTAAACGACTTACGTAAGGGGGAAAAGAAAAATAATACGTTGTTATTCCGTTGATTGTGACAGAGCGAACGAATAGATATTTATTTAACTGTCTTTAATTGTTTAACTAACTAGCTTAATTAATGAGGATCAGTTTCATGGTGTCTGGTAACCAAAAGGTCTTGGTTAGTAATTAAACTATGCTAGCTTACGATTTATCAAATAAAATCATATAGTATGACTTTCTATTCACTACATTTTGTGAAATTCATCCTAAGAATAAGAATCATAACACAGTCAGTAATTCAGTAACACAAAAATAAAAGTAAAAACAAGATTAAAAATAAATCATTAAAACAACTACTCTTATACAGGAATGACAAATAATAAATATATCAACTTATCAACAAATACTTCGGTATTAGTCTAAGATCCGTTATTGAGCACCGATTGAGTAACCGAATAAAATGTATTTTTTATGAAATAAAATATGTTAACAAAAGTAATGTAGATGAGTTGCCTAAATAAATTTGTTCAAGATATTTTTAATTAAAAACTCAATATTTAATTTTTTTAAATACTTTCACCGATCTCTTAACCAAAACAATTAACACTAATTGAAAGTGCAAACCCTATAGAAGACGCAAACATAGAGTTGCTTACCTTTTTCTGTTCAAGACTATACAGTTGCCAAGTTTAAATAAGTGAATTGAAAGTGACACCTTCACCGATCGAGTAACCAAATAAATTATATGTCAAAATAAAGCTTTTTTTTTGCAAAACGATAGTATAAGGTTGCTTGCAAAAAACCGTTCAAGAGTCAGGGTTGCAAGGGTTTAAAATTTTTAAATCAAAGCGTGCGAGAGAGAGATAGACCAATTCTATTCAGTGAGATAGAGGGGGACGCAGAATGACAGCTGCTCACACTACGTCCGTCGTTTGAAATTGTGCGAGAAAGAGGGTCTATGCGTACTGTCCAATGCGATAGAAAAGGACGGGGCATAGCAACTGGGCCCGCCTCTTGTGACGTATGACAGAGAGTGCGCTTGCTCTGTGCGGTTGAGCGGTTAGTAAACGGCAAGCGTTGTGTTGGAGCAACTGACAATATACTCCAAAATATTTCGGAGACGTTTTTTTTTTTGAAGAAAACTGACTTGTCTCCCGAAGTAATAATTCAGTATTGTTGAAAAACATTTTGTTAATCATATCTTTTTTTTAAACATTTGTTAATAATATGACTATTCTTATATCTTTATAATTACGTTTTTATTTACATATTTTTAAATAATATTTAAAACTTTTAAAAATAATAATTTCATTCAAAAATAAAATTATGTCATAGTGTTTTCTTTATTTTTATTGTAATAACTGCAGTATTGAACTAACCAAATATGAGTATTTTTATCATATTGAGCATATTGATTTTGCATGACAAATTAGAAAAATAAAAATTTTTGTGACAGAAGTATTGGTGCTAAAAAAAACGTTCCGTATATAATATCAAAATGTAAATATTTATTTTAAACATTTAAAGCATGTTAGTGATATATACTTATCTTAAAATTTTTATCTCTTTTAAGAAGCAACTAAATATAAATGAAATAAATGTGTCATCATTGTTTCAAAAATTTGACGCATACAATTTTTGCTATGCCCCATCCTTTTCTATCGCATTGGACAGTACGCATAGACCCTCTCTCTCGCACAATTTCAAACGATGGACGTAGTGTGAGCAGTTGTCATTCTGCGTCCCCCTCTATCGCACTGAATAGAATGGGTCTATCTCTCTCTCGCACGCTTCGATTTAAAAATTTTAAACCCTTGCAACCCTGACTCTTGAACAGTTTTTTGCAAGCAACCTTATACTATCGTTTTGCCAAAAAAAGTAAGATTTATTTTGACATATAATTTATTTGGTTACTCGATTGGTGAAGGTATCACTTTCAATTCACTTATTTAAACTTGGCAACTGTATAGCCTTGAACAGAAAAAGGTAAGCAACCCTATGTTTGCGTCTTCTATAGGGTTTGCACTTTCAATTAGTGTTAATTTTTTTTGGTTACGAGATCGGTGAAAGTATTTAAAAAAATTAAATATTGAATTTTTAATTAAAAATATCCTTGAAGAAATTTATTTAGGCAACTCATCTACGTTACTTTTGTTAACATATTTTATTTCATAAAAAATACATTTTATTCGGTTACTCGATCGGTGCTCAACGACATCAATAACGGATCCTGTACTATATTATTTATACTCATTTTTTATTTTAAAAGTGTCTTTTCTAGCCTTTTCAGCTATCACAATGGGCCCCCCAAAGTCGTCGGGCCCCGGGCTTTGCCCCGAATTGACACATGATAGTTACGCCACTGATGTGACCACACCAGCAAATTAGGTACAAAAATCTAAATTATTAAGGCAAGTCGTTTAAAATTTCTTTAAAAATTAGTGTTGAAATCGTGGTTAGTCGTAGCTGACGAATTTGTAGTTTTAACTACAGAACAAGGATTATCTTGCAAGTTTTTTGATGAACTAAGATTCTGGATCGATTTTCACACCAGAAATTTTGTACCCAAAACTTTGTTTCCAACTTCCCTTTCATATATTGACCATATTCAAAGATCGTATTACTGTACACTTGTACCTAAATCGTTACAGAGGCACTAACTATACATCTTTAGATCCCACTAAACATGCTTTCGAGATAGATACTGTCGATGAACTTTTAAAACCCAGGAACAGTTTGCATATTATTCCGGAACGATTTGTGATTACTCGCTCTTGTAAAAGTTCATAATGCTAATAAAATATGTACAACTTGTAGTCCAGTGAATCAAAGGGATTTACCATGCAAAAAGTCGGGTAGTTCTAAATTTTTGTTATGTTGTATAGATTGGTGGGTTAGTAAAAAATCCAAGTTTTCCAATTCCTTATTCCTCGCGCCCTCCACCAGTTATTTGCTGACTTGTAGATTACAAAATTTCCTACAAATTTGATAGTTGTTTTGTATGATGAATAGCAACGGAGCTGTGAAGCTCCCAAGAAAGGCTAAAATTGCTAACTTTACAGAATCTTGAGTTTCTTGTCCCTTAATATTGCGGTAACTCCGTAACACTTCATTTTAGCTTAAAAGTCTTCAGAATCAATCATTTTTATTCATCATATATCAATTTTTACGCTCAATACAACGGAGTGGGGTAAATTGATAAAAAACGAAAAGTGGATTTTTTCACTAACCCAGCAATCTATATTACAACATATCAAAAATTTATAACTACCCAACCTTTTGTACGGTAACCACCCTTTTCGACCTCTGGTTACTGGACTATTGTAAGAAAAAGAAAATTTAATGTACAAAATTTTGCAAGTGTGATATTAATGAAACTTGTGAAAAAATAATATTTATAAAGCTGTATAGTGTCTACCCGCACCGATAATTAAAAATTCAAACTTTGACTACCAGCTACATACATGTTTGACAGTACTTCTCACGACTAAAATCGATATATCTTTTTATTTTTAAAGATAATTAGAAACCGTGAACGACATCTAAATCTTTAAAATGCAACAATCTTTCTTTATTTGAAAAAAATTTTAAATAAATTACGAACAAAAAAGCTGGACACCAAAATATTAGAAAGAAGAAATGTTATTTCATTATTTTAGTTATAACGCCTTATTGCTAGTGATGTAATTTTTAATTGCAAATAAAATTTGGAATCGATCAGAAAAAACTACATCAAATTCGGAGCAGCCGTTACGGAGAACCAGCAACTTGTCATTTTGGCATTGAATCCAAGGTAGTGGGTTAACGACCATACCCCGACAAGTCCAGCTCACGGATTTCGGACCTCTGTGCAACCCTAAATAAGATTCTGAAGTCAAATTCCGTATACCTTCAGGTCATCGAAAACCTGGTCAGGAGAAGGACTATATCAACAGCTGAGAAAATATGCCCAAAAACAGTATTTTATTTTTATAGTTAATTAGCATTCACATTTAACGTTTAATTTTCTACATCCTCTATAAATTGATTGTAAATTGTTTATGCAAGTAACTTTAAGAAATCTGAAACCGCTGCAGCTGTCGAGTGGAATAGCACTTTTCGCCGTAAGTCCCGATTTACATGGAGGCCTGCTGATGGTACACCTGGAGTTTTGTTTTCACAAGATCAGGATGAAAATTGATATCAAAGCCGATGCTCAACCACTGTTGTTATATTTACTACTTACATCTAGCAGTTTGCTAATTTTATTACCCTTTTCCTTCTTTTCTGATATTTGTCCGTTTGAAAAAGTAGGAACTAAATCATAATTCCAGAAAACCCAAATCCCACCATTGTTTTCTGTTGTCACTACGTATTAAAAAATTTTTACATTAATTTTAAAGAAATATTTCAAGTGTTTGCTATAAGTACTTTATGACTGTTGTTGTGAGTGCAACCCTTAATAAAGACGCCATTGGGTTTAAAGGGGTTTCTATACACTATACACCAGATGGTGTATATCTGCAAACTGACAACATTGTTCTTTAAATAATTTCAATCAGTGCACTGATTCGGCATACGTGTGAAAAGGTGCATTTCTCCAGTGGCCCGTCAGCACGCTCAAGGGCCATGCTTACGGCCGCGCTGACTGTCAGCGTCCATGTGAAACGGGGCTAACAAAAATATTAAAAGAATTTTATTCATTACTTAAGCGGTTCAATACGGTGATTTTATTTTATTATGATTAATATGTCTATACATGCTGGCATTTTCCCAAAAATATTCTTAGTTAAAAACACGTTTATGTTAATAATTCATAATGTAGTAAAAACCAGGAACGCATTTTTATGAATATTTTTAAAGCTAAAAACTAGAGAGATTAAAAATTGAAAAAGTGTATTTTGCCGATACAATATATCGGTTTATCGGGCCGTAAATATCTGTATCGGCTGATATATCGTATCGTCAAAAAAAAGGGATATCGGTTGATCACTATTTGTGACATAAATAATTGGTACTTAATGAATTAAAAACTTGGATGAAATAAGAATAATTATATTGCATTTCATAGAATAAATACTTTATTTTTTAAAGAAATTAATTAGATATAAATGCAATAGTATTTTCAGCAAAGAATGATTTTTGTTAACAAAAATAATTATTCATTGGATCTTTTGGATATTATTACTTTAAGGTAAAGATATATAATTTTATAAAACTGAATTTTATTACGTTAAGTTTATAGAGCTATTGCACATACACAATACAATGTATCCCATATGATGACATTATCAAAATGTACAATTTTGTTAATAATAAAGTAAAGACCGTTACGCCCTTATCAGGGCTATTTATTATTCGGTGCATTTATGTTGCCTGCAATACTAGATTAGCAAGCATTGCATTCCAGTTACAAGAGTTCACTGCGTAAACAAGATAAGTTTGACATTTCGAGAACAGCTGTCTAACAGTGATATCAACTTTAAAAAATAAAATGTTACTGTTTCCAGTATTCTAAAAAATTTCATTAGAACACGCAAAATGCGTGTCCTAATGAAGCCATTAGGACACGCAAATATAAAAAAATATTTTATACTGATTTTTAGCATAAGTGTGAGATATATTTCCGTCCTCTTTTACAGATAACTCAAAGATGTGAACAACACATGGTTGCTGAACATCTACCATTCTTATACAGTGAATGTATGAACATGGTTCAAGGTGAACGCAGAAAAGATCTGTCTAATATGTATAATTTACTAAAAAGTGTTCAAAATGCTATCTCTGTTCTTGTTGAAACTGTCTTGGAACACATTAAAACACAAGGATTAGTCGTGAGTACTCATTAAAAAAAAACTTTAAATATCTGTTGCTTATACTTTTCTTTTAGGCAATAAGTAATCTTCATGGTGAAAATGTACATATTAACTTCGTTGAGAATCTACTTAAAGTGTATAAAAAATATAGACAGTTAATACAGGAGGTGTTTAAGGGTGACCAGAATTTTATGGGTGCCCTTGATAAGGCGTGCAGCTCAGTCATAAATCACAGGTCCACCGAAGGTAAAGGTCCTTGTAAAAGTCCTGAATTGTTAGCCAAATACTGTGATACATTGCTCAAGAAATCTAGTAAAGGAATTAGTGAAACAGAGGTAAATAATAAACAGTCGTAATTGAAAGTGTATCTTAATAATTTATTATATTTTTAAAACAGGTTGATGAAAAGTTAACACAAAGTATTATAATATTTAAATACATTGATGATAAAGATGTATTTCAGAAGTTCTATTCGCGTATGTTAGCTAAACGATTAATCCACCAACAGACGCAAAGCATGGATGCTGAAGAAGCTATGATTAACAGGTAGTAAATAATAAAAAAATATTGACTAAGCAGTCATTGTATAATTTAATAATCCTAGGTTGAAACAAGCATGCGGTTATGAGTTTACAAATAAACTGCATCGTATGTTTACTGATATGTCGGTCAGTGCAGACTTGAATAATAAATTCAATGCCTTCCTCAAAAATGAAAACATTGATCTCGGCATCACGTTCAACATACACGTGTTGCAGGCTGGCGCTTGGCCACTTGGACAGTCAGTGGTTACTTCCTTTGCGCTTCCTCAACAACTTGAAAAGAGTGTTCAGAAAGTATGAATCAGTTTATTACGTTCATTATAATTTATGCACTTAGCAGAGTAGCTTATGAATCTTTATTTTTTTGCAATTCAGTGTAATTGGAAACTTTAGTTTGAATTTATATGACATTATATTTTATTCAAAAATTTTAATGCACTTAAATAATGGAATTTGTTCAAATAATTCCATTTCCGTATGGCATGACATTTAATATTAATGAGGTTATGTTTATAAATTTTTGCAAAAAATATTTTAATTCAAAGACTACTCTGATTTCTAACTAAAACAGATGTTTAAAATTATAGTTTTTGACAATTGGATGACATTTAAACCAGGGTCCCTTAATATGAACTGAGCTCTGTGTTATTTAGAGTTAAGACACGCATGTCAAATTTTCCTAGTGACATTCCATATTTTGAAACTATTTATTAGAAGGTTGGTAATCATGAAAATTGATTTAATAAATTAAACTGTCAGTATGACAATTATATAAATCTGAAATTCGGTACAATTAATACTTTATTAAAAGCTGTCGAAAAATTGATATATGTACTATAGTAGTTTTAAAAATTCTCTACAAACAGTCAATAAATGATAATATGCACATTAAAAAAAAGTTACATGCATAAAAATAAACATGACAGCATAACCTAAAATGTATAACTGACAGCTGCTGAATGTTGTCACTAAAGTAAAAAGAGAGGAAAAAGTATCTCTGTTTCAAACAGCTTAGTTTTGGCCTAGAAAGAAATAGATTTTGACATCCGTGTCCTAACTCTTAAATAACACAGTTAAAGTTTTCATTGAGGAACTCGAATTTAAACTAATGTGGTTATTAGGTTTGTTCCAACAATGATCACAGACTACTAGTTTGATACCATAAAAATGGGTCGAGCACCTAAATTTTTATTTTGACATGCTAAAATACAAAATGAGACATAACTTGGCCGACACAGTTTTCCGGTTTCAAGCTAGTCTGTAGTCACTGTTGGAACAAACCTATTATTAAATTTTGTTTGGTTGACTTTTTTCATAATGGAACAATTTATCATTAAAATCAAATATATACTCTGAATTATAATGAAAGTAAACGAACTAATAATAGTTATTTATACAAGTTGCAAAAAACAAGTGTTTTTTTCACTAGTTGTAGAAGTTGTGAAACGAGGTTTACCGAGTTGCACAAAGACAAAAAACTTTTTGTACATGTTGTATACACTACTTTTTTGCAATTTTTGTGAAGACTGAGTTGTCATTTTAGTTGACAATTAAAAAAAAAACTTTTATGTATAAATATTTATAAATTAATATTTTATTTATTTATAAATATTTTTGTAAAACACAAATACTAATTTTATAACTTGATTTAATAGTTTGAGATGTTCTATCACAAACGATTCAATGGACGGAAACTGACGTGGCTACATCATCTTTGTCAAGCCGAGCTACGTTTAGGCTACCTCAAAAAGACTTACTTCGTAACAATGCAGACTTTCCAAATGGCAATACTGCTCATGTTTGAGACTGTTGAAGCACTTACGTGTGGCGAAATACGGGATACATTACAATTGAGTAATGAACAATTCCAAAGACATGCTAGTAGCTTAGTTGAATGTAAATTTCTTCTATCAGATACAGAGGTTTGTATTTTTATTTTTTGAGTTATTTCTAATTAATGGTTTGGGGAAAATACAAATTAATATGATTTAAAATAGAGATGCACCGAAGCTTGGTTTTGCTTCGGTATTCAGCAGATTCGGCCAATTTTTAACAGATTCGGCTTTGGCCGAAGCGGATTTTAACTGAAAACTCATTATTTAGGGTTTAACAAAAAAAAAATTTAATTTTTAAAATATGTATCAGCATTTATTTAATTTTTAGCATTTCAAGCATTTATTTTCAAGTCCTGTCTAGACAATGTCGCAAAGGGAGCGTGCATATATTGTTTCGACTAGAAGTTCAACAATAAATTGAAAAATTTGCTCCTTGACTTTAGTTTGACTTTAATTGCTCCTGGAAAATGCCGAAAACCTACTTCTTATCCACCACGATCTTCTTAAATTAAATTTTAAATACTGGAATGTTTTTTTTAATGCTCTTATATTACGGTGAAGTTTTTTAATAAGCATTTTTTAATTAAGTATTTGACATGGTATTTTTTATAATGCGATGCTGTTTATTTTTTATTAATTTTGTTTGGTTATACTTTCTATTATTTTATTATAGCAAAATGCGTAGTAGGAAACGTATTTTTCGGACACCAATGTTTTTTTTTGTGACATAATTTTGTATTTAATAAAATTAATAAAAACTCAGATTTCTATTGTGCTTCGGCCGAATATTCGGTATTCGGCGATTCGGCCAAAACCCGCTTCGGTGCATTAGTAATTTAAAGTATGAAAAACCAATAGATTGATTTTATAGCGTGTATGGGCTGTTTAGTACGCTAAAACTTAGTGTTAAATTGCTAGATATAGAAATAAATGTCACGTTAGGTACTTTTTATATCTAAATAAAACAATAACAAAATATGTAACGTTCAGAAAGATTATTGATGAAGACAGAACAAAATAGAAATAACCGCTCGGAGCTGTTTAAATGAGATTCTGCATGTTCTATATCATTTCATGTATTAAAAGGCTACATTTTAATATGTGTTAAACAGTTTATATACATGTAAGAAATCTTTGGCAGATGGTCCCGGTTAGCATAATCTCATAGTCCATTTTTAACTAGAACAACCAATACTGAACAGCAGCAGTCATTCTGCTAAAATATTTTAAGCATTTTTTTTTGATAACACTTATGTTTACCAACTGTGGTTCATAAGTCAGTTAATTTAGTAGTGTTACAATCTTAATTGTATTTACAGCTTACTGACATATGAACTGGTGTTTCGGTTAACTTACGGGCCCTACCTTTAACTCTAACCTCATCAATGACCTTTGTATACATCATTTATAACCTCAAAATTAAATGAAGTGAAAATATATGTCTTGGCGAACTTGATCATCAGTCATAAATAGTTTTTGATAAAAAAATGTCAAACATTAACAGCTTGCACGGTGTGTCAATCGTGGGCCCAATCGACCGCCAGGGCAATAAAGTTCAGCCCTTTTTCTGTAAAGTTTTCAAAACTTCGAGTGCCTACGATGACTTGGCGCAAAGTTATGAATTTTTGAAATTTACCCTGCATTTTGTCGGGAGTCTTTCGTCAAATATAAAAATTTTGAAAAAACTTTTTTTATTAACTTTTTAACTAATTTTTTTAACGTTATCGTTTTTTTAACGCCGACCGACATCAGCGTTACCAGATGTGCACCATTAGGAGGTTGTCGGTCGGATTTTACACATCGTGTGTGTGTGTCGCATGCTAACTCCTATCTCCAAAAGAGCAAAAATTCGTGCACGTTGAATGCCCGTTAATTGTGGCATTGTAACGCTTCAAATAACTTTCTGATACTGATTAATTTCAACATTAGTAAAATAAAAATCAAAACATTAATTTAGGCACTTGCACATCGGGTAACGTTGTCGGCGGTTACACGTTAAAAAACATGAACGTTAATAAAAAAATGTTTTTATTAACTAAAAATTTTTCAAAATTTTTTGAATTTGGGAAAAAAAGATTCAAACTCAACCGATAATAATGTCGTCGCTGGCAGAAGAGGAAAAACACCCGACAAAATGCAGGGTAAATTTCAAAAATTCATAACTGCGCCAAAAAATTGTAGGCACTCGAAGTTCTGAAGACTTGACAGAAGAAGGACTGAACTTTATTGCCTTGGCGGTCGATAGGTCCACGATTTTTTTGGTACACCGTACAAGCTGTTAAAGTTTGACATTTCTTTAATCAAAAACATTTTTTTCTGCAGGCGGTCGCGGGGGGCAGAAAGGCCTTTACGTAACACTAGTTCACAAGCCCTTAAACTAGACACTTTAAACTTTTTAGTACTCAAAGGTTCATCCATTTTCGTCCAAAATCCGCCTAGTTATGACGGTTTGAAATTTTAAGAAAGACGGTTAAATTTTTTGAAGTGTATATTATGTAAAACTGATTTGCATAAAGTTAGTTGCATAATAGTTTTGAATTTAAGGTTAATGTAACAAAAATAATGAAAATATCGTCTGATCAAAAAGTCTTTGGATCGCAATAGCCATGGAATGTAAAAACCATCTATAGAATTATTTACTTCTACTGCCTGTAGTTTTTGTGAACTGTACAGAGCAGCCCCAATGTATCATGAGTAGCACTAATGGAGACACAGCCACTTGTGTCAAGAAAATATGCCGCGCTAACACTGCTAAACCGAGTCCCATAGTACACAGAAAATGTTAGGTTAGCTTACGCTATTATTATTGCTTGTGCTTGCAGTTATTTTAAGTATTACTTAATAACATTTATAAAAAGAACACAGAATAGAATTTATTTGAACTATTATTTATTGGCATGACAGTTGTGAAGTAAATGTCAAAAATAATAGAAATAAATAATTTCATAGATAGCTTGTTAGTTTCATGGCAACCCTGATCCAAAGACTTTTTGATCATACTATACATTTGTTTTTTTTCTGCGAATAACTTTCTAATTGTAAAACACTGTATATTTGTAATACCTATTTTTATGTTTTCTGCTTTGTTAACTGTAACGGAAGCTCAACTTACCAAATCGTTATGACTCGCTATGGAAACAACAAAATAACAGAAGCGTTATGATTCATAATGTGTTTAAGTTCTGTTACGGCAAGCAAAACTCTAACCAGCTACGACTTTTTAGATAAATACATTTTTATTTTTAAATAGTGTCAGCATAAAACCAGAACGAATGTAAAACCTAAACACTCCTTTTCAGTAGTTGATCAATTTATTTCACTTTGGCCATCATTTTAGGAGCGTTCCTTAAGCAATACGATAAATTGTTGTATAATTTTTTTTGCTACATTTTTGTTGCGCTATCTAAACCTGAAATCAAAATTAAATTCTAAAAAAAAAAAACGTATAAACAAAGGATGCACTTAGACTTGATTTGTTGAGAACATACGATAATAATTGTTAAGTGCTTACAACAAATTTTGAAACTTTTCCTCCATCTATTATAAGGCACTTATCAATCTTGTATTGTAACATACTATTTACAATCTATAGCCCCCCCCCCCCCCCATGAGTGAAACATTTGCTGACACACATTATGTTGTATTATCATGAATCGGTTATATTTGCTTTCATCATATGCTAGGTCAAATCAGATTGAAACCAGGCAAATGCAGCTTTCATCAATAATTGTGTTGTTGAGTAAAAAGTAAATTCTTCCATTACAGTAACTTACCATATCTTATTCATAAATTTGCAATGAATCCTACTTTTATAAACAATAGTTTGTTTAATTAATAAAGAAGATTACTTTGGATCATTGTGATGTTGTAGGAATTAAATTCTGAGACTACATTACGTCTTAACATGGACTATTCAAATAAACGTACAAGATTTCGAATAACCGCCGCAGTACAGAAAGAAACGCCACAGGAAGTGGAGCACACAATGAATTCAGTCGAAGAGGATCGTAAACTCTATTTGCAAGCTGCTATTGTTAGAATTATGAAATCTAGGAAGGTACTTAAACATAACGCTTTAATCCAAGAGGTTAGTATGATTTTTTTTTGGTAAACTTTATCTTGAATTTATTACATTATTCGTAAATTATCACAGGTTTGTGCTCAATCAAAAGTATCCTTTGCTCCAAGCATCCCAATGATAAAAAAATGTATAGAAGCACTTATAGATAAACAATACATAGAGAGAACTCCACATTCAAGTGAAGAATACAGTTATGTGGCATAGAATCTTGCACGTACTACGTAAAGAATACATATGTTCGCCTTTTTTATTAGAATTAATTGGTAAGTTTTTTACTCAATTAACAACTATCTCGTATACATATTATACATAAATTATAAATATATACATAAATGTAATTACTTGTCAACAAATTATGTAAATCTTAAACTTAGTTTCTTTTGATTGTTAATTAATTTATAATCTTTTTATTATGTAAAAATTAAATAAAAAGTGGAACATTACACCTTTGTTGTTTATTCAGGTAAATAATATAACTATTAACAGTATCCTAACCTTAAACATCTTAATTTTCTTCATTATTTAAATTTTTTATAACAGGCTTTAATGTTAATAATTCTGGATCAATAACTACATCATTTTGTGAACTGTTCCCAAGTTCTAGATTATTAACCATTCGTTCAGTAATATCTTCAGCCAACAAAACAGAATCGTTTATAATTCCTACATGTGTTAAATGATCATTTAATAAATTAGAATCGTGTAGCCTATTTGACTCTTCAAGAACAATGGAGTTCTCAACAATACCAGAATGGATGTGCTGAAATGCCATTTGAGGTGGAACCAGTGTAGGCCACTCTAATCCCAAAAACAGATTCGAAGTAGCTGGATTGGAAGAATCTGAGAAATTTAAAAGTGGACTATCGATTGGAGCTGAACAAGCTAAAAATTAAAAACATAATATTAACAAATAGTATGTATTTAAAACATATTTACTTGGAATATTAAGAGGTAGATTTATATTTCCAATATCTTTATGCACATTCTTTTCTTGTTTACGCCATTTAGCTCTCCTATTTTGAAACCATACTTGTACTCTGGCTTCTGTTAGTTCTATTCTTAATGCTAATTCTTCACGGAAAAAGACATCTGGATAATGTGTTTTATGAAAAGCTCGTTCAAGCTCTTCTAATTGATAATTTGAAAATGTTGTTCTGGAATAATAATATTTTATTTAAACTTTTATAATTTAAATGTATTTTTTTTTGTTACCTATATCTGCGTTGTTTCCTTTTTGTTGTAGAACACGTCAATAAATTATCATCTGAGTTATTTTTTTGTAAACTTTCTGAATAGTCTGTAAAACAACGAAAAAGTTTTTTAAAATACAAAATAACGAGTAACAGGTTTCTCTTTCAAATCCATTTAGGTAGTGGGAATAACACCAATATTAAATTAAATGGTTCTTAATCTAATATTTGTAATTGAATTTATGAATGCATAAAGGTGACGATATTAACTTACCATACGTCTGTTGAGAACAGCTTTCTTGAATGAGAGCACTCGAAGTCACCGTATTTAACAAATCATTAATTGTATAAGAACTTGGATTGCTCTGTAGTAAACCTTCATTTGTTTTTAATTGTTCATCATTTAAATTTAATTTAAGATCCATTTTTCTTTGTAAAATTCTAATTTTCTTTTTGTATATTTTTAGAAATTCACTATTTACTAATACATGTGTGTAGCATTATGTTTGTCTGTTTTGATTTAAAATGTTGAGCTTACTAGAAACCATGAACTGAATAACCTTTAACAGGAAACCTTAAAAAACTACAGGTAAACTTTCCTGCACCCCGTTTTCCAATTTCCACACACTTTTGTGGCTTCACACAATAGAAGAAAAATTATTTACTGAGGTTTGATTTTAATTTGTATTTGAAAATATTATTGCATAATCAGTTTTGTAATGCATTCTGGTTTTTTAGAATGCTTTTTAATTAATTTTTGATTAATTTACAATAAAAAGAATTTTTGATAAAATTTTTTAGAATTTTAATAGAAGACTTCAAATTGCCTTTAATTTATAATATTTGATTATAAGGATTTATTATGAAAATAAAATCTTATTAATGATAAATTTTTTAAATTGCTAATTTTTGAGGGTTTTAAAAGTATTAATTCTTACCGCAACTAGATGGCTCTCGCGAAAGTGGTTTGTTTCTAGAATAAACCTGAAGATATTTTTGTACATTCAAAAAAAATATTGTAGTAATAAATGATTTTATTAATAAAAATTATTATATAAATTGCTTTTAAATTACAAATATCGAATAATTTTAAAAGACTCATTGTATTTACAATGCCAGGTTATTAGGCCTCCTAGATGGCACTAGTGTAACAAAAAGTAGGACTCTTCAATAATAGAATTAAAAATCTTCATAACCTAACTTTGTACTGTCAAAACCAAAATATTTTTATTTTCAGTTAGACTGAACGCCCCTATTCGATACAATTTTAATGTAAATAAACACCACAATACAACTTGCATATTATCGGAATACATACCTCTTTTCAAAATGTCGCATCTACAAGGTGGAAAAGTCGATTTATCCTTAATTCAAGTAGCAGCAAGAAATAATCTGATAACATTACTGGAAAGATGTCCCGGACCAAAAGCAATCATATGGGATAATTCACTTGCAGGACCAGTTGGTTTAGTAGCGCAATATGCTGTATTAAAAGAGCATGCTGTAGTAAAGATGTATCCTTTACGTGCTGTTCCTTTACCTGAAACTGACGTGAAGCACATAATTTTTGTAACTAGGCCTAAACTCCATTTAATGGATCTCGTAGCACAAAATGTTCATAACGATTCTAAAACAAGAAGCGGTCCTAAAAAGCAGTATCATTTATTTTTTGTGCCGAGAAAAAGCTTGTTGTGCATTAAACGGTTGGAACATAGTGGTATGTTTGGGAGTTTAACTGCAATTGAAGAATTTAAGTGTGATTTTTTTCCTATTGATTCTGATTTGATTTCAATGGAATTACCAGAAGTTTATAGGTAAGTTTTGAAATTTGATGTTTTTGTGAAATGGCTAAAGTACTTTGTAAACAGGGATTACCACTTGGAGAACGATCCCAGTTGTTTATATCAAGTCGCACAGTCAATTATGCTCTTGCAAAAAATCTATGGCCCAATTCCAAGAATTTGGGGGCGAGGAGCTGCTGCGAAACAGGTTTGGGATCTTGTTACACGCCTGCAGCGAGAGAGTGTTAACAATGAAATAAAAGAACAGCAGAATTCGTGTATTGATCGACTTCTGTTAATTGATAGATCTTTGGATTTAATTTCACCATTAGCAACGCAATTAACTTATGAAGGATTAATTGATGAATTATTTGGTTAGTTGGTGCGTTTATGAATGTAGCAATTTAATGTTTACATTGATTTTAATAGGGATTAATAACACAACAGCCAATTTCCCAGCCGATAAGTTTTTAAGTAATGAAGAAAGAAGTTCAGATTCACTGACCGAGGATAAGAAGCAAATTATTTTGAATTCTGGCGACAAACTTTTTTCGGAATTAAGAGATAAGAATTTTAATGCTGTGGGTGCTTTCTTATCGAAACAAGCTAAACTAATAACATCTCAAATAGAAGACAGACATGATAAGACTGTACAAGAAATGAAATTGTTTGTGCAACGTTTGCCAACAATGCTTGCTGATAAAGAGGCTGTTGTAAGACATACGGCTATTGCAGAATGTATTAAAGAAGTAACAGATAGCTACGACTTTTTGGATTGTTTGCAGGTAAATATTCTTGGGAGAAGATATCGGATTGATTTCTGGTCTTCACGTGTTATAAAGTTTCAAGTAATAGATATTGTTCAACATTAGTGAAGTTATGTTTATAATTAGCCAGATCAAGATCTGCACTGTTTGTCGTCACTGAATTGTTTAATCGTCATTTTTTTATATATAAAATTGCATTTACTTGTTATTAGAAAATATAACCTCAAACCTGGCAACCAAAGACGTTTTTTGGAAGATTCAAGGTTCTTAAAACTAAGATTTGTTAAGAATGCATTCATATATTAACACCAACTTGTATTTTCCAAAAATTAGTTCAGGTACGCAACCCAAATAACTCTGGTTGTTGTACTGTAGGGTTATGTGGGTGTGATTTGAGGTTGGGTTATACACATTTATGTCATGCTTCAAAAGCAAGTACAATGAGGCACAAGCAATAGAAAGAAACAACCTGCACGATTGGTATTTCTATCATCATTGGTTACATACCATGGCAATGGCGAGAAGTGGTTTATCTTTTTTTTATTTATTAGATGTATAGGTTATGTCAGTCAATTTAAACAAATATTCATTTTAGAAAGTTCACCAACCCAATCTGAAACCTGGTGGGTTGTAGATCCTCATGAATGCAAACACATACACAAGCGACTTAATTAATTAACACAAAACTCTTTTAGGCTGAACAAGAATTTTTAAACTGCATAGAAGTAGATAAAGTTAGTCCATTTATAGAAGATCTAATAGCACAGAAAAAACCATTAGTTAAAGTTCTAAGATTCGTTTGTTTGCAATGTATCGCAAGCTCTGGACTCAAACCAAAGATACTGGAATATTATAAAAGAGAAATTGTCCAGGTAATTATTCCATGATCTGCATTGCGTTAATAGCTTACTTAGAATGTTCATAGGTGTATGGATTACAAGCATTACTAGCAATAACAAATTTAGAAAAAGTTGGGTTATTGAAAGTACAGTCCAGTACTAGGCAGTACACTGTTTTAAGAAAGGTATTTGTTTAATTTGAACATTATTGTAATGAATATAGTTTAAATTTGACATTATAGGCACTTCGTTTAACAATGGAAGACACTTCTGAAGTTAATCCAACTGATATCAGTTATGTGCATAGTATATATGCACCTTTAAGTATTCGATTAACGGAACAACTTTTAAAAAGTGGTGGCTGGAAACAGTTACAAGATGTTTTAGGCTTGTTACCAGGTAAATTTGTTAAAAATGTAAAAAATGTAATTTATTTATTTTCAATTACTTAGGACCAACTGTAGATGAATCTCCTTTGGTACCAAATGGATCCTTAGATGGTAGTTCAAATGCTCCAAGCATAGTGCTGGTGTTTTTTATAGGTGGTTGCACATTTGCAGAAGTAAGCTGTATGTTTTTTTTAATCAACACATTAAAATAACTTATTTTTTGTAGATATCTGCCTTGAGATTCTTATCTCAACATGAGGAACCAAATGTTGAGTTTATTATAGCAACAACAAAACTTATCAACGGTGATACATTTCTTAAAAATATTATTAATGTGGATAACGATAAATAAGGTAGGATGTATTTGCTTGTTGTCTCATTGATTATTTCTAAGTCTGTACAATTAACAATAAGAGAGCTCTGAAAGATACAGATCATACATGTCAACAGATGCAATTTTCTGGGCAATGATTTCGTTAGTATTCTAAGTGAGGTAGTATGTTCCATCTTATGTCTACTATGATCAAAAGTGTCTGTAACATTGCTGCACTAATGATGGTTGTTCAGGACACATAGAGCTAGTGAAATGCTGTTTTCAAACTGCCAGCGGTATCAAGCATTAAAATAGTGAATGTTGTATTTCTTGGGAAAGCAGAATACTATAGGTTTTATTGTTTAACTGTTTGCATTCTTTCCATTATTGATCAATTTATTGTTTAACTGTTTGCATTCTTTCCATTATTGATAAAAATAGTGTATAAGTTGTAACCTGACTTTTTGGTTCTGAACTTATTTGAGGTTAGGTTAAATGCACTTGTGTGCAATTAAGATGATTTGTGTATAAGCATTATGATAGTTTTATTTAGCCTTGCGCAAGATCTCCCTAATAAATGACATTAAGTAGAACGATAATACAAGCACTGATTTTATAGACATTAAATGTAATGTAATACTTTTATTTGTTAGTTAGGGGATTATTATCAATATCTCTCTATCTCTTAACTGATCAAAACGTAAAAAGTTGGGGAAAAACATCTCAACTTTTATAATGTCAAGTGACCTTAATTTAGGAGTTCTCTATAACAAAATGAATAATTTTAGGTTTCAAAAACTTAAATTTTCTTCTGTTTAACCACTAAATAATGAATTTTGTCAGAGTGCGATAGAAAAAAAATCAATTTTGGCCGGCCAAATACCGAATCTTTTTTGTTGCTTTGGTCAAAACCTAATGTGTTAAAAATCAGCCAAATACCAAAGCAAAATCGGTGCATCTTTAGTTGCTATGTACCAATTTAACTGATTGAACAGACTTGTAAATATAATCATTAATATCTTGGGAGTTGTGCATTTCCCTCCAAAAGTAATGTATCTGAATTTTTTTCAGACAATGTTCACAATATGTGCAGTCGTTTGTACATTCCAATTCTTCTATATTGCATTACAGCTTCTAATTATGAAAGAAACTGCGATGAAAGTGATTATCAGGACTGTTTAATAATAAACGCAGATGCAATCTTAACCATTTTAATTGACACAAAATATTTATAAATAACGTATATATGTACAGATATATTTAAACAATAAAAGTACATTTAAAATTATATAATACTTTTATATCATGACAAATACCTATCCACATAGTGAATAATTTCAAAACCAACTTCAACCATAATAAGAATAATAATCATCCATTCCAAACGTATATGATGTTTATCACTTAAATGTGTTGATAATAATTCGATTAACTCAACGCAGTGATTTAATTTTTCATTCATAACCTAAAAATGTAATCATTAAAATAGTATATTGTGTTACAAATGCAGAAAGTGCCAATTTCTCACGAGTGTGAAATTGGCGTTTTTGCACACATTACACACTATACTTTATCTACGACAACAAAAAAAGTAATAAACCACCAAAAGCTAAGAAAAATATTTAACCTTGAATTTATATATTCACATTCATATTTTTTACGTTGAAATCTCTGACAATAAATTAAGAGATGTAATGTGAGCCGCTTCCACGATGTTTAGAGTTGTACAAGTGTACACCCCATTTCCCCATCATGATTCACTAATGATACATCGAGAATTTCAAAAACGACAGAAGTAAATATTAAGTTTTTAAAGACAATAGTAATAATATGTTTACAATCTGTATAATTTCAGTCAATCCACTATTTAGTACTTACAGCTAAATAATCATGCGTATGTACTCCTTTTCAAAAAGTAATTTTTATATAAACAATCACAATTCAATTATCAAGGTTATTAACATTTGCGAAATGTCAAAATATTCTCGCGTTCCCAGGTATTGTGATGAAAAGCTATGTAGCTTTAAAATTTAGATGGCGCTTGCACTTGGTGAATAATTATGTAACAAATTATAAAAGCTTTTATGATTTTTATTGCAATTTAGCAATAATAACGAATAATATTATATTATCAATTATATAATAATGTAAAAAATTAATCAATTTTACGTTAATTGAAATAAATTTTTTTAATAATTTCTTATAATGAGAATAACCAACTCATGTCAAAAGACAGCTACGTTGCTTAACGTAGAGGCCTAGCTTAGCAATCAGACGGTACAGAGTTCGATTCCCCTTGAATAATTTTTCTAGATGGATTTGCATTCAAAATATAATTTAATGTAAAACAATAATTAAAATAAATTAACCTTTAACTAAAATTTATAACATTTTTTATTTTAAATAATTAATAATATTATAATATTGCAAGTGCTGCCATCTATAGCGTTTTAACAGAACTACTGATCGTTAGAAATCATTCCTCACGGTCTTTACCGTCGAGTTTGGAGATTGTTTGCAATTGGTCGTTTTCATGGTTACTAGATTGTGCGGAATGTGTAACTTTCTATGGTGGTCGTAGATAAAAGATATTTATATATAATCACTTCAAGATTCAGTAAGATATACAAAAAAAACTTTTAGTTAATAGGTTATGTTTACAGTTCATGTGCGTGCATAAGCAACTCTGATGAAGTTTTTATTGAATCTCACCGTCTTTATAGTACTTACTTTAGTTCGTCTTCCTATGCTAAAATATGAACACATCTGAATATAAAGAGTTTCAAGTTGTTCACGGTCCCAATAAAAATCTGGTGTATCTAATAAGTCTGAACTTAAATTAATTAGATGTCGCAGAGCGAATAATTCCCCATGTTTTCTTAAAACCTCTTCTCTACTCATTTTTATTTTTGTACCTCTTTTCAAATCTTCAGTTACATATTCAATAGTGTCTATATATTTTTCTAATGATGCTTCCCAAATACCTAATTTTACTGATAATGCCATTGTATTTGAAAATGTATACTTCTCTAAAGTATTATCTTGTGGACTTATTAGAATTTCCCCACTAGACTCCAAGGCAGCAGGTTTCCTATAAGTTTTATAATCGGTTATAATGGCAACATTAAACATTTCAAATTTACCCTTCAATCTGATGTTTGTAATTCATCAATTCTACCTCACCTTGCACTAATCTTTCTGAATAACTGTCCTGTTCATATTGTTTTAGAAAACTAAGGACATTGCTGCTTTCGAGCTCTGAAATGTTCCACAAAACAATACTGCCTTCTCTAAAAAAAAATATCTCGCGTGGTTCTGTGCCTACTTGATATCTTGCAATTGCATGCACTACATCAGGATTATTGTCTATACTTTTTGGTCGATACAAATCTTGTTTTATTAAACCTTCAGTGAGTTTATCTAAATTATATTCTTCTGCAGTTGAAAATGCAACAACGTTGTAAAGGCCTGGTTGTTTTGGTTCGTCATCTTCTAAAGTGCGCTTTTTACGAACTGGTCTTTTCTTGATTTGCAACGATGATATATTCTCCTGGATGCCTTGCATGGATTTGTTAGGGGAAATAGACAAATTTCTTAATTGACTGAAATTGCACAATATTGAAGGTTTGTGTCGTAGAAGATGTTTTGCAGAAATATATGGAGATATAGGTTGATGGAATGAAATGCGAAGACTTACAAATGATGGTAAGTTTTTAGTATTCAAGTTTCGATGAGTAATATTAAAATGCACATTGTTGGTTAATGTTAATTTTAGAACTCTATAGAAACGCGACATTTCCTTGGTTATGGTTGTATTTTTATTAATAACAAGATTATAAACGTAATATAAAGCAATAAGTGATAAAAAACCGATTTCAAACACGTTTTTCCATTAGTCTTTTTAAAAAGTTCAAAAATATTTTTAAGGTTATGTACATGTAGTGGTTATAGTAACAGTGACGGTACAATAAGGGAATGGTGCTTTCTACTGGCGGTGAGTATATTATGGCAATGTGTATTAAAAATTGTAGAATCCTCTGAATTTTCTGAATATTACCATTTTTATATTAATCGACATGTGTTAATTAGTTAAACATTCTGTGACCTATATTAAGGATGTTTGGGAGGTACAATCGGAGGCAAAAGTACTGAAAATTAGAAATTCATATATATATATAATAGAAACACATTACGAAGTAAATTAATAGTTACAATGCTAAAAACGAATATATTATTTAAAAGAAAAGAGGAATTTTTACTAATAATTGAATGAAATAGAAAATAACGAATAATATGGAAAAATTTTAAATAACTTTTGGCAGTGAATATGCCTTGATTTTAACTTTTCGGCAAAAACATATTTGATTTAAATCTTTATCAATTATGAACATATAATTATTAATTATGCTTGAGTATAAATTAAAACATTAAAATATTGTTTATTTTTTATAATTGTAAATGATAAATATGTTTAATATTAATAATTCGACGTTCAATAAAATATAGAAAACGTGACAACAACGTTGATTTTATAAGTTGGTAGCATAAGTATATCTTTCTCTTACATAATTAAGAGAGAAAAATCTTTGGGCATCAGTCAGCAGTTGGTTGCAGTTATAGACGTATTTAAACTAGATGGACGGAGCTATTTAGGTATTTTCTGAAGCCTGCATGGTTTGTTTACACATAGCACGAAACGATATTCGTGCTCCGAACGTAGCCGAATCTCATCCTAGTGCTTAGTGGTTTACTCGCCGCGACACGAATGTTCCATCTTGGCTCATTCGTTTTCTGTGTGTTTTGTTTTTTAATGTATTGTGACTATTTTAATTTAAATAATGGTGCGACAATGTGTTTTTTGTACTTTGCGTTCACAATGGGCTCATTGTGACACCGAAAACGATTTCATAATAGAGGCTATTATAACATCGTTTTTGGAGACTATTTGTTTTGTAAGATTGGTAACATTTGTTTTATATTACATATAAACACATTTAATCTTGACACATTCTAACCTCACAAAACGCGAAAAGTCATTTTATAGTGTTACCACATGTTAAACGCAAAAATCAGTAGATTGTAATGCAATGCTTTTAATAGCTTGAATTTACAATTTCTATAAAATTAATGGCGCAAAGTACAAAAAATAGTATATTATACTTGTTTTATAAGACGTATTGTAGCACTCGTTCCTTTAGAACACTCCTCGCTTCTCTCGTCGTGTCCCAAACAACTCGTGCTGCAATAGACCGTCTTATACAACTCGTATAATAATATACTATTGTGCAAAAGATACGATATGAAGGAAAATCAAATATCATTTCACAAGTACCTAAATTCTAAATTATGATAAAGCTAGGTTATGTCACATGTTTTGTATGTCAGTGCTGTAACACCTGACGGGGGCACATAAACATGTTAAATATGTTAGAAACAGAAGAGACCTTATCTCAATTGCATTGCAAGCAAGGGAAGAATTCAAAAATTTAATAAAGGCCTCGCCCTTTTTAATGAAAATATGTGAAACAGAGGAAAAAGTCTTTAGGTTACATCAAAATATTGAATCTTTTTCTAAGCTACAACAATCTAATTAACAAGTTAATACTTCAGACAATATCCCAATTATCTTCATCTTTGTCAGATTACTGTGGTGATCATCTTTATAATTCTGAAGTAATAGATAACTATGCTACTCAATTAGTTAAACATATACTAAAAAAATATTTTACAATTCATATACATCGTGAAACTACCCAAAAAACTGGATATGTCCTGGCATAACAGAGTTACAAGCATGTTAAAATTTAAAAATGAATAACTTAGAACTTAAGAACTTATTATTAATTAATAGTAAATAAGGTTTATACTAACTATTATATTAAGATGGCAGATTTTTAAAATTTTTTGATTCCTTACCAGAGATGTCGCATCGTTCGTTTTAGCTCCATTGCAAGGAGGCGGCATAAAATCAAATTGTTTCGTCAAATTTGCCGCACAAATGGGAATAGAGATTATAGAAAATAGTTTTGATATTGTGGAGATTTGCACGTGAATATAAAATATCAAGTAGCGGCATAACAGAGTCTAACTTTCTAATGTTTTTACAAATTGATAATAACCACGACCTCCTCGATTTCGACGTTTGACGATAAGACGTCAAACGAAACGTCAAATCAAGGAGGTCGTGATAATAACAATTAAATTGTTTCGCATCATTTCCATATTTTATCCAAGGTTCATAAATGTCTAAGCAAGCTTAGAAAAGTAGGTCGTCTCATACATTTCGACTATTGAATAGGCATGAAAATGGCGGCAAATTTAAAATTAACGCGTATTGTAATGCTATGATATGCTACGACTTTTTATTTTGTTCATTAAAAGCGAAAAAATAAAATACCTTCAAAACAACTGTTAGATACAGAACAGTACACTTGATGTTTCCTTTTTATCAAGAAGTATACAAATTTATTTAGAAACTTCTTAAAAAACAAAACTAATTTCAAGATGTATTTGACGTGAAAACACTACGCATTTATACTAGGTTTATCCAACACCTCTTTATAAACACCATGTTTTCTGTGGCCATTATAAATAAGGAAAGTGATTGTTTACTCTTTTGTTACACTATAACCCATCCATTTTCCGGTTATTTATAATAAGAAATAGTTATTTAAAACATATAGATATTTGGTAATCTTTTAGTTTTGGGTTCCCCAATGGGCATTGATCATAACAAGTATGTCTAATAAAGTCGCTGGGATTGATTACTACGCTGTTGTCAGTTCTACTTTCTCTATCCTAAAAAAATTATTAATTCATAGTTTATAAAAGAAATTCTGTATTGACTAAATTATAGGGTAAAATGCTTGTTATAATGTGATAGATATAATATCATCAGATATAAAATTCAGATGTTAATAAGCATCTCTCCTGATAATATAGAAAATGTTAAACATTATATTTAAAGTAGAACCAACAACAGTGTAAGAGTGATTGGCACGATTTTATTACACATAGCAGTTGTTTATGCGCTCTTAACCTAAAAGAAGAAACTCAAACACAAATTATTTTTCATTCGTAAAACCAAGGAATGTCAAACTAGCAACTACTTTTTTACTTTCAAAGCCACCTACTATTACATGTACCATCATGAAATAATACATTTGTAATGTATGTAGAAAATCTTCAATAATTATGTTTTTATGAAATATAATAAGGTGTCGGATAAAATTTTCTATGGCACAATCCACTCAGAAAATTGTATAGTTGACTAATTTTGAACTCGTTATAAAAGGTGCTTAGATAAGTGAATGTGCAGACAATGGAAACATATTTAAAAATTATAATTTCTTTATTAACTGTACTAATGTAAGTAGCAATAGATAATTTACAAACAATATCTATTTATGCAGGACATAATCACGCCGAATACCCCGCGCGCATATAAAACAGCCTGATTAAATTTGACGATTTTTTGTTAAAATGTCTTGTTCTAAAAAAATAATAATAATAGTCCCCTTTCACAGGCCATGAAGGCCCATTAAAGAAATACGTCTTGAAAATCTTTCCGCCTAAAATTTTGTTGCTCGGATAAATCTACTAAATCTACTATTTCTGAGCAAAACATTCTGACACAAATCGTCAAAATTTATTCGGCTATTTTGCATGCACTTGGGATATTACTGTTGATAATATTTACATACAGGGAATGTTATGTTTAATTTTTAATGCACAATCATTGCAAGTTATCAATGGCATATGTACTTTCTTTCAACAAAAAACTAAATATTTTGTCAACTTGGGGCAATTTTTTACAAATGCGCAGCACAAGGTACATACGTAGCCAATAGGTTGAGTTCTCGTATTCTGGCTTGCACACCCGAGTACTGTCCTGACATATTGGCAGCGTTGTCATAACTCTAGCCACGGCAGTTTGCAAGGTCAATTCCCATTACGTTCAAAAAGGCACAAAAAGCATCAACAAGCTGTTGGCCTATATGACCTGTGTTCGGCAAAAATATCAGGAATCATTCCACTGGGTGACCAAATTTTATTGACGTATCTAAAAACAACAGTTACTTGGTCGATGTGGCTGATATCAGGTATTGAATCGATTATTATCGAATAATATTTAGCATTTTTATTTCATCTACAATTTTATTCCATACTTGTTGTACCATCTGAACGATTAATTCATCGATAATGTGATGGGAAAGGTAGGAAGGAATACGTAGGAATATGTCGAATTTGGCGATTAACTTTATTACGCCCAAGAAATTTCTATTCGACACGTTGCCAATTGTTTCCCTATGTCCGCGTATTGCTAGGCCACGTGAGGGCAACATTTTGATCGTTTCTACAACCCTCAGTAACACAATGCGCCAGTAAAGGACTTCGTTGGCAAGTTGCTCTATCAAAAGACTGTCAATGCGGCTGAAAATTCTCCCACCGGCAATGAAGGCGGACACGCATTGACGGTGTTCTGGACTAGTTTCATGATCGTCAATTCTTTTGGGATTCCTCCAGTCACTAAATCCAACTGTAGCAAATTTTGTGGAGCCCCCATAAAGTTTACACACAGCACAAAATACAGCTCCAGTTGATTTTGAATAGATTAACCAAACTCGCTTGCATGTTTCCCTATTGGGATGACGTCTTGAGAACAGAGACTTTGTGCAATGTCTTGTTGTACCATCAGCATACTTTCGCGTTGATTGCAAAAAGTCACTGTCATCATTTTGATTTAGTATAGATAGAGCTATTTTATCTCAAACAGCCTCTGTGATCGGAAGCTCTAGAAAGAAGATGAACCTGATCCAGCTAAATGGAAATTTAGCTGGATCAGGTTCATCTTCTTTCTAGAGCTTTCCTGTGTGCACTTAATAAGAAGAGTGGTGAAATTAGACCAATTGCTGTGGGAAATACTTTCAGAAGACTTGCCGCTAAAGTTGTGTGTATGAATACTCAAGAAAAACTAGGGTAATATTTTAGACCGAAACAACTGGGGTTTGCTAAAAAAGGAGGTTGTAAAGCAGTTGTACACGCACTCCGTACCTATATTTCTGAAAATAAAAACACCAATAAAATCATCCTAAAGGTTGCTTTTGTTAACCCTTTTAATTCAGTCGAGAGAGACATAATGTTGGATGAAATTTTACAACATGTACCTAAATTTGTACCCATTCATGTTCCAGTGTTACGCTGAGCCATCCTTGCTTTTCTTCGGAAAAGACACCATTCTGCACTGGGAGGTCAGCAGGGACACTCGGCTGGTCCGATGGCATTCGGTTTAGCTATTCAATCTATAATTGAGTGTCTTAAATCTGAATTTAATACCTGGTATTTAGATGACGTAACACTGGGAGATTTACCTCAAGATGTCTTGTCGGACTTTCAACTCATAATTGAACATTGCAAACTGTTAGGATTGAAAATAGACCCGTCAAAGTGCGAGATTTACTTTTGTCCTGGTAAGGATGACACGATCAAAAGGGAATTCAAAGAAAATATCAACTGAAATAAAACTATTATCTGACGATACCCTTTGTTTCTTAGGGGCTTCAATTCAGAAACCTGCCTGTCAGCCACTACTAGCTAGCAAAATTGAGGAACTTGAGGTTTTGTTCACGCGTCTAAAAAAAATTAAATAATCACGTGGCGTATTTTTTACTCTGTAATTGCTTTGCAATCCCTAAATTAACCTACCTTTTCCGAACTGTTTGCAGCATTCCTGACACTATTTGTGAAATCGATACACACAGTGCCAACGTCAATCTGGACGGAACGCAATGGAAATAGATTCTTTACCAATTGGCTTCGGAGTAATTGGTGTTCGTAAAGTAGCAAATATTGTTTTCCCAGCCTTTCTTGCTTTGTGAAATGCGACTTTTAATTTGGTCGAACTGATGTTACCGAATATACCCACCGACCAACTAAAAAATCACGTACTACAAGGATGATTTGGAATAATAGAAACTTAAATGCCCTGACGAGGCTACTCTTATTCCAGTTGTCCCTTTCTTTCAGAATAATTGGGATCTCATGAATATTAAAACTACCCGTTCAACTTTTAATTTTGAAAATAAAATTCATAAGGCTAGATATTTAGCTTCTTGTGAAAATGAATCCGGTGCATGGTTCAACGTCATCCACTCAAAAGCTATTGGAACATTACTAGCTAACAATGCTTTCCGAATATCTGGTGCCTTTTAGGGCTTGAATGTAACATACGTATGTTCCGCACACATGTATTTGTGGATCAGAACTAGGTAGTCAAGGTACCCATGGACTTAATTACTCCAAAAGTACTAGTCGACAAGCCCCTCATTTCAACCTTAAATATTTTAAAAAGTAGCTTGGCATCAGTCGAATTTCCTACTGTCCTGGCACCAACTGGACTTACAACGGACGAGGGAAAGAGACCTGATGGAATGACTCTTATTCCATGGATAAATTCTTATTTGGGATAGCACATGCAGTGATACCTAAGCTCCATCATATTTAAATTTTTCCTTCATATCAGCTAGAAAAGTTGCAGCTAATGTAGCTTTGAAGAAGTTAAATAAGTATAAGAATATAATAAATCAAAACTATTATTTCGTGCCATTTGCAGTGGAAACTATGAGCCCTTTGAGCATAGAAGCTTTAGATTTTGTGGATTATATCGGAAGACAGCTGGCTACAATTTTAAGAGAACTGCGCCTGAAGCCTACCTAATTCAGAAAATAAGCATTGCAATTCAAAGAGGGAACGCGGCTTGGGAACATTTCCTCCTTCGGTGGCTATGGAGGAAATTTTTTATTTACTTTAATTTCACGCAGTAATTTGTTAAAGCAGTTATTTATTATTTTTTATTTGGAAAAAGTAGTCATGTAACATTTAAATATTCAGTTATAAGTAATTATTAAAAAATCAAAATATTGAATTTTTAACATTTACAATATTTACATATATCTAAAATTCAATTAAACATAGTAAGCGTGTGTCAATGCTACTATTATTAGTTTATTTTTCTGTGTGTGTTGTGTTTATTGTAAAATGTGCGATGTGGAGCAAACCTGACACAAACTTTAATAAAGAAAAAATTACTACATGCATTTTGTTACGTAAATTTAATAAAAAGTTGTATAAAAATTATAATTTCGTAGGTGTATATTATATTAATATGATCGTCTTTACATAAAATGAATGCCTATTATCAAATTAATATTAGATTTTCACTACTTTTGTGCATTGCTATTATTAAACCTAAGATTTATTATAAACGGAATGTCAAATCTGGTAACTTCCAATGTGGCCAACATTACTGGTGCTTTTACTCATTATTTAGAATGATATAAGTCGCTATTAGAAAGTAATATTGAGTAAAAGAATTTAAATTTTCATCATCAAATATTATACTGTTAAATTCTGAAGACTTTGTCTGCAATGCATTATGATTTTAACCGTTGTTTGTTGTTATGGAGAAATAGCATGCAAATCGGCCACCTTAAACACTTGTATTAATTAAGTATAGTATAAGTATTATAATTATGTAATTATAATAAATTCTATACAAATACATCTGTGTTTTTGTCATGTAGTAGTGCAAATGAGTATTAGGAACATTTATATCCAGCAGAAGATTAAGTCTAAAACTAAGCACTTCAGTGGATTACGAACCACCTTACTACAACAAAAAGGATAAATTGCTTTCATTGAAGAACTCAGAAAGCTGTAGCTGCAACTATGTTAGCTTTAAATATTGTAATATTTATTGACTCCTAACAACAAGTGAATAGGGGTCAATTTCTCAACTTTACAGATTTTGCTGACTCATTAATTCATTCATTTATACAATTTCCAAAACTCAAGGAATGGGCAACAATGGTTTTTTTTGAAGCAGGTAACTCATAAACTTATTTAATTTAACACAAGTTTATTCTAATTAAACTTGTACTAAACTATTGTAATTATTGTTAAGCGCCAGAGCAAGCAGGAGCTACCTTCTATTACCTATACCAAATAGGTAGTAGAACTTACTGTTATCCTTGTTTTACTTTATTATAGTCTTAACTAAATTATGTTTACAAAAACCAAAAAGGTAGCAATTAGCTGTAGGAAATAACTAAATACCGGCTTCATGCTACCATAGTAGTTTAGGACAAATAATGTGTGGATATGTAGTTGGGATTTTATTTGATTTACATTTGTAGTAATTATAACTACTAACGCAAATTACGACTTTATAGGCATCATTTGTAGTTTACATTATTGGTATTTCAGAATTGAAGCTCATATGCTCATAGTGGATATTGGATCTGTCTGGAATGTACAAGCCCCTTTTTAACAGCAAGCCACTGCGCTCGACGAAAACTATAGCTCTCAGCTGAGTACAGTGATGCAGCATTTTCTTACACACCAATTAATTTATCGAGTAAAAACCAGATCTTCGGTTTGTTTATAATTCTTTTCTCAAGAACCGTTTAGTGAATGTTTATAAAACTATGCAAAATCGGTTCTATGGAGTTCAAGTTACGTAATTTAAAAATCTGGGACGCTTGGTAGCTTTTTTTCCTGTAATTGAAATGACTTTATTCTATTATGTGAGCGAATCTCCATAAGATCACATGTAAAATTACAGTTACTTTAAATTGCAATAACTTTTAAACGGCTAAGTCGATCGGATTGAAATTTTCACTGTAGTTTTAGCATTAAATGAGAAAAATTATACTAAATTTTTGTTCGCTTCGTAGCATTTTGACATACCTCCTAAACATCCTTAATGTAATGTAATCTTACAAGGCATTTATGAACATTGAATGAAATTGATCAGATTACTGTTTCTGTCTTTTTCGTTTTAATGCCAATACAAATGACAGAAATAGTACTTAACTTAATTAACTCAGTTTAATTTTTGTAAAGACTTACCTATATTGAATTTTTGCGCTACGACTTCTTTTTGTTCCCTAGTCTCCACTTTACTGTCATAGCAAGCTTGACTTACCAAATCCTTGTAGTTGCTATAAAAACAGCAAAATAATAGAACTGTTATGATTCATAGTGTCTAGGTGTTGTTGTCGCAAATAAAACTCTGACCGACTATGTACTGAATGCGTAAAACATTGTATGTTAATATTATCTTATTAGTGTGTTTGATTAATTCAAAGCAAGTACTGCAGGTTTGATTGGTTCTTTTAAACTCGTTGCTAAAATCTATCTAATCAGATTACCCAACCGCATGTCAATTCGACAATGTGATTTACGCTTTATGCAACCGCACATGACGAATATTTTAATATCAATGTTCTCATCTGCAGTTTCTTTTTACTTAAAGTGAAAGCTGTGGAATCAATTAATTAAATTCTTGAATGTTAATGGTTTAATTAAGGGAATTGGCAATTGCCTCCACAAGGAAAATAAATATTTCTCCAAGTAGATGAAAAAATAATTGCTAAAATATAAAAATCATTGAAGTGTCTTCTTGATAAACAAAAAATCAGAATAACTAATTAAGAATGTTAAATTCTTGCAGCAAAAAGTAATAATTAATCAAAAAATAAAGAAAATCGCTCAAGATCCTCTAGCACTACTCGCTGTACGCTGTGCACGCGTTGACTACTCGCCATTCAAGATGATGGTTCTCTTTTTTTGAAAATAAGTTATCCACACGCATTGTTTTGTCCATCAAGCAGAATGGAAATAAAACAGTTGAAAACATAAATTCTACAGGAACTCTATTAAATTTAACATTGGAAGGCCATCTAACAGTTTTAGATAAAACCATTTGCATAGTTGACACTCATATTTATTGGCAATAATAAATATTAGATTGCTTTATATGCATTGACCAATTTCTCGATAATTTTGCAAGTAGGATTTCATAGTAATAACATTTATAATTTCTATGTAAATTAAGGAGGATACAGCGAAATGTAAAAATGTAGAGAATGACGTGAAATTTAAACCTCGAGTTCTTTGACACTTATTCTATTCGGTAACTTTTTTTTATAATTTTCTTGTGTACCATTACCGAGAAAAATGGAAAATAAAATCCAGAATTTAACATGGGCTCTTATGGAGACCATCTAACCTTTAGCAGTTTTAACGAAAAATTATGATGAAGAAATGTAGGGAATCTGATAAAAAACTAAAATGACATACTCTCATATTCGAAGAACAATTCTGCCCAATAGTTTTGAAATCTTGTGTCTAGTTAATGCACAATAATAATTTAAAGTAAACAAAACAAGAATTTTTCACTACATATGTGGAAAGACAGCAGAGATGTGACAACACCTCATAGCGCGCGAATTCAAATAACAGAACAGAAAAATGACATATAATGACTGTTATAATAATCTATATTTTATTGTATTAACTAATAATCATATATGTTATTAATCAAATTATGTTGAACAATTCAGTCTTCTGCGTTAATAATATCAGAATACAAATTTTAATTCGACGGAAATATTGCAAAATGTAAAATTACCTTTTGCAATGTGATGAATACAATTTATCATCACAATCAGAATATCCACGAAATCAGTAATACAAACATACTAATTTTAAAAATATATGTATTAAACCTCAACAACTTTTTATGTATTTCTTGTATCTGCTTAGCAGATTGTAATCTTTAGACTATACAAAAGTTAAAAAATAGAATATTCCCATCTGTAATTGCATACAAAATTACGAAACATTCATCATGTTTCCACTTATATTTTGGGATTGACATTTGGAGGTTAGGATGTCAACTCAATCGAAAGCTGAAACCTAACACTGCTACCAACAAAATCGATTGATTTCTTTGAGGTGTTGCCACGATTCTTAACCTATTTACATTTACATTTACACTTTCAACAATTAAACAAATGCACTCCAATTGACTTAAATTATTTTAATATATACAAATAATTAATAAATGCATTATAGGCATTCATAATAAAATGATTTTGTTCAGTTTTAAGAATGTTAATTTATTTTTTTATCGATTGGTATTTCTTGTTAGAGCCTATGTAAAAGCATAGGAGATATCCCCTTGCCCTTCACCCCGCAAAGATCCGCTGTAACCTCCTTAAACAAAATGTCTTCGATATGCTGTAGGTGATTATGCAGGCAACCAATGAGATTCATGCTTTAGATGTAATATAACCTTCTAACTTTTCTATTTGACAATTATCCTAACGCATAATCAGTTTTTATAAAATTCCGCTAGAATGCAGATCAGTCTTTGGTACGTCCTAATTAGGGCATCCGGATTCAGAATCCCGAGTATTTTTCAAGCTCATTAATCCTGGGATTATAACATTAAACGTTAACTTTTTACACGAAAATCAGTGTAAAAAATAGTCACTTTTTGTATGATCGTAGATAAAATTTATTAGAGAAATTTTTGTTAAGTTTTTGGAGAGTTTGAAAATTCTAATTCTGCATTTGTATTTCAAATTTACAACCTAAATACGTTTGACGTTTTAAGAACAGTTGTCCAACAGTGATATCAACTTTAAAAAAACAAATGCTACTATTTCCAGTATTTCTAGCAAAATACATTTGAACAAGCAAATAGAAAAAATAGTATAAAGTATTCGTTTCATAAGACATTTTACCACTGGTCCTTTAGAAAACTCCCTGCTACGTGTCGTCTTCTAAGCTTAGACGTGTGTGCTAAAAATGTGTCTTAAGGTGCATACAGACCGCCGCCCGAAGCGGCGCCAAACGTTCGCAAATGTTTTCGAGCAACGTGCAGTAAAGACATCCACACTGCTGCAACATATACAAATTTGTTCGTGTTTGTAAAGGTTCCAGTTTTATTTTTAAAGCAACTTGCTATTACTTATTTTCCATTTTAATTATTATTGCCAATCTGTCATGAACGAGGAAGATGTAAAAGACGTTTCACTCATTCATTGTTATTATTGATAATAAATTAATAATGCACATTATCTAAATAGTTCTCCCGTGACAAGCGTAGTAAAGAAATAGTTTAATAATAATAAAACAGCAATGCACCACACCCACGAACAAAACACGTCCTAACTAGATTTGTTTAGCATTGTTGATTGCAGCAACAAATTTCTTTTGATGTACCGACAGTAAGTTGAACCTGTTTGCGTGAGCGCGAAGTAGCACGTTTGTGCGCGGTTTGCCGTCCTAACTGACTATATCTGCAACGGTTGGTGCGGTTTGGCGCGACGGTCTGTATGCACCTTTATGAAACTAATTCTTTAATATACTATTATACCTTTATAAATGTTTTGCCAAGAACTAATCTCAGATTTTTGGCACTTCCACATCCAAGAAGATCCAATCCACTTTGGTGCTATGTTCAATGTTGTAAGTTGTAATAAATTATCATTCTTACGTTACTATAATATCGAAGGAACATACCAAGAAATACGAAATTAAAAATGCAGAAAAATATATTTTAATATTTTCAACAAAAATAGTGTTAGTTACAACAATGAGACCTATGCTTGGAACTACATTAACCTATGTTTTACATAATACTCTCTTTGTAAATATCTATTGTGATGGTAAACAAATATAATACTCTGTTATACTTACTACTTTAACAAATAATATACAAAAAAATTAAGTATACTAATAATAATTAACAATGCACAAATTGCTCTTTAAAATTATAGTACCTTTTTCACAAAAAGTATATGTTTAAAACATTACGTATAATAATATCACTGTACAATTAAGTATGAAAAGAATACTGTATTTAATAATTATATTAACAAGAAATGTATAGTTAAAAAATATTTAATGTGGTCCACTGAATGCACATTTATTGTCTGATTTATGCCCTCTATCATATGATTTAATTAAACAATCAACAAGAAAATTACTAAAATGTGTACGTAATAAAAATGCGTTTATAATTTATAATTTAAATAAGGCACAAAAAAATCAGAACTAATTTTAAAGTTACTTTGACCAAGCCAGCGGATCCGTTTCTAAATCTTTCCGAGATAATCTCTTTCCTTGACTAACATGTTCAGCATACTTAGAAACAATAGGATCTCTTCCACAACTAGAAATTGCCACAACCTCATCCCCTTTTAAATAAAATGCAACAAAATCAAGTTCTTTTGGATCTCCATCGTAAACAATCTCATCGTATCTTCCATGCCCAGCATACCGAATTCCTTTTCCAAACAGCATGGTCCAAAAGTACGGCACAGCCTTTAAAGGCTGCTGCTTATTTAACATATTTAAAGCAGCCATTTTCCCATGATATTGAGCAAGTCCATAATGACCAATTGCAGCTTTCATATTGTCACGTGCCCAAACAGGTGCATAAGCAATATCACCACCAGCAAAAACATTCGAAATATTCGTTTGGAGATATTCGTTCACTTCTACAGAACCATCTTTTCCTAATAAAATTCCCGAACCTTTCAAGAATTCTGTATTTAACGTACTTCCAACACCCATAATAACAATGTCTGCTTTTAACGTTGTACCATCGACAAGTTCTACGCTTTCGACAGCTCCATTTCCATTATCTACACAACGAGTCAAACCACTTTTTGTAACAAAATGTACACCTTTATCTTCAAACATTTTCATTACTCCTGCACCCACTTCCAGTCCCATCGACGCTTGGAATGGAACGGAATCTTTACTTACAACCGTGACTTTTTCAACTTTGTTAACACAATAAGCGGCAGCTTCCATTCCGATGAAACTTGAACCTAATACCACTACATGTTTGTCGGGACTTAGTTGGGATTGCGTATACACGGCGTGGTCGTAGTCTCTTAGGACAAGGACATTCTTAAGGTCTGCACCTGCAACAGAAGCAAAAGTAAAAACTAAGAACTGCAAGATTAGAAGGTAGAAAAGGCCTGTATACATAAACTCATACTAATGTGTAGCATTACTATACATGACACTCGTAAGGATTCTCAATTTTTAAATTTTTGATTGGGCTCAAAACATATTACAAGACAGAATATTACAGAAAAAACGATGTAGTAATGTTTTGTTCCTTGCAACTTTGAACTTGCTGTATTTTTCTTGTGATGTTTTCACTAAATATAGAAAGTGCATGATGTCATAACTATTTTAAAGAAATCTTAAAGAGTCTTCAGTATTCTTCGATTCACAAACCTACAATGTCAAGAAATGCAATTTTTTTTTACAAATTTTTATTGTATGGATATTGTAACGGTATATTTTTATCAGTCCTGAATAAATGTAATTTTGTCTACATATTTACTAAAAATATTGAGTCCGGTTCTGCAAATTTGTGTTCTTAAAAATATAAACTCGTGTCAGCATTTGGTACAAATAATCCTATAAAAATTATTTTAAAAAAGCTTGTGTTTCAAACCTTCTTAGAATTATAAAAAACATTTGGGTAATAAATTACTTCTTTCTGTATTTTATTTATGCACGTGTATATTGGCTAAAATAGCTTCTTTGTTAAAATCCTGGAAACTATTAAATATAGTTCGTGATAAACCTAATTTTGTTCAGTTCCCATAGATATTGTAGTTTGGCGTTCCGTAAAAATATTATAAGGCAAACCACCTTTATCTAATTTTATGTTTGCTACGTGTTAAAAATCTCTTTTGGTTACTTACATATGCGCTTAAAAACAACTTGATGTGTTTGCTAGATTAAAATAACATCTGTGTGCACAATTCGTCCGCGGAAACACAAACACTGCGTAGTCTCTGGTCTTTTAGGGTCAAAATCTAATAGTGGAATTAAGAAAACTTCCTCTATCGACTACACGTGGACTCCATAGTCCTGATTTCTTCAGATCGGAACAGGCCCTTTTTTTTATTGGTGTATGCAGAATTGCACCCTCCAGAATACTCAGTATATAATAAAATAACCTGCAGTTTTTAAAAAAGGACACTTCAGTTTTGATCTTTAGAGAGTATAGTTGCAGAGAGTCCAGCTAAAGTTTTTTTCGCGCCAGCGTACCTCGTGCATCGGCGGGGCATAATTTTAATCCCGTCAAGTGAATTTAGTAATTTTCCGTTTGATTATGTTGTGATTACCGTCGGATAAAAAAATAACAAATTAATTAGTTAAAGTGCCGTTTAGTTCTTTGAATAAAAATACAGTATTACAGTACAGCTTAAATAAAGTTATTTCGTGAATCGTCATTAATAGAATAATAGTTTAGTTGCTGGACATTTGTCATTAGAATTCAGTGTTAATTCTCATGCATGAGAAAAGGGGATTTTCATACCGATACACTGATCTTTTTGAATTAATGGAAACGTAACAAATAAAGAATAAGTATTTGTTATATAATAATTTCCACAATTATTTTGAGCAACATTCAAGTGATTTTGAGTATCGTTCCAGTCAAAAGAATAATAAAGAATTTATTATCAAAGGCAGTTATTGCAAACAATTATGTTAAAGTTTGATGAATCTCGTTAATAACATATATAATAATAATAGTCCCCTTTCACAGGCCATGAAGGCCCATTGGGGTATAGCAGGGTAGGCTACTATTCTTGAGCCGCTCGGTACTCAAGGGTGGTAAAGTGGCTAGCTTTACGCACCGACCGCCTATTATTACCCCAGGAAATGATTTCCCAGGTACTCATTTTGACAGGCTGAGTCGACCTGGAAGCCTTAGATATTTTTAAAATTCCAATGTATTATTCCTGGTTTATTGTTTCCAGCCTTATTTTGTGGAACTCCATAATCATGAAATAAATAAAGATTATTAAAAGTTTCACAGTAAAAACTGTGAAACTTTTAATAATCTTTATTTATTTCTTGAAATAAATAAATTAATTAATCTTTATTTATTTCATGATTATGGAGTTCCACAAAATAAGGCTGGAAACAATAAACAAGTTTATTTATTTCAATATTATTCCTGGGATAATCGTTAATAACATTTAGTTCAAAATCCAGAAGACTTCTTCCCGCAACGTTGCAGTTCAGCAGTTTGTTATTGTAGCTTTGTTTAGAGCTTTTATGGTGTTTTGAGTGTCAAGAGTTCGAATCCTCCAACTTGTGAAAAGAATTGTACGAACACTACTTTGAATGATAAAAAACTGTTAGGGTATTTAATTTTATTAATATTGTATTGTTTAGGTAATATTTAGTCATTTGAGATCCCGAAATTTTATTCATTTCTTGATATATTTTAATTTGATGTGTTTTGTATTTTGAATTTGCTAATTTTCATTAATGTGTAATTTCTTTGATGTGCATTGTATGTACCATTTTCTTTTGTTTTTAATATACAGATTTCAAATTTACTTGATTATTTGACATAGTTTGGCTAAACGGACTGCTGATGTTTTTTGTTTCTTTGGCTAACCAAGATCTTTTATAGTTTGATAAATGTTTTATTAAATTAACGTCAAAATTAATAAGGAGGTTAGTTCCTTAGCTGGTAACCTTCAATTTTTCCAATTCTTATTCATGTTTTTATGAAAAACATCCTCAGCTTTGGTGGCGCCCAACATATTATTATTTATTCCTGACTCCATTATTTAATTAGAAGCTTTTAGGGTTAACACCTGCGACCTGAAATTTAAATTTGTAAAGACAAGATCTCAAGCCGGCATTTTTGAGCATTTTTATATACAGTAAGTATCGTACTTTGTGTTCTAATCTAGTTTATGTAATGTGAATTTTTCGTTTGAAGGTTTAAGCTTTGTTTATTTTGTTTGGTTAAAAAACGAGCATTTCAATATGAGAAAGAAAAATTATAAGGCATTGCTCAGTGTTTGCAAAGTTCTTGCTGACATACAAGTTAAAATCCGAAGATGGCTATTTTTTAATTATTTTGGTACCTGATTTACTTTAATTAAAAGAAAATTTAAAGATTTAGAAATAATCTTAAGTTATAATAGGTAAAAATTAAGAATTTTTAAAAAAATTTTTAATTGAAAAATGAAAATTTATAGGAGTAAAGGAATAAGAATTTTAATTTGAAATTTGAAGTCCTTACTGATCTGTGGGTTGTGTGTTCAAAGCTCAAAGTGATTCTTTTTACAATTTCTCTTTGAATTGAAAAAGAAATATTGCTAATGATTTAAATACGGCTTAAAATAAATTTAATTAATTAATTAAATTTATAATATATGCGTATTTAGAAAACAATAACAACTTTAATTTAAAATTTGAAGTTCTTGTTGATTATCAATTATAAAAAAAATTATTTGAAAAAGAAAGCTTTTTTATGATTTAAAAATAGTTTTAATTTATAGTAGTAAAAGAATTAAGAATTTTAATTTGAAATTTGAAGTCCTTACTGATTGATCTGTGGGTTGTGTGTTCAAAGCTCAAAGTGATTCTTTTTACAATTTCTCTTTGAATTGAAAAAGAAATATTGCTAATGATTTAAATACGGCTTAAAATAAATTTAATTAGTTAATTAAATTTATAATATATGCGTATTTAGAAAACAATAACAACTTTAATTTAAAATTTGAAGTTCTTGTTGATTATCAATTATAAAAAAAAAATTATTTGAAAAAGAAAGCTTTTTTATGATTTAAAAATAGTTTTAATTTATAGTAGTAAAAGAATTAAGAATTTTAATTTGAAATTTGAAGTCCTTACTGATCTGTGGGTTGTGTGTTCAAAGTTCAAGGTGATTCTTTTTACAATTTCTCTTTGAATTGAAAAAAGAAATATTGCTAATGATTTAAATACGGCTTAAAATAAATTTAATTCATTAATTAAATTTATAATATATATTTAGAAAACAATAACAACTTTAATTTAAAATTTGAAGTCCTTGTTGATTATAGTTAAGTCGAGTTTGTGGCGGTCAATAGTTGGATGGGTAAAACACGAGCGCAGTGTACTTGCCTATATGGCTCCGCTGCCTCGTCTCACATACACATATCCACTCTGCGGCTCGGTGTGTCCGGCACTTCGACACCGAAAGGTATAAGAAGTTAAAAATTATGTATGTATGTATGTATGTTGATTATCAATTATTGAAAAAAAAATTATTTGAAGAAAAAAGCTTTTTTATGATTTAAAAATAGTTTTAATTTATAGTAGTAAAAGAATTAAAAATTTTAATTTGAAATTTCAAGTCAATGGTTACAGTTTCAAATCCCAAGGTGATCATTTTTCAAGATTTTTATATTATTATTTTTTTAATAAAACAAAGATTTAAAATAATATCTTAATTTAAACTAGTAAAAAAAAGAATTAAGAATAAAGTCCTTGCTGACCGATCGGTAGCAGGAATTTTAAATTAATGCTCTAAGTCATTGCTGACCTACAGGATCAAATCCCAAACTGATAATTTTTTTAATTAAAAAGAGTTTTAGTGATTTTAAAATGTTAAAAAAAAAATTTATTTGTAACAGAAAAGAAATTTGACATTTGAATTTAAAATTTTGTATCGGCTGACTGACCTATGGATCACAGATTCAAATCCCAAGATAGTGATCATTTTTTATTTTATTTCTAATTGAAAAGATTTTTAACAATTTAAAAATAAATTTATTTTATACCTAATAGTAAAAAAATTAATAATTTTAAGTTCTGACTTATGGGCCGTGGGTTCGAATCCCAAGGCAATTTTTTTTAATGATTTAAAATAATTTTAATTTATAATAGTAAAAAGATTAGAAATTTTAATTTAGGTCTTTCAAGTCCTTGCTGTTCTATAGGTTAGGGAGCTCTAAGAAATATATACTAAATTCTTTTAAAATTTTTTGCATGGTTATTGTGTTTTTAGTTATTGCAAACGAGCTTTGTTGCTGTTGGCCCAGCATTGGGTTACAATTCAAATAATGTTATTATATTTGAAAATAGACAAATTGCAACTATCTAAACAAGAAAAATTTCCATTATTGATCATATTGAGTTCTTTAGATTTAAACTTAAGCTGGATGGAATTCGAACTGCTTGGTAGTGTCCGCAAGACTTTTTGCCTGGATGAAGAATTTATAATACATAGTAAAAAATTAGAAATCTTCAATTTAAAATTTTGCCGTTTTGTGCAGGTTCAAATTGTAAAAAGATTATTTTTTAAGATGAAAATTTCTTAAAATTTTTTATTGGCTCTTTAATTGAAAAAGAAACATTTTTTATGATATAAAAAATAATTTTAATTTATAGTAATAAAAACAATTTCATATTTTCTTGAGTTGGACCTTTCCACCAATAAAGAAATAACATACATATATGTATATTATTAGAAATAGTATGTTTGATTTTTTTGATGTTATGATTTTTAACGATACATTCTTGGAAACGACCTCATTAATAATTTACTAATAACTTAAAAGCTATATATATAAAGAAATATGCATCAACGGATTTGGACACTGAATTAATTAAAATATAACCTGACAATATTGTTTGATAGCTAAGCTGTCATTATCGAAGGTAATATAAAAATAAACAAACACGTCGCTAAGGTAAATACAAAAATAGGTAACTCGATAAAAAGATAAAAATAATCAGTATTAAATATTTAACACTTCCAGTAACGGAGAATTACTGAGCTCTAATTTTTACTTTTTACCAATCTTTGTTTATTTCATGATTATGGAGTTCCACAAAGGCTGAAAACAATAAACAAAAATAATCTTTGTTTATAAATCATGCAATCATAAATCATTAATATTTGTAATCATTTAATATTTTCCATAAAAAGAGCATTTATGAAATTGTCAAATTCCTAATTTTGATCATATTCAACACATTGACAAGACACATAACCTAAAATAGAAAAGTTTGACGACTAACCTAACCTATGTTTAAATCAAATTTCAAACTTTGACAATTCAAGTAACCTTCAATATGTATTCATTGAAATTTAGTTCTCATTGTGGAATTAAAAGGAAGACAAAAATAAATTATTGCTGATATAAAAACCAATGAATTTACTTTTTACTGAATCTACAATATTTATACCTATGTTTACTGATAAAAAAATGGTATATAAATAATTAAGTTAGTTTTATGAAAAGTTTATAAGTACTTTGTTTGAAGATAAGATAATAAAAAGTTCACCGTTAAAAAAAAAGGATGTTCTTTATCAATTATGATAAGGTGATTACCTTACAGAACTAAACATTTTATTTTTAAACAAAATGTGATAAATTTTATTTTAATTAGATCAATAACAAGTATTTATTATCAAAAGGGGAAATCCCAAGATGATACTTTTATAAATTTCGATCCATGAATTGCAATAATTAAATAAAGAAATATGTGTTTTCCCAGACAATTATATCAGTATTCTTTAAACATATTGATCTGATATTGGGGAAGTCCATTTTCCTTAATTTTTCTAAACTAAAAAAAATCTTACCTGGAATTGGAGCTTTTCTGGCATTACAACCCGTCGCAACATAGAGAGCATCGTAATTTAAAGTAGATCCATCAATCAGTCTAACTTTCTTTTCTTCTGTATCAACACCTATAGCTTCACCACCTTTTAACACATCAATACCATACTCTTCATAAAACTCTGCCTTTCGCAATTGTATCGTCTTCAATTCGACATCCATAGTTTTATTTACTTTTATACGATCATATGGAAAATAATTCTCTTTCGCTAACAAGGTGACCCTGCCCTGAAATCCTTCTTGCCGAAGCGTTTCCACACAAACAGCACCCGATGGCCCACCTCCAATTACTATAAAATGTTGATTATTGTTTAGATCACGTTTAGCCATAGATTTCACTCGTTTATTAGTTGATAGTTCAGATTTTCTTGCACGCACTTTAACGTTGTTGTTTTCCACTGTTACTTGATAACAAGGGAGCGAGTCAAGGCCTTGAATTGTGTAAAATCTATTTTAAATATATTCTTATTAACATTATAATTTATTAATATACCTGGAAAATCTTCAATATCGCCAGTTGCAATATTAAAGCATGCCCCATGCCACTGACATCTAATACGCCCATCACCCTGTGCACTGCTTACTAGAGGAGCCCCATAATGAGTACATTTATTACCTAAAGCACTTAATTTTCCATTTTGACGAACTAATAATACTTTTCCAGCATCTTGCAAATCAAAAACCTTCATTTCCTTTTCTTTAATGTCCGAATCCTGGCAGACCACATCTTCGATGAAATCGTCTTCTGAAGACATTGCCCTTTTATTTGCTGAAAATACATGTTTATGTTTAAACGCTAAATAGACTTTTGAAATAATGTAAATAAATGTAATCATTTTAAATTATATGCAAGAATTTTATTGTATCATACGAGGTGGTTTTGTAATGAAGAGGTACGCAGTCTACCTACAAATCTATTTAAAGAAATCAATAAATCCAGAATGAAAAGTGGGTTATTGCGTGACTTAAGGGCGCAACAAGTAGCGACAATGTTAAATATTTTATGATTTTCGTATTCCCATAAATTCAATTTTGAGGGGTTAAAATATTAATATTGCCGTCATATTTGAATGAGAACGATTTCAAATCGCCTTTCCCCTCGAGCGGTATTACGTAACAAACGCAATTAAAAAGACGCGGTGTCTGAGCAACGCATCAACAATAACCAGAAATGCAACAATTTTAGATCCTTATTAGCAAATTATAGAGAAAAGACTTACTTTGACCAAGATTGTCTTGAATCTTCACGGTTTTAGACATCGAACAACCCATTCTTTCAATGAATATGGAATATGATCTGAAATTCCTTAATTTATTTTGTAATAATACCGAGTCATAACTAAATAAACTTTCGAATTGTAGCAATTTGGTCAGAACATTCTTTAATAACATTGTTCGGTATCTTTGCGTGACGTGTTTCAAGGTTATGAGAGTATGTGAATGTGGTGGGTGATGATTGTCTGATTGTTGTTATTTTTAAAGGACATTATTGTTTTCCACAAGCGAAATTATCTTTATTAAAAAGGCGAAGCAAGGATTTATAGGGTCTTATTGCATGTATAGAAACAATTAAATATAATTTATTAATAATCTTCCAAAAGTGTATAATCACGTACATTTTAATATAAAAAAAAACCTAATAATAGTCAGACAGTTTCACTTCAATCGAGTCACGTATGTTTGATAGCGTTTATGCTCGTTCTTTTATTTCAATAATCTCAATATTACAAACTCATGATAAAAGAGAATTAAAGGTAATTGATTATAGATTTTTTAAAACATTTTCCTTTTTAAAAACAGAAATAACAATTTATGTAAACAACCTTGTGTTGTAATGGAGACACTTCGTTATTATCAACCGTTCGTACGGTTGACCAGTGTTGCCAGCTCAAATGTTTTCCCCGTAACATGCTATTATTATTATGGCAGACTTGGTGTACAGTTGCGGCAAATAAATTTTCAACGGTCTATTGCGACTGCGTAATCTCGACTTTAAAATTCTCATAAGAGACGTCAATTTTATTCATCTGAAATGTCATAAATAGCATACAAGCCTGATTCATTCGATGTGAATATCAGAAAAATGTGCTAACTTGATAAATTACCGTTGAGAATTTTTTGGGCGCAACTGTATCAGGCAGGAGCTGTAAAGAAGCAACACTGTAATCTTATCTATATCTTCGTGGAGTATTTATATTATATCTAATCCAGGAAATACGAACCAAAAATTACTTGATTTGAAAACGTCAACAACTGACTGTGTTTGTGATATTGAGATACAAAATATGAAAAATAACACGATATCTAATGGTGTCTCCTAACCACACATTGCATTTGACTAATTACCAATACATATTTCGGTAACGATGTTACCTTTTTCTCGACATAAAACCGGACGGTTTTATAATAATAAAGACGGTTTTATGCCGAAAAAAAGGTAACATCGTTACCGAAATACGTATTGGCAGTTATTCAAACACAATGTGTGGTTAGAAGACACCGTTAGATATAGTGTTGTGATAAACCACAGTCCTTACAATCTATTATTATGAAAAATAACACTATTATTATTATTACCAGCACATTACCAATTGAGCAATTCATCTTCCTATAAATAATAAAAAATTTTGAATATATTAGGCAAATAGTGAAACAATGCGATAAAGAAGAGAATAATATATTTTTTGTTCTATAGGGACGCGTCAATAAATATAGATGGCGTTGTACAGTAACAAAATGACGTCGATATGCGGTAGGTGATCATGTACGCAACCAATAAAACGCAAGATTTAGCTGTAACATAACCTTTAAATCTTTGAATTTGACAATTAGGCAATCCAACGACCTGTCAAATCTAATTCCGAATGACAGTGGTTGGCACACATGTATGTAAACAACCATTAGAGCTTGCGTGGAAAGAACATTTATATTCGTGTTTTCTAGTTAATTTTGTTGTTTGCTTTTCTCCAGTGTTTTTAGAGAGCTTTATTATTATTATGCCTGTGACTTGTATTGTTGTTAACTGCGGAAGTCGACGCGATCGTGACAATATGTCGTTTTATAGAATTCCTGGCGTACTGAGTTTACCAAATAAGCCACATAAAATGAGTTGTCGAAAACACGCAGGGCCTAATGGATAGCTGCTATAAAGCCTGATGATTTAACCGAATCAAAGCTAAAATATCAGAGAGTCTGCAGCAAACATTTTATAACTGGTACCTAAGTTTCTAAAACTTTATGGAAAAGTAACCTTCTTCAGCGTTTTGAGAAAGGAAATTTTAGTGGTTTTAGTTTTTAATACATTTGATATTAATAGGGGAGCCTGCCTTATTGGAAAATACCTAAAAACAAAACGATGGTTACACACAAGAATATAAATTGTTAAACCTATCTTTCACCAACATCTCAGCTGATAATTTTCGAAGATATTCTCTGTCCATTATACAAAAATTTAGTTTATTTAATAAAAAAAAAAACACACCAAAATACTTAAAAACACAAACAAACACTGCAACGCCAACAAAATAAATGCTTTGGTTATGGAGCCTGTCGCCATGTGTGCCAACCAACGTCAGTTTTGTTGACATTTCTACCGCGTGGTTTGGATTGCCTAATTACCCTAACACATAATCATATTTATTAAAAATCCGTTAGAATGCAGATCAATCTTTGGCGCGCTCCAATTGCCTTACGAGAAAGCAAGAGATATCTGATTCCACCTATTTCACCGAATCTTTATTTGACTGTTAATGCTTCATAACAGCTGCCATTTTCTAGTATTCAAGTTTACACAAAGAAAATGATCGCTGTGACGTCACATTAACAGAACAAATTCTCAATGACCTTGTTGCTAACGAAGGGTTAAGATACTAATAGCGTTTTCGATTTATATGCACCGATGGTGCACGGACTAGAACTGATGCCGTGCAAACGTTCGATTTATGCTTTTCGATTCACACTAACTCGGTGCCGAGTGTTCGATTTAGCTACAGCTGATGCACGAAATATGCACTCGTGCAAGTTTCTTAGCACGAGCTCGTGCTGTGGTTAGTGCATCAGCTGATTTTGGGTTGTAATCGCTTGTTTAGAAGTTTCTGGCGCCGTTTCATGAGTATTTCAAAAAATAGATTAAGAAGAACTAAATATAATGTAATAGGGCAATACAATGTGTCAAATATTTATGCTACAATAAAAACAGCTCGGAGCACGTGATGTTTCATAAGAGTTGAGGTTAGGTTGCTTTATTTATTGATGCGAGCGCGTTCGATTTATAGCTCGCTTTTATATGCTTGGTGGTCATGCTAATTTGCACTATTTCAGAACTTACTCGGTACCAGGGCAATATTAGTGCGTATAAATCGAAAGCGCTATAAGAATGAAATAATATATCAATACTGCAATTCGATCTGTTAGAGCTTTTCTCACATATCAAATCACAAATACAGCATTCAGCCATTGAGACACGCCAATAAATACAGATGGCGCTGTACATCAACTAAATTAGACAAAACGACGTCGATATGCGGTAGGTGATTAGTTATGCAACCAATGAGATGCATGCTTTAGTTGTAACATCTTCAAACCTTCCAATATGATAATTATATTAGCGCATAGTTAGATTTAATAAAACCCCGCTAGAAAGCAGTTAATCTTTGGCGCGTCCCATAGCAAATGCATTCGTGTTATTTTACTTTGTTTGGATCCAATCTTAGAATATAAAACTTTAGGAAGGAGCATAATCATCTACCACATACGACCGGGATGGGTTCTTAATTTGGCGAAGTAAGCGTTTCCGGTTTTGTAGTTAAATATTTCTATTGGCGGTTCTCACTGTCTCGAAATACGCACATAAGCTACATAACCTCAATTTTAAAACATAGTATTTTCAAATGAATCTTATATTTATATATTTAATATTTTAAACAAACGAATACTTACTTATGAAATGTAATTCCCTTCTTCGTATATGTCGGAGTTTGAGAATAACCACTAATTATTTACAACAATGAATAGAAACCGAGCTTTTCGAAAAAGCAGATTTTAGGTGGTGTCCAAGTGGCGTCTAATGGCGGCCAGTGTGACGTCATATCCGTCGCTTTTAAAGAGCATTGCTCCGGGTAGTTATGCTCCTTCCTACAGTTTTATATTCTAAGGACCCAATTCACCCAAGTTCAATTTACACAACTAGAATTACCGCTGTGACGTCAAACTAATATAGCGAATTTTAAACAGCAAGACGACACTGTTAAATATGACGTAAATATAAATAAAACACGATTTTAAATTATTCTATATTTGCATATTGGCAAAATCAACTTCAAACTGGCATTAATCGAAAGCAAATTGACAATAATCAAAATCTTATTGGCGTTAGTCAATTTCAAATCGATAATAAACTAAATCATATATTGGCACAAGTCAATATCAATTTATAAATGGCACTAAACAAAATCAAATTGGCATGAAACAAAATTAAATTGGCGAAGTTTCCAGTCAATGTTTTCACGGAATGCGTTCGACAGCATCTGGTCGGACTTATGTTCACTCTGAAGGTTGTTCGTGGAGACCCCGAAAACGAGGAAGCGTAATTAATTGGATGTTCAAGTACAAAATGCACCTATCATATAATTTGTTCATATCGCAGACCCAGGGCCGTTCAATAAAGGGAAATCGTTGCACAAGTATATCTGCAGGTTGCAGAGGGGCGAATATTCACTTGAAGGAATGCATTGGAAACATGGGCCAATTCATTATTTTAGGGCTTAGAAGAGGTTCTTTTAAGAAGTCAAAAGCGAACGAATTTGTGAGGCAGTGCTTAAAACATTTATGAAACTGGAGTTGCGTTGCACATTGAGAGATTTTTGCAGAGGGCGAATTTGAGCGTCACACGCTTTTACGAATCTGTATATCCCTATGTTTATGAACAACCATGGTCTGTATTAAAGGCAGGAGTAAAAGCAGACATGGCTGAACAGCTTATTAACATCTTGGCTGGAGATGACCGGGATTGTCTGACCATAACAGAATATCGTATGCAGAAATTAGAGAACACCGTTCGTGACAATATTGGCAAGATTACTGTTGCTAATTGTAGATTGTTCATTGCCCATATCCAAAGATTTATTTCTTCTGCATTGGATATGAAAGATATTCATTTTTAAGAAAGTTTGTTATCTAAGACTTAATGTTACTTTATTGTGTCTGCGAGTCAATCAAATGTTTTCGCCAATTGCATTTTATTTAATGCTAATATGATTTTGTTTAATGTCAACTAGAAATTGACTAGTTCCAATTTAGTTTTGTTTATTGCCATTTTGAAATTGATGTTGCCAAAATGATTTTGACTAGGGCCAATTTGATTTTGTTTATTGTCGATTTGAAATTGACTAACGCCATTAAGATTTTGATTATTGTCAATTTGCTTTCGATTAATGCCAGTTTGAAATTGATCTAGTCAATTTGATTTTGACTAATGTCATTTTGATTCTGATTAGCGCCAATTTGAACTTGACCAGGTATAGAATAAATAAAAGTATGTAATTTCATCATGGTACGCGTATGTATCAAACAACCATTTAGAATTTATTTATACGATACATGTTCAAAGAAGTATTTATTTCGGCTACTTTTTTTAATGTTTTTAAAATGTCGTTTAATGTTCTTTTTTTTAGAAAAAAATTTTGTAAACAAGGAATTGCCTAAAAACATTTAAATATAATAATAACTTTAAAAGACTATTATTACTTTTGCACAATACTTAACACAATATGCTAAAAACTTTAAAAATTAGAAAACCGGCCTATCATAGTAGCTCCGATTAAAAAGACCCAGCATCGGCAACAGAACCACTACCTAAATTATTTATTTTTACTTGTCAAATACCATCAACACAACATAACCTAAGTTATAGTTTATGGTGTTTATGTGCTGTGTGGTTGCTGTTAGATGTACCGGTCAAATATTAATTAATGTATGATAAACGAATAATCCATGTCTTAATAATATTGTGAAAATGACTTTTAGGAAGTCTGTGTCACCAAAAGTATTTCACGCCATCCAGAACGTTGATATCGAAGAATTATCGAAATGTATAGAACAAGAAATTCGTCCAATATTGCCATGTCTAGTACGAATGAGTCTTATTTCACCATTGGATACATCGAAGAAATGCTCTGGCCAAAAAATAGACATACTGACTATTATATCGGGTATTGAATATGTGAACTCGATTGTTGCTTTACTATCTATTGACTTTCATGCCCTTGAATCTGATGTACGTAAAGAGCAACAATTAAGGCAAAAAAGTAGCACAACGCAAAATGATTCGGTCCTTATAAGTAATCTTCCAAATGGTTTAGCATTAGAATATGAGAGATCTGATATGACAAGACGTTTAAGATTGGTCTTAAGCGAACTTCTTTTTATACAATCACAAATACAAGATGTTGGTGAGAATCATTCAGAGCAGGAGTTTTATATGAAGTCTTCAGAATTATTTGACAATGATATTTATATTGAAGAAATTTCTGATGTTATATGCATAGCACTAGCTGAATTGCCGATGCTTTTAAATGTTCAGACTATGGCTGAGACACTTCTGCATGTCCATAATGGACCAGCAGTTATTTGTAGGGTAGTCGCAAATTTCCCAGATTCGTTTCGTGAAGGTAATTTTGGTTAAATTATAAAATTAACTTACCTGATTAATGTAGAAACAAATTGTAACAGGATGTGTTTAACAAAGAATATTTGAAATCTTGTAATGCTATTTATAACTTTATGAAAGTAGATATGACTGAAGCAAATATGTGGAAACTGTGGTTTTACATCCTGTTTGTATATTTACCAACTAATTGAAAAAAAAGACGTTAACAATCTTATAAGAGGTTTATGAAAATTGCATCGGTTCGATCAGGATACTATTTCTGTCATTGTTATTGTTAAGACAGAAATAGTAGCTTAATCTTGTTTATTGTTTCCAGCCTTATTTTAGTAGCTTAATCAATCGGGTTTAATTTTTGAAAATACTTAGGTATTGAATTAAATAATTTAACAAACACTTTATGTAGTCTTGTGTTTGGAATAGATGCACAAAAGTCAAATGTTGAGGTTAGACTTCAAACATGCACCTGTCAAAAAAAAAAATGTTTAAAGGTGATGTATAGTTGAAGCAATGGATCTTTGCTTATGCACTTTGTGCAGTCTTGTGACTATGGAAACACAATGGTGTTACTTACAGGTAGGTTAACCTTGGGAACTGTTATTGAAATGTAATGTAATTATCCTTGAAACTGAAAAGTGAACTATAGACTAAGCAACCACTTTTAAAAATCTATATGTGCGCCTCTAGCGGTCGCGGGAGTAAACTGTGAGCAGAAAATTTTGAACTGAAGCCTGTTTATAGTGTTGATGCATAAAACAATTTATTAATAAAACAAAAAGATGAACGTACTCATTAAGTGTGGTTTTCAAGCTGTAGATAACGGGTGTTTTTTTAAATTTGGCGTCCTAGTTAGCTATGACTATGAGTTTGTTGTGAATAGACCACTATTTTTCAAATGTCAAAATGTCAAAACTTAAAAGTGAGGTTAGGTTTAGATACACTGCGGCGTGGCGACATTCAAAGGTGCGTTCACAATCGAACTCTCATTGCTTGCTCTGACGCCAAATTTAAAAAAACACCCGTTATTATACTGGGGCCGCCGAATAGATATAGCACAAAAAAAATCAAGGCAGCACAGATTGTTCTGATTGGTTTTATGTGAAAGTGACATTTACAATAAAACATTTTTGCATATGAATTGTTAATTCATTATAAATAATGTCACTTCGAGAGATGCTAGTATAAATAATAACCATACATTTTAAAAAATTGCAGTTTTATTAATTTAATAAAAATGTTATTAAAAGTTCGTGAGTAAGACAGTTTGACAGTAAACGAATTGATATCTTTTTGGTACAAGTAAACATGCCTTTCAATTTGAGCGGTATATTTGAATGCTACCAATAGAAAGGTTTTGTTAAAAAGAGGGGGTAGTTGTAGGAGGTTTTAATTACTATATCTGTTCAGCGTCCCGAGTATAGTTGTTTTCGAAAGAAATCGTTAAGTAAAGGCAACAAATTACTGCAAAGTTGTCATGTGACATTGTCAGGTTCTGTTATCCGGGAAACACCTAGAGCAACCAACACAAAAAGAAAAGAAAATCTTTATTTCCCAAAAGTAAAGGTAGGTATTTATTTTTGCAAAACACTAGTCAATAAATTGAATTTCACAAAGAAAATATTCGAGATTTCATGGTTAAATTATTTGTATTTAAATTAATTAAAACATTAATAAATTTTGCCAGCATGACATAAAAACCTCTAAATTTCCTGTCGGTAACTCGTGAACATAATCTGTTTGAATTTCAACATGTACTACATAGTTTTCTCCAGGTAAAGGGAATGTATCGTTGACATGAAGTATTTCACTGTCTATTTCATCTGAAATTGCAAGTGAATATTTTTTTTTCAATAATAAATAAATATTTTTATATAGGGAATTTAATATACATTCAATATACATATTTTATAACAAAAATAGTTTACCATTACTAATGCTGAGCTCTTGTACATTAGATTCAACTTTTTTCAGTCGATTTTCTAGTTTTTTTGGCACGTACAGCTGCCAGTTTGTTTTCCTTTTTCCAAGGAAAAATCGTAGGATGAAATGATACATTACGCATCATTTGATTTCTTGCCTCCTCTAAAATGAAGACTACATATTCGTGTATTTGCGTTTGTTGCCCATGGTGTTTTCCCAACTCTGCAAAACAATAGTTATATGAATTTTTAACATAACCAATAAAAGTTAATTAATTTTAAAATTAAAAGAATGAAATATAGTGGTTGGTAGCGCCTACCGGTTGATGTCACCGACCACCCCTTAATATAAGTTGGTTGGTTCCAAGTGGTAGCGTCTGCGCTTTAACATGCAGACCTAGGCAGTCAAGCGCATGCCGTGTAGGACGGTGCACGCTTGTATGTTAGTAGCGAATAAATGTATTAAACTAGTGTGTTATTTGTTTTGCTACAGAAAATATTTTATAAAATATTGAAGATATTAATAAAAGTTACATAACTTTATACAAACATTGTAAGAATGTCTTTATTTAACTTTATTCTATTAATACTTCTCTTCGGACAGAAATTATCCACTTTTTTTCGTTCTAATTCGTAATCTCGTCCAGGGAACCTGTAGAATTTTACGTTTAATGTTCCACAATGCATAAATATTATTTTTTCGGCTCATAAGTATTTACTTTTCATACGCGGTGGCGCTGCGATCGATGGTTTCTGAGTGTATAGTTTGCCTAATCCCTTTTCTAAACATAGCCATTTGGAAAATCTAATTTAAAGTAGTGTCGCTTATACCAGGTAGTCTCAGTGATGATTACCCAATGAGCATGCGAAACATCAGAGGATTACCCATCTTATCTCACTTATATTAATTTGCTGTATGGCATCAGTCTCTATCTTACAGCTTTTAAAAAGTACATTATTTTAATGAGGAATTGTCTTGTATGCCAAATATTTTCTATAGAATGATATTAAGGAAGTTGTTCCGCTGTGTGCTGCGGAGTACGGTTGGGAATAACTGACGTCGATAGTAGGAACTATTTTTTTTTAAGTTGGTAGCGTCTTTGGTCAATTAGGTTAGATCGTTTGTTGTGTATGTTTGAAAAGTTGTGATGACAGAATGAATCCCGTAAATACAGAAAAGTATCAGTGGCAAGGAAAAATCGTAACGAAAAAGATATATTTGCAAAAACTGGCTCAATAGAATGCAGGAAAACAAAGACAGAAATCGGCATTGAGCGAAAGTTCGGGCAATATCTGTCCCGTGCCTGGCCGTCGTTTAATTGATTTTGAAGTAATGAGGAATTATTTGAAATGCATTTGTGTCGAAACCCTTTCATTATTATGTATCGAAAAGGAGATTAATCATGGTTTAGCAAGCGTGTTTAAAGTACGGTGTCATCATTGTTTATCTGTCAATGACGTGAATGATGCTTCAAGATTTTAAATTGGTTGTATCAGGGTTCTCCGACACTTTAGCCATTTTTCGCGAGTTGAGGAAAAAAGACAGCAATTGTTGCAGAACAAACAAATGTGGTTGTGACAAAGAGAATCAAGCAAACAAAAAAAAAGATTAAAAATCATCTTGGAACCCTTGCAAAAGAAATTAACTTGTCAGTCCAAGGGGCACACAACGGTCTTGCAGATGTCCGAATTTTAGATCAAATTTTGCACCATCATTCCATTTCCAAAGCTTTGTTTCAATCAAAGAAGAAGCTTCTAGTCGATATCTTAAGAGAAAATGAATCTCAGAAAACAACTGGCGAAACATTACGAAAATTATCTCCATTACAGAGAGTAGTTTCGCAAAACATAATGTCAAAGTTAGCAGTTGCGAACATTGACTTCGATCGTCTAGTCGATAGATACCTCTGTGATAGTCCCGATACCTTTTGCAGCTGGCAGTCAACGGTTACCAAAAATGCACCCGTGATTGATACACTTTTATATTTCTTAGAAAGTATTCTGTAAGCAACGATCATAATCAACCGAGAAAACGTTTCTTTAACTATATTACTCATTATATTTAAATTTTATTAAAATAAATTACATGCAGTTCCAAACATTTGAAACAAAAAATAGCTTATACAGGGTGTTTTGGAAAATGTGCTTGTCCCGTTAAAGGGCAATAGGGAAACACGTGTACAGTAACATCTTACTAACAATTTACTGAAATGTCCCTTTGAAATGACAACCCCCCTTATAAAAATAATAGGCAAGCCACTGCAATGTAGTAGATAAAATTGTATGAAAATTATGCCTATTAAATAGTACATACTTTTAAAAGTCATCAAAAAATAATCATAATAAACCCAAACCGGATAAATGAATTCTTCGAAATTGTAAGCAAAACAAAACATTAGGACGTGCTTTTAAAACGTTTTAGCTAAATAATAAACAAGTCATTTTGACCATCTGTAAATAACTGTTAATGACTCAGATCTTTGAAGCTTGTAATTTGCAGTATGCAGTTTGTTGTCAACTTTCTTTGTGTTAAGGTGGTCGTAAACTTGAGTTTCGATTACGTATTAATACACGTTTTAGAATTAATAACCTGAGTGAGGTGGTGTTAAGTAGTTTAATTAATCGTAGTTAGTTACTGTTTAAATTATGGCAGAACCAAACACGCCTGCTGAATGAACGGAACTTTTCAAATCAACCATTTTCAGAAAGTACACTCCATATACCGCGAGTGCAATTTTGTCAATGGCTATTGGAACGCAAACAGGAAAATCCCTAGTTTGCACAAAATGTTTTACTCGGGCGGGTGTTTTTAATTCACCCAACAGCCACATAAGACCTTTTATTCTGCTCCAACGATTAACCGGTGACTGACGCCTACATTTTCAGGTCAATGAAGTGTTCGACGGACCACTATTGAGCACCACTACACTTTGCTCGACAGCTACGGGAGTTTTTGAACACATGTTATAAAGATTGTTTGCATCTAAACAGTAAGTATAATCATTTTGTTAAAATGACATTCGTAAAATAAAAAACAGGCAATGGAATTTCCATCACAATTAGGCCAACGAACGTATGTTACATTTTATTTACCGACCTTAATAAATGATCACGTCATCAAGGTAGTGAGTCACTCGGCAACCGCTGCTGAAATTCAATTCTGTTGTTTCTGTAAGTTGATACGTACGTAGCGGAGGTCAGTTATTAATTTAGTAGTGCAGACGTGAGATCATTGTTTGCTTTATCAGTAATTCTTGCTTAAGATCTTATAAACAATCCATAGTCGACTCGTGTCTTGCAAAAAATACGGAAAAATTGAAATTTTTTTTTAGTTTTTTATTTTTATTTTATGAGTTTTGGGGTCTCTACATAGTCACCTTTCACCCCCTTAAAGCATTGCATATTTATGCGGAACACCCTGTATAAAATAGTTTCAAATGTAAAAAGATTGCACGTATAAATTAAATACAAAGATGCGTAAAAATTTTGTTCCTACATTCACGAAATAATTTCATATTGCGTGCTGCGACATCTATGGCAACATGGTTACTAGCCACTGTCATTTCTCTAGATTCTTGTCACACGCTACTTTATTTTGATAATATCTCTGGATCGGTGCTGTGAATCTTCACGATATTTTGCAGCATGAATTCTGAATGATTCAGAGAATACAAAGGTTAGTTTTTTTTATGCTGGCACTTTTTTGAGAAGACATATAAGACATATACTTCACCGATTTCACGTGACGCCATAAGAGCGTGTGTATTTCAGTAGTCAATTGAAATATTAATATCTCGGTAACTGTGCTGTCAAAATTGCTAGAATTTCGCCAGCTCATTCCTTAAATACTTTTCTTTACAACAGTGCAAATTTTAATTAGCTGTCACTTTTTTAAGTTTACGGAACAACCTCCTTAATTCTTTTTTTATTAAATAATTTACTTGAGGTATTACTTAAAGAAATTAAAATTTCTTTAATTATTCACAGGAAGAAATTATTTTGGTTTATAGGTATCACTCGATAAGATTTTGTAAATCTAAACCTATTGCTAATTAGGCAACATTTATTTGGGCAACTTTTCTTTAAATGTGTTCATTGCCCTTTGATTGCTCCCTGACATTTAAAAAGTAATAAAGTTTTTAATTATAACGCGTTATTATTATTATAGGATATATGTATTCAACGATGACAAATGAAATGTTAAAAAGTAAAATCCTAACGTACACTGCTGACTATTTTTAGAGGTTAACATAAGATGCTGCTTACTCGCTTATCTTAACTTAATGTGTTTTACAATTGTTGATCATGCATTGACCTAGATTTTTCATTCTCCTATTTGGGGTTAGAATATTTATATAACACTTGGTTGTAGTAAAAACGTATAATACTAAACAGTTTTATTAACCATTGAACATACAGGACATGTACTTATTTAACACAAATACTTTAATATTATTAATACCGGAAACTCTATATAGTTTGTCATTTGCAAATAGGCGACATTTTTGAAGCACCATCTTCGGAGATAGCTGTGCTACTAACCAGTGTTTTATCGGTTAGAAACCAGCATCAACTTTTATAATTTGTCTAAACTATTCAATCTTTCATTACAATGAAATAATAATTTCATTACAATGATTATTTTTTTGAAACACATTGAATATCTTAGAAATGTCTTTAGATGCACACCACACTGTAAGGGGCACTATTAAATTTTGTCTCCCATTTTTCAAAATGAGTTTTCTGTATTAATAATATTAAAGTATTTGTTTAACATCAAGACAAAAACATGTTGTTTGTTTGACAGGACATGGTAACCTGATTCTTAGAAGCGTTGATATTATAAACATATACATCATAGTTATGTAAACATAGCAACCACAAAAGTTATTCCATTGTTAAATGAAAAACCAAAGACCAATGTTTATTATTCACAAACAGTTTATTTCTACAACAAAAGTGTTGGTATTATGAAGTTTCTAGTATTTTATGTTTTGTTAATACAACAAACATAGGTATCGCATGATCAAAAAGTCTTTGGATCGCAATAGCCATGGAATGTAAAAACCATCTATAAAATTATTTACTTTTACTGTCCGTAGTTTTTGTGAACTGTACAGTAGCGCCAATGTATCTTGAGTAGTGCTAATGGAGACACAGCTACCTGTGTCAAGAAAATACGATGCGCTGACACCGCTAGACAGAGCCCTAAATAATACACAGAAAATGTTAGGTTAGCAGGCGCTATTATTATTTCTTGTGCTTGCAGTTATTTTAAGTATTACTTAATAACATTTATAAAAAGAACACTTTACTATAGGAATAATACTTTAATAACGAATAAAAACAATTAGGTTCATAAAGGGAAAGAAAAGAACTTGTAACAATAACATTTCGGTAGGTAAACTTTTACAATAAAAAATTATAAGATAAATAAAAATTATAAGATATTGAAAATGTCTTCCTTGTTCTGGAATACACAGGTTAACACATCGGTCCATGTCATTAAAAACTTTTCTTAAAAGGTCAGGTGTTATCGGATGGCAGGATTCAACAATTCGTTCTTATAATTCTTCTAAAGTGTGAACTGGAGTTTTAAAGACCGTATTCTTAAGCACTGGGAACAAGAAATAGTCTAAAAGACTCAAATCAAAAGACCTAGGTGGGTAACGACCTTCTGATATTAACCTTTCGTCATAAAATTGCCTTAAATATGCTAGAGTTTCTCGAGCAACATGGGGTCTGGCATTATCTTGCTGAAAGTACCCATTATTAAGTTCATCATCGCACAATTGATTGATGAAAGGCTCAAGTAATTGATTTCGATATTTTTCAGCAGTTATGGTTTCTTGAAAAAATATTGGCTCTATTAATCGTCTGCGGGACAGTCCAACAAAAACACCAATCTTAGGAATAGGTAAACGATGGAAATTAGGGTTATTCTCGCTCCACATACGTATGACTTGTGTATTAATGTATCCAGAAAGGTAAAAATAAGATTCGTCTGTAAAAAATGTTAAGTCAAGGATATCATTATTCATATGGTCATTAAACCAAGTACAGTACGATACTCTCTTCTAATAATCTGGTGGCAGTAACTCTGGAAAGATCTGCATTTTATAAGGAAACATGTTAAAGTCATGTTTAACAATGGTTTGACATGTCCCATAACAAATTGGTTTCTTGCGATAGTCTACGCAAAGACAATGTAGGTTCTTCTTGCATGCGTTGCCTAACCTGATCAATAATATCCTCGTTTCTAGCCCTTCTTCTTCCAGACCGAATTCTATCACTTATATTACCAGTTTCTTCAAATATGTTCACAGTTTGTTGAACTTGCCAAAAAATCTCGTTCGATTATGGCGAAGTTGCAAGATCTCTCACGGAACTCATTTAAACATAAATTAGGCGAATAAACCCAATTACCATTTCCACCACGATTTCTATTACTGTAGTATGATTTAATAATAAAAATTTTATGTTCATTTTGAACTATTATCTATTGATTTGAAAGTCGTGAAGTAAATGTCAAAAATAATTGAAATAAATAATTTCATAGATAGCTTGTTAATTTCATGGTAACCCTGATCCAAAGATTTTTTGATCATACTATACATTAGTATTAATAAAACGCACAATTTCTGAAGATAACACTTTTAAAATTTTAGGTAATTTCTCCACTTGCAGGTAAAATTGAATGAATAACATCTCAGTTTTTTATATTTTCATTATTCAAACAAGCATTGATCTTTTTCGGATCTCGTCTTTATAAATTAAATTATATTCTTGAATGTCAATTGTACTATTCTGGCAGGAAAACTTTGCATGATTTTTATCAAGTAGGCTAATTTTTCTTTAATTTTAGGCGAGTAAGAAAGTTAGAAAAGTAAGAAAGAGATTTTCCGAGCGTGAGCGAGGAAAATAAACACGAGGAATTAAAAGGCACTTTAGTCCAGTGGTATATATGCTATTTTTTGCACATCCTAAAGGACTTAATCTCAAAAAATCAAAATTTCAAAAAAAATTTCCGAAAATTTCGTTTCATGTCATTCTGACAATTGTCACTCTGCAAACGCCAAAATCACATAGTTTCAGGATAATAAATCCTAACATGTACCGCAATTACTTTTTTTTGCTGTTTACTTGGTGCTGTTGTTGTCATGGAAACACTTTACTCCCTCAGGGAGTAAAAGTGCTACTTTACTCCCTCTTTTGGGGGACTAAAGTAGAACCTTATATATAGGGCGTGCAAAAAATACATTATTTTGATTTAAAAACTACATATTTTATTAGATTGTGTTTTATGACATATGTCATTAAAATAAAGATAATAATTGGACAAAAGTACAACATGGCACTGGATGTGAGGTTATGCCATTGTTGTACTTTTGTTTGATGTGTGTGAGCAATTCACAATGAGTGGAAGAATATATAATCCCGCCAGTTCTAAGCTTCTCTCTGTGATCTGGAGTAATAGTGTCATAAATATCTGAATGCAAGATTTTCCAGAATTCAATAGCCAACTAAAAAATTTGTAAAACGATCATTTTCGGGTGATGATTTTACTAAAAACGTCTCTTTATTATTATATTAATATACCTACATTTATTTACACCAGCATTCCCCCTATATGTTAAAAGGAAGTACATTTTTGCATTTACTTCTACATTGGTATATGCAAAGAATCATTGCTCCTACTATATATCATTTCTGTTTTTTTTTTAAACTAGAATAATTATTAAAATGGATTAAATAATATGTTTAATATTTTCATACTTTTTATTTTTAAATTTTAGTATGTACAAATTTAATATTAAAAGGCGAAAAACAAGAAGAACATCCGCATAGTGCAATGCGTTTAAATGCAATCTCAATGTTATGCAAGATGAATCCGTCGCAAGCGTTAGCTGTAAGAAGTAAATGCGTAGAACTGTGCCGTATGCCTGCACTTGCAATCACCCTCTCATTAGATAATGCTGGCCGTAATTCTGCTAGTGATCGAGATAATGATATGGTAGCATTTGTATCGGGACTTTTATTGGGAAATGATCAAGCTATCAGGTTTGCCTTAATATCTTATTTTCAGCTGGAATGTTCACTTAAAACCATTGGTATTATAGGAATTGGTTTGCTTTATTTATAAGAACAGGTCAGAAAAGAAAAGGTGAAGTCTCTAGCACTGCTTTACAACAATTAAGAGAAAATTTATTATGGCGTTTACAAAATATAATCCAAGCTTGCCCTGATGGGCAGCTGTTAGATAGTTATGTTGTGCAGGCATCTGCTTTATTACGTCTATATTGTGCATTGCGTGGAATCGCTGCGATCAAGTAAACAAATATTTTTATCAAATTTCGGTTATGAAAATATAATTGTATGTGGTGTTATTTATAGATTTCAAGATGAAGAAGTAAATCTAATCGTGCAGCTTTTAACCTCTCATCCCAGTCCTACACCAGCTGGAGTTAGATTTGCATCTCTCGGTTTATGTATGTTAATTGCTTGTCCTTCACTTGTTTCACAACCTGAACATGAAAAGAGAAGTATAGATTGGGTAAGAACCAAAAATCAGTATTTCTTTAGTTTGAATTTATGCTGTTTTAATATTTGAACCAGGTGCAATGGTTGGTCAGAGAGGAAGCTTACTTTGAATCGACAAGTGGTGTTTCAGCATCGTTTGGTGAAATGTTACTTCTTATGGCCATTCATTTTCATAGCAACCAATTAAGTGCCATCTGTGATCTAGTTTGTGCCACATTAGGAATGAAAATTCCGATAAGGCATAATAACATGACCAGAATGAAGCAAGTTTTCACACAAGAAATTTTCACAGAACAGGTTGTGACTTCTCATGCTGTAAAAGTTCCAGTAACTCCCAATTTAAATGCTAACATGGCTGGATTCTTACCCGTTCACTGCATTCATCAGCTACTAAAGTCCAGAGCTTTCGCTAAACATAATGTTAACATAAAGAGCTGGATTTACAAACAGATTTGTGCCAGTACAAGTCCTTTACATCCCGTTTTACCTCTTTTGGTCGAAGTCTATGTTAGCAGTGTAATTCTATCAAATTCAAGAAACGCTGAAGTAATTAACAAGCCATTAACCGAAAATGAAATCCGTAGAGTCTTCCAAAGTTCTATCTTTGGGCAATATTTTGATCCAAAACGTTCCATTTTTAATTTAGAATTTGATACTAATTCTGATTATGAAACAGTTTTTATAAATGAGACGAGCCTTACACCTCAACTTCTATTGTTATATTATCTCCTTCTTTATGAGGACTGTCGTTTAACAAATGCCCAAAATTTAACAGCTTCAGGTCGTAAAATAAAAATATACAGTACTGAGTTCATGTCAGAATTACCAATAAAGTATCTTTTGTATCACGCTCAAAAGGACCAAAGTTCCTATTCGGGCCTATTTGGACCACTTTTAAAATTATTAGCTACACATTTTCCTCATTTAACTCTTGTCGAAGACTGGCTGGATGATATGTCATTCAAAACAGATCACAAGAGCGCTTACATCAGCGAAATGGCTGTCGTGGATGCATTCAATTGTTTAGAAAGTAACCCTTCAAAATGCGCCAAAATAATGCAAGTTTTGTTAAAAAAAGAAGCGATCGATATTTGGCCATTTGCCGAGATCTTCACACAGTTTGCTAAAAAAGTATTAGATAAAAATGTGCCAAGGTATTTGCAAGATCTCTACAAACATGTATGGTTAAGGCTTAATACTGTTTTGCCGAGACGATTATGGGTGTTGACTGTAAAGAATGTTGTTGGAGACTTGTATGGACTTACCAGGAGTGATGTAGCTGATGATCCGTTACAAGTAAGGGTTTTCAAGTAGGTTTAATGTGGTCTCTTTTGCAAATTGCTGATTTTGTTGTGTAGATAATGCGTTGTGATGAAAGGATATTTCGTTGTGCTCCCATTTATGCTATTATATTGCGTGTTTTAAGAGCCAGTCTAGCATCATCGAGAAGTCAATTGTTCCAACATTTACAATCAAATCCTAAGCTAGATCAAAATGGGCAGGTTGTAAATGATACTGATAGAGAGGATTTGTGTCGTGCTTTGGTTGCTGCTCAGGTAAGTCGCTATGATATCATTATAAGAGAACTAACTGGAATTTATTTGAATTAGAACTTTGTCAAGGATTGTCTCATTTTATTTACGATCGACTTATGTAGTAAAATTCTGTACAAGAAGTCACAGTATAGTAGATGGTCCAATACATGTATTGGTTTGTTTTCACGGAAACTGTGAAAACAGTAAATGGAGACCAATGTCAGATGTAATTAACGAAGGTTAAATAAAGTGTAAGAAAATTGGTGAGAAAAACAGCTCCCACAAATTTTTCTATGGTATTCTATATATTAAATAAAGTTATAAGTAGACTAGGCTGTGATTCTTGTTGTATAAAGGATGAGCCACAAACTTGACAATATAAAACACAAGTCTGTTTTGAGGTTAGTATACTTAACAATTCAAATTTGATCTGTCAAAGTTGGTGCACTCCTTACATTGGTAACTTTATTCTGTCATACCGTTGTAAGAATTCAACTAGTCCCCCATCAGATCTAGCATCATATCATTGATATGTACTGAATAATAATCAGTATACGCACTTATCCTAAAAACACTCTTGTCCCACCTGACCTTATATTAACTTTTCTACTTATGTATCTAATTTGAACTTACATTTAATGCTTTTCTTTCCTAAAATCGGTATTATTTTCTTTAACCTGATCAACAATTTTGTTGTACAATAAGAATAGTTTGTATAAATTTTGCCCAGTAGTGTAAATACCCAGATGTCACCCAAATTGCCATAACCTCAAACATACATATATACTGTTTTGGCTCAAGATTTGTAATAATATTTATTACAAAACGAAAATATGAATTTATTGACTTTTATCATTTATACATTAATTATCTGATTTATAATTAGTGTGTTACATATTCTGTCTTAAAATGGATCGCAAAAGATACAAAGACTACAAGTACGACACGCCTCACACATCAAGAGAAACTCGAAAATACCATCAAACCGAACCTTCACATTCATCAAAGAAACGAAGATACATTTCACCAGAAAGATCTAATGATCCTAAAGAAATAATACATAGAAACAAGCATGAATTCAATTTTTTTCTTCAAGATCGTCTTAATATTAGAAACACTGATGATTTTTGGAAGTTTCATGACAAATATCAAGCACTTCAAGCTTTAAAAAGTAGTGAAGCAAATAATTTCGACAAGAAAAATCTTATAAATCTGAATTTTGAGTCTAATGTGAGTCACTTATACAGTAGACTGCCTGTTAATATTCCTAAAGAAGTTTTTAACAACCTTGCTCAGACAGTTTTAGTGTACCAAGATTTTCAACAGAAGAGTAAATTTGCAAAACTTAAAAAGCTACGTTCTGCACAACATGATTTACCAATTGCACAATATAAAGGAAAAATTATTGAGGCTATGCAAGAATCGAGGGTTGTTTTAATTGCAGGCGATACAGGTTGTGGAAAATCAACTCAAGTACCACAGTATGTAGTAGAAGCTGGCTATAATAAAATAGTTTGCACTCAACCACGTCGGATTGCTTGCGTCTCCTTATCAAAACGAGTTGCATCTGAAAGTTTAACAGATTATAAATCACTTGTAGGTTATCAAATTAGGTTTGAGAAGACAAAGCGTGCTGATACAGCAGTTGTGTTTATGACTGAAGGACTTCTATTAAGGCAAGCAGCCGAAGAGGAAACTATAAGTACTTATGATGTTATAATTTTAGATGAAATCCACGAAAGGCATTTATATGGTGATTTTCTTATTGGAATAATGAAGTGTTTGTTGCATAAACGCGATAATTTTAAATTAATTCTTATGTCTGCTACTATTAATATACAACTGTTTGAAAATTATTTCTCTGATGAAGGGATTAAAGTAATTGAAGTGCCAGGTCGTCTTTATCCTATTGATATTCAGTACAAACCTGTTATTAAAGATCCATATGAAAGAAAAAGGGATAAGTTTGATTGTTCACCGTATTTACAGATCATACAAATGATTGATGAAAAGTATCCATTGCCTCATAAAGGTAAGTTGATTTGACTGGGAGTAATTTTCTGTATTTTCCTTCGTATGCAAAAAGATTGAAACAGTGTGTAAAAGTATCATATTTTTTGTAAATGTCATTTTTGTATACGTAGATGCAATGGTTGCGTCTGCCATCGTAAAGTGCTACAGAAAAATAATTTTTATTCCTGTCATGTTTCTGCGGTTGTAGTGAATTATTCGAATAAACATCTATATTATCATTAATTCATTAATAGTTCTATCTACTGTTGAACTAATAACAAAACTAACAATATATGTAAACTATAACATTTTTTTTAATCTTTGTAACCTGTAACCTTGTAAAAATCAGCTGTCAAAGTCTCATAGGCTTCTTAGTTCACAATAAAATAGAAGAGTTTAAAGTAATTATTTCCTTTATACCCATAACCATGACCTATAGTGTATTCAAGATAACGAACAACTAAACAAATTAACATTTCTGATATTTCTATGGTTATATAAAGACGTTATTACACTAAAAAATATAAATATTTTATTCCATGATTCACAACCTGCTGTATCGGCATGTCAATTCACTTAACTCATTCATTATTATCTTTCTAGAATTAATCAAGTTCTGAAAAGTCACTTATCATTATAAACATTTATATGAATAATTCAATAATTATATGGAAATTAACAAACGAAACTAAAATGACATGATATCATTTTTCAATATAGTAATTCTTTATTTTAGTACTTAGTCTCCCTCCTTTTGAATAGGTATCCATCATACAGGAAGCTTCCGTATTCCACGAAAAATTCTTTTAAGGTTGCGAACACATGGAAATCTGAGAGAGCAAGCAGCAAGGTCTGCACTATAGAACGGATGAGGGAGAACAGTTCCACTTAAACTTTTTAATTTTCCATTGTTATATTTTGAACCTCCTGTTTGATTTGTGTCCATATTAACTCGATTGGATTAAGTTCACAATGATAAGTAGTCACGAAACGGTTATCTCTTTACCCTTCGCCATCTCATCAATAGCATATGTATTGTATTTGTTTCGAGACTTGTATCGTTTTTAAAATGTTTGTCTAAAATTGGGTAAATCTTTGTCAGCATTAAAATCACGTAATATTTTGTCAGTTGTAGGTATTTCGTTTTTAAAAAAGTACTGATGAACAATTTTGTAACTTGTGTTGGAGTCAATAAACTTTGTTTCACTCTATTCTTTTTCAGCGACGAAAAGTTGCCTGTTTTTTTATATATGTATTGTTTGTTTGTATGTGACATATGAAGGGGGTAAGAACCCAGCACCGCGGCCTTAGGCTTATTGTACTCTCATCTTGTCACTTAGTCGGTAAAGAGTTTTGTGATCCTGATTAGGCTTAGTAACCTCTTTAACAGGTTCTCCCTTATGAGTGTCTCACGAGAGAAAGCTCCTTCGAGGAGTGCAAACCTCCATCGGTACAGGGCTTCACAGTCGAAAATAACATGTGAGGCTGTTTCGTCCTCTTCATTGCAGAGACTGCAGATGGGTTCTTCATTACCAATCCCCATTCTATGCATATGCTTCCTTAGGTTGCAGTGTCCAGTTATAAGGCCTGTCACCAGCCTAATCTGTTGTCTGCTTAATTGCAGAATGTCATCAGTCAATTTGTCAGATGTTGTTTTTAGCATCAGTTTGCTATGTCTTTGCCCCTCAATTGCATTCCAATGGTTGTGGTGCTGTCTTTTTATCCAGCTTTTCAACCAGTTTCGAGCAAAGTTGTTGGTAATTCCAAAGACGGGTTCTGGCCCCATAAATGGTAACTCTGCTCCTTTCTTAGCCAAGGAGTCAGCTTTCTCATTGCCACTAATCCCCTTATGCCCCGGGACCCACATCAGGGTTACTCTATTATGGGTTGAAAGGGTTATTAGGTTTTGTCGGCATTCCCATACTAATTTTGAGTTAGCACGATTGCTAGCTATGGCTTTTATGGCGGCCTGGCTATCTGTAAGGATAAGGATTTCTTTACCTTGGTAGTTCCTTTTTAAATTCTCATGTACACAGATGTCTATGGCATGAGTTTCGGCTTGGAAGATAGTGGCGAACCTCCCCAGCGATGCATAAGCAGCAAACTGAGGTGATTCCCCAAATATTCCTGCACCTGTGCCACTGTCAGTTTTGGAGCCATCCGTATACCAAATTAGCTTATTTGCCTGACGACTTTGTTGTAATAGCCCTTCGTTCCACTCCAGGAGAGTGGTTTATATATGTATGCTTTGATGACTTTATACACTGTTCCCCATGAAATACCTGCAAGAAGTGTTATGTATGTTTTATGAGATAATGCTAAAAAAACCTCTTACCTGCCACATCTGCTGTTTGTTTTGCTATAGCTTTTAATTGTATTTTTGGATTGTCTTTTAATAATGTAGTTTAAATGTTGAGAATCATATTTTTCTCATTTTTTGTTAAAGGACTTTTATGTTCCATTATATCTTTGGGATCAACACACATAAATCTGTCGATAAGCAATTTTGACATTAGGAGGAAAAATTGTTGAGTATTAAAACTGACTCAGTCATGGCCTATGAGATTATGTTAGTTCTGTTTATTTTGAGTTGTTCATTATTTTGAATACAGCAAAGATTCCACGAGACGAAGTCTCTCTTATCCGGTCTGCGCACTTTATTAGTTCAAGTGTTTCTCCGCTGGTGCCACCAAACACTTAAAGGCAGAAACGGATATACCGGGTGGGGCAATAGTGTGGGGAAGTCCGATAGCTCCTAAATGGTAACAGCTAGAAAAATCGTTCTAATACGGATGTAAACAGTGGATAGAGGCCTATCTTACAATCTAGAGAAATTATTTTCAAATATACAGGGTGTTGCAGAAAAGTGGGGCACGCTTAAGGTAATTTTTTTAAATAGAATGTCCCAAATATTTTTGCATATTTAACACGTCTCTTGGCAGGTTTATTCATATCTAAAATCTTAGCGCCATCTAATGATCGGTTTAGAAGTTATAAAAAAATGTATAAATTTTTTTCAAAAAATTGAGTTTTAAATTATCCCACTTAACAGTTTACCGCTTTCACGGCCGCAACTGTGAAGACGAATTTAAGTAGGGATTTTGTTGCAGGGGCTTGTAGGGTGCTCTTCTTTAAAAGAAAATGGACCCACCATGTACAGGGTGTTCAAAATTAATTTTTAAATTTAGAGAACTTCACAGCTAAAATTCACAACTTTTTCAAATGGAACACCCTGTATATTTTGTACCTTTGTGATGCAGAATTAAATAACGAACATCTTTTGTATGTACGTCCCTATAGCTATCTGTAACCACTTTTGATTTATTGAGAAAAAACTGCAAGAAGTACACAATTAAAAACAATTATTTATTTAGTTGTCAAGTGTGTTGGTTGTTTTTGTTCAACAAAACATTAAAGCATCTAGCAATTGTTGTGCACGTATGCAAAACGTACATTTCTCGCAGTTATCGACCATCAGTGTTTAGTTCTAGTAGGTATTTTAGTTTTTCAAAATGAATTTTAGTGATGAAGAACTTGTAGACATGACTTTTGTTTTGGGCGAGTCGGAAAGAAATTGTTTGCTTGCCCATAGAATTTACCACCATCGGTATCCTGAACGGAGGCTCGCTCAAAACCTGCTCGATAAATTTGTGAGGAGCGACAATGTACAGTATGAAAAAAGTGAACGAGTTAACAATGTTGTGAACGAAGAAAATGAGTTATCTGTTGTGCTGGCAACAATTGAGAATCCCCATGTTAGTCAGAGAGAAGTGAGTTTATGTGTAGGAATAAGTAGACGTTCTGTTGGTCGAATCTTAAAGAAAAATAAGTTTCATGCATATCACATTCAAATGCACCAGGAATTAACTGATGACGATTTTCTAAAACGTTTACAGTTTTTTAATTGGCCCATAGGTAAAATGCTACATTCTTCAACAATGTTTTGCTCACTGATGAGGCAACGTTTCATAAAAATGGATTTGTTAACAGGCACAATTTCCATTATTATGCTACAGAAAATCCCCACTTTTTCAGACAACTTAATAACCAGCACAGATGGTCCATAAACGTTTGGGGGAAATTATTGGAGAACATGTAATAGGGCCACATTTTTTTGATGGTACACTAACTGGAGCTATTTATCTTCATTTTTTGGAGAACTATCTGCCACAATTATTGGCGAACCTTCCTCAAAGGATCCGAAATGGGATGTGGCTTCAGCAAGACGGTGCTTCACCGCATTATTTACATGCAGTAAGAGACCACCTAAATAATATCTACCAACATCAATGGATTGAAGGAATGGACCCACTAAATGGCCTGCGAGATCTCCTGATCTTACAAAAATGGATTTCTTTTTATGGGGATATGTGAAAGAAATTGTTTAACAGAGACACCAATCACAATCCAAAATATGAAGAATAGAATAATACATGCTTTTAGAAGTATCACGCCAGCAATGTTAAGAAACTTACAAAGATCATTCCAAAGGCGCATCGAAATGTGTGTCCATGCAAATGGGCAACATATGGAGCATTTGTTATAGTTTTTTTCTTTTGTTTTATTTGAAAAACCTTGATTTTTTTAAATAAATAATTTTTTAATTGTGTACTTCTTGCAGTTTTTTTCTCAATAAATCAAAAGTCGTTACAGATAGCTATAGGGACGTTCATACAAAAAATGTTCGTTATTTAATTAGAGAAAGTTGTGAATTTTAGCTTTGAAGTTCTCTAAATTTAAAAATTAATTTTGAACACTCTGTACATGGTGGGTCCATTTTCTTTTAAAGAAGACCACCCTAAAAGCCCCTGAAGCAAAATCCCTACTTAAATTCGTCTTCACAGTTGCGGCCGTGAAAGCGGTAAACTGTTAAGTGGGATAATGTAAAACTCAATTTTTTTGAAAAGAAATTTATAACTTCTAAACCGGTCGTTAGATGGCGCTAAAATTTTGGATATGAATAAAGCTGCCAAGAGAGATGTTAAATATGCAAGAATATTTGGGACATTCTATTTAAAAGAAATTACCTTAAGCGTGTCACACTTTTCTGCAACACCCTGTATATTTGAAAATAATTTCTCTAGATGCGCCTCTATCCACTGTTTACATCCGTATTAGAACGATTTTTCTAGTTGTTACCGTTTAGGAGCTATCGAACCCACACTATTACTCCACCCGGTATAACACATAAACATCAATTTCAAATTACACCAACTTCTCACGCTTTTATACCTTTTGTCGGTTTTGCACGTATCGTCAATAAATTATATTTTCCTAATTTTTAAATAAGACAGTTTTCTTTATTTTATAATATAATTAGAATTACGTTATTTCCCTTTTATTCCCTTAAAAAACCATTGAAGAAAGGATTGAATGTCAATAGTCTGTTTAGATTAACTGCCTTGTGTTCAAACCCACTGATAGGATTTGTAAACCTTTAAGACAGAGGTGCATTAAAATACCCCACTAGAAGATTTACACTTTTAACCAACCAAATAATCAAACTTGTAATACAGATACCTGGCGAATGTACCTAATTCGTTTAATATTCTAACTCAGTAGGTACTTTTAAATCCAATTGCCAACGTCCGATTCTTCTCGAGTCAATTACTATTACTATTATTTGCCAATTCTTTGTTTGCCACGACCACAAGAAGGAACTTAGTAATATAATTCTTTAAAAATTGGTAAAACCTTGTTTGGCAAACAGAAACATTGCAAAAATGCAAACAGTTAATGTACTAACTGCTCATTTTCTCTGTATCCTAAAAGCAGCTCACGGAAAGTTTTAAAATTGTAATTTCAATAATGTTATTAAACTTGTAAATTAATTTTAATAGCATAATTAATTTAATTAATTATAAACATTTATTTAATAAATTCCAAAATATTTACGTAAACATGCAACGCTTGACATTTGTAAGGGTTACCTAACCTATACATCATCAAGTGTCAAATATAGGTCAGTGTATAGCCCCTTTACTTTCAAATAGTAGCGACAACCATTGATCTCGCCGCTGGAGCAAAATCACATTGGCGACATTGAATGTTACCAGATTTGACATTCTGTCACAATAAATCTTAGGTTTAATAATAATCATGTACAAAACATTAACAGTTTAATATTAATTTGATAATGGACATTCACGTTCGGTAAAAACGACCATATTAATATGACATATATTTCTGTAATTCTAATTTTTTAACAACTTTTTATTAAAATTCCGCGACACCATGCATGTAGTAATTTTTTGATTATTAAAGTTTGTATCAGGTTTGCTCCACGATGTCGCTACTATATGAAATAGAGGGGCTATAGGTCAGCGTGTCAGCTAGCGCCAAAACGGCGAAATTCTGCGTTTTCTCAGAAAGAAAGTTTATATGGGAAAACGTAAATTTGCCCAGGCCGGATAAGAGACTTAAAATTTAGGTACTAACTCTCAAAATAATCTTATCTTAACCTCATTTCTAATTTCGCAGAGCAGTCATTCTGGTAAAATATTCTGATCGCATTTTCAGTTAATTTTGTAGTTTAGTAATAAAATTCTTTTGAAAAGCATCCATTGAATGGCGAAACGTTAAAAATCAATGTATAAATGTTTTATTAAAGGCTGCCAGTCCTCACAAAATTAAAATAAACAAAGAAAAATTGTAGTTAGGGTTTTTCAGAGTATATGGACCTACAAACCGGTACTTCTGACACGTTCAGTTTGTTTACGAAAAAATTTAAACTCACAGAGGAAGTGAGTTCTGATATTTAACCATAATTTAAATGTCAATGTCAGTAATAACCATATTACTCCTGCGCATGAAAGCGAATTTTTTATTTTTCCATATATTTATATGTGTTTTAACCTCAAATACTTAATCAAATAATGTGGCCTAGTTTTTCTTTATTTTTTGTATTTTAAAAAGTCAAACTTGGAAAATCTAAATGACTATCTAAAGCTTTTTGTATGTGTAGGACAATACAGAAATGCAACAGTTCTATTATCAGTTTTCATTACATTTACCAATCCCTGGAGAATTGACTAATTAGCAGTAATTCATAATACTGAAGAAATATTGGACACTCTGGGACCCATTTCATAAAGCTTATAAGTCTCATACTATTTAGCTTCAGTGTAAATGTAATAACATATGTCGGAAGATAATAATATGAGTTTTATGAAACTTTTGGGGGCAAAGAATGCCACTTATCTAATTTTCCCATTTCAGTGTTAGGTAAGGTTAGGTTAAATTGGAAGTTAAAATAGTTAGAGATTAGTTTAGATTAGTAGCATAATTTTACCCTGTCTCCATCCCAGAGTGGAGATCATTAATTAGTTAATTTCATAGGAATTGAACATGACACTATATCTAAACTCATTTACAAATGTCATTTTCCAGGTGACTTACTAGTATTCCTTAATGGAATTGCTGAAATCACAGCCTTAACAGATGCCGTCACCGAATACAGCAACATAAAAAGAAACTGGATCATTCTACAATTACACAGCACACTCTCATTAGAAGAACAAGATAAAGTATTTGATTATGCGCCAGAAGGAATGCGTAAATGTATAATATCAACAAACATTGCTGAAACATCTGTCACCATCGATGGAGTGCGTTTTGTTATTGATTCGGGTAAAGTTAATCGAATGATTTATTACACATCGGGTGGGATCAATAAACTGATGGAAACGAATATTTCTCAAGATAGTGCGAAACAACGTTCTGGTCGTGCCGGAAGAACAGGTCCTGGTATTTGCTATCGAATGTATTCTGAAGAAGATTTTAAAAACTTTGATGCGTTCACCACAGCGGAGATCCATTTAGTTCCTTTAGAATCTCTGCTACTTCATATGATTTCTTTAGGCCTTAGTGATATTCAAAATTTTCCATTTCTTGAAAAACCTAGTGGTAGTGCAATCGAAGAGAGTATTGATAAATTAAAATTTTGTGGTGCTCTAAAGTTAAATGAAGATTACTTAATGCTAACATCGCTAGGGGAAGCTCTTAGTCGACTTCCTGTGGACCTAACTATTGGAAAAATGTTAATTATGTCTACTGTATTTGGAAATGTCAATTCTATTCTTGCTATGGCTGCAATTCTAAGCATTCAGAGTCCTTTAACTCAGCAAGCTTATCGCAGTTCTGACATGCAGAATGCCAGAAAACCACTCGAATCTAATCATGGTGATCCCATCTCTATACTAAACATGTATAAAGAATGGTTATGCATCAAACAAGATACAGTACCCGCAGCAGGATCTTCAAAATCAAAAGAAAATTCTCGATCTTGGGCTAAAAAACGTGGGCTTGAAGAGCAACGCTTTTATGAAATAACTAAACTTATTCAGCAATTTAGAGATATCTTGGAAGATGCTGATCTTTTACCAAAAGGTCCCCAACAAGAACTGTCAAGTAGCGAACGTGCAATTCGTCATGGCGAATTGAAACAATTGAGAAATTTACGGAGAAATCTTAAGGATGAGGCTCGTTCCAATCAGCGCAAGCAACTAAAATATGAAGATTTTAGTTTGGATAATGAAAATACCACGCCACAAAGACTTGATATACGTGACATTGAATTTAGAATAACAAATGATTTTAAAAAATTACAAAAATTGCTCGATGAGTCATCACCTGATAGTTATAAGGACCTCATGATGTTAAAATTAATTCTTACAAGCGGGTTGTATCCACAAGTTGCTATTGAAGATGAATTTAATTACTCTAAAAGTGTTGCAGAACGTTTGTATCATACAAAAAATAAGAATTTTGTGTTTTTAAGACCATTAAGTTGTTTTACTGCAAATCCAGAAGTATTAGAAATACATGCTGATGATATAGAAGTGCCACCATCGGGATATTTCAGTAAACGACCCATCAGTCGTAAGCATCAAGTTTTAGTGTTTCAATCAATTTTGGAAACCAAAAAAGTGTACCTTATGAATGTTATGCGAATGCCAGCAATACAAACTTTAATGTTATTTTCTAAAACTATAGCTACAAATATGAGTTTGACTAAATTTGTGTTTGATGAGTTTTTGATGATCGATATCCCTCATTTTGGACAAGGTAAAACTTTATTAACAAGAGCTGTTACTTTAAGAAAGAAATGGAAGAATAAATTAGAAGAAAAACTTAATGATCCATCGATGACTTCTGAAACAAATATGCAAGTCATATTTTATTTTATAGAAGATTTAGTGAAATTTACGAGTACAGAAATTAGTTATAATATCAAACGATTGTTACCAGCTGACATTAAGGTTATTTATACTTACAATGATGATTTTTTATTTAAACCCGCAGAAAATCCGTTTGATGCAGAGTTTACAATTACATTAAATAGAACATATGGTGGCTTGCAAGTTACTGAAAATGTTGTGTATGGTTGCCTAGTTCAAGAAGAATGGGCTGAAAATATTGAAGTGCAATTGTTTAGTACTCCGTTTGAATGTCCACATTGTTTGAATCAGAAACAAGGATCATCACTGCTGGAGATTATGCAACATGAAGCATCTTGTAGAAAAGATGACGATACTAATGTTGCACACGTAAATGAGTCAGAGAAGGTAGAAGTGATCAAACCGAATTCTAGGAACTTTTATTGTGAAAAGTGTCAGAAGAATTTAATGCTGACTCCTGTTGATATTTTGAAGCATAAACGAACTTGTGCTTAAAGTTATTAATTATTATAAAAAGTATTATTTTAGAAAGAATGTGTATAAAACAATAAATTACTATTGTGTATTCCTAATAATAAAAGCATTCTGATTGATATGTAATAGCTGACCTGCATATGGAACCAAGCTTTCAGTTAGTTCTGTTTGTTTTTATCTTTAAGGTGTAAGTTCACAAATTTGTTGGACAAAACTGATTTACTTGATGTCGGCAGTCACAGGTGTGTTTATGATGTACTTATTCAGTTGTCAGGGGTCTGAATTTCAAAGAAATCTCAGGAAATTGTAGTGGTCAGTTAACCGAAATTATCAAAGTAGCTGTAGCAAGTCATTTAATCATTAAACAATTTGCATTATAATCAATTTACCTAGTTGTGTTATTACATACAGGTTTCGGCAAAAGATAATAATTAAATTTTTTAAATTAAAACCTCTTTAATCCGAAATCCCCTTTAATTCGAACAAATCTCTTTAATCTGAACAAGAAAGTTCTATGTACTATTGCGAGATAATTCGCACGGTAGGTTTTTCCTGTTTAAATAGGACTTTCTCCATCGTATTCTCTTCCATTGGTGTAATATGCCAAAATTCTTAAAAGCCCGGCTACTTTATAATTCAATCGTACCAATTATTATTTATCTCGCAATAGTACATACTAAAATTGAATATGTAGCGTTCATGGGGAAGGTAAATATTATAAATGAAATGTTACAACCCGTCGGGTGTAGAGAGATTTTACGAAGATCAACAAACACTTTTATTATTATTTAATATAAAAAGTAATAAAAATCCTGAATATAGTAGTAACTGATATCATCACAAAGGCACCCTTTGATGTTGCAGTTTTGCCGCAATTGTTTATGTAATGACATCTTCTACTTTAAAACTTTTTCTAAATTTTGTTATACATCGTTTGTCCATATCTCATTTAAAAAATGTCAAAATGTGTTAATTAATGTCAAGAAATGCAAGCACACGCTATGGAGAAGAAAAGAGAAAGAAAGCTTTTAAAGCAAAGAAATTACTGATTTTTTAATTCGAAATAAAAGTTTTGTAATAAAATTAGTAAATTATATAAGCTAAGTTCTTTATAATAAGGTACATGGCCTAAAGCAATGTTTTGATTTGAATATCCAGTAATCCGAATTCCTCGTTAATACGAATTTGCCTTGCATTTATAGGTTCGGATTAAAGATTTCTACTGTATTTTGTTAAATATAAAATGTTTAGGGATGCTTATTACAGTTTCTTTAAAGTTGGTAGTTTGATTTGTGTTGCTAGGGGGGGGTAGTTAGGGACGATGCATTTTTGTTTTGGTTTTGATATACAGTCTGTTTGATTTAAAGCGCCCCGCTTTGTATCAACTTCATTTTCAGTCAGAAATGGTATAAACCATATATATTATTAAATGGCATAAAATTATCTGGTTCAGAAAATTATGTTAACATATTTCATTATGTTCTGGTTCAGAAAATTTTGAATTTACTAAATCGACGTGAGCGAACGTGACGTGAGTGAAGTCATCGAACTTTTTTTTTAGTTACATGATAGGTATTTTGTTACCGAAATTGATCGAGTATTGTGTTCTCTTTTCAACCATAATAAATATTCAAACTCTTACATAAGAAAATTTTCAAGAAAAACGTAAAAAATGATTTACGATTAAAGTCCGTTCGCCGAGACCTGTCGCAAGACATAAACACACTTGAAGTTAGCTGACCCTTGAAGCTTCATTTACGGTGATGTGCGTTTGCGTACCGTGGGCGCTTATCTCGCTTTTACGGTTGCAGCGTAATATGGAATGGAAAGTGATACCGATGAAAATTAAATACACCACAATTAAATCAGACTCGTCACGCGCTATTTAAACATAACAAAGCCTAGTTTAAAAGAGGTGTTTGCCTTCAAAAGAGCAATTTTTAAACAGCGTCCGTGGCAAATAATCTTTTTATTCTGCGAACCGAAAAAATTACATCAGCAAACTAAGAAGTTTTTTTTTAAATAAATCAACTTACCAGGCATCACTATCAGAGTCTTCTGATGTATAATTCGTGTCTTAATCGGACGACGCCCCTGTATTTACAGTAAAAAGTGTTTTCCACAATAACATCAATTATATGGTCAAGGTTCCACATTTCTTGTTCAATTTTTTGGGCGTGCCTCACATTTTTCCCAATCTTCTGCGCTTACGTTGGCGATTCCTTCCTTTAAGAAATTTTCTACATCTTTTAGCTTAAATGTAGTATTATTTACTGCCACAAATCCTTTAATTTGGTCCCAAATTTTTTCTATCGGTTTAAATCACAATGGTACGGAGGTTGGCGTAAAATTGTAATTTGATGCTCTTGATGATCTCCTTTTCGCGTCTGGAAATTGCAACTTGTTTCCTTTTCAAAAGAGTGTTTTCTTGATTTTCCGCCATTCTTGAACACTTACACAAACATAACATTTTTACGAAACAAATGCAACAAACTGCACAGTACAAACGTTAACGAGAAGTGATTGCATTATACGTGTTTCCGCATTATGTAAAGTAGTTTAAGCGTTAATGAAACCACGTGCGCGTGGTTTCAAACCAATAGCATCGCTTATAGTTTGTTTAATGCTAACTTCAAGTATTTACGTCTTGCGACAGGTCTCGGCGAACGGACCTTAGTAGGCTTTGATTTCTGGTTCTCCAATTAATAAAACAGAATTATCTAGCAAGCTTAGGTAAATAACGAAACTTTAGTTGTGCCAGTGGCGTATTTACAAATTTTCCAGGGAGGGGAGAGGGTACTCTAATAAAATTCCGAATCAAAATACTTAGAATTTGACATAAATGATCTGGACTATTAAAAAAAATCGCGGATGGCTCCATCCTGTTAACCCCCTAAATATGCCACTGAGGTTTTCTGTTGGTCTTTAATTAGGGAAAATGTAGAACAAAACAGTACAAAAATAAATAATCAATAGTATAATAAATTGAAAAACTTATTTTAGAATTCCACTAATAGATAGAGTCACAATAGGAAATTATTGAATAAATGGAAGGGTTACTTGTCATATTTTTTACCACTTGATTCTTTTGTCTAATAACTTTTTGCATCATAAGGGATACCAAACCATGATTTGCCAAAAACATTGGAAAGTCACGCATGGGTGCCGGACCGCCTGAAAGACTTTAAACGAGTGTCGTCTGCAAGGCGACTAAAATGCAAATTTCTTCGATATGATAAGATAAACCAGTGAAATAAAACTTTACCATCTCATGTATCATGAAAGATATCACATTTAAGCTTTTTTTTGGCCACGAGAGCTACTGTGTAAGTGCTACTATTTATTTTTGTACATTATTTAATATACGAACATGAATAAAGGATAACACCAAACCATAATTGCATGTGGGTGCCAGACTGCCCGATCTTAAACGAGTACCGTCTGCAGAGTGACCGAGATGCAAATTTCTTATGGCCATATTCTTGTTCTTCGTGTTTGATATGATATGATATACTTCCTCTGGCATGGTAAAAAATAGATCAATAATTTCCTATTCCGGCTCTCTATCTATTAGTGGAATTCTAAAATAAGTCTTTCAATTTATTTTATTGATTATTTATTTTTGTACTTTGTTCTACATTTTCCTTAATTAAAAATTAAAGATCATTAGAATAACTCAGTGGCATAATTTTCTAGGGGGGACGCAAATGGGATGCAGCCACTCCCGATTTCTTTTAATAGTCCATGTCACTTATGTCAAAATCTAAGTAGTATTTTGATTCGGAATTTTTATAGAGTACCCGCTCACCCCCGAGAAAAATTTGTAAATACGCCACTAGCACAACTAAAGTTTCGTTATTTACCTAAGCTTGCTAGATAATTCTGTTTTATTAATTGGAGAACCAAAAATCAAAGCCTACTCATCGTAACTCATTTTTTACGTTTGTCTTGAAAATTTTCTAATGTAAGAGTATGAATATTTATTATGGTTTAAAAGAGAACATAATACTCGATCGATTTTGGTAAAAAAAAATACCTATCATGTAATTTAAAAAAAGGTTCGATGACGTTATCATGTTCATGTCGATTTAGTAAATAGAAAATTTTCTGAACCAGAACATAAGAGAATTTTATTATACCATTTCTGACCGAAAATAAAGTTGCTACAAAGCGTGGCGCTTTAAATGAAACAGACTGTATATGCTCAAACAAACATAAACTTGTTGACAAATATGAAATAAACACATCAGTTATTTTCCTAAATATATTTATTATTTATAATTTATTAAATAAATTGTGCCAGACTGTCTTGTTTTCTTCTCTTCTTTTCTTTTTTAGTGTAATTAATTTTAATAGTTAAATTTTTACTAACGAAAGCAATGCTATATTGGGACAGTCAACGCTCAATGCATATAAACAACAATGTAAAACAGCCATATCACTTGAACATATGTCTGGTCAATTTATTCCACTATTTCTGTCATTTTCCCTTTAATGAAAATAACAATGACAGAAATATTAACCTGGTCAACCGGATTCAATTTTCGAAAATGCCTCTAGTGTGTGCTAAAGAGATAATGTTAATGTGTTTGTATAAATATACACCCTGTAAAGTTGACTAGAAATAGATAATCTCGGTTATGTCAAATACATTTTGAATGTATGTATAAAGTTTTTCTTATTCAACATAATAAAACCTGTAATAGCAGTTAATTCCCATTACTTAACAACGGTTATGGGCCTTTTATAATTGTATTGGGATTGTATTTTGAATTTTGTTGGAAATTATCAATGGCAGAGAGCGGTGATTTCAATCAAAATGAGCCTTTAACATCAATAGCAGGTATGTCTGTTCCAGCTCAATTTGTGATTAGTAGTGGAACAAACATGAATATAGATAAACTTGAGGGTGTGTCTAACTATGCTACATGGAAGTTTCAAATGAAACTTTTGCTTATTGATAATGGTTTATGGGAATGTGTTTGCACACAAGCACCCGATCTAAATAAAGATCAAAAAGCATATGCAAAAATTTGTTTATCTGTAAAACCAGTATGCTCTCCTCATGTAAGAAATGCTCAAACGGCAGCTGAGGCATGGAACAATTTAAAACTTGCTTATGAAAATATGGGTATAAGCAGGCGATTGCAATTAAAAAGAAAACTTTCACAAATCAAATATTCAGACTTTTCTACTATGGATCATTATTTGGGAGAAATCATATCTGTCAGTCAAGAACTTTCCGATATTGGTTGTGTTATCGATGATGAGGAACTTGCAGAGTTAATGCTTATTGGTTTACCAAATTATTTTGATTCATTAGTTATGGCGATAGAGGGTACTAAAACAAAACTGAGTTCAGAGTACGAGGGTAGATTGAAAAGTTTCCGGAATGGGCAAGAAAACGCAGTAATTGAACAGGTTTTTGTTTTTATTTTTCAACATAATATCCTTGCAGGGCGATACACTTTTCCCAGCGGTGCTCCAACTTTTTTAAGCCTTCAGAAAAATATGATTTCGGGAACTCTGCAAAATAAGCTTTAGTGGCGGCGATGACCTCCTCATTTGACGTAAAGCGCTTGCCTCCGAGCCAAGTCTTCATGTTTGTGAACAAAAAGAAGTCGCACGGGGCCAGGTCTGGAGAGTACGGGGGATGCGGCACCACCTCGTAGCCCAATTCAACCAATTTAGCATTGGCGATTCGGGATGAATGGGCCGGCGCGTTGTCGTGATGGAAGAGCACTTTTTTTCGCTGCAAATGAGGCCGTTTCTCCTTCAAAATGCCGTTGAATTGATCCAATAAATCGCTGTAGTATTGTCCCGTGATAGTTCTTCCCTTCTGCAAAAAGTCGATGTGTATCACACCTTGCGAATCCCAAAAAACGGTGGCCATGACCTTTCCAGCAGATGGGACAGTCTTTGCCTTCTTCGGAGCAGATTCGCCTGGAGAAATCCACTGTTTCGACTGCTGCTTGGTTTCTGGTGTGTAGTGGTGGATCCATGTTTCGTCCACGGTCACGAATCGGCGAAAAAAATCCGTTGGATTACGATTTAACAAGGCCAAACACTCTTTCGAAGTGGTCACACGATTTCGCTTGTTGTCCATAGTCAGCAAACGCGGCACCCATCGCGCCGAGAGCTTCCTCATGCCCAAATGTTCGTGCACGATATTTTGCACACGTTCATATGAGATGCCCGTGGTCTCTACTATTTCGCGCAACTTCACTCGTCGATCGGCTAACACGAGATCATGGACTTTATCGACCATTTCTTCATTTGTGGCCGTTTTTGGACGTCCACTGCGTGGTTCATCCTTGGTGCTCGTACGGCCACGTTTGAACTCGCTCACCCAGAAACTAATAGTCGAAAATGAAGGTGTGGATGTGCCATGAACTTTCTGCAAAATATCTCGTATCTCCGTCGCCGTTTTCTCGTCCATCCAGAAATGTTTGATGACTGCACGAAATTCGTTTTTATCCATTTTTGCAAAAGTGCCTGAATTGCTTCACAAGATATCCTAGTAAACATAAACGGAACGACGCACGTGTCTGAAAATTTGACAGCTTTCCTAAAATAGGTTAGCCTTGACAACCATCATAACAATTTCACGATACGCGCGCCATCTCTTGCCCATTCCGGAAACTTTTCAATCTACCCTCGTATGTAAAAGCTAGATTAATTCAAGGCGAATTTAAAAGAAACGATGGTATGGTTGATGATATGAAGAGTAAAGCTTTAGTTGTTAAGAATAAATTCGTTCCTGTCTGTCATCATTGCAAGAGTGAAGGGCATATAAAACCCAGGTGCTTTGAATTCAGACGAGACAAGAAGAATAAAAAGAAGCATTTTAATAATTCTTGTTTTCAGCAAGCTTCTACTTCAAAACAGTCATGCTCCATGTCTGAGGTAAAGGTAAAAAACAACAATAAAATGTTATTTTCTACTCATAACGCTTTGTTTAGTAACTCTATTACTAATGATAATTGGATAATTGATTCTGGTTGTACTAGTCACATGACTAATCGTGATAATTGGTTTATCAATTATTCCAAAAATCAACCTTCTGAAATTTGTATTGCTAATAACAATAAGATTTATAGCAAAGGTGTAGGTGATATTAACGTTGTTCTCAGTAATAATGATACAAAGACTATCACAAATGTTTTGTACGTACCAAATATTGCAGCTAATTTATTATCCGTTAGTAAAATAGCCCAAAAAGTTTATGTTTTAGTATTTGACGATACTACGTGTCGAGTTTATAACAAGTCAGATGTGTATGTAATTGGTTCGTGCCAGTTTACAGCAACACAGGTTAATGGCGTCTATAGGCTAGATCAAAAAGAAGTATTGTCTTCAAATGGCATGGAATTATCACATGCCTCTACTAGTAATGCGTCCTTGATGTCTAAAATTAATTCAATGGAGATTTGGCATCGGCATTTAGGGCATCTCAATTTCAAGGGTATGTTAATGCTTCGTGATTCGTTAGCTACTGGTGTCAATTTTGAAAATGGAGATTTAGGTTCATGTATTTCGTGTATTGAAGGAAAACAAAAGAGTACTGTTTTTCGTAAAGGGCAGGCTAAAAGGGCGACAAATAAGTTAGAATTGATCCATTCAGATATATGTGGACCAATGTCTGAAAAAAGCTGGAGCAATTGTCGTTATTTCATTACTTTTACAGATGATTTTACTCGTAAAACGTTTGTTTATTTTTTAGAAACTCAAGACCAAAAGACCGTTTTAAATACGTTTGTTGAATTTAAAACATTAGTTGAAAACCAAACTAATTTAAGAATCAAACGATTTCGAACTGATAACGGAACTGAATACTGTTTTAAAAGTTTCACGGAATATTTTAAGCAATGCGGCATTATCCATGAAACTACGATTCCTTATACACCGCAACAAAACGGTGTTTCTGAACGGTTAAATAGAACCATTATGGAAAAGGCGAGAGCTATGCTGCAAGATTCTGGATTAAGCAGAAAATATTGGGCCGAAGCAGTTAATACTGCAGTATACCTTAAAAATTCTTCTCCGACGGCTGTTGTAAATGGGGCTACACTACAAAAACTATGGACTGGATCCAAAGTAGATCTAAGTCATCTCCGTGTTTTTGGTTGTAAAGCTTATGCTTTAACTCCTCAAAATCAACGAATAAAATTAAACCCTAAATCCAAACTTTATATAATGTTAGGTTATTGTGCTCACACGAAAGGCTATAGATTAGCAGATCCTTCAAATCCTGGTAAGATAGTTAAGGCTAGATCTGTGGAATTTCTTGAAGAAATTAGTGGTAATGTATCTGGCATTGTCGATGATAATGCTACAGTGGATTCAATTGAGTCTAATATCGTTGAGATTAATTGTGATATAGAAAATGCACACAATTATAAGCATTTATCAGTTTCAGGGGAAGATGAGCTTTCAGCAGTATTAGGAAAAGATCAGGAACAGATTTCTGAGGAAAACGAAGATAAATGTAACTTTCAAGAAAATCTTAATGACGAACGTAATGGAAATATTCCTAGCCTACTATGTAGTAATCTCGAAGATAACGGCGTTGCTAGTTTACCACAAACAGCAAACAGGAGGCCCATACGTGATAGGCGTTTTGGTCTGAAGATTATGAACTCAACTATTTTACCACTTTAGCACTGTTGGGGAGGAATGAACCCCAAAGTTTTCAGGATATTTTAGCTTCCGATCAAAAAGAGCACTGGATTGAAGCTATGAAAGACGAGTACAACTCACTTTTGTCACATGGCGTGTGGAAATTGGTTGACAGACCAAAGAACACTAACATAGTAAAAAGTAAATGGGTATTCAAGAAAAAACTCGACGCCGATGGCAACTTACAAAGGTATAAGGCACGTTTAGTTACGAGAGGTTTTACTCAGAAATATGGTGTTGATTATGAAGAAACCTTCGCACCAGTTGTCAGATATTCTACTCTTCGTACCTTATTTGCAGTTGGAGTAGAATTTAACATCGACATAGAACACATTGATGTCAGGACGGCATTCTTGAATGGCGACCTTCGTGAAACTATTTACATGGAGCAGCCTATCGGTTTTCAAATTGAATCGAATAATAAAGTGTGCTTACTAAAGAAAGCTCTTTATGGATTAAAACAGGCAGGTAGAGCTTGGAATGAAAAAGTTTTTCAAGTTTTGCTCTCTCATGGTTTTAAACAATTAAAAAGCGAAAAATGTGTGTATGTCAAAGATTACAACAAAGAAAAGGTAATCATTGCTCTACATGTAGATGATTTTTTCGTTTTTAGTAATAGTCAAGTAGGTAAAAATGAACTTTATGGAATTTTGCATAAGAATTTCAAAATAAAGTTATTAGGACCTGTTACACATGTGTTAGGAATGAAGATAGATAGAAATAGAAATAAAGGGATTCTAAGATTGTCACAAAAGGAGTATGTAAATAACCTGTTAAAGAAATTTGAAATGGCAGATTGTCACAATGTAGTAACCCCTATGGAGGTTAACTTAAAATGAGAAAAAGCAACAAATTGCGATACAAGGTATCCCTACCAAGAGTTGATTGGTAATATTATGTATCTTTCTGTCTGTACTCGACCTGATATATCATTTGTATGCAGCAAATTAAGTCAGTACAATACTTGCTTTAACAAAACCTATTGGGTGGCTGCCAAACGGGTATTAAGATACTTAAATGGGACTTCTGATTATGGACTTGTATTTAAAAAAGGTAGTTCAAATATTGAGATATCTTCTGATGCTGACTGGGCTGGAGACAGTGAAGACAGAAGATCCTATTCGGGACTTGTGAGCAGATTTGGCAATTCAGTCATAAATTGGGAATCTCGGAAACAACAAACAGTTGCTTGTTCAAGTAATGAAGCCGAGTACTATAGTTTAGGAAATGCCGTAAAAGAAGCCAAGTTTATTCGTAATTTTTTGTCGGAATTACGTTTATTAAACTTGCGGGAACCAATTACTATTTACAACGACAATCAAAGTATACATAAAATGGTTAGTAATCAGGTTTTTAAACGTACTAATTGACGTTTGTTACCATTTTGTGCGCAAAGCCGTTGACAATGGTCAGGTAGTCATTAAATATAAAGCAACAAATGAATTGGTTGCAGATTTATTTACAAAGTCGCTTCCTAAATTAAAGCATGAAAAGTTTGTTAAGGACATTGGGCTTGACAGTTTTGATATTTAAATCTTATTGATTCTTTTAGTATTTATAATTTAGAAGTATTGGCAATATCACTCTACTCGACTATGTCATAATTTGTTTTTTAGTAATGTTGAGTAATAAGTATTTTATTTAGCTTGACATACTCGAGTAAGGGGAAGTGTTAATGTGTTTGTATGAATATACACCCTGTAAAGTTTACTAGAAATAGATAATCTAGGTTTGCTATGTTTGTAACAAAATATATTATTATGTTAAATACATTTTGAATGTATGTATAAAGTTTTTCTTATTCAACATAATAAAACCTGTAATAGCAGTTAATTCCCATTACTTAACAATATCAAGCTGATATTTGGAGGTAATTGGACCTATACGCCTGTTTTCCAGAAAAGGCCTCAATTCAAATTATTGTAGTGACCTGTGGATTAACAATCAAATGTTTGCAATTTAAATATTTTAGGTTAGCTGGTTAGGTAAACATTTAGGTTAAATGTTTTAGGTCAGACAAGTTCTAATAGTTCTCTAATATTGTATTTATTGGAATATTTTATGAAAAGTAGTATAGAGTTTTTGTTATTTTAGGATAGTGCAGCAGTTCAAATGTTATTGGAAACGTGTCTCGAAACCCAAGAAGATAAGGAAACCCCTGGTCAACTTTTGGCATTACAAGAAGTACGGTCACTTGTCTGTTGTTACTTGCATCAAGTGTTTATTGCCGACACGACACTTGCCAAACTAGTGCATTTCCAGGTACCCATTTTTTTCTTTTTCAAAATACAATTATTATTAAGGACTAATTTGCATTTTATCATTAGGGTTATCCGAGTGAATTACTAGAAGTAACTGTTAAAGGTGTTCCATCTATGCATATATGTCTGGACTTTTTGCTTGAACTGATGCAACAACCAAGTATATCTAAGCAGATCTTTGCCATACAACTTCTATCACATCTATCAATTCAGTATGCATTACCAAAAAGTCTGAATTTGTGTGTTGCTGCGTTAAATCTTTTATATGCTTTACTTGGTGGTAAGTTTGATAAAAATTCTTTTTTAGGGCAGACAGATTTTTGACCAAACCCTACCTTTTTGAAAGCACTTGGTAAGTAGAGCCCAACGATATCAATCTTGGGGCTTTGAATAAATTTTGTAAACCTAACTTAATTATTTTCCATTACTTGCTCTCTGTTCTTTTATCCGTTTCATTTTCACTGCAAAAACAATCTCTAAATAGTGCAATCTACATACAGAAATTATTAGTAAATAACTTTTGAACCAATTGATTATGCACTTCAAGATTTATACGCAATTCATGCGTTTTTAGAAAAGATGCGTGTCAGTCAAAAATTTTGTGTGCCACAAAATGAAGTTTAGCTTACTTGATTTTTTAAAAATATACTTTTTACAGGTCTTTCAAGTGCACAACGTATTAAATTATTCAAGCCAGTTTTACCAGCTTTAGCTCGTATTAGTGAGGCATTTCCACCATTAGTAGAAGATATTGTACAACTTTTAATTCAACTATCTCGCGTTTGTAAATCTCAAGCTTCTATAGCATCATATTTTGATGATCATTTAAGTTGGAATAGTGGAGTAAGTGTGCAAGAAACTGAAGAATTGTGTGAACTTGCTGAAGCAACTTTTACAAATATTATCAATAAAACTGTATTAAAAACCGACATTTATAATTAAGTAATTAAATAAAACATATTGCTATTAAAAAATTAATTTATTCTATTGATGTAAGTGTGCCATTCTCTGTTTTTTTATATCGAAATATAGGTGCTTTACTTCTAGTTGACCAATTTTTAACATCTTTTTTATTAAGAATATCGTCGGGATTGACGGCAACTTCACTACACTTTTGTTCATTATCGCTATCACTACTTTTGTTTTCTACTGTTTTCTTCTTATTGTGTTCTAATGTTAAAATCTTATCATTAGATTTCTTTATCTTGATGAACTTATTGGAATCACTAAGTAATTTTATACCACCTTTCCGTTTTCGTTTATGAATTTCACTATCTTTGACGTTATACACTAATTGTTCATCTAGGAATTTTGTTAATTGTTTAGCAACATAAATTCGAAATTGTGGTGTAACATCCAACGTATTGAATTGATCGTCTTCATTCTTTTTCGGCCGTAGTGATGGTTGTTTTTTTAAGTCGTTAACATTGGTAGCCTTCTGTTTCACTGATGCTTTACCATTGTGATCTGTACAAATATTTGTTTGAAAAAGAAAAAAAAAATTGATTTAGTCTTTTATAACTTACTATTCGTAAAGTTGAACATTTCATCATTAATAAATTGAGTATCGACTGCTTCACGTAATAGTTGCGAATTCTCATCATCTGATGATGAATCAGACGATGCCATTGTTAAGATGGTATTTTATAAAATGTTTAATTTGTTTATAACAAAACGTTATTTTAATTTTATAGGTTAAGATCAGAGTATAAGAAGTTGGATCGAAATTGAGGTTATTTTTCATAACAGTTAGTTGTGGCGACATCTAGAGATTTAAAGATCAAAAAGCATAAATAATATACAGGAGCATACATAATAAATAGTCTGTTACTAATAATTTTGAAGTTATTTTTTAATGATTTGTGGTTTTTCGTATGATATTTCTTTCTGATTTATCTTCTATTATAATAATTTATTTTCTATAAAAAATAACCAACTATAATATTCTGCAGAAATTGTTTATAATGTAGTCAAAATCATTTCTGCTGAACACTGTATATACATCTACATTGACGTTTGTGTGATGTAACAACAATGTGACTTTTATAGGATCACACGTACCTATCAAATTCTTTATCTCAAAGGTCGTTGCGGTTATTCGTTTGATCGCTGAGACTGCTGCTGCCCTTTTCACATCTTCCTCTGGTAACTAATAACACATAAATAAAATGTTCTCCCGCGTTCTAAAACCATCTACAATTGCTGCATTACAAGGAAATGCCAGAAATTTCAGTACATCAAAACAGGTAATTTTAAAAATTTTCCATTTTAATAAAATAGCGATTGTTCATTATGAAACACTATTGGAATTAATTATAATATTTTCATTATTGGGCAATTAATGCTTCTTTGTGTAAATTATTGAGTAATAATGTGTTGTTCATGCTGGGAGGGCTATTTTTAGATTTACTATGACGTTTGATCAAAGATGCATGTTTTTGTAGAAAAATGTTAAAGTGGCAGTGGCAGGTGCAAGTGGAGGCATAGGACAACCTTTAGCACTTCTATTGAAGCAGAGCCCTTTGGTGTCTGAATTGTCATTATATGATATTGTACATACTCCTGGAGTAGCCGCAGATCTTTCACATATTGATACCCCAGCCAAAGTTAAAGGGTAAGTTTTGCTGTAAACAAATTTTAGTTAGCTGTATAGCGTTTATTAATGGTAATTATGATAGTGTTGTGAAAAAAAATAATTAAAGAGATAAAATAATATTTACACTTGTTGTCTAATTAACGTAATTAGATTAGGTTTTATTTGATTTATTGATAAGCATTCACTGCAAGTATTGATTTGCATTTTTTTTCTGTAGTTACAATGGACCTGAAAGTTTAAAGGAAGCACTTAAAGGATGCGAAGTCGTAATTATACCTGCTGGTGTACCAAGAAAACCAGGTAGGTATTTGTTTATTATTGTCTTTCAAACAAAGAAATGCAAACGTTTTCGATTAAAACACACAAAACCTCCAAAATAGTTTAATATTTCTTATGAAACTCTTCAACAAGATGTCGAAGAGTCTTCTTACTTATATTTAAGAATTCTTTTCCAATTAATATTTTCTGGTATGAATTGAATAAAAGCATTCTGGTCATAAGGATAAGAGAAAGAACAATTGAATAAAATCAAAACAAGAATCTAAAACATTCCAGCGCACCAGTTTTGAAAGCATCCAACTCCCAAATTTCTAATTATTCTTTTATATCTAATAATCTGCATTTTAATGATTTTTGCTAATTAGGCACTTTAGAACAAATGATTTGGTGGAACAACAAACTGTTTGGGGACACTTTCAAAATTATTGGACTTTTTAGAAATCTGTTTTGTACAACAGTAATTTGAACATACAATTTTTATATTAACATTATAGAGGCTACATTTATGGTAGCAGTTGAGGTAATATTTGTCCTCCAGGTACCTAGTTTGACAGCATTCTTAAAAGCCTAATTGTATTTACAGTAGTTCAGAAAACTATTCGTACCCTGTATGCAGTTGCAACTTTAGGCGAGTTAGACATAAATAAAACATCTTTCGTGATAATATTCGTGTTTTAGTTTTATTTAAGTCTACTGTTGTAGAAAATATACAATTTAATATGACTTTTTTATTTTTTAAAGCACATTTATAGGTAGATGCCATATCACATAAAACTCTTTGTATTTACTTATATTCTATTCGTTACTTATCAGTAAAAATTGTTGCTATACCTTCAACTTAACTGTAAATTGTCTTGGTCCATTCTTTTTTATTCTTTGCTACTCTTTTTCCTTCTCTCCATGATGATCCTTTCTGTCTTAAATTTTCTTCTACTAGTTTGTCCCATGTTTTTCTCGGTCTGCCTCTTGCTCTTTTTTGATGTGGTCTTGCCTTCCATATTCTTTTAGTTATTCTATCCTACCCCCCATTCGAACTATGTGCCCAAACCATCTTAGTTTGTTGTCTTATAATGTTTTTTAGGATCGACTTTACTTCTAGCTCTTCTCTTACTGTTTGATTCTTAATTCGGTCTCTTCTCATAATTCCTTTTACAACTCGCAAAATCCTCATTTTCGTTGCCTGTATTTTATCTTCCAATTGTTTTGTTCATTAGTTAGAACTTAATGAATTCTAATTGCATATAAAGAAATATATTGAAAGAATTATTCTTGATTTTTAGTTTAGTAATATAAATTGTTCTTGCAGTACGAATAGTTTTGTGAGTTGCTGTAGGTATTTCAGACATACAGTTATTTTTGACATTTGTTTGTTTTATATTTTGACTTCAAACAATGACATTTATTAATGTCTATTCTAATCTCAAAATAATCACTACAAATGTTACTAGAGGCATTTACGAAAATTATACCAGTAGGAATGTACCATTTGGTGGCTAATAATAGTCTATTGATTTTGCAGTAGTTGGACCGAGTTCATGCCGGGTTGCATAATTTATAAATGCTTAGGTAGTGTTTAAGAACAATATAACCTCTAAAACTTGTTGAATTGGTTGTCAAACAGATACAGCCATATTTACCATCATATTCACCTATTACTGTTTCTCTCTTTACTCTTTCTTTTTCCAGTATCATTTATGTTGTTGTCTAAATAAATTTTTAAATGCGAAGCTAATTAATCGACTAGATTTTCAAACATTGTTGTTGCAAGTGGTATCTCTGGTATAATTTTATTATAATTATTATCGAGATAGATCGACAGATAAACATTAATGCCTTACTAGAAAAACTTTTGCTAATAGATGGAAATAAAATTATTTAAATAAGAAATTAAACGTTTTAAATAATTTAAAATAATGGAAATTTAGTATTGACGGGGAAATGATAAATGTAGTTCCTTATATAATTATATAGAAGGCGATTCTCTTTTAGGTATGACCAGAGATGACCTATTCAACACAAACGCATCAATCGTAAGAGACTTAGCACAAGCATGTGCTGAAGCTTGTCCAAAGGCACTCATTGGTATCATCTCAAATCCTGTAAATTCCACAGTTCCAATTGCTTCAGAAGTATTCAAGAAGGTTTGTTAAGTTTTTTTAAATACTGATTGATAAGTCTTACTAAATCTCGACATATGAATCTAGGCTGGAAAATTGGACCCTAACAGAATCTTTGGTGTAACCACTTTAGATGTAGTGCGTGCAAACGCATTCATTGCTGAAGCCAAGGGTCTTGATCCAACTAAAGTTAATGTACCTGTTATTGGTGGTCATGCTGGCGTTACTATTATGCCTATCCTTTCTCAGGCTAAACCATCCGTTAGCTTCCCTGTAGATCAATTGAAAGCTCTTACAGGACGTATTCAAGAAGCTGGTACTGAGGTAAGTAAATTTTTAAGGAAGTTTATCGTTTTCTCTTTTTTTTAATTTGACTTAATTTTTTTTAGGTTGTTAAAGCCAAAGCAGGTGCAGGTTCAGCTACACTTTCAATGGCATATGCAGGTGCAAGATTTGCACTCTCACTCGTTCGTGCCATCCGAGGAGAATCTAATGTCATTGAATGTGCTTATGTGAGATCTGATGTTACAGAGGCTAAATATTTCTCCACTCCATTATTGTTAGGAAAGAACGGAATTGAAAAGAACTTTGGATTGGGAACACTTAACGATTTTGAAAAAGAGTTACTTAAAGGGTCTATACCTGAATTAAAGAAAAGTATTAAAAAGGGAGAAGATTTTGTGAATAACAAATAGATTGTTTTACCAAAGTTTCTTTTGTTACCTGTATATAATTTTTTAACATAATTCATGCGTATTGTATATTTTCTGTTTTGATAATAGATATGATGTGTTTTTTATCTCTATTCCTTATGTTACTAAATATTCAATAAAAGCAGTTTAATCTTACGGATTTTGTTTGAAATATTTATACTAGCATCTTTGGCTTTGCTCATGTATAGAGGCTGATAGAATAGAAATAGGTGAAATGGTACAGTTTATGGCTTCATACCTTCCCACAAATAGTTGACATACCAAAGACTTAGTTTGTAAAATTAATATTTATTATTTTGTAAAACTATAATATCTAAGAACTGAAGACGAGCTGCAAAGAATAAGCAGAGAACTAATTACAGAAGCAGGTAAATATGGGTTAGAAGTTAACATCTCGAAAACAAAGTACATGAAAATAGGCAAAGGAGAAGACGCAGCAAAAAGAAACTTTAAACTGCATGTAAAAGAGAAAGAATATGTGTTTGAAAAAGTAGATAGTTTCATATATCTTGGTGTGGAAGTCAAGAGTTATGGGAATAATGAAGAGGAAATGAACAGAAGACTTCTCCTGGGGACCAGATTATATGGAATGTATAAGAACATACTAGTAAATAAAGATGTTACACGCAAGATGAAGTTGAGGGTTTATGAAGTTTTGATAAAACCAGCAATATTGTGCAAGCGAAGTGTGGGTTTTGCGCCAGCAGGATATTAAGAAGTTGCAGATAGCCGAAAGAAAAGTGTTAAGGAAAATTTATGGAGGGGTTAGAGATGGTGATCAATGGAGAAGAAGAACAAACGTCGAAATTGATCAACTTTATAGAAGACCAAGCTTAGCAGAGGTGGTGAAAAAGAAGCGTTTGCAGTGGTTGGGGCATGTAGTGCGAATGGGTCAAGACAGTGTTGTGCAACAAGTGTTATTTAGTGAGCTACCGGGAAGAAATGTGCTTGGTAGGCCAAAAAAGACGTGGTGGCAGTGCGTGGAGGAGGATTTAAAGTGTTTGAAAACTGGAAGGAGGTAGCAAAGGATAGGAAAAGATGGAAAAACTTAGTTTCATCAGCCAAGGGCCTTCATGGCCTATAGTTTTTATATATATATAATCCCTATTATAGTCTGGCTTAATTCTAATTTGCGCTGCAACCCATTTGTGATGTTATTAGAATTAGGCAGTTAGTTTCCAGCATTATGCTGAAACTGTATTGGTTTGATTTCAACATGAGTTCGAGTAGATATAGACCTAGAACATTTGAGATAAACCTATCAACATTTTTATGATGTAGAATTAACTAATGGCAAATCCATCACCAGCTTTTAAACCTTTATTCTTAACCTTTCTACAAGGTTTCGTTGCCTCATCTTATCTAAAAATATTTACCTAATCTGAAATTAATTTACTCTAGCTGCAGTCATTCACGGCCTATCAATAGCTGTGTTACGTATCAAATTTAATTACTAAACATCATCTTCACAAATTTGTGGATGATAGTGTAAGGTAAGTACAGGCTGTTTTGAACACGTCAGCACTGGAAATAATTGAAGTGGTTATTAGAAAAAGGTCCGAAGTGCATAAAATGGAATTTCTTAAGAGAAACTTAAAATTGCATAAAATTTTTTATAGTGCAATGCGGTTAACAATTTATTTTCTTATTAAATCACAGACTAAGGGAAAAGTATACAAAATAATTAACTGAAATTTATGTTCTTGAGCCTTTCTTCGTGTATCTAATTGCTTAACATGCGATTATGTCATAATTTTATGCATTATTACATAATTTTATTGTTATTGGCTACTAACGCATCTAAAATACAAAGTATTGAATAAGTAGAAAATAAGCTTTTTTTTTTAAATTCAAATTAATTTACTTCATCAGTTTCAAATTTACGACAGCATCTCTTTAGGTAATAGTCTAACTCTAAAGCATCTTAGTTTGTTATATAATTCATTCATTTTATAACCAGTGTTGAATCCAGACGCTTCCTTTTTCTTATTTCAAACAAGTATTTATTGAAAAAAAAATTAAGATACTAATATGCAGATAATATTCTAAAGGACATTGCCCAAAGCATATGCATTTCAAATTCCCGTGAAACTATTCTAAGAAAACTTTACTCTGCATAGTAATACCTGTATACTCGAACAATTTCAAACTATACCATCCATGTTTCTTAAGGTATAATTCTATACTTATAATCAAATATAATACGTTACGATGGTATTCGAAAGTCATTTTTCCTCCCAAAATGCCTCGAGTAATGATTATAACACATAACCTTTTGTTCTTATTTAACTCAATGTGCTTGCAGAACATAACACAGTTAAACTGTTGTGGGTGCCTGGGCATTGTGGCATTTACGGTAATGAAAAAGCCGATGAATTGGCCAGGCAGGGATCTGATGAGGCCTATATTGGTCCAGAACCTAACCTAGGTATTTCTCGTAGCGTGGTTCAAAACTTCATTAGAGAAAGAACACGCACCCAACATGAAATTTACTGGAGAAATCGACCAGGGCATGAGTATAGCAAAACCTTTAATAAGGCACCAAGCAAGAAAAGAGCTGAAGAACTACTTAATCTAATATTGAATATTATGTATGCATGATGACTGGTCGCCGAAAGCGTTCTACATGAAAGAAATCTGTAAAAGCACAAATTGTGATTACAATTACATGACTGAAGAGAGAGGTTAGCTTAGGTCCCATAACACATTTTGCAGAAAATTGTGATTAGGATTACATGAATGGAAAGAGGTTAGGGTACGAGAAATTTATTAAAGCACAAATCTATCCGATAGCAGATTTTGCAAAAAAATTGTTATTAGGATCACATGATTGGAAATAGGTTAGGTTAAGAAGAAATTTGTAAATGCACAAATCTACCCAATAGTACATTTTGTAGAAAACTGCGAGTAGGATCTCATGAATGGAGAGAGGTTAGGGTATGAAGAAATTTGTAAAAGCACATCTATCACATTACACATTTTGTAGAAATTGTGATTAGGATTACATGAATGGAAAGAGATTAGGGTACGAAGAAATTTGTAAAAGCACATCAATCACATTACACATTTTGTAGAAATTGTGATTAGGATCACATGAATGGAAAGAGGTTAGGGTACGACGAAAATTGTAAAAGGATAAATCTATTCAATAGCACTTTTTTCACAATTTTGCAGAAATTTGTGATTATGGTTACATGAATGGAGAGAGGTTAGGACACGTTCACGAAGCACTACGTTCGGCTTTAAATTAGATTTTTAAAAGCAAAACAGGTCGGTATTTACTCTTATTATTTTAAGCAAATTTTAATCAAAATTGTTAAAATTTCGATAAAGATGTATACGTTTGTTTATTGATTAATAATCATTACATACATTCATCTTTCACCCCTTAAAGCAGCTGTTCCCAAACTTTCGTGGTCCAAGACCGAATGAATTTTTTCCGCGACCCAACTGACTAGTAAAGAGCTGGAACAGGGGCAAAAAAGTTTTAATATATTGTTTCGACCACCATGATGACTAAAATGCAAGCTTGGTCACTACCTTAGTGTACGACCAAGCTTGCGGTTTGACACAATTGCTGAGATCAGGTCGCAGACATTTAAAACTTTGTGTACTGATTATTTTAATACGACTCGGCCGTATTATTTTCGATCAATTTATTTTTTGCTGCCTGGATGAATGGCAATATGATTTTAGCAATTGGTTCACGTTATTTAGAAGAAAAAAGACCTTACTTTATTTTTTTTTGTTGAGTTCGCATTCGATTCTTATATCTCCTTATCCTTTTCTTACTGTTATAAATTTATGTTAGAAGAATTAATGCTTAACGGAACGAGCTTTTGATTCGATGTTTGGAGATCACCTTGAAAGGAAAACTAAAGCTGTTTGATATTACATTTAATTCTATAGAACTTTATTCCTTTGTCTTACAAACAATGTGACAACCAATACAAAGAAACTAAATAGAAATAATAATTTTATGTAAAATCCCCATTGCGCGTTTCTTGGTGCAGAAAATTTTTAAAATATTCATGCGACCCACCAAACATCAGTCTGCGACCCACACTTTGGAAACCCCTGCCTTAAAGGGTTGTTACTTTCCATAGATGCACCCTGTATAAGTGTATAGTTAGGTTTTAGATAAAATCTTTAAGTTAAGTTTGTATGGCATATACAAGCATAGCTTAGTTGGTCAAACTATAATAGCTTGGGTTTAAATATGAATTAATAGTTTAAAAGTAAAATTTATTTCCTACAATTTTATTTTGGACAAGAGGGGATAACTGCCATGGAATATAATCTCGAAATTATCTCAAGTTTGTTAAAACTTTGGATATACTGATTTTTTGTCTATGTTGTATATTAAGATAAATTTAAACTTTCAGTTAAGTCAAAGTTACAGTTGATTAACAAGAATTATTTACGAACGTTAAACGGATTTGGTATAATTAAATTCGCCCGTTAACTAAAATTTCTTTTATCTATGATTGATCAAAAACAATTGTTTTAAATAAATGATAATTAAACAAACGTTATTTGTTTTTATCCTATGTATATTTATTTATAAATGTTATATATTGCACAATATTAAAACAATATAAACATTAACTATTTTTACATCCAAAATTTATTTAACTATAAACTATAATACTTAAGTATATAATATCAAAGATTTTAGGTGGGGAAATTTCCAACATTCCCTCCCCCCGTGAATATAGAGTTATCATTACTATATAAAGTTATTATAAAATAGCAAAGTCTGGTTCTTCAAACCTTGACCACTTCATTCACGCTCGTACCCACCGCGCAGTGGCGCCTCTGTTAGTCAATTTCCAAAGTAAATATGATATAAACCCCGAACAAACTCGTTATATTATATACATACATACATAATCCATTCCCCTTTTACCGCATTTCGCAGTGTCGGGGATCCACACATACTCTTATGGGAGTGCAATGGAGGTAATGGAGCTATTGTAACAAGTACATTACGCTCCCCCATACTTTATCACTCATACAACTTTCATACCTTAACCTAAGGAGCTCAAACACGATAGTACTAAATTTTTTAAATTCAGTCACAACCGAGGTTTGAACCCCTGTCCCTCTGAATGAGAGGTAGGATCTCTACCACTCGACCACGGAGGGTCTCGTTATATTATATACGAATTGTTATTGAAATAACGTAAAATTAATTAATTTTAACATTATTATATAATTGTTAATAGTGTGTATTAATACCCAGCCAGCACACTGACGTCATAATGTCGCCGTTTTTCAGCAGTAACGACGTCAAATGACGTATTAAAATGACATCAAATTGTCGTAAAACTGACAGCTATATGTCACAGAGGACGTCAATATAAGACGTCATTAAAACGTAGTTCAATGACGCCATTAAAACGTCCTATACTAGGACTAGGACAGGAATTATAAATAAATAGTCGAATATTGGAAATAATATCTATTATATACTATTTCATACATAATTATTAAACAAAAGTAAACATTTACTAACTGAAAAGCTGCTAAAACAATATGCAGAATAATTAATGATACTAAAATAATATTAGTAAGTACTAAGAAACCATTGCATTAGTATTAATTTATTAACAATAGTAATCTCACAAAATCGTCGAACGGGTAAAATTGTATAGGTTATGTAGTATTGCGACGGAACAAGTAACTGTTAATACTTACCCTTTGTGACAAACCACACATTATTTTGCAGTAGTTGCACCTACACATACACTACAAATGTAGGTACGTCAACAACTTTAATAATAAGTGGAAACGTTACTAATTAAAGAGCAAAACAAATACACGAAAGATGTTGATGCTGTTTGTATTGCGGCATGTGGTCACGTGCAGTTCGGTAACAAAACAATAAAGTAAAACAGTGTTGCTTGATTTGTCTCTCGTACATCAGTTGACCTGATAATACAAAAATAGTGTAATTGAATATTGAAGACAGTAAAATAATGTATTCTATTTACATTCTGCAAATGTAAAAATAAAAAATATTTTATGGAAAATATCACTTTTTGGTTACCTAGATAGATCATAATTCATAATATTAGAAGTCTAAAAACGACCTTATTGTACGTCTAAAAGACGTCGTTTTGAAGACGTCTACGTACGTCTCATAAAATGACGTGTTATGGACATCATTTATTAGTCATATGACGTCGCTGACCAATAATCACTTAAAAATAACGTCATTATAACGTCAGTGTGCTGGCTGGGTATTATTCATTATTATTGCTAAATAAGCACTCCATAGTGTAAATGTTGCTTTTTATTTTCCTTAATATTTAGTAAATGTTATGTAGACAACTATGAAAATATAATTTAAAATCTGGATCACACAGAAAAATCACTTTTAAGACTTGCCCTAGATTTATTTGAAAAGATCAGCAGTACATACCGCGAGCGATCTTGGCCGTCCTAGCATATCGGTGAACCTGTTGTATCTACCACGTGGACGTTCAGGATATCTCCTTGTAATGGTTTTAAAATAACTGGTCTATTGCATGGGAACCTAAAAATGTTTTGGGAATTTATTATTTCAAATTACATTGAAATGAAGGATTAGGTATTCAATACATTTGTAAAATTGAGGTTATGATTTCTTACATTAACAAAAAAGCAGCGGCGGAACAACATGACGTCCAAAATACATTTTAACTTGAATAACTCTTCAAATTTTAGTATTAATTTTATAAATAAATAGTTATACAAAATGTGAGAATGGTCCACTCTTGAAAATCCAGGACATATCAATCTCAAATCATATTCTAGGTTAAATATCTTTCCTGGCTTTTGGACTTTTATTACATTTTTGTAGTTATAGATAAAGTATAGTGCGTAACACGTGCAAACACGCTAATTTCATACTCGTGTGAATGCGGCATTCGACTTCGTCTCATGCCACAACTTCTTTCCACTCCTGAGAAATTGGCACTTTTCTGCACTTGTAACACAATATACTATTATTTATTCCTTCTTACATTTTCAACAACAAAAATGAGCACATAGGGTAGATATTTTTGTGTTTTGTAAAATTCGTAATAATGCAGTTTGGTTTGTTTTTTGTTTTTTTAATAAAAATTTGCATTTTTGACATAAATTCTGACAACTTGAAGCATTTTAAATATTTACATATATGTTCAATTTAACCATGCACGTATATATAATCATGAAATTTCCTGGTAAACATTTTGCAATTTCTGTTCAATGCTTATCATTGTAACACTTACAATAAATTAAAAGTGTATAAAATTATAAAGTGAAAAGAGAACTGCTGGTTTCTAAAAATATGTACAGTGTGCGTATAAAGTCTGGAACATCCGAACCAACTCTTTTGTTTGAGTTTGAACTCTTGGTTCGAACTTTGATTGAATAACAATCAAGAGTTCAAATTCTTTGATAAAAAAATCAAGTAGCCATGTAACAATTGTCTTATCGTTAAATTTATGACAGTTCTTCAAAGAATTCTTAATTTTTTTTATTAAAACTTGGAACTCTTGATTGTTATTTGATTTTTGTTTTAAAACTTTAAAAGCAATTATCTCCAAAATTTCTTAATACAGTATCGTACTTTTTTAGCATATTTGGTCTTAGAATTGCATTAACTTTCCAAATCCCCATAAAAAATTAGGATTTCAGTTTAGTTTTTATTGTTTCAAAAGAAACAAAAGACAATCTACAAATAACAATTACACTAAAATATGTCTCATTTAAAATAAAAATCGACGTGTTTAAGGATTTTTTTCAAAAACATTTAATAAAAGATTTATTTCGATAGTTCCAGACTTTACACGAGCACTGTATAAAAAAAACTTGATGTAAATGAAACATTATTATTTTAGAATTTCTCTTTTCTAAGTTAACGTGTTGCAACTTTTTTATTATTAATTATTTTATCTCTGCTACTATAAAACCTTTCAGTTAATGCACTTAAGGCCAATTGTTTAAAATATCAAATCCTGATGGCTGCAATGTTAGATAAGTTCTACCAACGAAACCACGCAAAATATCAAATTTCAAATGCACCAATCACAGCGCTACGTTTATTTCAAGGCACCCTTGTTGAAATATGCGTGGGTGTAAATCTCTTCCTACGCAATTTTTCCTATATCTTCAAACATCCCAAGAAAAAAAATGAATATCTAACTCGGATTAATTGCAGAGCTACGAAGAAAAGAAATGCATTATTATTTATAAATTAACACCGTTTCTAATAGCTTTTTTTAATAGTTTTAGGTTTATTAATGAATAGGTACATGACCTACGCTAATGCGCTAGAGGATCAGTGTGCGCTTGCGTGAAGCGGCAGTATGACGTCACAAATATCAATACATGGGACTCAAGTAGCATACACTTTCGGCTAGAGTGTTCGCCCTAATTTTGGATTTATATCGAAAACAAACATGTGAGTACTTGCTTTGTGTTTTACTTAAATTGCTTTTATTGCGTATTATCATTTGTAAGCTTTTTTTACAGTTCTTACGTGGCTTGAAATATTAAATATTTCCAGAGGATATATTCGACGGTACAATAATCTATAAGTCTGTAAAGATACAATTATTTATTAATTATTCAATATTCCAGAGTTGATTTTCAAGGGAAATGTTAAAAAGGGTATCTTAATTGTGTAGGTAAGATTAACGCGATCTTTTTGAATCTATTGGTGCCTATATCTTATAGATTAGATTATGTGCGAAACTAAAACATTGATTAGTGAAAATTATATTTTGTTTGTGAATGTCAAGATATTTTACTAAATGAATGAATCATTTAGAATGGAAATAATAACAAAAACATGTATTTTTTGAATACATTCGATTTGGTCTAATAATTTCCATATAGTCCGCCGCCGTCACGGTTGGTTCATCATACACCTGCTATATCTTCTTCCTATATTTAAGTGTTGCAAATTTAATGAGTTTTTTCCTTTCCTTTATTTTTTTAGTTTTAAAAGGATCATTTAAAAAATCTAAAACATCGGGGTGTCAGCATAAAATTGATTTTTCCCTCGCGCACGCGCTTCTTTCACAATCTATTACATTATATATGATTTTATTAATGAAACCTTAGAGTATTGTCGTATTTTTGTCCCGCAAAATTAAAGAAGACTTTGGAAAACATTGAAGGCTTTTACGTAGGCGCAACGACAGAAGTGAAATCCCACAGGGTTTATTTTAAAACGTTAAAGTTCACCAAGGATGGCTTTAATTTTGTTAATAATATAGAATAATTTGATATAGAATCGGGAATTGGAATTGTGCGTCCTTCTTTTTCTCGTCCTTACAAATAGTTTTTATTTTAATTAACGTTATCAATTTTTATCAGCAGTTGTGGGTTACTTACTGGTTTTAGTTAATAATATTCGTTGGGCTATCATTTTGATTATTAATTAAAAGGGATAAATTGTGCTATAGTGAACCAGAATGTTAGTACGATATAATTTTAATGTTCCAAGATTTATTAATAATAACGAATTTGTTACATTTTAGGTCTACAGGAGATTCGTTAGGGCCTTCAGGGGGTGACGATGGGATCGTTGGGGGTCCTAGGACACCTCAACAAGTTGCAGCACAGAAAAGACTACAACAGACGCAAGCCCAAGTCGATGAAGTTGTTGATATTATGAAAACGAATGTAGAAAAAGTTCTGGAGAGAGATCAGAAATTGTCGGAATTAGATGATAGAGCAGGTAGAAAATCTTTTACGTCAGTTTAAGTAAGTTATTAATATTTATTTTTTTTTGTATAATAAAAGATGCGTTGCAACAAGGAGCATCACAATTTGAACAACAAGCGGGAAAATTAAAAAGAAAATTCTGGCTTCAAAACTTAAAGGTTTGTTTGAATTTGTCAATTATTAATTTATTTTCTGGTCCTAATTAAAATAATAATTTTTCAGATGATGATAATAATGGGTGTGATCGGTCTTGTCATTTTAATAATCATTGTCAGTAAGTACTATTATATGTTTTTAAATATTTTTTACAACAAACCTACATATACAAATATACTTATTTATACAATTTTCACGTGATCAACAATAACATACAATATACATGAGAGATAAGTGAACTGAAGCAGACAAATCCTAGTTAAATCTACTTACTAATAGATACTTTTTTTTTGTTATTCTGATCATTTAAAAGTAAACTTTGCTCTGTTTTCTTTTCATAGTGAACTTCATGTAACCGTCTGCCATTTTGTTAAACTACGAAATAACTTTGGTAATTAATCTATTGATGTTTTTGTGTAAAATTGATGTCAAGTGGCTTCTGTCTGTCTTTCTGTATAGAAGTCCCAGATTGATTTCTACCTTCATCATTTTTGCATAGTTAGTGCATAATTTTCATTGATATTTTCATCTTATATGCTGCCTCCAACTATAAAAATACGAGTATTTTTTAATACATTTAATTTTCAAAAATTATAAAGATGTACCTACCTATAAGTATTTGTTTAAAATAAAATATGTCTATCTATCCTGAAAATTTCATATTTGCATTATAGTCGGTTGCAACATATATAATATGCATGATTTTTTTCAGCTTCTCCAAATAAAAGTTTATAGATTGTCACATTTCTTTTATTACACTTTAATATAAATATATAAACTCATACATGTGACAGTCTATCATGTAGCAAATAAAGCATGCTCTTGTGGATAATGCATGATTTTTATTATTTCTGGGACAATTTATTATTACGTAGGATAACTTTCAAGGCTTTTAATTATTTTAGAATACCTATATACGATAATTATTAACCAAGAGATCTTGAATAAAAGTAATATATTAACATAGCATGGTGTAGTACTTATAAAATACTTATTAGAAGTGCATGATATATATATTTAAGAGAAAAATTAAAAGTATTAGAGTTCGTACATGTAATATAAATATTCAAAAATTCACTATTATTTTTTAATTTATTTACAGTGCAAAATTGGCGAAACACTACCAAAAGTATTACTACACCAAAATCAATTAACAATTATAATTACAATAATAAAAATAATAATAATAATAATAAAGACGAAGGGAGAGAGAGATTAAGTTTGATGTAACTAACTTATTATTATTATTGCATTGCTAGGTGAAAATAAAAATTCTTCCTAATAATAATAATCGATCTAAATAATGATCTATCGAGAATATTTATTAAAGTAAATAAATAGTAGTTGTGAATATTATAATTGGCTGAATGTATAAAAAAATTTGTTTTCTTTTATGATATTAAATGTAACGAACTAAAAGTTAGGTTATTAATTACATAAAACTGTATACTATTTCTTGTTATTAATTCAGTTTTGTAGATAGAAATTAAATAAATTTAAACTAAAACTCATCTACGTAACAATAACACCATCATCCTTTTTCTATGTAGATTGTACAGTTAGTTTAAATTTATTTACTATTAGGCACAAGAAGTTTGTAAGTGTACATAGAAGTTGCATTCAATGAATATCTTTTAGAATAATTACATAAAAATGTTAAATAATATACTAAATAACACAATGATGTGTTTAATAAGTACAATATTGTAATTGGCTATATCAATGTAGTTAGTTTCTATTATTAGATTTTTTTTTAAATTCTATTATCAGTTGTGAAGTTTTCAGCTGATTTGTGCATACAAAAAAAATAAAAAAGTTAGTTATAAATATAGTCGACAAATTTTTCTACCCAATCATCATCGAAATAATTAAAAAGGGCACACAAGATAAAGGTAACTTATTAATGGACTTTTTAAGCATGTACTGTTACATGATTCTACTGTCTACACAATGGAATTGGCACTTTTTGCAAAAATTTGCCAGTTTCATTTACATTTCTAACAGTATTTTGCATGATTCACTCTTAAACACGTTTTTTCATCATTACATCTCATTACTACATTATATTATCTTACATCACATCCGAAAGACAGACAGAGCAATACTTCACAAACAGAAACTGTTGCGACCCATCTTTATTTCAGATTGGTTTTTCAGCCCATTTTGTAGATGTGTTTGTATATATTTTGTTAATTCCTTTACAGTGATACACTACTTTTATTGAAATACATACCTCCCTACAGTATGCAAAACTTTGCATGTACTGCACAGTATATTGAATGAATAAATCCTTTTTCAAAATGTTTGCGTTCGTACAAATACAGGTAGTAGCGATTGTAAGAAGCATTTTAGAATCGTTTTCCCCCAGATATATTTATATTATTTATATAATATTTCGAAATTTTAAGAGTTTCGCGCTTTTGATAACCTCACCTTTGTTGTCTTCCGCACTTTTTTGGGCATGGTTCCAATTACGAACCTTTCTTTAATCGTTAAAATGAAGCAAATTATCTTATGTACATTTAACTAACTTAAGATGTAGGAATTAAACGATGCTTAAATTGGACGTCCGTAATGTATATTAAGTTGTATAATATAATTTTTTCGAGCGCCACTGTTTTTTCAAAATTCTTACCGGCGATGTTTAATGTTTAATAAAAGTTTCTATAATTTTTATAAATCAAAATACGGAAATCTGATAAACAAACATGTGCAGATGCAGATCTTATTAATAAAGTAAAAATTGTAAGTGAAAATCATGATAATCTATAGGCACTTTAAAATGCCCTTTGCAACAATAAGAAGGCCTTGCTAATCATTAATAATTATATTAGTATAGCATACCGATTAATTAAATAACAAAAACGTCAAATATTGATCGGTGTATATGTTTTTTTAATAATCTATCGTTAGTAACTGAAACCGTGTATCTCAAGCTTGACTTGATCCTATCGAAAAACATAACCTTTTCAGGTCGCTAGTATGAGTACGTTGATAAAAAAATCAAATGCCGTTAAAGTTTCCAATTGCTCTAACTTTAAATACTACATACTACAAATGTTCACAGATTACTATTACATGTCAAAAATATCAAAATTAAGTTAGTTAACTAATTAACATGATGAAAACAATAGAGAAAACTAATGATGTATCGTTTAATTAAAACAAAGAAAAATAGACAAGAACATTGATTTTGGAAAATTAATAAGAATGCGTATGATTCTTCTTACTGCGATATTATGGTTATTTATTCGTGCAGTTTATAAAATGCTTTTATTTTTAAGAAAATTATGTAGAATTACTGAATTAGATTTACCAAGACAAAAATATGAGTGGTGTGATATCTTTAATAAAAAAACCATCTGCTACACAATTAAACATAAAGTGACAATTATATTACAACAAATAACTGAAATAAGACAAGTTTAATTTGTGTTTACACGATCCGGCGTTGTGACACGACACATTTAAATCAATATATCCAGGCATACTGATGACTGTTCCGAAAATCCATTAAAAAAAAGAGATGCTAAAGCTGTATTTTTTACTTCAATTTATATGATTTTTGTACAAAAATAAATGAAGGGGGGACAAGGAAGATGAAGAATAGTTGCGATAGCTCTCGATATATTATTGATAATACTATGTAAAGCAGTATAAAATAAATAGTACCTATATTTAAATAACTGAACCCTAAACAAAAGTAATATACAGGAGTGGTGTGACATGTACCTCACAATTGCGGTTAGACCTAACCAACTAACTAAGACCTGAATTGCGGTTTTCATCGAACAGAATACTCAGTAACGCGAGCCATAAAAGGATTTTCAGGGCTAATTCCAAATAGTATGATTATTTGCTTAAGGGTTACAAAAGAAGCGACCAACAAGCGATCCTACAAAAAGGTATATAATAAACAAACCAAAAATATGCAATACAATAGCTAGTTAGAAAATGGCCTTGAGGATTACGGTTTATAGCATCCGTCGGGCAATTAATTGATCAATGAATCCTACATAAAATAACACATGCAAACAACATACACTAAATAAAAAAATTACTGGTATAAAATCCCCAAAAGCAAACTAGTACAGTACAGTCGAATTCATAAAAAAGGAAACGATTTTCGTTCCATTTGTACTTTGAACATAAATTATTAATTAAAATATTACTTTATATATTTGCCGACATTTGTAGATTATGTAAATAAAGCCTTATTAATGATTAATCATTGTTAAAATTGGTAGTAATCGAAATTAATTAATATAAATTACATATTTGATACAAGAGTCGTTTCCGTTTTTGTGAATCTGACTGTACATTACCAATTACGAAACAATCCGCCTAAAACGCCTTCCGGTACAATCAATCAAAGCAAAGTGTAATTTTATAGAATGCAATTCCTAGGCAAATTTCTAAGAAAATACAATGCAGTTCACTTCTAAGTATAACTTAATCTATACTAATATAATACAATATAAAGATAATCTATTAAGAATAGGTTTTCAAAATTAGCTGACAAAATGGCAACCCAGCCAGAACGCAAAAATTACTAACAAAGTTATACAAAGTGTTACGAAATCACCCCTGGGGTCAAAAAATCTTTTAGTATAGTGTTTAGAAATCACAAGTCAAAAGTCGACACTCAGTTGATATATTTTAGAAGATATTTTAGGCGGATTAGCGCTCATTTCGAATATCTTTTGGTTTTCAAGAAAGGAGCCGAGAGAAGCTGCTGTAGACTATTAACTACAGACTGTAGATCATAATATAATGTATGCAGACTGCAGATAAAATTTGTAAACCATGGGCTATGAACTTCGGTTATCAGCTATAGACAGATACATAATGGATCATTATGTGCCCTTATGTGGATAAGAATTGAGATACGTTAAGTTAACGCGTCACTTATGTGAGTGCTACCAGCTTTTACTGGTAGGAGCGAGGTTGTTATCCATCGCCTACTAGCACTCTAGACTAATACCGAAATTATTTACGTGTTCTCTCGTGGGGATCCATCTCTCCGTATTCCTTGTCCGGAATACACCGCGTTCAAAGTCAGGTGTGGGCTGTGCTTGAACGATTGCCTATCCGATGCCCTAGTGGTATGCCTTCAAAAGCGTGCCTCCCCAAGAGGTATGAGGAGAAGATAAGGTTACCTCGGATGTAAGAGGTTAGTGGAGTCGAACCAATCGTCCTATTTAAGGTATCTATCTATTTACCGGATCTGTCGATATATCGGACGAACCATCTGCGTTTTCTTGACTTTTGCCAGTAATACTACGGCACCCGTAAAGAGATGCACAGCTTTCTACCTGGTAACACGGTTTTCCATAGATTCGATGGAGCGGGGTTGACACACGGGATAAACCTAACTAGACTCTTCGTACAGGTACCAGACTGCCCAACTCCGACAATGACAAGATTCATAAATTACCCCCCCCCCTGCTCGAGGTACTATAGATATTGTGACGAGACAATCACAAACCATAATAATTATGGACTACAGACTAGATTGTGAAAGTGACTAGCTGTGTAACTATTGTCTATATGGAATATAGACTATGATTTATAGGTTATGTAACTATGGATTATAGAATAAGCTCTATAAATAGATTACAGACTAAATATCAAGTATTCTTATATTATATTCGATGATATTTTGAAAGATCAGATACGAAAAAGTCTAGCAAAAATTAAAACCAAAAAGGATAAAAATTCGTTCATGTAGGTTTTATATGCGTTTTCAGTAGCTAGTTCTTCATATACGAGCCACGACGCATATTAATTCGTCGACTTTCATTTTTTGTTAAAAGCCACCCTATAATCCTTTCTCCGAAATTCTCTTCTGGTCTAGAAAGTGACTCTTTCTTGTTACCAGATGTGAAGTACTGCAATTGCATCTACACCATGCGACGTTTCATAAAATTTCTTACATCACTTCTTGCAAGGTTTTTGAGTACTTTTGTCGATTTCGAGATGCGAAGAAGCGATGTGAGGAAACTTCTCTGCAGAATTCTATGAAACTTGGCATAGAGTAGGCGCAGGAGTAATACTTCATTATAGTATTAGGTAACATCCACCTCAAATAACAAAAGAAAAATGCCGGATAAAGATTGTTGGAGACAAAATATCAAAAAGGATACCCACAAAATATGGGTATAGTATAATGAACATAGGTATCTTATAATTTATACATTAAATAATTGTATCTGTATACTAAAATGTGATGTTAGTTTAAGAACTCTCCTATATTGCAAAATATATTCATTTGTTTATATAAAAAAGAGATAATAATGGGAATTCCTGCAATAGATTTATAAGAGAAAGTTAGTTGCCGCCGTATACACGTGTTTCGCTGTTTTATTTGTTTATATATTTTGCCATGTATTTGTATTTTTCATACCTATTTTAAATCAATGGACGCCCCGAGATTTTTACCCCGAGTCTCTTCTTCTGGTCTACGAAGTAGGTGTTCCTTGTTGCTAGTGTAAAATATTACTCCTGAGCTACTCAATGCCAATTTTCATAAAATTCTGTAGGGAACTTTCCTTACACTGTCTCAAGGTTGACAAAAGCACCCAAAAACCTTGCAAGAAGCAGTGTAAGGAAATCCCTTGATATAATTTTATGAAACGTTGCATGGTGTAGATGGGGAACAAGAAACGGTCACTTTCCATACCAGAAAAAAATTTCGGAGTAAAGATTAGGGGGTGACTTTTAACAAAAATGAAAGTAGACGAATCAACATGTGTATCGATTTCTTAAAAATCCAATAATTTTATTATAAAAAAAATGCACCTCAGATCTAATAAAATGCCGCGTTTCGATAATTTTGCTCTGTTAAAAAATATGTGTTCTGAGCCGTGTAAACATTCGATTGCGAAGAAATAGGTGTAACTGAACGGATTTATTTTTTAAATTCAGACCAAAAAGTGTCATGGAAATGGATAAGAGAATACAGTCCGATTAATGAAAACAGTATCCCTGAACGATCTGAAGTAATTCTAAAAAAAATCATAAATTGTTTTAGATTTGCCATTTACAATTGTTGTGTCTGGGTACACATGTTCAAGTGGGCTACTAATTTGGTTGTTAACGGCGTACTACTAGTAATCAGGATGGCAGAACATCCATCGTACACACCGATTTATATAATCATATCAAAATCTAGCCGAATGCGGCGGAATTTCACCCTCAGTAAGTCCTCAAGATCTTTAACGTACCAAATATCAGTAATATCACACTGGCACAACGTCTACGCCAGTAAAGGGCAATATTGGAGTTACATAATTGCTGATAGAAGAAACTACAGAAGTTGTACTATATTGAACGAAAAGACGAGACATAGTAAGACCATAAGGGTAAACAGTTTCACTCGCTGGATAACTACTTGGATGCCTTGGAACTTTCGTACCTGTTGTTATATTTAAACCTTCCCGGCTTCCTCATTTTGTACGATTGAATCTTACTTCTCAAATTATTGAGAACGATTACAGAGAATACAAATTAGTTTTGAGTTGATCTCCTACTTGCCAATTAAAATACACTAAAATATTAGCAGCTGCTTCTGCAATTAAATGACTCAGCTTTTTTCTGCTCGTACTCTAAAAACCCCCCAGCGATCACCTGTCAATTTACAGCTTATTAATATTTGTATTTTCTTATGGGGAAAAAAGTTTTTGCTGTTTCTGGCAACGATCCCATCTCTTTGTGTTTCATGACAGTCTCGTTTTATTTTGCTATGCTTCTATCACTAATACGTACACACAAAGCGGATACTGTGTTATTAGGTTATTGCTTAACCATCTTTTCAAATTTTACTGTAGATTTTCTTAAAAGTTAATCAAGTTTTGTCATTGAATAACATATTTGGAATTAAGATTTTGGTATGTCTCCTTTAAATATGTTTACGATTTTTTAGAACTCTAAGAAGAATCTTTTTAGTTTCACCTTTGCGAAACCGAAATATCTAGAGTTCAATCAAAATTAGAAGCTAAATTGTATTGAGAATTTTTGCAAAGTTAATCGCTATTTGGAAGACACGTCTTGAATCCAAATTTTACGAGTCTTAACGAATGACTTTATGAAAACATAACTGTCTAAACGAGTAAGAGCTGTTCAATGGCCGTTCAAGAGAACAGCCGTTGTTGAGCCATTGATAAGAAACTGGAGATCTGAGATAAACTGCAAGATGTCCTTGAGATAATGAACGCCATAAACAGTTTTTTAGCAGACTAGATGTGTTAAACAATCAACTGTTGAAGTTTATCCAAACTTCTTCATTTTTTAAAAATGTTGTGTATATTCCAACTGCATATTGGTGAGAACGTTAGATCGCTTAAACTATTACGGTAGTACGAAGTTGAAATTGTTCACGAAATTGAAAGCGCAAGAAATTAAGTAATAAATTAATAATAAGAAATTATTAGTTACTCTACTTTAAATCCAAAAATTAATACTGGAAGCGATGGAGCACTAATTCTAGTTAAATTTAATAATTTAAAAATAATTTTTAATTTGATAAAGAAGTACAAAATAAAAGGGTTTAACGAAATTAACACAAAGAATTGACTTAATAATTGACATACACATTCAATTTAAAATATATTAGATTAAGGGCCGATCTATTCACCTCCTTTTAAATTTATCTGAAAGTTAGTTGCTATATTTACAATTGTTCCCACAATGGTATCCATGACAATTAACTAGCAGATAAATTTACAAGGAGGTGAATAGATCGGCCCTAAAAATAATAAGCTAATTAAAAAGTTAAACAATGACATTGATAATAAAATTAAAAAAACACTCACGATCGGACATTACTTTATGTACAAACAATTCATTAAAAAACTGGGTTTGAAAAAGAATTAACTTGTGAGGAATGTATTTGATATACATGAACTAATGACTAAAACACGAACTACTTAAAGAAATCATGACGCATTTGTTTTACAAATAGAATACAGTGAATTCAAGGAAATCAATTTAATTAAAATAAACAAACTTTAGTTCTCAGTGAAAATTTAATATGCACCGATGAATGATTGGAATAATTCATAATTCACTAACGAGGTCGCATTGATTTTATAAAGAAAAATTAATGATTTGATGTAACAAATCAATTTGATTTAAATAAACAAATTACATTGTCACGAAATAGTTTGACGTACACCAATTAATGACTGGAACACAAATTGACTTAAGAACGTATGGCGCATTATTTTGATGTAATAAAGATAATCTTAAACAAAGAAATGGCATTTACTTGGCATAAAACCGCAGGCTGTCGATTACAAGCAAAGACGAAATATTCCACGGCTAAAAAAAAGGGTTAAGCCAAAACGATCTGACCTTTGTTGCGTAGATTCGATTTAATTAAGCGATGATATTGTGATTAGGACTGCTGATTAAACGACTTGTTGTACTTATGGCGTAAGAAATTGAAGATTTTAGTATATCAGTTACTTGCAGATAAACTTTATTCATAAATCAATAAACAACGCACATTAAAGCTACTAATAGTTTATTAAATTGGTTGAGCTCATGAAAATAAATTAAGATTCTGAAAAATGCATAAGTATTTAAAATCGTTACTACCTGAAAAAAATAAATTGTATGACTGTATCACTATTGTTAACTCATTAATTATATTAATTATAATAGTTATAATATATGTTTTGCATACTTTGTATAGAAATAAAGATTTAAAACGCTATTTTAAAAATGGGCAGAAAAATTGGTGCAGGATTAACACTTAACAGAATTCTGCATTTGCATAAAAGAAAGCTTATCAAATATCGTATACGTATGGCTTAAATAGCTTAAGCAATACCAATGGCGGGAAATGATAAAAAGTGTAGTAGCAACCTATCCCACCAAATTTGGTATGGCTGTATTTGGATCTGAAAAATCTACCTGAGATTAAAATAGAAGAGAAATAAGATTTTCTTAAAATTTAACTTTGTTAGATACCTATAGCTCGGTAAACTTTCACTAGAAAGAGAGAGATTTACAACAATTATGTTGTAAAGTTGTAAACTACATAAAGTTATTGGTGGAATAAAGATATTAATTAGTTTACTAAACACAAGAAGCCGTAATTCGAGAGGTTCTCAGAAAAACCGTATTCCCGTTATGCTCCCCATGGAAGAATGCATTTGTTAATAGCCTTTTATGTGGATGACCAGGGTTCTAATCCCATCAGAGACTAATCCCATTTATATTTTTCTTTTATTTGCAAAACAGTTAAAAATTGGTTGTTTATAATCTTATGTTGTAGTAACACTTTCAAACAGTTATTTTAAAACCTGTTTTGTTTTACATAGTTAATTTTGTCTAGCTAGTACATAAACTTGTCAAGCAATTCAAATTTATCAACCCTTACCAATTTATAGCATTCCACTTTTAATTTTTTTTATGTTGGTATTTATTTTTTACATTCAGAAATAGCATTACAATCTATAAATCAATAATATAAAAAAATTACAAAAATTAAAATAGTATGTTCCCAATGGGATTCGAACCTGAAACATTTGCATGAAACACTATCAACAACTGCATGCAATCATGAAAAGCAAAGCAGACTATTTCTATAAAAGTCTTTCGTCGAAAAGTCGAATTTGTAAGGGCTGTGAGTAATTACAGTTTCTGGTATTATTTATCAATTTAAAAAAATACTCATTGTTATCTAACATAATTAGTATAAATCTGGCTGGAAGACTTGATACCATTTTTCATTATTCATCTGCGAGCAAGTCAATTACTTATTTAAAGCACTCTCTCCTCAATTATTACAAAATAATAGATTTATAAGAACAAAAATATAGGTATTTAACGTTTTTATACATCAAGAACCATTTTTCTAGTGAAATTTATGCCAGAAAGTACACCGCAAGGTCAACCAACACAAGTAGCATATAATCCTGCTCTAACGCAGCAGGTTGCAGTACCACCACCAGGAGCACCAGGAGTCCCAGGGGCTACTCCAGTACCTGCACAGGCCGCTGGTTAACTTACTGGTCTCTAAATTTAAATAAAATATCGTTTTCAAAGCTTTATTTAAAAAACACACTTTTGGAATTGGACAAAAAATATTTCTCTAGAGGCGAAGCTGCTTTGGAGACTTTTAAGGTCATTTCAAATTTTGCTCTTATAGGAAAGCCTTGTCGATGTTACTATCATGGACAATAACAGTCGACACCACGAAGTGCTGAGATATCCTAATTGTATACTAAATTTTGAAATGACCTTATAAAAACTAGTTTTAATAAAGGTAAAGGCAAGCTAAAGAATTCTTCATCACTTAAAAAAGAGTTGGAAATCAATAGAATGTAATGATAAAAATAATAATGATGATAACAATAATGATAACGAGCTAAAAATATTTCATTTGTTAATATGACAACTTCTGGCTCTAATGTGTGCATAGATTATATGTTTACTACCTGTAAATTTCTGCTTAAAATATAAATTATGCAAATTCTCATACAGAAAATTTTAAATTTTATGTATGCGAAAAATGCATCCTATCATACCTCATACTTAAATGTTCTACTAGTTAAAAACAAAAAAAAAACAAAAAAAAACATATTGTGCATTATTATACTTTCCTTTGATTTTGCAATGAGGGTGATTATGTTGTAAAGTTAAACAATGTTAGCAAATTCTAGACTACTTTAGTTAGATCAGGGCTGTTTTAAGCCTTTTAACACCAAGATATGCCCTTTTGCAAATGATATCGAGGTGTACGGTTTCGAAAATAAAAAACCATGCACAATGAGAACCAATAGTGAAATGGTAAACTGAGTGAAAAAATATTACAAAAAAATTTAGGTGTTCACAGTTCACTGTACATGTAGCTAATTAGCTAATGTGTGTATAAGAAATTCTGTAACTACTTATTAACTATTACGTACTATAATTATTATATATCAAATGATTTATGAACTTTGCTACTTGTATAAAGGGTTTAAATAACTGTATTATGTAAAATATGTACTTATCTTTTATTTACTATTATTGAATTAAATAAATGATCAGAATGCAAAATATCTTAAAATTATCTTCAATGGATGCTTCGATATGGACCAATAATATAGTCACAAACCCACAAGGTAAGTCGAATTATTTAAATTAATTTTATTTGTATTTGTATACGTATAGTACCAGTAGTATTATTTGTCTTAAACAACTTGTGTTAATAAAATGCAACAAGAATAAAATTTAATACTTCCATGGTATATGATATACAATGTAATAATAATAAGGAAATAGTATATTGTGTTACAAGTACAGAAAAGTCTTGTGTGATTGCGGCATTCGACTTCGTCTCATGACGCAACTTCTTTATACTCGTGAGAAATTGGCGTTTTTGCACTCGTCACGCACTATACTTTCTCTACGACAGCAAAAAAAGTAGTAAGAAACCAAAAGCTAAGAAAAATATTTAACCTAGAATTTATATTCGCATTCATATTCTTACGTAAAATCTCTGGCAATAAATTAAGAGATGTAATGTAGCAGCTTCCACGATCTTTGGAAGTGTACAAGGGTACACTCCATTTTCCCATCATCGGATTCATTCATGATAAATCTAGCATTTAAAATACGACACAAGTAGATATTAAATTTTTAAAGACAATAGTAATAATATGTTTACAATCTGTATCGTTTCAGTCAATCTACTATTTAGTACTTATCGCTAAACAATCATACGTATTGTTGTGATAATGTTGGTGCAAAAAATTAATTGTGGTGAATAATAAACCCTCCAACACTTGATGAACGATGAAAGGTTACAAATTGTAAAATAAATTTGTTATTGTTGAAATTCACAAACCCAAAATCATGGTAATACAGTCTGAAAATATACACAACTAAATATCACTTACCTTTATAAAAGAAAATGCTCCGGCTATAATTTCTAAACTGGAAAACAAGTTCCATAAATGCATGCGACGAAATTAGGCGGGTCGCTAATTAATTAGGAAGCTATTTAAATTATATCTGTAAAATGTTGTTAATGGACCAGACACAAATAAATTTCTTTTTAAACATTTAAATGGGTAATTTTATTTATTAACACAGAAAAGAAATAAAATTTAAAATTCTATGAAGAGAAAAGAAAACAACTATTAAAAATTAAAATTAAAAAAAATCAAATTAAATCTCGGTGTCAAATAGATTTAACAAAATAAGAATTAATAGACATTCTAATTCTCTTTGTCCTTTTTAATTCTTATTTGATCAATCCAACAATCTTAAATTACTATTAATAAATAAAAAATTAAAAATTGAAAATTGTTTTAAATTTTAAAATTGTTTGGTGCACACCAAAAAATTAATTACCCTAACTCGAAAATTAGCAGATTTCTGTTATAGTTGGTAAAATTACCTGCTTATTTGTTGATAAGATGTTTACATTCCATGTCATCCTTCAAATGGATTTTATTTGTGATTGTTGAAGATAATTATAATTATTAATGGAGCAACACGTATCTTCCATGACGTGAGTACACAAGATAATTCGGTTATTTGTAATAAGATTCCATAACCTTCCTTTAATTCGTTCCATACAAAATAAGATTTCCAAACATTTCTCCATATAATAATAACAGTCTGATCACCAAATTTTAAACACTGCACTTTCGTTTATTTTAACTTTTAGTTCACTTTGATTGTTCATTTAAATTATTAAGAACTTCTAAAAATATTTAAAAATAAAACAAGATGCCATTTGTCATAACCTCACTTTCTTGACATTTTGAGTGACGTAAAATTCACCAACATAACCTCGAAATTTTATCAAATTAACGTACAAACTGACATGACTTCTGCTTTATATGAAAATTCAAGAGAAAGTAACCAAATTGTCGTGCTGTTATTATAATAATTGGAAAACAATTGCAAATCGCTAGCGATTTTCCTAGTTGGAATTAGAAACAAAATAACATCTTTTCCACCAAAAACCTTTCTAACCAAATTGTTGATAAAAAATAAAATGAAATGTTAAAATGAAAGAGTAGAATTTTTGCTTCATTTTGGTACCTAAAACGGCTATTAAAATGCAAATTTAGAGTTAGGATTCATTGGCAACCATCTTGAATTAACTCATTAATTCGAACAAACATTAATTCACAAAAATTCAAATAAAATAATTTTATCATCTTGCTACATCCTTTTCTTATCACAAAATTAATCCTAAGGTCCTATCAAACAAAAATTACATAAATTCTGACACCAAAATTATGAATATAAACTAAATTTTAACATTCTAGCAGACCCCCCCTGAAACGTTACACTTTTGGGATTTCAAAGGCCTCAACCTTCTGTATACAAAGTTCCCCACTTTAACATTCTAGTGTCAAATGCACCCTAGAACTTGGTTAACAAAATTTCAGTAAAATATTTTACTTAGAAATTCAAATAACATTGAAAAATAACCATTTAGGTACTATGGAAAATTATGAATCGTCAAAGAAATAGAACACTTTCTTGAAATTCAATAATAAAAACTGTAAGTAAAGTAATAAATACTTGTGTATACCTTCTCACATATGCCTTTAATAACTCTCAGGTGAAAACATGCCATAAAATGGCTTCAAAATATCTAAATGTGAAAACATCGACCAACGACAGAAAACCGTTCATCTTAAAATTGAGTTTGTGAAATTCAAGTGAAGAATCTGTTTAAAATTTATCCCCTATCACCTCACAGTGTTGTAGTGTATGTCTTGAACATAATTAATGCAAAATTTTATGATTTTTAATATAAAAAAATAGTTAACTCTTTTCGCCTGGAAGATAGGCAACACATCGTGCATACGTGCTAGATGCCTATATCGCAACAGATGTACTCGTTTTCAAATAGAAATTTTCTAGAAACAATTACAATTCAATTGTAAAGGTTATTAAACCCTTTGCTGAGAAATGTAAACATATTCTGCCATCATAATAAACTATAAAATATAATTAAATATAATGTAAACCATTAATTAAACAAAATAAATTAACTGTTATCTAAAATTTATAACTTTTATATTTCAAATAATTAATAATATTATAGTATTGCATGTGTTGACATCTATGGCATTTTAATAGAACAACTGATCGTGCGATATCATTTCGCACGGTCATTTTCGTTCAGTTTGGAGTTTGCGAGCAATATGTGCGTAGATAAAGAGATTTGTTATAGAACGTAAACAACATAGAATGCCAAAGCATAGTAAACTAATAATATAGAAAAACAAAAAATGTAAAATAAGAATTTTATAAAAAGTTATAAAAAATATAGAAGTATGATATTAATTTCTAATACTTATTGTTTTAAATTATCAAAATTAGCAATACTTTTTGTAATCGTAATGCTTACTAATTATTATTTTTAGAACATTATTATAATTATTATTAGTTTTTTTATTATTAGATAATTTTGCTACAGGATTTACTGTACTTTTTGTACAATTTTAATTGCCTATCAGAAAACAAATGAAAAAAGGGCATAAAACTAATAACAGCTGTAATAAAGTTCTAAAAATAATAATTAGTAAGTAATACAAATAAAAAACTAAACGAGGGTGGGACTTCCCGCTGTCAAACCCACGATTTCTGATTACGAATCTGATGCGTTAACCTCTAGACCAGTGGTTCTTAACCGGTGCTCCGCGGAACACTGGTGCTCCGCGAGCTTGTTGCAAGTGCTCCGCGAAAATATAAAAGCCGAAATTTAATTTTAGCTCATCTACTGTATGTGATTTGAGTTGCACAAATAATGGCTAGATGGCAGCACCTTTGCAACGTGAAGTGAAGGCGTGTGCTCGCTCCTTCGTCGCCCGCCCCATAAACTTGGCACGTAAATAACTATTAGTAGCCATTCAAGCATCGTGACGAGTGCATGAAACTGTCGCAGCTAACGAAAATTGAGTACCGCTCGGAAGTAACAATTTCAACAAACGTATAACTGGTTGCCTAGATTTAGCCCTTTAATTTCAACAAACGTATAACTGGTTGCCTAGATTTAGCCCTTTTTACACTGAATTTTTTACAACTAAAATTGATTTAGAAAATCTAAAAATTGTAATTGATACTACATTCATGTATGCATGTTTGTATACGGTAGTTTTCCTATAAACCTTTTGAAACCACAAAAAATAAATAAACAAATTTTGAAAAATTATTTGATCTTACAGAAATTTCTTCATATGCAGTACTAAAGCAACTTACAGAGATAAAATCTGTTACTTCATTTAGTTTTTTAAATGTATGTAGATCTCAAAAAACCCATTTAAAAAATTACAGTCTTCTGTATTTATGGTGTGATTATTGGAGTAAAGAAGTTTGTCTAAAGTTTGGGCATATTCTGTTAGATGGCAGAGAAATTAGAGTGGGAGACGTATTATTAAATAGGAGTATATTACAGCTACATATAGAAATTAACACTAATATTACTCAAAAATTATAATACAAAATATTTGCATTATTAAAAATTCAAAGTGGGGAAATTTTACAAAATAAGTCAAAGTGTGACAATATTAAACCCACAAATATAAATGGGATGTGTACAATTCACAGGAGACACCCTAGGACAGCTGTTTCGATCTTTTTAGATCTCATCAGCTAGAGATAGTATATGACTCTACAGATGTCGCAACATTCATTTCTCGGTATTAATGTTATTTCCGGCTATGTATATAAGCCTGGATGATGTGTGTATAATTCACAGGAGACTATCTCTAGCTGATGAGATCTAAAAAGATCGAAACAGCTGTCCTAGGGTGTCTCCTGTGAATTATACACATCCCATTTATATTTGTGGGTTTAATATTGTCACACTTTGACTAATATTACTATATTACTAAATTAAAATAAATTACATTAAAATAATATTACTAACAAACGTTACATCGAATGGGTCTGTGAAGCTTGGTTTGTATCATTATGAGCGCTCTCTAGAATGTTTTATATATTTTTTACATTTCGAGTTGGAGAACTAAAAATAGATTGTTTTAGGAAAATCATAAAATTGTTGTTATTTATTAAATCATATTATGTATTTACTTACACTACCTAATACCTAGGTATATCATAAAAAATAAAACAATTGTTAGTTACTCACTTTAATTCAATTCTAAAATTCTAGATTATTAGAATTTCAAAATAAAAATAATATAACGCCATCTAAAAGATGATTTAATAATAATAACAAAATCAATAATTTTTTTACAATAAAAACTTGGGTGTTTGTACCAATAGCAAGCGCGACGCACGCAACTTTCCCATAGAAAATATGAAGCGACGCAGATTTCAAAACAAGCTTTTACTGCATCAGTCGCCAGCATACTCCTCACGCGGCGAATACACGGTTGCCATGACAACTGCACACTTGTTACTGCGTTAGTGAAGCAGGTATTTAACCTGCTTCATTTGAACGCCCAAGTGCAATGTTAGACTATTCTGTCGACATTGCGGTTATTTATTTCTTTTCAGAATAATAATTAATATTTTAATAATTCTATTTTTAATTTAAAACGATTTTTTATTTATAATATAAATAATTTAGTTGGGAAATCGTTTTACTATAATGGTATTTTTTTGGTTTATGGTGATTTATCTCCATATTCCACTGTAAAAAAGTGGTCAAAATGTTTCCGTTTGGGGCAAGAATCTCTTGAAGATGATGAGCGCACCGGTCGGCCAATTGAAGCGGTAACGCCTCAGAAAGTTACAATAATTGAAGAAATGATATTAGAGAAGATCGCCGTTTGAAAGTTAAGGAGTTAGCAGTGATGTCTGACATTTCGGAAACAAGTGTTCGCCGAATTCTTCATGACCATTTGGGTATGAATAAAATTAGTGCCGGATGGGTCTGCGTCTTCTTTCTGCTGTTTAACGTCAACCTCGTTTTTAATCTTGTGTGGAGACGACCCAAAGCCGATTTTGGAGTCCATTGTCACTGGAGATGAAACAATGGTTCTGTATTATGATCCCCTATCCAAAAGGGAATCGATGGAATGGCGGCAACCGGATGAACCTCGTCCCAAAAAGGAAGAGTCGTTCAATCGACAAAGAAAGTTATGGCAACAATATTCTGGGATTGTGACGGCATTTTACTGATTGATTTTAAAGAACGCAATACAACTGTACATATTATGCGTCTTTACTGCACAAATTGAGAAACGTCGAGGAAAATCGATCTTCGATGAAAATGTTCGATTATTACACGACAATGCACACGTTCATACTGCCGCAATTTCACAAGCTGCCATTTGCGAATGCGGCTTTGAAGCATCGGATCATCAACCGTACAGTCCGGATATGGCTCTTAGTGACTATTATTTATTTTCCAATTTAAAGAAAGACTTTAGGGGACGTCGTTTTAAGGACGAGAATGAGTTGCAAGCAGCTGTAATTGAACAGTTTGAAGGAAAAACTTCAGATTATTTTTACAAGGGCATTGTATTATTAATTCCACGTCAGTGGCGGTGGGTCATACGTCAAACTCGGGGCACACGACAAACTGGTATATCGCTATCATGCTCGTACGCACACATTAAAGCAGTATATCATCATGTGTTGCACTGCGAGTGCCCCGGGTTTGACGTATGCACTCACCGCTACTGTTCCACGTTGTAATAAGTGTATTGACATTAGAGGAGATTATATTGAAAAATAAGAATTAGAGTATTATATTTTACCAAGTTTATTTTTTCTATATCAGGCCGAGAATTTATAGCGCTTACCTCGTATATATTTTTATATATTTTTTTAATTAATGTTATTTTTAACTGTTATGTCTGATGTTTTTAGACTCTTTGATTTTGTTGCTCCGCGAATTTTTCTTATGGTCAAAAGTGCTCCCTGACTTCAAAAAGGTAAAGAATCACTGCTCTAGACCCATCGGCGTACAGCTTCAAGCTTTTCTTTATAGCTTATTACCAAAAGCAAGAGATCAATAAGTTTTTTAAAGTATTTTTCTAAATAGCCTTTGATTTTCTTCACAATGTTTAATATGTTTTTGACGTAAAATGAATTTTTTTTTATTGATGCCAAAATTTCTACTTACATTTGTACGGGCACAACTTTAGAAGGAAAATGATAAAATTGCATTGGCTTTCCTATGTTATCGTTTGCAAAAAACATACTGTATTTTTTTGCTTGTTTTGTAAATTTAATGCAGAAAAAGATTGATGATTTATATTTATTAAAACGAACATTATTATTTTTAAATTCTAAAAATAAACGTTTAAAACGATATAATTATTAGACAACAAGTCTGTATTTATTTCTTTCTACATAATAATTGTTGTTCGTTTTCTATATTCACTACATGTTTGCTTTCTATATTAATGATTTTCTACAGTTTTACATTCTATATTATTTACGTTTTATAAAATGTCTTTTTAGATTCTTGCATTCTATATTAATGTTCCATATTCTTAATTTTATATAAATGCCGATTACCCCATTTCTTTATTGGTTGTTTTACAAATGTTATTTTTTGATACTTTTTCGAGCAGTCAAAGTATAGTCTTATTAGAAGAACGAAAACTCTAGCTTATTAAGGCTATATTTAAACAATTCTGAGGGTGCAGCGGTAAGGGAACAACGATGATAGAGGAACCTGTCGAACTGGACCCCCACCACACATTATTTTTGGAAAGAGATAGATTTAGAGAAACTTTGAGATTTTTGATACCAGAAACAGCGCGCGTAAATGAATTAATATTAATTTCTGATTAATTAATCAATTAATCAGTTAATTAATCAATTAATAGGTGAGTGTGCAGTAATTAGCAATTGAAGAAATCATTAAAACATATTTAATAATAAAAATAGAAACAAACAAAAAAGGATGAGAAATAACATTCAAAAAGAAGTAAACAATATCAACAGACAACTTGTTTAAGTGGGAGGCGCGCTGGATTTCCGACTACATAAACCTGCTTTCTGGATATTTCTTTAAATCTTTATAATTATAATATTTATAAAAAAAGAATAACTTACAATTAATTAATATTAATCAATTAATAAGTGAGTGTACTGTAATTAGTAATTGAAGAAATCATTAAAAAGTATTTAATAATAAAAAAAGAAACAAACGTATGAAAGAAATGTGATAATTGCAATTTATTAAAGAAGCAAACAACGTCAACAGACATCATGGCCGTATGGAAAGATCACCGACTGCGAAACCACGGTTCAAATCCCAGTTTGTTTAATTTTTTTAAGGAATAATTTACAATTAAATACTAATATGGTATGTATAATCATTTAGTTTTATTTTTATTTAACATAAATATACATATAGTTTAAACAATCACTATAAGATTAAGGGATTATTTTATGTAATTATTCTTTTTATAAATACCTATGATATTTATAAAAAAATAATTAAGGAAACAAACAAAAAAGGATAATAAATGACATTCATAAAAAGTAAAAGACAGACAGCATGGCCATGTGGAAGAAACCACGGTTTAATTCCCAGTTCGTTTAATTTTTTTCAATAAAATATTTACTGTATTTCATAAATAAACAACTTTTTTAAAATTATAATGTTAATAAAAAAATAATTACATAAAATTATCCCTTAAGGCTGATTTACCCGATTCTGAAGATAGGGAAACGCAATGTAAACTTTACTCGGTTTTTATTCAATAACCGCTCAATATTTTTTGATCGGGTTTTTACCAAAAATTTACCTACAATGTAGTGTATGATGTAATGTTTTTAAAAAATAATTTTTAACGTTTGAAACCATAAAAAACTTAATTTGCAATAGGATCGCTTACTATGCTTTTATTCATTTATTTATCAACGTATATTTTTTTAAACATTTTTCCCGTAATCTGTGCGTCAAATGCTATGATGTAATGTAAAGATTTTTTTTAGAAACGAAAATTTCAACTTTAAATTAATTTTTTTATGGTTTCAAACGTTAAAAATTATTTTTTAAAAACATTACATCATACACTACATTGTAGGTAAATTTTTGGTAAAAACCCGATCAAAAAATATTGAGCGGTTATTGAATAAAAACCGAGTAAAGTTTACATTGCGTTTCCCTATCTTCAGAATCGGGTAAATCAGCCTTAATTGTATAGGCATTAATTAAACTACTTACATATGCATAATACTTATGATAATTAAAAATAAAACTAATTGATTCTTAAAATATAAAACTTTAGGAAGGACCATAATCATCTACCACATCCCCAGTAGCACACAATATTTTTTTAATATTTAAAAAATATAAAGATAATATTATATGTGTTTTAAATATTTAAAAGATTAGGAAAGTATTTATAAAATATTGAAAATGAAATATTTAGAAATATATTAATATACATATTAAATAAATATGTTATTTGTGTGTAATTTTTAATATTTTGAAACAAATATCAAACAAATATTTTATTTTTATTATGTACAGTAGATATCTATTGGTAAACATTGAATTGTAGATCTTGCTTATGACCTTGCGCGATCGTGTATCGTCGCGTACGTTCGTAGGAGGCAGGCAGGACCAAGTGCCATTTTAAATATTTGAAAAAAATATTTATATAATATATGTGTGCTACTAGGGATACGATCGGGATAGGGTCTCAATATGACGGAGTAGGTGATTCAAGTTTGTAATTAGATATTTCCATTGGTGGTTCTCGCTGTCTCGAAATGCGCACATAAACTATGTAACCTCAATTTTAAAACATATTATGTATTTTGAAATTTATCTTAGAATATAAGATTGATGTTATGAACAAACGAATATTTACTTATGGAATATAATTTCCTTCTTCGTATTTGCCGGCGTTATTGAGAATAACCACTGAATTATTTACAACAATGAATACCATAAAAACCGAGCTCTTCGAAAAAGCAGATTTAGGTGGTGTCTAATGGCACCCAGTGTGACGTCATATCCGTCGCTTTTAAAGCTCATTGCGCCCGGTAGTTATGCTCCTTTCTACAGTTTTATATTGTAATTTTGTAATTGTATGTTTGGAAAATTATTTTAAAATTTTCAAAACATACAGTTTCGGCCTACTACAATATTAGATACATTATATGTATCTCTTTCTTTCATACTAATTATGCACTTTGTTCGCTTCCACTCAGATCTGTTATATATAATTTTGGCCCCATCGGTAATAGTATATTATGTATTCAGGACTTAATTGAGTGTCTTAGAGCCCGTAGAGTGAGTTAGCTAAGACGATAAAGGGCTCTACAACACTAAGCCCGAAATGCATACGTTAGTCTATGTCCGACCTAAGTTTAAATTAATATTTAATTGAGGGGTTAGAAGTAATAGGGTTTATGTGCATTTTTAGTAATTCTGAGATAACTAGCTTCAAAGTCAGTTGCTATATTATGTAAATTACAGTAATTTCGTAAATACCATGTGTCTAGTACGTTAGATGGGCACTAAAGAGGGGAGATCTGCTTCTATCGTTTTCTTATCAAATTACAAAATCATTTAACTATGGTAATCTGTAATTGGTTCATATTTTAATAAAAATACACTTAAACCCTTTTACTTCCGACCTCCTCAATTTTAAAATAAAAATAATTTAAAAAGTGCAAAACCTCAAGTAGGTAGGTGCAGTGATGAAACTTCAAGTAGGTAGGTGCAATGGTATATAATTACTGTTGTTACTATGGAGACGGCGTAAACAGGGTAACTATTTTTCTAGCGGGCTTTAAAAAGTTTTAGAGCCCTAGAGCTCTAATTTAGCAACTTACGCTCTAAGAACAGGCCGCTAAATAGGTCATAATCGCCCAACCGGACATAAAGATTGTTAATTACAGTTTCCTTTTCGTTCAGTCGTCGTTTTCAAAGACAATTAGAAAATAGTTATGGTTGGGACTTCTGGTTTATTTAGATTTTGGTTGTTTTGGGGCCCCAGTAGGGGAATTGGAAACAAAAAGAATTTAGGAAACCATTTAGAAAAGGATCCAGTTGAACCAAGTATCTACCTTGCACCTGAAACCTCAATCACCATCATCAGGTAAGTCGTCGATTTATTTTTGTATTTATATGATTGCAAATTCCTTTCGTTTATCGATTTGACATTATATACAGTCCACTTAGCGTCGTCGTCGGGTTATAATCTGTAGTGTCGTTAACTGGTACATTGATTAAAATTTTATAATTACCAGATAGTAAAATACATAGGTAACCTCAAACTTAATATAATATACATCTCGAAAATGGTTGGACTTAAGTATAGAGAATGCTACACAAGTTATGTGTAGAATTATTAAGGGAACGCAAAAAATAGAAATATGTATGGCGTTTTATTTCAAATACAAAGCTTCCGGAAAAACTAACATCTTGGCAACACTGTCAACATCAGTTTTGAATCCAGCATATTACCTATTATCTAAAAATGAAGTGTAAGCTTTTTCAGATACTTAAAGGTTTCTATACTTTTGTGCCACATATTGTATGTATATAGGTAAAATAACAAATAAAAGTATAATAAATTTTATATTTAATCATCAGTTAATTATATACAATTATTGTTTTGGTTTTGTGTAATAATTAGCTTTAACAAAAGGCATTTTTGTTACAACAGCTTCATATAACTTTTCTCTAATTTTCAAGTTTAATCTTGTGCCTGCTTTGCTCAACTCAGTAGGAACATAACCCATAGCAACGTTTTTTCCTAAAGAAGGTCCAGGACATCCGGAAGTAACAGTTCCGATTTGCTGACTGCCATTTGCACTAAAGATGGGAGCATCGTGGCGTGCTGGTGGTCCAGATGGCGACACTAAACCGATTCTTTTACGGGATACACCCTCTTTAATTTGTTTAACAATTATATCAGCACCAGGGAAATCTCTGGTGTCTCTTCGTCGTTTTGCTACTAACCACGTTAATCCAGCTTCTATTGGAGTTGTTTCGGTTGTTATGTCATTTCCATACAAGCATAAACCAGCTTCCAATCTACAAGAATAAACGAAGTAAATAATAACACTAAAGTTAAGTAAAATAAATAAGGGTGGGTAAAAATGTTTTGACTATAGAGCACTAAGATGTTAGGGTTGACTAAATTAACAACAGGTCCCATTCGAAGTTCTTGATTATTACCTAACCGAAGAACTTGTTGAATAACTCTACCCTCTGCTATTAATTTGTAAAATAACTCTTCATGGTCGTCTATACTATCGCCACACGCGGATAAGAGTTTTGGTTGTAATAGCATATTACCTAACGAGCATGGAGAGTGACATATTTTGCACGAGTGTCAATGTAGACTCACGAGGCGTTAGCCGAGTGCGGATATCACACGATAATGCGAAAGACACTTTCTAGAGAGTTCAATTGCTGTACATTATTTTTCGTATGACCAAAAAAACCCGATATATTTCCTTCATGATTTATTTATCTTGATTTTTAACTTAATTTACAAAAAAGTGAAAATTATTATAACAATTTTTAAAGAGATTTAAAATTTCTTTTCATCTATGTAATAAATATGTGATATACAATTTCTTTTATATTTTATTATTACTGTTTACATTTACTGAATTACGTCAACAGCAGCAGTCGCATATATTGACATACGAACCTAACACCCCTCTTTAAAACAACTTGAACTCGACCTCACAGGTTTTTGCGCAAACTTGATAAATGCTAATTGTGGAAATATCCAGTACGGTATGTCTATTCAAACAGCACTGGTCTGCATTGCATCTATATGCTGTAATTATCAGTAATTCATTATACGAATTAAATAATAAATTATCGAAAGAAATCTGGTGCTGTTTTCGTTTCCATTCATTAAGTCCCTCTAACATATGTTTTGGTGTATGCACGTGTGTAATAAACATTTATAACATAGTAGATTCAATTTTTGCAAAAAACATGCCTAAGTTCTTATTTTTTACTATCTAAAGATAGAGACCTGAAATCTTTTGTAATGCCTTCAGTACTGGACCAATATAAAGTGTTATATGTTTAAAATGGGGGCACGCCCCCTCGGGGGGTTGAAACCCCCATTTTGTACCCCTAATCTAATAGCGCAACCAAATTGAGCGAAATTTATGTTGGGAGGGTTCTTGGAGTCGCTGATTATGAATCCAATGAGAAGATTAAAAAACTCAAAATGGCGGTCCTAAAATAACGGCATTTGAGATTGAGAATGCGATTTACGCCGTTTCTAGTTTCCGAGTCAAAAAGTGTTTAATATGTGATTTTGCAAAGGAATACACTATTTTGATTACCTTATTATGTAACCCCTTCGCTCTGCCCTAGTAGTAGAGTCAATTTTTGCATTAACTTCTTATTTTTCACTATCTAAAGATAGAGACTTGAAATCTTTTGTAATGCCTTCAGTACTGAACCAATATAAAATTTTATATGTTTAAAATGGGGGCACGGCCCCTCGGGGGGTTGAAACCCCCATTTTACACTCCCAATTTAATAACTCGGGAAGTTTTCCCATTAACTTGAACGAAATTCATGTTGGGGTAGTTTTCGGGGTTTCTGATTATGAACTCAATGAGAAAATTAAGAAATACAAAATGGCGGACTCAAAATGGCGGTCTTTGAGATTGGAAATGCGATTTACGCCGTTTCTATTGATTTTAGAGAAAAATACAAAGAGCCAGAAAGTGTTTAGAATGTGATTCTGCATAGGAATTCCGGTTGCCCTATTATGCAATCTCTTCACTGAGAAGCCAACTAGGGGAGAGTGAAGAGGTTTACATAATAAGGTAATTAAAATAGTGTATTCCTATGCAAGATCACATTCTAAACACTTTTCGACTCTCTGAGTTTTTTCTAAAATCAATAGAAACGGCGTAAATCGCATTTCCAATCTCAAAGACCGCCATTTTGGGTCCGCCATTTTGGGTCCGCCATTTTGTATATCTTAACTTTCTCATTGAATACATAATCAGGAACTCCAAAAACCCCCCAACATGAATTTCGCTCAAGTTGATGGAAAACTTCCCGAGTTATTAAATTGGGAGTGTAAAATGGGGGTTTCAGCCCCCGAGGGGGGCGTGCCCCTATTTTAAACTTATTACATTTTATACGGGTCCAGTACTGAAGGCATTACAAAAAATTTTAGGTCTCTATCTTTAGATATTAAAAAATAAGAACGTAATGCAAAAATTGACTCTACTACTAGGACAGAGCGAAGAAGTTACATAATAAGGTAACCAAAATAGTGCATTCCTTTACAAAATCATATTTTAAACACTTTTTGACTCTTTGAGTTTTTCTCTAAAATCAATAGAAACGGCGTAAATTGCATTCTCAATCTCAAATGCCGTTATTTTAGGACCGCCATTTTGGGTCCGCCGAGGGAGGTCCGCTGTAATTTTACCCATATTTTCAAGGAGTATTAGATTATGTATGTATGCATTAGATTATATTTGTTTAAAAAAATGCAAAACAAAATGTGTCATCCAATTCTTGGTTAGAATAATGTCAACATCTGTCACTATTAATTGTTTCAAGGAGTATTAGATCATAGATACCTGTGCAAATCTTGGACGGGCAGTGTTCTATTAAATATAATTTTTTGACTGAATGGGTTATAGTCCAGTCAATTTAGAACAAATTTTCATGAATAGCGGAAAGTTCAGGGAAGTCCGTGAATTTTTGCGTAGGCCTTCCTGAAGGGCTGTTAAATAACCCCCTAAAAGTCACCGTCTGTAGGTGGCGAGCTCGAGGAGATAATAAAGGTAAACCACGCCCCCTAACGGTTTTTGTCGTTTTTTTTCGGAAACTATTAGGTTTATCGAGATGAAGGAGGTTAGGTAAATTAAAGTTTATTTAAATCCCTACTAGAAATGTCCGAGTGTTTTTTCGTACCTCGTCTTCTTTTTGTGTTATCGAAGAAAGAAGATACATAAATAAATGAGTAATTTGCTCCAGTAAATTTGTTAAAGGAACTTTCGGACGTAATTTTTGTGTTATATTCGTCATGAACTAGGTAAGAAACATTCGTTGAGAGCCGGACGCGATCGTGGTCCAGTCGTATTTTACCTTAGCATCTCTTCGGCAAAATCCATCAGGCGATATTATCGTTATCTTTGGTGCCAGTCGGATGAAAGTTTCGTATTGGCAAATTAATTCTTAGGAGAGTACACTGTGCTAGTCAATTTTTGTATCCAACCCAATACGTACAGGGTGTTTCGCTTTTTTAGAAATCCTTAGAAATATTTATGTAGGTGCAATTTGCTTGTAAACTAGCAACCAAGATGCTAACGCAGAATGTTTTGTATCTTAAAACGTCTGTTAACAGATAATTATAAAGATTTTGCTCCATATTTAGCATGCATGCAACGTAGTGTATCAATATTAAATTGTAAATGTCGACAATACTAAGATCTTAGAAATAAAGGAAATTAGAAGGATTTCTAAAAAAGCGAAACACCTTGTACGTATTGGGTTGGATACGAAAATTTACTAGCACAGTGTACTCTCCTAAGAATTAATTTGTCAATACGATACTTTCATCCGACTGGCACCAAGGATAGCGATAATATCTCCTGATGGATTTTGCCGAAGAGATGCTAAAGTAAAATACGACTGGACCACGATCGCGTCCGGCTCTCAACGAATGTTTCTTACCTATTTCATGACGAATATGAGACCACAAAAAGTTCCGTCCGAAAGTTCCTTGAGCAAATTACTCATTTATGTATGACATATCTTCTTTCTTCGATAACACAAAAAGAAGGCGAAGTACGAAAAAACATTCGAACATTTCTAGTAGGGATTTAAATAAACTTTAATTTACCTAACCTCTTTCATATCGATAAACCTAATAGTTTCCGAGAAAAACGACAAAACCCGTTAGGGGGCGTGGTTTACCCTCATTATCTCCTCGAGCTCGCCACCTACAGACGGTGACTTTTAGGGGGTTATTTAACAGCCATCCAGGAAGGCCTATGCAAAAATTCACGGACTTTCCTCAACTTTCCGCTATTTTTTCTAATTTGACTGGACTATTATTAAGTATTCTCTAATTTATCTGTGTCTTTCAGAATTTGCATAAATAAAAAATAGAAATTTATATTTTTAATTTAATTAACAATGAAAATACATAAGACCAACTAATTTAAAGACGAATGTTACGATTTACTTACTTGAAATATTCACTTAAAAGTACCTGTAATTGATAATTCTTTATTATTTATAAGAAAATAAGTTGCTAAACTGATAATATGCTTTTAGAAGCGTTATTTTTCAATATTACAAATGCAGAATCACGCAGTTGACATTATTCTAGCCAAGATTTGGAAAGACAAATTTTGTTTCATGTTTTCAGAAGTAAATATAAACTAGCACTCCTTGAAAATATGGGTAAAATTACAGTGTTGCTTTTTTACAGCTGCTGTTTGGTACACTAAAGTCTGCCATGACTTAATGTCAGACAGAAAAGCATTTGCAATCCTTAGTTGCCTGCTGCTCTCACTTTTCGGGTTCTAAAAGTGCAATTCCACTGATACAATACTAGGCGACATGTCGTCTAGCGTTGCTGACGCATGTGACGGGCAAAGACAATCAACGTGTGTAATGCCTTCTTTATTTACAAGCCGTGCTGTAGACGTGGCAATGCAGTCGGTAGTCCGGCAAGGTACTAGGCTAGAAGGTTAGCCTCACATGTGCATTGATACATCAATGCGTGATAGTGGTGTACGTCTAGTTATTTTGTTGTTTGTATAATATAATACAATATGCAAACAACAAAATAACTAAACGTACACCATTATCATGCATTGATATATCATTGCACATGTGAGGCTAACCTAACCTAGTACCTTGCCAGACCACCGACTGCATTGCCGCTTTTAAAGCACGGCTTGTAAATAAAGTGGCATTGACGTGTGGCATGCGGCAAAGACAATTTTTAAGGCACAACTCCGCTGAGGCAACATTTAAACAACATGTGGCATGCGGCAATGGCGCATGCTATACTGAGTCTTTCAACTGAAGCAACATGAAGCGACATAAAGCATGCGCCTTTGCCACATGTTGATTGTTTTTGCCCGTCGCATGCGTCAGCAACGCTAGACGACATGTGACATGTCGCCTAATGTTGCCTCAGTGGAATTACGCCTTAATGATCTTTTATTATTAGTTAATAGTTAGTAATAAAAGTGTTAGTAATAAAATTATTTTGACAGTTTAACGTTGTTTATTCTTATCAAGATAAATATATGTAAATACTTAGGTGCGTGGTCAAAGAAGGTTCATTGGAAAGCTAAATGTTTAATAAAATATGGAATAATTTAAACTTTGCGATGTGTAGTGAGTGACATTACACAGCCTTGGTAGTGTAATGTCTAGCGTGCTGAACTTTCACCCAAGCGGGCCAGGTTCGACCCCTGTTGCCGGCAGATCTGGTTAAGGTTTTTCTACAGTTTTCCTTAGCTGTGACACAAATGTGGGATTTGCGCTGTTCCATCTGTAAGTTGGCTGCAGCCGCACGTTGGACCTACGTAATAATAATCGCCCCTTCCCTCCCGCACAAGCTTAAAGCTTCTGAGGACTGATTTCAGGTTATGAGTTGTAAAATAAAAATTACTGCGCCTGTGCGGAAACTATTCATATCGCACGCAAATAACGTCATTTATCAATTGTTTTTATAAGATGATTGATATTACCAACTTTCAAGCTTACATTATTGTGCGATATTGTTATCAGTTTCCTATGCAGGTCGTAGGAAAAAGTAGTTAATTACTTAATGTCTTGCTAGTAGAAGCTATCCCTAGACGGGAAAATTGCAGATTACCTATAATTCTTCAAATTGGTTTTTTGAGGTTATGTTAAATTATTAATTAATAGGGGAGGGAAAATCAAGTGCGATCCATCAAATATGAACAGGTGTTTTTTACTTAAATGGGGAATTAATTAATTAATTTATTTCTTAGGCAATCCTTTGTTTGCCCACAGTGACTATATTGCTTTAATATAGTCGCTGTGGGCAAACATTTCCGTCGGCACTATAAAATCACCATTTGACAGACTTATTGGATTACCTAATTGGCCTGATCGACCCAAACCAAAATGGTCAAATATTCCTCCCTCCCCCACAATAACATTTGACAGGTCGTTGGATTGCCTAATTTATGTTTAAATTTGTTTTTTGGAGGTTATGTTTAGCATTCTAATTGGTCGCAGACTTACCGACCACATACCCGGTGAAAAAGAATTCCCTGAATGAAAACGGTTACGTCTGTCCCAAGCAGCATTTAAGTAGCAGTAACTGAGATCGGAACTTTGATTGAGTAGTTCTTACGTAACTACAACTAAATTTATGACTTTATAGGTTTAATTTCTTCAATTCGGAATATTTTAGTAATTGTGTAGTTGTTTCTACTATTTATTGGAACTATGTTGTTTCATTACTTTTGAGTAACTATTAAAGTATGTGGAATGGTATTGCCACTTAGTATACTTACTTTAATGTCGTTGCAACTTCAAAGTGGTATTATGATTGTAGCAGTAACTTGCCCGAAGCTACTTTAAAGTTTTTAAAACCTTACAGTAGTATTGAATGTAAAACTTACGTTTTTGCTACCCAGGAGAATCACATTAAAGTAATTTTTCGTAAACTACTCCATCTCCATATTTACTTGTAAAATGTTGGATTAATCAATAATCATTAATCAATTTGCAATTTGTTATGATTGTTAATAGATGTTTTACTATAGAACCTTCAATAAAAATAACAAATTGGTGCCAAATTGTGCCTTAGGGATTGTTATGTATGTAGGTTGAAGTTGGCAACATTTATTTGTAGTGATGTAACTAACCAATCCTGGCCCGTCCTCTGGGCAGTGGGCAAGCGTCAGTAACACTTGAGTCGGCTTGGAGGATAAGCGTCTCCTACACTCTATGCATTGTGTATGTAATTCGCCCTGCTCACTCAATATTAATAAAGTTAATTAAAGACAATAATTGAGTATCTTTTATTTAAACACATAAAGGAACATAACAGGAATAATATAAAAATGGATTCTATCATGTGTATCAACTTATAAGTATTTCGTGTATATTTAACATATTTTATTAAAGACATTCTTTTACTAAAAAATATATTTAAAGGCGCGTTGTTATTTTTCGATTTATCATCATATTTAACAGAAAAGTTGCAATGGTTTATAATTTTGGTGTCCTTGAATGACAAAATAATCAAACATTTCATATCTCTTTGTATTAAGTACGTATTACAAATAAACTGGTAATTCATTTTGTGACACGATCCAGCATTATATAGTATAGAAAATGATAGAATATTTGTTAAGTTGCAAGAGCAAGAGAGAGCAACCACGCGACACGATATGTCAAAGAGAAAAGACGTCCCACGAAAGTAGCAATTACTACGTCGCTACGTACCTGCTACCCAAAAATTGTTCCCCATTTTGGTTCCAGGCACGTAACAAAACCGTAGCAATTACGTGCTTGTGACTACTGGCAAAAACTTAATAGTTCCACCGGTAGTTGCTGGTACGTAGCGATGACTAAAAATGCTGCTTGGGTGTGTCACCGGTAGTTATTTTGCCTACATTTTAAACACTGCTTACATACCGGTACGATTAAAGTGAGGTTACAATATCGCCCTTCGACGTTTATTTTGTTATGCTTAATATTAATATAGGTATTTTTAATATCTCTTCCGAAAAAACTGTTCATATTTACCTTAATATATATTTAAATTATCCATTAATTATATGATATCCTGACCCTTCTAAACCCAGGTAAACCAATGATACTAGGTTGTAGAGAATAATTCAAAGAACAATAATGTGAAAAAAGTTGCCTCTAATTAACAAGAAAAACACACTAGTTGCTATTTTGAGGTTAGAATGTTATGATGTTAGGTTACATTTAGTATAAAAGTTGGCTGTATTTTTGTGAAAATGGCGTAAAAATGGTATTGTTTGTATCATATGACAACAAGATTTTATAATTTCTACCTGTTTTTATGACGTTTTTTTAACGAAAACCCCTTAGTGCTCGATATCTCAGTGTTTTAAATTTAATAGAATACCTTTGGTAAGTGTAGCTTTTAAAATAAGCATATTCGATAGGGCGCAGGATATCATATAATTACCCAAATATGGATTTAGAATATCGGATATGGATTAGAAGTCGCTCTATATTTGACAACTAAATTTTATGTTGAAAGTTATTATTTAGACCCTCCCTAGATTATCAGATATAGGCTGTGTGTGTCATGATGTTTATAAAATTAGTTTTCTAAATTATTAACTGTTCGTTCACCCTGTATAAGATACGATTTATAATTATCATTTGAAAAGCATTTTTACAAGCTTTCCAGTGATGTATCAGAAGTAGGGGATTACTATTTAAATTATTTTAGTTGGGGTTGTCGGGCATAGTCGGTCTTCTATCTTTTGTTTGTAAATTGGCTACCATTATCAGCTATAATTTTTAGTGGCTTTCCTACCTTGGGAATTCGATTGACAATTGCATTTGCTAGCTTCCTTTATGGGATATAAGGCGATGTGTATAAAAACACCTCTTGAAACAGAAAGTGGTCCCATAAAATCCAAACAAGCCAATTGGTTAGCTTTATTTATCCAGAACAGCACTCTCATCTGTCAGGCTTCATTGTGCGTTTTAAAACTAAGCAGCATGTAAACATATTCTATAAAGAGAATGTGAGGTTACATTTACTGATGATATCATTAAATAATTCTTTTACTACGTTAGCCTGCTAATTAATTGTTTCCAGTATGCAGTTATTTTATGTAAAATGAAGAGCTATGAAAATGGCTAATAGTATATCTCAATAAATTTAAAAATTCATGTCGAAAAAAAGTTTCATTATATAAAACAAGGATCGACAACCTTTTTTGTGTCGCGGACTGCATTCGTCAATGAGCTCTTTTGACTTCAGGCATCGGTAAGGGTAAATGAGAGTATGCTTATATTGTTTCAGTTGTCCGTGAAAATGTAGGATCTAATTTATGTTGCTGTGTATTCGTTTTAAAATCTATTCGCGGGTCTACTTTGTATGTTGTGTAAATTATGTATCAACAAGGGCAAATGAGATTGTTTATTTTGTTGGCTGCCCGTGAGAATGTAGGATCTTACTTATGTGTATTTGACCGAAATCTATTCGTGGGTTTATGTGTATGGTGCGGTATTAGAGTTGCGCAATTATGGTGTAACGTCAAAGAGTACATATTGTAAGAGGCGAAAGTTGGTAGAGAAACCTCAATTCCGAGAGAGATAGAATACAAAAACCGCTTTAAGGGGCCCATCGCCGATTCTCGATTACTTTCGGCTCGCTCTTAGTTTGTTGCGATGCCATTGGACTGGAGCACAGAAATACCAAAGATGGAAGCTTATTTTCATTCTTTTATACCCGTCAAGTCAATTCGTTATTTCGTATGTGTTCCGTGAAAGTGTACCCATATTGCGACAAACAGTTAATGTGTAGTGTGTTTTTTGGTGATTATGAGAGTTTAATAAACAAACAATTCAACATTTATAGTGAAGCAAAACATCAATGGAGAAAAACGTAAACACAGCGGGTGTTTGCAAGAACTGTAGGAACACATTTTATTTCGATGACGACATTCACTTCTTTCGTTTTTCGAAAGACGAAGTATTGTGTTATTTACGTTCCGTATTAGTTTAAGATTATTTTTTTAAATTCTTTAACCTCAAAAGTAGATTTCATCTAATCTTAAAACACACCTGTTAACTCATAGTGGCGAGAAACCATTTGAATGTAATTTGTGTGACAATGTTTACAAATGTTTTCAAAAGTTACTCAAAGTGTTAGTCTTAAAACATACATGTTTTGGTGAGAACCATTTGAGTGAAATCTATGTGATTATAAATGTTTACTGTTTAAAGGACATGTTAACTCACACTGGTGAAAAACCATTCAATAAGTAATTTATAGTTTGTATACTAAATGCATACTAAATATCATTCTATAATGAACTGTAATTCATGCGAAATGTTATCATTAGTTGATTATTAAATATTTTATATTGTTGAGAGAGAATACCATATATGTATCTACCAATCACTTGTAATAAGCTTTTTATGTTTGTAAAACTTTATATACAAAAAGATTTGAATTAAATTGAATAAAGACAACAATTGGTGTATAGTTTTATTAAAATCATCCCTTATATGCTGCCCATGTTTTAGTGAGAACCATTTGAGTGAAATCTATGTGATTATAAATGTTTACTGTTTAAAGGACATGTTAACTCACACTGGTGAAAAACCATTCAATAAGTAATTTATAATCTCTATACTAAATACATACTAAATATCATTCTATAATGAACTGCAATTCATGCGAAATGTTATCATTAGTTGATTATTAAATATTTTATATTGTTGAGAGAGAATACCATATATGTATCTACCAATCACTTGTAATAAACTTTTTATGTTTGTAAAACTTTATATGCAATAAAGATTTGAATCAAATTGAATAAAGACAACAATTGTTTTATAGTTTTATTAAAATCATCCCTCATATACTGTCCAACTAGTATACATACGAAATTAACAACCCTGGACGCTAGCTGGTTGAGTTGAGACGTGGTGGATATTTAAATTTCGCGCGCTTCTATACAACCGAGTTAAAGGGCCAAGCGTTCCAAGGTCATTGAAACTGATGACGTGAGATCAAAGGCGCCGCGCGAAGTTTCGCCTCTTATAATATACTACTCTTTGGTAACGTGTTAAAATTCTTCATTTATAATAATGTAATTTTGTATGCATTAATAATAATAAAAAACCCTGGCACGACCCTGCATTCTACAATGTATTTCTTGTTGGGTTAAAACCTGTAGACTTCAGTTTAATTCAAATGGTGTTTTCTTAAATAGGGGTCACCCTAAAATGTTTTTATACGAATGACATTCCTTCTAGAATAAACTTACAGATAAAATTTCTTCCAGAATAAAATGTAGACTTCTTATTACAGCAAATGACGTCTTTGCATATGCCAAAACGTATTTTAAGGCGTTCTCACGATTACAAATGTCGTTTCGAAGAAAAGTCTCTAGATAAAAATGAATTTATAAATATTCAAAAGTGTTGCCGCCCTGCTAACAAAAGGATTAAATGACATTTAGTTAAATTTATTATTTCCCGTACGTGCTATTTTAATGTTGGGTTGAATATATCTTTTTTAGAGTGTAGTCAAATAAACAAATTCCTTCTAGAACAAGATGGTCTGAAGGCCACGTGCAAAAATATCGATTTACTCTTTACAAGGCAGATTTCAGATGCGGGAATTACCATGATGTTGGATCGAAAAGTCTAGAAGGTTTAGTGCCTTCAATTTTCATTAGCTTATAAAAGTCAGGCTATTTCGCAATAGGCTAGTTTAAAATTTCCCCCTTAAGTTTATTTCCAATGCATATAAAAATTCTTCATCTCCGAAGCAGTCTTCAATAGAGCCTCATACAGTCTAGCTTGAAGCTTCACTTAGATAGTCGAGTACAGGGGCTTCTCCGGCGAAATTTCTATGATAGTTGGCGTTTCTAAAATTATAAGTTTTATGTAAGAAACAAAGTTACAGTTTGAAAAGCATTCCTTATTCGTGTTAATACCGTTTTGTGTAGTATCGTATAGTACAGGAAGCTTACTTGGTTCAGGTTACGTGTTTAAATTTTCGGTGTTACTAAAATTAACACAAATAATTCAGTTTACCGGACTTTAAAAAGTTCTGAGGAAAATTCAATCGAATTGAATTTTAATGCTTGTCGTTTTGGTTAACGAACTTATGTTTAATTCAGTGTTACCAGTTACAGATTTAAGAAGATAGGTTATTACAGCATTTGGAATTTTAACACTAATAATCCTTATCTTTGGGGATTTTTGTTTTAATAATAATATAGTGGATTAGCAGAATTTGTGTTAGCTCTAAAAAAATTATTACGTCAAAATGATACAACCTTTTAAGGAGGTTACAGCGGATCTTTGCGGGGTGAAGGGCAAGGGGATATCTCCTATGCTTTTACATAGGCTCTAACAAGAAATACCAATCGATAAAAAAATAAATTAACATTCTTAAAACTGAACAAAATCATTTTATTATGAATGCCTATAATGCATTTATTAATTATTTGTATATATTAAAATAATTGAAGTCGATTGGAGTGCATTTGTTTAATTGTTGAAAGTGTAAATATAAATGTAAATACGTTAAGAATCGTGGCAACACCTCAAAGAAATCAATCGATTTTGTTGGTAGCAGCGTTAGGTTTCAGCTTTCGATTGAGTTGGCATCCTAACCTCCAAATGTCAATCCCAAAATATAAGTGGAAACATGTTGAATGTTTTGTAATTTTGTATGCAATTACAGATGGGAATATTCTATTTTTTTAACTTTTGTATAGTCTAAAGATTACAATCTGCTAAGCAGATACAAGAAATATATAAAAAGTTGTTGAGGTTTAATACATATATTTTTAAAATTAGTGTGTTTGTATTACTGATTTCGTGGATATTCTGATTGTGATGATAAATTGTATTCATCACAATGCAAAAGGTAATTTTACATTTTGCAATATTTCCGTCGAATTAACATTTGTATTCTGATATTATTAACGCAGAAGACTGAATTGCTCAACATAATTTGATTAATAAAATATATGATTATAGTTAATACAATAAAATATAGATTATTATAACAGTCATTATATGTCATCTTTCTGTTTTGTTATTTGAATTCGCGCGCTATGAGGTGTTGTCACATCTCATCTGTCTTTCCACATATGTCATGAAAAATTCTTGTTTTGTTTACTTTAAATTATTATTGTGCATTAACTAGACACAAGATTTCAAAAATATTGGGCAGCATTGTTCTTCGAATATGAGAGTATGTCATTTTAGTTTTTTATCAGATTCCCTATATTTCTTCATCATAATTTTTCGTTAAAACTGCTAAAGGTTAGATGATCTCCATAAGAGCCCATGTTAAATTCTGGATTTTATTTTCCATTTTTCTCGGTAATGGTACACAAGAAGATTATAAAAAAAGTTACCGAATAGAATAAGTGTCAAAGAACTCGAGGTTTAAATTTCACGTCATTCTCTACATTTTTACATTTCACTGTATCCTCCTTAAATACGGGATTTGGTTAAAGAATAAATCTTGTAACTATTAAATGAATGAGTTTTATACAAAAATTATTTGTTTTTTTTATATTAATGATTACTTGTTGTAAATTTATGTACATTGTGTTCCGTTAATGAGAATTCGTATCAGGGCATTTATTTTTTAAAATTATTACTTTCAAGACCATTAGTATTGTCTTTCGAGACAACAAATATTTTATTTACAAATAAATTAACATTTGAATCAAACCATACTGTGATGAGGTGCAACCATTTACTTGCAAAAGTTAATGAAATAACTAATCCTGCCTAACAATAATTCAACTAATAATGATTAGTCATTGAATTTTATCAATACATTCAGCATTTCTTTTTGATTGCAAATGCTGAATGAAGTTACAACTAGTGACTAGCAATCAAATGGCGCCCAACTTTTGTTTTATTATGTCTACAATACCCCTTCCTCTTTATAATTAGTATAGAGTAATCTGAATTTCATAGATTTTTTAGTGACGTCTATCGCACGGCGTATCTTTTGTGTATTCAGAATAATGTAGAGTAAAGAAACCTTTTCTGTTTCAATAGAAATCAAAAATCGATTAAAAAAATAATCGAAGGGTTGATTAATTAATCGATTAATCACTTGGTTTGATAATTCGTGTCTTCACAACTTACAACTTACGTGTCTGTATGGCTCTGTAAAGATGCACTGCTTCACCACGATTTTTATTGCATTCGAAATACACTTAGTATGGTAGAATAATGGCGAATAAATTAATAAGGCAAAAAAAAATACAAAGCAAATCGTGAGCTAACACTCAAGTGACATCTATCTTTTGTGTTTTGATTGATTTCCATAGTGCTCAAATTCTTATTTGAGCAATATCTACTTATACTAAAATAGTTTTCTAGTTTCGATTACATTTTTAGATTATGTTGGTGGTCGTGGCACACTAGAAAATTTCGTGAAAAATGTAAATAATGCTAATACAAGAGTTTTTATTTTTTTCAAAGAAATATTACAGCAATCATAATTTTTAACACATAACGAATTTAGAAAAATACTGTCTTCCAGAATAAAAAAAATGTCTCTATTTAATAAAAGTGCACTAACGCAGACATTAAAGTTGCTGTAGAAAAAAAATTACACTTAAGACTGTTTTATAGTATTTATAGAATCATTTTATTTGGTTTTTGGTTTATTGAAATGGGACCATAAATAATGGAGGTGTGGTTTGTAGTGTTTTTAGGAAACAGCCTATACATTTATACTTGTTGAAGATATTTATAAAAGTATTCTAAAAATATTAATTTTAATTTCTTTCCCCAATCGCCCATTTTAAGCAAGAGTCCAGCTAACTCTGGGAGTCTAGCAATACTAAATTTAAGTTAGGTTAGCTTAGGCTTATATATAGTCATGTTGTATGTATCTATTGTAAATACATGTGCCATTCTTAGTTTTCATTGCTGCACAGTTGATTCAGAACTTTTTTAATTCATCTATACTTGTTTATGTATCATTCACAAATAAATACTATACATCAAGTTGCTAGGAAAACACATTAGCACCATGGGACAGTTACAATTTAAATATAGTAGTTAAAGAGTTAAGATCTATTACCTTAAAGAATCTCTAGCTCCCAGTCCTGCTAATCTAGCTACACCGCTATTTAAAAATTCATTTGCAACATCACTAGATTTAAATGCTGGTAAGGATATTTCGAAACCGTCTTCTCCTGTATACCCACAGCGAGTTATTCTACAAGCAGTCACACCTGCAACACTAGCAGAAGCAGAGTTCATAAAATACAACTTTGACAAATCGACGTCTGTCAATTTTTGTAAAACTTCAGCTGCTCTAGGACCTTGAAGCGCGAGCAGTGAACGTTCTTTTGGATCAAAAAAGCGAATTCGTAAATCTGTACCTTTGTTATTTTGTTTATGTTTGTCCTGCAAGCAAAATCTAAATTATTTATAAACCAAGAAAATTCTTTTTGGATCTTACGAAAGCTCTTAATAAGAGCTGCTGATCGTGCTCTTTTCTTGCAGCATTCGATACAATATATAAATGATTATTATTGATTTTGGTGATAATTAAATCATCTAAAATGCCACCTTGATCGTTTGTAAAAACAGTTAAAACTGCAGAACCTTCTTTTAATCCTTGTATATCAGCTGTGCAGAGCTTTTCTAAGTATTGCATGGCATCGGGACCTTCACAAGAATAATTTTTATTGTTATTTATAACTATTAATGATTTAAGATATTTACCAGTGATTTCAGTCTGTAACATGTGCGAAACATCAAAGAGAGAGGCATTTTTTCTAGTATACAAATGTGAGTTGGCAATTCCCTGATCACTATATTGCACAGGAAGTAAAAATCCACCGAAATTCACTATTTTACCACCTTTCTCCACATGGAAATCATACAAAGATGTAACAGTAGCCGGTTTGGCTTCAGTTGCAAAAAATCGCACAACCACTGTTCTACTTAAATTTGCTAACTTTGAGGAGAACATGTTACACATTAATGTGGTAATAGTAGTTGTTAATATAATTTACTGAAAGATTAAAAGATTCTGTTAATTTGACATCGTTTCTATGGGTTATTTTTATCTGTGGAAGGGTAAAGGTTAAAAGAGAAACTGATAAAGGAAATTTCTGTAAAAGAATAATATTCATGCTTCACAACATCAATTGTATATTTTTGTATACATATGATAAGAGTTAAATATTTCCTTCAATAATAACATTCATAAAATAAATTTGTAAGTACATAATAATAGTAATATAAGATTGTATTTCAGTCATAGTAAAAAACAACAATAGAATTATGTTTCTTAGGTTTCTTCTTAAAGCACCAGGGATAGATCAGAGTGATACATTCTAAAAATACAGAAGCACCACATATTATCAAAGAAAGAATAATAGTAGATTACATACCGAGGCGGGAAGTGTTTCATTCCTGTCGAGAGCTAAGATAGCTCACCGAGGGCCCAGGCCCGAGGTGAGCTAATGCTCGAGACAGGAGGAAACGTCCCACCGAGGTTTGTATACTATTTTATTCGGAATCATCATATTTTTTAACAAATAATAATTATTTACAACTGACAACTGAAGTGACAAACTTGACCTAATAATGCACCCGCCCTCTACCGAGCAAACTACGAACTTACAACAGGTCGGGAATGATCACATTCCTGACCAAGAGAGGGATAACAGGTAGGGAATGATTACATTCCTGACCAAGAGAGGGAATTAAAAGTAAGTTAGGAATGGTTAATTTCCCACCCTCTGAGGCGGTTAGGAATGCACATATTACCATATGATTCCGAATAAACATAATTCTTTTGTTTTACAAAATAATTTTGGACTAAACATTGCACCATTCAGCACCATCAAAATGATATATTAACAAACATCACAAAATTCATCGTTAATAAAGTAAAATAGTAACTAAAGTTTAATATACGTCCTGTTAGATAATACTTACATATTATATAATGTATGAGGGGGAAAAGAGTCACAGTCTAAATCAATTGGTGAAAAAAGTCACAGTCTAAACAGATTAATGAAATGATAATTGTAAATGTACACCTTTGGAAGTTTATAGGTAGAATATGTTGTGGATAAATTATTAAAATTAATTTAAGAGACCTTGAATCATACCATTGGCGTTGGTTTTACCCTTGCTGCAATCTAGTTTAAATTCTTCTGTTTTAAACAAAAGCTTGGAGAGTTCATATTAGTACAACCTTGGCCTTCTTTTAATTTAAAAATAATAATATACTCTAATATAATATTTGTAAGTTAGTGTAAAAGTAGGTTATAAGATTCCTATACAATATGCAATAAAAATAAATTAATGTCAAATAAAAAAAAATAGAAACAAATCCATGGTCACTGTTTAAATAAAATTTTGTGCAATAATTATTTAAAGTAAATTATCTTGAAAATCATTGATTTTTATTTAAACAACAAAACAGCAAAATTATTATTTACTTAATAAACTTCATTTAAATTTCACATTTTCTTCTGTATATAGCACGAGCGGCAGATAATAGCATATGATGCAATTATTCATGCTATAATAAAATTGTTACAAAACTACTGAAGCAATTTCAATTGAGAAATTTAGAATATTTGATAAAATGAATAGATTTTGTATCAAAATAAAAGGAATACAGATTATGATTATTAATTAAAAATTCAATACGTATAGTTATTTTAGAGAACTTATTTTCTTTTTTGAAAACATTAATTGATTATTCTAGAAAAACAATGAATATCTTATTTAGAACAACATTAACAAGATTAATTCTTATAAATTATGAAAATTAAATTACAAAAAATAGCAACATCTCACAAAAGCTCTTTTAATATTTTTAAATAAAACATTTTCTTTAATATAAATATTTCACTTTTATAGAATAATCCTCGTCTCGCAATAAAATAATCAATGTAAACACCAATTTATATAATGATGCATAATTAACTTAAATCACTTTTAAAAGGCATGATAAATAATTAACATGCAGTTAAATGAATTAAACAGATGTTCTTTAAAAGTAGTCAACAAGTAATTTACGAATGTCTTGATACTATTATGCATTTATTCACACTGCATTCTTTTGCAGTAAATCTCATTTACTTTTTTTTTAATTTAATTTAAACCGTTATTAAGAAAAAGAACAGCTAAACAGTAATCATATCTTTCATACCCGATTCACATCAGTGAACATAAGCTATTTAAATAAAATCTAATTGAAAGTAAAAGAGGTAATAAAGTATTTAATTTATTTTTGATATGATTTAATAAAAGTTAAAAAAATTATCTTTGGGGAGGAATTTAAAAAATAACAGAGCAGGTAAATAAGTTGTATAACAACTACATTTTCTAGTATTTGTGCATGTGTAATAGTTGACATACGGCTTATAGTTAGAAATATTTGAGGGATATCTTTATTAGTAATTTCTCAAATTTATTAATTCAATAAATTTCATTTAATAGTCTTATACTATTACAAACTAATTATGTATAAACATTTATGTATTTATATTTTAAATATGTTTTTATTATTTATTATATTTCATGATTTCATTTATCAAAATTGCTATTAATAAAATAAAAATGTAATAATTAAAATCATTCATGTACACACATACCATATACAAAATTCAAAACTTTCTAGAATTCATTTACTTTTACTATTTTCAATTATAAAAAATAATTGCATATAAACAATAAAGATAGAAATCAAGCCCCTTGATTGTTTTCCCTAGTTAACATCAGTTACATTAAATAACAAAAAATGTTGCAATCTCGTAACTTCAACACCCCTTTGTGCGCTCAACTGTAGACAGACGGCGTATTCATTTCAAATATAAATGTAAATAGAAATTTTTAATGGAAGTGAAATCTTAAAGTTTTATTTTATTATTAGTTAAATAAATAATGAATATTTTGTTTTTGTTTAACTTTGTATATAGTAATTAATTGATTCATACTTGAGAATGTATGTAAACATTTATAATTGTTTCCGTAAATGATTTGGCTTGTTATCATTCAGTCACATACTTTTATAATCTATGGATTATGAAGGACAATATTCAAAAGGTTAATAATTTTAAAACATATATTGTTATATTTTTTATATTTTCTTCTAGTAAACTATGTTAAAATTAGTTTTCAGTGTTTCAAAAACTAAATTAAAAATTTATATTTAGTTTGATTTTTAAAAACACTTTTATTTGTTTAAAACACTTTTTCATCATAAAATACTTTTCTAAATTTAGAAAAATTTTAAAATAATAAAACCATATTAGAAATAAACAAATAAGTTTTAAAATATCACAAAGAGCACGTACATTAGTAAATCACATTAGAAAAAAAACTGTGCAAAAAGCTATATCACAGATTTAAAAATAGAAAATGTTAAAACAATGAAATTTTCTTATTTAGCATCATTTGAAATTGGTGTAGGCATGACTCTGTAGTAAAAATTTAAATTTTTGAATCATGTTACTTAATTTAGCTACCCTTTTCCATTTGCTGGATGTGGGAGAAAATTTTTAGAAAATGCCATTTCATTTATTAAACAATAATGTCTATAATAGAACATTTACGTTGTAGCATCGCCACAGGTGGGTTTTTGTGGTTAGCATTCGTTTCTTTTAAAGTTCCTACTAATTAAGCATTTTAAGATGTTGGGAACTACAATATAACCTATAAATCTGACAAATATAAATCTGGAGTAATGGCCGTTTGCTTTAATTTGTTTTATGCTTCATTTTCCCATTTTATTACAAGTCGAACCAGTCAAAAGTATATTTAACTTTTAACATTTTTTTCATATTTTTATTATGAAGTCTCGAAATTATAAAATGTTATATCAAATTATCTTTAAAAATAAAATTTGATTGAGGAACTCTATATGTACCCAAAATCACCATATAGCTACCTAGTGACAGTTATTGAGTTACAGTTGGCACTTAACTGTCAGTGTCAGATTTTCTCAGTTATAAACTCGTCAATGACATTTACATGCGTAAAATATAAAATATACCCTCAAAATAAATTACTTGTTACATTTTGTCATCATCTGTCATAAAAAGTTCAAAAGTTTAATCATAATTTCAAGACTGACAAGATCAAATCGTTACTCTAGAATTTTTATTCTGTACTGCCTGTAAGAATTATTTCTTCTTCTGGTAAAGCCACACGCTTATACGTAGAATCATTTATTAAATATACAACAATGACCCCTAGAAATACTAGCACTACACCCATAAAATTGACAAAGATTCCTTCCGATGGGAAAGTATCATAATCTTTCCTAAAAAAACATTATTTAATATTAAACTTGTCTTTTATTGCTTTACTTACTTAACCCATATGACTTTCTCAGCAAAACCCATCATAGCAGTTATGACTGCCATTAAAAAGATACCGCTTCCGAAATTAGCATGAACTGGAAGCAATGCGCTTCTTATTTCCCTCGATAATCCAGGAAATAAAAATGCGACAAATCCGGAAAGAAACTAGATTTAAACGAATGATAATTACTTGAACCTGTTAAAGTTTACATTCATCCTACCTGATAAGAAAATAAAATCACTGTTAGCAAACCAATCCAAGAATGTAACGTATACAAATTGGCCCTTGGTGGTGTAGCATAATTATGCGAATCAAATGCAGCCTTCAAAGCAAGCACAGCAAGAATGAAAGCGGTAAAATGTAAAGCGGCATGTGTAAGCTTTAAAACCTTTTTCTTTCCTTGTCTTGCACTGCGATATACAAGCATTGCTAAAACAATACAATCATTTAGATAACTAAATTAAAAATCTTACAACTTAACTAACCCTGGGAATAAATAAAGATTAACCCTAGCGTCATCAGCATCGGATGCCAGTTAAATTCTGTAGACGGGTCTGACAAGTCGAAACCATTTCGGTATTGTAAACACCATGTTAATACCAACACAACTAATGTGATACCTAAACCAGTCGCAATGCCATGTAGCACACGAAAACGCTTTGTCATTTGGTGATCGGCTCGTGCTTCCATATTGCTACAAAAAAAGTCAACAATTAAAAACTAATAAAATAATATTTTCTAATCTTAAGACCATCTTTAAATTATTGAATCAAATAAGATATAAAATATGTTGTTAATCTAACCTGAGTAAGCCTACAGTCTGTTGATCTGCTTCACCACCTTCTATTGAAGACAATGACTCTGAACTCATGGGAAAGGAAAGCAACAGGTCGAAAAATCAATGCAGAACATCCCCTCCTACACTTTTTGCTCACAAAATAATTGACCCACTATACACTTGCACAAATTAAATAAAATAATAAATTAAGAAAATGTACTTAAAAAAATTAAAATATTCTACGTTGTTATGAACGTAAATAGATTGGTATTATTGTAAACAAATGCAAAATGTAGAAAAAAAATCTTGTTGAAAATATGGTAAACATGGTTCATATCTAATCAAAAAAATAAAAATGTACAGTTAGTTCTGCACTACCCACCAGAGGCGGTCACGGGATTTAGTAAAAGGGGGACAAGAAGATGAAGCATAAGCCTGGACTAGAGTTGAAACAAAAACGAAAAACTAAATGGAACGCTTGTCTTTACACAGGCGAAAATGCAACCAATTTAACAAAAACTTATTGTTTATGGTATCCCAGCCTGGCTTCAAACGCGTCTCCACAAATATTCGTCCCCTTCATAACGAAAAGGCGTATCTCATTTTTTACAACTTTACAGGAGAGCAATTGAAAAGGCTTGTAATAAAAATATTTAAGTTAAACCGAGAAACGACTAACAAAAACATAATCTTATTTCAATAACAAAGAAGTTTTTAGATTAATCTCTTGATTATATTAAAGGATGTATCTCTACAAACTGTCAACAATTACAAACGCACTTTTGACAAAATGTGAGTTACGCCTTTTCGTTTTGAAGGGAACGATATATCCTTGCCTTATTTGTCTAACCTAATTGAAAAAGGTAAATTGGCGAGAAACTTTATCAATACAACTTTTGTGGTTCCAAATGCTTATTTAAGAATAATTTATGGGACCGTAACGACTAAAAACAAAGGTTTTTATCCTATGTTTTAGTTATTCAGTTAGAAAAAAATATTGCTGAAAAGACTGAAGCTATAATCATTGAAAGCATTGACCTAATATCTACCTGAGCACTTAATTTGGATTCAGGAACAAGCACTAAACGATTGACATTGATACCGAGTAAACAAAACTGTGACATTTATTTGCCTGCTATATAAGAATCAAGTAAAATGAGTTATGTAATAGTATATTACGTTATAAGTCCGGTAAACCCAAGTTTACAGTAGCGAGTTGAAAACGTTTCGGGACGAGGCGACGAAGGAGCCGAGTCTCGAATGTTGAAACGAGCTACTGTAATGGTTTACCGGAAGTATGACGTAAGGCGTTTTATTTCATACTGCCTCACATTGTTCATTTTTTAAAAAAATGCATTTAAAATTTTCAGTCCGGTAAAATTTTTTACCGGACTCAAATTAGATTTTCAGTCCGGTAAAATTTTTTACCGGACTCAAATTGGATTTTCAGTCCGGTAAAATTTTTTACCGGCCTTGTAACGTAATAATTCATTTACCGGACTCAAATGAGTCCGGTAAATACCCTTTTACCGGACAGTATGAAATAAACACATTTACATACCCCACATGTAAATTTGGTGATATAACATTTGCTATGTATTTCCGATATTAAATAATTAATGTAAAATCTGGTGTCGTCAGATTTACATATATGCGACATTAATAATGTGATTTGTATTTTACGTCACACTTTTTACTACTATTTAACCACTAATTTGTTTGCAAAGTGCGGGGGAAAACATTAGTAGCGCGTGTACCACCTAACTGTGCAGGCGTGTGTTAAATCGTGGTCGCCCATTGTTTGTTTTATGTGTATGTTGAATGTATGTGTATGTGTAAATATTGAAATACAATAACCATCAGTTTTATTTCTGTGACGGAAGCATTTCGGAAGTGGAACAAACAGCCGCTACAAATTTAATTTTCAGTGAATTTCTATTTTATTATGAAGTGAAACGTATTTTTAAAAGGGCGATAACTGATTAAACGTATTTATTGTTTCTGAAAACGTTTCAAGACAAAATATATTAGGCCACTGTAAATTAATACCATAAAAAGGTAGATTCAGCAATGTAGGTACGCGTCATATCATTTACTAGGAATGCCGAAGCCGAAGGAAGCCGAATGGCATAATTTGTTAAAAAACAAGGAATAATCTTGATCTGTTGGCATTTTCAATTTTGATTAATGTTGTTTATACATAGCTTTTGATTTTTTTCTATTTAGTTATGTTGCATGCTATGTAATAATACGGATTTTTTTCTATAAGTTATTAATTAATAACTATATATCGTTTTCTTTTTTTAATAAACAAAATAAATAAAAATGTTGTTGTGAGTTTTTCTTATTCTCCTAATTTTTACTATTACAGGAATCTTAAGGAATCTTTACTATTTTAAAGAAATAAGTTATCCTACACAAAGTGGAAAATTTGAAAAATGTTGCTTTAACTTAAAGATCATGTTGCAAAGGGATTACAGGTAAGTACAAAGACAATTACAGGGTAGTTACAGGTAAAGTCGTACGTAAAGCGAGTACGTAAAGCGATTTTATATATGATAGAACATGCTCATAATTAAATAAACGTAAAATATACGGCGCCTTGTGTATATTTGTAATACAGATTGTATTTTACATACCTCATATGTATTAACAGTGACATATAATTTATGTAAAGCACAGATGCATAATGAGGCGGACATAACGCTCTCCAGATGACTTGAATTTTACTTAGCTGCTACATAATAATGTAGGCATTGTTACTCTCAGTTACGTAAATAATATGTTGCTGTGTTTGCTGGGTATATTCAAAAAAACTTATAAAGAAAGGAAAATATGCCCAACCATATGTCCAGACGTTACCTAGGCATTCGATAAGGTCTGACATGAGAGACTTGTGCATATACTCAAGAAGATACTACCCAACCAATTTGCTGAAGTCTCAGTTTATTTTGGCAAATAAGAAGAAGCATATTTCAACAAGAAAGAAATTAATGCGGGAACACTGCAAGGTATCATCTTGACACCTATTCTCTACTTACTCTCGATATTCCGTAACCAAGAAATATCCCAATTGCTACATTTACTGTTTATACAGTAATCTCAGCTATTGGCAACGACGGCAAAGAAACACACAAAAAACTCCAACAAGCAAGTGACAAAAGTAAACCTGAATCATACTTGAATCAAAAAGTGCAAAACAAGAATCAACAAAAGCTAATCGATACATGTTAACCTACAGCCAAATTAAGCATGTTCCAATAAGAATAAACATTAATCATTCCATACAGCAACACAACAAAGTACTTTAGGGTAAACTTTGATTTCCAGATGGAAGATCATGCCAAAATAAAGAAAGGACTAGTTTTTAAATTTAAGAAAATATATTAGCGAATTGGTAGTAAATACATAAAGGCCTTCATAAGCCATGAAACAACTTAATTCAAATCTGATACAGTTAGTTTTTCTGAGAGTATTAGTCAAACCGAATTTTTTTATCGCGTAAAATAAGCGAGATATCAGCATTTTAAAAAAATCTTGATTACGTCATTTCTACCAATACAACCGGTGCGGCGGCGTGGCGAGACAATGCTCTATACCTTGTAACTTTATCATCTTTCTCATAACACAAAGTCCCACGCATGGGCGCCAATGTAACTTAGCTTTTTTGTTACTCTTATGAAATTACTCTTACTGTAAATGCTAAACATGCGCCGCGCGATGGACGTTACTGTAACCTCAATAAACTTCAAGTACTGATAAATGCAAAACTCATAAATGCGATACTTACTGTACTTTAATGTTCCAGCTTTTAAGATCTCCCACTTACAAATTGTCTAATACGCGAAGGTACTAGTTTCCATAGCTTACGAATTGTAAAGAGAAATAAGGTGCTGTAGACATAACAAAAGGATATGGGTGCCATTTGCTCGAAGTGATTACAATTCTAGATTCCCAAGCAAAAAAGAATCCAGAGTATATAGATTAAAATTAATTAACTGAAAGAACTAATTATCATTAGTAAGATTGATGTTAGAGCAAGTTAGATAATTGAATAACTTTAATTAATGATCGGTCCAGTATCATCATAATAGGGTTAATTTAAATACACGTTTAAATTTATTCGTTGATAAAGTAATTATTTGCCTAAAAAGCAATACTGACTGACAACAGTTATTATAAGGTTCTAATAAGAATTCTTATTAAAGAGAAAATGATGCATAGTTAACAAAAATTCTCAATAAAAAATGGTACAGACAAATTTTACATAAAACTTACTCCTATCAAACAAGTTCCTTTAGTCCTTTAGATAAAAGCAGAAATCCCGAGAAATCCTAGTCCTTGATAAATTGGTAGAATTTTACAATCCTTTAAATTCTCACAAAATAACACTTGCACAATAATGCCCTTGAATTCACTGAACACTGGGTATAGAGTACCTCACAAATTATAGATGTAAAACAGGAAGAACTATGAATTCTGGTAGAGATGCTACAATAATTAACTGAAATTTATTAACTGATGTTTCGAAAATTATTTCTGTAATAATTCGGCACTACTCCACGATAGTAAAACTCCTAAACTACAATTATCCCAATAATTGGATTAGTAATCCATTATTAATCCTGAATCCATTTGTTAATAGAAGTTTTATTTTTAACTAAATTTTGTTTTTAGAAGGTTATATTGTTTCAGCGTAATAATTTTGTGGAGCTGGCCAAATTCTGCAAGTTCTCTATATTACTATTAAAATGAAAATCCCAAAGATAAATTATTAACATTGAAATTTCGAATGCTATAACTTCTTTTTTTAAATTGGTAGCTAAAAACTAATAACACTTTAAATTGTTAAACCAACACGACAAACTTTAAAATTCAATTCGAGATTGAATTTCCTTCGCAAATTCTCAACGAACGGGAAACTGGATTATTTGGTTAGTTTTATTAACATAGAAAATTAGACGATAAAATGAAGCAAGTAAGCTTCCTGTACTGTAAACGAAACTAAACACGAAACAGTATTAGCACAACTCATTTGTACTCTTCAAACTGTAACTTGGTTTTATATTGTAAACTGTAATTTTTAGGAACGCAGACTAACATAACATTCTACCAAGAGCTTCCCCGAGGAGAAGCCCCAGGTCGCGAGGAGACTGTCCACTTGATGATGCTAGAATATTGTTTGCGCTATGATTTCTAAGGAGGGAAAATTAACCATCCTATCAAAAAGGAGACTGGCACTCTTTAAACCAATAGGAAGTGACCACATAAAACCTTTCTGGAATATTCTCTAAAGTTACACGAGATTTCACCAGATCAAAAATCTGCTTGCAGGGTGAGACCTGATATTTTTAAATGTGGTTTCAGATCGTTTTTTATTTTTCTGCGTTCAAAAAATCTATTCATCCAAATTGAAGATAAACACGTACAGGAAATATAAATTTAAGCTAATTGCTTTCTTTGACATATAATTCCTTTGTTAAAAAGACAAATTTTATTTCCGAATCTGTATAAACTCAATTTTATCTGTATTTTATTCTAGAAACAATTTCATCTTGTGTGAAAACATTTTGGGATGACCTTTGATATTAAAGAAAACACCCTTAAAATTCGAGATATCGCCTCAAATTTCAACGCAACTAAAATATACTAAAATGTACAGGGCTGTACTAAGATTCTTTGCCAATAATGCATTTAAATTTACATTAAGATTAAATCGTGAATCTTAACACGTTACAACCTGTATACTGCATTATGTGCTATTAGCTTCCAGATTAAAAAAAGGTTGGTACATAATTGTGTACAAAAATTATACAAATATGAATTATTCCTAAATTCAAGTGCAAAATTTATTCTTTTCATCCAATCCGCGTAACGCCTTGGCGACCTATCGCGATTTGGGAACGTATGGAAACTTAAGTTAGGATTCAATTTTTTGTCATCACTGTGGTTTTTATATTGAACTACACAACACTGATTCTTACTGATATGTGTATATTTTGTTATTAAATTAAAAATAGCATCAATCTAGGACATACAAACTGTCGACTACGCATAATAATGCGGTGTGTGTGTGTGTGTGCAAGTGGGTTTCGGCTCTGACTGGTAGTAACTACGTCATCACCCTCACAGGTTTCACACTTTACAAGCGTTTTTCTCGGTAACAATATGTACGTATTATTTAAACAAACCGTTTTGACAAATGAATTTATTTTATTATTGACTATTAAAATGTTAAATAACTCAATGAGCGACCAATGACTTAAGAAGCCCTTTTTAATATTATTGTTAATATAAACAGGTTTAAAACTCGTATGCACCTACAGGAATCAATGATGGAGATAAAATAATAAAATAGCACCTTTTCAAGCATTGTGGGTGTCCTTGGAGAATCTTGATATAGTACGGTACAAATTTTATAAGCTCACTGATTTGACTTTAGAGTCAAATGGATAGAAATTTTTGAATAACCGCTAACGAAATAATAAAGAAACCATCACCCACTGCAGAAGCATCTAAGAAAAACAGATCAGATAAAGACGATCCCCGTGAAATTTATTGTGCTTGCATTTTATGGCAATAATATTTTTGAACCATCAACAGATGTAGTCTTTACTTATTTATAATTTAATTTTTGACATTACCCTATGGAGTCCTCCCCAGTACTTTTAGGTACTGGGTTTACTGGGTTAGTACCCCAGGCAAATTATCATTAACTAGATTATTGAATACTTACCATTTTCAAGTTGTTCACTACTTCCACTCATTATCGTTGCGTTATTGTAAATAACGATACACTAATAAACATCACAAAATCTTCAAAAAAAATTTCCAGAACCAAAATAAAATGGGAAAACTGTAAATGCTAGAACAATTGTGGTTGCACAACGTGCAACTAACGATATAGTATCTAATAGTTACTGCTAAATAATAATATATTACAAAATATTTATCTTTTCAAGAAACACAATAGTTATTTGTCACTAGTGGGATAAAGGCATCTTTATACGAGTGAGAAACTTTCACGACGAGGTCGTAAGACTGAGTTGTAAAATCACACGAATGCTATTATGCCTTTATCCCAGGTTATCATACAAAATTCTAACTACGACTGCCTCATTGTCATTCATTTGGGTTAGATAATGAACTTCATTACCTAGAACGCAAATGAATGACGTAATGAGTTCTTATCCAAGCAGTCGTAGATAATAGTGTATTACATTACAAGTCATGAAAGTGAAACTTTGCAGAAGAGGAGGCTTATTGAAGAGTACGAGGATGCGTAGCATCCGAGTATCTCTTTAAAGCCTCCGAGTCAAGCAGAGACACTTTCATGACCAGTGATGTATAAGTGACTAGTCTTTAAAGTGACACTTTCATGACCAACCTGAGTTCTGTCATGACAAGCTTTCTTGACGATTTCAGAAAAAACTTATTATTTTATTGTAATTAATACGACGGCACAGTCAAAATGAACATGGAAATGGAATTAAAATAATCAATAAAAATTCGCAATATTTATTAAAATTTCTATACCTGACAATATCGGTACTATAAGGTATCATCATCAAAGGTAAATATCTAGCTTTTATTAGTTTATTTTTATTTTATTTCCTGATTATGGAGTTTCACGAAGTAAAGTCTGTAAATCACGTAGACAAACATCTTCGTTTTATAATAATTATAAATAATACTATTAACAAGTGCTTTATTGGAAATTTATTTTGACATAATAAAAATAACTAAACTCTGTTTTTTTTAAGAAGGTAGTAGGTGGCAGCACCATGCGCGGTCACATTGACACTGGGAAATTTCATCGAGTTTAGCAGGGGCATGTTTCTAAGAGCTCCTTGCAAGCATGTACATTTGGCTGCCTACATGTTCAGGCGGGTGCAAAATGTACTCGTACATAATAAAACCTGGTAGTCTGTACACAGTGAGAGATTCAACTAATCTCACTTTTTCTAGCACATTGTTTTTGTTCAAAACAGCATGTGCTAGAAAGAGTGAGAATAGTTGAATATTTCGCTGTACAACGTATACCTATAATACCTATCTAAAAGAAGTAAAAATAAAGACGGTAATATGAGGGAATTTTTAATAGCACGTTAACATTTTGACAATTATTCCATGGTGACATCTAAATCTGTGACATCTCCTGTTTCAATATCCCACTCAACATCTGATTCGTCACTGGAGCCTGTATTTACAACAAACTGTAATTCTAATTCTTCAATGGTGCTGTCCAGACCGTACAGTTCCTCCTCTTGTTGAATTACATGGCGTATGCAATTCTGCCAACTTTCAGCGGTAACTTGGTCCAGGCCCTCATTGAACAAAGTTGTAACTTCTGGTAGCTTGAATGTTCTGTTGTTCGAGGCAACATAACCTTTCACTTGCGCCCATACCAACTCAATAGGATTCAGTTGGCAATGGTACGGCGGGAGTCGCAAAACTTCGCGCCCGGTTTGAGCCACCAACGAATCGATGCGGTACTGGACAGGCTGGCGCATAAGAAACTCTCTGGCAGCTGCTAGTAATTCCACTTTGAGGGCGCCCTCTTCTACCGCAACACCTTTTTCTTGCAGAAATTCTGCAATTTCGGCTTTTCGCCATGCAGAAGTGGGCGTCCTTTCGGCTTTGACGCTGTGGTATGGTGCGTTATCCATAATGATAACCGCATTTGGCGGCAGTCTGGGTAAAATATTTGACATCCACTGTTCAAACACTTGACCTGTCATCTCCTCATGATAGTCATTTGTTTTTCTGGACTCAAACATTAGCAGACCATCCGCCAAAAAGCCGTCTTCATTGCCAATATGTGTAATAATCAGGCGTTTGCCTTTCCCGCTAGGATTGGGTAAGCCAGTTGATAATCCTTCCAGGAAAGCTTGTCGTGCAGATACAACGGTTTTATCCCTCCAAACCTTGGCTTTCGTGTGTCCCGCATTCACCCACGTTTCGTCTAAATAGAAAATGGGCCTTCCCTGTCGACGGAATAAACGTATTTTATTTAAATAACGTCTACGCCAGAGAATTATACCTGGTTTTTCAATTAAAGTATATTTGCTGCCACGTTTTTCGTACACAAATCCTAGTTTCTTCAAAACTTTGTACAATGAGGAACGAGAAAGAGGGGGCAAAGTTTCATTGTCTGTAACTGCCTACAAAATAAACAAGAATGAATAATAAGCAATGTCTCAAAACCATGAATTTACTTACATTGTACACTTTGTCCAAAGTCGGAAGCTCCTTGCGAAGGAAAAAGGAATGAACAATTTGCCTTATAATTCTTTTTTCATCCTCTTCTAATTTTTGGAAAACATTCATACGACTTCTTTTCTTCGGAGGTGATTTTACTGTTTGAGTTTCCTCCATTTCCTTAATCGTTTCCCAAACTTTTCTTTGACCAACTCCCGCTGATTGCGAAACTCTCTTCACTATGTTAGTTTTAGAAGATTCTTCATCCTGCTCTCTCATTGTAACGTACAAGTTATAAATCATCAGTTTCTGACCACTTTTAATTGCCTTGCCTCTGGGATTTTTCAATGGTGTGGTCACAACAGGGGCTGCTTCTTGCTCTTCGGCGAGATTAATCGGCTGCTCTGCCATTACGCACTTAAAAACACAGTCAAATAACACAAAAACAATGACGAAACCACGAGGGCGAATCTGTGTCAGCTGTCAGCCGTCACCTGTCACTTGTCAACACGCGACCACGTTGTCGACCGCTTGCAAAATGTCGAAATGCTTTAGTGTGAACTGCTCTCGTCACATGGTACAAAATAGACCAATCAGAGGCGCAGATTTTAGTCCCTATCCCTGCCAACGCTTCCTTCTTAAGAAAATTAGACTTTACTATAAAATTCTTAGAGAACTCGAAAAGCATTTATACAGCGCTATTAAATTGAATTGCAATATGTGCAATTTCCCTATATTGCATTTGAAAATAATCAAGTAAAATCATTACGTACACATAGGCAACCAATTATACAGTACGCTATTTTATACGCTTTACGGTAAATAAATAGCACTGTATATAATTTGGTAGTCCCATTTTCTTCCTGTTTAACATCCGTAATGACCGTAATGTAATATTAATTCGATATTTTATATACATAAAAAATAATATTGAATTGATATTTAATTTTATAGATTTAGTACACACGTAAGTATAATTTATGCAAAAGGCAGAATTTACCTGATGTTGAAAACAGGGACTGGAACAGGAACCCAAAAGAACCGGAATCGAAACCGATTACTTTTAAAGAACCGAAACCGGAATCAGAACCCTTACTAAAATCCGTGTTAATGTTATGATAAGAACGCGAACCGTTATAAATCTTCGAACCGGTATTTTTCGGTTCTACTGGTAAATAAAAAAAAATTGTTCAACATTCTTCAGACATTCTTCCAACAGCGCTACCATAACTATTTCTTACTGAGTTAACAAAATAAAATACAATATAGAAAAACATTATATATGAAGTAAATGATAAGAAAGTAGTTGTATTCTCCACTTCAATATTCTCTGAAAATCTGGTTTATTATTTGATATTTGAATTCACATATTATCTGGTGAAGCATCTGCAATTTATTGCGATATTTCCTTTTTGTATTTTCCTATTTCGAAAATTCAGATTTACATAAATATGTGGTAGCAAAAAGGCAACAACAAATAAAATAGTAATTAGAACCGTTATTGTAGGACAGTTTTAAGCTTTGCAAGTAGCATTCTTTTGTTATATTACGGAAGTTTCAACCTTAAATTAATATAAAAATTTATTTCATAAAACTACGTTTGACGAAATTATTCTACATTATCTTCCTACGATTATGGCAACTCCTCCCACGGAATCCCAAAATATTTTCACGGAACCCCACAGTTCCACGGAACACACTTTGAGAATCACTGATCTAGAATGTTGTAAAGATTTTGTAAAATACGTGTTTATTTTACTGAATGGCCCAAAGGGGCTAATAGTTAGTAAAAACCTAAACAGTAATAACACAACGTCGATCCGTTCTACTGACACCCTTGCCACCTGTCCAGAAGTGTTTGGGTAGTTTTAGGTCAAAGTCCTTTGTGAAGTGTGATTATTGGCACTTTTCAATAATTGAACACCCAAAATGTAAGAAAATAAGTTGCGTCGCAAAATTTTTAGAAATCTTCATAAATGTATATCAAATGTAAAACTATACTATACTGCGTTTACCCAACAGATATAGTAATGAAAAACCATAGACATTCAGATGCAACTTGAAACTTGAATATCCATTGGTTGAAATAAATGGGGCGGTACTCGATAGAAGTCTCATTTACACATACAAACACAAACGGCAAACGCCAGCTTGTTACGCATGCGTTTATGTCAGTTGTTTTGAAAGTTCCGTCAGTTTTTCCAACTGTGTTACATATTAGGTACATTACAAGTCTTTATTAAGACTCGCACCATTCAATACACGAACGGTTGTCAATAAGTAAGTTAGAATTATATGAAAAGTTAATAATAATAATAATGAGTTGGTTAATTTGTAGAATTTTCCTTACTGCAAAATTATTAAAAATGGATGATGAAAACGTCAACAATATTCAGTTGTCACCACCAAAAAAACGCCAAAAAAGCACTTTTCTGTAGAGGTGAAACAAATAATTATGGACGCTTTTAAAGTGTGTGAAGAGCAGCAACCTCAATGGAAAAAACACGAAAAAGTGGAAAATGTTGCTAGATTGATAGGTCATGTTTTAATTTACCTTCCAATCCCACTGCTTATTTACTATAATTTTATGAATTGGTGTGGCCAGTGTTTACAATCTACTTCGTGAGCACAAGCAACATCCTGATTATTTTGATGCTCCTAAGGCGTGTCATAGACCAAGAGCTATTTTGGACAATGTTTCCGAAGAAGACAAAAATGGCAAAAAAAGTGTGGGCTGACATGTCCATAACAAATCCACGAGATGCATTTTTAAGAGGGTTATCGACTGGCTTGAGAAATCCATCGGGGAAAGGAAAGCGGCTCATCACCCTTCATAAAGGATCTGATGACGGTTTTGTAGATAATGGATTACTGTTATTGAAATCCAAGAAAACAAATGACTACCATGAAGGAATGAACGCAGATACATTTGAACAATGGTTTAAAAATATTTTGCCCAGTCTTGAAAAAGGTTGCGTTATCGTCTTGGATAACGCAAGTTATCACACAAGAAAAATTGAAAAAAATCCGTCTAGCAACACAAAGAAAGCTGACATACATAACTGGCTGCAGAAAAAACTATCCCCTACGAAGACAGTATGATGAGAGCTGAATTGTTATCTTAAGTAAAACAGCATGCACCTAAACACAGTGCTAACGTAATCGACGAATTAACACAGGAAAGCAACAGAACTGTTCTGAGATTGCCACCTTACCATGCGACGTATATTTAGTATGTTTGTATGTAATTTCTTTGTTTTATTGTAAAAAATATTTATTATATATTATAATATGTGTAAACACATAGCATTCGCGAACTTTTCATGGCTTTTTTATTAAATTAATAAAATGCAATTTTTTAAAATGTATGGTTATTATTTATACTAGTATAAATTTCTCTAAGTGACATCATTTATAATGAATTAACAATTCATATACAAAAATGTTCTATTGTAAATTTAACTTTCACATAAAACCAATCAGAACAATCTGTGATGCCTTGATTTTTTTTTAACTATATCTGTTCAGTGTCCGGAGTATAGATGAGATTGACAAATTAATTAAAAATTATTATTACACTTTCTCTTTTCGTTTCTTTTTCACTTTTTCTTCAATTTATCTAATGTATTTTTACTAAGCTCATTTCTTCCTAAAACTATTTTTTACATAACAATAAGGAGCGAATATTTTAGTTAAAAAACTTAAATATTCACGCAAACTGCTTTTAAGTATTATGTAACTAATTCATTCAGTGTCATTTTAAAAATCTGCAACTTTTGTTGAATTTTTAAATGTGTGCAGAGCGTTTGCGAAAAGGCCACAGGTTTTTGTTAGTGAACAACGAAATTAAGTTTTGATATTATTCTCCAGCTGTCTCAACCTACAGTTGAAGATATGAAACTTTGCTAAAAATTTCTAAGAAGATACCGATGTTGTCTTCAGGGAAAATAGTCAAACCAGAAATATCTTTCTATTACCTAAACTTTATTCTACAAATATACCTTACAATGAATTGCATTACAAATTGAATTACCAAAATTAGCGTCTCGATAAATGAACTGCCGAGAACTTGTGCAACTGCAAGTTTTTCCTCTCTAGATAGGAAAAATAAATTTTCCTATCTAGAATCTTTTCCTAAAGTTTTTAAATCCAGAATTGAAGAACTTATGCACTAATAATTGTTTTGTTCTAATAATGCTTTATTACTTTTAAGAAGTCTTTTCACAATTTCTAAAATCCCCCCCTGACATTATTATAACCGTATTGAACACTATAAACTCATGTTAGAAGAAACCCAACCGAACCCTATGGCTACCCTTGTGGAACCGCTACTGCTCCCAGCAAAATCAACAGCACTAAACATAACCTCAAATCTTTTCTCTGGTGACAAGTAGTGACAAGAGCAGAGTGCATCTGTACTCGTGGGAATTAAAAAATGTGCAATATGTGGCATTAAAATAAGTGGTGTATTTATAAAATGAACACATTAGGTTTAAGTTTGATTATGAAAATGGGTTGCTTTTGTAGCCGTCAGGTTATTTATGTTAACAATACAAAATATGAAATTAAAGAAAAATTGGGGGAAGGGTAAGTTGATTTCTCCAATTGATACATATTTATTATGATATATTTTAATTTGTTATGATTTTTAGGGGATTTAGTACGATAGATTTAGTGGAAAATACTTTTACCAAGAAACGATACGCGTTAAAACGTATTATCTGCCATAGTATTGATGATCAAAAGAATGCCCTCCGAGAGATAGAATATTATAAGAAATTGAAACATCCTAATATTATTGAGTTGATAGATTCAACGTTTAAAGGTATTACGAAGTTGAGTAGTTGTAGATATGTAGCTTTCTTTGCCACTTGAATACTAAAATGTGTTCATATTTAATGTATCTGGAGCTTGCAATGACAAGGCGCTGTTCTTTGTTGTATATTCTGAATTTGCGATACAAGTTCTTGAGAATGTAACCTCTACAGTCTGATCAGTTTTAGTAGTAGAGTTGGCAAAATTTAGACACTACAAACTATGCACATAACCTCATTAATTTAAAATGTCACTTAATTGTCAAATTATAATCTATTCCTTTACGTTACTTTTACATGAGGATACTATATGCCGGAAACCGTATCCGTGATACAATCTTTTGCAAAAATTCTGGCTGGATAACTCCTCAAAGACTTGGGATACTTATTCTGGATTTGCGCGATTGAGGTAATCTTGCGGTGAAATTCAGAACAGTGGTGTTGTTTTATTTTTATTAGAATAATCATTTTCAGAAGTGTCCCAACTAAACAAGCGAGTGCTCCTATTAAAGAAATAAACTTATTGTTGTCTAATACACGTTCCATAATTTTTTAATAATATTAAGATGTACTACTTCATGAACAACACCGACAAGTTGCTGCTTAAAAAGTATCGTCGTATAAATGCTTCCATTTAAAACAATAGCCAAACGGTACCCGAAGTTGTAAAAATCGCCCGGCGACTAGGATTAGCAGGATACTAATATTTAGTATATTCTAATATTCAGTCGCTACTGTATGCAAGAAGTCACCTATCTAAAAGGATCCTATAAGAAGCAACGTAAAAGGTGTAGGCGAGATACAGTATCCTCGTGTAGAAGTAGCCTTATTGGAAGAGTAGCTAAAGCAACCAAATCTACTATCAAATGCAGCTGCTCTGAGATTGATTGTGCATAGCAAAAAAACTACGGGGCCAAAAACAAAAGTAGAATATGTTTTTGATAGACAATTGTATGCTTAATTACATACTAAAAAATGAAATCTATCAAGTAGACTTTTTAAAAGCTGTAATTTAGAACACTGAAACAAGTTCGGCTTTTAATGATGTTTACAAAAAATACTTAATTTTAAATATTAATACTAACTCTTTAATTGTTGCAGTAATATACTTAAGATTTATAACACTTAAAGATCAATCGTTAAGCTTTCATTGATGTAATTAAAATGGAGTTTTGGTTAAAAGTACTTCTACAAAAAATACAATATGAAGTTATAATAACAATTAAGATATGACTCATAATAAAATAGTATATTCTTTAAAGAATTATTTACTAATTAATGTGTAAATATTTTCAAAATCTTTTGACGCATTTGTTGTTTTATTTAAAAATACTAATTTTTGTAAAAAAAAGATTTTGATTAAGGCCTTAGAACATCAAAATGCATTACCCTCTATTTTATAGAATAACTTAAAAAATAATCCGTATATCAAATTACAAAAATTGCCACATACATCCAACACCATTAGCTACTTGCATATAAAATTACATTCAATTCTGTAGATTAGTTATTGAAATATTAATTATATTAAATACACGTTTTACTTCAAAACTTGATAAAAACAGGACTTTTTGTAACGTAATTCTCGAAAATTCAAAAACCATAAATCAGATAGTTTTACAAATTTACTATTTTATACAAAAATAAATTGTCTATCTGTTTTTGTTTGAATTAAATTGCGCTGTTCGGTTTTGTACTATGCGCATTCAAAACTAGGAGCTCAGAATTTCTGCATTTGATAGTAGTGACTTTTCTAGTACATACTTGGAATTTGCAAAATTGTTATAGTGTGAATTGCACTAACATCTACTTTGCAATTAAGTTATACCATCTAAAATAATGTCTACATACTGTCCTGCTAAGCGAAAAAGTCCTATCTGCAAAACTTCAACTCGGAAATATACCATATCTTTTCTTAGCTTACATTAACATTCTATATAGTACATTTCTACATTGCAGTTTTGCAGATAGGACTTTTTCGCTTAGCAGGGCTGCATAGGTTATGTTAGTTTCTGCCACACTTTTGATTGATTTTTCTTTCAAATGTTGAAAAGTAATTGAAATGTATTCAAATTATACATAATTCTGCACAATCTCAAGACATTAGGATAGAATATCTACATAAATATTCGGATGCCTTAATGATAATTTACTTTAAAATAAAGCGTAATAAAGCAAAACTCTGAAAAAACACATTGTTTTTATTTTTATCTTTAGATATTAATTTTCTCTTAATAAAATGTTAATAAATATCTAACAATTGAACATTTGTTTTTTGTCTAAGTGACGTTCTTAAGCGGGAAATTATCAAACAATACCAAGTTATTGCCAACTTCAAGAAAGTTACTTAAATTTTTAAATGCCTAAAAACATTACAAATCGAAAGATCCTAACAGTTACTCTTTCATGAGTGAATGAAATAATATGTATTTTAATATCTTCAATTCACCCATTAAGCATGTTATGTACTTGAATCAGAATGTTATGTTTAAATTGAATCATTTTGATAAATTTATTTTATGCTAGTATGCAAAGGTTTTCAATTTACATTTCTAACCGAAATTTAACATTTCGAACAGCTTTTCTCAGGTTTTGAATGAATTATAGGTTATGTAAACACTTTGACAGGTATAGATTTGACTACAGATTGTACTATAAGAGTCTTTTAATGATTTAATAATCATAATATTGATGTTTAAATTTTAATAGGTACAGCAGATATCGTTGTAAATGCAACATCAGAAGTTTACATGGTACTACCATATTACAGAAGAGGGACGTTACACGACTTTCTTGAACTCAAATCGTTTAATAGCAACTATTTAGATATAAGAGAAATCCTAAGGATATTTAGTGATATACTGCAAGCTGTCAAATACATGCACGAAATTAAACCAGAACCATTGGCACATAGAGACTTAAAAACTGCAAATATTTGTTTGACGGATGGTTTAAGCCCGGTTGTAATGGATTTAGGTAAAAATGATTTGTCTCATAGCAAATAAGCCTTTTTTTATTTATACTTTTAACACCTCTTTTGCTATTAGGTTCGGTAGCACCTGCAAAAGTGCAAGTATGTGGATCGCAGGATGCACAAAGGTTACAGGATACTGCTGCTGAAAGGTGTTCGATGCCTTATAGAGCACCCGAATTATTTAATGTTAAAAGTTATTGTGTTATTGACCAAAGAACTGATATCTGGGTAATTCTGGCAATTGTAATACATCTATACAATGTTATTCAATTTTTCATATCTTTTTAGAGTCTTGGCTGTATATTATATGCAATGTATTATTTTAAGTCACCTTTTGATGCTGTATATGAAAGAGGTGATTCTGTGGCCTTAGCTGTGATCTCAGGAAAAGTAAATTTTCTCGAAGACACACCATTCACTCAGGTATTGTATGAAGAAGCATAAATATATTAGTTTTCTGTATTTTGATCTTTATAGGAAGCTCACGACTTAGTCCGATTTATGCTTAAAGAAGATCCAACTGAACGTCCATTTATAGATGATGTTATTACGAAAGTTGAAGACTATCAGCGTACGTTAGATAATAATGTATAAGATTAATTTGGTTGCATTCCTGCCCTATTTATTTAATTTTTAATTAGAAATTTTATTATGTATAAATTAATTTATTTTAATATATTTTTAAGAAATAACTGCAAATTTTATAAATAAAAAATATATCTTGACATAAATGAGTTTTGAGTTAAATAAAACAATAGTAAAGCTTTAATTAAGACGAAGGGTCTTTTTAAAGTGTATTAAGGGTCCGTAGTTGCTTCATATTTATTGAAAATCTTCGTATTTCTAACACAACTTCATACTTTTTTGTATGTTTTGACAAAAGGGCTAAGCTTTGATAAAATATAAAACATTTAAGGTCATTTAGTGGACAATGCTAGCGTTTATGTAATGTAATTTTTTTGTGTTTCCACCACATTGCTCCGGGGATCACTTCTCTCGTGCTACTTCTTAAATGTTACAAATGGTCAATCAAATACAATTTGCCTAAAGTTATGTCCCGGAAACTGAGCTCTAGCAAAATAGATACGTATTACAAACATTTATTATTGAAGTCATACAAAGTGCAACGATACATATAAATATAAAATGTCCAACAGATATAGCGAACCATATACAAACATTTATATTTAGAAACTATGACATTACCGATCACTCCCCAATCGCATTAAGTATTAATAATTTTAATAATTTAAGAAATAATAAAAAACAATTTAATGTCAACAAAAAATATATTAATTACAAAACACTTATATCTGATCTACAAAAAGAAAATTGGGTAGAAATATATACTGAAACAAATGTTGACAAAATGACTGAATATTTTATTCAAAAACTCCAAACATACATAAACTTAAATACTAACAGTATAAACATGACACAAAAACAAAGATGTATAAAACCGTGGATAACCCCTTCATTAATTAAATCTATAAATGAAAAAAATGCTCTCTATAGGTATCTAAAAATGTATCTTAACAATTTCAATTTACAAAACAGGTACAAAATATATAAAAATAAATTAACTAAACTAATTCAAATATCAAAGAAAAATTACGTTCAAAAATTAGTAGCTAAGAATAGGAGCAACACCAAAGGTCTCTGGGAATCTGTAAACATCATATGCAATAAATCTAATCCTAAAACAGATATAAACTGTATTACTAATCAAAATGGCGAAAAAACAAGCAATAACTTAGAGATATCCAATGAATTTGTTGATTATTACACCGATTTAGGAAAACATTTTGGTGAAATTATTCCCGAACCAGATAACTTTCAAGAAAATATACCAGCAATAGAAAATACAATGTATATGTTCCCAACAAACGAAAATGAAATAAAAACAGTAATTACAACTTTAAAAAATAAAAAGTCACCCGGATATGACGGCATAAGATCTGAAACTTTAAAAGAAATATCGAACCAAATTACAAACCCTTTAAATTTTATAATAAACAGTTGTTTTAGAGTAGGTACTTTCCCGAAAGCGTTAAAAATTGGAACTATAAAACCTTTACACAAAACTGGTGATGACACAGTTTGTGGAAATTATCGACCCATTACATTATTATCAAATATTAGCAAAATCTTTGAAAAATTAATAAAAAACAGACTTGTCAGATTTTTTCAAAAATATAACGTACTATCTGAGAATCAATATGGTTTTCGAGAGAGTTATTCTACTGAAGATGCAATATGTGCTCTTACCTCAAATATATATAAAACTATGGATGATTCTATACCAGCACTTTGTATCTTCGTAGACCTCTCGAAAGCCTTTGATACCGTTTCTCACGCTAAATTACTTAACAAACTAGAAAAATACGGTATTAGAGGTATATCACATAAACTTGTCGAAAGTTATCTGATAAATAGGGAACAACAAGTAAGTATCAATGGTGAGATTAGTAAAACAAGAATTATAACTTATGGTGTCCCGCAAGGAACAGTCTTAGGACCGATTCTGTTTAACATATATATAAATGACCTTTTGAAAATGACTACTCGTGGTAAAATAATCAGTTTTGCGGATGACACCGCAATATTTTACAAAGCAAGTTCATGGGATAGCCTAAAGAAAGAAGCGGAATCTGATTTTAAAGGAATTCACAAATGGTTTCAACACAATAAACTTACCTTAAATGTGGATAAAACAAAATATTTATCTTTTACTTCTTACATAAATAATCTTCCAGATCTTGGTCCTTTAAAAATAGATGAAAAAACACATATTCCAGAAACGAGCTCTATGAAATACCTTGGAATTATCATAGATCTACATCTTAGATGGAACCTACAAATTAAACATTTAGTAACCAAACTAAGAGGATTTCTTTCTAGATTTAAATATTTAAAGGAATTTTTAAATATCCCGCAATTGCGAATACTTTATCACGCATTCATACATACGCAACTTTCTTATGGAATTTTAGGATGGGGAGGAGTACGTGACAGTTATCTATATTCCTTAAATATTATGCAAAAATGGCTAATAAGGATAATATATGGCAAAAACCTAAGATATCCCAGTGAACTATTATTTAGAGATAGCAAGTTTCTGTGTATTCGTAAAATATTTTGTTATAAAATCTTAATAAATATTTATCTAAATAAAATTAAAGTAGATAAACTCACGCATATACACAACACAAGGATTAAAGAACACAACTATGCTATCTTACCTAAACATAATAAAATCATTTTTCAGCGTTGCATCAGTTATTTGGGACCTAAATTATTCAATCATATTCCTGAAAACCTGAAAAAAATAAAAAACTTTAAAAGGTATAATTACACATATAAACTAAAAGAGTGGATCGCTTCTAAAAGCACAGGATTTTTTGCTAATATAATCAATAATCAATAATGAAACATTCCAATATACATAAAAAAAAAAATCTACTTACTTTAAACGTTTTCATGGCTTTGTCATTTCCCTATTCTCGTAATTAACCCGGACTAGTCAATTACAGAAACTATCTAGATAGATGTTATTACATACATACATAAATGTTCTTTAATATAAATGTAGTCTCGTTTTTTATTTTGTAAATTCTGTTAGTATTTGTATTGTTATATTAATTGCTTGTAATTTATAGGTACTAATATTAATACTAAGTAATATTCATACTAATATATCACGTACAAGCAACGCCTACTTGTAGGAATAGCTTCAGTGAGTCTTCCTGTTTATTTAGTAAATCATTTCTTTACAATGTATACGCTTTTTGAACTAAATAAACATTATTATTATTATTATAGCACGTGTTGATTGCTTAAATTAAGTTGATTTAATTGCTTAAATTGAGTTCTGGTCGAGTCTTGGTGCAGAATGGACGTGTGTGTTTTCGTGCTGTCAATGAAGTTATTTTTAAGTGTTAGTATTTCGTTGATTTATATGCGAAGCCCTACATGTGGCTGGGGCAAAGCTCTGGGTCTCTTCAAGCTGTATTGTGCTTTCTTTGATCCCCTGCAAGGGGGATCTTTCTAAGTACCACTCCAGAGTTTCTGCACGTCCGTTCCTATCCTAAGTCTCTTGAAACCGTTTTTGTATCATCCTAATGGTTAGTTAGTGCAATTCATTAGTCCTCTGTTATCTATACTCATTTTCCTAGATATTATCGTGCCTGAACCTCCGGAGTCACTATCTGGTAATTATAGCTTAATCTCATTAAGATAGGGTAATTAATTACTTAGATTATTTCATTCTACTTCGTTTTTGACCAATCGCAAGGCTTTATTTTTTGGATTACAGCGATAATTCGATAATTTTTTATTGTCCTTTTCGACTGTTTTTATCTTCGTGACAACGCTGAAAACTAGTGTCACATGTGTCCCATTTTTTACTTTCATGTCAAATACTAATCTTTATGTTAATAAGTAGATGCTTAAATAAACAACTGTATCATGAAATAATCTTACCGAATTACATGCTCGTGCTTCTGAAATTATCTGTTGTAATACTCAAGTTGATTAAAACGCAACACTCGTGTCATTTTTAACAAATTTCCCTCCGTTGCACGTCGGGAAATTAAAACGTCAAAAAATGACACTCGTGGTTGCTAATCAACGTTCGTATTACAAATCGATAATTTCGAAGCACTCGTGTAATTACAAGTGATAATTAGACTTTTCTGATTTCCAAGTGCCGCGTTTCACGGCGCTGGTCTTGCGAACTTTCCGTACTTTGTCTCCTTTTTGCGTATCGTCAGCGCCGCAAATTACGGTTCTGGTCATATTTCTTTCGCAACTTCGTTCTTGCATCATATTATCGTATTTCATGTCCTTTATACAATTTTTGTGTTTGTTTGTTTTACGTTATTGTACATTATTTCTGTTGTTTTACAACAGAATTTGCGTATCGCCAGCGCCGCAAATTACGGTTCTGGTCATATTTCTTTTGCAACTTCATTCTTGCATCATATTATCGTATTTCATGTCCTTTATACAATTTTTGTGTTTGTTTGTTTTACGTTATTGTACATTATTTCTGTTGTTTTACAAGTTTTTATACCAAATTTTACCCATTTCTAGCATATGTCCCCAAGTTTTATATATTTATCTGTTTTCTTTGTTTTATTTATTATTTCTATTCCGTTGAATCCAAGTGGGCCCAAAAATCCCACTAAGGACCTCAAAAGCTCTACTATACATACATCGCAGGGCCAAGTACGCGAAAGGACCCCCCTTTGCCCAATGTTTTGAACACCTCAGCACCCGAGGTTTCTCCGGTGGCTGTTTCAAGCGGTCCTCCCAGACCCGTGTTAAATAAGAAGGCCAAGAATCCTTCTGGACCTTCAAAGGAGACCCCCCCTTTCAACTACTATATCGGGTGTTCCTACTTGAACCTTATCCCTACCGTTCAACACCTCGACAGATTTAAATACTTAGGCCATCGTAACTTGTTTAGGGATTATGAAACCTTCCCTATTTAACTTGACCCGTTGGTTGCATAATTTAAGCAGGGCACCATTAAAACCATCACAAAAGTATCTCCTTTACGCCAACACCTGATACCGAAACTTCATCACGGCTTTCAAACTACAATTATCACAGGAGATACTTTACGGGAAGCTGACCGCTTAACCAAGAAGTTTGTTAAGAAAATACTGCATCTTCATATTCACACTGGGAACCAGTTCATACATGCAGCCATTAAAGATGGCGGTCTGGGTATCCCGCACCTGCGCTTAAAAATTCCACACATCTTGATCAAACGAATACAAAATTTATGATTATTCGGCGATGAGGACACCAAAAACCTTATAAATCTTGGGTCTTACCAACCCAATCTAGTCCGACTTCAGCAGCTGGCGCAAAACGGCGACCCAGTCCCTTTCTGGAGAAAACAAATCTTCATTAAACCTTATAGTAAGGGGCTGGAGGATGCCGTCCATGATTCCGCCAGCAGATCCTGGTTGATGTTCCATCCTCGCGGCTGGGCAGGCAAAGACTTTGTTTGAGCAGTCCAGCTGAGAACCGCTAACTTATCGATTATGGCAATTTCATGGCAATGCCCCAGAGCATAGACGCTGTAGAGGAGGGTGTAACAGGGAGGAGTCTATCTCCCACATCTTCTAAGCCTGCCCAGTTACTCATGATGTCAGGATTAGGAGACATAAGCTTGTCAAGAAGGTAGCCACACCAGAAGTAAAAACTGGCAAACAGAGGTCGAGCCTAGAGTCTACCACACCAACAATCAATTATTCAAACTGGATCTTGCTATCCACCTCCCGGGAAACGTCACAGCCATCTGTGACGTTCAAGTTTCCTGGGAAGGCAATAGATCGTGAGCAGAGACATGGGAGGCTAAAAGAATAGTGTACGATAATCATGCGTTCAGAGAGGCAGCGATGAGAAAATGGCCGAATAGGTCCTTCACCTTCATACTACTAATCCTAGGGGCTAGGGGGATCTGGCCCAGAGCCAACCGAAGATACCCTCAACCTTTTGCAGTATTTTAAGAGCAGCTGCGTCCATACAGCTCTAAAATGGGGCTCCACTATCCACAACGTGTTTATGAGATCCGTCTGGCGACAGCGTTAAGAGCACAAACAACTCGGCTCCACCTAGTTAGTGCAGTTGTGTTTCGAGTGTATGTGCATGGCCTGTTCTTGGTGCAGCTAGTTCGATAACCTCGGTTGTGATGTGAAGTGTTAAGGGCCTTTCTAGTGGAAATTTTGTGTTTTCCAGGTACTCGCACGACTATGTACCACCTTTTATATTACCGCAATTATCTGTTGTCATGAATAAAAATTTTCAAACTGATCCCAAGTAGTTTATATGATAAAATGTTGATTGGGTCAGTAAATATGTCATTTCTAGTTTTCAAACTATAAACTCTAACTAATCGTATGTTGGTATTATTGTGAGATGCTAATTTGTAATTAACCTATTACTTGTTATTATGTTTATTATATTATTATATTTTTATTATTTGTTATCGTCCTTACATATCTTATAAAAATGTTTATTGTTGGATTTAGGAACAGTATATATTGAGGTGAAATTTAATAAAAAAACAAACCTCAATATTTCTTTCTTTTCCCAATGGGCTGACTCAGGTTTAATTCGATAGAGCATGAAATAAATGAAATAATAAAATCTTATTGATTCTTATACCTGAAATAGAAGAACTTACTACCAAGACACTTGGACTTCCGTAACTGGACAACAGAAAACTAAATTCTATATGTGAAAAGAAATGGATGCTTGCATACACAAGAAATAAACACATAGATAAATTGAAAAACACAGTCTTTATTTTTATTAATGAAAATAAAAAAAATCTAATTTAAAAAAAGCAAGTAAGAGAAAAATTATTTATACAAAACAGTAAAAAGTATAGGAAAATCTTCCTTGAGCTTGCTCAAATGTGTAAATTAGTTGTTATTAACCTGACATAGGGCTATAACTGTTCTCCATTTGAGCAAACTGACATCAATCAATGTTATCGATTAATAGTTATTTATGTATTAAGGGCATAAAGAAGCTTTTATGGCCAGAAGCATTATTTCTAGGAAAAGGCTGTAGGGCCATAAAAGCAAGTTATGCCCGAAATGCATACACTATTTTATGCACAGATTGTTTTTATCTCAAATCTATTATTGTGTAAAAAATATAATTAAATGAGTACGTAGGTTACATCAAGCCGCTGTACGTATACTTATGTGCATATATACGAAGTACATTACTATAGTTACTGTCTAAAATACTTAATTTCAGCTTATTTTCATTGGTGATAAGTTTACAAATTATATTAAGAACCAATCAAGTTCTACAAATACAGCTCTGACATTTAATTGACGTTTCATTATTGCCCGTCGGATCATAAAGAGGCCCTTGGGGCATAAAGAGACAGTTATGTTTAGATAGATCTATCAATAATAGTCTAATTATAATGCATCTGTGCATAAAAATATTTACAATTGTTAAAATAAATTTATGACAATTAAATTTTTTTATAAACAATTTTAAATTGTTTATTTGGTAGAATTTTATTATTGAAAAACTTTTAAAATGAGAAAAATAAATTCTGCATTTATTCAGATTGTCTTTATAATTTTGTTATTTGAACAATTTAATCAAAACCTTTTATTTTGACCAACCTTGTATATAAAGTACGTCGAGATCCACTTCAATCTTTTACAATTGGTAATACTGCATTTAATTCAGACAGCTAAACGTTAAAATGTAAATGTGTCGAATATCCAATCAATAATGGAAATAAAATTCTTCTTGAATTTATTTAATGGATGAATCGTTCACAATTCCATACAATTGTTGAATAACGAATATAAATCTTCTTTAGTTTAAATATTCAGGTAACTACTTATTACACTTTGTTGAATTTTCATTTGTTGACAAACAAACATATGCTTATGACTTAACCTCACTTATTTTTCAGATTCTTGATCTCGAGTCGAGCGTGGATTCACCCAAAGCGGTTTTATCGACTGAATTTGTTAATTTTCCTTGGCCTTTTTATATGCTTTTGCAAAACAATTGACGATTACGTAAAATTTTTGAAAAACAATATCTACACGCTACATTTATGACGTCACGTCACAGAAACAGATGTTCATAATTAACACTAATCTTAAATCTAAGAAAGATAGAATTGTAGCTGGCAAAATAACGATTAAAACAACATAAGACACTTATAGTATAAAATTTATCATAACCGAGAAAATTAACAAAAACGATTGACGATGAAAAAATCTCATTAAACTTAATTACATGGATACACAAAATCTGCAGCTCAATACTTTGCAAATAATGAATACATAACTACACTATGTAACTGATACATATAAATTTTACATAAGAACATCTTTACAATAGAAGAAAAACAAAAATAAAGATTCGTTTTTACGATTCATGAATTCAATGATGCTATACAACCTCCTACACCAATCTCAACTTAAATGAAATTAAATTATAGTCAAACTTGTCCAGCAAACAGTCCTCCAAGTGCTTGTGTTCAAACAACGGTGTAAAATGCTATATTAAAATCAATATTTGGAAAAATTGAAGCATATCAGCAAAACCGAAACCTTCATAAGGATAAATGCTCTTTATTAGTATTCAGGAGATTGTAAGTTTAATTTGCTCATGTAGTCATTACAATATTGACCTAATTTACATATTTTTAGTTAAATATAATCTCGAAACTGAATCAGTCACATGGAAAACAGAAAGAATCTTCCTATGTTATCCATCGATAAACTCAAGTCTAATCAAGAAAATAAAATCTTCCAGAAAAATGGAAAAACCATCCTAACATGTGACTTGGGTTGCATAAAACATGTATTATTATGAAAACAATCTAAATGATTGATATCCTTTTTATAAATTCAGACTTTTTATGTAAACATTGAGGTTACGTCTGCATGAAATTAATCCTTTTATAATTTCTGTTTTAAAAATTGATAAACCTATCTGTGACTTAACATGTAGCTCTTAGATTAAATAAACCTAACATCCTAGCATGTCTATCCTTTATTTTATTTTCTTGCATGAAATAATTATTTTTGTGTTTACGATCAAATCGTCCAATAAATTTTCAAACAGATGATTTCATATCATCCAGAGCCGGCGACTTTTGGTTTTACCATGTGCTTTAAGAAAATACCACTAAATATAATAGTAACAATAATAATAATCATTATTAAACTTAGGAACATTGTCAGCAATTTTAAAATTCCAATAAATCTGAACTATTTGGAGTGTTCATCATTACTTTCACCTCTAAAGAGTAAACTTCTTGACCAATATAATTCACTGTACCAAAGATTTGCCCTAACTCGACTTTCGCCTATTTAATTATTTGCTGCTTATATCTGCAGAAAGTGGCTCCAAAATATTTACTCTCTGTAACTTTGCAAGTCCTGTCACTGTATCACGATGAAATTTCGAACTTTCGTGATTTCTAAACGCATTTAATGCACAAATCCATACATTAAATCCTTTTTCCACAAACGCGAACGTTTGAAACGTAGGCCCACTAATTGTTTGATGTACATTTTCGACTTCTAAAATGCTAATTATAAAAATATAATGATCAAGATGTACGGAACAAAATTAACAATTTTCATGGACGTATGGTTTTTGGCTGTAGGCTTTTTGTGGGTTTGATTGTACAATTTTGAGTGGCTTTCATTTAAGTTTGTATTTTCAACTACGGCAGAAAGGCAGCAATTTTTGAATTCGAGTTTAGAATTACTAGCTCGTGCACCTGCTCATTTTAGTTCGACTTTTCTTTCCAGAGATTTAAATAATGATCTATAATTTTATATTTAATTCTAGAGATCTTTTAAATTAAACTTTAAACAATTCAACTTATATAAAAACTAGAATTATGCTAATGAGTCACGGTAAATCAAAAGTAATAAGCGTAGATCGATCGCATTGTGTACAACCCATCAAACGAAAACTATCGTGTGACTTCATGAAGCGCAGTGGCACAACTGCCTTATCAGTGCGGTAGCACATTTCTTACTTGAACGTCTTGCGGTGCACCTCGGGCACAGTCAGATGGAGCGATGGAAGGTATAAGTGCAAGCGATGATGCATCTCTTTTACTCCGAATGCCGTCCTTCTTTCACGTCTGTGCAAACCACGCGAATGTTCTTGTTTGATGGACTGCATCTTCGTATTTCTTTGTGTGTTGCTCAGCAACACATGTTTTTGCCCTGTATGTTGCTCGAGTATGCGAGCTACACACCTGTCGCCGCCGCTGATATCATCTCAATATATTAGCTTTATTATGCATGTTGCATGGAAATTTAATTATGATGCTTTAAGCCTACTGTGACAGGCAAAAATGTATCTAATATGTTGAATAAAGATATTTATTTCATTTCGTATTTCAAACAATTCTTTATATACCACAATTAGTAATATAAAGTATATCTTGATCTCCGTTGTCAATGATACCGGAGTTCAAGACGTTCTTGATCTCCGTTGTTGTTGGCAACGTAAATAATTTGATGTTGCATTATAGCCACATGCATGCATGCATGCTGCTTTTTATCTCCTTAGTTACGCGTATGATGACACAGACAAGGCAACTTGCTTCTTTATACAATAAATTTGGATGGATTTTAAAAGGGAGAAATTAGGATTCAAATACGAAATAAAATAAAACAACTTATGCAATACGGAGATCAAGCGATACTTTAAATCCAAGTAGATATATAACGCCGAGGCGTTAGAACATCTTCGAATATTCAGTTATTCAGCAAATGAAAATATAACAACCCAATAGCTTTTCTTTTTCCCAATAGACTAACGCAGGTTTATTTCGTTTGAGCATGAGATGAACAAATAAAAAAAAAACTTTTTGATTCTTGCACCTGGAAGAAAAGAACTTACTACTACAAGTCACACCTGGAACGCCGCGTCTGGACGAGAAATTATCTCTGACCTTGTATATAAAATCTAATACTTGCATCCACATCAAAAAAATACACTTATAAATTGAAACACCGATTTTTATTTTATTAAACATAAATAAAGCCTTATCATAGGAAAAACAAAATCCTTCAAAAGATATTAAAAAGGATAAACTTCCTTAAGATTGGCTTGTTCTTCCAACGAAGATGAAATGATAGCGTTTACTGTCTGATAGTATGTATGATAGCTGATCTATACAATGTCGATAACCAAATTCATACACATCGATATAAAATTTGTTCAATATTAAAATCTTCGATTTTAATTAAAATAATTCGTTCACAATGCCAATATTAGTTTCGAAAAACGAAAATAAATCTTCTTCGATTTATATAACAGGTAAATATCCCAATCCATATGACAAATGTTTATTTACGAATGGACAAACAAGTGATTCTTCATAACCTCACTTGATTTTTAGGAAATCTTTATACAAGTCGACGTGGGTTTACCCAATAACTTTTATCGACTGACTGTTAAATTTTCAAAGACCTTTTATATGTTTACGCAAAACATTTGACAACACACCGCACTTTATCAAAAAAACACTTATGGTCTAAATTGAACAATAACAAAGAAAATCAATAAAAACGATCAGCTGTTACCGATCACATTAAAACTAAATTACATTGAAAACCCATCACTCTCCAGCTATCCCTGAACATGAAATATGTACAAAGTTACAAAAGTACCCCAAACATATGAAGTTTACACAAATTAAGTTACATACTAAAAAAAGAATTAACTTAAAAATCTGTTCACAACGTTTCAGATAACAAGCGATGCTTTTGCAAGTATAAAATAATAAGAACATAAATGAATTCAAATATGAATTAAACTTGTCCAGAATACAGTACCCCGGGTGCCTGCATCCAAACAATAGTGCAAAATATCAAAACTTGGAAAAACCAAAGAATATCAGCACTGCTAATATCTCGATATACTTGACCTCACATCTTCCACATACAAGTATTAGTAAGTTAATTGTAACATTGTAAACATTAAGGTACTGACCTAATTTAACTATTTTCAGTGAAATATGTACCCAAAACTGACTTAGCCTTATTGGGGAAAGTAAGACTTGTTCTGCATTACCTAACAAAACAGAAACACCCTTTAAGACATAAATCTAATAAGAAGAGAAAACCTAGAAAAGTGAATAAACTATTCTAAACATGTAACCTGGGTTACATACAACATGTTTTACTATAAACAACATAATTGATTTATATCCGTTTTATAAATTCAATACCTTTTATAAAAAGTAAGGTTAAATATTCACGAAGTAAATCGTACATCTATTCTGATTTATGCTAATAATCCTACACGTAACCTAGCATGTAACCTTTAAGATGAATAAAACTAGTATCCTAGCATGTCTGTCTTTTATTTAAGGTAGAAAGTCACCCAAATCTACAGTCAAGCTAGCTGCTGTATACGAATAAAATCAACAAATTCTAATTCACATATGAACAGTATAGAAAATCTAAAAATTCTTTATTTGTTGTTTAGCACACAAAAATTGTCATTTTATATCAGAAAACAAATTAATAATGATAACATCGTTGTTCGCTTTACTAAGGTAGTATACATTGATGCGTAAGATTTTGCAACGCAATGTACGATCAGTATTTGACGTAAAACCAAAGTGAGGTTACAGTTTGGTAAAAATTATTGACTGCTGCACGTTATAGTTATTTATGTATTAAGGGCATAAAGAAGCTTTTATGGCCAGAAGCGTTATTTCTAGCCCGAGGCGTCAGCCGAGGGCTAGGAAAAGGCTGTAGGGCCATAAAAGCAAGTTATGCCCGAAATGCATACACTATTTTATGCACAGATTGTTTTTATCTCAAATCTATTATTGTGTAAAAAACATAATTAAATGAGTACGTACCCTAGTAGCACACATATATTAAATAAATATATGTTTCGACATCCGCCTAAATATTTAGATAATACATTTTTTTAAATATTTCTTTAATATTATTTTAATATTATTTATATATAATATTTATATTTGTCTACGACATTCTGTCGACGTAATAATAATAAAATATTTATTTGATATTTGTTTCAAAATATTAGAAATTACACAAAAATAACATATTTATTTAATATGTATATCAATATATTTCTAAATATTTCATTTTCAATATTTTATAAATATCTTCCTAATCTTTTAAATATTTAAAACACATAATATTATATTTATATTTTTTAAATATTAAAGAAATATTGTGTGCTACTGGGGTAGGTTACATCAAGCCGCTGTATGTATACTTATGTGCTTATATACGAAGTACGTTACTATAGTTACTATCTAAAATACTTAATTTCAGCTTATTTTCATTGGTGATAAGTTTACAAATTATATTAAAAACCAATCAAGTTCTACAAATACAGCTTTGACATTTAATTGACGTTTCATTATTGCCCGTCGGATCATAAAGAGGCCCTAGGGGCATAAAGAGACAGTTATGTTCCGATAAATCTAGCAATAATAGTCTAATTATAATGCATCTGTGCATAAAATAGTTTTATGCGGTGTTATGAATATGATTGTGACCAAAAATTATTTTTTGATGACGTCATAAAAGAACAAGTGTGTGGTATAGCTTCAAGTTGGTCGATTCGCTGTCCTTGCCAAGTTGTCAAATACGTTCACACATCAGAAACATACTCCCCCAATGATGATTCTACAAAACGTCATGTTTTCACTTATAATATACCAAGTGCATTGATTATTGCCGGAAATTTTTTGAGTGACATTTCTGCAACGTCTTAATTGCACGACACGGAGTGTAGTGCAATTACGTTGCAGAAATGCACGAAATCAAAATTTCCAGGCAGAATCAATGGACGAGGCTATATTCGGTAAGTGAATCGCACGACGCACAGAAAAAAATGCATTATGAGTAATTGGTTTTTATTTCTAAAATCAGTGTTTTATGTACAGAGACTCCATGTTTTATGTAGCTATATATGTTACAAGTATAATTTCCAAAAAATTACTCCTTGGTAGCATATATATATAAATCTCCGGAAAATTGTGTGATTGTCATGGATACAATTCAAATTTGAATTTTTCTATTGGTTCTCAGCATCGTCGTGCGATTCTCAATATAAAATTTGCAGCAGGTAGAAGATTCTTAATACTATTTCCTATTATCATTATCATTTTTTGTGTAAAACATTAATTAATCAAAAATTGATCTTCAACGATGATCGATGCCGGTATTGGGGCAAGTCAAATCAACGCGATTCTCGCATCACTTGACATGTCTGCTGTGAGCAAAACAACGTTGAAGCAAGCAGGGGATATTATAGGGAAGTCAAGTAGCGGGAAAAAGTTGCGAGAAAGCTTTGCTTCAAGAGCGGGAACTAACAATAAAAAGGCCGTTCTAAGTTTATCACTGTTTTTCAATATTGCAGTATAGAACTTCGATCCTTTTTATACACAAGTAGATAACAAATGGGCATAGTGGATCCACACAACCTTGAACACTCATAAAACGAGAAAACTTAATTGCGCCAGTCTTTTGTTCAATCGACCATTGATGTTCCCAACACATTTTATACTAGATAAATAACTAGTGGACACAGATATTGAAGTTATGTAGAGATTGAGGTGCGGTTTGAGGACAAGAATGGCAAGTAGAGAGAGGGAAAGCAGAGGAAGGCGTGGCTTATAAAAAGGTTTGGCTTGGAGAGGGGGAAGTGGCTTCTAAATGGGAGGGGCTTAAAAAGTGAAAGGTCAAATGAGAGTTCAAGGTTGTGTGGATCCACTATGCCCATTTGTTATCTACTTACACATATAAACGGTTACTAATGAACTTCATATTTACTCACTTATTAATCAAAAATTAGACTGATCTGTCTACTCAAAGTGTCTCTTTAATATAGAGCACGCACTCGGTAGTCCGCGACCACATCGACGAACCACGTCTGGGATCACGTACAAGTAATGAGAAAAATCAATGTTAATACAATTTTCATCTTATTTCATTCAATTTTATTTATTATATTTGATTTCATCTATTTAATTTATTTATGTATATCATTATTTTCAAGTAATATAAAAAATACCAACATACAATTCATCTAACATATCAAATTTGAATTTCCGCGCGAAGCAACGTTGCCAGATCATATAATAGGGTTTTGCATGTGCAGGGACTTCAGTCATCAGTTTCCCGTTACAGCTGGAATACAAGTTCATAATCGAAATATCTCAATAACTAAGAGGTAAACTGCAGTTTTTTCAAAGCCAATATAAAATAGAATTTCTAAACTATTGTTACATAGTTTTTCATATACATGGTGAGTTGTTTAAATATAAAACTTTCAAGTGGTTCTTGGGCCTACTGTGTAAACCCATATACATCAATGTATTTGACTGCAACCTTGTTAATCGTTTTCTCGGTACATACGTGGTGCAATGCCGTTTTTCGGCTATCAATCGAAAGAGCAACATTGAATTTACCAAATCATACTTAAATTATGTAATTCTTGAGTTGTAAGGTTTGGGTGACTTTCTACCTTAATGCCTGAAATGATTATTTCTGTGCTTTCGGAGCCTAATCGTAGCCTTTAAATATTTTTAATGTTTTATTAATGCGTTAAATTTTCAATCGATGATCCTATATCATCTCAATACAGAAATACAGATGACAAATAGATAAGTACATAAAATAAAGACAAAAAAATTCTACAGTAATTTATAAAGATAAAAAAAAGCATATTATATTATGGAAATGTGATGATTGTCAGGTGATTTGAGCAATGAAATATCTGCTCTTCCCTACCACTACAATTGGATACGTGACCACCATAATCTGCACATAATTATGTAAAATTAAATTAAGTGTCAACTATTGATAAGAGTTCTAGTTACTATAATAATTTTTTTTATACCGTATTAGTGTAGCTACATTTCGAGCCTGACCTCGGCCAGATGAGCGACTTTTAGTCGCTGCTACTAAAAAGTCGTTCAAAGTAGAACAACAGTATTTTAATGGAGATGTCCACACAGGCGACTGGTAGCTGCGACAGAAAAGATACAACCATTCCATTCAAGTCGCTGGCGCTGGCAACTAAACTGACGTTAGATGACTGTCACAACCAATGGAACACACGGTCTCATATGTATGTGGACAAACGGGCCACTGTTTTGTCGCAACTACCCTCGGCAATTCTGATGTTATTTTTGTTATTTTGTATTTTTTTGTACAAAATTCAGTATTATGGCGTTAATAGACACATAAGCAGTGATAGCCAAAGTGTAAAAACGGCCATGTTTAGGTTTATACAGTGTGTACCGTATAGTTCTTCTGCTTCTAAAAATATTTGAAATGTTTCTAATACGATCTTTGAAGGGTCACACTGACAAATTTTTGAAGTCTTTAGGTACGGAGTTATATAGCTTATAAACATTATAAGTAAATCAACACTTGTATGGCTAATCACATGGCTAATACAATTTCTTAACTTTAGGGCCATTTCAAGATAACCATCTCAAATTTTGTCAAGTTATTATCATTTCATTATAAAATTTTAATGGTTTATGTTTTCTTGACCAAGTGTTAATTATTTATTAAAGTCCGTTTGCGGTAACCTGTCGCAGGACGTCAACGATAGCGACGATTAACGCTTAAACTACTTTACCTACATGCGGAAACACGTACTATATGCAATCCGTTCTCGTTAACGTTTGTACTGTGCAGTTGCATTTGTTTCGTAAGAGTGTTTTTGTAATTGAGCTATTAGAGATTATACGGCAACATCGCGATACTTATAAATCATATTACATTGAAAAAATTTCCCAAGAGCATCAAATTACAATTTTACGCCAACCTCCGTACCATTGTGATTTAAAACCGATAGAAAAAATCTGGGCCCAAATTAAAGGATTCGTGGCAGTAAATAATACAACATTTAAGCTAAAGGATGTAGAAAATTTATTAAAAGAAGGAATCGCCAACGTAAGCGCAGAAGATTGGGAAAAATGTGTGAGGCACGTCCAAAAAATTGAACAAGAAATGTGGAACCTTGACTATATAATTAATTAGTATAAAAAGATTATTTGCCGCGGACGTTGTTCAAAATTTGCTCTTTTTAGAGCAAACACCTGTTTTAAACTAGGCTTTATTATGTTTAAATAGCGAGTGACGAGTCTGATTTAATTGTGGTGTATTTAATTTTTATCAGTATCATTTTCCATACCATATTACGTTGAAACCGTAAGAGCGAGTTAAGCGCACACGGTACGCAAACACGCATTATCGTAAATGAAGCTTCAAGGGTCAGCTAACTTCAAGTATATTTACGTCTTGCGACAGGTTACCGCAAACGGACTTAAGTATAATTTATATGTGTGAAAAATCATTGTAAAACTTCCGAACGTTCTTGGGGTCTCGTTGCATACTTTTATTGTTTTTATGTGAAAGATTATCTAGTTATTAACAATTTATTTAATTGCCGAAAGACTGGTTTAAAATATTTAAGTACAAGGCTAACGTGCACTATCTTTTGGGTACTGAATTAGATTCTGCACCATATGAACCCTGTCTCACATGTATTGGACTACTGTACGTTTCGGTAATATTTATTATTGAACAAATAATTATCAGTGATTAAATAAGTATGTTTTTGATTGTGCATGATATTAGCAACAATTAGATCACTTTAATTTAAGAGATGAAAATTAAAATGTCAAATACAGATTAAAAACAAAATTTATTGCTTGGTTCAATCAAATACTTTAATATTATTAATACCGGAAACTCCATATACTTTACCATATGAAAATAGGGGACATTTTTGAAGTGCCATCTTCGCAGATGGGTGTGCAACCAACAAATGGTTTTTCGGTGAGAAACCTGCATCTAATTAAAAAATAGCACTATTTCTGTTATACGAAGGTTTATTGCTGTTATGCTAGAATACATAAACTTTTACAATTTATCTAAACTATTCAATCTTTCATTACAATGACGATTTTTTAATTACTTTCCAAATATTTTAGAAAAGGCAGATCTATTAAATTTTGTCTCCCATTTGTCAAAATAAGTTTCCGGTATTAATAATATTAAAGTATTTGATTCAATTAATGTGGGTCAGGACTCGTAAGTAGGTGTTTGTTGCATACTCTAAGGGTTTTTAAATCTAATCAAACCACCTTTTTTTCTAAAATCGGCCGTTACAAAGTTCCAGACTGTACATTGCAAACATAGAATAACATAGTGACACTATGTAATGCATTACATAGGTTTTCGTATGCACTGGCTGTATCTGCTCCATGGTTATTATTTAAGCTTTGTCTGTCGTTCACAATAAATTGCTTGTTTTTTACAGAATGTCTTGCATATATTAAAAAGCAGATATAAAATATAATATTTTATATTGCAATGATTTTTTTATTAAAAAGTAATATACATAAGAACTTACAAAAACAAATAAATTTCAACAAAAATTATTTTCCTGGGTTATTATTCTTAATTGGGTGTAGAGAAAAAAATATTTGAATGAAACAGTTATTAAGCTTTATCGCAGTTTTTGGTGGTGTGGATCCCTTCACATTAGTACAATTCGTAATTACTTTAGATACAAATTCATTTCCATCCTTTTCAGACAGCTCCATATCATTCATGGCTTCCTTAAGGAATGTTTCAACATTTTCAGGTATAATACTTCCATCTTTATTTATAATGCCTGCATCTCTAAGTATGCATTCATATAGTAAACCCATTTCTTCATCATCTTCTGGTATAATCGAGAATTTCAGGTGCTGAGTTCTTATGTAACTTTCATCCAGTCCCAAACTTCTTATACATTGCCCTTGCCTGCCTTCCATTGTCAGTTCGGCCTATGTTATTGTAATAATTAAGAAAAATTACAGAGTGAGTCAAAATATTTGAAATAGTTTGTATTAATCGTATTTAGTGTTCAATGAATTAATGTATATATTATATAGTGCTTTATTCAACGTCTTTTCCAGAAGACACCAGAAAAAGATAAACTAACAAAAAATATAAACATTAAATTCTAAACCATTAAATTGAACAAAATTAAAAGTAAACTCGACAATATTTCTATAATAACGACAATTAAGGTAACAATAATTGCTAACTTACTGATTCTATGACAAACTAAATTATAACGCTTGATAAACAATTATAGGGATGCAGCGTTTAAACGTATAAACGTTTAGTAGTAAATAAACGTTTAATATAAAAATACACGTTTAAACGCGTATGTATAGGTGAAAGTATTTTTAACGGAACATCAATATTATACGACAAAAAATAATCTCATTGGAGCTAAAAGCCAACAATTTGCTTTTTCTGCGACTATTTGCCGTTTGAAGTTCAACCCGATACAATACTTGCTTTGGGCACTACTCCAATTAAAACACATCATCGTAGGTGATGAAAAATAGTAACTTTTCAGTGTGCGGGGGAATATTTCACATGAAACACAGTTTATTATCTGTATTTTATTATTTTGCTGAATTTGCTAATACATAGTAGCGCACTTCGTGATTTATCCCGTCGAAGCGCTTCCGTATCTCTTATCAGTTTTTATTAGTGGTGGTAGACATAAACAGTAAAATGAGTCGTTCGCCTTTTGGCGAGTAAATTAAAAATTAAAACGATATAGGATTATAAGAAAAATAATTTTATGAATCTTTCCGGGGAAGCGTTTTTAAAGGTGTAAGCGTCTAATTTTTGATGGTTCAAACGTTTAGTTTATTAAACGTTTGTTGCATCCCTATAAACAATAAACTAAAACCTGCTCCGTGATATACACAATCGAATAAATCATTTAACACTTATACTGAAAAGCATTTTTTTCAAAAATATAAATTGGAGACTTGATGGTTTTAAGTTTTCATGATCGATTCATTGGTTACAGAAGAAAGCAAAGATAAAGAGCGAAGGTCCTTAAAAGTCTACCCTAATGATACCGATGAATGTGAAAAAACTTTCCATTTAAATTTTAAAATATGTTCAATGTTTAATAATCTTGAATTTACCGTTTTTAACTAATTTTCATTGTAAAATTAATATATGATAAGTTACCAACGATGACTTGATTTTTCTCGATTTTATTGCATTATTATACAGAAAATTATAACGAAAATTACAATCGTGGAAGTGGTTTTTCTTGATAGTCATTATAATGCGTTTTGCATGATAATAGAGAGAGACATACCTGACATGTTATTATCCCGAGCAGAAGAATTAGCAACAGCTTCATGATCGTTCGACTATTCTGGAATACTACTACTACCTCTTCAAGTTTCTGCTTATTTATGCCCATTTCATCGTTATGCATATTCAAACAATTATCTTTTTCAAAATCAATTATACATGAATAAATTATTCTATTGTTCTTGTAGTATTGTTATTATTATTAATTAAAGCGATTAACAATATAAAGCAGAAAAATACGAGGATCAAGTTACAATTACTGAGAATAGAAAAACCTAGTTAACCATGCAAAACAAATTGTTGTTTATTAAGGCGATAGGACACGCTTATCCCACATTAAATGATCATTACAAGACGCGTACTGCGTCGCGACTACTTCTACTAACGTCCATATACGAAACATTAGAAGGAAATAGACTGAGTTATTTGTATTTTTATCAAACTGCAAATGTAGCAAAAAGAAAATGTTTATTAGAAAAAAAAAACTAAATCAATTAGATAGTTAAAGAGTTATAGCATGGAGGAAACACGTTAAACTGAACAAATTTGTAATATTTGTGTAAATAAATGGCATTAAAAACAAAACTTGGTTACTATATGTATTAAAACATTTAATTTCTAGACGAACTACATTTAATTGAACCGCATCAAGTACTTCCCTCTAATCTATAAACATATAGGTACCTACCAATAATTCTATTTTATGCAAATTGTTTAATTAAATAACAATAACGAGATTAAAGTAAAAAGCTGCATTGTCCATCTCAGTTCCCCTCAGTTATTAGGCTAATGCTCTATCTTTGTCGTATACTGTCGAATTCTAAATGTACATTTGACGTGTGCTAAAGAATTAAAATCGCCCATATAAGATATACATACTAACGTCGCTGATTTCTCGTAATAAAATAGTTGGACAACTGATTTATGTTTCTCGTATGTATTTCGTGGCCCGCCTGCGGGCTTCGGATGAGTTCGGACGGTATGGGCTGCCGGTTGCAGTCGAGTGCCCTTCTCTGTTTAATTAGGTAATGCACGGTAGGATAAACAAAGAGAAATTGATTATTACAGAAGTTTTTTGAGAAATAGAATAAGAATTACGTTAAGATCAATTCGTTTGAAGCGTGGACGCATCCTATGCTTTTAAATAGTGCATTATTTTATCTGTCAATGTCAGTTTAGTTTATGAAATTCGGTTGAATAGTTTTGAGAAATAACCCATTGAATAAGCTATTGTTATCGAAAAAATGGAATTGTCACGAGAGAACTTTCGGATAATGATTTACTATGATTTCAAGAAAGGCATGAGCGCGCATGAGTGTGAGGAAAGTTTGAAATCGGCGTTTGGGGATCTCGCGCCATCATTAGCTACGGTTTATAGGTGGTATAAAGAATTTGAACGAGGTTGCAACTCGGTTGTACACAGAAAAGGAACTGGCCTTCCTTTAACTGCTGTTAATCCCGAAGATACTGCTGCAGTGAAGAGGATGGTGTAAGAGGACAACCGAATTACCTATGCCATGATAGAGTCCAAACTGAAGATTTGATCCTCGCAAGTGAGATCAATATTGCACGAACATTTACATTTGAAAAAGGTTGTAAGTCAGTTTGTACCCCATCATCTGACAGATTTACAAAAACCAGAACGTGTTAGAATTTGCTAACAAACTTTAGATATGTTGAATGCTGGAGGTCATCAAATTATTAGTAAACTTCTTACTGGCGATGAAACTTACATACCGTTTTTTGATGTTCCTACTCGCCAAGAAAGCCGAATATAGATACATGAAGATGAGGAAACGTCTACGATGGTGAAAAACAGAAGTTATGTACGCAGTATTTTTTAGAAGTACGGGTCTGGTGGCAGCGATTAAATTAGAAGAGCAAAAGACAGTTACCGTTAAATTGTTTGCCTACTGTGTTCAGTAAAGTGCCAAGAAAGGGAATCATGTTACATCATGATAACGCATCGTCCCATACGGTAGCGGCAACTCTTCAGTGTTTAGGTGAAAACAAAATCAAAGTTATAGAACATCCTCCTTACCATATTTGGCAATGTGTGACTTCTGACTATTTTTTGAACTCCAAAAACATTTACGAGGGAAAAGGTTCCAGTCAGAAGAATAGATTGATATCGCTGTTAAGTCTTATTTTGAGTATTCCTAAAAACAGCTGGCTGAACACTTTTAAACTATGGAAAGAGAGAATAGTTAAGTGTATTATTGTGAACGGCAATTACTTTGAACATATTTCAAATAAAAATTCTGAAAACTTGTATCAATCTTTCTATTCTCAATAATTGTAGCTTGACCCTCGCATTAAAAGTTTTATTAGGCAATTTGGAAAAAACATTCTTAAGGAAATTTGGAATATTTTATTAAGCCGAACAAGTCTTACACAAAGCAAGTAAATTAAGTAAGTAAGCAAGTAATTAAAGGAAAAATTATAAACAGTGGAAAGGGATTTCAGTAGTATCTTCTGTAGTACCTACTACCTTCATTGATTCTTGACCATAACTTTCTTAGCTTCAAAGTAATTTTTCTGTTTGCAAGTCAAATTTAATAAAAAACATTTTACTTACAAAGGTATCGTCTAAGAGAAACTTCTTAAAATATCTGCTTTTTTATATATTGTATATATGTCGCAGGCAGACAGTCAAATCCGGCAAATAACTATCTGCCTAGTCATTTACTAAGTGACAGGGCATATAGTAAAACGAAAATAAATCTATACGATTTTGCTATATGCCTAGGCATTTACTAAATGCCGTTGTTTATACAGGCAGTTAGTAAATCGCTTAATATGCTATCGGTAAATAAGGTAATAACATGCACATTTATTTGTAGAACATTTCTTTTTTACATGAGCACTTAGAAAATCTTTGCCTTTGTTTAAATGCCGTTGTTTAGAACAGGCAGTTAATAAACAAGTATTCATGATGTTCCTACAAATAAGCAGGTTTCTTTGCGAGGAACAACTTCTAAGTACTCTCTTTGCAATGGGGAAAGCTTCTACAAGTGCTATTGAAGAAAAAAGAATTTTCTGCAAAGAAATGTGGATGTTATTACCTTATTTGCCGACAGCACATGAAGTCATTTACTAACTGCCTGTCTTAAACAACGCCATTTAGTAGGTGCCTAGGCATATAGCAAAATCGTATAGATTAATCTTCGTTTTAGTATCTGCCCCGTCACTTAGTAAATGACTAGGCAGATAATTATTTGCCGGATTTGACTATCTGCCTGCAACATATATAAAGAATAGAAAAATTATCACTCTGACTGGTGATTGAATCCAGGTCCCTGCCTCCCTGTGATATCACTCTATTCAAGTGAGCTATCAGGGCCAACCTACAGTAAGATAATAGGGTAATTGTTGTAATAATACTTACGTAAGTTATGAGAATTTCAAAATTAATATATGAAGATGCTTTCTTTTATAGAATAATAATAATAATAATAATAATATTTATTATATACTATTTTATACTTAATTATTAAACAAAAGTAAATATTCAATAACAGAACCTACATATCTTCTATTAACTCAACATCTCATAATTATTAAACAAAAGTAAACATTTACTAACTGAAAAGCTGCTAAAACAATATGCAGAATAATAGATGATACTAAAATAATATTAGTAAGTACTAAGAAACCATTGTATTAGTATTAATTTATTAACAGTAGTAATCTCACAAAATCATCAAACGGGTAAAATTGTATAGGTTATGTAGTATTGCGATGGAACAAGTAAATAATAATACTCACTCTTTGTGACAAACCACACAATTTTTATATGCAGTAGTTGCACTTACACATACACTATAACTATAGGTACGTGACCAGTGGCGGCTCCTCATAAAGAGCCAAGGGGCCATGGCCCTACCATTACAAATTATGGCAACAATATCACAAATCAATCATTGACAAGTCTTAGTTTTTCAAAAAAACAAAACGAACAAAAATTTAGTAGAATGTTCCTCATTTATTGCTAAAACTACAGTGGAAATTTCAATCCGATTGACTAATTAAGCCGTTTAAAAGTTATTGCAATTTAAAGCAACTGTAATTTTACATGTGATCTTATGGAGATTCGCTCTCATAATAGAATAAAGTCATTTCAATTACAGGAAAAAAAGCTACCCAAATATTTCAATTAGGTAACTTGAACTCCATAGAACCGATTTTGCAGTTTTATAAACATTCACTAAACGATTGTTAAAAAAAGAAATATAAACAAACCGAAAATCAATGGTTTTTACTTAAGATTTTTCCATATTATTTGTTATTTTCTATTTCAGTCACAATTATTAGTAAAAATTCCTCTTTTTTTTTAAATAATATATTCTTTTTTAGCATTGTAACTATTAATTTACTTCGTAAAACGAAGATATTCATGAATTTCTACTTTCCAATACTTTTGCCTCCGAGTGCCGGGCCAGTTTTATCTGGCCCGGCACAATATAGACGGTCATACAGTGATACAGTTGGTCTATGCGGGTGTCTGGCGGTAAGCGGGGACGATTTTCATCAACGTTCGGGCCAGACGTGTGAGTGCACGGCGTTCGTATTTGCTGACACGGCTGACAGTGTTACTAGTTTAGCGTGGTGCGTTTGTTTACGTTTCGTCGGCAGTTGTTATTTTTAAACTTTCATGTACTGTTTTTACTGTATCGAGTTATTGTGTTATTGAGTGTATTTTTTTGTGTTACAAAAAATGAACAGCATCAGTAACCTTTCGAAAAAACAATTTTCTTCGCATTCCTTCGAGGAAAAACTCGAAATAAAGCAATTAGGAAGGCCCATGCCGGATTTGAACCTTTCAAAAACTCAAAATGTTTCTGTCTCTGCTGTCTCTGGTTTTAAAACTAGTACGCGTAAATTTAATCGGAACATCTACTTGAAAAATAGTTGGATTTGTGGTTGCGATGAAAAGCAAACCGTTTTTTGTTTTCCTTGCGTTTTATTCGGAGGAGAAATAACATGGACGAAGAATGGTGTTACAGACTTAGTGCACATCTGGGAAAAGATAAAGGCACATGAGAAATCGAAGGTACATATGAACAATGTTTTTAGTTTTTCTATGCTTGTTGATTTTAAAAACAGCATATGTCCAAAAATGAAGTTTTGAGAAAATCGATAAAAACTATTTATCTTCGTAATCGTTCGTCTAATAGTTTCCAATTTTTTTCTTTTTACCCTATAATAAGTCTCTAATAGAAATATGTGGCAAACTTCTTTGTCAATTTACTGTGTTAAGTACAAAAAAATAAAAATTGTTGGACATGTGTTGTTTTTAACTGAAAAAAAAAGTTTTTGCAATAAACTCGTTTATTTTTTTGTATGCACTACAACTAAATAAAGTTTAATAACTGAAAAGATAACACGTAATATAAATACTTTAAAAAAACTAATATTTTCACTCAAAAAAAAAAACTCTGAACTTAAATGAAAAGTGACCTAATGCTTCACCTATTTATTCGTCACACCCACTGCTATTATCTTCGTTTTCTACTTCTGGTTCTCCACTTCTGTCGGTGCAACCATTGTTCTGTGAAAAGATTTGTTCATAAAATTGCGTGTTTTCTGGATATTCCAGAAATCCCATCAGGGATTTGAGATTTTGGATTTTTACTGGGGCTATTTCGTTAGGTTTATCATACACAACTTTTAGGTCTAATCCTATGGGCATACCCAGCTTGTTGCGTACAATGCTGGATCTCCACGGGCCATGGTAAGAATCTCTCACATAAATTAGCGCTGAGTTTTTTTCGATTTTTATCATTCTAACATCTTTTATTTTTACTGGTGGTTTGGCAGTTTTTAGAAAAAATGGATCCGTAGCTGCTTTAATATCATATATATAGCTAGAATCTACTTTTACCAAGTCAAAAGGTGTAGGATTGGCTCGAGCATTAAGGATAAGCTTGTCCCAGTCGTGAGGCACTTCAGCCTTTCCCACTTTCCGTTTCTTTTTTTCGATCAGGGAAAAGTCTTGATCATTTGGTAGGTACGAGTGCCCTCTCATAGGAAAAATGTAGTTTACCGTGCCAAAGATTTTTAAGCAGTGTAGTACTAACATGTACAGGAAACGTAGCATTACATAATTCTTGTTCTGACCCGGACAACCATCGCTGATTAGTACTAAATTCCGCGAAGGTAAGTCTCTATTATTCAAATAATGTAGAAGCATAGACGTGACTTTATTCGCGCCTTTTTTAGCTAGGCCTTCATGGTAAGTATACATGGCAGCCTCATTTGTTGCTAGATCATGTATTCCAATTATGTAATACCATAACTGCCGAGAAAAGAATACCGGATTTGTTGGAATATGAGGCAGCGGAAGATTTTGCATGAAATCAAAACTTAAACATACAACTTCTCCAGCTTGAGCTTTAGCTTTGTAGTTCCTTTTTATGGTCCTAAATGCTTCAGTTTTCCTTAAGTGTAACTCTTTTTGCATTAACAGCCTGCCCTTTTCTTCATCTGTTATATCTTTAGCGTTAAGTTTATGCAACAACGAATCACATTCAGCACAGGTATCAGATCTCGGATATCCAAATTTTATGTTAAACTTAGTTCTAAAAATATGCCAATATGCTTTATAAGGAATGTTCAAAAAGTATTCTGCTACAAACATTCTATACATGTCTTTGATTGTCAGAGATTCTGACAAATACATACGCTCTGGGTTCTTGCGTCTTGTATAATGCGATTGTCTTGGTTGAAAACTGTTAAGTCGAAGGTAACTATATAAAGTACCTAACATACAAGCGATTTTATATCAGTACTAAATTCTTCGAAGTATCTCGAGATCAATTTGCAGAAGCTAAGTGGGATTTTTTAAATTACAGCTGAGAATTCCTAAATCATTTGACTACGGTACAATAGTAAGCTCTATTTTAGATGTATGGTATCTCAATACCTCTTTATCAAAATCATAATTAACATAATTAAAATATAATGGTTTAATGTTTTAAAAATATTTTTTATATTTAATGTTTTGCTAACGTCACTACCTATTTGTTTGATGGGAATATCTGCAAAGTGTTTTAGTACTGTTTATAATGGAACTCTCTGACCAGCTACCTATCGGTGTTAATAAAGAGTTCCGCTGTATTTAAATTTATAAAACAGAGGAACTTGAAACTATTGCTAATTTTTGGATCCACCAAACGTCCGCTACAAGATTACAGCCGTCATTTGAACTCTGTTTTTAAAGTTACAGAGAAAAACACAACAGAGAGAAATTTATTTATCCAGTAACAAAGATATAAACAGCAAAATCAGGGAATCAAAAGTTAAATCAATCCAAAAGTTCATACAAAATAAGAATCCAAATATTCACATATAACTTGCTTATCATTATAATACTAAATCAATATAAACAATTATTATTTAGTTCTTATATTTCTAAAATCAGTCTTTTAACTAAACTAAAATAAAATAAATCAGTATTCTATAATAATAATAATTAAAAAGTACTTAAATTACTAAACCAATCAAAATCAATTAGTACCAATCTATAAAACCTATTTTAGAGTTTACACAAACAGAAAGTTATATAAAATCTCTGGTACTTACACACACGATTTCTTCAGAAAAGGTAGCTTTAAATTAAATCTTGCAATCATAAAAATATACAATTATTATATACCCGATTAGGTATACCAAATCAAACACAACAACAAAGTTAGTATATTTTACAAATAACCTAAAAGTTGGAGCAAATATTTTATAAAGATTAACAGTTATTTGTAGATAGAAAGTCTGTCTTCCTAATGTTATCTTCTCATTAAAAATGAACTTACTCAATCATTAAATTGGAAACTTGCTCGAATAGTAGAATTTCATACCGGACATGACGGCGTGGCTAGAGTCGCTACGGTAAGAACAGCGACAGGATTATTTAAAAGACCCATGGTAAAGCTTTGTCCTTTACCAATAGAAACAGAATAGCTTGAAATATTGCATATTTCAGGTGGGCGGTTAATGTTACAGCATAATTTATGTATTCTATTTTTCTTTCATTATTGTTGTTAATATTACAGCCTAATTTATGTATTTAATTTGTTCTTTCATTATTGCTCATTACCGAAAGGTACCCTCTTTATAGTAGTTATGTATGCAACGATTGTTATTATTTCTACGAAGTCGCCTTTGGAAAAATTATTATAAATTGAGAGAGATAAAAAAAATTTGAAAACTGACGGGTAAAAAACCCTACTCTAAAACATCCTAAGAAAAACAGAACTCTGTGTGTTATTTGGACGGCAAGTGTTAGTGGAAGTGTCCCTTAGAAGAACCTAAGAAGAAGAAGAAGAACTTAAAAGAACCAAGTCAGAGATTCATAAATCCCCCAGGTAGGTGAAGAAACCCACCAGTTTAATTACTCTTCAAGGTCCTTTGAAATTTCCTCTTTTTATTTTTGTTATTCAAACATTAACTGAGTAAACGAAAATATACATTTTTTACAAAATAAGATCTCAGGAAATATTGCTTGCATGACATTCAATAACTAACTGTTTTATAGGAAATTTAATCTTTTTAGCTTTTATATAATGCATTTTGTACGTAGGAGCAGCCAAATTTGAAATATTTAAAAAACGCGCAAAAAACAGCACTTTTTCGGAATGTCGAAAAATGACAGTTGCTGAAGAAATTCTATTTCAGAAACTCTGGGACGTACGAGGATTAATAAAAAAGAAAATTATGGGGAATTTTGTCAGTTACATTTTCATTCTGAACGTTGATGCCCGTAAAATTAATACTTTCTGAAATATTAGCGAAAAAGCAATTTTGTCTGCCATTTTACCATGATGGCGCAGCCGGCTCATCACCTACGCATGGGGAGTTTTGATGGTTTTTAGCACCACTTTTTAAGCCTATATACCAATTTTTTAGCTTTTCCCCAATTTTTTCCTTTATATTGCTGAAAATGATTTAATTTACCTGGGCTACCGTGTATCCAACAGTGTTGGACAAAATTAAATCTTACTGGCAATTGACAATTAAATTAATTAATTGCGACTATTTTTTATTTTGCATGATTACAACTAATTAATTGTTAGTCGATCTGGCAATTAAAAATTAATTAATTGTTAGTTGCTCCGACAATTCACAATTAATTAATTGTTAGTTAAAATTATTAATTGTAATTGTCATTGCAATTAACAATTGATATTCATTATGATGACAATTAACCTGATATTTATTAAAAAGATGGCAGAAGTAGGTATTGCGCCACCTGAGACCATCCCCTCTCTTCCTACTTTTGGCCACGCCTGCTACTCTCTGATTGGCTATCCCCTCTCCTCTAGCTCCTCCCCTTGCTTCTGATTGGTCGACGCCATCTTGGATGACACGCCTACTATTCTCTGATTGGCTGAAGACGGCCATTTTGAAAACGCCTACTATTCTCTGATTGGATGACGGCCATTTTGGAACTTAGGGCGCCATTTTACCACGCCCTATGAATCCATGACTGGAAACTGTATTACCGGCAACATGCATGCTTCTAAGAGATGGCGCTATGAAGGAATACCGACAAACTATGTACTTTTACTACTAGGCGACGCGTCATGAAGAAATCTGTATTATCGATCATCATTTTATATTAATAAATTTCATCGATTTCTCAAATAATTATCGTCGTCGTCGTCATTAATAAGATAATAATTACACATAGTAATAATTAATTCAGCATTAAAAATTTGAAATTCAGGAGGGCGCGTCATGAAGAAATCTGTATTATCCTACGTATTGATGCTATTAGAGGTCGCATTAAAGAGCCTTTTCTCTCTCACTCTCTTGCTCTTTCCTATTAGAGGACGCATTAAAGAGCCCTCTCTCTCTCTCTCCTATTAGAGGACGTATTAAAGAGCCCTCTCTCCTATTATAGTAATAATTATTTAAGATAACTGATCCAGCATTAAAAATTTGAAATTAAGCTTTAAACGCAAATCGCGGACTTGCTTGATATAAACGTACCGCCAGTTTTCTATCTATCTCTACCATTATATAAATTTCTAATATAATATTTACATCGAGAGATTGATCATATAGTTGATATATTAATTAGCTACATTTTTCTCTTCTCTCACAACGGCGATCAATGAAACATTTCCAGTGCGTATTTCTTGGTATCCCTTACAACCCTAATATAATTTTACATACAGTGGTATTTTAAAATTTGCCATTTTGAAGTCGACATCTTAGATTTCCCACTCTTCTTGAATTTTTTAGCTCTGAGGGATTGGATCGATCATCTTTTATCCCTTTCACTAGACGGAAACTCTCTCTCTCTCTCCTTCTCGCTGTCCTGCGTACCTTGCTATCTCTCTCAACGAAGAAGTCTGTATTATCGCCTAACAATTTACGGATATTTGCTAATAGATGTAGCGTTAGTATGAATGCCTCGTAGACACGCCCATTCGTGATCTGATTGATCGATAGCTTTTATCCATACGTCGATAATCGTATATCATGGTCGATCTGTCATCTTGAAACACGCTCTGAATGGTTCGGCCATCTTTCTCCCTACCATAGGCGATCATTTTGGAATACGTTCTGGTTGATTCGGCCATCTTATTTATCCCTACCCCTAGCGTTTAATGTCTTGCGTACCTAGCTAGCTATCTCTCGCTACCTACAAGTTCTACTGTCTTTCTCTCACGCACGCACACACACACACACACCCTGTACTCTTTCTACCTTTTCTAGAAGAAGAAGAAGAAATAATAATGCCATATAGGAATTATGTTTCTACTTTTCGTGTACCCTCTCTCGCGGATAACAATCTACCCTTTTATATAGTCGCCCTTCTCCCTTTGCTAGTAAAATGAGACATCACCAGCCCTAGAATTTTATATTTCGCGGATGACTACAAGACCGCTGTATTCTAATGAAACTTTCTACCCCAAAGAGATCATGAAATTTAAAATAAAACCGACAATCCTTGATACCACAGCGAGGTTTGCAAGCTCGTCTAACCGTCGTATCTATGTCAGTAGCTGCCCTTCGTGAAGGGCATTCGGATCTCAATGTTAAGAAAATTACGTTAAAATAAATACACACAGACTATTGAATCACGTTCAGGAATCGGAATGGTTTCTAACACTAACATGTATCAACGGACAAATTAACTACATAAAAAGAGAAAAACCTAATTCTAATGCAGAAAAATGTATAGACTTACCCTCCCCTGGCGTATCACATTTAAATTAAAAAAACGGAAAAACAATAAATATTTACACTTTTAACCACCTCACCTCACCAGGAAGAAGAAGAAGATTGAATATTCAGTATAAACAGACACTTTTTAAATTTAAAAACAGTTATTATTAACCTTTCAAACCACTGTTATATACAGCATACGCATTCAGCGTATAGAAATGGACTGACGTGAAAATCTTATTTCAAATATTTAGCTCCCTACGAGACAAAAGGAAACATTTCATTGGTCGCTTAAAAATATAATATGCCTTAGGCTATATACATTCCTTTAGACATTTCAAGGGGTGAAAACAAGATTCTAACCGACCCGTTGCCGAGACCTGAAATCGAGATAATTATCAGATTAAAATGCATCACTATACCCCAAAAAGGTCTAGCTGACTGCCTGAGGCATGATAGCAGGCAGGTACTAACCCTTGAACATTTTAAAATCCTTGTACAGTAAAAACAAAAGAGTATAGTCGACGACGGTTAGGTTTTAACTTATTTCCTAACGAATTTATAAAAAAACAGAGAATGAATTTTGAATCATTTAAGTCAGGTATATATATTTTAAAAAAAGCTATTATTATTTTACATATATTATATTTTGAGTTTATATAGTCGAAGTGCAAACTGACTGCGAATTAACAGCGTATGACTTTCATATTTTTCTTTCAACTGCCGGCAATACTGCTGTTTCTTGTTTACATGTCAATCTACAATAGATTTTATAAGAAATTGGTTGCATATGCATAAATGCTCATTTAAAGATAGCGCTCGCTCTTGTAACAATAACATATGCTTCGATGACGCACCCGACACCGTCTCTAATTTAATAGACTTTACCAATAGTTGCATTCTATATGAAGAGAAATACACTTGGAAGAAATAAAACGCCTTATATGTATGTATTTTACGGCTCTATTGTACCTCGTTATTGTATACTAAAACAGACGAATATCTAGCCCAGGTAAAAAAACACCCTTTTCTAAAGGCCAAAACTGAATGCGAGCTTTTAACTAAAGAAGATTATACCCTTTTGCTATTAACAAATGATATAATATTTTAAAACATTCCATTAGACTGATTCGGACTGATTCAAAGGGGATACAATGTTTATATTAAATTTTCCGTATTCTGTTAAAACAATAATTTAGCGCGTACCTCTTCTTTTACTACTTAAAATAAAACTGTCTTTTTTTTATATAAATTTGAACCTCAATCTCATGCAAATGAAATTCTAATTAGGTAATTAGCTGTTGTAAATTGTTCAATTATCTTTTGTCAGATATTATAAACTTTATTAGAAACATAGATCCGAAAGATCAAATTAGAGAATTATATTAGTTGAAGCCTCTCTACAATAGATTTTATAAGAAATTGGTTGCATATGCATAAATGCTCATTTAAAGATAGCGCTCGCTCTTGTAACAATAACATATGCTTCGATGACGCACCCGACACCGTCTCTAATTTAATAGACTTTAGCAATAGTTGCATTCTATATGAAGAGAAATACACTTGGAAGAAATAAAACGCCTTATATGTATGTATTTTACGGCTCTATTGTACCTCGTTATTGTATACTAAAACAGACGAATATCTAGCCCAGGTAAAAAAACACCCTTTTCTAAAGGCCAAAACTGAATGCGAGCTTTTAACTAAAGAAGATTATACCCTTTTGCTATTAACAAATGATATAATATTTTAAAACATTCCATTAGACTGATTCGGACTGATTCAAAGGGGATACAATGTTTATATTAAATTTTCCGTATTCTGTTAAAACAATAATATAGCGCGTACCTCTTCTTTTACTACTTAAAATAAAACTGTCTTTTTTTATAAATTTGAACCTCAATCTCATGCAAATGAAATTCTAATTAGGTAATTAGCTGTTGTAAATTGTTCAATTATCTTTTGTCAGATATTATAAACTTTATTAGAAACATAGATCCGAAATATCAAATTAGAGAATTATATTAGTTGAAGCCTCTGTAATATTACGTTTTCAATAAATACTAGTTAGCTGATAACATCGCTAGGCAACAGTAAGGGAGATCGAAATCAGTACGTTTTTTACCTGTTCCATGACCCTAACGAATTTATAAAAACAGAGAATGCATTGAATTTTTTTTTGTATCATTTAAGTCCTTTATACTACCTGTGTTTTCTCTTTCAAAAAGCAGAATCTCAAATGTATCATTTTGTTAATAACTCTTGCATGACAATAGCTTAGGTGGTAGCCGCCCCTGTCGTTCACCCTTCATTCTTAAGACACACGATTTTAGTTTAGTCTTACATATGTATACAATCAACCTACCCCTGGAATAAGTAACGAGAGTAAATCAAAAGTGAGGTTATGTCAATAATAATAATAATAAAGAAAGGAATGAATATGGTTCATGGTAGAACGTAGAAGCAGGATGAGTATTAAGAGATATTTACAACTCTATCACTTTATATACGAATAAACTTAGTCATAGAAAACAACATATGATCTATATACTTGTATTATGCAATAAATGTTTGTAAAATATCTTTATATGTTTTATTTTTATCACACCCAGATTTCTTGTACGACAGGGCTAACTAGGCCACTTTTGTTTCAAGACTTTGTCAATTTAATTTGCATGGCCTAGCAAGTCTTACATATGCATACAATCAACATACCCCCTGGAATAAGTAACGAGAGTAAATCAAAAGTGAGGTTATGTCAATAATAATAATAATAATAAAGAAAGGCATGAATATGGTTCATGGTAGAACGTAGAAGCAGGATGAGTATTAAGAGATATTTACAACTCTATCACTTTATATACGAATAAACTTAACTAATGTGATGCAGCTCACTCCTAAACGTATATTTATTGTTTCAACCTCCCGTAAAAGTTGATTACATGCACTGATCATATGTTCTTCACTGTCACTGCTCTGTATTTGAACCGGGGCCGTTGTATAACGACACGAATCAGACAGCAGCTCCCCGCTAGATAGAAAATGGTCATATTCATAACAAACAAGCGCTGCTATTGAAATAGGTATGCTAACTCCTGCGTCTAAGATACACTGCCGAAACTGTTGTTGTAATTGTAACTCATTTAGACTGTTACCGTCTTCGATCTCGTTTAATGATAATAGCGACATGATGTTACTCCTTCGTATAATATAAATTATATTCGATTAGGGTCATGTACCACCATATAGGATTAATTTTAGCTCTAAAAGTATAAATTATTGCTATGTGTAATTATTATCTTATTAATGACGACGACGACGATAATTATTTGAGAAATCGATGAAATTTATTAATATAAAATGATGATCGATAATACAGATTTCTTCATGACGCGCCGCCTATTAGTAAAAGTACATAGTTTGTCGGTATTCCTTCATAGCGCCATCTCTTAGAAGCATGCATGTTGCCGGTAATACAGTTTCCAGTCATGGATTCATAGGGCGTGGTAAAATGGCGCCCTCAGTTCCAAAATGGCCGTCATCCAATCAGAGAATAGTAGGCGTTTTCAAAATGGCCGTCTTCAGCCAATCAGAGAATAGTAGGCGTGTCATCCAAGATGGCGTCGACCAATCAGAAGCAAGGGGAGGAGCTAGAGGAGAGGGGATAGCCAATCAGAGAGCAGCAGGCGTGGCCAAAAGTAGGAAGAGAGGGGATGGTCTCAGGTGGCGCAATACCTACTGGCAGATTGTTATATAATAATGCATCCCTTAAATAATCAGATGTTTTTTATTTGTAACTACAGCTGGGACATACGTTTTCTTATTAATAGTATATTAAAGTATTAGTTTCATAAGATGAGTTTTTAGCTCACGCGACCGAGTTCCCCGCTTCGCAGGTCGTTTTCTAACGGACAAGTGCGCTAAAACGCCTTATGAAACAAATACTTTATACTATTTTTATACTTGCGTCGTTATTTCGTTAATTATTAAAAAATAAATTAGTTTTAAATAAGATTTGTTAGTGAAATTTTGTTAAGTACTTTTGACAGTTGGCTACACTGAAAATTCAACTTCTGCATTTGTTATTTAAATTGTTTTGTTTTTATAAAATTAATTTAATTTCTGTGACAAGAAGGTAAAATGGTCAGATATTCTCTTCCTCCATCTTATTAAAAAGAATTAACTTATCTTAATTAATCTTAATCTTATTAAAATATTGGAATTTAACCATATTGATAGATTTATAACAACTGCAGAAAATAACCAACATTTAGCTATGAAAGTAAGTAACATTTTGTGCTAAATACTTTCAATTTTTAATATATTTCAATTATTTAAGGTTGCGTTAATAATGGGATTTTGTGGTGCCTGCCGAAGAGATGAATTGACTAACATGTTATTAGACGATATTGTGGTCAAAGATGATGTGTTCACTGTGACTGTAACAAAAACAAAAAATAAAGTTCCAAGGTGAATTCTTAATTACAGAGAAACTGTGGATTGATTTAATTAAGCAATATTTGAGCCTAAGGCCTAAGAAAATAAACCACAGGCGGTTTTTTATAACCTACCGCAATGGAAAATGTATTTCTACTCCTATCGGTATAAACACCATGGGAAAAGTTCCTTTTATTATTGCCACTTATTTGCATTTAGCCAACCCGAAGCTTTTTACAGGTAATTGCTTTCGACGTTCAAGTGCTTCCCAATTGGCAAACAAAGGTGGCGATTTAATAACTATAAAACGGCATGGAGGTTGGAAGTCTTCAGCTATGGCTGAGGGCTGTATTGATGCTTCAGTTAAAAAAAATGGAGGTAGCTGAATTGCTATCTAATAAGCCATGTACTTCCACTTCAACGGCTCAAGTGGTAATTGACCAGTCTTCCACTGCTTCATTTTTACATGAAGAATCACACACTTTTAGCAGCAACCCAATAACGAGTCAACAAAACATTGTTGAGGGGCAAAATTTACCTTCATTTAAGATTAATGCCCAGGACACTTCTGCTGTTACAATCAAAGTGTTTAATAACTGTACTTTTAATACAAAAGATGTATAAAGAATAATTTGTGAATTTATTAAATAATTTTTAATTTAATTAATTTATTTTGTGTATGTTTATTTTATACTTTAAAAGTTTGGCATTTTATCACATAACATAACCGCACTTTTAAATATAATAAGTTTGACATTTAAGAACAGCTGTTAGGTGATACCAACTTTAAAAAACAAAATTTTACTGTTTCCAGTACTCTAATAAATCTCATTAGGACACGCAAATGCGTGTCCTAATGGAGTTCATTAGGACACGCAAGTGTAAAAAAGCTTTTTACGATTTATATTTTTATAGAAATTGTGCAGATAATACATTTTTAATAGTTTACAAAGTTTATTTCTGCACCCAATATTACAATACATGCATAAAGATAGTTCAATTGCTCGTTTGTTTAAAAGTCTGAGACAAAACTGAAATGCGATCTGCTGTTATTACAAAATACTAGAAGAATCTTCATAGTTATTTTCGACGAACAAAAAGTTCGTCTCTGAATTCGTGAAGTCGGTCTGTCTGTCTGTCGGTTTGTTGCCTTTTTCCCTGTTGACTTTTTTGAATTTTTCTTGGAAAATCTCTTTTTTGGAATCTTATAGTACATTGGATGCTAAGAAACTTTTGGTTGAAACATTTATTTGTATCTCTTCGGGAAAGTGGTCAAAATGACCACCGAAAATTTCGGTAAATTTTTGAAAAATGAAAATTTTGTATTTTTTTTTAAATTTCCAACAAAATAAACATTTTTAGCAACAAAAAGAAATTTTGTTCGTCATGGCTAGCTCTGCGCATTCTCAACTGGTTTTATTTAAATTTAAAAACTTTCATAAAATTGCAGTCTGCAATTAAGAGATTAATAGCGATTAAATATAATTGCAACTGAAATATCATAATTAAATCTTAATCAACTGATTGATTAAAAATTTAATTGATTGATGCCCAACTCTGATCTCCAGTCGTTTTTACGATTTTTTACGAAACTAATTGTTTTATGTAATTTCCATAGAAACGCTGTAACCTATTCGCCGCCGCCTTTCTATTAACCATGAATTAAATTGTTGATTTTTAAAAGCAATAGAATTTGTAATTACATATTTTTTAAGCTTGCACAAAAAATATTGTGTATACCTTGTCCGCGAAATTATTTAAGCTTAATAATCTGAATAAAAATATAAAGAAAACTTAATTGCGAGAAATCCCAAGTGAATTCCCATCTAAAAAGCTGATAGGTACTTAAAGAAAGTGCTATATATTTAAGCAATCTAATATTTGCTAATGAACTAAACAATATTCTAATCGAAGCTAAGCAGAAACTTTTTAAACTAAAACAAATTAAGAAGAAATACGTATTTATTAATCGACTCCGCACAAATAATGCAAATCCAGTCAATATATCAAAGCCAAACACACTAAGAACTGCTCCGCTGTGAGACAAATAACATTGTTAAAATTTCTTCCCTTTTATGAATTTAACACGAATAATTTTCCACGTATCAGTCACCACGTGCATCGGTCTGCCGGCTGTAAGCTTACACAGCTATATAATAACATTGCATTCGACCAAACAATTAATGAATATTACTTCATTATTTGTATGGACAAATGTAGTTGCCCAGAGCTTAGTCACGCCGCCTAGTTCAGTTGCACGAACTAACCAAAAAAGTAAGCGTATTTATTTTCAAGAGGCTGCGTATCTGTTTATTATCTGTGACAAAAGTAAGCATTTACTAAGTGAAATTCTGCTAAAAGAATATGCAAAATAATTGATGATATTAAAATAAAAAATAGTATTAGTAAGTACTATAAGCAACCTTTACATTTACATTATTATTAATTCCTAATACTAATCTCACAAAACCTCCGAACGGGTATAACTGTATAGGTTACCTAGTATTGTGACGGAAGTAATTATTATACTCACCCTTTGTGACAAACCACACAATTAATTATTATATGCAGTAGTTGCACATATACACTCTAAATGTACGTCAACAACTTTAATAATAAGTAGGAACGTTAGTAATTAAAGAGCAAAACAAATACACGAAAGAGGTTGTTGCTGTTTGTATTGCAGCAGGTGTTCACGTACTGTCCAGTCAAAAAGTAAAGTAAAACAGTCTTGTCAGATTTGTCTATCGTACATCAGTGGCCTGAGAATACAAAAATAGTGTATTTATTACAATTAATAATATTAGAAGTCTAAAACTGGCCTTATTATACGTCTAAAAGCCGTCGTTTAAAAGACGTCTAAGTATGTCCAATAATATGACGTCTTATGGACATCATTTATTAGTCATATGACGTCGCCGACCAATAAGCACTTAAAAATAACGTCATTATAAAGCCAGTGTGCCCACTGGGTTCTGATGTTTTATAATAGTCATGACAGAATTAGTTCATGTTAACTGTGCTTGAAAACAAACATGACGTCCCCTGTGATTTTTCTTGTTTACAATTACGCTCGTTTTGGCTTAATTATCATCAAGTTGGTTGTTTTAGATGCAAGCTAGTTTAATTTATCTACCTGTTTATTTTATTTTTATTATTCTAGTTTCGATCTTTTTTTTAAATGGTGACGTTTTTTACGGTTTACTTGCTTTTTCATTGGTTAATATTCGAATTCTGTTGTCATGGTTTACATCCATTAGTTTGCATTGTTAAAACATATGCGTCCAGGTCTTTTAATTAATTTTTCTGAGAGTGTTGCGTAAACATAAAAAAGCGGTGTGCTGGATTCGCGGTTAAATTGATAAAGAAAGGAAAGCGGGAAAGGCAATATAAAAAAATATTATAGTGCACTTACAGTAAGTAGCTCGCTTGGTCAGGATCTGCTATATTCTCGAATCTTCTTTCCGGCGCCGGAAGCTGCGTTTTTTGAAACACTATGTATCAAAGGAGAACAAAATGGATGGGAAAAATTGATAGGAAAATAATAGTTTCTTAAGAAATTTGCACCACGCGAGAATTATACTGTGAATATATTTATGCGGAATCGGCCATGCGGGAAACAAAACTTGACTCGACGACAGACAAATTTCGTCTTCTTTTGTCAATTTTATCAGTTGACGCGCATATGTTTTAATTCAAACTATGTACAGTTCAAACCAAAATAAAAATAAAAGAGGATACTTTAGCCAGTTAAATTATAACTAAAAAGATTATTAACATTAATAGTTAATTCAAAAAAGGAAAATAATAAAACATAAATTAACGAGAGATTTGAGAATTTTATCAAAGGGAAAAAAAGGACATTTTCGAGTTTTTTTTCGCAGAGTGAGGTACACCGAAACGTACAAGTAGAGAGAGACTTGTTGGTTCCTTAGTGTGGTTTTCTGATTTAATTTGTTCACCACTTTCTAAAGATTCTGAACTTCAAGTTTCTATTTCTTTGTAGAAATTCATTTCTACTTTAACGTTTTTGAGAAAATCTTCATTTCCTCTTCGAAGATAAGTAAATTACCTTATCATCATCATCTCAAGATCATATCTGGACCTGCTACCAAATCCAGCTATTGTTATTAGAGGGGCATACAGCCGATAGTGCTTGATTGCTAGAATCTGAATACATTCCATTTTTCAAGATGGAAGTAGATACCCCCGGTTTATTTATTTTCAAGAATTTCAGCTTTTTATTAAAAATTGAAAATGTTTACATCAAATAATATCGGGTTTATTGACAATAAGATTTCACATATAACTTGGTAACTACTATATTATAACTTATACGCTCACGATTTAATAATATGCTTATTATTGAATTTGATTCATAAGATTTTTAGGCAAGGTCATGGATATTTTTGCGATAGTTTATTATTTTAAACATTATTTATTATTTAATCTTATTATAGTTATAGGTAAACTTTATTCTTTGATTAAATAATTTTATTTACTACTCAATTGACTGCTATTAATATTTTGATTATTGTAATTATTATGTATTGATATTGACTGATTATTATTGATAATAAATGATGGTGTTTACATATAAACACCTCCTGCGATGTCGTATCATGGTATATATTGGAGGGTCACAAATTACTTATTAATTTTTTATGTGCCAATTTTTTAATTAATCTAATCAATGTGTAAATATGGTTGATATCGTAGTTAAAACATTATTTGATTGATTACAGAGCTCCGGCTTTATTTGTATATTTACTGTTTATACCTTGTGTAACGTATTCAAATTCTCAATTTTATAGAAATGTACTTTTATATGCATTAATGGCGTTCTTTTACGTAATGCCAGGGGTTACCCTAAAATGTTCTCGTCTAAACGATATTCCTTCTAGAATAAAATTACAGATAACATTGTTCCTAGAATATGCATGTTGGTATTATCTTATTGCATTTGACGTCTTTGTAAATATCAAAGTTCATTGCAGAAGCTTTCCACGGTTACAAATTGTTTGTCGTAGTGAAAATATAGACAAAATTAAGATTATAAATATTTAGAAATCATATCGGCTTTTTTACAAGAAAATAAACTGTTTGAAAACGCATTAAACCTTAAATTTATTAGTTCCTGTACGTGCTATTTGAATAAATTCTTCTAAGTGCAGACGTATAAAAAAGTATCTTGGACCACGTGTAAAAAGTATTGACTTATTCCGGAGATGCAGATTTTAAGTTTGGTAAATTCCCTTCGAACATTTAGAAGGTCCCAGAAAGCTTCTTTCGCGGTCTATTCTCCTATTGGTCGAAGAAATGTCAACTCTTCTTGGATAGGACAGTTTAAAAACTTTTTCTTAAAAGATTATAGCGCGACCATATTCTTCTCGCAACCCCCCAGTGAGTCTGGTCTGGCACTTCAAGACAGACGGTACGCGGTCTGTAATTTGGCATAAAATACAGTATGACTCGCCGTCAGTGATGGGCAACTTATTACAGTTTTTGTGTTAAATTCAGTACATCAAATTAGATGTATACAGTTTTCCCTTACCGTTAATTTAGTACAGTACAGTTTTCGAATCAATCGATTAGTACTGTGGCCAAGGGAATCTTAAAAGAATTCTATAAATAAATTTGCGAAGTCCAAGTTAAGTTCTTTTCGAATTAATAAGTTTAAACGAGTGTTAAAGTGTTTTAGTAATAAACAGAATAGTTTTAGATGAATTATGATATAAAACCCCTCAAGAAAATACAAGGGTTAATCAAGTTTGAAATTAAAATTCTAATTGCCGCGTTCCAGTTTGCAATAATAGCAGGGACAGGGTACAAAAAGGTGCCGTACTCAAGTCTAATAATAAATTTAATACTATTATGGCCTGATACACCTTCAAGTGTCATTTTAAAATTTTCCATAACTAATAAAAGTTGTTGTTGAACTTATATGGTTTTTATCTTGGTCTTTTATTAAGGGACTGACAGTGAAATTATAACTATGAGATAATTATAGTGAATTTCAGTTCGTTGACTTTATGTAAAAGAAAACGGTATTTACAATTAAACTTTCCAATTTCTTCCTGCACGTAACGAGGTTATCATCGTTCAAGTGTTGTTTTGTTGGCAGCTTAAAGAAATATTGGATTCTCCCAATGTATCAAGGATTATTGGATATTTTGTTCACTAGAAGTAAGTTGATGTTATGATTTATGTGCATCATGATTATGGAACTTGTTTGCTAATTACCTAATTACTCTTTTTTCACTAAGAATCGTTTACGAGAACAGTATTCTTTTTGTTCTTGTGATTTTTCTATGTGAAAACAATTCATTATTTTACCTACGAATAAATGAGAATTTAAATCAATTATTACTATGATAATATTGGACCATTCACTTGTGAAAGTCTTTAATGTATCTCAACTAGTTTAACATTAACGTAACAAAACATGACTATTAATTGAATTTAATCAACATTGCCAGTATTCGTTGCTGCTTTCAAATGCTGACGTTAAAGACTATCAAAGCAGATGGCGCCTATATATTTTTATTGTGTTTACTTCCTGTTATTTTTCTTTACAATTAGTAAGTTATGAAAATCAGACCCACGCCTGAATTACAATTTGATATAAGAGAACTTAAACGTCAGAGCATTACAGTAAGTATTTGTTTATGAGCTTTACAGTAAGTATTCAGTATTCTGAATGTATGTAGTTATAATAATTTCAAGTGTAACTAACATAAAATGTTACAATTGTGCCCAAATGTGGGACTTAATTATTTTGTTTATACCAAAACTATTAAGCGTTACACTTGTTAAGGAAAGTACAAGTTCAATATGTATAATAATAGTATTATCTAGCACATTTACTTTATTTAGCAGTTTTCAGACGTACTTTTTTATATTAATATGAAGATACATATTGTAATGATATTTGATTATTGGGATAGTCAAAGCAGTGAGTTAATAGTCAAAATGAGAAAAGAGTTTATTTGAGAGATAGTTTAATCCATTTAATAAATGAGAAAGACACACAAGCAATTTTCAATAAATTTACTACCATAAATAAGTCCAGTTTACTCGTTATTGTGAAGACTATACGTTCTTAGGCATTATGAAGAGAATAGGAAGCGCTTACTAGTAACTGTTTCTTAAAAAAGTAAAAACATTGTAAATAAATTAGTTATTTTAATGAATATTTTATCATATTTAAATCACAACCAGCCTTGAGAGTTGAAACACGGCAAGAATTAAATATTTATTACGAAGAAACCTAAGTCTTAATTATTTAAACTACATTAATAATTATAATGAGATATTTTTGTAGCGGTTTCATATTCGCAACACTGGTTGTTGATAAGGAGAAGAAAGAATAGAAAAGAGTGAATGCTTTACAAGAATAAAGTTGCCAAGAGGGATAATATAAATATGTTGGGCAGGGGTGTGCTGGGTATGTCAGATCAGGCCAGGAAAAAACTTTACCTTCGTGCCACTTTTATTGCCATTTTCAGTAAAATTAAAAGTAAAACTATAGTATATTGACATAATTATATTATTAATATCTATTTTTTTTAAGATGTAGGTTGCGTCATAGAGTTGTAATTCAAGTTCGGTATAATGTCATTGCCATAGTTAAATACTTAGTTATTTATCCAACTTCACAGAAAAGCGGTTCTTTTCACTCGAGCTCAAAACGTGACTCTCGAACGTGAGAGAGTTTTCACTCGCTTTTTCTTCGCGTTAGCACCATATTTTTTCACATGTCCCAAAAGGAGTGTCTCCACTGTAAGAATTTTGTAATCTTCAACTCTAAAAACCGCCTTTATTCAACAAATATATGTACAATGAATTGCATTACGAAAATTTGCTTCTCGATCAATTAACTGCCGAGAACTTTTCCTTACTTAAAGGGGAAAAATAAATATTTCGAATATCGAAGTTTCTAGGCAAGGAGTGAAGAAAAATGTTTTTCATTTGGCTTGCTAATAATAGCAGCACGTAAGCCATATGTTAGAAGAATTATATACAGTGTGTCGCAAATTAAGCGGCAGTGCCCAGTATTATTAATTATTAGCATAATTATTAATTAATTATTTAATCATACAGCATTAATTATTTTGTATTCAATTTGAACTAAATTTTTCTCAAAGATTAAACACATTTACGGTCGACTTGTAACCAACAAACCATTCGCCCCTTTCCAATGCAAATTTGGTATCACACCTGCAATACCAAATAGGTGGAAAAAAATCATATTAGGCATTTTTTACCGAAAAATTGTTTTAACAAAAGTTGTTCCTAATGATATTTTCCCATTTATTTTACTATTGCAGGTGGCTTTGTTTTTGAAGGTGGCGAATGGTTTTTTGGTCACAAGTAGACCATAAATGTGTTCTAATTGAAGTGTATCTATAAAATCTATCTAGTGTATCTAAAAACTAGGTACTTTTCTTCACACCCGTTGGAGACAGAAATTCACTTAGAGTATGATTTTACTATATTCGAGTGTCCGCTCGCCGATAAGTCGCTTGGTTTTGATGTTTGTGGGGTTTTAGAGAGTAAAAGTTGGAACTAGTTGTATTCGATAGCTTACACAGGCCCACAACATGAAAAAAAAGTTTTGAAAGGTGAAGTACCATACCGTATGCTTCTTGGTGTGCTGAAAACGAATCCGGGTCAGAATTGATCCATCACTCAAGGATTTCGACATAAACTCAAAAAACACCTTAAAAAATTTATAAAAATACATCTAGAAAAAATCCTTGGGTGATGGGTCAATTCTGACCCCAGATTCGTTTTCAGCACACCAAAAAACGTATGGTATGGTATGATACCTCATCTTTCAACTACAAAACTTTTTGTTTTTTGTGGGTTTGTGACAGGCCCACAAAAGAAAAAAATATCGAGTCAACACCCAATTCAGGACATATAAATACAAGACGAAGCTTCAGCCAAATAGCAAGCGAAGGTCATTGATCAAGTGAAGTCGTCAGAACGTACTATTGTTTACATGATGATTATTGAACTTTATTTAAAGAGAAGACACCAAATGTAATAAGCAGTGTAGATCTTGGCGAATGTAAATTTTCAATTTATTGAACTCGAAATTTTTGGCAAATTTGTATTTTATTGTAATAAAAATAATTCCAATAATTTTGGTCTCCAAATAATGTATACAATAATTAGTAAAGAAGATGGGTTATCGCAATGGCTGCTGGAAACATTCGATTAAAACATTCTAGTTCAGATTGATTTTTAAATCTTGATACACTATATCGAATCTTCGAAGCTGGAAAACATTTACATTACTAGATCTGAAAACGGGACATGTTTTTTCCACGGAAAATTTAATGGAAAAACCGAACGCACGAAATAGCCCTCAAAACCAACACGTACGATTAGCGTTGATGACAATGCAAGATCCCGCAGTAGCTCACCTTAGACCAGCCACCGGCCATCCCTACACTTACTTCTACAAGGCATTGCAACGACCAATGATAATTATCACAATTGCTTCCTGACTTTACTTTTTTCTTTCACATCAAAGATCGACATTCCTCTCCGACAACGAGGTAAACAACATATTTACATACTTTTGGAAAATTGAGGAAAAAACACGTTTGAAAACCCATTCAATTTAACGTAGTATTATAAAAAAATTTATTTAATGTAGTTTATTTGCTTTATTAATTAAAGGAATCTAATAAATATGTTTTAATAATGGTATAAATAAAGTTACATTATTAGAGTTATATTTAAAATGTTTATGGCACGAATTATTTAAAGATGACAGTGAGCACTAATTATTTGAAATGAGAGTGAGCAAAGGTTATTAAAAATGCCAATGATCAAATACCATATTCTTCCTTTAAATAGGAAAATTACTACATATTTATTCAAGTGAAAATAGGTATAGTTATCTTTCAAAAGCAGAGCGAAATGAGAGCAACCGTTGTATTAAAAATTTTCAGAAAGAGCAGAAATTACTTACCTAGGCAATCCAACTCGAAAATTTTTAACCAATCAAATTACAGAATTTTTCAAATTGGGACCAATGAAATTAGTTTTATAGTGAAAAAACCACTAGTGGTTTTTTCACTAAGAAAAAACCACTTGTCAAAATGAAGTGTCAAATTTAATTAAATTAATATTAACTACACACGCTAAATAAAAATTTGCTCGGTGGATTGTCAAGCCGAATACAACTCGTGGTCTAATTTTTTCTTGCAAAATTCATCGTTTAAGACATTCGTAACTTTTGCTTTTGGAAAATTACACTCGTCTCCTGCGTCGACTCGTGTAATTTTCGTTGCAAAGCTACTCATATCTGAAACGACAAATTTTGTCGGAAAAAATCAGACCACTTGTGATATTATATATGATTATTTCATTCTACTTCGTTTTTGACCAATCGCAAGGCTTTATTTTTTGGATTACAGCGATAATTCGATAATTTTTTATTGTCCTTTTCGACTGTTTTTATCTTCGTGACAACGCTGAAAACTAGTGTCACATGTGTCCCATTTTTTACTTTCATGTCAAATCGAAATCGTGCTTCTGAAATTATCTGTTGTAATACTCAAGTTGATTAAAACGCAACACTCGTGTCATTTTTTTGACAAATTTCCCTCCGTTGCACGTCGGGAAATTAAAACGTCAAAAAATGACACTCGTGGTTGCTAATCAACGTTCGTATTACAAATCGATAATTTCGAAGCACTCGTGTAATTACAAGTGATTATTTCATTCTACTTCGTTTTTGACCAATCGCAAGGCTTTATGTTTTGGATTACAGCGATAATTCCATAATTTTTTATTGTCCTTTTCGACTGTTTTTATCTTCGTGACAACGCTGAAAACTAGTGTCACATGTGTCCCATTTTTTACTTTCATGTCAAATACTAATCTTTATGTTAATAAGTAGATGCTTAAATAAACAACTGTATCATGAAATAATCTTACCGAATTACATGCTCGTGCTTCTGAAATTATCTGTTGTAATACTCAAGTTGATTAAAACGCAACACTCGTGTCATTTTTTGACAAATTTCCCTCCGTTGCACGTCGGGAAATTAAAACGTCAAAAAATGACACTCGTGGTTGCTAATCAACGTTCGTATTACAAATCGATAATTTCGAAGCACTCGTGTAATTACAAGTGATAATTTTTTGCAGTTGTGTAGCTATAACTAAATAATTCAAAGTTTGCTAAGTGAGCTGCAAACCTGTTCAATAAATATCGTATCCGGTCATCGCCGAGAAAGACAACTACAGAGAAACCACAACCGAGAAAACATAACTGAGAAACCACAATCGAGAAACCACAACCGAGAAAACCAAAACCAAGAATGGAAACTACCGAGAATGCATGAAGTAATAATTAAAAGATTTTAACTTTGATAATAATTAAAAGCGACAGAGGAGAATACATAGGGCGGGGAAGGACAGAGAAAGACCAACGGCGCAAAGAGACACTATGCAGCGGAGGTTAGGTTATAAGTTAGTAAGTTTGATAGATCTAACAGGAACAGACTCCAATAGTTAACGTGGCGACTGAGAGAGATTAATTCTAATAGGATACGCTATGCAGTAGAGGTTAGGATATAAGTTTGATAGATCTAACAGAGACCGAGGAAAATACATATGGCGAGGAAAGAAAGAGAAAGTCTAACGGCGCAAAGAAACGCTATGCAGCGGAGGTTAGCTTATAAGTTAGTAAGTTTGATAGATCTAACAGGAACAGACTCCAATAGTTAACGTGGCGACTGAGAGAGATTAATTCTAATAGGATACGCTATGCAGTAGAGGTTAGGATATAAGTTTGATAGATCTAACAGAGACCGAGGAAAATACATATGGCGAGGAAAGAAAGAGAAAGTCTAACGGCGCAAAGAAACGCTATGCAGCGGAGGTTAGCTTATAAGTTAGTAAGTTTGATAGATCTAACAGGAATAGACTCCAATAGTTAACGTGGCGACTGAGAGAGATTAATTCTAATAGGATACGCTATGCAGTAGAGGTTAGGTTATAAGTTTGATAGATCTAACAGAGACCGAGGAAAATACATATGGCGAGGAAAGAAAGAGAAAGTCTAACGGCGCAAAGAAACGCTATGCAGCGGAGGTTAGGTTATAAGTTAGTAAGTTAGAGAGATCTAACAGGGACAGACTCCAATAGTTAACGTCATGACTGAGAGAGAGAATAAATCTAACAGGACACGCTATGCCGAGTGCGTGTTAATATTCTAATATTAATTAAATAATTATTACTTCATATGCATGGATGCATTCTCGGTATTTGTTATTCTCGGTAGTTTCCATTCTCGGTTTTGGTTTTCTCGGTTGTGGTTTCTCGGTTATAGTTTCTCGGTTATGGTTTCTTGGTTATGGTTTCTCGGTTGTGATTTCTCGGTTATGTTTTCTCGGTTGTGGTTTCTCGGTAGTTGTCTTTTTCGATGTTTGCTTTCTCGGTGATGACCTGGACCCAATAAATATATTTCCTAAAAATAGAATTTAGAAGCCATTAATTCATAAAGAAACAAAACTAAAAATTGCAAAATTTGCCTGACATAATAAGGTTATAAACTTTTTGAAAATTTGATAATTCTTGTTTAAATCGATAGAGCGCGCGCAAGTTGCTGACAGTAAAGAGTGTTTCTGATTTGTTGATCATTATTGTTAAAAGTTAAATTTGACATTTTTGCTAGCCCGCCATGGTTAAGTAGTGCTTGGCCGTTGGGATGACAGGCAGCTTCCATGGACTTTGGCTTCTTTACTTCTTTAGTTACTAGTTGATGATGGCTGTGAAGTGGTCGCAAAAGTAGTAGTATTTCCATCGGGAGTTCGGGACATTCTTTCAAGTCGCTACTCCCGAGTTCACATCACACCGCAACAATATAAACAAAGCATATTTTTGTGAAAATTTTAATCTAAGCTGGAAAAAATACTACTAATTTTAGAAAATATATCAACGCTGAATTTCAATTAGATCCACTCAGCTCAACCTGCACCAAAGTCGAGTCAACACTATGTTTAATTACAAATTAAACAATTTAAACTGTAAACTTTAATAATCAACATTTTCGTTTAATTCTTAGCACCACTCATCTATAATCTATTTACTATCTAATATAAATAAACTTCGATTCTTTGTATGTATGCTCCTGACCTACATTACATTAAACAAACATAATCTGAATAGTAAACAGTAATTAATTTGCAGTTATTGTTTTACTGCACATTATGTTTTATGTAAGCAAAACCAGTATGTAACGATACAATTAACAGCAGGTATAAATAATGATAACAATAATGATAAGTTAATAAGTTACTCAGACCTTTGTTTTGCTTATTACCGAGTGTTTTAGTTATTTCCAAATCCGATGAGTAATAAGTAGGAATAGTTAGTTAACGGTATAGTAGTACGGCTGTCAAAACTACTTAATAAAAACAAACTAAAGTTGACTGTTTCTTTATTACGTACTACCATATAGTTCAAAAACGAAATAATAATGTTTAGCATTTTAGAATTTGCTCTTGTCTTCCATTTTTCTCAAAAACTAATAAAAACTTCAAAAACATAGTAATTTTTTCTTGTATGATTAATGAGTGGCGTAGTTTAATTATAGGTGTAACGGGTACATTTTCCACCGGCATTTAGTACCTAGAATTTTGTAGTAATTCTGGATAAAAATCCTAAGTTCGGTCCTGTAGATATCGCTTAATTTAAACTAGCCTGTCATCAAATAAACATCTTAAATAAAAAGCACCTTTTAGGACGGGAATGTTTAATATTTGCTATAATGAATTAATGTAACGTCATTCTGTTGTCGTTTTTCGTATCTTGCGACCTGGCATTTTAAAAATAATATCAAGTTCTTCAAAAAGGAACCTTGGAAAGAAACCATGAGAAGCGCGTCGTCATCTCATTTAAATGTTTAGGTAAATATTTTGAGTGTATACGTTTCGTAAATGCATTTTCCATTGTCTGTTATTTGCGTTTTAAAAATTTTAAGTCAATGCTGCGTAGAAATTCGTCTACAGCCAGCGTTTGAGCTCACACGTGTATTTTTGCGGGAAAGAACTTTGGGACTATTTGTTATACGTAAGGTCTAAAATCCTATAGTTGGCCATGTAATAAGCGCCCTAGCCGCCGAATACCAGATGCTGAGTCGCGGAATAGCCTGGAACGAAGGTTATAAAAAGGGCTTCGCTCGATTTTGAGGGGACACTAACAAATAGACACTAACAAGCAGACAGATTCTTGAGACGGGTGGTCTTCCAAAATCACACGCCGAGAGCGTACGCTCGATCTTGTGTTAAAAATGCCATTTTGTTGTAGTAAAATGGAGTTTGAAAGAAAACTCTAAATTCAGTTTTTCATATTGTTTGAACAATTACCGGCTTTCGGATGGCCGGTACATTTAATTAAAATCAACATGTACTAGTTATTGTTTAAATAAGTGATCGGAAATTAACCAATAATTAATTCGTGGCTAACAAAAGTTAGTTATCCCGTTAAATATTTTTGCGGATGTTTGTGCTCCAGAAAAGTGGGAAATTTAGTTTCCCTTATTACTGTGTAATAAGTTACGACAGTCTACCGTACCGTAATCTCGTCTAAATAATTATTTTACAGAAATAAGTTAATAATTACAGACGCTTTCTCTGTAATCGAAATTTCGGTTAAATAATAATTCGTGCTGTGTGCCTTCTAAATTCAGTTCAGAATTAATGTTTATGTGTATTGTTTTATTGAAAACAATGAAATTATAAAATGGTTATCAAAACTAATAGCCAAATCTTTTATGGAACTCTTTGGTTGCATTTTGTTACTGCCGTTTGGGGTGAATTTGTAAATTATAATTCGCCATATCCAGTTTCTACGAGGGTTATCTCGTACATCTTTAATGTATGAAAGAAAAATCCCAAATCTTCCAGTTTCCTGTTGCTGTGACGTTGTCGTCCAACTTTATGCAGTTTATCGTTGATTTTGGTTTGTGATTTACCAAAAATAAAAGGTACTGTGACTATTGTTTTTAGTGTTATTCATTTAGATAAATTTCTTGCTTGAATTTGCAGTCATTTTTGTTATTGTTTCTCAATTAATAGAAGTTCATTATAAATTTTTGCTCATTAAATTCTATTATCAATAGAACTCTTGTCAGTTGTTAGAAAAGCTTTAAACTTTAATGTAATTACAAATCATTTGTATTGATACTGTTGAACTGCTGTAATTTGTCTAATCTCCTTTAGAGATTTGTTTATAAATTTTGTCCAGGAAAAGTTCAGTAAACAAAAAGGTTAATATTTAAATTAAATTGTTTTGAATAATTTTTATGGTTGATCTAATCGATTCTTTTGAAATATTTTGCGATCATGACCTGTCAATGTAAATGTCTAATATTGGTAGTATGTGTTTTGAACAATTTTGTGGTCAATCCGATTTTTTTATTGTTTGTTTTCTTTATTAAACGAAACGTTCTTGGTGAATTTTTGTATTGATTAACTTTTGGACATAATTATTATCCAATAAATTTTAGATTGGATTAGCAATAAATATACAGGTGTGTTTTATTTGTTTATCTTTGTATGTGTATTTCACCCCTTCTTTGTTTAATAAATGTTATTATTGTAAAACTGCTGGATCTCTAAAACGGAACCATATTGGTTATGAAAGCTTAGTTTCATTTCTTTAACAATTGTAATAAACAAAATTTGTGTTTCAACTAAATACTTTATTCATTTTCTGGTTAATGGATTTAGTAAATTTTAATGCTTATTCAAAATAACATCTTTGATTAGTTAATTTATAATTAATTTAAAGCATCAGAACCAGATGGCGCCCTTTTTGAGTTTTTAATTGTGTTTAAAACCTTTATCTATTCCTTTTCACAATTTATACAGCTGTGGAACCAATACCTACGACTTGAATAATTAATTTGTAAAGAGAGAGTTTAAATCTCAAGCTGTGGCAGATATTTTTTGAGTTTTCAGTTACAGTAAGTATGATGTATTTTCTTGTATTTTCATAGCTTTTATAGTTATATTTTTGTGGTTTTATCTCGGCTGAAAAACTCGCGTTTCATAGGTCATTGAAACACCGCTTTATTTATTATATTTTTATTATTTTATTTTTATTTATTATTTTTATTTATTATTTTTATTTATTATTTTTATTTATTATTTTTTGTGTTATTTTTTGTGTTATTTATTCGGGTTTTTCGTTCTTTTTTCAATGTGTTCTAGTTCTAGCTTTGCCTATTTCCGGTTTATTTGTTATTATTTCCCCTCTTTGCCTTTGATTGTTGTCGTTAATTTCTCTGATATCTTGATCTTTGTAATACTTTATAAAATAATCTTGGTTGTTTTTTTTAGTTTTTCTCAAAGACTTTTTAATAAAGAAATATACATTTTTATTCAATCCTTTTATTCAACATCTCTTAAGAATCCTAGAAAATATCAGTTTGCTTAAAACTGTATTTTGATGAAAACTATACGCTAACTTAAATCTCGAAATACTTATCCCCAAATAAATGGAGTTATTACTTCTATTTATCACTTTGTTTATTACTTTAAACATACTCGTATCCTGAAAATGGCGAACAAAATTATGTTTAATTTTGGCGCACTCGACCGCCGGCATAATCTATATAGCTCAGTCGGCTGGAACTGATAACAATCTCAAAAGTTGCCACCCCAGGTTCGATTCCACCTGGCAGATAAATTTTTAAATTTTTTTACAAAACAATTTAAAATGAAATCTTTTTTCCAAAATGCCCATTTTCTGCATAATCTTGATAAGTTGCATACTTATTTTTTTGTTTATTTCTAATGTGACTGGTAGTTTTGTTAAATGTTTTGTATTACTATTGTTATTATAATTTTTTTGTATTTTCTGTTGCGTTTTACTGACCTGGTTAATTTGATAAAGTAAATTGAATCAGGATACTATGCATACTGTAACGGTATATTTTTAAAAGCTCTGAATAGTCCGGTTCTGCAAATTTACGTTCTTTTAAAGTGTAAACTTGCGTTAGCACTCGATATAAACAACCCTATAAAATTATTTTAAAAAAAGGTTGGTTTCAAATCTTAGAATTATAAAAAAAATCTCTTTGGTTACTCATATAAGTGTTTAAAAATAATAACTTAAGGCGTTTGCAGTTTTAGAGAAAAAAATCAATACTTGCTTTTGAGTTGCTGTACTCTGATTGGTTAAGCCAAAACACGCGACTCGTCTATTATAATGCAACCTTCAGCTTTAAAAAAAAATCAATACTTGTTCTTGAAGTGAGACCTCGCTATTGGCTGATTTCGATTTTGCATCTGGTAATGTATTCCTACGCGGAAATAAGAATCCTGAGTTTTTTAAAGTGGACTTCCGTTCAGTTGCTGGCCCGAGACACTTGTCGTGTAGCGAGTTTCCGATATAGTTCAGTTTTGAATAATTATTTTTGAAAAACTTGAATATACAGTACAGTTAATAGTGATATGTGGCTTGTTCTATTGTAATGGGCCATTAAAACAATTATTTCTACAGTTCTCGTTTTAAAATTAGTGCAGTTTTGTTATTAAAAATCTAGTGGTTTTTATAAAATGTTACGGAGTCATTGCCATTAAAAAAAAACTCCAGATGCGTTCTTATTTGGGCCTATAGTTTATTTGCAGACGGACTCATAATTTAACTAATAAATTCCCGTTCTACATGTAGATAAATATAAACAATTATCTATTCTATTGGAAGGATTTAAATTAGCAAGTGCTATCTGTGTTTAAATTCGTTTAAGTTTTTAAAGGCATTACCGTTATTTGTCGTGTGTAAATCATAAACAAAATTATAATCGAAACCGGATCGTTTAAACTGTGTTTTAACAAAGATTGTTGGTTAAATCATATGGATTATTTCAATGTTTTGTGTGATTGAACTGAACTTGAATGAAAACAATTTTCTTTGGACTTGCTGTGGTCAAATAATAATTCATCACCATTAACGATCAACAACGGTCTTCCAATGAGAGGCGTTTCCAGTTTCTATCAGTCAAGAGTATTGGTTTTTTGTGATGAAAGTAATTAGTGGTTTAATTGGAATTCGATCTATAGGATCAAGGTACTGTAATTTAAGAATTATCTATTTTTTATGTAATCTTGTGTGTGTTTACGGATTATTTGGATAGTTGAATTTTATGTTTTCTATAAAAAGAGAGCTCTCTAATAGGATTTAATTTTAGTATGTTAATAAATTCAATTCCGTAATATTTTTATAAATTTATGTACAATAAAATTCAAATGCTTTCATGATTAATAAATCTTGATCTTAACAAATTTCCGAATAATTTATGTTCAATAAAATTTAAATAACTTTATGTTGAATAAATTTTGATAAATTTTTCTAAATCATTTTATATTTAATAAAGTTTGAATAATTTGAAATTTAAATAGTGAATGACTAATTTAAGTTTAATAAACTTATGTTGCTAATGTTCTTTGATTATATTTGTATATGATCTTTTATTTCTTACTATCCAATAAATATGTTTTCAAGTCTATACCAAGTGAGCTAAATGGAACCATATAATTATGAATGTTTTATTCATTTTTTTATTTTAAAATTAATAAATATAACCAAATTTTTTTGTTCAAAACCTGGCATGTTGAATTCATTTTCTGATTAGTGAATTCAATATCTTTTCTGGCTTAATTAATGTCATTAAATTTCAAAATCAGATGGCGCCCTTTTAGAGTATTTATTTGAGTTCTGAAATCCTTATCTACTCCTTTTTATAAATAAGACAACTGCAGAACCAATACCTGCGACCTGAAATTAAAAATTTGTAAGATAGAGCTAAATCTCAAGCCGTGGTAATCTTGAGCATCTTTATAATAATTAAGTATAATAATTTTATAATTATTATTTAATTTTTATAGTTTATTTAGTCCAGAGAAACTTTAAGTGTTACAATACCATTTTCCTGAAGATAAGAGTTCCCAAATTTAATAGAGTTTATTGATTAAGTACTTTAAGTACTGAAGTTGTCAATGCAAGTTGAAGTTACGAAGTTATGAACTTATGAAGTTGTCAAGATTATCATTTTTACTTAACTTGTTTTTTAGTCGCCTGCAATATTATGGATCAGAATAACCATTTTGAAATGCAATCTATTAAAATTATGCGGAAAATGAAGATTATATTCTCTATAATCTACAAAAATTTCATTTTAAGTTTATTCGTGTTTTGTAAAAAAAATAAAAAAAATTACTGCCAGCTGGAATCGAGTCTGAGCGACAGCAACTTGCAACTATTATTACTCCGTTCCAGAATGAATTATAAAATCATGTCGGCACCAGTATTTTAAAAGTAGAATTGAAATAATTCTTCTTTTTTAAAAAACGGAGTAAACGTATTTTTTCACCATTTTCTGGATATAAGTACTGTTTAAACTAATAAACAAACAAAAGTATAATGGCTTTATTTATTTTATAACTGATTTTTTAAAAGTACAACTTAATCCCTATATTCGATTGAAATAAGATGACATACAGTAAACGGTAGTGATATAAAGTTAAAAAAAATTTAAGTGGAAACTCATTTTATTAATCATTTGATTTAAAATCATTTGATCATTCTATTATCCTTATTAAATTAGTTGGGCGAACGGAACCGATAGCTTGAGCGGTACATTCGTACAGTTTTAGAGCAGTCTGTGGTATCGTTGGCGTCTCCATATTAGTGCAGTTTATGTTAACTTTAGTTAGAAGTTCACTCATTTTCTCTTGCGATAATCCCATATTGTTTCCAGATATCTTAACATACTCTTTAAGTTTTTCAGGTACAATGCTTCCATCTTCTTTTCATAATGCCTAGTCTTTTATAAATCCATCCAAGAATTGATCCAATGAGCTTCTGAGACTTTTCCGAAATACTGTATCTTTGATCCCTCCCAAAACCCGATCTCGCCTCTTCAAGACCTGTTGCCTGTCATAAAACAAATAAATTTACGAAGGTAAATACGAGGGATGTTTGATAATGATTGAGCCTAAGGCATAAGAAAAACGTTTTTGATTTAAATAATATATTGGTTTTTTTAACATAATCTCCTGGAACATTAATGATTAAGATTAAGATTTGCCTACAAAATGTTGATTTACAGTCGACGCCATATCCTCTTTGGTAGAAATTGAGAAATTGAGAAAGACGAAGAAATCACTTAGAATCAAGCCAGAGCTATAAGGAGGGTGTTCTCGCTTTCCTGGAATCCTACATCGATCACAGCTTGCTTGGAAATTCTAGTGGTATGACTCGACGCGTTGTCTTGCAGGAACAAGATACCACGTCGAGAACATCCTGGATACTCCAAAATATTAAGTCATTAGCTTTGCACCGTTTTACTCTTAAATTTTCGTGGTGCAGGTTCTCCTTCTATTACCTATTGAATCAATTCAAGCTTCGATTTTGGATTGTATTCGTAGATCCGGGTTTCATCGACGGTTATTATGCACCGAATAATTTTATTAAAAGTGTACGCGCATAGATCAAAGAATTGCTGCGAAAATTGCATACGGTGCTGCTTATCGAAACATTTTAGGTACCCAGTGTGTACTTACCGTAGACATTTGTAAATGGTGAATAATTTCATGTACCCGTTCTAAACTAATCTTCACTGTCTCTGCTACCTCCCTATCCCGAACACTACGATCTTGAAGTACGAGGCCCTCTACATTTTTCACAGTTTCTTCTGTGACTGCACTAACTAGGACTGCACTGTGACCTTCTAGCGTGGTCATTGTCTTAAATGGACTCTCATCCTTGCTGGAATGGACGACCCCAACATTTAACCGTAGCATACGATAGTGCAGAGTCAAGGTAACTTTCTGACAAATCTTCAAAATATTCTTAGCTGCTTTTCCTTTTGTCACTAAATATTTAGTAACCACACCATAGTCAAATTTCGACAACATATTACTTTTATCTGACAAGGTCGCAATCGCATGAAACCGCTATAAATAAGCATAATCAATCGCCATCACCTAATATTTGTACAATTTGTTTTCTTTCCATGATTATTTATTTATTTAACCGTAGCATACGATAGTGCAGAGTCAAGGTAACTTTCTGACAAATCTTCAAAATATTCTTAGCTGCTTTTCCTTTTGTCACTAAATATTTAGTAACCACACCATAGTCAAATTTCGACAACATATTACTTTTATCTGACAAGGTCGCATTCACTTGACTATTGTATGATACATATTGTCTTGATAAAGATCATGAAAATTCATACATGACGAATCAAAACATATGCAAATCAGTCACAGCATCAACAATTTAAAAAAACTACTCCTTATCCTCAGGCTCAATTATTATCAAACATCCCTCGTATATTTGTTGATTTATTAATTTTAGATTATAATAGTTTTTTATATAGCAAAAAAACTGCAGAATGAACCATTCTAGTGTGTTGATTCGGTTTGCACATCTTAACATCATGCCCTCCAGAAATTGCATCTTGAAAACTGTAACTAACACTAAAGAGGAAATCTATCGATAAGTGAGCATTTTCCGAGAGACCTTTCTCTTCAAACTGCCCTTGATACTAACAGAGTATATGAAAATAAAAAGATTTATTGTTTGATTGATTGAATATTCCCATAACAACCAACGTTCCTCTCTTTTTGTAGTTAAGTATTAATACTTAATACAAAAATTAAATAAATCTTGCTTTTAGCATTATAGAATACGTAAATTATTAGGACAAACAAAATGCAATCATATCATAAATGCAACCTATAGATTACCAAACATGTTTTTAAACTTCCAAGAAACAAGAGGCTAATCTTTAGAAATCATAATAATAAATTATTGAAACTATTAATAATTAACTATAAACCAAACATTGATACACTCATAAATCATTAAATAAGAGAACAATTCACAATTTTATAAAACCACTATAATGTGTACCTTATATGTATACAGGTTTTCATCGTAGTGTTTATATATGTTTTATTTTTAATTCTATTAACAATGGCAATATTCAAATAATTCTTTTAAAGTTAACGAACACATCACTTTTGCTGTAAATTTGAATTAAACTAATCTGATAATCAATAAACACTGTAGACATAAAATGATGAACAACTATAATTAAGTGTAATTATAGTTGTTCAGTAGTATACAAAATCAGTAGATTTTGGATACTATTTTATAAGTATAAAATAATAATAATAATTATAAATAATAATAATGTAAGTGTAAAAAAATAGAAAAAAAATGCATCTTGTTACTTTTCATTTCGTATAGTAATGTCAGGGACTACACTTCAAAGGAAAACATAAAAAAGAGGCTACAGTAGGAAAGGTTCTCTCCGTTTGGTGTTTGATTAGAATATTTTTCACAAGTGTTATATACAACAAAAAATATTTAAATTTCAATTTTAAACGAAATCGAAAATAAGTCAAGGCTATATAAATATAGTAAAAGTACGGATCGTGAACATTACAAGCCAAAGAATAGCCGTGCTGCAGAACTACGACCAGATCGGCAGCCGGTCGGTTGAGTGTTTTATTAAAAACAGTTCTATAAATTATATTCTTATACATTTAGAATAAGCAAAAATAAGTATAAATACATACCTGATATGTTATAAATACTAGAAGAATAATGAATAACATAATTACTGGAATCTTTTAGAGATACTACTACTACAGTCTGTTCAAATCTCTATTTATTTGTATAGCATATCGGCATTGTTATCCTCATCGTCATCAAAAACAATTATCTCTTTTATTAATCAACAGTTATATATGAAGAATTTTTCTATTGTTGTTGCATAATTGCTTCATTATATTGTCAATACACAAATTAAAGCGATTAAACCATACAAAATATTTTTCTGATTAAATTATACTTTCAACAAACTTTCAAGTACTATTAAGTAACTTTTCTTACCGAGACAGAAGGCAACATAATGTATGGTTATGCTATCGGCATTTCTTAGTCCTATTTACTTCTAGAGCTCCTCCAGGCCAAGAATCTGATCCTACCACAGATGCAACAATGACAAAAATTTCATTTACTCGCAGCATTGCCATGAATAGGCTTATGTGACTGCATCTTCGACTTGTTATCAGTCTTCTTGATTGCAGGTAGACAGTGCATAGATATGGCTCTGGTGAAAACTCCAGTATTATAAATAGTGTACCATAAATTAATACTAGGGAAACCTCGTCAAGACATGACGGTCAAAAGACAATTTTATTGAAGGAAATCCTTTGGGTTTCCAAGAGTGATTATTTAATATTACTATTTATTATACTACAAATACTAAGTTTATTCTCAGACGAACTTTTGAACGCGTTATTTAACAAACACCCCCGACTTATACCACCTTCCTCCCTTAGTTATCACGTCTTACTCCTTTTTCCGACTTTCTTAGACTTACCTCCCCTCTCTCGGTATACCCTTTCCCCCGACTTATCACCCTCTATGATTAACCCCTTAAGGTTAACTCTCCCACGGACTCTTCCCTCGACTTAATCTGCAAGAATGCACACTCACAAGTCCGACAGAGATATCGAATTTCGTGAAAATGCTCCACAGCAAATACTATGAAACCTGAGTGAGAGGTGAGAGGTAGTGACCAGGTATAGGGAGGATGTTTAATTCCAAAACGTGGTGAAGCAAGCGCTGTAAGTAGACAGTCGGCCTTTATCATATTAAAATGCATCGATTATAAATAATGCATTTAAATTAGAAATATATATAATTTAAAAAATCACAAAACAAAACATAAGTATAAAAATTAAATAAAAATAAAAAGGAAGTAGTGCTGACTAATACACACAGTCAAAACTTTATTAATATAAAAAAGAATAAAGCAAATCGGTCTTGTAGAACTCGTAGACGAAGTGGGACAAAAATTAGTCGTGTTTTAAATATATAGATTAGTAAATAATAATTGACTTATACAACAAAGTTCAATATGACTGATGTATTTTTACTATCGAAACACATAGGGTTTTCGTAATCTAAAGCAGTGTTAATAGAAACACGATAAGTTTAATCGCCATCATAATAATCGTCCCAGTCATTTACAACAGTTTGCAGGTGTTTTGCAATCTCAGCATGGCATGATTTGCTTTGTCCAAACAATATGAAACCGCTATAAATAAGCATAATCAATCGCCATCACCTAATATTTGTACAATTTGTTTTCTTTCCATGATTTTATTTATTTATTTATTTATTTATTTATTTATTTATTTATTTATTTATTTATTTATTTATTTATTTATTTATTTATTATAAAGTATTTACAGGAATAAATCCCAAGAACTAATACGTATTTATGAACACACAGTATATGTAACTAACACAGGCTAAGTGAAAGAAACATTTAAGTAGTAAAAGTTTCATTAATTATAAAAATATTGTACTAATATAAGCTATTATTATTATTGCATTTTGTGATTAATACATATGCGGTTTATAAAAAAAAGCGGTTATCAACTAATGCGGGTTTGTCTAAGCAACTTAATAACAAATCAAACGTGCAAACTTTTATAATTGTGAATAGTTCTAAAACTTACAACCGAGGAAAGTGAGATGGCGCTGCAAGTAAATTAAACATTTTATTAACAATTTAAACATTTTATTAAACATTTATTTAATTTAAAAATATAAAAATTATTAGAAATATAAAGTATTACAAAGTAGTATACACGATTATCCTAACACTCCCGATTTCATTGGTATTGTTACGTTCTTTTTTCTAATTAAAACTAAAGTGCCGTTTAAAAGTATAATAAGAAGAGAATATTTACAATAACACAGGTTTAAACTTAACTAACTAAATACAAAGATTATGAAACTATTAACGAACTTATTACTATTTCACACTGAATACTTCTTTTTTACTGATTGCTCATCACGCGGTCGGTTGTATATAGCATGTCCTATGAAGCGTTCTACTAGGCTCTCAAGTATTCTGTCTGGTGTTTTGTGTGTTGCCGGTCGAACGCTGTGGTCTTTTCTACACGTCTGGTTTCGCTGCCAATCGAGAATGTTCTCCTCGTTCGTTACAATATTATAAGGTAATAGATACTGTCTTATAGACAATAATGCTAGATTATCGGCAGTATAAATAAATAAAATAAGAAGCAATCAAAAAGACCTTGTGAAGCTGGTTTGTTCTTCACTGGTAAGTACTCTTAAATGGAGCCCTTCTTTAAAAAAAAAAACTGCTTTAAAAATGCTTCAGTTCGTAACGTACCCTTTGATGAAATCTTCATTTGGTAAAAATCTTTATGGACGGTATGGATAGTTTCATATTAGAATATAATGCTTCATATAGTGTACGTCCTCCACCGCGTAAACCGATAGTGCAATTTGTTTTAAAACCTCATAAGGATTTCCGCGGGAGAACTTGCCTTATTTTTAGCAGCAGTTTCGATAAATAGGTAGCTCCAACATTTGTGCAAGTTCTCCTGACTTATTATTATTTGTACTGTTTTTTTAATTGGTGATTCAAGTTTTCAAAAATGATTGCCTTTTATCAGGTTTTCTTCGATTGAAGATGAGTAATTCTCTATCCATTTCTGCGCCCTTTCTCTTAAATATTTTTTACTAGTTGTTTTTGTTTCGGTAACCTAGTTCAGTAGTACCTAACGTAACCTTTCTTAGCAAGATTTTTCTTATTTTTGGTTTTTATTTTGCTTCTTATTATCCCAATTTCATTTTTGTTTTCTTTATTACTTTTGCTCTCTGAAGTGGCAAAATAATTTTCTTATGCCCGGACAAAATTTTAAATTCTTTAGATTAGTTATGTGATCTATATTAGTAAGTATTTTTTTACAAATCTCCCTCCAGTTTTTGAATTCTGCCCTTTCTCTTCTCTTTTTTGTGCTTTCTACCAAACTCAAATTTAATCATACAAAATATTAAATTACTACAAACAGTATGTACAATCTTCAAACACGTCTTGTAATTTATCTGGTACTAAACTGGATAAAAAAGAACCGAGGGATTAATCACTATACTGAAGCCATTACAAGAAGTTAATTATTACAAATCAGGTCATGCAAAGGTATTGCAACAGATGAATCAGATGTGCCTCTGATTCCCTTTAGGATAGGCAGTTGATATGTTGTGATACGAATGATGATATGATGATCTGAATTTATTGGAGCTCTGGCTGACTGAGCTATAAAATCATGTCATCATTCGAGTGCACCGCATTGATTTTAAAAGTAGGTTGTACTAGAGTTCCTAAATGATAACTTTAAATGCGTTATTTTAGAGTTAGGACACGGATGTCAACATCTGTCTCTTTCTCGGCCAAAACTAAGCTGTCTGAAACAGAGATACTTTTGTCTCTCTCTTTAGTTTAGTGACAGCATTCAGCAGCTGTCAGTTATACATTTTAGGTTATGCTGTCATGTTTATTTTTATGCATGTAAAAATTTTTAATGTGCACATTATCATTTATTTACTGTTTGTAGAGAATTTGTAAAACTACGGTAGTACATATATTAATTTTACTACAGCTTTTAATAAAGTACTAATTGTACCGAATTTCACATTTATATAATTGTCATACTGACAGTTTAATTTATTAAATCAACTTTCATGACTGCCAACCTTCTAATAAATGGTTTCAAAATAAGAAATGTCACTAGGAAAATTTTACATGCGTTACTTAACTCTAAATAACACCGAGCTCAGTTCATATTTAGGAACTCTAGGTTGTACCAATTCAACTAGGCGAGTAGGTATTCCACCCATTGAGATGCCTCCCACTCCTTTTTTTGGCCACGCCTACTGCTCTCTGATTGGCTATCCCTACTCCTGTAGCTCCTCCCCTTGCTTCTGATTGGTCGACGCCATCTTGGACGACACGCCTACTATTTTGAATCGCCATTTTGAATAGCCATTTGAATCGCCATTTTGAATCGCCATTTTGAATAGCCATTTTGAATAGCCATTTTGAATCGCCATCTTGGATCGCCATTTTGAATCGCTATTTTGAATCGCCATTTTGAATCGCCATTTTGAATATCCATTTTGAAACGCCATTTTGGATCGCCATTTTGAATAGCCATTTTGAATAGCCATTTTGAAATGTCATTTTGAATCTGTCAATTTTGAATGTCATTTACATATCCGCCATTTTGTATCTGTCATTTTGAATCTGTCTTCTTGGATTTCCCGCCCTTAGATTTGAATTTTTAGTACTGCTACTGCCATCTATCGGTGACGTCATGTCATCGGTATAGTAGATTCCTCTCTCTCGCTCTCGCTTGGTTCAGGCCCTCTCTCTCGCTCTCGCTTGGTTCAGGCCCTCTCTCTCTCTTGGCTCTGACCCTCTCTCTCGCTCTTGCTCTGGCCCTCTCTCTCGCTCTCGCTTGGTTCAGGCCCTCTCTTTCGCTCTCGCTTGGCTCTGACCCTCTCTCTCGCTCTTGCTCTGGCCCTCTCTCTCGCTCTGACCCTCTCTCTCGCTCTTGCTCTGGCCCTCTCTCTCGCTCTGACCCTCTCTCTCGCTCTTGCTCTGGCCCTCTCTCTCGCTCTCGCTTGGTTCAGGCCCTCTCTCTCGCTCTCGCTTGGTTCAGGCCCTCTCTCTCGCTCTCGCTTGGCTTTGGCCCTCTCTCTCACTCGGCTTTCGCTCTGGCTCTCTCTCTCTCTCTCTCTCTCTCGCTCTCGCTTGTCATTTCCAACTTGTCATCATTTCCCGCCCTTGGATTTGAATTTTTAGTACTGCTACTGCCATCTATCGGTAACGTCCTGTGATCGGTATAGTAGATTTCTATACACCTGTAGATAGGCAACCTGCTACACTTTTTTATAAAAATTAATGGATCCAACGAGTTTCGAACCAGGGTTCGTAAAGTACGTCTGTTTACAAGTCCATAGCTTAACCCCGAGACCACGGAGCTTGTCTTTTAAATTATTGCATACGAGTTATTTATAAAAATGTTTTCACGTATATTTGATTAAATCCAATTTATTTAAAAATAATTCCCGGAAAATATTTATAAATATTCTACATTAATAATATTAAATCTTTAGGATTCAAAAATTATAAGCCAATTATGATTATTATCATGAGTCATTGAGATGAGACAATTATTAACCTTATATGAGCCAATCGTGAAGAAACTCAAGAAATTTTTCTTGATACATCTTAAATATAACAATTTGAAAACTATATACAGATATTATTACTACATGAGGCCCGTAACATCAGTAGATCCGCGGCTTTTTATATCAGTACAAAATAATTAGATATAGTTATATTTACTATCTATTCTTTTAAACAGCTGTTATACTTTCCATGATTACTTTATAGTCGGGTATGTAGTACCATTATTATCCTACATTAACTTATATGAAAAATGAGATCGGTAAGGTAAAAACATGACGTCTTGATTGTAAAATTTATTTTCTGTAACGATGATTTCACCATTGCTAATGAATTTCCAATTAGCGGGTGTAGAAAGTTAAAATTCAAACATGAAAGACTATTGGTTTAATCGAAATATTTTAAAAGTTGCCGACGGCTAATTATTATTTAATAACAACCGTAAATTCTGAGTAAATCTGTTTGGATATTTCCTGAAGCCTAAATCAATTTTGTTTGTATTAAAATCTAGAAATTTCAGAAAAACGGTTTTAAAATAAATTGTATATAGTTATACATTGTGAAATAAAAAATGCAAGAATAAAATACATACACGGATTAAACTAAACTATATATATTAAGAAATATTAATTACGGCTTTTATAGCATCTTACAGGAAAAAGATTACAGTCAATCAAGATCACAACACATATCATTAACTAGATATCAAAAATAAATATATTATATATTGAAGGTAAAGACATGAGGATATCGATCGTTTGACTAATGTCTATTTATTAAAACAAATAAGTTATGAAATGAAGCAGGGAGTCTATTCAATGAACATTGCCTAATACTTTTATGATTTTTCTAGCCTATAGATCAGCAGTTATAAACACGGGCCTGCTAAATGCCTGCAATTCACCTACCCTATCAATATGTTGTACAATTTTAGATATGTAATGTATACGTTGTGTTTCTTACTTAAGTCTATTTTGTTTGTATGTTTGTAATATTTAGACATTTACGAAAATTAAATCAAGCTGAACAGCAGATTACTATTTTAAATTTAATAGATCATACGAATTATCTTACCCTGTTCTGAATGACTGCTTTGTATAAATTGTGCCTTGTTTGTAAATGCTCTCTGAACTAAAATATTCATATATGAGAGAAATGTTATATAAGTCAATACAGGCCCTATAACTATCATTTATTGAGCTATACAAAGAGATTTATATCTACGCTAAACTAAAGATTAATAGAAGTATTGCATTCCTGATATCATAAGATAACGATAAAACACATGATTATTCTTAGACTAAGGTCTAATTTAGGTAGTCAACATGTAGGTAATCGAATTGTAGGTACATATCATGATGTGATATCATACAATTATATTCTAGTAAGAATTGTAATAAAGTCACTGCTATAAATAACAACATTCTTTATCACGATCATCTATCATTATCATAATCATCTAATGTCATGCAGAGTCAGCAGCTAGCTCCTAAGTTCGTATATGCGAGAATCGGTATTATATAACACACACATCAGTCTACATTCATTGCTCTAATATTGATAGGAACTTTCTAGAATCTATAAAGTTGTACTACATATATTCAACTAATTTGAATATACGATAACTGATACTCATTATACTTCTATGCACACAATCGAGGTATCAGTACACTCCAACCGCGTGATCAAGATTGTAGTATTCAAATCAAGCTTCCTAGCCCCTATACAAGTATTCTAGAACACAGAGTATTCATCACTAAACGTATTCTTCATATATGAAATCATAAAATTCGAGTCTAACTACTGACGAGGTGAAAGAATAAGTGCAATCGGTTTATGCCCATACCAGGGTCCCTATGATTATTATAAATGTCTTAACAGAATAAAAAGGGTGAAATGAATATAACTTATAGGATTTAATCAAACTAGAAGAATATCGATATATCCTACGTTGAGAAAATAATTATACTATGTAAGCATCGATACGCTACATATGATTGCGAGCCTGAGTATAAGCATAAACCCTATACTACAGATTTTTATCCTTTTTCATTATATCTACTACAGACGAGGTGAATGAATAGGTACATTTAACATGCGTATGCTACAATTATCTAATTTCTAGTTTTCTAGACGTAATGTAATTTTTAACAGATTTTAACCCTTTTCGTTATATCTACTACCCCTGTAAGCGATTTCTACATACAGGGTTGCGATTATGTATGGAACCGGGTTCGTTCTGCTAAAACGGTTTGAGCTAGAATCCTGAAACTTTAAAGAGACTTAGGACTCAATAAAAACTACTTATTAAAATTTAAAAAAAAATTTTTGATCCATAAGTTTTCAAAATGCAAAGCCAACTTGATTTTTTTTAAATGGGAACATGGGTTAAATGGGACATCGTTTAAGGTTATTTTTTTCCGAATTGGAATGGTATAATAGGTTTGATGATTTGTTTGACAGAATTTCAGAAAAAAAAAATAAAAATGAAAAATGAAAAAAAACGATGTCCCATTTAACCCATGTTCCCATTTAAAAAAAATCAAGTTGGCTTTGCATTTTGAAAACTTATGGATCAAAAATTTTTTTTTAAATTTTAATAAGTAGTTTTTATTGAGTCCTAAGTCTCTTTAAAGTTTCAGGATTCTAGCTCAAACCGTTTTAGCAGAACGAACCCGGTTCCATACATAATCGCAACCCTGTATACGTTCTTATTGTTTATACACCATATAGATATTCGTAGCATCTAAAGTAAACTCTTATTTAAACGTTATTTTACAATATATCATACATTTCAGCAACTCCGAAATATGAAGATATGTAATAATTTACTATATACTTTTGTAGGATATTAACTCGTATAATTAATACTAATTTGTAATTATTTTCGATACCTTCGAAATATAAGTCTATAACATATCTACCCAAAAGATTCACCGACAAACTTACTGAAGATAAAGTGCTCGATCTCAACCAAAAGATAGCGAATACAACTCTGTCTCTAGGATTGGTCTACCTAGGTAAAGTAAAGACAGAAAGATATCAACTGTATGCTGACTGTATGTTCATCGAGACGAATAAGGTGTGAAATGTAACAGGTAGTCTATTCAATTTGCATACTAATATATGAAAATAATATAATGTATATCGCCTGATAAATAAAATTGAAATTATTCTTATTCTTTTACAATGAAATGTGTTTTGAAAAAACACGATGAAACGTTATGTATATTAATGCAGGAGTTCTGTTAACGCATTCGTTATTTAGAGATTCACTTATAAGTACACTATCTATTTAGCTGATTCAATAAAAATTTCATTATTTTTAAAATTCCTAACGAGGGACCTACTGATAAGCGTTATATTATACCAGGTACGTATGATACTCTACTGCTGATTGCATACCTGATGAACGCAGTTGTACAAAGTAATATAGGATATACGTTACAGAGAAGTTTAATTTTCCGTGCAACAAATGACCTATATATATATTTTATGTACAAGGCTGACATTAACATATTTAGCGCATACCTGTTGAACATAGCTCTACAAAGTAATATTTAAAAGACTTAAAAGGCTTATATTTTAGAGATCGGATACAGGCGCATATATTCCAGTATATTACCTCTAAATTTTACTTTAACAATACATGTAGTCAGGTTTGGCGTAAATAACAATTAGGGATATCAAAGCCATACTAACTGAACGCTAACATAATATGCTCTACAGGTCAAACTCAATTAATTAACCCTGGGGCTATACATCCTTAGGCTAGAAACAGTCTTGAAACAAAAAATGGCTGAGTCCACCCTGTTAGACAAGAAATCAGAGTATGGGCGTGATAAATAAAACATATAAAGTTATTTTACAAACATTTATTTAGTATACATAACATAATACAAGAATATAGATCATAAGTTGTTTTCTATGACGACTGTTGTAGTTCTACGGGTCTCTGAGTCGTCGTATGCCCTCGCAGCAATACTAATACGTATAAAGTCCGACGACTGACTCATTGGAACTGTACCGGTAGCCCTTTCCTTGTTCAACTCTTCGTTACTATCACAGTTGGTAAACGAGGAATCACATTCATCAATACCCAAATGCATGGCTGAAATCATATATTCTTCTTGTTCTTCTGTCTCAACGATATCAGTAGGTCCATTTGCTTCCTTTACCAGAGCTGTCTTTACAACATTTGCGTTATTATGTACGTTTTTTAAATGCCTTTTATATTTGAAGCAATTAGAACACCGGACTTTGATTGATTCGTGAACGTTTTTCGTATGTCTTTTTAGTTGTCAGAGCGTGAAAAAGTTTTGACACAGCTAGAACACTGGATTCTGTTTGAATCGGGTATGGTTTTTACGTGTCTCTTGCAGGTGAATGGCCTCGCGAAAGACTTGAAGCAAACCGGACACTGTATTTTGCAATCCTGTCGACCAGAGCCATTCTTCTTTTTACGCTGGTCCATCTCGACTAATGAAGGAACAGGAACACTACCCGTCGATTTATACTGATCGACCAGAGCAATCGGTTGTTCTATCCTACGTTGAGAAAATAATTATACTATGTAAGCATAAATACGCTACATATGATTGCGAGCCTGAGTATAAGCATAAACCCTATACTACAGATTTTTATCCTTTTTCATTACATCTACTACAGACGAGGTGAAGAATAGGTACATTTAACATGCGTATGCTACAATTATCTAATTTCTAGTTTTCTAGACGTAATGTAATTTTGAACAGATTTTAACCCTTTTCGTTATATCTACTACCCTTGTAAGCGATTTCTACATATACGTTCTTATTGTTTATACACCATATAGATATTCGTAGCATCTAAATCTCTTATTTAAACGTTATTTTACAATATATCATACATTTCAGCAGCTCGTATGATTATCCGTCTCTATCGTAACCCAGTATGTAAGGACATTATGTTAAATACTATCTCATACATGTAAATAAACATTTCTTTAAAGAGTTTGTTAGGTCACCTAATCTGTTATAATATTACTATGATATTAGATCTCGTCGATTACAGTTTTACCATTAGGACATACTTAGTAGGTTATATGTGCTAAGTAAAATAATAAACAGATATTTCGAAAATTTTATGCATTCTTGAGAGAACGGGGTATAATATTTAAAAACACACTGTAGAAAACATATCAGCAGAGAAAGGGAATACATAAATACAGTATGTTTTGTATGATGAGTTGTCGTCAGTTTAAAAGAAATAAGTTCGTCGCCATATTTAAACGTTATTTTACAATACATCATACATTTTCAATAGCTTCGAAATACGCAGATATGTAATAATATACTATATACTCTTGTAGGTTATTCAACGTATCTATAGTAAACTCTTATGATTAATAATAATCTGTAACCTTATTGTTTTTTATTACATCACAGGTTAGAGCATACGAATATAATTTAGGTTAGATTAGGTTAGAGCCTACGAATACATTTTTAGGGCAGAACGTAGGGAGCAGAGTAAGTACAAAACAACATACTTTCATACAAGAACGTTTATTGATACGAGTAGTTTCGACGCTACTTAAAACATAATACATAACTTATATATATAACATCTATTAAAATAGTACATTTCGTATACACTAATAATGGTACTACATACCCGACTATAAAGTAAACATGGTAAGTATAACAGCATTTAAAAGAATAGATAGTAAATATAACTATATCTAATTATTTTATAAAATACTATGTTAACTAAGAGGTTATATACAGAATATATACGCCTGTATTCGACCTCTAGAGGGTTCATAAGACTAGACTAGACCAGACCAGACCAGACTAGACTAGACCAGACCAGACCAGACCAGACCAGACCAGACCAGACCAGACCAGATCAGACCAGACCATACCAGACCAGACCAGACCAGACCAGACCAGATCAGACTAGACCAGACCAGACCAGACCAGACCAGACCATACCAGACCAGACCAGACCAGACCAGAACAGACCAGATCAGATCAGACCAGACCATATCAGACCAGACTAGACTAGACTATAGATGATAGATAGTAAAATCATGAACAATTATACCACCTGTAATATAATAGAGCTTACTTGATATTTTAAAATTAGTGGCTGAATCTAATTATTACAGAAATTCAATTGTAGAAACTGAAGATGTAATCTTTAAAACATCTAAAGTTAGAAGTTTTTAGTAGTCAGGTCAGATTAATAGAGGGTGTTATAATCAACTCGTTTTTAGAAACTATTTGTTTTGTAAGATTGGCGCCGTAAAGAAAAACAACATAGCTGTAAATACTAGACTAGACCAGACCAGACCAGACCAGACCAGACTAGCCCAGACCAGACCACACCAAACCAGACTAGACCAGACTAGACCAGACCAGACCAGACCAGACCAGACCAGACCAGACCAGACCAGACCAGACCAGACCAGACCAGACCAGACCAGACCAGACCAGACCAGATCAGAGCAGACCAGACCAGACCAGACCAGACCAGACCAGACCAGACCAGACCAGACTAGACTAGACTATAGATGATAGACAGTAAAATCATGAACAATTATACCACCTGTAATATAATAGAGCTTAGTTGATATTTTAAAATTAGTGGCTGAATCTAATTATTACAGAAATTCAATTGTAGAAACTGAAGATGTAATCTTTAAAACATCTAAAGTTAGAAGTTTTTAGTAGTCAGGTCAGATTAATAGAGGGTGTTATAACCAAATCGTTTTTAGAAACTATTTGTTTTGTAAGATTGGCGCCGTAAAGAAAAACAACATAGCTGTAGTCTTGATTTTGAAATTGAGATAGCTCGGAACAAAACGATGAATACAAAGTTTAGAAGTTTATTTCAAAATTCTGTGATAAAAACATTAATTCTTCTTTACTTTACTTTAAAACCCAAAATTGCATGATAAATCAATATAATATTAATATAAATGATAAAAAAATTATATTAAGGTTATAGATTTTAGACTCCGAATGTTGCAAAGATTCAAGAATCTCTATTAAGATTAGTTCATAAAACATTTATTAGGTTAGAGCATGTAGCATGTACTCTACGAATATATTTTAGGTTAGATTTAGGTCGCGCGCGCGATCTTACAAAACAAATAGTTTCTAAAAACGATTTGATTGTAACACCCTCTATTAATCTGACCTGACTACTAATAACTTCTAACTTTAGATGTTTTAAAGATTACAGCTTCAGTTTCTACAAGCTACAGCTCTATTATATTACAGGTGGTATAATTGTTCATGATTTTACTGTCTATCATCTATAGTCTAGTCTAGTCTGGTCTGGTATGGTCTGGTCTGGTCTGGTCTGGTCTGATCTGGTCTGGTCTGGTCTGGTCTGGTCTGGTCTGGTCTGGTCTGGTCTGGTCTGGTCTGGTCTGGTCTGGTCTGGTCTGGTCTGGTCTGGTCTGGTCTGGTCTGGTCTGGTCTGGTCTGGTCTGGTCTGGTCTGGTCTGGTCTGGTCTAGTCTGGTCTAGTCTGGTTTGGTGTGGTCTGGTCTGGGCTAGTCTGGTCTGGTCTGGTCTGGTCTGGTCTAGTCTAGTCTTTACAGCTATGTTGTTTTTCTTTACGGCGCCAATCTTACAAAACAAATAGTTTCTAAAAACGATTTGATTATAACACCCTCTATTAATCTGACCTGACTACTA